>CM051841.1:17642730-18855288 GCA_028451465.1 Erethizon dorsatum | reverse complement strand
GCAAGGATTTTGAAATCACTGAGTTCTGCATTGAGATTTTCAGATGCGTGTATGGGCCAAGGCAGTTTTCCATGGATTCCTAGGCTGACCTCTGGCGCACATAGAAGCTTCAGGTTGCCTGCGCATTTCCCTAAGAAGAACTCTAAGTGAGAAGCATAAAGCACCTTCCAGGATGGTTCTGCTGTATGGAGAGTAGTGTGGAAACAAAGACATTCTTTCCTTCCCAGGCCCCACTGGAATCAATGGGAAGGAAAGCATAACGTTGTCCTCGGTGCAAGAAAGGAGGTAGAGGTTGGGCAGCTTTGGCTTCAGCACAGTTCCAAGAAATAAGCAATCCACAACTTTCTTGAGTGCGAGGCTTTTCAAATCACTGAGTTCTGCATTGAGATTTTCAGATGCGTGAATGGGCAAAGGCAGTTTTCCATAGATTCCTAGGCTGACCTGTGGCGCACATAGAAGCTTCAGTTTGCCTGCGTGTTTCCCTAAGAAGAACTCTAAGTGAGAAGCATAAAGCCCCTTCCAGGAAGGTTCTGCTGTATGCAGAGTAGTGTGGAAACAAAGATATTCTTTCCTTCATAGGCCCCTTTGGAATCAATGGGAAAGCAAGCATACCGTTGTCCCCGGTGTGAGAAAGGAGCTAGAGGTTGGGCAGCTTTGGCATAAGTACAGTTCCAAGAACTAAGCAATCCACAACTTTCAGGAGTGCGAGGCTTTTGAAATCACTGAATTCTGCATTGAGATTTTCAGATGCGTGTATGGGCAAAGGCAGTTTTCCATGGATTCCTAGGCTGACCTGTGGCGCACATAGAAGCTTCAGTTGGCCTGTGCGTTTCCCTAAGAGGAACTCTAAGTGAGAAGCATAAAGCACCTTCCAGGATGGTTCTGCTGTATGGAGAGTAGTGTGGAAAGAAAGATATTCTCTCCTTAACAGAGCCCTTTGAAATCAAAGGGAAAGCAAGCATACCGATGTCCCTGGTGCGAGAAAGGTGGTAGACGTTGGGCAGCTTTGGAATAAGTACAGTTCCAAGAACTAAGCAATCCACAACTTTCAGGAGTGCGAGGCTTTTGAAATCATTGAGTTCTGCATTGAGATTTTCAGATGCGTGTGGGGGCCAAGGCAGATTTCCATGGATTCCTAGGCTGACCTGTGGCGCACATAGAAACTTCAGGTTGCCTGCACGTTTCCCTAAGAAGAACTCTAAGTGAGAAGCATAAAGCTCCTTCCAGGTTGGTTCTGCTGTATGGAGAGTAGTGTGGAAACAAAGATATTCTTTCCTTCCCAGGCCCCATTAGAATCAATGGGAAAGCAAGCATACCATTGTCCCCGGTGCGAGAAAGGAGCTAGAGGTTGGGCAGCTTTGGCATAAGTGGAGTTCCAAGAACTAAGCAATCCACAACTTCCAGTAGTGCGAGGCTTTTGAAATCACTGAGTTCTGCATTGAGATTTTCAGATGCGTGTATTGGCAAAGGCAGTTTTCCTTGGATTCCTAGGCTGACCTGTGGCGCACATAGAAGCTTCAGATTGCCTGCGCGTTTCCCTAAGAAGAACTCTAAGTGAGAAGCATAAAGCACCTTCCGGGATGGTTCTACTGCATGGAGAGTATTGTGGAAAGAAAGATATTCTTTCCTTCCCAGGCCTCATTCGAATCAATGGGAAAGCAAGCTTAAAGTTGTCCTTGGTGCGAGAAAGGAGCTAGAGGTTGGGCAGCTTTGGCATAAGTACAGTTCCAAGAACTAAGCAATCCACTACTTTCAGGAGAGCGAGGCTTTAGAAATCACTGAGTTCCGCATTGAGATTTTCAGATGCGTGTATGGGCCAAAGCAGTTTTCCATGGATTCCTAGACTGACCTGTGTCGCACATAGAAGCTTCAGTTTGCCTGCACGTTTCTCTAAGAAGAACTCTAAGTGAGAAGCATAAAGCACCTTCCAGGATGGTTCTGCTGTATGGAGAGTAGTGTGGAAACAAAGATATTCTTTCCTTCATAGGCCCCTTTGGAATCAATGGGAAGGCAAGAATACCATTGTGCTCGGTGCGAGAAAGGAGGTAGAGGTTGCTCAGCATTGGCATAAGTACAGTTCCAAGAACTAACTAATCCACAACTTTCAGGAGTTCGAGCTTCTTGAAATCACTGAGTTCTGCATTGAGATTTTCAGATGCGTGTATGGCCCAAAGCTGTTTTCCATGGATTCCTAGGCTGAACTGTGGCGCACATAGAAGCTTCAGTTTGCCTGCGCTTTTCCCTAAGAAGAACTCCTGGTGAGAAGCATAAAGCACCTTCCGTGATGGTTCTACTGCATGGAGAGTATTGTGGAAAGAAAGATATTGTTTCCTTCCCAGGCTTCATTGGAATGAATGGGAAAGCAAGCATAACGTTGTCCTCGGTGTGAGAATGTAGGTAGAGTTTGGGCAGCTTTGGCATAAGTACACTTCCAAAAACTAAGCAATCCACAACTTTCAGGAGTGCGAGGCTTTTGAAATCACTGAGTTCTGCATTGAGATTTTCAGATGCGTGTATGGGCAAAGGCAGTTTTCCATGGATTCCTAGGCTGAACTGTGGCGCACATAGAAGCTTCAGTTTGCCTGCGCATTTCCATGAGAAGAACTCTAAGTGAGAAGCATAAAGCACCTTCCAAGATGGTTCTGCTTCATGGAGAGTAGTGTGGAAACAAAGATACTCTTTCCTTCCCAGGCCCAATTGGAATCAATGGGAAAGCAAGCATACCGTTGTCCCCGATGTGAGAAAGGAGCTAGAGGTTGGGCAGCTTTGGCATAAGTAGAGTTCCAAGAACTAAGGAATCCACAACTTTCTTGAGCGCGAGGCTTTTCAAATCACTGAGTTCTGCATTGAGATTTTCAGATGCGTGCATGGGCAAAGGCCGTTTTCCATGGATTCCTAGTCTGACCTGTGGCGCACATAGAAGCTTCAGTTTGCCTGCGTGTTTCCCTGAGAAGAACTCTAAGTGAGAAGCATAAAGCCCCTTCCAGAAAGGTTCTGCTGCATGCAGAGTAGTGTGGAAACAAAGATATTCTTTCCTTCCCAGGCCCCATTGGAATAAATGGGAAAGCAATCATACCGTTGTCTCCAGTGCGAGAACGGAGCTAGAGGTTCGGCAGCTTGGCATAAGTACAGTTCCAAGAACAAAGCAATCAACAGCTTTCAGGAGTGCGAGGCTTTTGAAATCACTGAGTTCTGCATTGATATTTTCAGATGCGTGTATGGGCCAAGGCAGTTTTCCATGGATTCCTAAGCTGACCTGTGGCGCAGATAGAAGCTTCAGTTTGCCTCCATGTTTCCCTAAGAAGAACTCTGAGTGAGAATCATAAAGCACCTCCCAGGATGGTTCTGCTGTATGGAGAGTAGTGTGGAAACAAGGACATTCTTTTCTTCCCAGGCCTGCCGCAGTCCAGCTGCTGCAAGGTCGGGGAAGTCCCGAAAGTGGGCGGAAGCGTTGGCGCAGTAAGAAAGAGACACCACACTAGTTGTCCTCCTGTTATGCTTATTTTATTCTTTGGTTATGATGAGGATTCTATTTCTTTAAGCTGGGAAATATATATTTTTCTTTTTGTTGACAAAGACGTAGGCATTACTACGGAAGCAGGTACTTTTTGTTGACAAAGATGTAGGCATGACTATGGAAACAAGTATTTTTTGTTGACAAAGATGTAGGCATGACTATGGAAACAGGTACTTTTTGTTGACAAAGATGTAGGCATGACTATGGAAGCAGGTATTTTTTGTTGATAAAGATGTAGGCATGACTACGGAAGCAGGCATCTTGGTAGCATGGGGGGTTTCCAGGGTCCCAGTGTTTATGTAAGAATATCCCGAGCAATGTTGTCTGTTGTCTCTATAACTACAGGCCTATTTTTAAGAATATGATGGACCCAGGTTAATGAGGTGTCTCATACCAACTTTTTCTCAATAATGTGGTTTGTTTAATCATCAGTGGGAAAATGTTATAACCTGATAAGGCCATTGTAGCCATTAAAACAGAAACTACTATTTTAACAATAGTTAAGTTTTTGTTATTTATAATAAGTTTCAGTCTCCTCATTTCAGGGATTCCTGTAAATTATGTGATTCTGGCTATTGCTCAAGTCTCCTTTGTTTACCCTCTTCAGACTTGATTGATTGCCCCTTTACTGAACTCCTTTGTCTATAGATTTCCCTAAGTATCCAATAAACATACTAGATACCCTTTAACTCCCTGTGCTTGGCTTCTGTAAACTTTGCTTACTTATCCTTTATTACCATACCCAACCCGATAAAACTTATTCCTTGTCTTCGCCCTGGGTTCCTCTCTTTGCTTAATAGTATTGTCACATCACCATATGGTGTTTTAATAGTTGGGACAATCAATGTGATTTTTAGTATTGTAGTGAGCATTGGTGTTGTTCGTGAGAGTAACATCTGTTCTTTCCACCAGTCATCAGAAACTTCCAATCTTTGTAATTCTATTGTTTGGGAAATGATTTTATACAAAAGTACTCTTAGTAATATACTCAGGAAAAGAAGCCCTATGAGAAATCTTCCCGCTATCCAAGCATAGAGGAATGTGCCACGTCGCCTCCGAGAAAGCAGTCTTCCTTGAAGCTGTGCATTTCCCTCTTCCCTGAGCATTTCAAAGGGCCGAGGTGACAGGGGACGTGGCAGAGGCCCCATCGCAATCAATGGGAAATCAAGCATACCGTTCTCCTCGGTGCGAGAAAGGAGCTAGAGTTTGGGCAGCTTTGGCATAAGTACAGTTCCAAGAATTAACAATCCACAACTTTCAGGAGCGCGAGGCTTTTGAAATCACTGAGTTCTGCATTGAGATTTTCAGATGCGTTTATGGGCCAAGGCAGATTTCCATGGATTCCTAGGCTGACCATTGGCACACATAGAAGCTTCAGTTTGCCTGCGCGTCCTCAAAGAAAAACTCTAAGTGAGAAGCATAAAGCACCTTCCAGGATGGTTCTGCTGAATGGAGAGTAGTGTGGAAACAAAGACATTCTTTCCTTCCCAGGCCCCATTGAAATCAATGAGAAAGCAAGCATACCGTTGTCCTCGGTGCGAGAAAGGAGCTAGATCTTGGGCAGCTTTGGCATAAGTACAGTTCCAAGAACTAAGCAATCCACAACTTTCAGGAGTGCGAGGCCTTTGAAATCACTGAGTTCTGCATTGAGATTTTCAGATACGTGTATGGGCCAAGGCAGTTTTCCATGGATTCCTAGGCTGACCTTTGGCACACATACAAGCTTCAGTTTCCCTGCGCGTTTCCCTAAGAAGAACTCTAAGTGAGAAGCATAAAGCACCTTCCAGGATGGTTCTGCTGTATGGAGAGTAGTGTGGAAACAAAGATATTCTTTCGTTCCCAGAACGCATTGGAATCAATGGGAAAGCAAGCATACCGTTGTCCTCGGTGCGAGAAAGGAGCTAGAGGTTGGGCAGCTTTTTTCATAAGTACAGTTCCAGGAACTAAGCAATACACAACTTTCAGAAGTGCGAGGCTTTTGAAATCACTGAGTTCTGCATTGAGATTTTCAGATGCGTGAATGGGCCAAGGCAGTTTTCCATGGATTCCTAGCCTGACCTGAGGCGCACATAGAAGCTTCAGTTTGCCTGCGCATTTCCCTAAGAATAAATCTAAGTGAGAAGCATAAAGCACCTTCCAGGATGGTTCTGCTGTATGGAGAGTAGTGTTTAAACAAAGATATTCTTTCCTTCCCAGGCCCCTTTGGAATCAATGGGAAAGCAAGCATACAGTTGTCCTTGGTGCGAGAAAGGAGCTAGAGGTTGGGCAGCTTTGGCATAAGTATAGTTCCAAGAACTAAGCAATCCACAACTTTCAGGATTGCGAGGCTTTTGAAATCACTGAGATCTGCATTGAGATTTTCAGAGGCCTGAATGGGCAAAGGCAGTTTTCCATGGATTCCCAGGCTGATATATGGCGCACAGAGAAGCTTCAGTTTGCCTGCGCGTTTCCCTAAGAAGAACTCTAATTGAGATGCATAAAGCACCTTCCAGGATGGTTCTGCTGTATAGAGAGTGGTGTGGAAACAAAGACATTCTTTTCTTCCCCAGCCTCATCGGAATCAATGGGATAGCAAGCATACCGTTGTCCTCGGTGCAAGAAAGGAGCTAGAGGTTGGGCAGCTTTGGCATAAGTACAGTTCCAAGAACTAAACAATCCACAACTTTCATGAGTGCGAGGCTTTTGAAATCACTGAGTTCTGCATTGAGATTTTCAGTTGCGTGTATGGGAAAAGGCAATTTTCCATGGATTCCTAGGCTGACCTGAGGCGCACATAGAAGCTTCAGTGCGCCTGCACATTTCCCTGAGAAGAACTCTACGTGAGAGGCATAAAGCACCTTCTAGGATGGTTCTGCTGTATGGAGAGTAGTGTGGAAACAAAGACATTCTTTCCTTCCCCGGCCTCATCGGAATCAATGGGATAGCAAGCATACCGTTGTCCTCGGTGCAAGAAAGGAGCTAGAGATTGGGCAGCTTTGGCATAAGTACAGTTCCAAGAAATAAACAAACCACAACTTTCAGGAGTGCGAGGCTTTTGAAATCACTGAGTTCTTCATTGAGATTTTCAGGTGCGTGTATGGGAAAAGGCAATTTTCCATGGATTCCTAGGCTGACCTGAGGCGCACATAGAAGCTTCAGTGCGCCTGCACATTTCCCTGAGAAGAACTCTACGTGAGAGGCATAAAGCACCTTCTAGGATGGTTCTGCTGTATGGAGAGTAGTGTCGAAACAAAGACATTCTTTCCTTCCCTGGCCCCATTGGAATCAAAGGGAAAGCAAGCATACCGTTGTCCTCGGTGTGAGAAAGGAACTAGAGGTTGGGAAGCTTTGGCATAAGTACAGTTCCAAGAACTAAGCAATCCACAAATTTCAGGAGTGCGAGGCTATTGAAATCACTGAGTTCAGCCTTGAGATTTTCAGATGAATGTATGGGAAAAGGCAGTTTTCCATGGATTCCTAGGCTGACCTGTGGCGCACATAGAAGCTTCAGTTTGCCTGCGTGTTTCCCTAAGAAGAACTCTAAGTGAGAATCATAAAGCACCATCCAGGGTGGTTCTGCTGTATGGAGAGTAGTGTGGAAACAAAGATATTTTTTCCTTCCCAGGCCACTTTGGAATCAAAGGGAAAGCAAGCATACCGTTGTCCTCGGTGCGAGAAAGGATCTAGAGGTTGGGCAGCTTTGGCATAAGTACAGTTCCAAGAACTAAGTAATCCACAACTTTCAGGAGTGAGAGGCTTTTGAAATCATTGAGTTCTGCATTGAGATTTTCAGATGCGTGTATGGGAAAACACAATTTTCCATGTATTCCTAGGCTGACCTGTGTCGCACATAGAAGCTTCAGTTTGCCTGCGCGTTTCACTAAGAAGAACTCTAAGTGAGAAGCATAAAGCACCTTCCAGGATGGTTCTGCTGTATGGAGAGTAGTGTGGAAAGAAAGATATTCTTTCCTTCCCAGGCCCCATTGGAATCACTGGGAAAGCAACCATACCATTGTCCCCTGAGCGAGAAAGGAGCTAGAGGTTGGGCAGCTTTGGCATAAGTACAGTTCCAAGAACTAAGCAATCCACAACTTTCAGGAGTGCGAGGCTTTTCAAATCACTGAGTTCTGCATTGAGATTTTCAGATGCGTGAATGGGCAAAGGCCGTTTTCCATGGATTCCTAGGCTGACCTGTGGCGCACATAGAAGCTTCAGTTTGCCTGCGTGTTTCCCTGAGAAGAACTCTAAGTGAGAAGCATAAAGCCCCTTCCAGAAAGGTTCTGCTGCATGCAGAGTAGTGTGGAAACAAAGGTATTCTTTACTACCCAGGCCCCTTTGGAATCAATGGGAAAGCAAGCATACCATTGTCCCCGGTGTGAGAAAGGAGCTAGAGGTTGGGCAGCTTTGGCATAAGTACAGTGCCAAGAACTAAGCAATCCAAAACTTTCAGGAGTGCGAGGCTTTTGAAATCACTGAGTTCTGCATTGAGATTTTCAGATGAGTGTATGGGCAAAGGCAGTTTTCCATGGATACTTAGGCTGACCTTTTTCACACATAGAAGCTTCAGTTTGCCTGCGCATTTCCCTGAGAAGAACTCTAAGTGAGAATCATAAAGCACCTTCCATGATGTTTCTGCTGTATGGAAACTAGTGTGGAAACAAAGATATTCTTTCCTTCCCAGGCCCCATTTCAATCAATGGGAAAGCAAGCATACCGTTGTCCAAGTTGCGAGAAAGGAGCTAGAGGTTGGGCAGCTTTGTCATAAGTACAGTTCCAAGAATTAATCAATCCACAACTTTCAGGAGTGGGAGGCTTTTGAAGTCACTGAGTTCTGCTTTGAAGTTTTCATATGCGCGTATGGGCAAAGGTAGTTTTCCATGGATTCCTAGGCTGACCAGTGGCGCACATAGAAGCTTCAGTTTTCCTGCACGTTTCCCTGAGAAGAACTCTAAGTGAGAAGCATAAAGCACCTTCCAGAATGGTTCTGCTGTATGGAGAGTAGTGTGGAAACAAAGATATTCTTTCCTTCATAGGCTCCATTGGAATCAATGGGAAGGCAAGCATACCGTTGTACTCGGTGCGAGAAAGGAGGTAGAGGTTGGGCAGCTTTGGCATAAGTACAGTTCCAAGAACTAAGTAATCCACAACTTTCAGGAGTGCGAGCTTTTTGAAGTCACTGAGTTCTGCAATGAGATTTTCAGATGCGTTTATGGGCCAATGCAGTTTTCCATAGATTCCTAGGCTGAACTGTGGCGCACATAGAAGCTTCAGTTTGCCTGAGCGTTTCCCTAAGAAGAACTCTAGGTGAGAAGCATAAAGCACCTTCCAGGATGGTTCTGCTGTATGGAGAGTAGTGTGGAAACAAAGATATTCTTTCCTGCCCAGGCCCCATTGGAATCAATGGGAAAGCAACCATACCGTTGTCCTCGGTGCTAGAAAGGAGCTAGAGGTTGGGCAGCTTTGGCATAAGTACAGTTCCAAGAACTAAGCAATCCACAACTTTCAGGAGTGCGAGGCTTTTGAAATCACTGAGTTCTGCATTGAGATTTTCAGATGCGTGTATGGGCCAATGCCGCAGTCTAGCTGCTGCAAGGTTGGGGAAGTCCCAAAGGTGGGCAGAAGCGTCGGCACAGTAAGAAGGAGACACCACACTAGTTGTCCTCCTGTTATGCTATTTTTCTCTCTCACTACTTTATTTTCTCAAGTTTAGCGTATATATATACTATTTTTATTATCAAAACATAAAAGCATGATTATGTGAACAGAAATCTTTGGCACACAGTATGACGTTTGATAGATGGTTACATTGTAACTGATATCAAGAAGGGATTGTACTTTTCTGTTTTTTCTATAACTACAGGCCCATTTCTAAGAATATGATGGATCAAGGTTAATGAGGCGTCTCACACCTGTTTTTTCTCAATAATGTGGTTTGTTTAAAATCAGTGGGAAATGTTATAACCTGATAAGGTCATTGTAGCCATAAAAACAAACTACCATTTCAACAATAGTTAAGTTTCTGTTTTTTATAATAGGTTTCTGTTTTTTACAATAAGTTTCAGTCTCCCCATCTCAAGGTAAACTCCTGTACATTATGTGATTTTTGGTTTTGTAGTGGGCATTATTGTTGTTCGTGAGAGTAACATCTGTTTTCTCCATCAGTCATCAGAAACTTCCAATCTTTGTAATAGTATTGTTTGAGAAATGATTTTATACAAAAGCACTCTTAGTAATATACTCAGGAAAAGAAGTCCCATGAGAAATTCTCCCACTACCCAAGCATAGAGGAATGTGCCACGTCGCCTCTGAGAAAGCAGTCTTCCTTGAAGCCGTGCATTTCCCTCTTACCTGACCATGTCAAAGGGCCGAGGTAGCAGGGGACGTGGCATCTCCCCCTTTTTTATTTGATGTTTTAAGCTTCAGAATGTGCAGTTGTTCTTGAAGATTTTGCAACGTAGAGAGGATTATTCTGATGCAGACTGGAGAGATAAGACAGAGAATGATAATAATAATAAATGTAATAGCATAATGTAGCAGGGTTTGCCACCAAGAGGTGGGATTGGCAATACTATTAATGGAAGCAGCAATGCCTTTAACTAAGTCGGACTGCATATTGAGAGAAGGAGCATTATTTAAATCTCTAATTTTATTTTGTAATTTTGATATGTCTAGGCCTACATCTGAATTATTTTATATTCCTTGTAGATGTTTTTTTTACTTTGTACCAAGGTTGAGACGTCTCATTATACCTATATGGTGTAATGCATATCCACTTATAATTAGCATGACATCTAGTGGTAAGTTGTGTCTTAATATTTTGTAATTGATTTCCTAAGTAAATAACTGTATCTTCTAAAACATTTATCCTAGTTTCTAATTTTTGATCTATACGTTCTTGTAATGTTAAGGCTAAGGTGACATTATGTGTCAAATCATTAACATGATTAGCAGTGTGTACTTCTTCTACTAAAGCGGCAGTAGCTGTTGCTAAAGAAGCTATTATGGTTATTAATGCAGTGATTCCTAATATAAGTGAGGCTACAAAACGTTTTTGTCTTAATAAAGCATTTAGTTGTTGAAATAGATTCACTCCTGTGTTATCATACCAGGGTTTATGTAATTTTACTGGTATGAGAACATGTGGTGGTTGATGCACTATCAAAAAGGTGGATAAGTTTTTTGGCAATCCTGAATCAATACAGTTAGTTAATAAACATTCTTTACATTGTACATGATAAGTACCATCATAAAAGGAAATATTTAAGGATTTGTCATTTCCAACAAGAATAGCATGAGGAGTATTGACACATGCAGTAATAGCATAAGGTGTAGGGATTATGTTGTTAGGACGAGTTAACAACACCATACTAGTAGCAGCAAAGAGTCGAAAGAGGTCAGGATAAAGTTGTATAGGGAAACTTTGTGAATGACTTTCATAAATGGGCGCTACCCATCCAGTGGAATACCAGTGATACATTGGTTCGCCATCAATGGGAATTTTACCAGTAGAATTGAATATGATGCGTCCAGATTGAGGACTTGGAGTAGGGGAAACTGATGATAAAATATATGCAGTATAATCATAATTAGGGGAAAACACAGAATAATCATATATGGAAACATTAGTATAAGGTATATTATGTATAGTAACTGCATGAGAAAAGCCACAGTCAAGCCAATGGGGAAAGCCATTAGGCTTTTCAATAGTTTTCCAATATTGATCCCTATTAGGATATTTGTCTTTGCAAGGATCAATTAGTAATAATGAGTCATCTCCTGTAAGATTTTTGTAAGTGTCATTATATTTATGATAACCAATTACTTTTATAGACAGAGCCCAGAGGTATCGTTTATTTTCTATTTTTGATGCAGGAGAATCTGTAAAAAATGTTTTATAGTTGAGGGGAAGGCATCCAGGTAAAGGGATGCCTTTGATGGCAAAGCATAAAGGAACATCATCGGAATATCCATAAAAGGTATAATTATGGCTTGTCTTATGTGGAATTAAGGAGTTAGAAATTCCTCCCATCAATTGGGTATTGTTGGTGAATACCTTTAAATTAGAAGTTCCCCAGGAAGTAAGATGAAAAAAAGGAGGGTTAGGAAGATAAGCCCAATATTGCATATGAGAGGAAGCATCATCACCAGATACCTGCGCAGAAAGAACAGCCAATATGGCAAGGAAAAGATGTAAAGGAGTAACAGGTTCACCGCTGGCCTTCACCACTTCTTTAGCTTCACGGGTTAATTTTTTATTTGTCCCCATGTTGGAGGTTTAGCTTCTCGAGTAGATTTTGTCTGTGGCAGAGCAGAAGAAGACAGAGCGAGCTTGGCCATCTTAGTTGTCACTCTGTCTGGAGCTTCTCCATGTTCATCCGGGGTCAATTGAAGTGGACACCGGGTCTCCGGAGGCGTTTTCGGAGGAGTCACCAGATACCATGGGACTGGGGGCATATGACGTTTCCTGGTCCTGGTACGGCCGGATGAGCCGATCCGGAATCCAGCAGGGAACTTCGGCATCCTGTGGAAAGATACAAGCATAGCCTCGACCTGATGTTAGTAAAATGTCTGGTCCTTTCCAACTACCAGTTACCATGTCTTTCCATAAGACTTTAGGATATACATTTTTTATAGGATTCCAGTGTTTTTCCATATTGGTAATGCCATTAGCATCAACATTGACGTAGTTAAGAACAAATAAAGTATGATTCAATATATGATGAGGAGATAAATATTTTGTGTATCCAGACTGTAATTTTTGTATCTGAATTTTTATAGTTTGATGAGCTCTTTCAACTATAGCTTGCCCTTGTGGATTATAGGGAATTCCCGTGGAGTGGAGTATGTGTAATTGTTGGCAAAATTCTCTAAAATTTTTTGATGTATAAGTTGGGGCATTATCAGTTTTTATATGTTGAGGTTTTCCCAACACTGTAAAGGCTTGATACAGATGTTGTGCAACATCCTTAAATGCTTCACCACTCCTTGCAGAAGCAAAGAGTGCATGTGAACAAGTGTCAATACATACATGTACATAACTAAGCTTTCCAAATGATGGAATATGTGTAACATCCATTTGCCATAAAGCATTTGGTTTAAGACCTCTTGGATTGACTCCCATTGGTGATGAATGGATATGGACAGCACAGGAGGAGCAATTTCTTACAATTTGTCTAGCTTGTTCTCTAGTTAATTTGAATTGATAACGTAGGGAGTTAGCATTCTGGTGGTGCAAGTTATGTTTTGTTTGTGCTAATTGATAAGTATCCTGTTTGGCTAATGCTATTAGCTTTGTATATTCATCTGTTAAGTTATTACCTTGCGTAAGTGAACTTACCAAATTTGTATGGCTCCTAATGTGTCCTACAAAGAAAGGATGTGTCCTTTGTTGAATCTTTTGTTGCAAATCCAGCAAATAATGATGAATAGATGACTTATCTGTAATTAAGGCCGTTTCAATAGTAGGAAAAAGATTATAAATGTATTTAGAGTCAGTATATAAATTGAAGACATCATGGCACTTTTGAAATGCTGTAATGACAGCAATTAATTCAGCCTTTTGAGCTGAGCTTTTAGCAGTTTGCTGAATAAAAGGATCTCCATTAATAAGAGTTATAGCTCTTCCATTTGAAGAGCCGTCAGTAAATATAATATTGTTAGTTAGTAAAGGGGTATTTTTGCAAAGTGAAGGAAAAATAATTTTTGTTAGATTAATAAATTGTAATATAGGATGTTTGGGAAGATGAAATAAAATTTGTCCAGTAAAACCCGCTAAAGAAATTTGTCATTGTTCTTCATTTTGTAGTAATTGATCTAATTGTTCTTTAGTATAGGGAATAATAAAATGAATATCATATCCAAATAATTCTTTACTTCTTTGACGTCCTTGATGTATTAATAAAGCAACTAGTTGAGGATATGATGTTAATATTTTCTTTGGTGTGGATGGCAAATGCAGCCATTTAATGGGTGCTTCTTGCCATATACATGCAGTGGGTGTAAACTTTGTTTTTATTATTATCAAATCCCACGGCTTAGTATAGTCTAATTGCTGCAATTGTGTCTTATTTAAGGCTTCATTAACCAATTGTAAGGCTTTGAATCCTTCCTCTCTGCGGCCTTTTAAAGAGTCTTTGTTGAATAAGCTGTCTAGCTCTTTCCTCATAGTCAGCTTTCCACATTAAATATAACCCTGGGGAAAGGCAAGATTTTGCTGTTTGTTGCCAATCCCAAGGGGTCATCCATTCTGCAGCAATAGAGTCTACTATTTGTAAGGTGAATGTAGAAGTAGGACCAAAGTCTTTGACAGCCATTTTTAGTTCTCTTAGTAATTTAAAAGGAAGTGGTTCCCATGAAGGGGCTTCATTATCTCCAGAAAACAGGACTGGGAAATTTAACAATGGCTCCCCTACTTCTCTAGCCTTTTTTAAAGCCCCTCTAAATTCTACATCCATAGGTGTATATCCTGAGCCTTTTTTTTTTTTTGCCTATGTTTCCATTTTATTTTGTCAGTAAATATAGGGAATTCATCATCATGATGATAGCGAGCTGCTTCCTCATCTAACTCTGCAGCGTAGTCTGGAGGTAAAGTGTCATCCTTATCATCCTCATCCTCACTATCTGAAGAACTATCTGAATTTTGGGCTCCCTTTTGTAATAAGGGAGCAGTGGCAGTATCAGTTTTTGGAATTGAGCCATAAGAATTAGTCTTTTTAAGAGCTTGACCTGGTATGTCTGATTCATAGCGTTGTAAAGTTTTTGTAAGACAAATTGCTTCAGGATCCAGATCAAGGCAATCTCTAAGAGCATTCCAAAGCGAGAATGCCTGAGCTGGAGTCCCATCAGCGCCATATAACTCATAATGATTTCTAATTTCCTTTCCTAGCTTCAACAAAGTTTCAAGATTTAAGGTCCCTTCTTCTGGAAACCAAGGGGAACAAGTTTGTACAAATGAGAAAAATTCCTGCAACTGTTTTCTAGATACCCGTATTCACCGTTTCAGCAACATTTGCTTAGCAATATCAATGAAGAGGCTCTGTGCCCGAGATTCACTTTGTCCCATGATTACTCGCCCTTTTCAACCCAGTTTTTACTTACCAAGGGGTCTGCAGCACCCTTGGCGAGAGCCTTATCAACCGCCGAAAGAGAGAAAGCTTCCCTTCAAGCCCCACGTTGGGTGCCAATTGCCGCAGTCCAGCTGCTGCAAGGTCAGGGAAGTCCCAAAGGTGGGCGGAGGCGTCGGCGCAGTAAGAAGGAGACACCACACTAGTTGTCCTCCTGTTATGCTATTTTTCTCTCTCACTACTTTATTTTCTCAAGTTAAGCATATATATATATACTATTTTTATTGGCAAAGCATAAAAGCATGATTATGTGAACAGAAATCTTTGGCAGACAGTATGACGTTTGAAAGATGGTTACATTGTAACTGATATCAAGAAGGGACTGTACTTTTCTGTTGTTTCTATAACTACAGGCCCATTTCTAAGAATATGATGGATCAAGGTTAATGAGGCGTCTCACACCTGTTTTTTCTCAATAATGTGGTTTGTTTAAAATCAGTGGGAAATGTTATAACCTGATAAGGTCATTGTAGCCATAAAAACAAACTACCATTTCAACAATAGTTAAGTTTCTGTTTTTTATAATAGGTTTCTGATTTTTACAATAAGTTTCAGTCTCCCCATCTCAAGGTAAACTCCTGTACATTATGTGATTTTTGGTTTTGTAGTGGGCATTATTGTTGTTCGTGAGAGTAACATCTGTTTTCTCCATCAGTCATCAGAAACTTCCAATCTTTGTAATTGTATTGTTTGAGAAATGATTTTATACAAAAGCACTCTTAGTAATATACTCAGGAAAAGAAGTCCCATGAGAAATTCTCCCCCTACCCAAGCATAGAGGAATGAGCCAGGTCACCTCTGAGAAAGCAGTCTTCCTTGAAGCCGTGCATTTCCCTCTTCCCTGACCGTGTCAAAGGGCCAAGGTGGCAGGGGATGTGGCAGGCCTAGGCAGTTTTCCATGGATTACGAGGCTGACCTGTGGCGCACATAGAAGCTTCAGTTTGCCTGCGTTTTTCCCTGAGAAGAACTCTTAGTGAGAAGCATAAAGCACCTTCCAGGATGGTTCTGCTGTATGGAGAGTAGTGTGGAAACAAAGACATTCTTTCCTTCCCAGGACCCATTGGAATCAATGGGAAAGCAAGCATACCGTTATACTCGGTGCGAGAAAGGAGCTAGAGTTTGGGCAGCTTTGGCATAAGTACAGTTCCAAGAACTAAGCAATCCACAACTTTCAGGAGTGCGAGGCTTTTGAAATCACTGAGTTCTGCATTGAGATTTTCAGATACGTGTATGGGCCAAGTCAGTTTTCCATGGATTCCTAGGCTGTCCTGTGGCACACATAGAAGCTTCAGTTTGCCTGCGCATTTCCCTAAGAAGAACTCTAAGTGAGAAGCATAAAGCACCTTCCAGGATGGTTCTGCTTTATGGAGAGTAGTGTGGAAACAAAGATATTCTTTTCCTTCCCAGGCCCCATTGCAATCAATGGGAAAGCAAGCATACCGTTGTCCTCGGTGCGAGAAAGGAGCTAGAGGTTGGGCAGCTTTGGCATAAGTACAGTTCCAAGAACTAAGCAATCCACAACTTTCAGGAGTGCGAGGCTTTTGAAATCACTGAGTTCTGCATTGAGGTTTTCAGATGCGTGTATGGGCCAAGGCAGTTTTGCATGGATCACTAGGCTGACCTGTGGCGCACATAGAAGCTTCAGTTTGCCTGCGCATTTCCCTAAGAAGAACTCTAAGTGAGAAGCATAAAGCACCTTGCATATTATCAGACCATAGTGCAATGAAATTGGAAATCAATGGCAAAAGATCCCACAAAAACTCCCTAAACACATGGAAATTAAACACCATCCTCCTGAACAACCAATGGGTCACAGATGAAATTAAAGAAGAAATTAGTCACTTTCTACAACTGAATGATAATGACAGTACAACATACCGGAACTTATGGGATACAATGAAAGCAGTCCTAAGAGGGAAACTTATAGCATTAAATACTTATATCAGGAAAATAGAGCAAGCGCAAATAAACAACTTAAAGGTTAACTTCGAGCTTCTAGAAAAAGAAGAGCAGGTTAAGCCAAAAGCCCGTACAAGGGAGGAAATTATAAAGATCAGAGCAGAAATTAACGTATTGGAGAATAAAAAAACAATACAAAGTATCAATGAAGCAAAAAGTTTGTTCTTTGAAAGAATAAATAAGATTGACAAACCCTTATCCAACCTTATTAAAAAAAGAAAAGAAAAGACTCAAATCCATGCAATTGAAAATGAAAAGGGTGATATCACGACGGACCCTGCAGAAATCCAGAAGATCATCTATACCTATTTTGAAAATTTATATTCTACTAAGATGGAAAATGCAGAAGAAATGGACAGATTCCTAGATTCGTATGAATTACCAAAGCTAAATCAAGAAGATTTAAAAATCCTAAATAAACCAATATCAACCAATGAAATTGAAGATGTAATTAAAAACCTCCCAACAAAGAAAAGTCCATGCCCTGATGGATTCACTGCCGAATTCTACAAGAAATTTAGAGAAGACCTAACACCCCTACTTCTCAAACTTTTCAATGAAATTGAAAGTGAAGCAATACTCCCAAATTCATTCCTGGAAGCAAGCATTACCCTGATACCAAAACCAGAGAAGGACCCAACTAAGAAAGAGAACTACAGGCCAATCTCCCTAATGAACATAGATGCAAAAAATCCTTAATAAGATACTGGCAAACAGAATCCAACAAATCATCAAGAAGATTATACACCGTGACCAAGTTGGATTCATCCCAGGGATGCAGGGATGGTTCAACATACGTAAATCAATAAATGTAATACAGCATATTAACAGAACCAAAGACAAAAATCACATGATCATCTCAATAGATGCAGAAAAAGCTTTTGACAAAGTCCAGCACCTTTTCATGATAAAAACCCTACAGAAAATTGGAATAGAGGGTCTTTATCTCAATCTGGTAAAAGCTATCTATGACAAACGAACAGCCAATATTATACTAAATGGCCAAAAACTGAAAGCCTTCCCTCTAAAATCAGGAACAAGACAAGGATGTCCACTGTCCCCACTCTTATTCAACATAATTCTGGAAACTTTAGCCAGAGCGATTAGACAAGAGAAAGAAATAAAAGGAATAATGATTGGAAAGGAAGAAGTTAAATTATCATTATTTGCAGATGACATGATACTCTACACAGAAGATCCCAAAAACTCCACTAAAAAACTGCTAGATTTAATAAGCAAATTCAGTAGTGTAGCTGGATACAAAGTCAATACTTAAAAGTCAATAGCCTTCCTGTACACAAATAACAAACTTACTGAAAGAGAAATTAGGGAAACAATACCTTTCACAATAACATCCAAAAAAATGAAATACCTAGGAATCAACCTCACGAAGGATGTAAAAGACCTCTATACTGAAAACTACAGTACTCTGAAAAAGGAGATTGAAGAGGATATCAGAAAATGGAAAGATATCCCTTGCTCCTGGATAGGAAGAACCAATATAGTGAAAATGGCCATACTTCCAAAATTGTTATACAGATTTAATGCAATTCCAATCAAAATTCCAACAGCATATCTCACAGAATTAGAGAAAACAATCCTAAAATTCATTTGGAATCAGAAGAGACCTAGAATAGCAAAGGCAATTCTGGGCAACAAAGGCAAGGCAGGGGGCATCACAATCCCCGACTTGAAATTATACTATAAAGCTACTGTGATAAAAACAGTGTGGTACTGGCAAAAAAACAGACCTGAAGATCAATGGAACAGATTAGAAGATGCTGAAACAACCCCAGACATACTAAGCCACCTTATCTTTGACAAAGGTGCCAAACACATTCGCTGGAAGAAAGATAGCCTCTTTAATAAATGGTGCTGGAAAAACTGGCTCTACACATGCCAAAGATTAAAACTAGATCCATATCTTTCACCATGCACTAAACTAAATTCAAAATGGATCAGAGATCTAAATATTAAAACAGAAACATTAAATCTGCTGGAAGGTAGGATAGGTAAAACCCTTGGAGACATTGGTGTAGGCAAAGACTTTATGAATAAAAACTCAACCGCACGTGAACTATCCCAAAGAATCAATAACTGGGATCTCATCTTATTAAAAAGCTTTTGCACAGCAAGAGAAACCACCAACAGAGTGAAGAGACAACCCACAATGTGGGAAAAAATGTTTGCCAGCTGTTCCTCAGACAAAGGATTACTATCGAGAACATATAAAGAACTCAAAAAAATCAGACCTCCCAAATTTAAAGACCCACTCCAAAAATGGGCATCTGAGATGAATACACATTTCTCAGATGAAGAAATACTAATGGCAAACAAATATACAAAAAAATGTGCAACATCACTAGTCATTCGAGAGATGCAAATTAAAACAACACTGAGATACCATCTCACCCCAGAAAGAATGGCTACTATTCAGAAATCAACTAATAACAAATGCTGGAGGGGCTGTGGGGAAAAAGGAACCCTTCTCCACTGTTGGTGGGAGTGTCGACTGGTACAGCCACTGTGGAAGTCAGTGTGGAGATTCCTCAGAAAACTAGGGTTGGAGGTCCCATTTGACCCAGCTATTCCCCTTCTGGGCATCTTCCCAGAAGAATTAAAAACATCGTACCACAGCGATATATGTGCACCCATGTTTATAGCAGCACAATTTGTAATAGCCAGATCTTGGAAACAACCCAAATGCCCATCAACTGAGGAATGGATAAGAAAGATGTGATATTTTTATACAATGGAGTACTATTCAGCCATAAAGAAGGATAAACTGGAGACTTTTATAGGTAAATGGATGCAACTCGAGAAAATACACATAAGTGAAATAAACCAGAAGCACATGTGTAAGCATCGTATTATCTCTCTAGAATGAGAAACTGAAAGAGTAAATAAAATCCAAAATGTACAATAGATATGGTGAATCAAAAAGAAACTGTTCAAAAGGAAAGAGAGACTGGAAAAGGGAAAAGAAAGAAGGGAAAGGGAAAAAAATTGTATATATATATATAAGATGGTTAAGATAGATACACTACCATTTTTACTTAGTTCATTGAAGAGTAAGGTTTGTGCCAATAATGTATGGACAATTGAATGCTAATGTCTGGTGTCCTGAATAACTAACTTAAGGATAGTAATACGTAATGTATTAACCATTGTTACCCTCCTATTATGTTGTTTTGAAAATTTGTTCTTCTTTTGATTTGTTTTGTTTTTTTCTTCTCTTTAAAATAAAAAAAAAAGAACTAAGCAATAAACAACTTTCAGGAGTGCGAGGCTTTTGAAATCACTGAGTTCTGCATTGAGATTTTCAGATGCGTGTATGGGCAAAGGCAGTTTTCCATGGATTCCTTGGCTGTCCTGTGGCGCACATAGAAGCTTCAGTTTGCCTGTGCATTTCCCTAAGAAGAACTCTAAGTGAGAAGCATAAAGCACCTTCCAGGATGGTTCTGCTGTATGGAGAGTAGTGTGGAAACAAAGATATTCTTTCCTTCCCAGGCCCCATTGGAATCAATGGGAAAGCAAGCATACCGTTGTCCTCGGTGCGAGAAAGGAGCTAGAGGTTGGGCAGCTTTGGCATAAGTACAGTTCCAAGAACTAAGCAATCCACAACTTTCAGGAGTGCGAGGCTTTTGAAATCACTGAGTTCTGCATTGAGATTTTCAGATGCGTGTATGGGCAAAGGCAGTTTTCCATGGATTCCTAGGCTGACCTGTGGTGCACATAGAAGCTTCAGTTTGCCTGTGCGTTTCCCTAAGAAGAACTCTAAGTGAGAAGCATAAAGCACCTTCCAGGATGGTTCTGCTGTATGGAGAGTAGTGTGGAAACAAAGATATTCTTTCCTTCCCAGGCCCCATTGGAATCAATGGGAAAGCAAGCATACCGTTGTCCTCGGTGCGAGAAAGGAGCTAGAGGTTGGGCAGCTTTGGCATAAGTACAGTTCCAAGAACTAAGCAATCCACAACTTTCAGGAGTGCGAGGCTTTTGAAATCACTGAGTTCTGCATTGAGATTTTCAGATGCGTGTATGGGCAAAGGCAGTTTTCCATGGATTCCTAGGCTGACCTGTGGCGCACATAGAAGCTTCAGTTTGCCTGCGCGTTTCCCTAAGAAGAACTCTAAGTGAGAAGCATAAAGCACCTTCCAGGATGGTTCTGCTGTATGGAGAGTAGTGTGGAAACAAAGATATTCTTTCCTTCCCAGGCCCCATTGGAATCAATGGGAAAGCAAGCATACCGTTGTCCTCGGTGCGAGAAAGGAGCTAGAGGTTGGGCAGCTTTGGCATAAGTACAGTTCCAAGAACTAAGCAATCCACAACTTTCAGGAGTGCGAGGCTTTTGAAATCACTGAGTTCTGCATTGAGATTTTCAGATGCGTGTATGGGCAAAGGCAGTTTTCCATGGATTCCTAGGCTGACCTGTGGCGCACATAGAAGCTTCAGTTTGCCTGCGCGTTTCCCTAAGAAGAACTCTAAGTGAGAAGCATAAAGCACCTTCCAGGATGGTTCTGCTGTATGGAGAGTAGTGTGGAAACAAAGATATTCTTTCCTTCCCAGGCCCCATTGGAATCAATGGGAAAGCAAGCATACCGTTGTCCTCGGTGCGAGAAAGGAGCTAGAGGTTGGGCAGCTTTGGCATAAGTACAGTTCCAAGAACTAAGCAATCCACAACTTTCAGGAGTGCGAGGCTTTTGAAATCACTGAGTTCTGCATTGAGATTTTCAGATGCGTGTATGGGCAAAGGCAGTTTTCCATGGATTCCTAGGCTGACCTGTGGCGCACATAGAAGCTTCAGTTTGCCTGCGCGTTTCCCTAAGAAGAACTCTAAGTGAGAAGCATAAAGCACCTTCCAGGATGGTTCTGCTGTATGGAGAGTAGTGTGGAAACAAAGATATTCTTTCCTTCCCAGGCCCCATTGGAATCAATGGGAAAGCAAGCATACCGTTGTCCTCGGTGCGAGAAAGGAGCTAGAGGCTGGGCAGCTTTGGCATAAGTACAGTTCCAAGAACTAAGCAATCCACAACTTTCAGGAGTGCGAGGCTTTTGAAATCACTGAGTTCTGCATTGAGATTTTCAGATGCGTGTATGGGCAAAGGCAGTTTTCCATGGATTCCTTGGCTGACCTGTGGCGCACATAGAAGCTTCAGTTTGCCTGCGCATTTCCCTAAGAAGAACTCTAAGTGAGAAGCATAAAGCACCTTCCAGGATGGTTCTGCTGTATGGAGAGTAGTGTGGAAACAAAGATATTCTTTCCTTCCCAGGCCCCATTGGAATCAATGGGAAAGCAAGCATACCGTTGTCCTCGGTGCGAGAAAGGAGCTAGAGGTTGGGCAGCTTTGGCATAAGTACAGTTCCAAGAACTAAGCAATCCACAACTTTCAGGAGTGCGAGGCTTTTGAAATCACTGAGTTCTGCATTGAGATTTTCAGATGCGTGTATGGGCAAAGGCAGTTTTCCATGGATTCCTAGGCTGACCTGTGGCGCACATAGAAGCTTCAGTTTGCCTGCGCGTTTCCCTAAGAAGAACTCTAAGTGAGAAGCATAAAGCACCTTCCAGGATGGTTCTGCTGTATGGAGAGTAGTGTGGAAACAAAGATATTCTTTCCTTCCCAGGCCCCATTGGAATCAATGGGAAAGCAAGCATACCGTTGTCCTCGGTGCGAGAAAGGAGCTAGAGGTTGGGCAGCTTTGGCATAAGTACAGTTCCAAGAACTAAGCAATCCACAACTTTCAGGAGTGCGAGGCTTTTGAAATCACTGAGTTCTGCATTGAGATTTTCAGATGCGTGTATGGGCAAAGGCAGTTTTCCATGGATTCCTAGGCTGACCTGTGGCGCACATAGAAGCTTCAGTTTGCCTGCTGTTTCCCTAAGAAGAACTCTAAGTGAGAAGCATAAAGCACCTTCCAGGATGGTTCTGCTGTATGGAGAGTAGTGTGGAAACAAAGATATTCTTTCCTTCCCAGGCCCCATTGGAATCAATGGGAAAGCAAGCATACCGTTGTCCTCGGTGCGAGAAAGGAGCTAGAGGTTGGGCAGCTTTGGCATAAGTACAGTTCCAAGAACTAAGCAATCCACAACTTTCAGGAGTGCGAGGCTTTTGAAATCACTGAGTTCTGCATTGAGATTTTCAGATGCGTGTATGGGCAAAGGCAGTTTTCCATGGATTCCTTGGCTGACCTGTGGCGCACATAGAAGCTTCAGTTTGCCTGCGCAGTTTCCCTAAGAAGAACTCTAAGTGAGAAGCATAAAGCACCTTCCAGGATGGTTCTGCTGTATGGAGAGTAGTGTGGAAACAAAGATATTCTTTCCTTCCCAGGCCCCATTGGAATCAATGGGAAAGCAAGCATACCGTTGTCCTCGGTGCGAGAAAGGAGCTAGAGGTTGGGCAGCTTTGGCATAAGTACAGTTCCAAGAACTAAGCAATCCACAACTTTCAGGAGTGCGAGGCTTTTGAAATCACTGAGTTCTGCATTGAGATTTTCAGATGCGTGTATGGGCAAAGGCAGTTTTCCATGGATTCCTAGGCTGACCTGTGGCGCACATAGAAGCTTCAGTTTGCCTGCGCGTTTCCCTAAGAAGAACTCTAAGTGAGAAGCATAAAGCACCTTCCAGGATGGTTCTGCTGTATGGAGAGTAGTGTGGAAACAAAGATATTCTTTCCTTCCCAGGCCCCATTGGAATCAATGGGAAAGCAAGCATACAATTTTCCTCGGTGCGAGAAAGGAGCTAGAGGTTGGGCAGCTTTGGCATAAGTACAGTTCCAAGAACTAAGCAATCCACAACTTTCAGGAGTGCGAGGCTTTTGAAATCACTGAGTTCTGCATTGAGATTTTCAGATGCGTGTATGGGCAAAGGCAGTTTTCCATGGATTCCTAGGCTGACCTGTGGCGCACATAGAAGCTTCAGTTTGCCTGCGCGTTTCCCTAAGAAGAACTCTAAGTGAGAAGCATAAAGCACCTTCCAGGATGGTTCTGCTGTATGGAGAGTAGTGTGGAAACAAAGATATTCTTTCCTTCCCAGGCCCCATTGGAATCAATGGGAAAGCAAGCATACCGTTGTCCTCGGTGCGAGAAAGGAGCTAGAGGTTGGGCAGCTTTGGCATAAGTACAGTTCCAAGAACTAAGCAATCCACAACTTTCAGGAGTGCGAGGCTTTTGAAATCACTGAGTTCTGCATTGAGATTTTCAGATGCGTGTATGGGCAAAGGCAGTTTTCCATGGATTCCTAGGCTGACCTGTGGCGCACATAGAAGCTTCAGTTTGCCTGCGCATTTCCCTAAGAAGAACTCTAAGTGAGAAGCATAAAGCACCTTCCAGGATGGTTCTGCTGTATGGAGAGTAGTGTGGAAACAAAGATATTCTTTCCTTCCCAGGCCCCATTGGAATCAATGGGAAAGCAAGCATACCGTTGTCCTCGGTGCGAGAAAGGAGCTAGAGGTTGGGCAGCTTTGGCATAAGTACAGTTCCAAGAACTAAGCAATCCACAACTTTCAGGAGTGCGAGGCTTTTGAAATCACTGAGTTCTGCATTGAGATTTTCAGATGCGTGTATGGGCAAAGGCAGTTTTCCATGGATTCCTAGGCTGACCTGTGGCGCACATAGAAGCTTCAGTTTGCCTGCGCGTTTCCCTAAGAAGAACTCTAAGTGAGAAGCATAAAGCACCTTCCAGGATGGTTCTGCTGTATGGAGAGTAGTGTGGAAACAAAGATATTCTTTCCTTCCCAGGCCCCATTGGAATCAATGGGAAAGCAAGCATACCGTTGTCCTCGGTGCGAGAAAGGAGCTAGAGGTTGGGCAGCTTTGGCATAAGTACAGTTCCAAGAACTAAGCAATCCACAACTTTCAGGAGTGCGAGGCTTTTGAAATCACTGAGTTCTGCATTGAGATTTTCAGATGCGTGTATGGGCAAAGGCAGTTTTCCATGGATTCCTAGGCTGACCTGTGGCGCACATAGAAGCTTCAGTTTGCCTGCGCGTTTCCCTAAGAAGAACTCTAAGTGAGAAGCATAAAGCACCTTCCAGGATGGTTCTGCTGTATGGAGAGTAGTGTGGAAACAAAGATATTCTTTCCTTCCCAGGCCCCATTGGAATCAATGGGAAAGCAAGCATACCGTTGTCCTCGGTGCGAGAAAGGAGCTAGAGGTTGGGCAGCTTTGGCATAAGTACAGTTCCAAGAACTAAGCAATCCACAACTTTCAGGAGTGCGAGGCTTTTGAAATCACTGAGTTCTGCATTGAGATTTTCAGATGCGTGTATGGGCAAAGGCAGTTTTCCATGGATTCCTAGGCTGACCTGTGGCGCACATAGAAGCTTCAGTTTGCCTGCACGTTTCCCTAAGAAGAACTCTAAGTGAGAAGCATAAAGCACCTTCCAGGATGGTTCTGCTGTATGGAGAGTAGTGTGGAAACAAAGATATTCTTTCCTTCCCAGGCCCCATTGGAATCAATGGGAAAGCAAGCATACCGTTGTCCTCGGTGCGAGAAAGGAGCTAGAGGTTGGGCAGCTTTGGCATAAGTACAGTTCCAAGAACTAAGCAATCCACAACTTTCAGGAGTGCGAGGCTTTTGAAATCACTGAGTTCTGCATTGAGATTTTCAGATGCGTGTATGGGCAAAGGCAGTTTTCCATGGATTCCTAGGCTGACCTGTGGCGCACATAGAAGCTTCAGTTTGCCTGCGCGTTTCCCTAAGAAGAACTCTAAGTGAGAAGCATAAAGCACCTTCCAGGATGGTTCTGCTGTATGGAGAGTAGTGTGGAAACAAAGATATTCTTTCCTTCCCAGGCCCCATTGGAATCAATGGGAAAGCAAGCATACCGTTGTCCTCGGTGCGAGAAAGGAGCTAGAGGTTGGGCAGCTTTGGCATAAGTACAGTTCCAAGAACTAAGCAATCCACAACTTTCAGGAGTGCGAGGCTTTTGAAATCACTGAGTTCTGCATTGAGATTTTCAGATGCGTGTATGGGCAAAGGCAGTTTTCCATGGATTCCTAGGCTGACCTGTGGCGCACATAGAAGCTTCAGTTTGCCTGCGCGTTTCCCTAAGAAGAACTCTAAGTGAGAAGCATAAAGCACCTTCCAGGATGGTTCTGCTGTATGGAGAGTAGTGTGGAAACAAAGATATTCTTTCCTTCCCAGGCCCTATTGGAATCAATGGGAAAGCAAGCATACCGTTGTCCTCGGTGCGAGAAAGGAGCTAGAGGTTGGGCAGCTTTGGCATAAGTACAGTTCCAAGAACTAAGCAATCCACAACTTTCAGGAGTGCGAGGCTTTTGAAATCACTGAGTTCTGCATTGAGATTTTCAGATGCGTGTATGGGCAAAGGCAGTTTTCCATGGATTCCTTGGCTGACCTGTGGCGCACATAGAAGCTTCAGTTTGCCTGCGCGTTTCCCTAAGAAGAACTCTAAGTGAGAAGCATAAAGCACCTTCCAGGATGGTTCTGCTGTATGGAGAGTAGTGTGGAAACAAAGATATTCTTTCCTTCCCAGGCCCCATTGGAATCAATGGGAAAGCAAGCATACCGTTGTCCTCGGTGCGAGAAAGGAGCTAGAGGTTGGGCAGCTTTGGCATAAGTACAGTTCCAAGAACTAAGCAATCCACAACTTTCAGGAGTGCGAGGCTTTTGAAATCACTGAGTTCTGCATTGAGATTTTCAGATGCGTGTATGGGCAAAGGCAGTTTTCCATGGATTCCTAGGCTGACCTGAGGCGCACATAGAAGCTTCAGTTTGCCTGCGCGTTTCCCTAAGAAGAACTCTAAGTGAGAAGCATAAAGCACCTTCCAGGATGGTTCTGCTGTATGGAGAGTAGTGTGGAAACAAAGATATTCTTTCCTTCCCAGGCCCCATTGGAATCAATGGGAAAGCAAGCATACCGTTGTCCTCGGTGCGAGAAAGGAGCTAGAGGTTGGGCAGCTTTGGCATAAGTACAGTTCCAAGAACTAAGCAATCCACAACTTTCAGGAGTGCGAGGCTTTTGAAATCACTGAGTTCTGCATTGAGATTTTCAGATGCGTGTATGGGCAAAGGCAGTTTTCCATGGATTCCTAGGCTGACCTGTGGCGCACATAGAAGCTTCAGTTTGCCTGCGCATTTCCCTAAGAAGAACTCTAAGTGAGAAGCATAAAGCACCTTCCAGGATGGTTCTGCTGTATGGAGAGTAGTGTGGAAACAAAGATATTCTTTCCTTCCCAGGCCCCATTGGAATCAATGGGAAAGCAAGCATACCATTGTCCTCGGTGCGAGAAAGGAGCTAGAGGTTGGGCAGCTTTGGCATAAGTACAGTTCCAAGAACTAAGCAATCCACAACTTTCAGGAGTGCGAGGCTTTTGAAATCACTGAGTTCTGCATTGAGATTTTCAGATGCGTGTATGGGCAAAGGCAGTTTTCCATGGATTCCTAGGCTGACCTGTGGCGCACATAGAAGCTTCAGTTTGCCTGCACGTTTCCCTAAGAAGAACTCTAAGTGAGAAGCATAAAGCACCTTCCAGGATGGTTCTGCTGTATGGAGAGTAGTGTGGAAACAAAGATATTCTTTCCTTCCCAGGCCCCTTTGGAATCAATGGGAAAGCAAGCATACCGTTGTCCTCGGTGCGAGAAAGGAGCTAGAGGTTGGGCAGCTTTGGCATAAGTACAGTTCCAAGAACTAAGCAATCCACAACTTTCAGGAGTGCGAGGCTTTTGAAATCACTGAGTTCTGCATTGAGATTTTCAGATGCGTGTATGGGCAAAGGCAGTTTTCCATGGATTCCTAGGCTGACCTGTGGCGCACATAGAAGCTTCAGTTTGCCTGCGCGTTTCCCTAAGAAGAACTCTAAGTGAGAAGCATAAAGCACCTTCCAGGATGGTTCTGCTGTATGGAGAGTAGTGTGGAAACAAAGATATTCTTTCCTTCCCAGGCCCCTTTGGAATCAATGGGAAAGCAAGCATACCGTTGTCCTCGGTGCGAGAAAGGAGCTAGAGGTTGGGCAGCTTTGGCATAAGTACAGTTCCAAGAACTAAGCAATCCACAACTTTCAGGAGTGCGAGGCTTTTGAAATCACTGAGTTCTTCATTGAGATTTTCAGATGCGTGTACAGGCAAAGGCAGTTTTCCATGGATTCCTAGGCTGACTTGTGGCGCACATAGAAGCTTCAGTTTGCCTGCGCGTTTCACTAAGAAGAACTCTAAGTGAGAAGCATAAAGCACCTTCCATAATGGTTCTGCTGTATGGAGAGTAGTGTGGAAACAAAGATATACTTTCCTTCCCAGGCCCCTTTGGAATCAATGGGAAAGCAAGCATACCGTTGTCCTCAGTGCGAGAAAGGAGCTAGAGGTTGGGCAGCTTTGGCATAAGTACAGTTCCAAGAACTAAGCAATCCACAACTTTCAGGAGTGCGAGGCTTTTGAAATCACTGAGTTCTGCATTGAGGTTTTCAGATGCGTGTATGGGCAAAGGCAGTTTTCCATGAATTCCTAGGCTGACCTGTGGCGCACATTGAAGCTTCAGTTTGCCTGCGTGTTTCCCTAAGAAGAACTCTAAGTGAGAAGCATAAAGCACCTTCCAGGATGTTTCTGCTGTATGGAGAGTAGTGTGGAAACAAAGACATTCTTTCCTTCCCAGGCCCCATTGGAATCAATGGGAAAGCAAGCATACCGTTCTCCTCAGTGCGAGAAAGGAGCTAGAGGTTGGGCAGCTTTGGCATAAGTAAAGTTCCAAGAACTAAGCAATCCACAACTTTCAGGAGTGCGAGGCTTTTGCAATCACTGAGTTCTGCATTGAGATTTTCAGATGCGTGTATGGGCAAGGCAGTTTTCCATGGATTCCTAGGCTGACCTGTGGCACACATAGAAACTTCAGTTTGCCTGCATGTTTCCCTAAGAAGAACTCAAAGTGAGAAGCATAAAGCACCTTCCAGGATGGTTCTGCTGTATGGAGAGTAGTGTGGAAGCAAAGATATTCTTTCCTTCCCAGGCCCCATTGGAATCAATGAGAAAGCAAGCATAAAGTTGTCCTCGGTGCGAGAAAGGAGCTTGAGGTTGGGCAGCTTTGGCATAAGTACAGTTCGAAGAACTAAGCAATCCACAAATTTCAGGAGTGCGAGGCTTTTGAAATCAGTGAGTTCTGCATTGAGATTTTCAGATGCGTGTGTGGGCAAAGGCAGTTTTCCATGGATTCCTAGTCTGACCTGTGGCGCACATAGTAGATTCAGTTTGCCTGCGCATTTCCCTAAGAACAACTCTAAGTGAGAAGCATAAAGCACCTTCCAGGATGGTTCTGCTGTATGGACAGTAGTGTGGAAACAAAGATATTCTTTCCTTCCCAGGTCCCATTGGAATCAATGGGAAAGCTAGCATACCGTTGTCCTCGGTGCGAGAAAGGAGCTACAGGTTGGGCAGCTTTGGCATAAGTACAGTTCCAAGAAATAAGCAATCCACAACTTTCAGGAGTGCGAGGCTTTTGAAATCACTGAGTTCTGCATTGAGATTTTCAGATGCGTGTATGGGCAAAGGCCGTTTTCCATGGATTCCTAGGCTGACCTGTGGCACACATAGAAGCTTCAGTTTGCCTGCGCATTTACCTAAGAAGAACTCTAAGTGAGAAGCATAAAGCACCTTCCAGGATGGTTCTGCTGTATGGAGAATAGTGTGGAAACAAAGATATTCTTTCCTTCCCAGGCCCAATTGGAATCAATGGGAAGGCAAGCATACCGTTGTCCTCGGAGCGAGAAAGGAGCTAGATGTTGGGCAGCTTTGGCATAAGTTCAGTTCCAAGAACTAAGCAATCCAAAACTTTCAGGAGTGCGAGGCTTTTAAAATCACTGAGTTCTGCTTTGAGATTTTCAGATGCGTGTATGGGCCAAGGCAGTTTTCCATGGATTCCTAGGCTGACCTGTGGCACACATAGAAGCTTCAGTTTGCCTGCGTGTTTCCCTAAGAAGAACTCTAAATGAGTAGCGTAAAACACCTTCCAGGATGTTTCTGCTGTATGGAGAGTAGTGTGGAAAAAAAGATATTCTTTCCTTCTCAGGCCCCATTGGAATCAATGGGAAAGCAAGCATACCGATGTCCTCGGTGCGAGAAAGGAGCTAGAAGTTGGGCAGCTTTGGCATAAGTAAAGTTAAAAGAACTAAGCAATCCACAACTTTCAGGAGTGCGAGGCTTTTGAAATCACTGAGTTCTGCATTGAGGTTTTCAGATGCGTGTATGGGCCAATGCAGTTTTCCATGGATTCCTAGGCTTACCTGTGGCGCACATAGAAGCTTCAGTTTACCTGCGTGTTTCCCTAAGAAGAACTCTAAGTGAGAAGGATAAAGGACCTTCCAGGATGTTTCTGCTGTATGGAGAGTAGTGTGGTAACAAAGATATTCTTTCCTTCCCAGGCCCCTTTGGAATCAATGGGAACGCAAGCATAACATTGTCCTCGGTACGAGAAAGGGGCTAGAGGTTGGGCAGCTTTGGCATAAGTTCAGTTCAAAGAACTAAGCAATCCACAACTTTCAGGAGTGCGAGGCTTTTGAAATCACTGAGGTCTGCATTGAGATTTTCAGATGCGTGTATGGGCCAAGGCAGTTTTCCATGGATTCCTAGGCTCTCCTGTGGCGCACATAGAAGCTTCAGTTTGCCTGCCCGTTTCCCTAAGAAGAACTCTAAGTGAGAAGCATAGAGCACCTTCCAGGATGGTTCTGCTGTATGGAGAGTACTGTGGAAACAAAGATATTCTTTCCTTCCCAGGCCCCCTTGGAATCAATGGGAAAGCAAACATACCGTTGTCCTCGGTGCGAGAAAGGAGCTAGATGTTGGGCAGTTTTGGCATAAGTACAGTTCCAAGAACTAAGCAGTCCACAACTTTCAGGAGTGCGAGGCTTTTGAAATCACTGTGTTCTGCATTGAGATTTTCAGATGCGTGTATGCGCAAAGGCAGTTTTCCATGGATTCCTAGGCTGACCAGTGGCGCACATAGAAGCTTCAGTTTGCCTGCACGTTTCCCTAAGAAGAACTCTAAGTGACAAGCATAAAGCACCTTCCAGGATGGTTCTGCTGTATGGAGAGTAGTGTGGAAACAAAGATATTCTTTCCTTCCCAGGCCCCTTTGGAATCAATTGGAAAGCAAGCATACCGTTGTCCTCGGTGCGAGAAAGGAGCTAGAGATTGGGCAGCTTTGGCATAAGTACAGTTCCAAGAACTAAGCAATAAACAACTTTCAGGAGTGCGAGGCTTTTGAAATCACTGAGTTCTTCATTGAGATTTTCAGATGCGTGTACAGGCAAAGGCAGTTTTCCATGGATTCCTAGGCTGACTTGTGGCGCACATAGAAGCTTCAGTTTGCCTGCACGTTTCACTAAGAAGAACTCTAAGTGAGAAGCATAAAGCACCTTCCATAATGGTTCTGCTGTATGAAGAGTAGTGTGGAAACAAAGATATTCTTTCCTTCCCAGACCCCTTTGGAATCAATGGGAAAGCAAGCATACCGTTGTCCTCAGTGCGAGAAAGGAGCTAGAGGTTGGGCAGCTTTGGCATAAGTACAGTTCCAAGAACTAAGCAATCCACAACTTTCAGGAGTGCGAGGCTTTTGAAATCACTGACTTCTGCATTGAGATTTTCAGATGCGTGTATGGGCCAAGGCAGTTTTCCATGGATTCCTAGGCCGACCTGTGGCGCACATAGAAGCTTCAGTTTGCCTGCGTGTTTCCCTAAGAAGAACTCTAAGTGAGAAGTGTAAAGCACCTTCCAGGATGTTTCTGCTGTATGGAGAGTAGTGTGGAAACAAAGACATTCTTTCCTTCCCAGGCCCCATTGGAATCAATGGGAAAGCAAGCATACCGTTGTCCTCAGTGCGAGAAAGGAGCTAGAGGTTGGGCAGCTTTGGCATAAGTAAAGTTCCAAGAACTAAGCAAGCCACAACTTTCAGGAGTGCGAGGCTTTTGCAATCACTGAGTTCTGCATTGAGATTTTCAGATGCGTGTATGGGCCAGGGCAGTTTTCCATGGATTCCTAGGCTGACCTGTGGCACACATAGAAACTTCAGTTTGCCTGCATGTTTCCCTAAGAAAAACTCAAAGTGAGAAGCATAAAGCACCTTCCAGGATGGTTCTGCTGTATGGAGAGTAGTGTGGAAGCAAAGATATACTTTCCTTCCCAGGCCCCATTGTAATCAATGAGAAAGCAAGCATAAAGTTGTCCTAGGTGTGAGAAAGGAGCTTGAGGTTGGGCAGCTTTGGCATAAGTACAGTTCGAAGAAATAAGCAATCCACAAATTTCAGGAGTGCGAGGCTTTTGAAATCAGTGAGTTCTGCATAGAGATTTTCAGATGCATGTGTGGGCGAAGGCAGTTTTCCATGGATTCCTAGTCTGACCTGTGGCGCACATAGAAGCTTGAGTTTGCCTGTGCATTTCCCTAAGAACAACTCTAAGTCAGAAGCATAAAGCACCTTCCAGAATGGTTCTGCTGTATGGACAGTAGTGTGGAAACAAAGATATTCTTTCCTTCCCAGTCCCATTGGAATCAATGGGAAAGCTAGCATAAAGTTGTCCTCGGTGCGAGAAAGGAGCTACAGGTTGGGCAGCTTTGGCATAAGTACAGTTCCAAGAAATAAGCAATCCACAACTTTCAGGAGTGCGAGGCTTTTGAAATCACTGAGTTCTGCATTGAGATTTTCAGATGCGTGTATCGGCAAAGGCAGTTTTCTATGGATTCCTAGGCTGACCTGTGGCACACATAGAAGCTTCAGTTTGCCTGCGCATTTACCTAAGAAGAACTCTAAGTGAGAAGCATAAAGCACCTTCCAGGATGGTTCTGCTCTATGGAGAATAGTGTGGAAACAAAGATATTCTTTCCTTCCCAGGCCCAATTGGAATCAATGGGAAGGCAAGCATACCGTTGTCCTCGGTGCGAGAAAGGAGCTAGATGTTGGGCAGCTTTGGCATAAGTTCAGTTCAAAGAACTAAGCAATCCAAAACTTTCAGGAGTGCGAGGCTTTTAAAATCACTGAGTTCTGCTTTGAGATTTTCAGATGCGTGTATGGGCCAAGGCAGTTTTCCATGGATTCCTAGGCTGACCTGTGGCACACATAGAAGCTTCAGTTTGCCTGCGTGTTTCCCTAAGAAGAACTCTAAATGAGAAGCATAAAGCACCTTCCAGGATGTTTCTGCTGTATGGAGAGTAGTGTGGAAAAAAAGATATTCTTTCCTTCTCAGGCCCATTGGAATCAATGGGAAAGCAAGCATACCGATGTCCTCGGTGCGAGAAAGGAGCTAGAAGTTGGGCAGCTTTGGCATAAGTAAAGTTAAAAGAACTAAGCAATCCACAACTTTCAGGAGTGCGAGGCTTTTGAAATCACTGAGTTCTGCATTGAGGTTTTCAGATGCGTGTATGGGCCAAGGCAGTTTTCCATGGATTCCTAGGCTTACCTGTGGCGCACATAGAAGCTTCAGTTTGCCTGCGTGTTTCCCTAAGAAGAACTCTAAGTGAGAAGGATAAAGCACCTTCCAGGATGTTTCTGCTGTATGGAGAGTAGTGTGGTAACAAAGATATTCTTTCCTTCCCAGGCCCCTTTGGAATCAATGGGAAAGCAAGCATAACATTGTCCTCGGTGCGAGAAAGGGGCTAGAGGTTGGGCAGCTTTGGCATAAGTCAAGTTCAAAGAACTAAGCAATCCACAACTTTCAGGAGTGCGAGGCTTTTGAAATCACTGAGGTCTGCATTGAGATTTTCAGATGCGTGTATGGGCCAAGGCAGTTTTCCATGGATTCCTAGGCTGACCTGTGGTGCACATAGAAGCTTCAGTTTGCCTGCCCGTTTCCTAAGAAGAACTTAAGTGAGAAGCATAGAGCACCTTCCAGGATGGTTCTGCTGTATGGAGAGTACTGTGGAAAGAAAGATATTCTTTCCTTCCCAGGCCCCCTTGGAATCAATGGGAAAGCAAGCATACCGTTGTCCTTGGTGCGAGAAAGGAGCTAGATGTTGGGCAGTTTTGGCATGAGTACATTTCCAAGAACTAAGCAGTCCACAACTTTCAGGTGTGCTTGGCTTTTGAAATCCTGTGTTCTGCATTGAGATTTTCAGATGCGTGTATGCGCCAAGGCAGTTTTCCATGGATTCCTAGGCTGACCAGTGGCGCACATAGAAGCTTCAGTTTGCCTGCACGTTTCCCTAAGTATAACTCTAAGTGACAAGCATAAAGCACCTTCCAGGATGGTTCTGCTGTATGGAGAGTAGTGTGGAAACAAAGATATTCTTTCCTTCACATGCCCCTTTAGAATCAATTGGAAAGCAAGCATACCGTTGTCCTCGGTGCGAGAAAGGAGCTAGAGATTGGGCAGCTTTGGCATAAGTACAGTTCCAAGAACTAAGCAATCCACAACTTTCAGGAGTGCGAGGCTTTTGAAATCACTGAGTTCTGCATTGAGGTTTTCAGATGCATGTATGGGCCAAGGCAGTTTTCCATGGATTCCTAGGCTGACCTGTGGCGCACATAGAAGCTTCACTTTGCCTGCGCGTTTCCCTAAGAAGAACTCTAAGTGACAAGCATAAAGCACCTTCCAGGATGGTTCTGCTGTATGGACAGTAGTGTGGAAACAAAGATATTCTTTCCTTCCCAGGCCGCTTTGGAATCAATGGGAAAGCAAGCATACTGTTGTCCTCGGTGCGAGAAAGGAGCTAGAGGTTGGGCAGCTTTGGCATAAGTCAATTTCCAAGAACTAAGCAATCCACAACTTTCAGGAGTGCGACGCTTTTGAAATCACTGAGTTCTGCATTGAGATTTTCAGATGCGTGTATGGGCAAATGCAGTTTTCCATGGATTCCTAGGCTGACCTGTGGCGCACATAGAAGCTTCAGTTTGCCTGCGCGTTTCCCTAAGAATAACTCTAAGTGAGATGCATAAAGCACCTTCCAGGATGGTTCTGCTGTATGGAGAGTAGTGTGGAAAAAAGATATTCTTTCGTTCACAGTCCCCATTGGAGTCAATGGGAAAGCAAGCATACCGTTGTTCTCAGTGCGAGAAAGGAGCTAGAGGTTTCGCAGCTTTGGCATAAATAGAGTTCCATGAAATAAGCAATCCACAACTTTCGGGAGTGCGAGGCTTTTGAAATCACTGAGTTCTGCATTGAAATTTTCAGATGTGTGTATGGGCCAAGGCAATTTTCCATGGATTCCGAGGCTGACCTGTGGCGCACTTAGAAGCTTCAGTTGCCTGCGTGTTTCCCTAAGAAGAACTCTAAGTGAGAAGCATAAAGCACCTTCCAAGATGGTTCTGCTGTATGGAGAGTAGTGTGGAAACAAAGATATTCTCTCCTTCCCAGGCCCCTTTGGAATCAATGGGAAAGCAAGCATACCATTGTCCTCGGTGTGAGAAATGAGCTAGAGGTTTGGCAGCTTTGGCATAAGTAAAGTTCCAAGAACTAAACAATCCACAATTTTCAGGAGTGTGATGCATTTGAAAACACTGAGTTCTGCCTTGAAATTTTCAGATTTGTGTATGGGCAAAGGCAAATTTCCATGGATTCCTTGTCTGACCTGAGGCGCACATAGAAGCTTCACTTTGCCTGCACGTTTCCCTAAGAACAACTCTAAGTGACAAGCATAAAGCACCTTCCAGGATGGTTCTGCTCTATGGAGAGTAGTGTGGAAACTAAGATATTCTTTCCTTCCCAGGCCGCTTTGGAATCAATGGGAAAGCAAGCATACTGTTGTCCTCAGTGCGAGAAAGAGGAAGAGATGTGGCAGGTTTGGCATATGTAAATTTCCAAGTACTAAGCAATCCACAACTTTCAGGAGTGTGAGGCTTTTGAAATCACTGAGTTCTGCATTGAAATTTTCAGATTTGTGCATTGGGAAAGGCAATTTTCCATCGTTTCCTAGGCTGACCTGTGGCGCACAAGGAACCTTCAGCTGCCTGCGTGTTTCCTAAAGAAGAACTCGAAGTGAGATGCATAAAGCACTTTCCAGGATGGTTCTGCTGTATGGAGAGTAGTGTGGAAGCAAAGATATTCTTTCCTTCGCAGACCCCATTGGAGTCAATGTGAAAGCAAGCATACCGTTGTCCTCAGTGCGAGAAAGAAGCTAGAGATGGGGCAGCTTTGGCATAAGTAAAGTTCAAGAACTAAGCAATCCACAACTTTCAGGAATGCGAGGCTTTTGAAATCACTGAGTTCTGCATTGAAATTTTCAGATGTGTGTATGGGCCAAGGCAATTTTCCATGGATTCCGAGGCTGACCTGTGGCGCACTTAGAAGCGTCAGTTGCCTGCGTGTTTCCCTAAGAAGAACTCTAAGTGAGAAGCATAAAGCACCTTCCAAGATGGTTCTGCTGTATGGAGAGTAGTGTGGAAGAAAAGATATTCTTTCCTTCCCAGGGCGCTTTGGAATCAATGGGAAAGCAATCATACCATTGTACTCGGTGTGAGAAAGGAGCTAGAGGTTGGGCAGCTTTGGCATAAGTAAAGTTGCAAGAACTAAGCAATCCACAACTTTCAGGAGTGGTAGGCTTTTGAAATCACTGAGTTCTGCATTGAAATTTTCAGATGTGTGTATGGGCAAAGGCAATTTTCCATGGATTCCTAGGCTGACTTGTGGCGCACATAGAAGCTTCACTTGCCTGTGCGTTTCCCTAAGAAGAACTCTAAGTGAGAAGCATAAAGCACCTTCCAGGATGGTTCTGCTGTATGGAGAGTGGTGTGGAAACAAAGATATTCTTTCCTTCCCAGTCCCCATTCTAATCAATGGGAAAGCAACATACCTTAGTCCTCAGTGTGAGAAAGGAGCTAGAGGTTGGGCAGCTTTGACATAAGTAAAGTTCCAAGAACTAAGCAATCCACAACTTTCAGGAGTGCGAGGCTTTTGAAATCACTGAGTTCTGCATTGAAATTTTCAGATGTGTGTATGGGGAAAGGCAATTTTCCATGGATTCCTAGGCTGACCTCTGGTGCACAAAGAAACTTCAGTTGCCTGTGCATTTCCCTAAGAAGAACACTAAGTTAGAAGCATAAAGCAACTTCCAGGATGGTTCTGCTGTATGGAGAGTAGTGTGGAAACAAAGATATTCTTTCCTTCCCAGTCCCCATTGGATTCAAAGGAAAGCAAGCATACCGTTGTCCTCAATTTGAGAAATGAGCTAGAGGTTGGGCAGCTTTTGTATAAGTAAATATCCAAGAACTAAGCAATCCACAAATTTCAGGATTGCGAGACTTTTGAAATCACTGAGTTCTGCAATGAAATTTTCAGACGTCTGTATGGGAAATGCAGTTTTCCATGTATTCCTATAATGGCCTGTGGCGCACATTGAAGCTGCAGTTGCCAGAGCATTTCAATAAGAACTCTATGTAAGAAGCATGAAGGACCTTCGAGGATGGTTCTGTTGTATGGAGCAAAGTGCGGAAAGAAAAATGATCTTCCTCACCCTGGTGCATTATTAATCAGTTGAGAGGAAGCATACTCTTGCCCTGCATGAGAGAAAGGAGCCAGAGCTGGTGGAACTGCTGTAAATGTATGGTTCCAAGAACTAAGCAAGCGTGAACTTTCAGGAGTGTGAGGCTCTTGAAATCACTGAGTTCTACAATGAAATTTTCAGATGTCTGTATGGGCCAAAACAATTTTCCATTTATTCCTAGGCTGCCCTGTCACGCACATTGAAGCTGCACTTGCCTGAACATTTCCCTGAGAAGAACTCTACATTAGAATTATGAAGCACCTTCTAGGATGGTTCTGCTGTATGGAGCATAGTGCAGAAACAAAATTAATGTACCTCCCTCAGGCCCTTTAGTAATCAATGGAAAGCGAGAATACGGTTGCTCTGGGTGTGAGGAACTAGCTAGAGCTGGGGGAACTGCTGCACAAGTAAGGTTCCAAGAACTAAGCAAGCGTGGACTTTCAGGAGTGTGAGGCTGTTGAAATCACTGAGTTCTACAATGAAATTTTCAGATGTCTGTATGGGCCAAAAAAAATTTCCATGTATTCCTAGGTTGCCCTGTCGTGCACATTGAAGCTTCAGTTTCCTGTGCTTTTCCCTAAGAACTCTACGTAAGAATTATGAAGCCCCTTTGAGGATGGTTCTGCTGTATGGAGCGAAGTGCAGAAAGAAAAAAGATTTTCCTCGCCCAGGCCCCTTAGTAATCAATTGAGAGGAAGCATACTGTTGACCTGTTTGTGAGAAAGGAGACAGAGCTGGGGGAGCTGTTGCACAGGTAAGGTCCAAAAATTAAGCAAGCATGGGCTTTCAAGAGTGTTAGGCTGTTGAAATCACTGAGTTCCACAATGAAATTTTCAGATGTCTGTATGGGCAAAATCAATTTTCCATGTATTCCTAGGATGGCCTGTTTTGCACATTGAAGCTGCAGTTGCCAGAGCATTTCCCTAAGAACTCTACGTAAGAAGCATGAAGGACCTTCGAGGACGGTTCTGCTTTACGGAGCAAAGTGCGGAAAGAAAAATAATCTTCCTCGCCCTGGTGCATTATTAATCAATTGACAGGAAGCATACTCTTGCCCTGGGTGAGAGAATGGAGCCAGAGATGGGGGAACTGCTGCACAAGTAAAATTCCAAGAATTAAGTAAGCATGACCTTTCAGGATTGTGAGTCTGTTGAAATCACTGAGTTCAACAATGAGATTTTCAGATATGTGTATGGGCAAAATCTATTTTCATTGTATTCCTAGGTTGCCCTCTTGCACACATTGAAGCTGCAGTTTCCTGAGTGTTTCTGTAAGAAGAACTCTACCTTAGAAGCATGAAGCACCTTCCAGAATATTTCTGCTGTATGGAGCGTAGTGCGGAAACAAAATTAAAGTACCACACTCAGGCCCTTTAGTAATCAATGGAAAGCAAGCATAGTGTTGCTCTGGGTGCGAGGAAAGAGCTAGAGCTGGGGGAACTGCTGCACAAGTAAGGTTCCAAGAACTAACCAAGCGTGAAGTTTCAGGCATGTGAGGCTGTTGAAATCACTGAGTTCTACAATGAAATTTTCAGATGTCTGTATGGGCCAAAACAATTTTCCATGTATTCCTAGGCTGCCCTGTCACACACATTGAAGCTGCAATTAACTGAGTGTTTCCCTAAGAAGAACTCTACTTTAGAAACATGAAGTACCTTCCAGGATGGTTTGCTGTATGAAGCGTAGTGTGGAAACAAAATTAGTCTACCTCATTCAGGACTCTTAGTAATCAATGGAAAGCGAGCATACTGCTGCTCTGGGTGCGAGGAAGGAGCTATAGCTGGGGGAACTGCTGAACAAGTAAGCTTAAAAGAACTAAGCAAGCATGAAGTTTCAGGAGTGTGAGGCTGTTGAAATCACTGAGTTCTACAATGAAATTTTCAGATGTCTGCATGGGCCAAAAAAATTTTCCATGTATTCCTAGGCTGCCCTGTCACACACATTGAAGCTTCAGTTTCCTGTGCTTTTCCCTAAGAAGAACTCTACATAAGAATTATGAAGCCCCTTTGAGGATGGTTCTGCTGCATGGAGTGAAGTGCAGAAAGAAAAATGATTTTCCTCGCCCAGGCCCCTTAGTAATCAATTGAGAGGAAGCATACTGTAGCCCTGTTTGTGAGAAAGGAGACAGAGCTGGGGGAACTGCTGCACAGGTAAGGTCCAAAAATTAAGCAAGCATGGGCTTTCAAGAGTGTTAGGCTGTTGAAATCACCGAGCTCCACAATGAAATTTTCAGATGTCTGTATGGGCAAAATCAATTTTCCATGTATTCCTAGGATGGCCTGTGGCGCACATTGAAGCTGCAGTTGCCAGAGCATTTCCCTAAGAACTCTACGTAAGAAGCATGAAGGACCTTCGAGGACGGTTCTGTTGTATGGAGCAAAGTGCGGAAAGAAAAATGATCTTCCTCGCCCTGGTGCATTATTAATCAGTTGAGAGGAAGCATACTCTTGACCTGGATGAGAGAAAAGTGCCAGAGCTTGTGGAACTGCTGTAAATGTAAGGTTCCAAGAACTAAGCTAGCGTGAAGTTTCAGGAGTGTGAGGCTCTTGAAATCACTGAGTTCTACAATGAAATTTTCAGATGTCTGTATGGGCCAAAACAATTTTCCATGTATTCCTAGGCTGCCCTGTCACGCACATTAAAGCTACACTTGCCTGAACATTTCCCTGAGAAGAACTCTACATTGGAAGCATGAAGCACCTTCTAGGATGGTTCTGCTGTATGGAGCGTAGTGCAGAAACAAAATTAATGTACCTCCCTCAGGCCTCTTAGTAATCAACGGAAAGTGAGAATACTGTTGCTCTGGGTGTGAGGAACTAGCTAGAGCTGGGGGAACTGCTGCACAAGTAAGGTTCCAAGAACTAAGCAAGCGTGGACTTTCAGGAGTGTGAGGCTGTTGAAATCACTGAGTTCTACAATGAAATTTTCAGATGTCTGTATGGGCCAAAAAAATTTTCCATGTATTCCTAGGCTGCCCTGTCATGCACATTGAAGCTTCAGTTTCCTGTGCTTTTCCCTAAGAAGAACTCTACGTAAGAATTATGAAGCCCCTTTGAGGATGGTTCTGCTGTATGGAGCGAAGTGCAGAAAGAAAAAAGATTTTCCTCGCCCAGGCCCCTTAGTAATCAATTGAGAGGAAGCATACTGTTGCCCTGTTTGCGAGAAAGGAGACAGAGCTGGGGGAACTGCTGCACAGGTAAGGTCCAAAAATTAAGCAAGCATGGGCTTTCAAGAGTGTTAGGCTGTTGAAATCACTGAGTTCCACAATGAAATTTTCAGTTGTCTGTATGGTCAAAATCAATTTTCCATGTATTCCTAGGATGGCCTGTGGTGCACATTGAAGCTGCAGTTGCCAGAGCATTTCCCTAAGAACTCTACGTAAGAAGCATGAAGGACCTTCAAGGATGGTTCTGCTGTATGGAGCAAAGTGCAGAAAGAAAAATGATCTTCCTCACCCTGGCGCATTATTAATCAATTGAGAGGAAGCATAATCAATGGAAAGCGAGCGTAAGGTTCCTCTGGGTGCAAGAAAGGAGCTAGAGCTGGGTGAACTCCTGCACAAGTAATGTTCCAAAAACTAAGCAAACATGAACTTTGAGGAGTGTGAGGCTGTTGAAATCACTCAGTTCTAAAATGATATTTTCAGATGTCTGTATGGGCAAAATCATTTTTCCGTGTATGCCTAGGCTGCCCTGTGGCTCACATTGAAACTCCAGGTGCCTGTACCTTTCCCTAAGAACTCTATGTTAGAAGCATGAAGCGCCTTCCAGGATGGTTCTGCTGTATGCAACGTAGTGCAGAAACAAAATAAATCTGCCTCGTTCAGGCCCCTTAGTAATCAATGGAAAGCGATAGTACTCTTGCCCTGGGTGCGAGGAAGGAGCTAGAGCTCGGGGAAAACTGCACACGTAAGGTTCCAAGAACTATGCAAGCGTGAACTTTCAAGAGTGTGAGGCTGTTGAAATCACTGAGTTTTTAATGAAATTTTCAGATGTCTGTATGAGAAAAATCAATTTCCATGTATTCCTAGGCTGCCCTGTGGCACACATTAAAGCTGTAGGTGCCTGTACATTTCCCTAAAAAGAAGTCTACGTTAGAAGCATGAAGTACCTTCCAGGATGTTACCACTCTATGTAGCATAGTGCAGAAACAAAAGTAATCTGCCTCACCCAGGCCCCCTAGTAATCAATGGAAAGAAAACATGGTGTTGCCCAGTGTGCGAGGAAGGAGCTAGAGCTGGGGGAACTGCTGCACAAGTAAGGTTACAAGAACTAAGCAAGTGTGAAATTTCAGGAGTGTGAGGCTGTTGAAATCAGTGAGATTTACAATAAAATTTTCAGATGTCTATATGTGAAAAATCAATTTTCCATGTATGCCTAGGCTGCCCTGGAGCACACATTGAAGCTGCAGTTGCCTGTGCATTTCCCTAAGAAGAACACTACGTTAGATGGATGAAGCACCTTCCATGATGGTTCTCCTCTATGGAGAATTCTACGTCAGAAGCACGAAGCACCTTCCAGGATGGTTCTGCGGTAGGGAGCGTAGTTTGGAAACAAAAGTAATCTGCCTTGCTCAGGCCCCTTAGTAATCAATGGAAAATGAGCATACTGTTTCTCTGGGTGTGAGGAAGGAGCTAGAGCTGGGGGAAATGCTGCACAAGTAAGGTTCCAAGAACTAAGCAAGCATGAACTTTCAGGAGTTTGAGGCTGTTAAAATCACTGAGTTCTACAAGGAAATTTTCAGATATCTGTATCGGCAAAATCAATTTTCCATGTATTCCTATGCTGCCCTGTGGCACACATTGAAGCTGCATTTGCCTGTGCGTTTCCCAAAGAAAACTCTACGTTAGAAACATGAAGCACCTTCCAGGATGGTTCTGCTGTGTGGAGCGTAGTGTGGAAACAAAAGTAATCTTCCTCGCCCAAGCACCTTAGTAATCAATGGAAAGAAAGCATAATGTTGACCTTAGTGCGAGGAAGGAGCTAAAGCGGGGGATACTGCTGCACAAGTAAGTTTCCCAGAACTACGCAAGCGTGAACTTTCAGGAGTGTGAGGCTGTTGAAATCACGGAGATCTATATGAAATTTTCAGATGTCTGTATGGGCAAAATCAATTTTCCATGTATTCCTCAGCTTCCCTTTGGCATACCTTGAGGCTCCAGTTGCCTGAGTGTTTCCCTAAGAAGAAATCTATGTTAGAGGCATGAAGCACCTTCCAGGATGGTTCTGCTCTATGGAGAATAGTGTGGATACAAAAGTAATCGGCCTCACTCAGGCCACTTAGTAATCAATGGAAAGTGATCATACTGTTGCCCTGGGTGCAAGGAAGGAGCTAGAGCTGGGGGAACTGCTGCACAAGTAAGGTTCCAAGAGCTAGGCAAGCGTGAACTTTCAGGAGTGTGAGTCTGTTGAAATCACTGAGTTCTGCAATGAAATTTTCAGTTGTTTGTATGGGGAAAATCATTTTTCCATGTATTCCTAGGCTTCCCTGTGGCGCATATTGAGGCTGCAGTTGCCTGTGCATTTCTCTAAGAAGAACTCTATGTTAGAAGCATGAAGCACCTTCCAGGATTGTTCTGCGGTATGGAGCATAGTGCGGAAACAAAAGTAATTTGCCTCACTCAGGCCCCTTAGTAATCAAAGGAAAGCGATCATACTCTTTCTCTGGGTGAGAAGAAGGAGCTAGAGCTGGGGGAACTGCTGCACAAGTAACGTTCCAAGAACTAAGCAAGCCTGAACTTTCAGGAGTGTGAGACTGTTGAAATCACTGAGTTCTACAATGAAATTTTCAGATGTATGTATGGGCAATGGCAATTTTCCAAGTATTAATAGGCTGCCCTGTGGCGCACATAGAAGCTTTTGTTGCCTGCTCATTTCCCTAAGTAGAACTCTACGTGGGAAGCATAAAGCACCTTCCCGATGGTTCTGCTCTATGGAGAGTATGGTGGAAACAAAGATAAACTTTCTTTCCCAGGCCGCTTTGGAGTCAATGCGAAAGCAAGCCTAATGTTGCCCTGAGTGCAAAGAAGTAGCTGGAGCTGGGGCAGCTGTTGCCTAGGTAGAGTTCCAACAAATAAGCAACACTGAACTTTCAAGAGTGTGAGGCTGTTGAAATCACTGAGTTCTACAATGAAATATTCAGATGTCTGTATCGGCAATGGTAATTTTCCATGTATTCATATGCTGCCCTGTGGCGCACATAGATGCTGTGGTAGACAGCACGTTTCCCTAAGAAGAACTCCAGGTGAGAGCAACAAAGCACCTTCCAGGATGGTTCTGCTGTATGGAGAGTAGCGTGGAAACAAAGATATACTTTCTTTCCCAGTCCCCATTGGAGTCAAACGGAAAGCAAGCATACTGTTGCCCTGAGTGCGAGGAAGGTGCTAGAGCTGGGGCAGCTGCTGCGTAAGTAAAGTCCCAAGATCTAAGCAACACTGAATCTTCAGGAGGATGAGGCCTTTGAAATCACTGAGTTCTACAATGAAATTTTCAGATGTTTGTATGGGCAAAGGCAATTTTCCACGTATTCCTATGCTGCTTTGAGGCGCACATAGAAGCTGCTATTGGCTGCGCATTTCTCTAAGAAGAACTCTAGGTGAGAAGCATAAAGCACCTTCCAGGAGGGTTCTGCTGTATGGAGAGTAGTGTGGAAACAAATATTTTCTCTCTTTCCCAGGCCCAGTTGGATTCAGTGGGAAATCAAGCCTACTGCTGCCCTAAGTGTGAGGAAGGAGTTGGGGCTAGGGCTGCTGCTGCTAAGTAACTTCCCAAGAATTAGGCAACACTGAACTTTTAGGAGTGTGAGGCTGTGGAAATCAGTGAGTTCTACAGTGAAATATTCAGAAGTCTGTATGTGCAATGGAAATTTTCCATGTATTTGTAGGGGGCCCTGAGGCAGACATAGAAGGTGCAGGTGCTTGCATGTTTCCCTACGAAGAACTCTAGGTGAGAACATAAAGAACCTTCCAGGATGGTTCTGCTTTATGGAGAGTGGTGTGGAAACAAAGATACTCTTTCTTTTCCTGGCCCAATTGGAATCAATGGGAAAGCAAGCCCACTGTTCCCCTGGGTGCGAGGAAGTAGCTAGGGCTTCAGGAGCTGTGCCTAAGTAAAGTTCAAAGGACTAAGCAACACTGAAGATTCAGGAGTGTGAGGCTGTTGAAATACTGAGTTCTACAATGAAATATTCAGATGTCTGTTATGGCAATGGTAATTTTCCATGTATTCTTATGCTGCCCTGGGGCACACATAGAAGCTGCAGTTGCCTGCGTGTTTCACTGAGAAGAACTCTAGGTGAGAGCAATAAAGCACTTTCCATGATGGTTCTGTTGTATGGAGAGTAGCGTGGAAAAAAAGATATTCATTTTTTCTTATGCCCCTTTGGAGTCAAAGGGAAAGCAAGCATACTGTTACCCTGAGTGCGAGGAAGGTACTAGAGGTGGGGCAGCTGCTGCCTAAGTAAAGTTCCAAGAACTAAGCAACATTGAATTTTCAGGAGGCTGAGGCCTTTGAAATCACTGAGTTCTACAATGAAATTTTCAGATGTTTGTATGGGCAAAGGCAATTTTCCATGAAATACTACGCTGCTCTGAGGCGCACATAGAAAATGCAATTGCCTGTGCATTTCTCTAAGAAAAACTCTAGGTGAGAAGCATAAAGCACCTTCCAGAATAGTTCTGCTGTAGGGAGAGTAGTGTGGAAACAAATATTTTCTGTCTTTCCCAGGCCTCATTGGATTCAGTGGGAAAGCAAGCCTACTGTTGCCCTAAGTGCGAGGAAGGAGTTGGGGCTAGGGCAGCTGCTGCCTAAGTAACATTCCAAGAAGTAAGCAACACTGAACTTTCAGGAGTGTGAGTCTGTAGAAATCACTGAGTCCTACAATAAAATTTTCAGATGTCTGTATCAGCAATGGCAATTTTCCACGCATTTCTGGGCTGCCCTGTGGTCCACATAGAAGCTGCAGTTACTGTGCATTTCCCTAATAAGAATTCTAGGTGAGAAACATAAAGCACCTTCCAGGATGGTTCTACTGTAGGGAGAGTAGTATGGAAAAAAAGCTATACTTTCTTTCCCAGGCCCCATTGTAGTCAGAGGGAAAGGAAGCCTACTGTTGCCCTGAGTGCAAGGAAGGAGCTAGAGCTGAAGCAGCTGCTGGCTAATTAAAGTTCCAAGAAGTTAGCAACTCAGACCTTTCAGGAGTGGGAGACTGTTGAAATCTCTGAGTTCCACAATTAAATTTTCAGATGTTTGTATGGGTAAATGCAATTTTCCACATATACCTAGGCAGCCCTGTGGCACACAAAGAAGCTACAGTTGCCTGGGTGTTTCCCTAAGAAAAATTCTAGGTGAGAAGTATAAAGCACCTTCCAGGATGGTTCTGCTATATGGAAAGTAGTGTGGAAACAAACATATTCTTTCTTTCTTAGGGCCCTTTGGAGGCAAAGTGAAACCAAGCCTACCATTGCCCTGAGTGTGAGGAAGGAGCTAGAGCTCGGTCAGCTGCTGGCTAAGTAAAGTTCCAAGAACTAAGCTACACTAAACTTTCAGGAGTGTGAGGCTGTTAAAATCACATACTTCTACAATGAAATTTTCAGATGTCTGTATGGGCAAAGGCAATTTTTGCATGTATTCCTGGGGTGCCAATTTGCGCACATAGAAGTTGCAGTTGTCTGAGCGTTTCCCTAAGAAGAACTCCAGTTGAGAAGCATAAAGCACCTTCCAGGATGGTTCTGCTGTAGGGAGAATAGTGTGGAGACAAATATATTCTTTCTTTCCCAGGCCCCATTGGAGTCAGAGGGAAATCAGGCCTACTGTTGCCCTAAGCGCAAGTAAGGGGTTGAGGCTGGGGCAGCTGCTGGCTAAGAACGTTCCAAGAGGTAAGCAACACTGAACTTTCAGGAGGGTAATGCTCTTGAAATCACTGAGTCCTACAATAAAATTTTCATATGTCTGTATGGGCAACGGCAATTTTCCACGTATTCCTAAGCTGCCCTGTGGCGCACATAGAAGCTGCAGTTGCCTGCGCGATTCCCTAAGAGGAACTCTACGTTAGAATCATGAAGCACCTTCCATGATGGTTGTACTGTAGGGAGAGTAGTCTGTAAACAAAGATATTCTCTCTTTCCTAGGCCACATTGTCAGCAGTGGAAAAGGAAGCCTACTGTTGCCCTAAGTGTGAGGAAGGAGCTAGTGCTTGGTAAAGTGCTGGCTAAGTAAAGTTCCAAGAACCAAGCTACACTGAACTTTCAGGAGTGTGAGGCTGTTAAAATCACAGAGTTCTACAATGAAATTTTCAGATGTGTGTATGGGCAAAGGCAATTATTCCCGTATTTCTAGGCTGTCTTGTTACGCACATTGATGGTGCAGTGGCCTGCGTGTTTCCCGAAGAAGAACTCCATGTTAGAAGGATAAAACACCTTCCAGGATTGTTCTGCTGCACGGAGAGTAGTGTAGAAACAAAGATATTCTTTCTTTCCAGCAGCATTCGAATCAAAGGGATAGCAATCATACCGTTGCCCTGGATCTGAGGAATGAGATAGACATGGGGCAGTTGTTGCATAAGTAAAGTTCCAAGAACTAAGCAACACTGAACTTCCAGGAGTGTGAAATTTTTTTTTTTGTGGGTACCAGGGGGTCGACCTCAGGACCTCGTGCGCCAGCAGGCTCCCGTGCCGCTGAGCAGTATCACTGGCCCCTTTTTCATATGTGGGTTCTGGGAGTCGAACTCAGGCCCTTGCGCTTGCCAGGCAGGCGCTTAAGCCGCTGAGCCATCTCACCAGCCCTGAAATTTTTGAAATCACTGAGTTCTGCAGTGAAATTTTCAGATCTCTGTATAGGCATTGTCAATTTTCCATGTATTCCTAGGCTGCCCTGTGGTGCACATAGAAGCTGCAGTTGCCTGCGTATTTCCCTAAGAAGAACTTTAGGTGAGAAGCATAAAGCATCTTCCAGGATGGTTCTGCTGTAGGGAGAGTAGTGTGGAAACAAATATATTCTTACTTTCCCAGGCCTCTTTAGAGTCAGTGGGAAAGCAAGCCTACTGTTGCCCTGACTGCGAGGAAGGAGTTAGGGCTAGGGCCGCTGCTGGCTAAGTAACGTTCCAAGAAGTAAGCAACACTGAACTTTCAGGAGGGTAAGGCTTTTGAAATCACTGAGTTCTACAATAAAATTTGCAGATGTCTGTATGGGCAATGGCAATTTTCCACATATTCCTAGGCTGCTCTGTGGCACACATAGAAGCTGCAGTTGCCTGCATATTTCCCTAAGAAGAACTCTAGGTGAGAAGCATAAAGCACCTTTCAGGATCGTTCTGCTATAGGGAGAGTAGTTTTAAAAGAAAGATACACTTTATTTCCTAGGCCCCATTGTAGTCAGTGGGAAAGCAAGTCTACTGTTGCCCTGAGTGAGAGGAAGGACCTAGAGCTGAGGCAGCTGCTGGCTAAGTAAAGTTCCAAGAACTAAGCAACACTGAACTTTCAGTAGTGTGAGGCTGTTAAAATCACAGAGTTCTACAATGAAATTTTCAGATGGCTGTAAGGACAATGGAAATTTTCTCCGAATCCCTAGGCTGCCCTGCAGCGCACATGGAAGCTGCAATGGCCTGTGTGTTTCCTTAATAAGAACTCTAGGTGAGAAGCATAAAGCAACTTCCAGGATGGTCCTGCTGTATGGAGAGTAGTGTGGAAACAAATATATTCTTTCTTTCCCAGGCCCTATTGGATTCAGTGGGAGGGCAAGCCTACTGTTGCTCTTAGTGTGAGGAAGGAGCTAGAGCTGGGGCAGCTGCTTGTTAATTAAAGTTCCAAGAACTAAGCAACACTGAAATTTCAGGAGTCTGAGGCTTTTGAAATCAGTGAGTTCTACAGTGAAATTTTCAGATGTCTGTATGGGCAAAGGCCATTTTCCCTGTATTCCTAGGCTGCCCTGTGGCACACGAAGCTGCAGTTGCCTGCGCATTTCCCTAAGAAGAACCCGAGGTGAGAAAATAAAGCACTTTCCAGGATGAATCTGCTGTATGGAGAGTAGTGTGGAAACAAAGATATTCTTTCTTTCTTATGCCCCATTGGAGTCAAAGGGAAAGCAAGCCCACTGGTGCCCTGAGTGAGAGGAAGGTGCTAGAGCTGGGGCAGCTGCTGCCTGAGTAAAGTTCCAAGAGCTAAGCAACACTGAACTTTCAGGAGCGTGAGGCTGTTTAAATCATTGAGTTCTACAATGAAATTTTTAGATCTCTGTACAGACAATGGCAATTTTCCATGTATTCTTAGGCTGCCCTGTGGTGCACCTAGAAGCCGCAGTTGCCTGCGTGTTTCCCTAAGAACTCTAGGTTAGAAGCTTAAAGCACCTTCCAGGGTGGTTCTCTTGTATGGAGAGTAGTGTTTAAACAAAGATATTCTTTCCTTCCCAGGCCCCATTGGAATCAATTTGAAAGCAAGCATACTCTTTCCCTGGGTGCGAGGGAAGAACTAGAGCTGGAGAAGCAGTTTCATATGTAAAGTTTCAAGAGCTAAGCAACCCTGAACTTTCACAAGTTTGTTAGGCTCTTGAAATCACTGAGTTCTACAATGATATTTTCATATGTCAGTATGGGCAATGGCAATTTTCCATTAATTCCTATTTTACCCAGTGGCACACATGGAAGCTGCAGTTGCCTGTGCATTTCCGTAAGAAGAACTCTAGGTGAGAAACACAAAGCACCTTTCAGGATGGTTCTGCTGTTTGCACAGTAGTGTGGAAACAAAGATATTCTTTCTTTCCCATGACCCATTGGAATGATGGGAAAGCAAGCATACTGTTGCCCTGGGTGTGAAGAAGGTGCTAGACCTGGGAAGCTTGTGCATAGGTAGAGTTCCAAGAACTAAGCAACCCTGAACTTTCAGGGGTGTGACGCTGTTGAAATCACCGAGTTTTACAATGAAATTTTAAGATGTGTGTATGGGCAATGGCAATTTTCCATGTATTCCTAGCCTGCCCTGTGGCGCACATAAAAGCTGCAGTTTCCTGCGCTTTTCCCTAAGAAAGATTCTATGTGAAAAGAATAAAGCACCTTCCAGGATGTTTCTGCTGTATGGAGACTAGTGTGGAAACAAAGATATTCTTTCTTCCCAGGCCCCTTTGGAATCAATGTAAAAGTAAGCATACTGTTTTCCACGGTACAAGGAAGGATCTAGAGCTGGGGGAGCTGGTGCATCAGTAAAGTTCCAAAAACTAAGCAACACTGAACTTTCAGGAGTGTCAGGCTTTTGAAATCAGAGTTGTACAATGAAATTTTCAGAGGTCTGCATGGGCAATGGCAATTTACCATGTATTCCTAGGCTGCCCTGTGGCACACGTAGAAGCTACTGTTGCCTGCACGTTTCCCTAAGAAGAACTCTAGTTGGGAAGCATAAAGCACCATTCAGGATGGTTCCTCTGTATGGAGAGTAGTGTGGAAAGAAAGATATTCTTTATTTAGCAGGCCAGATTGGTATAAATGGGAAAGGGAGCATACTGTTGCCATGGGTGCAAAAAAGGAGCTAGAGCTGGGGCAGCTTGTGCATAAGTAATGTTCTATGAACCAGGCAACCCTGAACTTTCAGGACTGTTAAGTTGTTGAAATCAGTGAATTCTTCAGTGAAATTTTCAGATGTCTGTATGGGTAATGGCAATTTTCCATGTATTCCTAGGCTGCCCTGTGGCGCACATAGAAGCTGCAGTTGTCTGTGTGTTTCCCTAAGAATAACTCTATATGAGAAGCATAAAGCACCCTCCAGGATCGTTCTAGTGTATGGACAGTAGTGTGGAATCAAAGATATTCTTTCTTTCCCAGGCCGCTTTGGTATCAATGGGAAAGCAAGCATACTGGTGCCCTGGGTGCAAGGAAGGACCTAGAGATGGGGGAGGTCGTGCATAAGTGTAATTCCAAAAACTAAGCAATCCTGAAATTTCTGAAATGTGAATTTGTAGAAATAACATGGCTCTACAAAGGTATTTACAGATGTCTTTATGGGGAAAGGCAATTGCCCATGTATTCTTATGCTGCCATGTGGTGCACGTAGAAGCAGCAGTTTGCCTGTTTCACTAAGAAGAACTCTATGTGAGAAGCATAAAGCCCCTTCGAGGGTGGTTCTGATCTATGTAGAGAAGTGTGGAAACAAAGGTGTACATTCTTTCCAGGATCCTTTGGTATCAAAGGGAAATAAATTATACTCTTTCCCTGCATGCCAGAAAGGAGCAAGAGCTGTGGGAGCTGGTGCATAAGTGAAGTTCATGGATATAAGCAACCCTGAACTTTCAGGCATGTGGTGCTTTGGAAAACTCTGAGTTCTACAATGAAATTTACAGATCTTTCTATGGGGAATCACAATTTCCCATGCATTACTAGGCTGCTCTGTTGCACACAAAGGAGCAGAAGTTGCCTGAGTATTCCCCTAAGAAGAACTCCAGGTGAGAAGCATAAAGCATCTTCCAGGGTGGTTATGCTCTATGTACTGAAGTGTGGAAAGAAAGGTATCCTTTCTTTCCCAGGCCAATTGGAATCAATGGTAAAGAAAACATACCTTTGCCCTATGTGCGAGTAGGTGGTAGGGATGGGGGAACTGGTGCCGAAGTGAATCCCAGGAAATAAGCAACCCTGAACTTTTAGGAGTGTGGGGCTGTGGAAATCACTGAGTTCTTCTATGAAATTTTCAGATGTCTCTATGGGGAATGGCAATAGCCCATGTATTATTATGCTTCCCTGTGGTGCACATAGAAGCAGCATTTTCCTTAGCATTTCCCTAAGAACTCTAGCTGAGAAGCATAAAGCAACTTCCAGGATGGTTCTGCTCTATGTAGAGAATTGTGGAAACAAAGGTATTCCTTCTTTCCCAAGCCCCACTGGAATAAATGGAAAAGAAAGCATACAATTGCCCTGGGAGTTAAGAAGGAGCTAGAGCTGGGGAGCAGGTGCATAAGTTAAGTCTAAGGAAATCAGCAACCCTGAACTTTCAGGAGTGTGGGACTGTGGAAATCACCGAGTTCTTCAAAGAAATTTTCAGATGTCTCTGTGGAGAATGGCAATTGCCCATTTATTATTAGGCAACCCTGAGGCACACATAGAAGCAGCAGTTGCCTGAGTGTTTCCCAAAGAAGAACTCCATGTGAGAACCATAAAAGTCCTTCCAAGATTGTTGTGCTCTATGGCGAAAAGTGTGAAAACTATGATATTCTTTCTTTCCAATCCCCTTTGGAATCAAAGGCACAGAAAGCATACTGTTGCCCTGGGTGCGAGGAAGGATCTAGAGCTGAAGGAGCTGGTGCAAAAGTGAAGTCCAAGAAAATATGCAACTCTCAAATTTTAGGATTGTGGATCTGCATCAATCACTGTCTTTTAAAATGATATTTTGAGATGTCTCCAAGGGGAATGGCAATTGCCCATGTATTAGTAGGCTGCCCTGATGCGCACATAGAAGAAGCAGTTACCTGAGCATTTCCTTAAGAAGAATTCTAGATGTGAAGTGCAAAGCACATTCCAGGATGGTTCTGCTCTATGTAGAGAATTGTGGACACAAAGATATTCTTTCTTTCCCAGGGCCCATTGGAATCAATGTGAAAGAAAACATACTGTTGCCCTGGGTGCAAAGTAGGAGCTAGAGATGGTGAAGCAGGTGCATGAGTGAACTCCAAGGAAATCAGCAACCCTGATCTTTCAGAATTGTGGGGCTGTGTAAATAAAAGTTCTACAATGAAATTTTCAGATGTCTTTATGGGGAATGGCAATTGCACATTTTTACAAGGCTGCCCTGTTTTGCACATAGAAGCAGCAGGTGCCTGAGCATTTTCCTAAGAAGAACTCCAGGTGAGAAGCATAAAGCACCTTCCAAGATGGTTCTGCTGTATGTACAGAAGTGTGGAAATAAAGGTATTAGTTTTTTCGCAGGCCCTTTGGAATCCATGTGAAAGAAAGTGTTCTGTTGTCCTGGGTACCAGGAAGGATGTAGACCTAGGGGAGCTGGTGCATAAGGGAAGCCCAAGGATATAAACAGCTCTGAACTTTCAGGGGTGAGGGGCTGTGTAAATCAGTGAGTTCTGCAATGAAATTTTCAGATGTCCCTATGGGGAATGGCAATTGCCCATGTATTACTAGGCTGCCCTGTACCACACATAGAAGCTGAATTTACCTTAGCGTTTCCCTAAGAGGAACTCTAGGTAGAAAGCATAAAGCACCTTCCAGAATGGTTCTCCTCTATGTACAGAAGTGTGGAAACAAAGGTATTCTTTCTTTCCCAGGCCCCATTAGAATCTTTGGGAAGTAAAACATATTGTTGCCCCATGTTAAAGGAAGGAACTAGAGCTACGGGAGATGGTGCTTAAGTGAAGTCCAAAGAAATAAGCAACCCTGAACTTTCAGGAGTGTGGGGCTGTGGAAATCACTGAGTTCTACAATTAAATTTTCAGATGTTACTACGTGAATGGCACTTGCCATTGTATTACTAGGCTCCCCGGTGGCATGCTTAGAAGAAGCAGTTGTCTCAGCATTTCCTTAAAAAGAACTCCAGGTGAGAAGCGTAAAGCACCTTCCAGGGTGGTTATGCTCTATGTAGAGAAGTATGGAAAGAAAGATATTCTTTCTTTCTGGCCCATTGGAATCAATGGGAAAGAAATCATACTGTTGCCCTGGGTGTGAGGAAGGAGCTAGAGCTGGGGGAGCTGCTGCATAAGTGAAGTCCAAGGAAAAAAGTAAACATTAACTTTCAGGAGTGTGGGGATGTGGAAAACTCCGAGTTCTACAATGAAATTTTCAGATGTCCGGATAGGGAATGACAATTACCCATGTATTAATCGGCTGCCCAGTTGCACAGGTACCAGCAGCAGTTGCCTGAGCATTTCCCTAAGAAGAACTCCAGTGAGAAGCGTAAAACACCTTCCAGGATATCTCAGCTCTACGTAGAGAACTGTGGGAAGAAGGGTATTCTTTTTTTCCCAGGCCTGATTGGAATCAATGGGAAAAAAGAATACTGTTGCCCTGGGTGTGTGGAAGGAATTAGAGCTGGGGGAGGTGGTGCATAAATGAAGTCCAAGGAAATAAGCAACCCTGAACTTTCAGGAGTGTGGAGCTATGGAAATCACGCAGTTCTACAATGAAATTTTCAGATGTCTCTATGAGTAATGGCAATTGTCCATGTATTACTATGCTGCCCTTTGGCACACATAGAAGCAACATTTTCCTGAGTGTTTCCCTAAGAAGAACTCTAGGTGAGAAGTGTAAACCACCTTCCAGGAAATTTCTGCTCTATGTAGAGGACTGTGGACATAAAGGTATTCTTTCTTTCCCAGGCCCTATTGGAATCAATGGGGAAGAAAGCCTACTTTTTCCCCAGGTGTGAGGAACAAGCTAGAGCTGGGGGAACTGGTGCATAAGTCAAGTCCAAGGAATTAAGCAACCCTGAACTTTCAGGACTGTGCGGCTGTGGAAATCACTGAGTTCTACAATGAAATTTTCATAAGTCTCTATGGGGAATAAAAATTGCCCATGTATTGCTAATCTCCGCTGTGGTACACATAGAAGCTGCAGTTGCCTGAGCATTTCCCCGACAAGACCTCTACGTGAGAAGCATAAAGCATCTTCCAGGATGTTTCTGCTGTATGTATAGAAGTGTGGAAACAAAGGTATTCTTTCTCTCTAAGGTCCCTTTGGAATCAATTGGAAAGAAAATATGTTACCCTGGGTGTGATGAAGGAGCTAGAGCTGGGGGAGCTGGTGCATAAGTGAATACCAAGGAAAAACCTATTCTGAACTCTCAGCAGTGTGGGGCTGTGGAAATAACTGAGTTCTGCTGGGAAATTTTTAGGACTCTCTATGGGGAAAACAATTGCCCATGGATTTCTAGGCTGCCCTGGGGCCAATATAGAAACTTAAGTTGCCTGAGTGTTTCCCTAATAAGAACTCTCTGTCAAAAGCATAAAGTAGCTTTCGGGTTGTTCTTCGGTATTTATGGAAGTGCAAAAAGTACTGTATTCTTCCCTTCCCAAGCCCCTTTGCATGAAAGGGAAGAAAAACGTCCTGCAAATCTCTGTGCTAGAAGGGAGCTGTAACTGAACTAATTTCTGGATAAGTTCAATTCAAGGAAATAAGCAAGCCTGAACTTCAGGAGTGTTTGGCTATTTAAAAAACTGAGTTCTACAGTGAAATTTTCAGGAGTCTCTAGGAGAATGGCAATTGCACATGGATTTCTAGGCTGCCCAGTGGCCCATATAGAATCTTAAGTTGCCTGAGTGTTTCCCTAATGAGAACTCCCTCTTAGAAGCATAAAGTACTTTTCCAGTTGTTCTGAGATATTTATTAAAGTGCAGAAACCACTGTAATCATTGCTTCCCAGGTCCCATTGGAATGAATGGGAAGAAAAACATCCTGCTGCCCTCTGTGCTAGGAGGGAGCTGGAACTGATTTAACCTCTGGATAAGTTCAGTGCAAGGAAATAAGCAAGCCTGAACTTTCAGGAATATGTGGCTGAGGAAATAACTGAGTTCTGCCACAAATTTTTCAGGAGTTTCTATGGGGAATGGCGATTGCCCATGCATTGCTTGGCTTCCCTGAGGCCCATATAGAAACTTAAAGTGCCTGAGTGTTTCTCTAATAACAACTCTTGGTCAGAAGTATAAAGCTCCTTTCGGGTTGCTCTGCGACATATATGGAAGTGTAGAAAGTACTGTATTCTTGGCTTCCCAGTCCCCATTGGAGTGAAAGTGAAGAAAATCATCTGCTGCTGTCTGTGCTAGGAAAGAGCTTGAACAGGACTAACTTCTGGATATGTTCAGTCCAAGGAAACAAGCAAAGCTGAACTTAAAGAGTGTGTGGCTGTAGAAATAACTGAGTTCTCCTGGGAAATTTCTAGGATGCACTATAGGGAAAGGCAATTGCCCATGGATTGCTAGGCTGCCCCAGATACTATATAGAAACTTAAGTTACCTGAGTGTTTCCCTACTATGAATCCTGGTCAAAGGCATAAAGCACATTTTGTGTTCTCCTGTGGTATTTATGGAAGTGTAGAAACTACTGTATTCTTTGCTTTCCAAGCCCCATGTAATGAATAAGAGGAAAAACCTCCTACTGCCCTCTGTGCTAGGAAGGAGCTGGAACTGGACTAATTTCTGCATAAGTTCAATCCAAGGAAATAAGCAAGCCTGTACTTTCAGAAGTGTGTGACGGGAGAAATAACAGTACTGCCATGAAATTTTTAGGAGTCACTATGGGGAAGGGCAATTGCCCATGAATTGCTAGGCTGCCCCGTATAACGTATAGAAACTTAAGTTGCCTGAGTGTTTCCCTAATAAGAACTCACGGTCAAAAGAATAAAGCAGCATTTGGGTTGTTCTTCAGTATTTATGGAAGTGCAGAAAGTACTGTATTCTTTGCTTCCCGAGCCCCTTTGCATGAATGGGAAGAAAAACATCCTGCGGACCTCTGTGCTAGGAGGGAGCTGGAACTGACCTAACTTCTCGATAAGTTTAGTGCAAGGAAATAAGCAAGCCTGAACTTTCAGGAGTGTGTGGCTGAGGAAACAACAGTTTTGCCATGAAATTTTCAAGAGTTTCTAAGAGGAATGGCGATTTCCCATGCATTGCTAGTCTGCCCTGAGTCCCATTTAGACACTAAGGTTGCCTGAGTATTTCCCTAATAACAAATCCCAGTCAGAAGCTTAAAGCACTTTACGGGTTGTTCTGCAGTATTTATGGATGTGCAGAAACTACTGTGTTGTTTGCTTCCCAGACCCCTTTGGAATCAATAGGAAAGAAAGCATACTGTTGCCCTGTGTGCAAGGAAAGATCTAGAGCTGCGGGAGCTGGTGAAAAAGTGATGTCCAAGGAAATATGCAACCCTGAATTTTCACTAATGTGGGGCTGTGGAAATAACTGAGTTCTACAGTGAAAATTTCTGATGTCTCTATGGGGAATGGCAATTGCTCATGTATTACTGGGCAGCCCTCTTGCACACACAGAAGCTGCAGTTGCCTGACCATTTCCCTAAGAAGAACTCTAGGTGAGAAGCATAAAGCACCTTCCAGGATGGTTTGGCTTTAGGTTGAGAACTGCACAAAGTATTCTTTCTTTCCCAGGCCCCAATTGAATCAAAGTGAAAGATATCATACTGTTTCTGTGGGTGGGAGGAAGGAGCTACAGCTGGGGGAGCTGGTGCATAAATAAAGTCCAAGGAAATAAGCAATCCTGAACTTTCAGGAGTGTGGGGCAGTGGAAATCAATGAGTTCTACAGTGAAATATTCAGATGTCTCTATGGGGAATGGAAATTGCCCATGTATTACTAGGCTGCCCTGTGGTGCACATAGAAGCTGCAGCTGCATGAGCGTTTTCCTAAGAATAACACTAAGTGAGAAGCATAAATCACCTTCCAGGATGGTTCTGTTTTATATAGAGAAGAGTGGAAACCAAGGTATTCTTTCTTTCCCAGGCACCATTGGAATCAAAGGGAAAGAATGCATGCTGTTGCCCTGGGTGTGAGGAAGGAGGTAGAGCTGTGGGAACTGGCACATGAGTGAAGTCGAAGGAAATAAGCAACCCTGAACTTTCAGGAGTGTGGGGCTGTGTAAATCACTGAGTTTTGCAGTGAAAATTTCAGGAGTCTCTATGGGGAATGACAAGTGCCTATGGATGGCTAGACAGCCCTGGTGCCCATATAGAAACTTAAGAAGCCTGTGTGTTTCGCTAGTACTAACTCCCAGACAGAGACCTAAAGCATCTTTTGGGTTGTTCTGCAGTATTTATGGAAGTGCATAAGCTACTGTATTCTTTTTTTCAAAGTCCCCACTGGAGAAATACGAAGAAAATCTTCTGCTGCCATTTGTGCTAGGAAAGAGCTGTAACTGGACAAACATCTCGATAAGTTCAGTCCAAGGAAATAAGCAAGACTTATCTTTCAGGAGTGTGTGTCTCCAGAAATAACTGAGTTCTGAAGTGAAATTTTCAGGAGTCTCTAATGGTAATGGCAATTGCCCATCAATTGCTAGGCTGCCCTGGGGCCAATATAGAAACTTAAGTTGCCTGAGTGTTTCCATAATAAGAACTCACATTCAAAAGGATAAAGAAGCTTTCGGGTACTTCTTCGGTATTTATGGAGGTGCATAAACTACTGTATTCTTTGCTTGCCAAGCCCCTTTGCATGAATGGGAAGAAAAACATCCTGGGGATCTCTATGGTAAGAGGGAGCTGGAACTGAACTAACTGCTGGATAAGTTCAGTGCAAGGAAATAAGCAAAACTAAACTTCAGGAGTGTTTGGCTGATTAAAAAATGGAGTTCTGCAGTGAAATTTTCAGCAATCTCTAGGAGAATGGCAATTGCACATGGATTCCTAGTATGCCCATGGGCCCATAAAGAAACTTAAGTTGCCTGAGTGTTTCCCTAATAAGGACTCCCGGTTAAAAGCATAAAGCAATTTTCCAGTTGTTCTGAGATATTTATGAAAGTGCAGAAACTACTGTATTCTTTGCTTCCCAGGTTCCATGGGAATGCATGGGAAGAAAAACATCCTGCTGCCCTCTGTGCTGGAAATGAGATGGAACTTGAGTAACTTCTGACTAAGTTCAGTGCAAGGAAATAACAAGCCTGAATTTTCACGAGTGTGTGGCTGAGGAAATAACTGAAAACTGCTGCGAAATTTTCAGCAGTTTCTATGGGGAATGGCGATTGCCCATGCATTGCTAGGCTGCCCATCGGCTCATATCAAAACTTAAGTTGCCGGGTGTTTCCCTAATAAGAACTCCCTGTCAGAAGCATTAAGCAAATTTTGGGTCACTCTGCGATATATATGGAATTGCAGAGAGTACTGTATACTTGGTTTCCCAGTCCCCATTATAGTGAAAGAGAAGAAAAAGCTCCTGCTACCCTCTGTGCAAGAAAGGAGCTGGAACAGGACTAACTTGGGGAAAAGTTGAGTCCACATAAATAAGCAAGCCTGTTCTTTCAGGAGTGTGTGGCTGTGGAAATAACTGAGTTCTGCAGTGGAATTTTCAGGAGTCTCTATGGGGAAGAGCAATTGCCCATGGATTGCTAGGCTGCCCTGTGGCCCACATACAAACTTAGGTTTCCTGAGTGTTTCCCTAATAAGAACTCCCAGTCAGATTCACAAAGCACCTTTTGAGTTCTTCTGTGGTATTTAGTTAAGTGCAGAACTACTGTATTCTTTGATTCCAAGGCCCCTTTGGAATGAATGGGAAGAAAAACATCCTGCTGACCTCAGTCTAGGAAGGAGCTGGAACAGGACTACCTTCTGTGTAAGTCCATTCCAAGGAAATAAGCAAGCTGGAACTTTCAGGTGTTTGTGGCTCTGGAAATAACTCAGTTCTGCAGTGAAATTTTCTGGAGTCTCTATGGGGAATGGCAATTGCCCTTGGGTTGCTAGGCTGCCCTGGGGCCCACATACAAACTTAACTTGTCTGAGTGTTTCCCTAATAAGTACTCCTGGTCAGAAGCATAAAGCACCTTTTCGGTTGTTCTGTGGTATTTATGGAAGTGCAAAAACTACTGTATTCTTCTCTTCCCAGGCACCATTGGAATTAATGGGAAAAAAAACATCCTGCTGCCCTCTGTGCTACGAAGTAGGGGGAAATAGACTAACTTCTGGATAAGTTTAGTCCAAGGAAATAAGCAAGACTAAACTTTCAGGAGTGTGTGGCTCTGGAAATAACTGAGTTCTGCTGGCAAATTTTTAGGAGTCTCCATGGGGAAAGACTATTGCCCATGAATTGCTAGGCTGCTCTGTGTCCCATTTAGAAACTAAAAAGGCCTGAGTATTTCCCTAATAAGAAATCTGGGTCAGAAGCTTAAAGAACATTTCAGGGTGTTCTGCAGTATTTATGGACGTGCAGAAACTACTGTATTCTTTGCTTCCCAGGACCCTTTGGAATCAATAGGATAGAAAGCATACTGTTACTCTTGGTGAGAGGAAGGAGCTAGAGCTGGGGAGGCTGCTGCTTGAGTGAACTCAAAGGAAATAAGCAACCCTGAACTTTATGGAGTGAGTGGGTGTTGAAATAACTGAGTTCTACAATGAAATTTTCTGATGTCTCTATGGGGAATGGCAATTGCTCATGTATTACTGGGCAGCCCTCTTGCACACACAGAAGCTGCAGTTGCCTGACCATTTCCCTAAGAAGAACTCTAGGTGAGAAGCATAAAGCACCTTCCAGGATGGTTCGGCTTTAGGTAGAGAAGTGTGCAAAGTATTCTTTCTTTCCCAGGCCCCAATTGAATCAAAGGGAAAGATACCATACTGTTTCCGTGGGTACGAGGAAAGAGCTAGAGCTGAGGGAGCTGGTGCATAAGTGAAGTCCAAGGAAATATGCAACTCTGAACTTTCAGGAGTGTTGGGCTGTGGAAATCACTGAGTTCTGCGGTGAAATTTTCAGATGTCTCTATAGGGAATGGAAATTGCCCATGTATTGCTAGGCTGCCCTGTGGTGCACACAGAAGCTGTAGTTGTATAAGCGTTTCCCTAAGAAGAACTCTAAGTGAGAATCATAAAGCACCTTTCAGTATGGTACTCTTTTATATAGAGAAGAGTGGAAACCAAGATATTCTTTCTCTCCCAGGCGCTATTGGTTTCAAAGGGAAAGAATGCATGCTGTTGCCCTGGGTGCAAGGAAGGAGCTAGAGCTGCAGAGGCTGGTACTTGAGTGAAGTCAAAGGAAATGAGCAACCATGATCTTTCACAATTGGTGGGCTGTGTAAATCACTGAGTTTTGCAGTGGAAATTTCAGGAGACTCTATGGGGAATGGCAATTGCTCATGGATTGCTGGCTGCTTTGGGCCCATATAGAAACTTAAGTCTCCTGTGTGTTTCCCTATTATGAACTCCCGGTCAGAAGCATGAAGTACCTTTCGGGTTGTTCAGCGATATTTATGGAAGTGCATAAACTACTGTATTCTTTGTTTCAAAATGCCCATTGGACTGAATGTGAAGAAAATCATCTACTGCCATCTGTGCTAGGAAAGACCTGTAACTGGACAAACATCTCGGTAAGTTCAGTCCAAGGAAATAAGCAAGCCTGAACTTTCAGGAGTGTGTGTCTCTGGAAATAACTGAGTTCTGCCCTGAAATTTTCAAGAGTCCCTAATGGGAATGGCAATTGCCCATGGATTGCTAGGCTACCCTGAAGCCAATATAAAAAGTTAAGTTGCCTGAGAGTTTCCCTAGTAAGAACTCATGGTCAAAAGCAAAAAGCAGCTTTCGGGTTGTTCTTTGGTATTTATGGAAGTGCAGAAAGTACTGTATTGTTTGCTTGCCAAGCCCCTTTGCTTAAATGTGAATTGAAACATCCTGTGGACCTCTGTGCTAAGAGGGAGATGGAACTGAACTAACTTCTGGATAAGTTCAGTGCAAGGAAATAAGCAAGCTTGAACTTCAGGAGTGTTTGGCTATTTAAAAAACTGAGTTCTACAGTGAAATTTTCAGGAATCTCTAATGGGAATAGCAATTGTCCATTGATTGCTAGGCTGCCCTGGGGCACATATAGAAACTTAAGTTGCCTGAGTGTTTCCCTAATAAGAACTCCCAGTTAGAAACATAAAGCACTTTTCCAGTTCTTCTGCAATATTTATGAAAGTTCAGAAATTACTGTATTCTTTGCTGCCCAGGTCCCATTGGAATGAATGGGGAGAAAAATATTCTGCTGCCCTCTGTGCTAGGAGGGAGCTGGAACTGGACTGACTTCTGGATAAGTTCAGTGCAAGGATATAAGCAAGCCTGAACTTTCAGGAGTGTGCTGCTGAGGAAATAACTTAGTTCTGCCATGAAATGCTCAAGAGTTTCTATGGGGAATGGTGATTGCCCATGCATTGCTACACTGCCTTGGGACCCACATAGAAACTTAATTTACTTGAGTGTTCCCTAATAAGAATTCCCACTCAGAAGCCTAAAGCACCATTGGGTTGCTCTGCAATATTTATGGAAGTACAGAAAGCACTGTATTCTTGGCTTCCCAGTCCCCATTGGAGTGAAAGTGAAGAAAATCATCTGCTGCCTTCTGTGCTAGGAAAGAGCTGGAACTGGACTAACTTCTGCATAACTTCACTCCAAGGAAATAAGCAAGTCTGAACTTTTATTAGTGTTTGGCTTTGGAAATCCCTAAGTTCTACAGTGAAATTTTCAGGAGTCTCAAGGGGAACGGCAATTGCACATGGATTGCTAAGCTGCCCTGGGGCCCATACAAAAACTTAAGTTGTCTGAATGTTTCCCTAATAAGAACTCACTTTAAGAAGCATTAAGCACTTTTCCGATTGTTCTGTGTTATTTATGAAAATGCAGAAACTATTGTATTCTTTGCTTCCCAGGTCCCTTTGGAATAAATGGGAAGAAAAACATGCTACTGCCCTCTGTGCTACGAGGGAAATGGAAATGAACTAACTTCTGGATAAGTTCAGTGCAAGGAAATAAACAAGCCTGAACTTTCAAGAGTGTGTGTCTGTGGAAATAACTGAGTTCTGCTGTGAAATATTCAGGAGTCTCTATGGGAAATTACCATTGCCCATAGATTGCTAGGATGTCCTAGGGCCCATATAGAAACTTCAGTTGCCTGAGTGTTTCCTTAATAAGACCTCCCGGTCAGAAGCATGAAGCAAATTTTTGGTTCTTTTGTGGTTTTTATGGAAGTGCAGAAATTACTGTATTCTTTTATTCCCAGGCCCCATTGAAATGAAAGGGAAGAAAAACATCCTGCTGCCCTCTGTGATAGGAAGAACCTGGAACAGTATCATCTTCTGGATGACTTCAATCCAAGGAAATAAGTAAGCCTGTATTTGCAGGAGTGTGTGGCTTTGGAAATAACTGAATTCTGCGGTGAAATTTTCAGGAGTCTGTATTGGGAATGGCAATTGCTCATGCATTGCTAAGCTGCCCCGGATACCATATAGAAATGTAAGTTGCCTCAGTTTTTCCCAAATACGAATCCCGGTCAGATGGATAAAGCACATTTCTTGTTCTCCTGTGGTATTTATGGAAGTGTGGAAACTACTGTATTCTTTGCTTCCCAGGCCCCATTGTAATGAGTGAGAGGAAAAAACTCCTGCTGCCCTCTGTGCTAGCAAGGAACTAGAACTGGACTAAATTCTTGATAAGTTCAGTCCAAGGAAATAAGCAAGCCTGTATTTTCAGAAGTGTGTGGCTGTGGAAATAGCTGAGTTCTGCAGGGAAATTTTCAGGAGTCTCCATGGGACAGGGCTTATGCCCATGGATTGTTAGGCTGCCCTGGGGCCTATATACAAACTTAGCTTCCCTAATGTTTCCCTAATAAGAACTCCCAGTCAGCTGCATAAAGCACCTTTTGGGTTCTTCTGTGGAGTTTACATAAGTAAAGAAACTACTGTAATCTTTGCTTCCCAGGCCTAATTCGAATGAATGGGTAGAGAAACATCCTGTGACCCTCTGTGCTAAGAACAAGTTTGAACTGGACTAACTTCTGGATAAGTTCATTCTGAGGAAATAAGCAAGCCAGAACTTTCAGGAGTGTGTGGCTGAGGAAATATCTGAGTGCTGCTGCCAAATTTTCAGGAGTTTCTATGGGGAATGGCGATTGCCCATGCATTGCTAGCCTGCACTAGGGCCCACATAGAATCTTAACTTGCCTGTGTGTTTCCCTAATACGAACTCCCAGTCAGAAGCATACAGCAGCTTTTGTGTTGATCTTCAGTATTTATAGAAGTGCAGAAACTACTGTATTCTGTGCTTCCCATATCCCATTGGAATGCATAGGAAGAAAAACATCCTGCTGTCCTCTGTGCTAGGAGGGAGCTGGAACTGTACTAATTTATGGATAAGTACAGTGCAAGGAAATAAGCAAGCCTGAACTTTCAGGAGTGTGTGGCTGTGTAAATCACTGAGTTCTGCAGTGAAATTTTCCGGAGTCTCCATGAGATATGGCTATTGTGCATTGGTTGCTATGCTGCCCAGGGGCTCATATACAAACATTACTTGTCTGATTGTTTCCCTAATAAGTACTCCCGGTCAGAAGCATAGAGCACCTTGCGGGTTCTTCTACGGTGTTTATGTAAGTGCAGAAATGACTGTATTATTTGCTTCCCAGGCACAATTGGAATGAATGGGAAGAAAAACATCCTGCTGCCCTTCTGTGGTGAAGGACTTTGAACTGGACTAACTTCTGGATAAGTTCATTTGAAGTAAAAAAAAAAAAGCCAGAACTTTCAGGATTGTGTGGCTGTGTAAATCACTGACTTTGGCAGTGAAATTTTCAGGAGTCTCTATAGGGTATGGCAATTGCCCATGCATTACTAGGCTGCCCTGGGGACCATATAGAAACTTAAGTCACCTGTGTGTTTCCCTAATAACTACTCCCTGTCAGAAGCATAAAGCAACTTTTGGGTAGTTCTGCAGTATTTATGGAAGTGCAGAAACTACTGCATTATTTCATTCCCAGGCCGCTTTGGAATGAATGTGAAGAAAAACATTCTGCTGCCCTCTGTGCTAGGAAGTAGCAGGAAGTGGACTAACTTCGGGATAAGTTTAGTTCAAGGAAATAAGCAAGCCAAAACTTTCAGGAGTGTGTGGCTGTGGAAATAACTGAGTTCTGCTGGGAATTTTTTAGGAGTCTCTATGGGGAAATACAATTACCCATGGATTATTAGGCTGCCCTGAGTAGCATTTAGAGACTAAATTTGCCTGATTGTTTCCCTAATAAGAAATCCCTGTCAGAAGATTAAAGCATATTTCAAGTTGTTCTGCGGTATATATGGAAGTGTAGAAACTACTGTATTCTTTTCTTCCCAGGCCCCTTTGGATTGAATAGGAAGAAAAACATCCTGCTATCATCTGTGGTACGAAGGAGCTGGGACTGTACTAACTTCCAGATGACTTCAATCCAAGGAAATAAGTATGTCTGTATTTGCAGGAGTGTATGCTTTGGAAATAATTGAATTCTGCAGTGAAATTTTCAGGAGTCTCTAGCGGGAATGGCAATTCCTCATGCAACACTAGGCTACCCCGGATACCATATAGAAACTTAAGTTGCCTGAGTGTTTCCATAATAAGGAATACTGGTCAGAAACTTAAAGCACATTTCGGTGTCTGTATTGGGCATATCAATTGTCCATGTATTACTAGGCTGTCCGGGGGCACACATAGAACCTGTGGTTGCCTGAGTGTTTCCCTAAAAATAAATCTAGGTGAGAAGCATAAAGAACCTTCCAGACTGTTTCTGCTGTATGTAGAGTGGTGTGAAAAGAAAGGTATTCATTCTTTCCCAGGCCCTTTTGAAATCAATGGGAAAGAAACATACTCTTACTCTGGGTGTGAGGAAGGATCTAGAGCTGGAGGAGCTGGTGCATAAGTGAAGTCCAAGGAAATAAACAACTATAAAATTTCAGCAGTGTGTTACTTTGCAAATCACTGAGATCTACAATGAAATTTTAACATGTTTCTATGGGGAATGGCAATTGTTCATGTATTACTAGACTGCCCTGTGCCACACATGGAAGCTGCAGTTGCCTGACAATTTCCCTAATGTGAACTCTTGTTAAGAAGCATAACGCACCTTCCAGGATGTTTCTGCTGTATGTAGATATGTGTGGAAACAAAGGTATTCTTTCTTTTCCAGGCCTCCTTGGAAACAATGGGAAGGAAAGCATACTTTTGCTCAAGGTGCGAGGGAGGAGCTAGAGCTGGGGGATTGGGTGCATAAGTGAAATCCAAGGAAATAAGCAACCTTGAAATTTCAGGATTGTGATGTTGTGGAAAAAACTGAGTTCTACAATGAAATTTTCAGAAGTCACTATGGGGAATGGAAATTGCCCATGTATTAATAGGCAGATGTGTAGCACACATGTCAGCTGCAGTTCCCTGAGCTTTTAGCTAAGAAGAACTCTAGGTGAGAAGCATGAAGCACCTTCCAGGATGGTTTTGCTGTATGGAGAGAAGTGTGGAAACAAAGGTATTCTTTCTTTCCCAGGCCACGTTGGAATCAAAGGGAAGAAAGCATACTGCTGCCCTGGGTGCAAGGAAGGATCTAGAGCAGGGGGAGCTGGTGCATAAGTGAGGTCAAGGAAATAAGCAACCCTGAACTTACTGGTGTGTGGGGCTTTAGAAACCACTGAGTTCTACAGTGAAATTTTCAGATGTCTATATGGTGAATGGCAATTGCCCATATATTACTAGGCTGCCCTGTGGCGCACTTAGAAGCTGCAATTGCCTGAGCGTTTCCCTAGGAAGAACTCTAGGTTAGAAGCATAACACACCTTCCAGGATGGTAGTGCTATATGTAGAGTAGTGTGGAAAGAAAGGCATTCTTTCTTTCCCAGGCCTTATTGGAATCAAAGAGAAAGAAAGCATACTGTTGCCCCAGGTGCGAGGAAGGAGCTAGAACTGTGGGAGCTGGTGCATAATTGAAGTCCATGGAAATAAACATCCCTTAACTTTCAGGTGTGTGGGGCTGTGGAATTCACTGAGTTATACAGTGAAATTTTCAGAAGTCTCTATGGGCAATGGAAATTGCCCATGTATTACTAGTCTTCGCTGTGGTACACATAGAAGCTACAGTTGCCTGAGTGTTTCCCTAGGAAACCTCTACGAGAGAAGCATAAAGCACTTTACAGGATGTTTCTGCTGTATGTATAGCAGTGTGGAAACAAAGGCATTCTGTCTTTCTAGGCCCCTTTGGAATCAATTGGAAAGAAATCATACTGTTGCCCTGGGTGAGAGAAAGGATCTTCAGCTGGGGGAGCTGGTGCATAAGTGAATACCAAGGAAAAACCAATCCTGAACTTTCATGAGTGTGGGGCTGTGCAAATGACTGACTTCTACAATGAAATTTTCAGATGTCTCTATGATGAATGGTAATGGCCTCTGTATTTCTAGGCTGCCCCGTGGCGCACATGGAAGCATCAGTTGTCTGAGCATTTCCCTAAGAAGAACTCTTGGTGAAAAGCATAACACGCATTCTAGGATTGTTCTGCTGTAATGATGGAAGTGCAGAAACTACTGCATTCTTTTCTTCCCAGGCCCCTTTGGAATGAATGTGAAGAAAATCATTTGGCTGCCCTCTGTGCTAGGAAGGAGTTGTAACTGGACTAACTTCTAGATAAATTCCTTCCATGGAAGTAAGCAAACCTGAACTTTCAGGAGTGTGTGGTTGTGGAAATAACTAAGTTCTGAAGTGAAATTTTCAGGAATCTCTATAGGGAATGGCAATTGCCCATGGATTGCTAGGCTGCCCTTTTGACATATAGAAACTTACCTTACCTGACTATTTCCCTAATAAGTACTCCCGGTCAGAAGTATAAAGCACCTTCCAGGATGCTTCTTCTATATGTAGAGAAGTGTGAAAACAGCATACTCTTTCTTTCCCACCCCCATTGTAATCAAAGAGAAAAAAAGCATACTGTTTCCCTGGGTGCGAGCAACGTTCTAGAACTAGGGGACCTGCTGCATAAGTGAATACCAAGAAATAACCAATCCTGAACTTTCAGGAGTGTGGTGTTTTGGAAATAACTTGATTCTGCAGTGAAATTTTCAGAAGTCTTTGTGGGGAATGGCAAAAGCCCATGAATTGCGAGGCTTCCCTGGGGCCCATATAGAAACTTAAGTTGCTTGAGTGTTTCCCTAAGAAGAACTCCTGGTCAGAAGCATAAAGTACTTTTCAGGATTTTCTGCGGTATTTATGGAAGTGCAGAAAGTACTGTATTCTTTGTTTCCCAGGCCCCATTGGATTGAGTGGGAAGAAAAACCTCCTGCTTCCCTCTGTGCAAGGAAGGAGCTGGAAATGGACTAACTACTGGATAAGTTCACTCCAAGGAAATAAGCAAGCCTGAACTTCTGGAGTGTTTGGCTGATTAAAAAACTTAGTTCTGCAGTGAAATTTTCAGGAGTCTCTAGGAGAAGGGAAATTGCACATAGATTGCTAGACTGCCCAGGGGCCCATACAGAAACTTATGTTTCCTGAGTGTTTCCCTAATAAGACTTCCCAGTAAGAAGCATAAAACAATTTTCTGGTTTTTCTGCGATATTAATGAAAGTGCAGAAACTACTCTATTCTTTACTTTCCAGTCCACTGGAATGAAAGGCAAGAAAAACATTCTGTTACCCTCTATGCTAGAAGGGAGCTGGAACTGAACTAACTTCTGGATAAGTTCAGTGTAAGGAAATAAGCAAGCCTGAACTTTCAGGAGTGTACAGCTGTGGAAATAACTGAGTTCTGCCAAGACATTTTCAGGAGTTTCTATGGGGAATGGCAATTGCCCATGCATTGCTAGACTGCCCTGGAGCCCGTGTAGAAACTTAAGTTGCCTGAGTGTTTCCCTAATAAGAACTCACATTCAGAAGCATAAAGAAACTTGCAGGTTGTTCTGCAGTATTTATGGAAGTGCAGAAACTAATGTATTCTTTTCTTCCCAGGCCCCAGTGGAATGAATGGGAAGAAAAACATACTGCTGCCCTCTGTGCTAGGAAGGAGCTAGAACTGTACTAACTTCTGAATAATTTCAGTACAAGGAAGTAAGCAAGCCTGAATTTTCAGGAGTGTGTGGATGCGGAAATAACTGAGTTCTGCAGTGAAAGTTTCAGGAGACTCTATGGGGAATGGCACTTGCCCATGGATAACTAGGCTGCCCTGTGGCCCATATTGAAACTTAAGTTGCCTTTCTGTTTCTAAAATAGGAAATGCAGGTCAGAAGCTTGAAGCATCTTTCTGGTTGTTCTGTGGTATTTATGGGAGTGCAGAAACTACTGTATTATTTGATTCCCAGGGTCCACTGGAACGAATGGGAACAAAAACGTCCTGCTGCGTTCTGTGCAAGGAAGAAGCTGGAACTGGACTAACTTCTGGATAAGTTCAGTCAAAGGAAATATGCAAGCCTGAAGTGTCAGGAGTGTGTGGCTTTGGAAACAACTGAATTCTGCTGTTAAATTTTCAGGTGTGTCTATGGGGAATGGCAGTTGTCCATGGATTGCTAGCCTTCCATTGGGCCCATATAGAAACTTCTGTTGCCTGGGTATTTCCCTAATTACAACTTCTTGTCAGATGCATAAAGCACCTTTCAGATTGTTCTGTGGTATTTATGGAAGTGCATAATCTACTGTATTCTTTCCTACCCAGGCCTGATTTGATCGAATAGGAAGAAAATCTGTGCCAGGAAGGAGCTGGAAAAGGACTAACTTCAGGATGAGTTCAGTCTAAGGAAATAAGCAAGCCTGAACTTTCAGGAATGTGTGGCTGTGGAAATAATGGAGTTCTGCAGTGAAATTTTCATGAGTCCCTTTGAGGAATGGCAATTACCCATGGATTCCTAGTTTGCGCTGGAGCCCATATAGAAACTTAACTTCCCTGAGTGTTTCCCTAATAAGAACACTCGGTCAGAAGCATAAAGCACCTTTCGGGTTGATCTGGGGTATTTATGGAAGTGCAGAAACTACAATATTCTTTGTTTCCCAGGGCCATTTGGAATGAATGGGAAGAAAATCCTCCTACTGCCCTCTGTGCTAGGAAGGAGCAGGAACTTGATTAACTTTCTCCCTAAGTTCAGTCCAAGGAAATAAGCATGCCTGAAGTTTCAGAAGCATGTGGCTTTGGAAATAAATGAGTTCTGCAGTGAAATTTTCAGGAGTCTCTATGGGGAATTGCAATTGCCCATGGATTGCAAGGCTGCCCCGGGGCCCACATAGAAACTTACATTGCATGAGTGTTTCTCTAAGAACTTCCTCTCAGAACCATAAAGAACCTTTTGCGTTGTTTGCAGTATTTATGGACATGCAGAAACTACTATATTCTTTGGTTCACAGGCCCCTTGGAATGAATGGGAAGAAAAACACCCCGCTGCTGTCCATACTAGGAAGGAGCTGGGACTGAACTAACTTCTGAATAAGTTCTCTCCAAGAAAATGCGCAAGGCTGAACTATCAGGATTGTGTGACTGTGGAAATAACTGTGTGCTGCAGTGTAATTTTAAGCAGTCTCTATGGGGAATGGCAATTGCCCATGGATGGCTATGCTGCCTTGTTGCTCACACAGAAACATAAGTTTCCTGAGTTTGTACTTAATAAGAACTCCCTGTAAGAAGCATAAACCATGTTTCCGGTTTTTCTGCAGTGTTTATGGAAGTGCAGAAACTACTGTATTCTTTGCTTCCTGGGCCCCATTGTAATTAAAAGGAATAAAAGCATCTTGCTGCCCTCTGTGTTAGGAAGGAGCTGCAACTGCCCTAACTTCTGGATAACTTCAGTCCAAGGAAATAAGCAAGCCTGAATTTTCAGGAGTGTGTGGCTATAGAAATAACTCAGATCTGCAGTGAGAAGTGCAGGAGTCTCTATGGGGAATGACAATTACCCATGGATTGCTAGGCTGCCCTGTGGCCCATATAGAAACTTAAGTTGCCTAAGTGTTTCCCTAACTAGAAATCCAGGTATGAATCATAAAGAAACTTTCTGGTTTTTCTGCGGTATTTATGGAAGTGCAGAAACTACTGTATTCTTTGCTTTCCAGGCTTTTTGGACTGAAAAGGAAGAAAAACATCCTACTACCCTTTGTGGTAGGAGGGAGCTGAAATTGAACTAACTTCTGGATAAGTTCAGTGCAAGGAAATAAAGAATCCTGAACTTTCAGGAGTGTGTGGCTGTGGAAATAACTGAGTTCTGCAGTGAAATTTTCAGTAGTGTCTATGCCTAAGGCAATTGGCCATGGATTGCTAGGCGGCCCTGCGGCCCATTTAGAAACTTTAGTTGCCTCAGTGTTTCCCTAACTCGCTGTCAGAAGCATAAAGCACCTTTTCAGTTGTTCTGCACTATTTATGGAAGCACGGAAATTACAATATTCCTTGCTTCCAAAGACCCATTGTAATGAATAGGAATAAAAACATCCTGCTGCCCTCTGTGTTAGGAAGGAGCTCGAAATGGACTAACTTCTGGAAAAGTTCAGTCCAAATAATAAGCAAGCCTGAACTTTCTTTAGTCTGTGGATGTGGAAATAACTGAGTTCTGCAGTGAGATTTTCAGGAGTCTTTATGGGGAATGGCTAAAGGCCATGAATTGTGAGTCTTTCCTTGGGGTCATATAGAAACATAAGTTGCTTGAGTGTTTCCCTAAGAAGATCTCCCTGTCAGAATCATAAAGAAACTTTCAGGTTGTTCTGCTGTATTTATGAAAGTGTAGAAACTACTGTATTCTTTGTGTCCCAAGCCCCTTTGTATGAATGGAAGAAAAATATCCTGTGGACCACTGTGCTAGGAGGAAGCTAGAACTGAACTAATTTCTGGATAATTCGTGCAATGAAGAAAGCAAGCCTGAAATTTCAGGAGTGTGTGCCTGAGGAAATACCTGAGTTCTGCTGCGAAATTTTCAGTAATTTCCATGGGGAATGGCGATTGCCCATGCATTACTCGGCTGCTCTGGGGCTCATAGAGAAACCTAAGTTTCTTCAGTGTTTCCCTAAAAAGAACTCCCAGTCAGAAACCTAAAGCACCATTGGGTTGCTCTGCGAAATTTATGGAAGTGCAGAAAGTACTGTATTCTTGTCTTCACAGTCCCCATTGGAGTGAAAGTGAAGAAAATCATCGGTTGCCCTCTGCGCTAGGAAAGAGCTGAAACTGGACTAACTTCTGGATAAGTTCAGTCCAAGGAAATAAGCAAGAGTGAACTTAAAGAGTGTGTTGCTGTGGAAATAATTGAGTTCTGCTGGGAAATTTTCAAGAGTCTCTCTGGTGAAGGGCAATTGTCCATGAATTGTAAGGCTGCCCTGGGGCCCCTTTAGAAACTTAAGTTTCCTGAATGTTTCGCTAATTAAGAACTCCCGGTAAGAAGCATAAAGCACCTTACGGGTTCTTCTGTGCTATTTGTGTAAGTGCAGAAACTACTGTATTCTTAGATTCCAAGGCCCCTATGGAATGAATGGGAAGAAAAACATCCTGCTGACCTCAGTCAAGGAAGGAGCTGGAACAGGACTACCTTCTGGGTAAGTTCATTCCAAGCAAATAAGCAAGCTGGAACTTTCAGGTGTTTGTGGCTCTGGAAATAAGGCAATTGGCCATGGATTGCTAGGCGGCCCTGCGGTGAAATTTTCAGGAGTCTCTATGGGGAAAGACAATTGCCCATGGATTGCTACACTGCAGTGAGTCCCATTTAGAAACTGAAGTTGCCTGGGTGTTTGCCTAATAAGAAATCCCTTTCAGAAGCTTGAAGCACATTTCAGGTTATTCTGTGGTATTTATGGAAGTGTACAAACTACTGTATTCTTTGCTTCCCAGGCCCCTTTGGAATGAATGGGAAGAAAAACATCCTGCTATCCTCTGTGGTAGGAAGGAGCTGGAACTGTACTAACTTCTGGATGACTTCAATCCAAGGAAATAAGTAAGTCTGTATTTGCAGGAGTGCGTGGCTTTGGAAATAACTGAATTCAGTGGTGAAATTTTCAGGAGTCTCTGTCGAGAATGGCAATTGCTCATGCATTGCCAGGCTGCCCCGGATACCATATAGAAACTTAAGTTGCCTCAGTTTTTCCCTAATACAAATCCCGGTCAGATGGATAAAGCACATTTCGTGTTCTCCTGCGGTATTTATGGAAGTGTAGAAACTACTGTGTTCTTTGCTTTCCATGCCCCATTGTGATGAACGAGAATAAAAACCTCCTGCTGCCCTCTGTGCTAGGAAGGAGCTGGAGCTGGAACTGGACTAACTTCTGGATAAGTTCAGTCCAATGAAATAAACAAGCCTGTACTTTCAGGAGTGTGTAACTGTGGAAATAACTGAGTTCTGCGTGAAATTTTGAAGAGTCTCTATGGGGAAGGGCATTGCCCATGAATTGCTAGGCTGCCCTGGGGTGCATATACAAACTTAGGTTTCCTGAGTGTTTCCTTAATAAAAACTCCCAGTCAGATGCATATAGCACCTTTCGGGTTCTTTTGCGGTATTTACATAAGTGCAGAAACTACTGTATTCTTTGCTTCCCAGGCCCCTTTGGAATGAATGGGAAGAAAAACATCCTGATGCCCTCTGTGCTAGGTATGAGTTTGAACTGAACTAAATTCTGGATAAGTTCATTCCAAGGAAATAAGCAAGCCTAAACTTTCAGGAGTGTGTTGCTGTGGAAATAACTGAGTTCTGGTGGGAAATTTTTAAGAGTCTCTATGGGATAAGACAATTGCCCATGGATTTTTAGGATGCCCTGTGTCCCATTTATAAACTAAAAGTGCCTGAGTGATTCCCTAATAAGAAATCCCTGTTAGAAGCTTAAAGCACATTTCATGTTCTCCTGCGGTATTTATGGAACTGTAGAAATGCCTCTATTCTTTGCTTCCCAGGCCCCATTGTAATGAACGAGAATAAAAACCTCCTGCTGCCCTCTGTGCTAGGAAAGAGATGGAACTGGACTAATTTCTGGATAAGTTCAGTCCAAGGAAATAAGCAAGCCTGTACTTTCAGGAGTGTGTGGCTGTGGAAATAACTGAGTTCTGCAGTGAAATTTTCAAAAGTCTCTATGGGGAAGGGCATTGCCCATGAATTGCTAGGCTGCCCTTGGGCCCATATACAAACTTATGTTTCCTGAGTGTTTCCCTATTAAGAACTCCCAGCCAGATGCATAAAGCACCTTTTGGGTTGTTCTGCAGTATTTACGTAAATGCAGAAACGACTATATTCTTTGTTTCAAAGTCCCCATTGGAGTGAATGTGAAGAAAATCATTTGCTGCCATCTGTGCTATGAAAGAGCTCTAACTGGACAAACATCTTCATAAGTTCAGTCCAAGGAAATAAGCACCTGAAAATTCAGGAGTGTGTCCCTGTGGAAATAACTGAGTTCTGCCATAAAATTCTCAGGAGTCACTTATGGGAATGGCAATTGCCAATGGATTGCTAGGCTGCTGTAGTGCCAATATAGACACAAAAGTTGCCTGAGTGTTTCCCTAATAAAAACTCAAGTTCAAAATCATAAAGAACCTTTTGGGTTGTTCTTTGGTATTTATGGAAGTGCAGAAATTAATATAATCTTTATTTCCCCAGCCGCTTTGGAATGAATGGGAAGAAAAACCCCCTCTGCCCCCTATGCTATGAAGGAGCTGGAAATGGATTAACTTCTGCATAAGTTTAGTCCTATGAAATAAGCAAGCATGAACTTTCATTAGTGTTTGGCTTTGGAAATAACTGAGTTATGCAGGGAAATTTTCAGGAGTCTCTAGGACAAGGGCAATTGCACATGGATTGCTTGGCTGCCCTGGGGCCCATATAGAAACTTAAGTTTCCTGAGTGTTTCCCTAATAATAATTCACGTAGGAAGCATTAAGCACTTTTCCAGTTATTCTGTAATATTTATGAAAGTGCAGAAACTACTGTATTCTTTGCTTCCCAGTTCCCTTTGGAATAAATGGAAAGAAAATGATCCTGTAGTCCTCAGTGGTAGGAGGGAGCTGGAACTGAACTAACTTCTGGATAAGTTCAGTGCAAGGAAATAAGCAAGCCTGAATTTTCAGGCACATTTGGCTGTAGAAATAATTCAGTTCTACCATGAAATTTTCAGGAGTCTCTATGGGAAATTACAACTGCCCATAGATTGCTAGGCTACCATAGGGCCCATATACAAACTTCAATTGCCTGAGTGTTTCCCTAATAAGAGCTCCCAGTCAGAAGCGTGAAGCAAATTTTGGATTTTTCTGGGGTTTTATGGCAGTGTAGAAACTACTCTGTTCTTTCCTTCCCTGGCCCATTTGGAATGAATGGGAAGAAAATCATCCTGCTGCCCTCTGTGCTAGGAAGGAGTTTGAACTGGACTAACTTATGGATAAGTTCATTCCAAAACAATAAGCAAGCCAGAACTTTCAGGAGTGTGTGGCTGTGTAAATCACGGAGTTTTGCAGTGAAATTTTCAGAAGTTTCTATGGGGAATGGCAACTGCCCGTGGATTTCTAGGCTTCCCCAGTTTCCACATAGAAACTTAAGTCACCTGTGTGTTTCCCTAATAAGGCTCCTAATCAGAAGCATAAAGCACCTTTTGGGTTGTTCTGCGATATTTATGGAAGTGAATAAACTACTGTGTTCTTTGTTGCAAAGTCCCCATTGGAGTGAATGTGAAGAAAATCATCTGCTGTCATCTGTGCTAGGAAAGAGCTGCAACTGTATAAACATCTTGATAAGTTCAGTCCAAGGAAATAAGCAACCCTGAACTTCAGGTGTGTGTGCCTGTGGAAATAACTGAGTTCTTCTGTGAATTTTTCAGGAGTCTCTAATGGGAATGGCAATTGCCCATGGATTGCTAGGCTGCCCTGGGGAATAATATAGAAACTTAAGTTGCCTGAGTGTATCCCTAAAAAGAACTCACAGTCAAAAGCATAAAGCAGCTTTCAGGTTGTTCTTTGGCATTTATGGAAGTGCAGAAAGTACTGTACTCTTTGCTTCCCAAGCCCTTTTGCATGATCGGGAAGAAAAACATACTGCGGACCTCTCTGCTAGGAGGGAGCTGGAACTGAACTAACTTCTGGATAAGTTCAGTGCAAGGAAATAAGCAAGCATGAACTTCAGGAGTATTTGGCTGATTAAAAAACAGAGTTCTGCAGTGAAATTTTCAGGAGTCTCTAGGAGAATGGCAATTGCACATGCATTGCTAGGATGCCCAGGGGCTAATATAGAAACTTAAGCTTCCTGAGTGTTTCACTAATAAGAACTTCCAGTAAGAAGCATAAAACACTTTTTGAATTCTTCTGCGGTATTTATGGAAGTGTAGAAACTACTGTATTCTTTGATTCCCTGGCCCTATTGGAATGAATGGGAAGAAAAACATCCTGCTGCCCTCTGTGCTAGGAAGGACCTGGAAATGTTCTGACTTCTGCACAAGTTATGTTCGAGGAAATAAGCAAGACTGAACATTCAGGAGTATGTGGCTGTGGAAATAAATGAGTTCAGCAGTGAAATTTTCAGGAGTCTCTATGGGGAATTGCAATTGCTCATGGATTGCTAGGCTACCCAGAGGACCATATAGAAACATAAGTTGCCTTAGTGTTTCCCTAATATGAACTCCTGTGGAGAAGCATAGAGCAACTTTTGGATTTTTCTGAGGTAAATATGGAAGTGCAGAAACTTGTATTCTTTGCTTTCCTGGCCCCATTGGAAAGAGCGGGAAGAAAATCTTCCTACTGCCCTCTGTGCTAGGAAGGAGCTAGAAATGTTCAAACTTCTGGATAACTTCAGTCCAGGGAAATAAGCAAGCCTGACCTTTTCGGAGTGTGTCTCTGTGGAAATGACTGAGTTCTGCAGTGAAATTATAAGGAGTCTCTTTGGGAAAAGGCAATTAAACAAGGATTGTTAGACTGCCCTGGGATCACTATAAAAACTTTAGATGTTTGAGTCTTTCCCTAATAAAACTCCTGGTCAGAAGCATAAAGCACCTTTTGGATTCTATGGAGGTATTTATGGAAGTGCAGAAACTACTGTATACTTTGCTTCCCAGGCCCCATTGGAATGAATGGGAAGAAAAACTTCCTGCTGCCCTCTGTGCTGGGAAGGAGCAGGAACTGGACTACGTTCTGGATAAGTTCAGTCCAATGATTTAAGCAAACCTGAACTTTCACGAGTGTGTGGCTCTGGGAATAATAGAGTTCTGAAGTGAAAATTGCAGGAGTCTCTAAGGGGAAGGGCAATTGTCCAAGCATTGCTAGGCTGCCCTGGGGCCCATATAGAAACTTCAGTTCCCTGAGTGTTTCCCTAATAAGAACTCCCAGTCACAAGCATAAAGCACCTTTCAGGTTCTTCTGAGGTATTTATGGAAGCGCATAAACTACCGTATACTTTTCTTCCCAGGCCCCATTGGAATGCAAGGGAAGAAAAACTTCTTGCAGCCCTCCGTGCTGAGAAAGAGATGGAACTGGACTAACTTCTGGAGAAGTTCAGTGCAAGGAAATAAGCAAGCCTGAACTTTCAGGAGTGTGTGGCTGTGGAAATAACAGAGTTCTGCAGTGAAATTTTCAGGAGTCCCTATAGGGAAAGGCAATTGCCCATAGATTGCTAGATTGTCAGGTGCCCCATGTAGAAACTTAAGTTGACTGAGTGTTTCCCTAATAAGAACTCTTGGTCAGAAGCCTAAAGCACATTTCAGGTTGTTTTGCTGTTTTTATAGAAGTGCAGAAACTACTGTATTCTTTGTTTCCCTGGCCCCATTAGAAAGAATGGGAAGAAAATCATCCTGTTGCCCTCTGTGCTAGGAAGGATCTGGAAATGTTCTAACTTCTGGATAAGTTCACTCCAAGGATTTAAGCAAGCCTGAAGTTCCTCTAGTGTGTGGCTCTGGAAATAAATGAGTTCTGCAGTGAAAATTTCATGAGTCTGTATGGGGAATAGCAATTGCCCACTCATTGCTAGGCTGCTCTGGGACCCATATAGAAACTTCATTTGCCTGTGTGTTTCCCTAATAAGTAATCCTGGTCACAAGCATAAAACACCTTTGGGCTTGTTCTGAGGTATTTAGAGAAGTGTATAAACTACTCTACACATTGCTTCCCAGGCCCCATTGGAATCAATGGGAAGAAAATCTTGCTGCTGCCCTCTGTGCTATGAAGCAGCTGGACTGGACTAACTTCTGGATAAATTCAGTCCTAGGAAATGAGCAAGCCTGGACTTTCAGGATTTTGTGTCTGTAGAAATAACTGAGTTCTGCAGTGAAATTTTCCGGAGTCTCTATGGGGAATGAAAATTTCCCATGGATTGCTAGGCTTCCCTGGGGCTCATATAGAAACTTAAGTTGTCTGAGTGTTTCTCTAATAAGAATTCCCGGTAAGAAGCATAAAGCACCTTTTGGATTCCTCTGTGTTATATATGGAAGTACAGAAACTACTGTAAACTTTGCTTCGCAGGACCCATTGGAATGAAAGGGAAGAAAATGTCTTGCTGCCCTCTGTGTTATGAAGGAGCTAGAGCTAGACTAACTTCTGGATAAATTCACTGCAAGGAAATCAGCAAACCCAAACTTTCAGGAGTGTGTGGCTGTGGAAATAACTTAGTTCTGAAGTGAAATTTTCAGGAGTCTCTATGGGGAATGGCAATTTCCTATGGATTGCTAGGCCATCCAGTGGACCATATAGAAACATACGTTGCCTGAATGTTTCCCTAATAAGAACTCACAGTCAAAAGCATAAAGCAGCTTTTAGGTTGTTCTTTGGTATTTATGGAAGTGCAGAAAGTACTCTATTCTTTGCTTGCCAAGCCCCTTTGCATAAATGGGAAGAAAAACATCTTGTGGACCTCTGTGCTAAGAGGGAGCTGGAAATGAGCTAACTTCTGGATAACTTCAGTGCAAGGAAATAAGCAAGCTTGAATTTCAGGAGTGTTTGGCTGATTATAAAATGATGTTCTGCAGTGAAATTTTCAGGAGTCTTTAGGAGAACGGCAATTGCACATGGATTGCTAGGCTGTCCAGGGGCCCATATAGAAACTTAAGTTCCTTGAGTGTTTCCCTAATAGGAACTCCACTCAGAAGTTTAAAGCACCTTTTGGGTTGCTCTGCGATATTTATGGAAGTGCAGAAAGTACTGTATTCCTGGCTTCTCAGTCCCCATTGGAGTGAAAGTGAAGAAAATCATCTGCTGCCATCTGTGCTAGGAAAGAGCTGGAACTGGATTAAGTTCTGGATTACTTCAGTCCAAGGAAATAAGCAAGCCTCAACTTAAAGTGTGTGTGGCTGTGAAAATAAGTGAGTTCTGCTAGGAAATTTTCAGGAGTCTCTATGGGAAGGGCAATTGCCCATGGATTGCTAGGCTGCCCCGTGGCCCATATAAAAACTTAAGTTTCCTGACTGTTTTGCTAATAAGAACTCCCGGTCAGAAGCATAAAGCACCTTTAGGGTTCTTCTGCGGTATTTATGTAAGTGCAGAAACTACTGTATTCTTTGATTCCAAGGCCCCTTTGGAATGAATGGAAAGAAAAGCATTCTGCTGACCTCAGCTGAGGAAGGAGCTGGAACAGTACTACCTTCTGGGTAAGTTCATTCCAAGGAAATAAGCAAGCCTGAAGTTTCAAGAGTGTGTGGCTCTGGAAATAACTGAATTCTGCAGTGAAATTTTCGGGAGTCTCTAGGGGAATGGCAATTGCACATGGATTGCTTGGCTGCTCTGAGGCCCACATACAAGCTTAACTTGCCTGAGTGTTTCCCTAATAAGAACTCACATTAAGAAGCATTAAGAACTTTTCAGGTTGTTCTGCGGTATTTATGGAAGTGCAGAAACTACTGTATTCTTTTCTTCCCATGCAGCATTAGAATGAATGGGAAGAAAAACATCCTGATGCTCTCTGTGCTAGGAAGTAGCAGGAAATGGACTAACTTCTGTATAAGTTCAGTCCAAGGAAATAAGCAAGCCTAAACTTTCAGGAGTGAGTGGCTGTGGTAATAACTGAGTTCTACAATGAATTTTTCTGATGTCTCTATGGGGAATGGCAATTGCTCATGTATTACTGGGTGGCCCTGTTGCACACTCAGAAGCTACAGTTGCCCGACCATTTCCCTAAGAAGAACTCTAGGTGAGAAGCATAAAGCACCTTCCAGGATGGTTCGGCTTTAGGTAGAGAAGTGTGCAAACAAAGTATTCTTTCTTTCCCAGGCCCCAATTAAGTCAAAAGAAAGATATCATACTGTTTCCTTGGTTGCACGGTAGGAGCTAGAGCTTGGAGAGCTGGTGCATAACTACTGTGTTCTTTGATTCCCAGGCCCCTTTTGAATGAATGGGAACAAAAACATCCTGCTACCCTCTATGGTAGAAAGGAGCTGGAACTAGACTAACTTCTGGATGACTTCAACCAAAGGAAATAACAAGCCTTTATTTTGAGGAGCGTGTAGCTTTGGAAATAACATAGTTCTGCAGTGCAATTTTCAGGAGTCTATATGGGGAATGGCAATTGCCCATTTAATGCTAGGCTACTGCATTCTTTGCTTCTCAGGTCCCTTTGGAATAAATGGGAAGGAAACCATTTTACTGTCCTCTGTGGTAGGAGGGAGCTGGAAATGAACTAACTTCTGGATAAGTTCAGTGCAAGGAAATAAGCAAGCCTGAACTTTCAGGAGTGTGTAGTTGTGGAAATAACTGAGTTCTGCCTTGAAATTTTCAGGAGCATCTATGGGAAATTGCAATTGCCCATAGATTGCTAGGATGCCCTATGCCCCATATAGAAACTTCCATTGCCTCAATGTTTCCCTAATAAGACCTCCCGGTCAGAACCATGAATCAAATTTCAGGTTCTTCTGCAGTTTTTATGGAAGTGCAAGAACTACTGTATTCTTTTCTTTCCAGGCCCCATTGAAATGAATGGGAAGAAAAATATCCTGCTGCCCTCTGTGCTAGGAAGGATCTGGAAATGGACTAACTTCTGGATTACTTCAATCCAAGCAAATAAGCAAGCTTGGATTTTCAAGAATGTGTGGCTTTGGAAATAAGTGAGTTCTGCAGTGAAATTTTCAGTAGTCACTAGGAGAATGGCAATTGCACATTGATTGCTAGGTTGCCCAAGGGCCCATATAGAAATTTAAGTTGCCTGAGTGTTTCCCTAATAAGAACTCCCAGTTAGAAACATAAAACACTTTTCCAGTTGTTCTGTGATATTTATGAAAGTGCAGAAACTACTGTATTATTTGCATCCCATGTCCCTTTTGAATGAAAGGGAAGAAAAACACCCTGCTGCCCTTGGTGCTAGGAGGGAGCTGGAACTGAACTAACTTCTGTATAAGTTCAGTGCTAAGAAATAAGCAAGCCTGAACTTTCAAGAGTGTGTGGCTGTGGAAATAACTGAGTTCTATCATGAAATTTTCAGGAGTTTCTATAGGGAATGGCAATTGTCCATGCATTGCTAGGCTGCAATGGAGCCTATGTAGAAACCTAATTTTCCCGAATGTTTCCCAAATAAGAAATCCCACTCAGAAGCATAAAGCAACTTTCGTGTTCTTCTGTAGTATTTTTGGAAGTGCAGAAACTAATGTATTGTTTGATTCCAAGGTCCCATTGGAATGAATTGGAATAAAAACATCCTACTGTGCTCTGTGTTAGGAAGGAGCTCGAAATGGATTAACTTCTGGAAAAGCTCAATCCAAGGAAATAAGCAAGCCTGAACTTTCAGGAGTGTGTGTCTGTGGAAATAACTGAGTTCTTCAGTGAAATTTTCAGGAGTCTTTATTGGGAATGGCAATAGCCCATGTATTGTGAGGCTTCCCTGGGGCCCATATAGAAACTTAAGTTGCTTGAGTGTCTCCCTGATAAGATATCCCTGTCAGAATCATGAAGAAACTTTCTGGTTTTTCTGCGGTATTAGTGAAGTGTAGAAACTACTGTATTCTTTGCTTCCCAAGCCCCTATGCATGAATGGGAAGTAAAACATCCTGCGGACCTCTGTACTAGGAGGGAGCTGGAAGAGAATTAACTTTTGAATAAGTTCAGTGCAAGGAAATAAGCAAGTGTGAAGTTTCAGGTGTGTGTGGCTGTGGCAATAACTGAGTTCTGCCTCAAATTTTTCAGGAGTTTCTATGGGGAATGGTGATTGCCCATGCACTGCTCAGCTGCCATGGGACCCATATAGAAACTTAAGTTGCCTGAGTGTTTCCCTAAAGAACTCCTGGTCAGAAGCATAAAGAACCTTTTGGGTTTCACCGTGATATTTATGGAAGTGCAGAAAATACTGTATTCTCTCTTCCCTGTAGCCAATGGTGTGAAAGTGAAGAAAATCTTCGGATGCCGTCTGCACTAGGAAAGAGCTGGAACAGGACTAACTTCTGGATAAGTTCAGTCCAAGGAAATGAGCAAGCCTGAACTTAAAGAGTGTGTAGCTGTGTAAATAACTGACTTCTGCTGGGAAATTCTCAGGAGTCTCTATGATGAAGGGCCATTGCCCATGGATTGCTAGGCTGCCCTGCAGCCCATATACAATCTTACATTTCCTGAGTGTTTCCCTAACAAGAAGTGCCACTCAGAAGCATAAAGCACCTTTCACGTTCTTCTGCGCTATTTATGTAAGTGCAGAAACTGCTGTATTCTTTGATTTCAAGGCCCCTTTGGAATAAATGGTAAGAAAAACATCCTGCTGACCTCAGTCAAGGAAGGAGCTGGAACAGGACTACCTTCTGGGTAAGTTCATTCCAAGGAAATAAGCAAGCCTGAAGTTTCAGGAGTGTGTGGCTCGGGAAATAACTGAATTCTGCAGTGAAATTATCGGGAGTCTCTACAGGGAATAGCAATTGCCCAGGGGTTGTTGGCTGCCCTGGGGTCCATATACAAACTTAATTTGTCTGAGTGTTTCTCTGATAAGTACTCCCGGTCAGAAGCATAAAGCATCTTTAGGATTGTTCTGCGGTATTTATGGAAGTGCAGAAACTACTGTATTCCTTGCTTCCCAGGCCCAATTGGAATGAATGGAAGAAAAACTTCCTGCTAATCTTTGTGCTGGAGGAGCTGGAAATAGACTAACTTCTGGATGACTTCAATCCAAGGAAATAAGCAAGCCTTTACTTTCAGGAGTGTGTGGCTTTGGAAATAACTGAGTTCTGCAGTGAAATTTTCAAGAGTCTTTATGAGGAATGGCAATAACCCATGAATTGCAAGGCTTCCCTGGGGCCCTTATAGAAACCTAAAGTGCTTGAGTGTTTCCCTAATAAGATCTTCCGGTCAGAATCATAAAGAACCTTTCTGGTTGTTCTACGGTATTTATGGAAGTGCAGACACTACTCTATTCTTTCCTTCCCAAGCCCCTTGGGATTGAATGGGACAAAAAACCTCCTGCTGCCCCCTGTGCTGGGAAGGAGCTAGAACTGGACTAACTTCTGCTTAAGTTCAGTCCAAAGAAGTAAGCATGCCTGAACTTTCATTAGTGTTTCGCTTTGGAAATCACTGAGTTTTCCAGTGAAATTTTCAGGAGACTCTAGAGGAATGTCAATTGCACATGGATTGCTAAGCTGCCCTGGGGCCCGTATAGAAACTGAAGTTGCCTGAGTGTTTCCCTAATAAGAACTCATGTTAAGAAGCATTAGGCACTTTTTCAATTGTTCTACGTTATTTATGAAAATACAGAAACTACTATATTCTTTGCTTCCCAGGTCTCTTTGGAATAAATGGGAAGAAAAACATCCTGCTTCCCTCTGTGGAAGGAGGGAGCTGGAACTGAACTAACTTCTGGATAAGTTCAGTGCAAGTAAATAAATAAGCCTGAACTTTCAAGAGTGTGTGGCTGTGGAAACAACTGAGTTCTGCAGTGAAATTTTCAGGAGTCACTATGGGCAATTACGATTGCCCATAGATTGCTAGGATGCCCTAGGGCCCATATAGAAACTTCAGTTGCCTGAGTGTTTCCCTAATAAGACCTCCCCGTCAGAAGCATGAAGCAAATTACGGGTTCTTCTGCAGTTTTTATAGAAGTGCAGATATTACTGTATTCTTTTTTCCAGGCCCCATTGAAATGAAAGGGAAGAAAAACATCCTGCTGCCCTCTGTGGTAGGAAGGACCTGAGACTGTACTATCTTCTGGATGACTTCCGTCCAAGGAAATAAGTAAGCCTGTATTTGCAGGAGTGTGTGGCTTTGGAAATAAGTGAATTCTGCAGTGAAATTTTCAGGAGTCTCTATCGGGAATGGCTATTTCTCATGCATTGCTAGGCTGCCCAGGATACCATATAGAAACTTAAGTTGCCTCAGTGTTTCCCTAATACGAATCCTGGTCAGATGGATGAAGCACATTTCGTGTTCTCCTGTGGTATTTATGAAAGTGTAGAAACTACTGTATTCTTTGTTTCCCAGGCCCCATTGTAATGAATGAGAGAAAAATCTCCTGCTGCCCTCTGTGCTAAGAAGGAGCTAGAACTGGACTAATTTCTGGATAAGTTCAGTCCAAGGAAATAAGCAAGCCTGTACTTTCAGGAGTGTGTGGCTGTGGAAATAGCTGAGTTATGCCGGGATATTTTCAAGAGGCTCTAAGGGGAAGGGCTTTTGCCCATGGATTGTTAGGCTGCCCTGGGGTCAATATAGAAACTTAAATTGTCTGAGTGTTTCCCTAATAATAACTCATGGTCAAAACCATAAAGAAGTTTTTGGGTTGTTCTTAGGTATTTATAGAAGTGCAGAAAGTACTGTATTCTTTCCTTCCCAAGACCCTTTCAATGAATTGGAAGAAAAGCATCCTGTGGACCTCTGGGCTAGGAAGTAGCTTGAACTGAACTAACTTCTGGATAAGTACAGTGCAAGGAAATAGGCAAGCCTGAAGTTTCAGTAGTGTGTGGGTGAGGATATAACTAAGTTCTTCTGTGAAATTTTCAGGAGTTTCTATGGGGAATTGCGATTGCCCAAGCATTGCTAGGCTGTGCTGGGGCTCTTATACAATCTTAAGTTGCCTGTGTGTTCCCTTAATACGAAATACCGGTCAGAAGCATATAGCACCTTTCAGGTTGTTCTTCAGTATTTATGGAAGTGCAGAAAGTACTGTATTCTTTGTTTCCAAGTCTCCATTGGAGTTAATGGGAAGAAAAACATCCTCCTGCCCTCTGTGTTTGGAAGTAGCAGGAAATGGACTAACTTTTGGATAAGTTCAGTCCAAGGAAATAAGCAAGCCAGAACTTTCAGGAATGTGGGGCCGTGGAAATAACTGAGTTCTCCTGGCAAATTTTTATGACTCTCTGTGGGGAAAGACAATTGCCCATGGATTTCTAGGCTGCCATGTGTCCCATTTAGAAACTAAAGTTACCTGATTGTTTCCATAATAAGAAATCCCTGTCAGAAGCTTAAAGCACATTTCAGGTTGTACTGCGGTATATATGGAAGTATAGAAACTACTGTATTCTTTGATTCCAGGGCCCCATTGGGATGAATGGCAAGAAATATATCTTGCTGCCCTCTGTGCTTGGAAGGAGCAGGAACTGGACTATGTTCTGGATAAGTTAATGAACTTGTAAGGTAATAACCAAGCCTGAACTTTCATGAGTGTGTGACACTGGAAATAACAGAGTTTTGCAGTGAAAATTTCAGGAGTCTATAATGTGAAGGGCATTTGGCCAAGCATTGCTAGGCTGCCCTGGTGCCCATATAAAGACTTCAGTTCCCTGAGTGTTTCTGTAATAAGAACTCCTGGTCACAAGGAAAAAGCTCCTTTCGGGTTTTTCTGAGATGTTTATGGAAGTGCATAAACTACTGTATACTTTGCTTCACAGGCTCCATAGGAATGCAATGGAAGAAAATCTTCCTGCAGCCCTCTGTCCTGGGAAAGAGATGGAACTGAACTAACTTCTGGATAAGTTCAGTGCAAGGAAATGAGCAAGCCTGAACTTTCAGGAGTGTGTGGCTGTGGAAATAACAGTTCAGCAGTGAAATTTTTAGGAGCCCCTATGGGGAAAGGCAATTGCCCATGAATTGCTAGACTGTCCTGTGGCCCATGTAGAAACTTAAGTTGGCTGAGTGTTTCCCTAATAAGAACTCTCGGTCAGAAGCCTAACGCACATTTCGGGTTGTTCTGAGGTATTTATGGAAGTGCAGAAACTACTGTATTCTTTGCTTCTCTGGCCCCATTGGAAAGAATGGGAAGAAAAACATCCTGCTGCCCTCTGTGTTAGGAAGAAGCTGGAAATGTTCTAACTTCTGGATAAGTTCAGTCCAAGTATTTAAGCAAGCCTGAAGTTTCTTGAGTGTGTGGCTCTGGAAATAAATGAGTTCTGCAGTGAAAATTTCATGAGTCTCTATAGGGAATAGCATTTGCCCACACATTGCTAGGCTGCCCTGGGACCCATATAGAAACTTCAGTTACCTGAGTGTTTCCCTAAAAAGCACTCTGGGTCACAAGCATAAAACACCTTTTGTGTTGTTCTGAGGTATTTATGGAAGTGTATAAACTACTGTACACTTTGCTTCCCAGGCCCCATTGGAATGAATGGGAATTAAAGTTGCTGCTGCCCTCTGTGCTATGAAGGAGCTGGACTGGACTAACTCTGGATAAGTTCTGTCCTAGGAAATGAGGAAGTCTGGACTTTCAGGATTGTGTGTTAGTGGAAATAACTGAGTTCTGCAGTGAAATTTTGAGGAGTCTCTATGGGGAATGCAAATTTCCCATGGATTGCTAGGCTTCCCTGTGGCCCATATAGAAATTTAAGTTGTTTGAGTGTTTCCCTAATAAGAATTGCCAGTTAGAAGCATAAAGCACCTTTCGGATTCTTCTGCGTTATATATGGAAGTGCAGAAACTAATGTAATCTTTGCTTCCCAGGACTCATTGGAATGAAAGGGAAGAAAAATATCCTGCTGCCCTTTGTGTTACGAATGAGCTGGAACTGGCATAAGTTCAGTGCAAGGAAATGAGCAAACCTGAACTTTCAGGAGTGTGTGGCTGTGGAAATAACTGCGTTCTGCAGTGGAATTTTCAGGAGTCCTTTGGGGAAAGCAATTGCCCATGGATTGCTTGGCTGCCCTTGGGTCCATATAGAAACTTCTGTTGCCTCACAGTTTCCCTAATAAGAATTCCTGGTGAGAAGCATAAAGCACCTTTCAGATTTTTCTGAGGTATTTATGGAAGTACAGAAATTACTGTATTCTTTGTTTCCCTGGCCCCATTGGAATGAATGGGAAGAAAATCATCCTGCTGCCCTCTGTGCTAGGAAGGAGTTGGAAATGTTCTAACTTCTGAGTAAGTTCAGTCCAAGGAAATAAGCAAGCCTGAACTTTCAGGAGTGTGTGGCTGTGGAAATAACTGAGTTTTGTAGTGAAATTTTTGGAAGTCTCTATGAGGAATTTCAATTGCCCATGGATTACTAGGCTGCCCTTGGGCCCATATACAAACTACACTTGCCTGATTGTTTCCCTAATAAGAATCCCCGTCACAAGCATAAAGCACCTTTCCGGTTGTTCTGCGATATTTATGGAAGTGCAGAAACTACTGTATTCATTGCTTCACAGGCCCTATTGGAATGAATGGTAAGAAAAAAATCATGCTGCCCTTTGTGCTAGGAAGGAGCTGGAACTAAACTAATTTCTGCATAATTTCAGTGCAAGGAAATAAGCAACCCTAAACATTCAGGCAGGTGTTTCTATTGAAATAATTGAGTTCTGCAGTGAAATTTTCATGATTCTCTATGGTGAATCACAAGTACCCATGGATTGATAGGCTGCCCTGTGTATCATATAAAACGTAAGTTGCCTGAGTGTTTCCCTAATAAGAATTCCAGGTAAGAATCATAAGGCACCTGACAGGATGATTCTTCTGTATTTATAGAAGTGCAGATGCTACTGTATTCTTTGCTTCCCAGGCCCCTTTGGAATGAATAGGAAGAAAAACATCCTGGTGCCCTCTGTGCCAGTAAGGAGCTGGAAATGTTCTAACTTCTGGATAAGATCAGTCCAAAGAAATATGCAAGTCTGAACTTTTAGGAATGTGTCGCTGTGGAAATCACTGAGTTCCGCAGTGAAATATTCTGGAGTCTCTATGGGAAATCGCAATTGCCCATGGATTGCTAGACTACCATGGGGCCCATATAGAAACTTCAGTTGCCTGAGTGTTTCCCTAGTAAGAACTCCTGGTAACAATCATAAAGCAACTTTCTGGTTGTTTTCAGGTATTTACAGAAGTGCAGAAACTACTGTATTCTTTGCTTCACATTCCCCATTGGAATGCATGGGAAGAAAAACTTCCTGCTGCCCTCTGTGCCAGGAAGGAGCTGGAAATGTTCTAACTTCTGGATAAGGTCAGTCCAAGGAAATATGCAAGTCTGAACTTTTAGGAATGTGTCGCTGTGGAAATAACTGAGTTCTGCAGTGAACATTTCAAGTGCCTCTAAGGGGAAGGTCAATTGCCCAAGCATTGCTAGGCTGCCCTGGGGCCCATATAGAAATGTCCGTTGCATGAGTCTTTCCTTAGTAAGAACTCCCAGTCACAAGCCTAAAGCACCTTTCAGGTTATTCTAAGGTATTTATGGAAGAGTATAAATTACTCTATACTTATCTTTCCAGAACCCATTGGAATGAATGGGAAGAAAAACTTTGTGCTGCCCTCTGTGCTACGAAGGAGCTGGATTTCACTAACTTCTGGATAAGTTCAGTCCTAGGAAATGAGCAAGCCTCAACTTTCAGGATTGTGTGGCTCTGGAAATAACTGAGTTCTGCAGTGAAATTTTGAGGAGTCTCTATGGGGAAGGGAAATTGCCCATGGATTGCTAGGCTGCCCATGGGCCCACATAGAAACTTCTGTTGACTGACTGTTTCCCTAATAAGAACTCCCATTAAGAAGGATAAAGCACCTTTCAGATTCTTCTGAGGTCTTTATGGAAGTGCATAAACTACTGTATACTTCACTTCCCATGCCCCATTGCAATGCATAGGAAGAAAAACTTCCTGATGCCTTCTGTGCTGGGAAAGAGATGGAATTGGACTAACTTCTGGATATGTTCAGTGCAAGGAAATGAACAAGCCTGAACTTTCAGGAGTGTGTGGCTGTGGAAATAACTGAGTTCTGCAGTGAAATTTCAAGGAATCTCTATGGGGAATGGCAATTGTCCATGGATTGCTAGGCTGTCCTTCGGCCCATATAGAAACTTCAGTGTCCTCGTTGTTTCCATAATAAGAACTTCTCATTGGAAGCATAAAGCACCTTTTGGATTGTTCTGCGGAATTTATGGAAATTCAGAAACTACTGTATTCTTTGCTTCCCAAGCCCCTTTGGAATGCATGGCAAGAAAATCATCCTGCTTCCCTCTCTGCTAGGAAGGAGCTGGAACTAAACTAATTTCTGGGAAAGTTCAGTGCAAGGAAATAAACAAGCCTAAACTTGTGGCTGTGGAAATAACTGAGTTCTGCAGGGAAAATTTCTTGATTCTCTATGGCAAATAGCAAATACCCATGGAATGATAGGCTTCCCTATGTACCATACAGAAAATTAAGTTGCCTGAGTTTTTCCCTAATAAGAACTCCCGGTAGGAAGCATAAAGCACCTGACAGGATCATTCTGCTGTACTTATGAAAGCCCACATACTACTGTATTCTTTGCTTCCCAGACCCAATTGGAATGAAAGGGAAGAAAACATACCGCTGCACTCTGTGCTACTAAGGAGATGGAACTGAACTAACTTCTGGATAAGTTCAATACAAGAAAATAGGCAAGCCTGAACTTTCAGGAATGTGTGACTGTGGAAATAACAGTTCTGCCGAGAAATTTTCAGGAGTCTTTATGGGGAATGGCAATTGTCCATGGATTCCTAGTCTGTCCTGGGGCCTATATAGAAAACTAAGTTAGCTGAGAGTATCCCTAATAAAAACTCTCGGTCACAAGCCTAAAGCACATTTCAGGTTGTTCTGCGGTATTTATGGAGGTGCAGAAACTACTGTATTCTTCGCTTCCCTGGTCCCATTGGAATGCATGGGAAGAAAAACATCCTGCTGCCCTCTGTGCTAGGAAGGAGCTGGAAATGTTCTTACTTCTGCATATGTTCATTCCAAGGAAATAAGCAAGCCTGAACTTTCAGGAGTGTGTGGCTGTGGAAATAACTGAGTTCTGCAGTTTAATTTTCAGGAGTCCTTTGGGTTTGGAAATTGCCCAATGATTGTTAGTCTGCCCTTAGGCCCATATAGTAATTTCTGTTGCCTCACTGTTTCCCTAATAAGAACACCCAGTCAGAAGCATAAAGCACTTTTCCGATTTTTCTGAGGTATTTATGGAAGTAGAGATACTACTGTATTCTTTGCTTCCCTGGCCGCTTTGGAATGAATGGGAAGAAAATTATCCTGCTGCATTCTGTGCTAGGAAGGAGCTGGAAATGTTCTAAATTCTGGATACATTCAGTGCAAGGAAATATGCAAGCCTGAATTCTCAGGAGTGTGTGGCTGTGGAAATAACTGAGTTCTCTTGTGAAATTTTTGAGTTTCTATGGGGCTTTTCAATTGCCCATGGATTGTTAGGCTGCCCTTGGGCCCATATAGAAACTTCAGTTGCCTGACTGTTGCCCTAATAAGTACTCCCCGTCACAAGATAAAGCACCTTTCAGATTTTTCTGCAGTATTTATGGAAGTACAGAAACTGCTGTATTCATTGCTTCACAGGCCCCATTCGAAAGAATAGGAAGAAAAACATCCTGCTTCCCTCTGTGCTAGGAAGGAGCTGGAAGTAAACTAATTCCTCGATAAGTTCAGTGCAAGGAAATATGCAAGCCTAAAGTGTCAGGAGTGTGTGGCTCTGGAAATAACTGAGTTCTGAAGTGAAATTTTTATGATTCTCTATGGTGAATGACAAGTACCCATGGACTGATAGGCTGCCCTCTGTATCATATAGAAATGTAAGTTCCCTGATCGTTTCCGTAATAAGAATTCCCGGTAAGAATCATAAAGCACCTGAAAGGATAATTCTGCTGTTTTTATGGAAGTGCAGATACTACTGTATTCTTTACTTCCCTGGCCCCATTGCAATGAATGGGAAGAAAAACATGTTGTGCTCTGTGCTAGGAAAGAGCTGGAACTGGACTAACTTCTGTATAAGTTCAAATGAAGAAAATAGGCAAGCCTGAACTTTCAGTAATGTTTGCTTGTGGAAATCACTGTTATGCAGTGAAATATTCAGGAGTCTCTATGGGGAATCCCAATTGCCCATGGATTGCTAGACTGTCCTGGGGCACATATAGAAACTTAAGTTGGCTGAGTGTTTCCCTAATAAGTACTCCCCCTCAGAAGCATAAACCATCTATTGGATTTTTCTGAGGTATTTATGGAAGTGCAGAAACTACTGTATTCTTTACTTCCCTGGCCCCTTAGCAATGAGTGGGAAGAAAAACATCCTCCTGCCCTTTGTGCTAGGAAGGAGCTGGAAATGTTGTAACTTCAGGATAAGTTCAGTCCAAGGAAATAAGCAAGCCTGAACTTTCTCCAGTGTGTGACTCTGGAAATAAGTGAGATCTGCAGTGAAAATTTCAGGAGTCTCTTTTGGGAATAGCAATTGCCAAAGCATTGCTAGGCTGCCCTGGTGCCCTTATAGAAACTTCACTTGCCTGAGTGTTTCCCTAATAACAAATCCCGGTCACAAGCATAAAGCACCTTTCAGTTGGTTCTGGGGTATTTATGGAAGTGTATAATCTTCTGTATATTTTGCTTCCCAAGCCCTTTGGAATGCATGAGAAAAAAACTTCCTGCTGGCCTCTGTGTTACAAAGGAGCTGGAACTGGACTTATATCTGCATCAGTTCAGTCCTAGGAAATGACCAAGCCAGAACTTTCAGGATTGTGTGGTTGTGTAAATCACTGAGTTTTACAGTGAAATTTTCAACAGTAACTATGGGGAATGGCAATTGCCCATGGATTGCCAGGCTGACCTGGGGCCAATTTGGAAACTTAAGTTGCCTGTGTGTTTCCCTAATGCAAACTGCCAGTCAGAAGAATAAAGCACCTTTCCGGTTCTTCTGCGATATTTATGGAAGTGCATAAACTACTGTATTCTTTGTATCAAATTCCCCATTGGAGTGAATGTGCAGAAAATCATCTGCTGCCATCTGTGCTAGGAAAGGGCTGTAACTGGACAAATATATTGATAAGTTCAGTCCAAGGAAATAAGCAAGACTGAACTTTCAGGATTGTGTGCTTGTGGAAATAACTTAGTTCTGTCCAGAACTTTTCAGGAGTCTCTAATGGGAATGGCAATAGCCCATGGATTGCTAGGCTGCCCTCGGGCCAACATAGAAACTTACATTCCCTGAGTGTTTCCCTAATAAAAACTCACGGTCAAAAGCATAAAGCAGCTTTCAGATTGTTCTTCAATAATTATAGAAGTGCAGAAATTACTGTATTCTTTACTTCCCAAGCCCCTTCACATGGATGGGAAGAAAAGCATCCTGTGGACATCTGTACTAGGAGGGAGCTTGAACTGAACAAACTTCTAGATAAGTTCAGTGCAAGGAAATAAGCAAGCCTGGACTTCAGGAGTGTTTGGCTGATTAAAAAACTGAGTTCTGCAGTGAAATTTTCAGGAGTCTCAAGGGAAACGGCAATTGCACATGGATTGCTAGGCTGCCCAGGGGCCCATATTGAAACTTAAGTTGCCTGAGTGTTTCCCTAATAAGAACTCCTGGTTAGGAGCCTAAAGCACCTTTCAGGTTGCTCTGCGATATTTATGGAAGGGCAGAAAGTACTGTATTCTTGGCTTCTCAGTCTCCATTGGAGTGAAAGTGAAGAAAATCATCTGAAGCCATCTGTGCTAGGAAAGAGCTGAAACTGGACTAACTTCTGGATAAGAATAGTCCAAGGAAATAAGAAAGCCTGAACTTAAGAGTGTATGACTGTGGAAATGATTGAATTCTGCTAGGAAATTTTTAGGAGTCTCTATGGGGAAAGACAGTTGCCCATGGATTGTTCTGCTGCCCTGAGTCCCATTTAGAAACTAAAGTTGCCTGAGTTTTTCCCTAAAAAGAAATACCAGTGAGAAGCTTAAAGCATATTTTGGGTTGTTCTGCGGTATTTATGGACGTGCAGAATCTACTCTATTCTTTGGTTCCCAGTCCCCTATGGAATCAATAGGAAAGAAAGCAGACTGTTGCCCTGGGTGCGAGGAAAGAGCTCGAGCTGAGGAAGCTGGTGCATAAGTGATGTCCAAGGAAATAGGCAACCCTGAACGTTCAGGAGTGTGGGACTATGGAAATCACTGAGTTCTACAATGAAATTTTCTGATGTCTCTATGGGGAATGGAAATGGCTCATGTATTACTGGGCAGCCCTCTTGCACACACAGAAGCTGCAGTTGCCTGACCATTTCTCTAGGAAGGACTCTAGGTGAAAGTCATAAAGCACCTTCCAGGATGGTTCTGTTTTATATAGAGAAGAGTGGAAACCAAGGAATTCTTTCATTCCCAGGCCCTTTTGGAATCCATGGGAAAGGAATCATACTGTTGCCCTGGGTGTGAGGAAGGATCTAGAGCTGGGGGAGCGGGTGCATAAGTGAAATCCAAGGAAGTAAGCAACCCTGTACTTTCAGGAGTGTGGGGCTGTGGAAATAACTGAGTTCTATAATAAAATTTTCAGATGTCTCTATGGAGAATAGCAACTGCCCGTGTCTTACTATGCTGCCCTGTTGCACACATATAAGCTACAGTTGCATGAGTGTTTTCCTAAGAAGAACTCTATGTGAGAAACATAAAGCACCTTCCAGGGTGGATCTGTTGTATGTAGAAAAGTGTGGAAAGAAAGGTGTTCTTTCTTTTCCAGGGCTCATTGGTTTCAATGGGAAAAAATGCATGCTGTTACCCAGGGTGTGAGGATGGAGCTAGAGCTGGGAGCAGGAGCATGAATGTATATCAAGGAAAAAGCTACCCTGAACTTTCAGGAGTGTGGGGCTGTGGAAATCACTGAGACCTACAATGAAATTTTCAGGTGTCTATATTAGGAATGGCAATTAACCATGTATAACTGTGCACCCTGGGGTGCACATAGAACCTGTAGTTGCCACAGGGTTTCCCTAAAATAAATCTACATGAGAAGCATAAAGCACCTTCCAGGAAGGTTCTGCTATATGGAGAGAAGTGTGGAAACAAAAGTATCCTTTCTTTCCTATACCCCTTTGAGGTCAATGGGAAAGAAATCACACTGTTGCCCTGGGTGCGAGGACAGAGCTGGAGCTGTGGGAGCTGGTGCATAAGTGATGTCCAAGGAAATAAGCAACCCTGAACTTTCAGGAATGTGGGGCTGTGGAAATCACTGAGTTCTACAATTAAATTTTCCGATGTCTCTATGGGGAATGGCAATTGCTCATGTATTAATGGGCAGCCCTGTAGCACACACAGAAGCTGCAATTGCCTGCGCGTTTCCCTAAGAAGAACTCCAGGTGAGAAGCATAAAGCACCTTCCAGGATGGTTCTGCTGTATGTAGCGAAGTGTGGAAACCAAGGTATTCTTTCTTTCCCAAGCCCCTTTGGAAAAAATGTGAAGGAAAGCACATTGTTGCTCTGGGTGCAAGGAAGGAGCTAGGGTTGTGGAAGCTGGTGCATAAGTGAAGTCCAAGGAAATAAGCAACCCTGAACTTTCAGAAGTGTCAGCCTGTGGAAAACACTGAGTTCTACAAAGAAAATTTCTGAAGTCTCCATGGGGAATGGCAATTACCCATGTATCACTAGGTGGCCGTGTAGCACACATACAAGCTGCAGTTCCTGAGCATTTCCCTAAGAACTCTAGAGGAGAAAAATAAAGCATCTTGCAGGATGGTTCTGCTGTATGTAGAGAAGTGTGGAAACAATGTATTCTTTCTGTCCCAAGCCCAGTTGGAATCCAAGGGAAGAAAGCATAGTGTTGCCGTGGGTGCAAGGAAGGATCAAGAGCCGGGGTAGTTGGTGCATAAGTGAAGTCCAAGGAAATAAGCAACCGCGAACTTTCAGGTGTGTGGGGCTTTGGTACTGAGTTCTACAGTGAAATTTTCAGATATCTGTATGATGGATGGCAATTGCTCATGTATTAATAGGGGGCCCTGTGGCCCACATAGAAGCTGCAGTTGTCTGTTTCCCTATGAAGAATTCTAGGTTAGAAGCATAACACACTTTCCAGGATGGTACTGCTGTCTGTAGAGTTATGTGGAAAGAAAGGTATTCTTTCTTTCCCAGGCCCTATAGGAATCAATGGGAAAGAAAACATACAGTTGCCTATGGTGTGAGGAAGGAGCTAGGGCAGGGGGAGCTGGTGCATAAGTGAAGTCAAAGGAAATAAAAATCCCTGAACTTTCAGGAGTGTGCGGTGGTGGAAATCACTGAGGTTCACAATGAAATTTTCACGTCTCAATGGGAATGGCAATTCCCCATGTATTACTAGGCTGCCCTGTGGCGCACATAGAACCTGCAGTTGCCTGAGCATTTCCCTAAGAAGAACTCTAGGTGAGAAATATAATGCACCTTACAGGATGTTTCTGCAGTATGTAGAGAAGTGTGGAAAAAAAAGGTATTCTTTATTTCCAAGCCCTATTGGAAACAATGTGTAAAAAAGCATACAGTGGCCCTGGGTGCGAGGAAGGAGTTAGAGCTGTGGGACCTGGTGCATAAATGGAGCCCAAGGAAATAAGCCACCCTGAACTTTCAGGAGTGTGTGGCCATGGAAATCACTGAGTTCTACAATGAAATTTTCAGGAGTCTCTATTGGGAATAGAAATTGCCCATGTATTGCTAGTCTTCGCTGTGGTACACATAGAAGCTGCAGTTGCCTGAGTGTTTCCATAAGAAGACCTCTACGTGTGAAGCATAAAGCACCTTCCAGGATGTTTTTGCTGTAGGTATAGAAGTGTGGAAACATAGGTATCCTGTCTTTCTAGGCCCCTTTGGAATCAATTGGAAAGTAATCATATTGTTGCCCTGGGTGCGAGGAAGGAGCTGGTGCTGGGAGAGCTGGTGCATAATTGAACACCAAGGAAAAACCAATCCTGAACTTTCAGAAGTGTGGGGCTGTGGAAATGACTGAGTTTTACAATGAAATTTTCAGATGTCTCTATGATGAGCAATTGCCCATGTATTTCTAGGCTGCCGTGTGGCGCACATGGAAGGTGCAGTTGCCTGAGTGTTTACCTAAGTAGAATTCTAGGTGAGAAGCATAAAGCACATTCTAGGATGGTTCTGCTGTATTGATGGAAGTGCAGAAACTACTGAAATCTTTGTTTCCCAGGCCCCATTAGAATCCATTGGAAAGAAAGCACACTGTTGCCCTCTGTGCTAGGAAGGAGCTGGAACAGGACTAACTTCTGCTTAAGCTCAGTCCAAGGAAGTAAGCAAGCCCGCACTTTCAGGAGATTGTGGCTGTGGAAATAACTGAGTTCTGCAGTGAAATTTTCAGGAGTCTCTATGGGGAATGGCAATTGCCCACTGATTGCTACTTCGCCCTGGAGCCCATACAGAAACTTAATTTGCCTGAGTGTTTCCCTAATAAGAACTTCCGCTCAGAAGTGTAAAGAACATTTAGGGTTGTTCTTCAGTATTTTTGGAAGTGAAGAAACTACTCTCTGCTTTGCTTCACAGGCCCCTTTGGAATGAATGGGAAGAAAAACACCCTGATGCCGTCTGTGCTAGGAAGGGGCTGGAACTGGACTAACTTCTGGATAAGATCCATCCAAGGAAATATGCAAGCCTGAACTTTCAGGGGTTTGTGCTTTTGGAAATAACTGAGTGCTGCAGTGTAATTTTCAGCAGTCTGTATGGGGAATGGCAATTGCCCATGGATTGCTAGGCTGCCCTGTTGCCCACATAGAAACTTAAGTTTCCTGAGTTTTTCCTTAATAAGAATTCCCTGTCAGAAGCAGAAACCACATTTCAGGCTTTTCTGCAGTGTTTATGGAAGTGCAGAAACTACTGTATTCTTTGCTTCCCTGGCCCCATTGGAATGAAAGGGAATAAAAACATCTTGCTACCCTCTCTGTTAGGAAGGAGCTGGAACTGCCCTAACTTCTGGATAACTTAAATCCAAGGATAACAAGCAAGCCTGAATTTTCAGGAGTGTGTGGCTGTGGAAAAAACTGAGTGCTGCAGTGTAATTTTCAGCACTCTCTATGGGGAATGACAATTTCCCCATAGATTGCTAGGCTGTCCTGTGGCCCATATGGAAACTTAAGATGCCTGAGTGTTACCCTAGTAAGAACACCCGGTCAGGAGCATTAAGCACCTTTCAGGTTGTTCTGTCTTATTTATGGAAGTGCAGAAACTACTATATTCTTTGCTACCCAGGCCCCTTTGAAATGAATGGGAAGGAAAACATCCTGCTGTGATCAGTGCTAGAAAGGAGCTGGAACTTGACTAACTTCCTGAATAAGTTCAGTCAAAGGAAATAATCATGCCTGAACTTTAAGGACTGTGTGGCTGTGGAAATGACTGAGTTCTGCAGTGAAATATTCAGCAGTCACTATAGGGAATGGCAATTGCCAATGGAATGTTAGGCTGCCCAGGGCCCATATAGAAAATTAAGTTGCCTGAGTATTTCCCCAATAGGAACTCCTGGTCAGAAGCATAAAGCAGCTTTCAGGATGTTCTGAGGTATTTATAGAAGTGCAAAAACCAGTATATACTTTCTTTGGAATGAAGGCTCTTTGGAATGAGAGGGAAGAAAAACATCCTGCTGCCCTCTGTGCCAGGAAGGAGCTGGAACTGGACTAACTTCTGGATAAGTTCAGTCTGAGGAAGTAAGCAAGCCTGAACTTTCAGGAGTGTGTGGCTCTGGAAATAACTGAGGTCTGCAGTGAAATTTTCAGGAGACACTATGGGGAATAGCAGTTGCCCGTGGATTGCTAGGCTGCCCTGAGTCCCATATAGAAACTTAAGTTACCTGAGTGTTTCCAAAGTAAGAAATCCCAGTCAAAGCATGAAGCACTTTTCAGGTTGTTCTGTGATATTTATGAAAGTGCAGAAAATACTGTATTCTTTTCTTCCCAAACCCCAATGAAATGAATGGGAAGATAAACATCCTGCTGCCCTCTGTGTTAGGAAGGAGCTGGAATTGGACTAACTTTTGGATAAGTTCATTCCATGGAAATAAGCAAGCCTGAACTTTGAAGAGTGTGTGGATGTGGAAATAACTGAGTTCTGCTGTGAATTTTTCAGGAGTATCTAAGGAGAAGTTCAATTGCCCATGGATTGCTAGGCTGCCATTTTGCCATATAGAAACTTACCTTTCCTGAGTATTTCCCTAATAAGTACTCCTGGACAGAAGTATAAAGTACCTTCCAGGATGGTTCTGCTGTATGTAGAGAAGTGCGGAAAGTATTCTTTCTTTCCCAGGCCCCATTGAAATCAAAGGGAAAAACAAGCATACTGTTTCCTGGGTGCAAGGAAGGATATAGAGCTGGGGGAGCTGGTGCATAAGTGAATACCAAGGAAAAAGCAATCCTGAACTTTCAGGAGTGTGGGGCTGTGGAAATAACTTGGTTCTGCAGTGATATTTTCAGGAGTCTTTAGAGGAATGGCAAAAGCCCATGAATTGTGAGGCTTCCCTAGGACCCATGTAGAAAGGAAAGTTGCTTGAATGTTTCCCTAATTAGAACTCCCGGTCAGAAGCATAAAGAACCTTTTGGGATTTTCTGTGGTGTTTATGGATGTGCAGAAACTACTGTATTCTTTGTTTACCAGGCCCCATTGGATTGAATGGGAAGAAAAACCTCCTGCTGCCCTCTGTCCAAGGAAAGAGCTGGAAATGGACTAACTACTGGATAAGTTCACTCCAAGGAAATAAGCAAGCCTGAACTTCAGGAGTGTTTGGCTGATTAAAAACTTGAGTTCCGCAGTGAAATTATCAGGAGTCTCTAGGAAAATGGCAATTGCAAAAGGATTGCTAGGCTGCCCTGAGGCCCATATAGAAACTTATGTTGCCTGAGGGTGTCCCTAATGAGAACTCCCAGTAAGAAGCATAAAACAATTTTCTGGTGTTTCTGCGATATTTATGAAAGTGCAGAAACTACTCTATTCTTTGCTTTCCAGTCCCATTGGAATGAAAGGGAAGTAAAACATTCTGCTGCCCTATATGCTAGGAGGAAGCTAGAACTGAACTAACTTCTGGATAACTTCAGTGCAAAGAAATATACAAGCCTGAACTTTCAGGAGTGTGTGGCTCTGGAAATAACTGAGTTCTGCCATGAAATTTTCAGGAATTTCTATGGGGAATGGCAATTTCCCATGCATTGCTAGACTGCCCTGGAGCCCATGTAGAAACTTAAGTTGCCTGAGTGTTTCCCTAATAAGAACTCACATTCAGAAGCATAAAGAAAACTTTGGGTTCTTCTGTGGTACTTAGGGAAGTACAGAAACTACTGTATTGTTTGCTTCCAAGTCTCCATTGGAATTAATGGGAAGAAAAACATACTGCTGCCCTCTGTGCTAGGAAGGAGTTGGAAGTGTACTAACTTCTCAATAAGTTCAGTCCAAGGAAATAAGCATGCCTGAACTTTTAGGAGAGTGTGGCTGTGGAAAAAACAGAGTTCTGCAGTGAAAGTTTCAGGAGACTCTATGGGGAATGGCACTTGCCCATGGATTGCTAGGCTGCCCTGGGGGCAATATAGAAACTTAAGTTGCCTGAATGTTTCTAAAATAGGAATTCCGGGTCAGAAACATGAAGCACCTTACGGGTTTTCTGTGCTATTTATGGAAGTGTAGAAACTACTGTATTCTTTGATTCCCAGGGCCCTTTGAAATGAATGGGAGCAAAAACATCCTGCTGCATTCTGTGCTAGGAAGAAGATGGAACTGGACTAACTTCTGGATAAGTTCAGTACAAGGAAATATGCAAAACTAAAGTTTCAGGAGTGAGCAGCTTTGAAAACGACTGAGATCTGTTGTTAAATATTCAGGTGTCTTTATGGGGAATGGCAGTGGCCCATGGATTGCTAGGCTGCCCTTTGGCCCATATAGAAACTTCTGATGCCTGGGTGTTTACCTAATTAGAACTTCTGGTCAGATGCATAAAGCACCTTTTGGGTTGTCCTGCGGCATTTATGGAAGTGCAGAAATTACTGTATTTTTTGCTACTCAGGCCTGATTTGAATGAATGGGAAGAAAAATATCCTGCTGTCCTCTGTGCCAGGAAGGAGCTGGAACTGGACTAACTTCTGGATGAGTTCAGTCCAAGGAAGTAGGCAAGCCTGAACTTTCAGGAGTGTGTGGCTGTGGAAATAATGGAGTTCTGCAGTGAAATTTTCAGGAGTCACTATGGGGAATGGCAATTACCCATGGATTGCTAGTATGCGCTGGAACACATATAGAAACTTAACTTGCCTGAGTGTCACCCTAATAAGAACTCCCGGTCAGAAGCATAAAGCACCTTTCGGGTTGTTCTTCGGTATTTATGGAAGTGCAGAAACTACTATATACTTTGCTTCCCAGAGCCCTTTGGAATGAATGGGAAGAAAATCATCTGCTGCCATCTGCTAGGAAAGAGTTGTAACTGGACAAATATCTTCATAAGTTCAGTCCAAGGAAATAAGCAAGCCTGTATTTGCAGGAGTGTGTGGCTTTAGAATAACTGAACTCTGCAGTGAAATTTTCAGGAGTCTCTATCGGGAATGGCAATTGCTCATGCATTGCTAGGCTGCCCCGGAGACCATATAGAAACTTAAGTTGCCTCAGTGTTTCCCTAATATGAATCCCAGCAGATGGATAAAGCACATTTCGTATTCTCCTGCGGTATTTATGGAAGTGTAGAAAATACTGTATTCTTTGCTTCCCAGTCCCCATTGCAATGAAAGAGAAGAAAAAGCTCCTGCTACCCTCTGTGCTAGGAAGTAGTTGGAACTGGACTAACTTCTGGATAAGTTCTGTCCAAGGAAATAAGCAAGCCTGAACTTAAAAAGTGTGTGGTTATTGAGATAACTGAGTTCTGCTGGGAAATTTTCAGGAGTCTCTATGGGAAAGGGTAATTGCCCATGCATTCCTAGGCTGCCCTGGTGCCCATATAGAAACTAAAGTTTCCTGAGTGTTTCGCTAAAAAGAATTCCCGGTCAGAAGCATAAAGCAGCTTTCAGGTTCTTCTGCAGTAATGATATAAGTGTAGAAACTACTGTATTCTTTGATTCCAAGGCCCCTTTCGAATGAATGGGAAGAAAAACATCCTGCTGACCTCAGTCTATGAGGGAGCTGGAACAGGATTATCTTCTGGGTAAGTTCATTCCAAGGAAATAAGGAAGCTTGAACTTTCAGGAGTGTCCGCCTCTGGAAATAACTGAGTTCTGCAGTGAAATTTTCAGGAGTCTCTACAGGGAATGGCAATTCCCCATGGGTTGCTAGGCTGCCCTGGGGCCAATATACAAACTTTACTCATCTGAGTGTTTCCATAATAAGTACTCCCAGTCAGAAGCATAAAGCACCTTTCGGGTTGTTCTGCGGTTTTTATGGAAAGGCAGAAATTACTGTATTCTTTTCTTCCCAGGCCCCATTGGTATGAATGGGAAGAAAAACACCCTGCTGCCCTCTGTGCTAGGAAGTGGTGACAAATGGACTAACTTCTGGATAATTTCAGTTCTGGGAAATAAGCAAACCTAAACTTTCAGGAGTGTGTGGCTGTGGAAATAACTGAGTTCCACTGGGAAATTTTTAGGAGTCTCTATGGGGAAATACAATTGCTCATGGATTGCTAAGCTACCGTGAGTCCCATTTAGAAAATAAAGTTACCTGAGTATTTTACTAATAAGAAATCTATGTCAGAAGCTTAAAGCACATTTTGGGTTGCTCTGCAGTATTTATGGAAGTGAAGAAACTACTGTATTCTTTGCTTCCCAGGCCCCTTAGAAATGAGTGGGAAAGAAAGCATACTGTTGCCCTGGGTGTGAGGAAAGAGCTAGAGCTGGGGGAGCTGGTGCATAAGTGATGTCCAAGGAAATAAGCAACCCTGAAATTTCAGGAGTGTGGGGCTGTGGAAATCACTGAGTTCTACAATGAAATTTTCTGATGTTTCTATGGGGAATGGCAAATGCCCATGTATTACTGGCCTGCCCTGTGATGGTCTTAGAAGTTGCTGTTTCCTGAGCGTTTCCCTAAGTAGAATTCTAGGTTAGAAGCATAAAGCACATTCCAGGATGGTACTGTTGTATGTAGAGTAGTGTGGAAAGAAAGGTATTCTTTCTTTCCCAGGCCCTATTGGAATTAATGTGAAAGAATACACACCATTACCCAAGGTGCAAGAAGGAGCTAGAGCTGGGGAAGCTGGTGCATAAGTAAATTGCAAGGAAATATACAACCCTGAACTTTCAGGAGTGTGGGGCGGTGGATATCACTGAGGTCTATAATGAAATTTTCACATGTGTCTATGGGAAATGGCAATTTCCCATGTATTACTAGGCTGCCCTGTGGTGCACATAGAAGCTGCAATTGCCTGAGCATTTTCTTAAGAAGAACTCTAGGTGAGAAGCATAACACATCTCCCAGGATGTTTCTGCAGTATGTAGAGAAGTGTGGAAGAAAAGGTATGCTTTCTTTCCCAGGCCCCATTGTAAACAATGTGAAAAAGTGCATACAGTTGTCCTGGGTGCGATGAAGGATTTAGAGCTGTGGGACCTGGTGCATAAGTGGAGTCCAAAAATAAGGAACCCTGAACTTTCAGAAGTGTGGAGCTGTGGAAATCACTGAATTCTACAATGAAATTTTCAAAAATTTCTATGGGGAATGGAAATTGCCCTTGTATTAGTAGTCTTCGCTGTGGTACACTTAGAAGCTACAGTTGCCTGAGCATTTCCCTAAGAAGACCTCTACGCGAGAAGCATAAAGCACCTTCCAGGATGTTTCTGCTGTATGTATAGAAGTGTGGAAACATAGGTATCCTGTCTTTCTAGGCCCCTTTGGAATCAATTGGAAAGTAATCATATTGTTGCCCTGGGTGAGAGGAAGGAGCTGGTGCTGGGAGAGCTGGTGCATAATTGAACACCAAGGAAAAACCAATCCTGAACTTTCAGAAGTGTGGGGCTGTGGAAATGACTGAGTTCTACAATGAAATTTTCAGATTTCTCTATGATGAATGGCAATTGCCCATGTATTTCTAGGCTGCCCTGTACTGCACATGGAAGCTGCAGTTGCCTGAGCATTTACCTAAGAAGAACTCTAGGTGAGAAGAATAAAGTACATTCCAGGATTGTTCTGCTGCATTGATGGAAGGGTAGAAACTACGGTATTCTTTGCTTCCCAAGCCCCTTTGCATGAATCAGAAGAAAAACATTCTGCTGACCTCTGTGCTAGGAGGGAGCTGGAACTGAACTAAATTCTGGATAAGTTCAGTCCAAGGAAATAAGCAAGCCTGAACTTAAAGATTGTCTGGCTGTGGAAATAACTGAGTTCTGCTGGGAAATTTTTCAGGAGTATCTATGGGGAAGGGCAATTGCTCATGTATTGCTAGGCTGCCCCATATACCATATAGAAACATAATTAGCCTGAGTGTTTCCCTGCTACAAATCCTGGTCAGTTGGATAAAGCACGTTTCGTGTTCTCCTGCAGTATTTATGGAAGTGTAGAAACTACTGTATTCTTTGCTTCCCAGGCCCCACTGTAATGAATGAGAGGAAAAATCTCCTGCTACCCTCTGTGCTAGGAAAGAGCTGGAACTGTACTAATTTGTGCATAAGTTCAGTCCAAGGTAATAGGCAAGCTTTTCCTTTCAGGAGTGTGTGGCTGTGGAAAAAACCGAGTTCTGTAGTGAAATTTTCAGAAGTCTCTATTGGGAAGGGCAGTTGCTCATGGATGGCTAAGCTGCCCTTGGCCCCATATACAAACTTTGTTTTCCTGAGTGTTTCCCTAATAAGAACTCCCGGTCAGATGCACAAAGCACCTTTCGTGTTCTTCTGCAGTATATACGTAAGTGCAGAAACTACTGTAGTCTTTGCTTCCCAGGCTCAATTGGAATGAATGGGAAGAAAAATATCCTACTGCCCTCTGTGCTAGGAAGGAGTTTGAACTGGACTAAATTTTGGATAAGTTCAATCCAAGGAAGTAAGCAAGCCAGAACATTCAGGATTGTGTGGCTGTTTAAATCACTGAGTTTTGCAGTGAAATTTTCAGAAGTCTCAATGGGGAATGTCAATAGGCCATGGATTGCTAGCCTGCCCTGGGGCGCATATAGAAACTTAAGTCGCTTGTGTGTTTCCCTAATATGAACTCCTGTTCAGAAGCATAAAGCACCTCTCGGGTTCTTCTTTGATATTTATGGAAGTACATAAACTACTGTATACTTTGTTTCAAAGTCCCCATTGGAATGTGAAGAAAATAATCTGCTGCCATCTGTGCTAGGAAAGAGCTGTAACTGGACAAACACCTTGATAAGTTCAGTAGAAGGAAATAAACAAGCCTAAACTTTCAGGAGTGTGTGGCTCTGGAACTAACTGAATTCTGCAGTGAAATTTTCATGAGTCTTTATTGGGAATGGCAATGGCTCATGCATTGCTAGGCTGCCCGGGATACCATATAGAAAGTAAATTTGCCTGTTTCCCTAATAAGAAATCCCAGTCAGAAGCTTAAAGCAGATTTTGGGTTCTACTGCAGTATTTATGGACGTGCAGAAACTACTCTATTCATTGGTTCCGGGCCCCTTTGTAATCAATAGGCAAGAAAACATACTGTTGCCCTGAGTGAAAGGAAAGACCTGGAGCTGGAGGAGATGGTGCATAAGTGATATCCGAGGAAATAAGCAACCCTGAAATTTCAGGAGTGTGGGGCTGTGGAAATCACTGAGTTCTACAATGAATTTTTCAGATTTCTCAATTGGGAATGGCAATTATCCATATATTTCTAGGCTGCCCGTGGTGCCCATAGAACCTATAGTTGCCTGAGGGTTTTCCTAAAAAGAAATCTATGTGAGAAGCATAAAGCACCTTCCAAGAAGGTTCTGCTGTATATAGAGAAGTGGGGAAACAAAGGTGTTCTCTCTTTCCAAGGTCCCTTTGGAATCAATGGGAAAGAAAGCGTACTGTTGCCCTAGGTGTGTTGAAGGAGTGAGAACAGGGGGAGCTGATGCATAAGTGATGTCCAAGGAAATAAGCAACCCTGAACTTTGAGGAGTGTGAGGCTCTGGAAAACACTGAGTTCTACAAAGATAATTTCAGAAGACTCCATGGGGAATGGAAATTGCCCATGTATTACTAGGTGCCCATGTAGCTCACATACAAGCTGCAGTTCCCTGAGCATTTCCCTAAGAAGAACTCTAGGTTAGAATCATAACATACCTTCCAGGATGGTTCTGCTGTATGAAGAGATGTGTAGAAACAAAGTATTCTTTCTTTCCTAAGCCCTGTTGGAATCAAAGGGAAGAAAGCATACTGTTGCCCTGGGTTCAAGGAAGGATCTAGAGCAGGGGGACCTCATGCATAAGTAAAGTCCACGGAAACAAGCAATCCTGAAGTTTCAGGTGAGTGGGACTTTGGAAATCACTGAGTTCTACAAAGAAATTTTCAGATATCTGTATGGTGAATGGCAATTGCCCAGGTATTACTAGGCTGCCCTGTGGTGCACTTAGAAGCTGCAGTTGCCTGAGCATTGCCCTAAGACTCTAGGTTAGAAGCATAACGCACCTTCCAGGATGTTTCTGCAGTATGTAGAGAGGTGTGGAAAAAAGGTATTCTTTCTTTCCCAGGCCCTATTGAAAACAATGTGAAAAAAGCATACAGTTGCCCTGGGTGCGAGGAAGGATTTAGAGCTGTGGGACCTGGTGCATAAGTGGAGTCCAAGGAAATAAGCAACCCTGATCTCTCAGGACTGTAGGGCTGCAGAAATCACTGAATTCTACAATGAAATTTTCAGGAGTCTCTATGGGGAATGGAAATTGCCCATGAATTACTAGTCTTCACTGTGGTATACATAGAAGATGTAGTTGCCTGAGTGTGTTCCTCTGAGGACCTCTACATGAGAAGCATAAAGCACCTTCCAGGATGTTTCTGCTGTATGTATAGGAGTGTGGAAATAAAGATATTCTGTCTCTCTAGGCCCCTTTGGAATCAATTGGGAAGAAATCATACTGTTGCCCTGGGTGCAAGGAAGGAGCTAGAGCTGGGGGAGCTGGTGCCTAAGTGAATACCAAGGAAAAACCAATCCTGAACACTCAGGAGTGTGGGGCCGTGGAAATGACTGAGTTCTACAATGAAATTTTCAGATGTCTCTATGATGAATGGCAATTGCCCATATATTTTTAGGCTGCCCTGTGGCACACATGGAAGCTGCAATTGCCTGAGCGTTTCCATAAGAAGAACACTAGGTGAAAAGCATAAAGCACATTCTAGGATCATTCTGATGTATTGATGGAAGTGCAGAAACCACTGAAATCTTTGCTTCCCAGGCCCCATTAGAATTAATGGGGAAGAAAGCACACTGTTGCCCTCTGTGCTTGGAAGGAGCTGGAGCTGGAGGAACATCTGGATAAGCTCAATCCAAGGAAGTAAGCAAACCTGCACCTTTAGGAGATTGTGTTTGTGGAAATAACTGAGTTTTGCAGTGAAACTTTCAGGATTCTCTATGGGGAATGGAAATTGCGCACTAATTACTAGTTTGCAAAGGAGCCCATATAGAAATCTATTTTGCCTGAGTGTTTCCCTAATAAGAAGTTCTGCTCAGAAGCATAAAGAACCATTTGGGTTGTTCTGTGGTATTTATGGAAGTGAAGAAACTACTCTATTCTTTGCTTCACATGCCCCTTTGGCATGAATGGAAAGAAAAACACCCTGCTGCCCTCTGTGCTAGGAAGGAGCTGGAACTGGACTAACTTCTGGATAAATTCAGTCCAAGGAATTAAGCAAGACTGAACTTAATGAGTGTGTGGCCAAGGAAATAGCTGAGTTCTGCTTGGAAATTATCAGGAGTCTCTATGGGGAAGGGAAATTGCCTATGTATTACTAGGCTGCCCTCTGTCCCATAGAGAAATTTCAGTTTCTTGAGTGTTTTGCTAATAAGAACTCCTGGTCAGAAGCATAAAGCGCCTTTTGGGTTCTTCCGTGCTATTTATGTAAGTGCAGAAACTACTTTATTCTTTGATTCCAAGGCCCCTTTGAAATCAAAGGAAAGAAAAACATCCTGCTGTCCTCAGTCTAGGAAGAAGCTGGAACAGGACTACCTTCTGGATAAGTTCATTCCAAAGAAATAAGCAAGACTGACCTTTCAGGAGTGTGTGGCTCTGGAAATAACTGAGTTCTGCAGTGAACTTTTCAGGAGTCTTTACAGGGAATAGCAATTGCCCATGGGTTGCTAGGCTGTCCTGAGGCTCATATACAAACTTAACTTGTCTGAGTGTTTCCCTAATAAGTAATCCCAGTCAGAAGCATAAAGCACCTTTTGGGTTGTTCTGCAGTATTTATGGAAGTGCAGAAACTACTGTATTCTTTTCTTCCCAGGCCCCATTGGAATGAATGTGAAGAAAAACATCCTGCTGCCCTCTGTGTTAGGAATGAGATGGAATTGGTGTAAATTCTGAATAAGTGCAGTGCAAGGAAATAAGCAAGCCTGAACTTAAAAAGTGTGTAGTTATGGAGATAACTGACTTCTGCTGGGAAATTTTCATGAGTCTCTATGTGATATGTCAATTGTCGATGCATTGCTAGGCTGCCCTGGGGCCCAATTAGAAACTTAAGTTGCCCAAGTCTTTTGCTAATAAGAAATCCCGGTCAGAAGCTTAAAGTACATTTCGGGTTGTTCTGCGGTATTAATGGAAGTGTAGAAACTACTGTATTCTTTGCTTCCCAGGCCCCTTTTGAATGCATGGGAAGAAAAATATCCTGCTACCATCTGTGGTAGGAAGGAGCTGGAATTGTACTAACTTCTCAATGACTTCAATCCAAGGAAATAAGTAAGCCTGTATTTGCAGGAGTGTGTGGCTTTGGAAATAACTGAATTCTGCAGTGAAATTTTCAGGAGTCTTGATCGAGAATGGCACTTGCTCATGCATTGCTAGGCTGCCCCAGATACCATATAGAAACTTAATTTGCCTGAGTGTTTCCCTAATAAGAATCCCAGTCAGATGGAAAAAGCACATTTTGTGTTCTCCTGTGATATTTATGGAAGTGTAGAAACTATTGTATTCTTTGCTTCTCAGACCCTTACTAATGAATGAGAGGAAAAACCTACTGCTGTCCTCTGTGCTGGGAAGGAGCTGGAACTGGGCTAACTCCTGGATAAGTTCAGTCCAAGGAAATAAGCAAGCCTGTAATTACAGGAGTGTGTGGCTGTGGAAATAACTGAGTTCTGTTGGGAAATTTTCAGGAGTCTCTATAGGGAAGGGCAATTGCCCATGGATTGCTAGGCTGCCCTGTGGCCCATATACAAATTTAGGTTTTCTGAGTGTTTCCCTAATAAGAACTCCCAGTCAGATGCATTAAGCACCTTTCGGGTTCTTCTGCGGTATTTATGTAAGTGCAGAAACTACTGTATTCTTTGCTTCCTAGGACCAATTGGAATGAATGGGAAGAGAAACATCCTGCTGCCCTATGTGCTAGGAAGGTGTTTGAACTAGACTAACTTCTGGATAAGTTCATTCCAAGGAAATAAGCAAGCCAGAACTTTCAGGTGTGTGTGGCTGTGTAACACACTGTTTTGCAGTGAAATTTTCAGGAGTCTCTATGGGGAATGGCAATTGCCCATGCATTGCTAGGCTGCCATGGGGCCCATATAGAATCCTAAGTCGCCTGTTTGTTTCCCTAATATGAACTCCCGTTCAAAAGCATAAAGAACTTTTTTGGTTGTTCTGTGATATTTATGGAAGTGTGTAAACTACTGTATTCTTTGTGTCATAGTCCCCTTTGGAGTGAATGTGAAGAAAATCATTTGCTGCCATCTGTGCTAGGAAAGAGCTGTAACTGGACAAACATCTTCATAAGTTCAGTCCATGGAAATAAGCAAGCCTGAAGTTTCAGGAGTGTGTGCATTTGGAAATAAGTGAGTTCTGCGTGAAATTTTGAGGAGTCTCTAACGAGAATGGCAACTGCCCATGGATTGCTAGGCTGCCCTGAGGCCAATATAAAAACTTAAGTTGCCTGAGTGTTTCCCCAATAAGCACTCACAGTCAAAAGCATAAAGCAGTTTTCCACTTGTTCTTCAGTATCTATGGAATTTACAGAATACTGTATTCTTTGCTTCCCAAGACCTTTCACATAAATGGGAAGAAAAACATCCTGCGGACCTCTATGCTAGGAGGGAGCTGGAATAGAACTAACTTCTGGATTAGTTCAGTACAAGGAAATAAGGAAGCCTGAACTTCAGGAGTGCTTCGCTGATTAAAACATTGAGTTCTGCAGTGAAATTTTCAGAAGTCTCTAGGAGAACAGCAATTGCACATGGATTCCTGGTATGCCCATAAAGAAACTTAAGTTGCCTGAGTGTTTCCCTAATAAGGATTCCTGGTTAGAAGCATAAAGCATTTTTGATGTTCTGTGATATTTATGAAAGTGCAGAAACTACTATATTCTTTGCTTCCCAGGTCCCATTGGAATGAATGGGAAGAAAAACATCCTGCTGCCCTCTGTGCTAGGAGGGTACTGGAACTGAACAAACTTCTGGATAAGTTTAGTGCAAGGAAAGAAGCTAGCCTGAACTTTCATGAGTGTGTGGCTGAGGAAATAACTGAAATCTGCTGCAAAATTTTCAGGAGTGTCTATGGGGAATGGCGATTGCCCATGCATTGCTAGGCTGTCCTTGGGGTCATATAGAAATTTAAGTTGCCTGAGTGTTTCCCTCATAAGAACTCCCTGTCAGAAGCATAAAGCACCTTTTGGGTTGCTCTGCGATATTTATGGAAGTGCAGAAAGTACTGTATACTTGGCTTCCCAGTCCCTAAAGGAGTGAAAGAGAAGAAAATCACATTCTGCCATTTGTGCAAGGAAAGAGCTAGAACTGGACTAACTTCTGCATAAATTCAGTGCAAGGAAATAAGCAAGGCTGATCTTAAAGTGTGTGTGGTTGTGGAAATAACTGAGTTCTGCAGTGAAATTTTCAGGAGTATCTATGGGGAAGGGCAATAGCCCATGGATTGCTAGGCTGCCCTGTGGCACATATACAAACAAGTTTCCTGAGTGTTTCACTAATAAGAACTCCCGGTTAGAAGCACAAAGCACCTTTCAGGTACTTCTTCGGTATTTATGTAAGTGCAGAACTACTGTATTCTTTGATTCCAAGCCCCCTTTGGAAAAAATGGGAAGAAAAACATCCTACTGACCTCAGTCTAGGAAGGAGCTGAAACAGGACTACCTTCTGGTTAAGTTCATTCCAAGGAGATGAGCAAGCCTGATCTTTCAAGAGTGTGTGGTTGTGGAAATAAATGAGTTCTGCAGTGAAATTTTCAGGAGTCTCTACGGGGAATGGCAATTGCCTATGGGTTGCTAGGCAGCCCTGGGGCCCACATACAAACTTAACTTGTCTGAGTGTTTCCCTAATAAGTATTCCTGGTCAGAAGCATAAAGCACCTTTCTGGTTGTTCTGTGGTATTTATGCAAGTGCAGAAACTACTGTATTCTTTTCTTTCCAGGCCCCATTGGAATGAATGTGAAGAAAAATATCCTGCTGCCCTCTGTGCTAGGAAGTAGTGGGAAATGGATGAACTTCTGGATAAGTTCAGTCCAAGGAAATAAGCAAGCCTAAACTTGCAGGAGTGTGTGGCTGTTGAAATAACTGACTTCTGCTGGGAAATTTTTAGGAGTCTCTATGGGGAAAGAAAATTGCCCAAGGATTGCGAGGCTGCCCTGAGTCCCATTTAGAAACTAAAGTTGCCTGAGTATTTCCCTAATAAGAAATCCCTGTCAGAATCTTAGGGCAAATTTCAGGTTGTTCTGTGTTATTTATGGAAGTGTAGAAACTACTGTATTCTTTGCTTCCCAGGCCCCCTCGGAATGAATGGGCCAAACAACATCTTGCTTCCCTCTGTGCTAGGAAGGAGCTAGAACTGTACTAACTTCTGGATGACTTCAATCCAAAGAAATAAGTAAGACTGAATTTGCAGGAATGTGTGGCTTTGGAAATAACTGAGTTCTGCTGGGAAATATTCAGGAGTCTCTATGAGGAAGGGCAATTGCCCATGGATTACTAGGCTGTCCTGGGGCCCATATAGAAACTTCAGTTTCCTGTGTGTTTCACTAAAAAGAAATCCTGGTCAGAAGCATAAAGCACATTTCTGTTTCTTCTGCGGTATTTATATAAGTGCAGAAACTACTGTATTCTTTGCTTCCCAGGCCTAATTGAAATGAATGGAAAATTTTAAAAAATCCTGCTGCCCTCTGTGCAAGGAGAATATTTGAACTTGACGAATTTCTGGATAAGTTCAGTTCAAACTGGATAAGCAAACCTGGACTTTCAGGATTGTGTGGCTGTGGAAATGACTGAGTACCACAGTGAAATTTTCAGGAGTCTCTATGGAGAAAGACAATTGCCCATAGATTGCTAGGCTGCCCCAGATACCATATACAAACGTAAGTTGCCTGTTTCCCTAATACAAATCCCTGTCAGATGCATAAAGCACATTTTGTGTTCTCCTGTGGTATTTATGGAAGTGTAAAAATACTCTATTCTTTGCTTCCAAGACCCTTTTTAATGAATGACAGGAAAAACCTCCTGTTGCCCTCTGTGCTAGGAAGGAGCTGGAATTGGACTAACTGCTGGATAAGTTCAGTCCAAGGAAATAAGCAAGCCTGTACTTTCAGGAGTGTATGGCTGTTGAAATAACTGAGTTCTGCAGTGAAATTGTCAGGAGTCTTTATGGGAAAGGGCAATTGCCCATGGATTGCTAGGCTGTCCTGTGGCCCATATACAAACTTCGGTTTCCTAAGTGTTTCCCTAATAAGCACTCACAGTCAATTGCATAAAACACCTTTCGGGTTATTCTGCAGTATTTACATAAGTGCAGAAAATATTGTATTATTTGCTTCCCAGACCCATTTGGAGTCAATGGGAAGAAAACCATCCTGCTGCCCTCTGTGCTAGGAAGGAGTTTGAACTGGACTATCTTCTGGATAAGTTCACTCCAAGGAAATAAGCAAGCCAGAAGTTTCAGGAATGTGTGGCTGTGTACATAGCTGAGTTTTGCAGTGAAATTTTCAGGAGTTTCTATGGAGAATGGTTATTGCCCATGCATTGCTAGGCTGCCATGGGGCCCATATAGAAACTTAAGATTCCTGAGTCTTTTGCTAATAAGAACTCCCAGTCAGAATCATAAAGCACCTTTCATGTTCTTCTGCAGTATTTATGTAAGTGCAGAAACTACTGTATTCTTTGATTCCCAGGCCCCTTTGGAATGATTGGGAAGAAAAACATCCTGCTGCCCTCTGTGCTAGGAAGTAGCAGGAAATGGACTAATTTCTGGATAAGTTCAGTCCAAGGGAATAAGCAAGCCTAAACTTTCAGGAGTGTGTGGCTGTGGAAATAACTGAGTTCTGCTGGGAAATTTTTAGGAGTCTCTATGGGGAAAGAAAATTGCCCATGGATTGCTAGGCTGCCCAGAATCCCATTTAGAAACTAAAGTTGCCTGAGTGTTTCCCGAATAAGAGATCCCTGTCAGAAGCTTAAAGCACATTTTGGGTTGTTCTGCGGCATTTATGGAAGTGTAGAAACTACTGCATTCTTTGCTTCCCAGGCCCCTTTAGAATGAATGGGAAGAAAAACATCTTGCTACCCTCTATGATAGGAAGGAGGTGAAACTGTACTAACTTGTGGATGACTTCAGTCAAAGGAAATAAGTAAGCCTGTATTTCCAAGAGTGTGTGGCTTTGGAAATAACTGAATTCAGCAGTGAAATTTTCAGGAGTCTCTATCGGGAATGGCAATTGCTCATGTGTTGCCAGGCTGCCCGGGATACCATGTTGAAACTTAAGTTGCCTCAGTGTTTCCCTAATATGAATCCCAGTCAGATGGATAAACACATTGCGTGTTCTCCTGTGGTATTTATGGAAGTGTAGAAACTACTGTATTCTTTGCTTCCAAGGCCCCTTTGTAATGAATGAGAGGAAAAACCTCTTGCTGCTCTATGTGCTAGGAAGGAGCTGGAACTGGGCTAACTTCTGGATAAGTTCAGTCCAAGGAAATAAGCAAGCCTGTACTTTCAGGAGTGTGTGGCTGTGGAAAAAAATCAGTTCTGCAATGAAATTTTCCGGACTCTCTATTGGGAATGGCAATTGCCCATGGGTTGCTAGGCTGCCCTGGGGCCCATATACAAACTTAAATTCTCTGAGTGTTTCCCTAATAAGTACTCCTGGTCAGAAGCATAGAGCACCTTTCTGGTTGTTCTGCAGTATTTATGGAAGTGCAGAGAATACTACTGTATTCTTTTCTTCCCAGGCCATATTGGAGTTAATGGGAATAAAAACATCCTGCTCCTCTCTGTGCTAGGAAGTAGTGGGAAATGGACTAAGTTCTGGATAAGTTCAGTCCAAGGAAATAAGCAAGCCTAAACTTTCAGGAGTGTGTGGCTGTGGAAATATCTGAGTTCTACAGTGAAATTTTCAGCAGTCTCCAAGGGGAATGACAATACCCCATGGAATGCTAGGCTGATGGGTGGCCCATATAGAAATTTAAGTTGCCTGAGCGTTTCCCTAATAAGAATCCCTTTCAGATGGACAAAGCACCTTTCGTGTTCTTCTGCTGTATTTATGGAAGTGTAGAAACTACTGTATTCTTTGCTTCCCAGGCCCCATTGAAAAGAAACTGAAAAAAATCATCCTGTTGCTCTCTATGCTAGGAAGGGGCTGGAACTGGACTAACTACTGGATAAGTCCAGTCCAGAGAAATATGCAAGCCCTTACTTTCAGGAGTGTGTGGTGGTGGAAATAACTGAGTTCCACAGTGAAATTTTTCAGGAGTCTCTATGGGGAAGGGCAAGTGCCCATGGATTGCTAGGCTGCCAAGGTGCCCATACAGAAAGTTCAGTTGCCTGAGTATTTCCCTAATAAGAACTCCCAGTTAGAAGCATAAAGCACTGTTCCGGTTGTTCTGCGATAGTTATGAATGTGCCAAAACTACTGTATTATTTGCTTCCCGGATACCATTGGAATGAATAAGAGGAAAAACATCCCGCTGCCCTCTGTGCTAGGAGGGAGCTGAAACTGAACTAACTTCTGGCTAAGTTCAGTGCAAATAAGCAAGCCTGAAATTTCAGGAGTGTGCAGCTGTGGAAATAACTGAGTTCTGCTGTGAAATTTTTAGGAGTCTCTATGGGAAATGGCAATTGCCCATGCATTGCTAGGCTGCCCTGGGCCCCAATTAGAAACTTAAGTTGCCTGAGCATTTCCCTAATAAGAACTCCTGCTCAGAAGCATAAAGCACCTTTCGGGTTGCTCTGCGATATATATGCAAGTGCAGAAAGTACTGTATTCTTGGCTTGCCAGTCCCCATTGGAGTGAAAGTGAAGAAAATCATCTGCTGCCATCTGTTCTAGGAAAGAGTTGCAACTGGACTAACTTCTGGATAAGTTCAGTCCAAGGAAATAACAAGCCTGAACTTAAAGAGTGTGTGTCTGTTTAAATAACTGAGTTCTGCTGGGAAATTTTCAGCAGTCTCTATGGGGAAGGGAAATTGTCCATGGATTGTTAGGCTGCCCTGGAGCCCATATAGAAACTTAAGTTTCCTGAGTGTTTCACTGATAAGAACTCCTGGTCAAAAGCATAAAGCACCTTTCTGGTTGTTCTGCAGTATGTATGTAAGTGCAGAAACTACTGTATTATTTGCTTCCAATGCCCCATTGGAATGAATGGGAAGAAAAACCTGCTGCTGCCCTCTGTGCGGGGAAGGAGCTGGAACTGTACTAACTTCTGGATGACTTCAATCCAAGGAAGTATGTAAGCCTGTATTTGTAGGAGTGTGTGGCATTGGAAATAACTGAATTCTGCAGTGAAATTTTCAGTAGTCTCTATCGGGAATGGCAATTACCCATGGATTACTAAGCAGCCCAGGATACCAAATAGAAACTTAAGATGTCTGAGTGTTGCTCTAATATGAATATCGGTCAGATGGATAAAGCACATTTCATGTTTTTCTGCGGTATTTCTGGAAATGTAGAAACTGCTGTATTCCTTGCTTCCCACAACCCATTGTAATAAAAGAGAGGAAAAACCTCCTGCTGCCCTCTGTGCTAGGAAGGAACTGGAACTGGACTAACTTCTGTAGAAGTTCAGTCCAGGGAATTAAGCAAGCCTGAACATTCAGGAGTGTGTGGCTGTGGAAATAACTGAGTTCTGCAGTTAAATTTTCTGGAGTCCCTCTGCCATAGGCAATTGCACATGGATTGCTATGCTGCCCTGGGGCCCACATAGAAACTTAAGTTGCCTGAGTATTTGCCTTATAATAACTCCCACTCAGAAGCATGAAGCACCTTTGGGTTGTTCTTCCATATGGAATTGCAGAAAATACAGTATTCTTTGCTTCCCTGTCTTCTTTGGAATAAATATGAAAAAAAATCCTGCTGCCTTCTGTGCTAGGAAGGAGCTGGAACTGGACTAACTTCTGGATAAGTTCACTCCAAAGGAAATAAGCAAGCCTGAAGTTTCAGGAGTGTGTGGCTGTGGAAATAAATGAGTTCTGCAGTGAAATTTACAGGAATCTGTATGGAGAATGGCATGTTCTCATGGATTCTTTCTTTTTCTAAAGAGAAGAAAAAACAAAACAAATCAAAAAAGAACAAATTTTCAAAACAACATAATATGAGGGTAACAATGGTTAATGCACTACGTATTATTATCTTTAAGTTAGTTATTTAGGATACCAGATATTAGCATTCAATTGTCCAAACATTATTGGCACAAATCTTACTCTTCGATGAACTAAGTAAAATTGGTAGTGTATCTATCTTAACCATCATATATATATATATATATATATATATATATATATATATATATATGTACAATTTTTTTCCCTTTCCCTTCTTTCTTTTCCCTATTCCCCTATTCCAGTCTCTCTTTCCTTTTGACCAGTTTCTTTTTCATTTACCATGTCTATTGTACATTTTGGATCTTATTTACTCTTTCAGTTTTTCATACTACAGAGACAATATTATGCTTACACATGTGCGTCTGGTTTATTTCACTTATGAGTGTTTTCTCAAGTTGCATCCATTTACCTATAAAAGTCTCCAGTTTATCATTCTTTATGGCTGAATAGTACTCCATTGTATAAAAATACCACATTTTTCTTATCCATTCCTCAGTTGATGGGCATTTGGGTTGTTTCCAACATCTGGCTATTACAAATTCTGCTGCTATAAGCATGGGTGCACATATATCGCTGTGGTATGATGTTTTTAATTCTTCTGGGAAGATACCAAGAAGGGGAATAGCTGGGTCAAATGGGACCTCCAATCCTAGTTTTTTGAGGAATCTCCACACTGACTTCCACAGTGGCTGTACCAGTCGACACTCCCACCAACAGTGAAGAAGTGTTCCTTTTTCCCCACAGCCCCTCCAGCATTTGTTATTAGTTGATTTCTTAATAATAGCCATTCTTTCTGGGGTGAGATGGTATCTCAGTGTTGTTTTAATTTGCATCTCTCGAATGACTAGTGATGTTGCACATTTTTTTGTATATTTATTTGCCATTTTTATTTCTTCATCTGAGAAATGTGTATTCATCTCAGATGCCCATTTTGGGTCTTTAAATTTGGGAGGTCTGATTTTTTTAGTTCTTTATACGTTCTCGATAGTAATCCTTTCTCTGAGGAACAGCTGGCAAACATTTTTTCCCATGTTGTGGGTTGTCTCTTCACTCTGTTGGTGATTTCTCTTGCTGTGCAAAAGCTTTTTAATAAGATAATATAACAGTTGTTGATTCTTTGTGATAGTTCCTGTGCGGTTGAGGTTTAATTCATAAAGTCTTTGCCTACACTAATGTCTTCAAGGGTTTTACCTATCTCATCTTCCAGCAGATTTAATGTTTCTGTTTTAATATTTAGATCTCTGATCCATTTTGAATTTAGTTCAGTGCATGGTGAAAGATATGGGTCTAGTTTTAATCTTTGGCATGTGTAGAGCCAGGTTTTCCAGCACCATTTATTAAAGAGGATATCTTTCTTCCAGTGAATGTGTTTGGCACATTTGTCAAAGATAAGGGGGCTTAGTATGTCTGGGGTTGTCTCAGCATCTTCTAATCTGGTCCTTTGATCTTCAGGTCTTTTTTTTGCCAGTACCACACTGTTTGCATCACATTAGCTTTATAGTATAATTTCAAGTCGGGGATTGTGATGTCCCCTGCCTTGCCGTTGTTGCCCAGAATTGCCTTTGCAATTCTGATCTCTTCCGGTCTCTTCTGATTCCAAATGAATTTTAGGATTGTTTTCTCTAATTCTGTGAGATATGCTGTTGGAATTTTGATTGTAATTGCATTAAATCTGTATAACAATTTTGGAAGTATGGCCAATTTCACTATATTGGTTCTTCCTATCCAGGAGCAAGGGTTATCTTTCCATCTGATATCCTCTTCAATCTCCTTTTTCAGAGTACTGTAGTTTTCAGTGTAGAGGTCTTTTACATCCTTTGTGAGGTTGATTCCTAGGTATTTCATTTTTTTGGATGTTATTGTGAAAGGTATTGTTTCCTTAATTTCTCTTTCAGTAAGTTTGTTATTTGTGTACAGAAAGGCTATTGATTTTTGAGTATTGACTTTGTATTCAGCTACACTACTGTATTTGTTTATTAAATCTAGCAGTTTTTTAGTGGAGTTTTTGGGGTCTTCTACGTAGAGTATCATGTCATCTGCAAATAATGATAATTTAACTTCTTCCTTTCCAATCATTATTCCTTTTATTTCTTTCTCTTGTCTAATTGCTCTGGCTAAAGTTTCCAGGACTATGTTGAATAAGAGTGGGGACAGTGGACATCCTTGTCTTGTTCCTGATTTTAGAGGGAAGGCTTTCAGTTTTTGTCCATTTAGTATGATATTGGCTGTTGGTTTGTCATAGATAGCTTTTACCAGATTGAGATAAAGACCATCTATTCCAATTTTCTGTAGGGTTTTTATCATGAAAAGGTGCTGGACTTTGTCAAAAGCTTTTTCTGCATCTATTGAGATGATCATGTGATTTTTGTCTTTGGTTCTGTTAATATGGTGTACTACATTTATTGATTTATGTATGTTGAACCATCCCTGCATCCCTGGGATGAATCCAACTTGGTCATGGTGTATAATCTTCTTGATGATTTGTTGGATTCTGTTTGCCAGTATCTTATTAAGGATTTTTGCATCTATGTTCATTAGGGAGATTGTTCTGTAGTTCTCTTTCTTAGTTAGGTCCTTCTCTGGTTTTGGTATCAGGGTAATGCTTGCTTCCAGGAATGAATTTGGGAGTATTGCTTCCCTTTCAATTTCATTAAAAAGTTTGAGAAGTAGTGGTGTTAGGTCTTCTCTAAATTTCTTGTAGAATTTGGCAGTGAATCCATCAGGGCCTGGGCTTTTCTTTGTTGGGAGGTTTTTAATTCCATCTTTGATTTCATTGGTTAATATTGGTTTATTTAGGATTTTTAAATCTTCTTGATTCAGCTTTGGTAATTCATACGTATCTAGGAATCTGCTCATTTCTTCTGCATTTTCCATCTTACTAGAATATAAGTTTTCAAAATAGGTATAGATAATCTTCTGGATTTCTGCAGGGTCCATCGTGATATCACTCTTTTCATTTTCAATTGCATGGATTTGAGTCTTTTCTTTTCTTTTTTTAATAAGGTTGGATAAGGGTTTGTCAATCTTGTTTATTCTTTCAAAGAACCAACTCTTTGCTTCATTGATTCGTTGTATTGTTTTTTTAGTCTCCAATACATTAATTTCTGCTCTGATCTTTATAATTTCCTCCCTTGTATGGGCTTTTGGCTTAGCCTGCTCTTCTTTTTCTAGAAGTTCGAGGTTTGCCATTAAGTTGTTTATTTGCGCTTGCTCTATTTTTCTGATATAGGTATTTAATGCTATAAATTTCCCTCTTAGGACTGCTTTCATTGTATCCCATAAGTTACGGTATGTTGTACTGTCGTTATCATTCAGTTGTAGAAAGTGCCTAATTTCTTCTTTAATTTCACCTGTGACCCATTGGTTATTCAGGAGGGTGCTGTTTAATTTCCATGTGTTTAGGGAGTTTTTGTGATTTCTTTTGCCATTGATTTCCAATTTGATTGCACTATGGTCTGATAATATGCGTGGGATAATTTCAATTCCTTTGCATTTACTTAAGCAGGTTTTATGAGCTAGTATGTGATCTATTTTGGAGAACATCCCATGTTCAGCTGAGAAGAATGTGTATGCTGATGTCGTGGGGTGGAACACTCTGTAGACATCTACTAAGTCCATTTGTTCCAAAGTTTGGTTCAGTTCTACTATTTCATTATTGATTTTTTGTCTAGTTGATCTGTCTTTTTGTGACAGTGGAGTATTGAGATCCTGCAATATCATTGTATTAGTGCTTATTTGATTTTTCATGTCCTTTAGTACTTGTTTTATATAGCTGGGTGCACCGGTATTTGATGCATATATATTTATGATTGTTATCTCTTCCTCTTGGATTGGATCCTTTACAAGGATATAATGACCATCTTTATCTCTCTTAATCATTCTTGGCTTGAAATTCACTTTGTCTGCAAAAAGAATAGCTACCCCTGCTTTTTTCTGGGTTCCTGTTGCATGGAGTATTGTTTTCCATCCTTTGGCTTTCAGTCTATGAATTTCTTTTTGAATTAAATGTGTTTCTTGTATACAGCATATTGTTGGATCTTGCTTCTTGATCCATCTTGCTAGTCTGTGCCTTTTGATTGGTGAACTGAGACCATTAACATTGATGGTTAAAACTGATATGTATTGACTTATACTTGTCATATTTTCTTATTGTTGGTTCCCACTCTTTCTTTGTTTTTCCCCTTTCCCTCTATTTAATTATCTGCCCTGTCTGGTGGATTCCTTCTGTTGGGGTTCCTGGAGTTGTAGTCCTTGTTATCTCTTTCTGGAATGTTCTTCAGAACATTTTAGGGTGCTGGTTTGGTGGTCATAAATTTTCTCAGATGTTCTTTGTCATGAAAGTATTTTATTTCTCCATCAATTTTGAAAGATAGTTTTGCAGGGTATATCAATCTGGGCTGAAAATTATTTTCCTTTAGAGCTTGAAATGCGTCATTCCAAGCTCTTCTTGCCTTGAGGGTTTGTGCTGAAAAGTCAGCTGTGATTCTGATGGGTTTTCCTTTATAGGTGATTTGTCTCTTCTCCCTAACAGCTTTTAAGATTCTGCCCTTCTGTTGAATTTCTGGGATCTTGACTATGATATGTCTGGCTGAAGTTTTTTTTAATCATGTCTAGTTGGAGTTCTATAAGCCTCTTTTATATGGATGTCAAATTCTTTTTCTCTTCCAGGGAAGTTCTCCCTGATAATGCCTGTGAACAAGGTTCTAATGTCCTTGATGCTATCTCCTGCTTTTTCATTTATTCCAATTATTCTTAAGTTGTTTATCTTTGAGTCATCTAGCAGCTGCTGCATTGATTTTTCATGGTCCCTTGCTGTTTTTAAGAATTCTTCCTTTTCGTGATCACTAATTGCAAGCCTGTCTTCTATATCTGAGATCCTGTCCTCACATTGGCTTAATCTGCTACAAATACTTTCAATGGAATTTTTATTCTCCTGGATATCTGCTTGAATCTGCCTTATGGATTCCATTTCTTTCCTATGCTGAGAATTCATGTTTTCTATAATTTTCTTAAGCTCATCTTTTTTTTTTTTTTGTCTGTATCATCCTTAAGCATTGTCATCATTGTGGACATTATCTCTGCAGTTATCTGTGAAATTATCTCTGATTTAATTTTTTCCAGAGCCTCATTCAGTTGCTTTGTTGTTACCACTTCAGATAGGCCAGGTGGGTGGCTTTCAGATTGTCCCACCTCATTGCCCCCTTGGTTTGCCTTTGGTGAATTGGATGTGTGGGGTTGAATCTTAACTGTCATCTCATTTTCTTTTCTTTCTTTAGATTAATACCTGGGGTGATGTTTGTAAATTACCTATGGTAAGTTACTTTATTGCTAGTGTTCAAGATCCTTAGGAGATGACTACTTCTCTGCAGTATCTTCCAAGTGAAGCTTGTTTCTGGGTTTTCAGCTTTCTGCCAGATCCTACCTCTTCAGTTTGTTAGATATGTGAAGTTGCTACCTGTTTGGCCTAGTCCCTGGTTCTTTGGTACTGTGCCACTGTATTTTCTGTGTCCCTTAGTCAATTTCAAACATGAAATATCAGGAAGGAAAGCTGTTTAGAACAATTATTTCACATTTGGCTATAAAGGTACCTAAAACATCAAACACAGCCTAGAAAATGACAGACTGTGCTAACCAGTTATTTGCCACTTTTAACCATATAAAGTAGAGTTGCGGTTATATAACAAAATCTAAAACACACCAGAAAATTATATGCAGTATACAAGTCCTTAATATGTCAATTTTCCCTCAGGAGTTTAAATTTAAAATTAGTTAAGGAGGAAATAGAGTATTGGGAGAAGAGGAAGGAATTAGATGTAAGGTTAGTGATCCCACTAACATTGGGAAACTGGTGCAGAGGACTGGTGGGAAAAAGAGAAGGAAGGGATAAAAGGAAGAACAGATCACAACCACAATCACAAAGAGGTTAGAGGCACTGTTTACACTCATATAAAAACCAGAGAGAATAATGAAGGGAAGAGCAAATATACAAACAGAAACAAAAATGAAGACAAAAACAACAAAACAGACAAAACAAAAATAAAACCCCACCAAAAAAAGAAAAAAACCCTTCACCAGAACAAAAAAACAAATGAGAGAGAGAAAAAAAATTTTAAAAATTTAAAAAAATAAAAAGAATCAGTTCCAGGTGTTGACTCTGCTGTAGGCAGGCACCATGTGATGACAGAGTCCTGTCCCATCCCAGTAAGCCAGGAGGCCCTTTGGCAGGGCAGTGAGCAGAAGCGTTTACTTTCAGGCAGAGACCAGTCTCCTTCACCTGTCACCCTTAGCGCACTTTCTGCAGGCCTGAGAGTCAGGCGCGGCACTGTGCTGTCCCTAGCACAAGTCCCAAGCACTGTGTTTTCGTGCCGATCTGATTTTTGCCACACCCCCCACAATGGCGCCCAGCCAGTTGCTCTCTGGTGTGGGACAGCTGTGGCTGAGAGACACTCACCGCTGGCCACCGCAGTCCTCTGCTGCTCCCCTGCCCCGCTGCTATCTTGCAATCCTCCGTGGGGGCTCATGGGGCACCAGCTGTCACCGTGTGTCCGCAGATTTGAGTTTCTGTCATGCCGTGATTCCTGGGACAGAGAGAAGGTGCACATGGTCTCCTCCTTCTTCTTTGTTGAAAAGTACCCTTCACTGGCACCGGGCGTCCCAAGCAGCACTTCAGAACTTTCCTGGGTCCAAGTGAGGCATCTCCCTCCCTCCTACACTCTCCCGGTAACTATATTCCCGTGGTCCAATGGCAACATTTGGAGAGTTTTGCTGCCTGCTTCTTACACATCTGCCATCTTTTTCCTCCCTCCTCCCATGGATTCTTATACTGCCCTGGGACCATTATAGAAACTTAAGTTGCCTGACTCTTTCCATAATAATAACTCCCAGTCAGAAGCCTAAAGCAACTTTTGGGTTCTTCTGCAGCATTTATGGAAATGCTGAAATTATTGGAATCTTTGTTTCCCAGGCGCCATTGGAATGAATGAGAAGAAAAATATCCAGTTGCCATCTGTGCTCGGAAGGAGCTAGAATTGGACAAACTTCTGGATAAGTTCACTCCAAGGAAATAAGCAAGCCTGAACTTTAAGGAGTGTGTGGCTGTGGCAAAAGCTGAGCTCTGTAGTGAAATTTCACAACTCTATTTGGAATGGCAGTAGCCAATGGCTTGCTAGGCTGCCCTGGGACCCATATAGAAAATAAAGTTACCTGAGTGTTTCACTAATAAGAACTCCTGGTCAGAAGCATAAAGCTCCTTTCAGTTTGTTCTGCAACATTTATGGATGTAGAGAAATGACTGTCTTTTTTGCTTCCTAGGCCCCTTTGGAATGAATGGGAAGAAAATTATCCTGCAGCCCTCTGTGCTAGGAAGGAGCTCGAACTGGACTAACTTCTGGATAAGTTCACTCCAAAGAAATAAGGAAGCCTGAACTTTCAGGAGTTTCTGGCTGTTTAAATAACTGAGTTCTGCAGTGAAATTTTCAGGAGTTTCTATGGGGAATGGCACTTGCCCATGGATTGCTAGTTTGCCCTGGGGCCCATAAGTTTCCTGAGTGTTTTCCTAATAAGAACTCCCAGTCAGAAGCATAAAGAACCCTTCGGGTTCTTCTGCGGTATTTATGTAAGTACAGAAACTACTGTATTCTTTGCTTCCCAGGCCCCGTTGGAATGAATGGGAAGAAAAACATCTTGCTGCCCTCTGTGCTAGGAAGGAGTTTGAACAGTACTAACTTCTGAATAAGTTCATTCCAAGGAAATAAGCAAGCCAGAACTTTCAGGAGTGTGTGGCTGTATAAATCACTGAGTTTTACAGTGAAATTTTCTGGAGTTTCTATAGGGAATGGCAACTGCCTATGGATTGCCAGGCTGCCCTGGGTCCCATATAGAAACTTAAGCTGCCTGAATGTCTCCCTAATATGAACTCCTGGTCAGAAACATAAAGCAAGACTCGGGTTGTTCTGTGATATTTATGGAAGTGCATATACTACTGTACTCTTTGCTTCAAAATCCCCATAAAGTAAATGTGAAGAAAATAATCTGCTGCGATCTGCACTAGGAAAGAGCTGAAACTGGACAAATTTCTTGATAAGTTCAGTCCAAGGAAATAAGCAAGCCTGAACTTTTAGGAGTGCATGCCTGTGGAAATAACTGAGTTCTGCCGTGAAATTTTCAGGAGTCTCTATGGGAAATGGCAATTCCCCATAGATTGCTAGGATGCCCTGGGGCTTATATAGAAACTTAAGTTGCATGAGTGTTACCCTAATAAGGACTCCCGGTCAGAAGCATGAAGCACTTTTCCAGTTATTCTGTGATATTTACGAAAGTGCAGAAACTACTGTATTCTTTTCTTCCCAGGCCCAATTGGAATGAAAGGGAAGAAACACATCCAGTTGCCCTCTGTGTTAGGAAGCAGTTAGAACTGGACTAAATTCTGGAAAAGTTCAGTCCAAGGAAATAAGCAAGCCTGAACTTAAAGAGTGTGTGGTTTTGCATTTAACTAAGTACTTCTGCAAAATTTTCAGGAGTCTCTACGGGGAAAGTCAATTGCCCATGCATTGCTAGGCTGCCCTGGACCCCAATTAGAAATTTAAGTTGTTTGAGTGTTTCCATAATAAGATCTCCCTCTCAGAAGCATAAAAAACTTTTGGGTTGTCCTGTGGTATTTATGGATGTGCAGAAACTACTGTATACTTTGTTTCCCAAACCCTTTGTATGAATGGGAAGAAAAACATCCAGTAGACCTCTGTGGTAGGAGGGAGCTGGAACTGAACTAACTTCTGGATAAGTTCAGTGCAAGGAAATAAGCAAGCCTGAACTTTCAGGAATGTGTGGCTGTGGAAATAACTGAGTTCTGCCGTGAAATTTTCAGGAGTTTCTATGGGGAATGGCAATTGCCCATGCATTGCTAGGCTGCCTTGGGGCCCATATAGAAACTTAAGTTACCTGAGTGTCTCCCTAATAAGAACTCCCGGTCAGAAGCATAAAGCACCTTTCGGGTTGCTGTGTGATATTTATGGAAGTGGAGAAAGTACTGTATTCTTGTCTTCCCAGTCCCTATTCGAGTGAAAGTGAAGAAAATCATCTGCTGCCATCTGTACTAGGAAAAAGCTGGAACTGTACTATCTTCTAGATAAGTTCAGTTAAAGGAAATAAGTAAACCTGAACTTAAAGTGTGTGTGGCTGCAGAAATAACTGAGTTCTGCCATGAAATTTTCAGGAGTCTCTATGGGGAATGTCAATGGCCCATGCATTGCTAGGCTGCCCTGAGGCCCAATTAGAAACTTAAGTTTCCTGAGTGTTTCCATAATAAGAAATCCTGGTCAGAAGCATAAAGCACATTTTGGGTTGTTCTGTGGTATTTATGGAAGTACAAAAACTACTGTATTCTTTGGTTCCCAGGCCCCTTTGGAATGAATGAGAAGAAAAATATCCTGCTACCCTCTGTGGTAGAAAAGAGCTAGAACTGTACTAACTTCCAGATGACTTCAATCTAAGGAAATATGCAAGCCTTTATTTTCAGGAGTGTGTGGCTTTGGAAATAACTGAGTTCTGCAGTGAAATTTTCAAAAGCCTCTATTGGGAATGGCAATTTCCCATGGATTGCTAGGCTGCTCTGGGGCCCACAAAAAAACTTAATTTGCCTGAGTGTTTCCCTCATAAGAAGTCCTGGTCAGAAGCATAAAGCACCTTTTGGGTTGTCCTGAAGCATTTATAGGAAGTGCAGAAACTACTGTAATCTTTGTTTCCCAGGCCCCACAAAAATGAATGCAAAGAAAAACATCTTACTGCCCTCTGTGCTAGAAAGGACCTGGAACTGGACTAACTTCTGGGTAAGTTTAGTCCAAGGTAATAAGCAAGCTTAACTTTTCAGGAGTGTGTGACTGGAAATAACTGAGTTCTGCAGTGAAATTTTCAGGAGTCCCTATGCCAAAGGCAGTTGCACATGGATTGCTAGGCTGCCCTTGGTCCCATTTAGAAACTTAAGTTGCCTGAGTGTTTCCCTAATAAGAACTCCCAGTCAGAAGCATAAAGCATCTTTTGGGTTGTTCTATGATATTTATGGAAGTGCAGAAACTACTGTACTCTTTGATTCCAAGGCCCCATTGGAAAGAAAGTGAAGAAAATCATCCTGCTCCACTCTGTGCTAAGAAGAAGCTGGAATGGGACTAACATCTCGTTAAGTTCAATCAAAGAAAATAAGCTAACCTGAATTTTCAGGAGTGTGCAGTTATGGAAATAACTGAGTTTTGCAGTAATATTTTCAGGAGTCTCAATGGGGGAATGGCAATATCCCAAGGAATGCTACACTGACCTGTGGCCCATTTAGAAACTTAAGTTTCCTGAGTGTTTGCCTAATAAAAAATCCCACTCAGAATCAAAATGCATCTTTCCAGTTGTTCTGCAGTATTCATGGAAGTGCAGAAACTACTGTAGTGTTTGCTTCCAAGGCCCCTTTGGAATGAATGGGAGGAAAAACATCCTGCTGCACTCTGTGCTAGGAAGGAGCTGGAACTGGGCTAACTTCTGGATAAGTTCAGTCCAAGGAAATAAGCAAGCCTGAACTTTCAAGAGTGTTTGGCTGTCGAAATAACTGAGTTCTGCAGTGAAATTTTCAGGAGTCTTTATGGGGAATGGCAATAGCCCCTGAATTGCGAGGCTCCTGGGGCCCATATAGAATGTTAAGTTTCTTGAGTGTTTTCCTAATAAGAACTCCTGGCCAGAAGCTAAAAAAACTTTTGGGTTGTTATGTGGTATTTATGGAACTGAAGGAACCACTGTATTCTTTTGTTCCCAGGCCCCACTGTAATGAATGAGAGGAAAGATCTCCTACTGCCCTCTGTTCTAGGAAGGAGCTGCAACTGCACTAACTTCTGGATAAGTTCAATCCAAGAAAATAAGTAAGGTTGATTTTTCAAGAGTGTGTGGCTGTGGAAATACTTGAGTTCTGCAGTGAAATATTCAGGAGTCTCTAAGGGGAATGGCAATTGCCCATGGATTGCTAGGGTGCCCTGTGGCCAACATAGAAACTTATGTTACCTGAGTATTTCCCTAATAAGAACCCACAGTCAAAACATAAAACACCTTTAGGGTTGTTCTCCGGTATTTATAGAAGTGCAGAAAGTACTCTATTCTTTGCTTCCCAAGCTCCTTTGTATGAATGGGAAGAAAAACATCCTGCGGACCTCTGTGCTAGGAGAGAGCTGGAACTGAACTAACTTCTGGATAAGTTCAGTGCAAGGAAATAAGCAAGCATGATCTTTCAGGAGTGTGTGGCTGTGGAAATAACTGAGTTCTGCAGTGATATAGTCTGGAGTTTCCGTGGGGAATGGCAATTTCCCATGCATTGCTAGACTGCCCTGGGGCCCATATAGAAACCTAAGTTGTCTGAGTGTTTCCCTAATAAGAACTCCTGGTCAGAAGCATTAAGCACCTTTTGGGTTGCTCTGTGATATTTATGGAAGTGTACAAAGTACTGTATTCTCTGCCTCCCAGTCCCCTTTGGAGTGAATGTCAAAAAAATCATCTCCTGCTGTCTATGCTAGGAAAGAGCTGGAACTGTACTAACTTCTGGATAAGTTCAGTCTAAGGAAATAAGTAAGCCTGAAATTAAATGGTGTGCAGCTGTGGAAACAACTGAGTTCTGCTGGGAAATTTTCAGAAGTCTCAATGGGGAATGGCAATAGCCCATGGATTGCTAGGTTTCCCTGGGGCCCATATAGAAACTTAAGTTGCTTTAGTGTTTCCCTAATAAAAATTTCTGGTGAGAAGCTTAAAACACATTTTGGGTTGTTCTGCGGTATTTATGTAAGTGCAGAAATTATTGTATTCTTTGCTTCCCAGGCCACTTTGGAATGAATGGGAAGAAAATCATTCTACTACCCTGTGTGATAGGAAGGAGCTGGAACTTTAATAACTTCTGAATGACTTCAATCCAAGGAAATAAGCAAGCCTGTATTTTCAGGAGTGTGTGTCTTTGGAAATAACTGAGTACTGCAGTGAAATTTTAAGGAGTCTCTATTTGGAATGGCAATTTCCCTTGGATTGCTAGGCTGACCTTGGGTCCATATAGAAACTTAAGTTGCCTGAATGTTTCCTTAATAAGAACTCTAGGTCAGAAGCATAAAGCACCTTTCTGGTTGTTTTGGGGTATTTATGGAAGTGCAGAAACTACTGTATTCTTTGCTTCCCAGGTCCTTTTAGAATGAATGAGAATAAAAACCTCTGGCTGACTCTGTGCTAGGTAAAAGGTGGAACTGGACTAACTTCTGCATAAGTTCAGTGCAAGGAAATAAGCAAGCCTGAACATTCAGGAGTATGTGGGTGTGGAAAATACTGAGTTCTGCCTCTAAAATTTCATGAGTCTTAATGGGGAATGACAATAGCCCATGAATTCCGAGGCTTCCCTGGGCCTCATATAGAAACTAAAGTTGGTTGAGTGTTTCCCTAATAATAAATCTCAGTCAGAAGCATAAAGTACTTTTTGGGTTGTTCTGCGCTATTTATGGAAGTGCAGACACTACTGTATTCTTTGTTTCCCAGGCCCCTTTGGATTGAATGTTAAGAAAAACCTCCTGCTGCCCCCTGTGCCAGGAGGTGCTGGAACTGGACTGACTTCTGGATAAGTTTCTTCCAAGGAAATAAGCAAGCCTGAACTTCAGTAGTGTTTGGCTGTTTAAAAAACTGAGTTCTGCAGTGAAATTTTCAGGGGTCTCTAGGGAATGACAATTGCACATGGATTGCTAGACTGCCCTGGGCCCATATAGAAACTTAAGTTGCCTGAGTGTTTTCCTAATAAGAACTCCCAGTCAGAAGCATAAAGCACCTTTAGGGTTGTTCTGCGGTATTTATGAAAGTGCAGAAATTACTATATTCTTTGCTTCCCAGGTCCCATTGGAATGAAAGGGAAGAAAAACTTCCTGCTGCCCTCTGTGCTAGGAAGTAGCTGGAACTGGACTAACATCTCATTAAGTTCAATCAAAGGAAATAAACAACCCCGAATTTTTAGGAGTGTGCGGCTATGGACATAACTGAGTTCTGCAATGAATTTTAAAGGAGTCTGTATGGGGAATGACAATATACCAAAGAATGCTATGCTAACCTGTGGCCCATATAGAAACTTAAGTTGCCTGCATTTTTCCCTAATAAGAACTCCCAGGGAGCCTCCACAGAGGAACATGAGAAGCAGCAGTGCAGAGAAGCAGCAGCTGTGAAGGACACACCAACTGGCAGTGAGTGCTGACACCCACCCATCCCGTGGAAGAGAGCTACTAGCCAGATGCCATTGTGGGGGGGCAGCAGCTGAACTTGAAACTCAGGGCAGCTGTCACTCCACCCACAGCTCCAGTGGGGACCTCTGCAGAGGAATGTGAGACACCAGGGAACAGAGAAGCAGCAGCCATGAAGGACACACTGACTGGCACAGGGACCTCTGTGGAGGAACACGAGACACCGCAGTACAGAGAAGTGATGGCTGTGAAGGACACACTGACTGGCCATGAGTGCTGACACCCAGCCATCAGGTGCAAAAGAGAGCCACTAGTTGGCAGCCATTGTGGGGGGCAGCAGCTGAGCTCAGAACTCAAGGCAGCCACCACTCCATCCACGGCTCCAGTGGGAACATCCGTGGAGTAACATGAGGTGCCACGGTACAGAGAAGCACCAGCCAAGAAGGACACACTGACTGGTGCTTTTCTTCCTGGTATTCCAAGACTGAGATTGTCTAAGGATCACAGAAAATACTGTGGCACAGAACCAAAGAACCAAAGACTGGGCCAAACAGGCAGCAACTTCTTATCTCCAATAAATTGAAGAGGTAGGCTATTGCATCAGGATCGAAACCCAAAAATAAGCTACACCTGGAAGGTACTACAGAGAAGTAGCCATCTCCTAAGAGTTTGAAATACTAGCAATAAAGCAACCTACCATAGGCAATTTACAAACAGCAACCCAGGAATTAAACTAAAGAAAGAAAAGAAAATGAGATGACACTTAAGCAAGATGCAACCCCACACATCCAGTTCACCAAAGGCAAACCAAGGAGGCAGTGAGGGGGACAATCTGAAAGCCACCCACCTGACATCTCTGAAGTGGTAACAACAAAGCAGTTGAATGAGGCTCTGGAAAATTTTAAATCAGAAATAATTTCTCAGATAACTGCAGAGATAATGTCCACAATAAAGACCATCCTTAAGGATGCTAGAGCAGACACAGACAAAAAATAGACAAGCATAAGAAAATGATGGAAGCCATGAATGCTCAGCATAGGAAAGAAATGGAATCCATAAAGCAGATTCAAGCAGATATCCAGGAGAACAAAAATTCCATTGAAAGTATTTGTAGCAGATTAAGCCAATGTGAGGACAGGATCTCAGATATAGAAGACAGGCTTGCAATTAGTGATCACGAAAAGAAAGAATTCTTAATAATAGCAAGGGACAATGAAAAATCAATCTAGCAGCTGCTAGATGACACAAAGAAGAATAACTTAGTTTGATTGGAGTCAATGAAAAAGCAGAAGATAGCATAAATGACATTGGAACACTGTTCACAGACATTATCACAGAAAATTTCCCTGGTAGAGAAAAAGAATTTGATGTTCAAATAAGTGAGGCTTATAGAACTCCAACTAGCCACGATCAAAAAAAAAAAAAAACCTTCAGCCAGGCATATCATAGTCAAGGTTCCAGAAATTCAACATAAGAGTAGAATCTTAAATGCTGTTAGAGAAAAGAAACAAATCACCTATAAAGGAAAGCCCATCAGAATCACAGCGGACATTTCAGCACAAACCCTCAAGTCCAGAAGAGCTTGGAATGATGTATTTCAAGTTCAAAATGAAAATAATCTTCAACCTAGATTGATGTACCCCGCAAAACTATCTTTCAAAACTGATGGAGGAATAAAATACTTCCATGACAAAGAACATCTGAGAAAATTTATAACCACCAAACCAGCACTCCAAAATGTTTTGAAGGACATTCTAGAAAGGGTTAACAAGGACTACAACTCCAGAAACCCCAACAGAAGGAATCCACCAGGCAGAGCAAAAGATTTTTATTTATTAAAAATAAAAATTAAAAGAGGGGGAGCCAACAACAAGAAAACAACATGACAAGGATAAGTCAATATATATCAGCTTTAACCATTAATATTAATGGTCTTAATTCACCAATCAAAAGGCACAGACTGGCAAATTGGATCAAGAAGCAAGATCCAACAATGTGCTGTATACAAGAAACACATTTAATTCAAAAAGAAATTCATAGACTGAAAGTCAAAGGATGGAAAACAATACTCCATGTGACAGGAACCCAGAAAAAAGCAGGGGTAGCTATTATTTTGAGAAAAAGTGAAGTTCAAGAGCCAAGAATGATTCAGAGAGATAAAGAAGGTCACTACATCCTTGTAAAGGGAGCAATCCAAGAGGAAGAGATAACAATCATAAATATATATGCAACAAATACCAGTGCACCCAACTATATAACACAAATATTAATGGACATGAAAAATCAAATAAGCACTAATACAATTGTATTGGGGGATCTCAATACTCCACTGTCACAAAAAGACAGATAAACTAGACAAAAAATCAACAATGAAATATTACAACTGAACCAAACTTTGGAACCAATGGACTTAGTAGATGTCTACAGAGTGTTCCACCCCACAACATCAAAATACACATACTTTTCAGATGCACATGGGACGTTCTCCAAAATAGACCACATACTAGCTCATAGAACCTGCTTAAGCAAATGCAAAGGAATTGAAATTATCCCATGTATATTATCAGATCATAGTGCAATGTAATTGGGAATCAATGGTGAAAGAAACCAGAAGAATTTGCTAAACACATGGAAATTAAATAGCACCCTATTGAACAACCAATGGGTCACAGATGAAATTAAAGAAGAAATTAGACAGTTTCTACAACTGAATGACAACGACAGTACAATATACCAGAACTTATGGGATACAATGAAAGCAGCCCTAAGAGGGAAATTTATAGCATTAAATTCCTATATCAGGAAAACAGAGCAAACACAAATAAACAACCTAATGGTGAACCTCAAACTTCTAGAAAAAGAAGAGCAGGCTAAGCCAAAATCTTCTACAAGGGAGGAAATTATAAAGATCAGAGCAGAAATTAACGTATTGGAGACTAAAAAAACAATACAACGAATCAATGAATCAAAGAGTTGGTTCTTTGAAAGATTAAATAAAATCGACAAACCCTTATCCAATCTTATTAAAAAAGTAAAGAAATTACTCAAATCCATGCAATTAAGAATGAAAAGGGTGATATCACGACGGACCCTGCAGAAATCCAGAAGATCATCTATACCTATTTAAAAATTTGTATTCTAATAAGATGGAAAATGCAGAAGAAATGGACAGATTCCTAGATACATATGAATTACCAAAGCTCAACCAGAATATATAAAAATCCTAAATAAACCAATAACAATCAATGAAATTGTATATGTAATTAAAAACCTCCCAACAAAGAAAAGCCCATGCCCTGATGGATTCACTGCCGAATTCTACAAGAAATTTAGAGAAGAACTAACACCACTACTTCTCAAACTCTTTAATGAAATTGAAAGGGAAGCAATACTCCCAAATTCATTCCTGGAAGCAAGCATTACCCTGTTACTAAAACCAGAGAAGGACCCAACTAAGAAAGAGAACTACAGACCAATCTCCCTAATGAACATAGATGCAAAAATCATTAATAAGATACTGGCAAACAGAATCCAACAAATTATCAAGAAGATTATACACCATGACCAAGTTGGATTCATCCCAGGGATGCAGGGATGGTTCAACATACGTAAATCAATAAATGTAGTACACCATATTAACAGAACCAAAGACAAAAATCACATGATCATCTCAATAGATGCAGAAAAAGCTTTTGACAAAGTCCAGCACCTTTTCATGATAAAAACCCTACAGAAAATTGGAATAGATGGCCTTTATCTCAATCTGATAAAAGCTATCTATGACAAACCAACAGCCAATATCATACTAAATGGACAAAAACTGAAAGCCTTCTCTCTAAAATCAGGAACAAGACAAGGATATCCACTGTCCCCACTCTTATTCAACATAGTCCTGGAAACTTTAGCCAGAGCAATTAGACAAGAGAAAGAAATAAAAGGAATTATGATTGGAAAGGAAGAAGTTAAATTATCATTATTTGCAGATGACATGATACTCTACACAGAAGACCCCAAAAACTCCACTAAAAAATTACTAGATTTAATAAGCAAATTCAGTAGTGTAGCTGGATACAAAGTCAACACTCAAAAATCAATAGCCTTCCTTACACGAATAACAAACTCACTGAAAGAGAAATTAGGGAAACAACACCTTTCACAATCATACCTTAAAAAATGAAATACCTAGGAATCAATCTCACAAAGGAAGTAAAGGACCTCTACACTGAAAACTACAGTACTCTGAAAAAGGAGATTGAAGAGGATATCAGAAAATGGAAAGATAAGCCTTGCTCCTGGATAGGAAGAACCAATATAGTGAAAATGGCCATACTTCCAAAACTGTTATACAGATTTAATGCAATTCCCATCAAAATTCCAACAGCATATCTCACAGAATTAGAGAAAACAATCCTAAAATTCATCTGGAACCAGAAGAGACATAGAATAGCAAAGGCAATTCTGGGCAACAAAAGCAAGGCAGGGGGCATCACAATCCCTGATTTGAAATTATACCATAAAGCTATTGTAATAAAAACAGCGTAGTATTGGCAAAAAAACAGACCTGAAGATCAATGGAATAGAATAGAAGATGCAGAAACAACTCCAGACATACTAAGCCACCTTATCTTTGACAAAGGGGCCAAACACATTCACTGGAAGAAAGATAGCCTCTTTAATAAATGGTGCTGGAAAAATTGGCTCTACACATGCCAAAGATTAAAATTAGACCCATATCTTTCACTGTGCACTAAACTAAATTCAAAATGGATCAAAGAACTAAATATTAAAACAGAAATATTAAATCTCCTGGAAAATAGAATAGGTAAAACTCTTGAAGACATTGGTGTAGGCAAAGACTTTATGAATAAAACCCCCACCGCACAGGAAGTATCACAAAGAATCAACAACTGGGATCTCATCTTATTAAAAAACTTTTGCACAGCAAGAGAAACCACCAGCAGAGTGAAGAGACAACCCACGACGTGGGAAAAACTGTTTGCCAGCTGTTCCTCAGACAAAGGATTACTATTGAGAACATACAAAGAACTCAAAAAAAATCAGACCTCCCAAATTTAAAGACCCAATCCAAAAATGGGCATCTGAGATGAATAAACACTTCTCAGATGAAGAAACACAAATGGCAAATAAATATATGAAAAAATGTTCAACATCACTAATCATCCGAGAGATGCAAATGAAAACAACACTGAGATTCCATCTCACCCCAGAAAGAATGGCTGTTATCAAGAAGTCAACTAATAACAAATGCTGGAGGGGCTGTGGGGGAAAAGGAACCCTTCTCCACTGTTGGTGGGAGTGTCGACTGGTGCAACCACTGTGGAAATCCGTGTGGAGACTCCTTGAAAAACTGGGATTGGAAGTCCCATTTGACCCAGCTATTCCCCTTCTGGGTATCTTCCCAGAAGAATTAAAAACATCATACCACAGTGATATATGTGCACCCATGTTTATAGCTACACAATTTGTAATAGCTAGATCATGGAAACAACCCAAAAGCCCATTAACCGAGGAATGGATAAAAAAGATGAGGTATTTCTATACAACGGAGTACTACTCAGCCATAAAGAAAGATAAACTGGAAACTTTTATAGGTAAATGGATGCAACTCAAGAAAATACTCACAAGCAAAATAAACTAGATGCACATTTGTAACATCGTATTGTCTCCCTAGTATGAAAATGCAATTTCACTGTGACTATTCCATTCCTTAGTCTTCTATTTTTACCTAGCTCTACATGGCTTAATCTTATACTGAGTAATATTTTTCTCCAAAAGGTATTTGTACATTCTCTAATGCTTGTGTTTGTTAATACAGGAGAATGTTTACTTGCTGTCTTTAAAAAAATAAATTAATTTTAAAAAATAAAAAATAAAAATAAAAATAAAAGATCTCCCAGTCAGAAGCATAAGACACCTTTCTGGTTGTTCTGCGGTTTTTACGGAGTGCAGAAACTACTGTATTTTTTGCACCCAAGGCCCGTTTGGAATAAATGGAAGAAAACATCCTGCTACCCCCTGTGCTAGGAAGTAGCTGGAACTGGATTAACTTTTGCATAAGTTCAGTTCAAGGAAATAAGCAAGCCTGAACATTCAGGAGTGTGTGGCTGTTGAAATAACTGTGTTCTGCAGTGAAATTTTCAGGAGTCATTATGGGGAATGGTAATATGCCATGAATTGCGAGGCTTCCCTGGGGCCCATATACAACTTAATTTGCTTCAGTGTTTCCCTAATAATAACTCCCAGTCAGAAGGATAGAGAACCTTTTGGGTTGTTTTGCAGTATTTATGGAAGTGCTGAAACTACTGTAGTCTTTGTTTCCCAGGGCCCATTGGATTGAATGAGAAGAAAAACCTCCTGCTGCCTCTGTGCTAGGAAAGAGCTGGAACTGGACTAAATTCTGAATAAGTTCAGGCCAAGGAAATAAGCAAGCGTGAACTTTCATTAGTGGTTGGCTGTGGAAATAACTGTTCTGCAGTGAAATTTTCAGGAGTCTCTAGGGGAGCAGTAACTGAACATGGATTGCTAGGCTGCCCTGGGGCCCATATAGAAACTTAAGTTGCCTGAGTGTTTGCCTGATAATAACTCCCGTTCAGAAGCATAAAGCACCTTTCGTGTTGTTCTCCGGTATTTATGGAAGTGCAGAAACTACAGTATTCTTTGCTCCACAGGAACAATTGCAATGAAAGGGAAGAAAATCATCCTGCAGCACGCCATCCCAGGAAGGAGCTGGAATTACACTAACTTCTGCATAAGTTCAGACCAATGAAATAAGCATGCCAGAACTTCCAGGAGTGAGTGGCTGTGCAAATAACTGAGTTATGCAGTGTAATTTTCAGGAGTCTCTATGGGGAATGGCAATTGCCCATGGATTTCTAGGCTGCCCTGGGTCCCATATAGAACCTTAAGTTGCCTGAGTGTTTTCCTAATAAGAACTCCTGGTCAGAAGCATAAAGCACCTTTTCGGTTGTTCTTCAGTATTTATGGAAATGCAGAAACTATTGTATTCTTTACTTCCCAGGACCCCTCGGAATGAATGGGAAGAACAACATCCTGATGCCCTCTGTGCTATGAAGCAGCTAGAACTGGAATAACTTCTGGATAAGTTCATCCATGGAAATATGCAAGCTTGAACTTTCAGGAGTGTGTGGCTGTGGAAATAACTTCATTCTGTAGTGAAATTTTCTGGAGTCTCTGTTGAATGGCTATTGCTCAAGGATTGCTAGGATACTGTAGGGCCCTTATAGAAACTTAAGTTGCCTGAGTGTTTCCCTAGTAAGAACTCCCTGTCAGAAGCATAAAGCACCTTTTGGGTTATGCCGCAGTATTTATGGAAGTGCAGAAACCACTGTACTCTTTGCTTCCCAATCCTCATTGGAATGAATGGGAAGAAACACATCCTGCTGCTCTCTGTGCTAGGAAGGAGCTGGAACTGGAGGAACTACTGAATAAGTTCAGTCCAAGGAAATAAGCAAGCCTGAATTTTCAGTACTGTTTGGCTGTGGAAATAACTGAGTTCTGCAATGAATTTATCAGGAGTCTCTATGGGGAATTGCATTTCCCCATGGATTACTAGACTGCCCTGGCACCATATACAAACTGAAGTTGCTTGACTGTTTCCCTAGTAACAAATCCTGGTCAAATGCATAAAGTGCACTTTGAGTGATTCTGCGTTATTTATGGAAGTACAGTATCTACTGTATTCTTTGCTTCCCCAGTGCCATTGGAATGAATGTGAAGTAAAACATCCTGCTGCCCTCTGTGCTAGGAAGGAGCTAGAAGTTGACTTACTTCTGGATAAGTGCATTCCAAGGAAGTAAGTGAGCCTCTACTTCCAGGAATGTGTGGCTGTGGAAAAAACTGAGTTGTGCAGTGAAATTTTCAGGAGTCTCTATGGGGAATGGCAATTGTCCATGGAGTGCTAGTCTGCCCTGGGGCCCATATAGAAACTTATGTTGCCTGAGTGTTTCCCTAATAAGAACTCCCAGTCAGAAGCATAAAGCACCTTTCGGGTTATTCTGTGATATTTATGGAAGTGCAGAATCTACTGTATTCTTTGCTTCACAGGAAAAATTGGAATGAAATTTGAGAGAAACATCCTGCTGCCCTCTGTGCTAGGGAGGAGCTGGAACTGGCCTAACTTCTGGATAAGATCAGTCCAAGGAAATAAGTAAGCCTGAACTTTCAGGATTGTGTGGCTCTGGAAATAACTGAGCTCTGCAATGAAATTTTCAGGAGTATCTATGAGGAATAGCAATTGCCCATTGATTGCTAGGCGGCCTTGGGGCCCATATAGAAACTTAAGTTGCCTGAGTGTTTCCCTAATAAGAACTACAGCTCAGAATCATAAAGAAAGCGCTTTTCAGTTTGTTCTGTGGTATTTATGGAAGTGCAGAAAGTACTGTATTCTTTCCTTCCCACGCCCCTTTGGAATGAATGGGAAGAAAACATCCTGCTGCCCTCTGTGCTAGGAAGTAATTGGAACTGGACTATCTTCTGGATAAGTTCAGTCCAAGGAAATAAGGAAGGCTGAACAGTCAGTATTGTGTGGCTGTGGAAATAACTGAGTTCTGCAGTGAAATTTTCAGGAGTCCCTATTCCAAAGGCAGTTGCACATGGATTGCTAGGCTGCCCTGGGGCTCATATAGAAAGTAATGTTCCCTGAGTGTTTCCCTAATAAGAACTCACACTCAGAAGCCTAAAGCAGCTTTTGGGTTCTTCTGCGGTTTTTATGGAAGTGCAGAATCTATTGTATTCTTCGCTTCACAGGAAAAATTGGAATGAAATTTAAGAAAAACATCCTGATGCCCTCTGTGCTAGGAAGGAGCTGGAACTTGACTAACTTCTGCATAAGTTCAGGCCAATGAAATAAGCAAGCCTGAACTTTCAGGACTGTAAAGCTCTGGAAATTCCTGATCTCCGCAGTGAAATTTTCAGGAGTCTTTATGGGGAATGGCAATTGCCCATGGATTCCTAGGCTACCCTGGGGCCCATATAGAACCTTAAGTTGCCTGAGTGTTTCCCTGATAAGAACTCCCAGTCAGAAGCATAAAGCCCATTTCCAGTTGTTCTGTGGTATTTATGGAAGTGCAGAAACTACCGTAATCTTTGCTTTGCAGGCCCCTTTAGAATGAATGGGAAGAAAATCATCCTGCTGCCATCTATGCTAGGAAGGCATGGGATGGGGGAATGCGGAAAAGAAAGAAGGGAAAAGAAAAAAATTTTATATATATATGATCATTAAAATAGATACACTAGTAATTTTGCTTAATTCATTGAAAAGAAAGGTTTGTGCTAATATTGTTTGGATGATTGAATGCTGATATCTTGTACCCTGAGTAACTAATTTAAAGATAACAGTATGGCATGTATTAACCATTGTTACCCTCCTATTATGTGGCTTTGAAATTTCGTTCTATTTTTTCTCTTTAAAATAAATATTAAAAAAAGAGTTAGAAACTACACTGTAGTAAGACCTATCATACTTTATAATCAGAAACAATAATTGTACATACTGAAGAATGATATTAATTCAAATCTGTGAAACCTTGGGGAAAAATTATAGGCTCTGGGGTGATAACAAATCTCCAAAAGTTCTGTAAAGACTAGGGTACTCATGAGAACTTCAAAAATTCTCATTTCTTGAATATGCATGTCAGATTTTGCTGAATATTAAGCTCAGGAGCATGTATAAATTGAGTCTCAACATTTCTTTTAACTTAAAGACAGTACTTTACAAAAATAAGATCTAAGATTTGAGGTGAGAATAAATGAATAAATGAACCTGATAATCTTGGACCTATGTTGCCCACTGGACAATCTGCACCAGTAGCAGCATTCTTTTCTTGCCACAGGAGTGGTGTTCCTTGTCCCCAATAATAACTTCACCAGACAAAAATAAGTTACAAAATGAATCATGTTCTCAACAAGATCTCTCTTTTTTTGGCCCCTTCATTGACAAAAGATGAATAATCAATTTTTGGTCTCAGCCTCAGTAGTACAGGTATCATCCCCTACTGCTCAAGGAAGGAAAATTACAGAACATGGAAAATGTCCTAGGAAGAGTAGAAGAATGCATGTGGAATGATTCTACACAATGTTAAGATAGGTGTGGACAGAGGGAAAAATTTTATTCACAAGAGAAAAGTTACCTGATGTTTAAAATTTAATATCTGGCCCCTGCCAAAGGAAAGATCCTTGTCATCCAGATACAATTATGCTTGAAATACATGAGTTTAAGATGCTATAACTTCACTGTCATCATATCCATAGAGTTCACAGTATTGAAGGAAATAGAAATAACAATAAGGTTACTGTGTTGATTCAAAATGTAAGGATTAAATCTCAATCATCTTTTAAGAACTATTTTCTCTGTATTCAACTTCCATTTGAGAAATCTATAAAATACTTGGTCATACTCACATTGTATTTGCATCTCCATGAAACATGCTTTTCTTTGTCCATTTCAATGGTTCTCAAACTTTTCTCCACTTCTTCCAAGAAACTCTGTATAAAGATTTTTTCCTTAATACAAGAAGTATATTGTACATCTGTTTATTAAATACAGTGGTACCTCAATTCATGAACACTTTTGTTTGCTAACGACTTGGTTTGCAAACAGAAGCTTTCATCAAAATTGTGTTTATGTTTGTGAACTCAGCATCAGGTGATGAACACAACAACAGCCATCTTTCCCACATGAACATGAATATGGCTATCATTTTCAGAATCATGGAATGAATTGTTTGTGAACCAAGATACTTTATCTCTATATTACACATATATATATATATATATATATATACATCTCATCTATAAAAGACAAAGCACAATGGTTACTCTTTTTCTTCTTTACAGGGTTGGTGACTAAAATTTTAAGTTTAAAAGGATTTCTATTTTTTTATGTGGGTACAAGAAGTTGACCTCAGGACCTCACACTTGCCAGCAGGCACTTGTGCCACTGAGCGATATCACCAGCCCTTTTATTTCCTTTATGTGGGTTCCAGGAGTCAAACTCAGGACCTTGAGCTTGCCAGGCAGGCGCTTATGCCACTGAGCTATCTCACCAGCCCAGGACTTCTAACTTGAACATATAAAGAATTGAAATAAATCAGGCCCCCCAAATTCAAAGACCCAATCCAAAAATGAGCATCTGAGATGATTGCACACTTCTCAGATCAAGAAATACAAATGGCAATTAAAGATATGAAAAAATATTCAACATCATTGGCCATTCAAGAGATGCAAATTAAAATAACACTGAGATTCCATCTCACCCCACAAATAATGGCTATTATCAAGAAATCAACCAATAACAAATGCTGATGGGGCTGTGGGGAAAAAGGAACTCTTCTCCACTGTCGGTGGGAATGTAGACTAGTATAACCACTGTGGAAATTAGTGTGAAGATTCCTCAAAATCTAGGATTAGAGGTGCCATTCAACCCAGCTATTCCCCTTCTGGGTATCTTCCCAGAAGAATTAAAAACATCATACCACAGCTATATATGTGCACCCATGTTTATAGCGCACAATTTCTAATAGCTAGATCTTGGAAACAACCCAAATGCCCATCAACTGAGGAATGGATAAAACAGATGTGGGTTTTTTGTACAGTGGAGTACTACTCAGCCATAAAGAAGAATAAACTCAAGACTTTTATAGGTAAATGGATGCAACTTGAGAGCATACTCATAAGTGAAATAAATCAGACTCACATGTGTAAACATCATATTGTCTCCCTAGTGTTAGAAACTGAAAGAGTAAATAAGATCCAAAATGTACAATATATATTGTGAAAGGGGAAGAAACTACTCAAAAGGAAAGAACAACTGGGATAGGGGAAAGGAGAAAAGAAGGAAGGGAAAATAATATATATATATTCATATATATATATATACACACACACACACACTTATACACACACACACATGGTAGGTAAGATAATTATAGTACTAATTTCTATTAGTTCATTGAAAAAAATAGTTTGTGCTTATATAGTTTGATCAATTTTTCATGCCTATATCTTGTAAACTGAGTGACTACTTTGAAGATAACAATACACAATATATTAACCATTGTTAATCTTCTATCATCATATTTCTAAATTCTCCATCATTGTTTTATTGTTTTTCTCTTTAAAATAAAATTTTTAAAAAGGTAAAATAAATTTTAATTTTAAAAAGTAAAAAATATAAAAGCCATTATCATGTAACTTAACTTAGAACAGTATTCCCTAAATACATAATTTTACTGTGCCTACAAACAAAATATATTTTTTCATGAAAGTAAAAGTAGTTTGGGAATAATCTGAATACAAGTTGTCAATTTTCCTAGTATTTAATTTTATTTTCAAAATAAAGTACATTTCTTGGTTTTCCTTTTCCTTTTTATATACTGCTGCTTCATAATTCAATTTATTTCATTATGGTAATTTTCATAGGGAGTAAAACTATTTCATGTGTAAAAAACTTTATAGTCTTTTGGATAAGGAAAGTCTGCAAACCTAGAGAAACATATTAACTTTTTCTTTGTAATGTAGTCACTTCATAACACTGACATTCAGTTTAGATATCAAAGTGTTAAGTTATTTTGAAGACATTTACTAAAAAAACTTATACAAGCATGTTTTAAAAATCTATAATTTTAATGAAGGTAAATTTCTGAAAGTAATCACAGACTGATTGAGATTTCCGTAATTCTTCAATGAAAATAAAATAATGACTATCTACAGGGCAAATTAAAAATAAGACATTTTCTTCTAAAATTTAATATAAATTTACCTATAAAAATTGCCAAAAAGAGAATTAGCAACGTAGGATTAATGATCCTTTCTACATTGTTGACTGTAAGTATTGTAAATACTTGTAAATACTGTAAGTTACAGTATTTATTCATTACATATTCTACAGATAAGTATATATCAGAACAAAATTTTTATTATTATTGTCCTAAACTGGTCAAAAATGAATTAGCTTTTAATTTTTAATTTGCATAATGAAAATGTTTAAGAATCCTAAATAAAAAATTTTGACTTTATAACTCAAGAGAGAGCAATTTTCTTTTGTAATTGACCAAATATCAAATAGTTTAGGCCTTACTGATCGGATGATCTCAGTTCTGTCATCATGATAAAAGAGAGGAAAAGGATTATATGGAAACCAAAGAACATTGCACTTTTCCAACAAAACTTTATTTACAAATACAGGAGAGTCAGTTTTGGGACATATACTGACATTTGCTAATCAGTAGTACAGAAATAGTAAGATAGCAGTGGGCTTTATTTATATAACCATTCTGGTGTATTGATGCTATTTATTTTTTCTTGCTTTTCTTTCTTCTTTTTTCTTCCTTTAGTAGTGTATGTTTGTTTATAGTACATGAAGTTTACTTTCATCTTAGGGAGTAGGTACATGTACCTAACATAGCTTAGTTCTATTTTAATCCCCTTCTTATCCCCCTCCCTCCTTCCATTTCTAAATCACCCTTCCTCATTTTTATCCTTGTTGATATTATTTCTCTTAGTTACTTTTCTCTCATTGCCAAGACAAAATACCCAACACCCAAAGCTAAAGGAGGAAAGGCTTGTTTGACACACAGTTTGTAAAGGTTTCAGTTCACCATTGGCTGGTTCCAAGTCAGGGTGGCATGGCAGAGAAAAATCACACAGGAGAAACAGTTCATGGCAGGTGGAAAGCAGAAGGCAGCAAGGCAGCAAGCTGCAAGTTACAAGCAACAAGCAACAACCTTATTTCTGTCCCTTACCTCTTATCCAGGCTACCCACATTTAGAGTAGTACTTACACCCAGGGTAGGGCAGCCTTAATCCTAGCATTGCACCATAAATCAATCCCAGCATCACATCCTTGATCCTGGTAGCCCCTAGATCCAGCCACCTCTAAAAAGCCCCATCTATGACCACATGAGCTTTAGGGAGGACATCCATGTACAAGCCATAACATTATTTTTAGGTCATATTTAAGATATATAATGCTTACATTCATTATGGATATAAGGTACATGTAAGTGACATATCTTAAACTGTTTTACTTCACCTCCACTCTTCACCTTTGCCCTCCTGAACCCCTTCCCAGTTGCAAAAGATCTCTCTGTTTCCTTCTATCAGCCTTTTATTTTTTCTCTTTATTTTACTTTGCCTTACTCAAATGAGAGATACCATGTGGTATTTAAACTTTTGTGTCTGATTTATTTCACTTCAAATATTACATTTTCTAGGTGTATCCATTTCTTACAAATGTTTAGAATTTATCCTTTATAACCAAGAAGTATTCCATTATTTATACTTCCCACATTTTCTTTATCCATTTGTCTGTTGGTGGGCATACAAGGTATATCCAAGATTTAGCTTTTATGAATTGTGTTTCTATAAAAGTTGTTATGTATTTCTAGCTATAACATGATGTCTTTAAGTTTCTGGAGAAGATATGTGGAAGGGGAATAGCTGGGTCAAATGAAATTTCTCAGTTTAATTTTTGAAGCATCTCCATCCTGATTTTCATAGCAGTTTTACTAGTTCACATTCCTGCCAACAGCGTAGGAGGGTTCCTTTCTCACCACAGTCATGCCAGCATTTGTTATTCTTTAATTTCTTGATGATTGCTATGTTTTGGTACAAAATAAAATCTTAGCATTGTTTTATTTTGCTTTTCTCTAATGGCCATAGATGTTGAACATTTATTTATATGTTTATAGGCCATTTTTACTTCTGAGAAGTGTCTATTCTCATTTCTTATTTGAGTCTTGTATTTGGAGGGAAGGTCTAATTTTTTTTTAGTTCTTTTTAAACTCTAGATATTCGTCTTCAGTTGAGGAATAGCTGGCAAAAACTATTTCCCCATTCTGTCAGTTGTCTCTTCACTATGCTGTTTATCAAATGGCATGGTATAGGCACAAAACCAGATATGTGCATCAGTGGAACAGAATAGAGCATACAGAAACAGCCCCAGACACATGCAGTTATTTGATCTTTGACAAACAGGCCAAAAGCACAGTGGGAAGAAAGACAGCCTATATATATACTATCCGTTTTTTATCAATCCTTCTCTTTTCATATTTGCAACTCTTTTTATAACTTAAAAGGTATGACTCACTACCATGAACTCTACATTAGAAATCTTGTATCCCATATTTGTTTTACTCTTTTAGCTGAAGTTGGCAAACTGGGATCTTCACTAGCCCACCATTTCCAATACAAGTGAAAGAAAAAATGTTGCATAAAGTGGTTTGTATGTGCAAACAGCTAGTGTTCTCAGTGTCTGGCTATAAATTACACACAGAGAATCGAGTCTGACTTTACTCCCTGGAATGCACCTATCTGCAATATTGCTTTTCAGAGTGCATGTACCTCAGGCCTCTATAGTGCATAGCAGTTTGGCCTGGAATGTGCTGTGAACCTCCGTTAAAGAGGCAGGAGGCACTGTTGGGAATGTCTCACTAGTGTGAACTCTAGGTTAGAAGTGTAACTAGTATCCAAGATTTGCTCTGCTATTTTAACTAAAGTTAAACCAAAATATAACCCTAGCCCAAATCCTAAAGTAACTTGAACCCAAACTCTAACCCTAATCCTAACCATAAACCTAACTCTAACACTAACCCTTAACCTAACCTAAGCACTAACTCTAATCTCAACCTTGACCCTAACCCAACTCAAAACCTAAATCTAATCCAAAACCTAGCCCAAACCCGAAAGCAAACCACAACCCTAAAACTTCCCTGAAAAATAACCCACACCCTAAATGTAACCCAAACCTAAACCTAAACCCTAAACATAATACTAAACCTAGTTCTAAGCCCTGACACAAACCCTAATGCAAGGGTCAGCCCAAACCCTAACATTAACGCTAACACTAACCCTACACCAAACCCTAAATCTAGCACAAAACCTAACACGGTCCTTAACACTACCATTATCCCAAACCCTAATGCTAACCATAATTCAAGATCTAACACTAATTCTTAACCTAACCTAACCCTAATGCTAACAATAACACTGAATCAAAATCTAACCCAACACTAACCCTAACACTAGCCCTACACTGAAGTCTAAACCTAAAACTAACCCTAACCCTAAACCTAATCCTAACCCTAATGATAACCCTCACAATAATCCTAACCCTAACCCTAAACCTCCTAATCAGAACCCTAACTTTAACCCAAACAATAAATCTAACCCTACACTTACCCTAACACTAACCCCACCCTATCCTGAATAGGAAGCCTAACCCTAACCCTAATCCTAATGTTAAGCATAACCCCTAGCCCTAACCCTAAACCAAAGCCTAATCCTAAACCTCACACTAACACTAACTCTAACCCGAACCCAAACCCAAACTGATACCCTAAAACTAATCCTAACCATAAAATGAACTCTAAAGTGCCTGCCTGGCAAATGCAAGGTCCTCAGTTCAATTCCCAGTACAAGAAAAAAGGAACACTAACACTCTAATGCTAATGCTAACACTAACCCTAACATTCTAACAGTAAACTTAACCCTAACACTAAAACTAATCACAACCATGACCCGTACCCTAGCCAGAACTCTAATCTTAACTCTAAATCTAACTCGAAACCTACCCCTAACCATAACCTGAAGCCTAATGCTAAACAGAACCCTAAACCTAAACCTTACTCTAACCCTAAACTGAACCCCAGCCAAAACTGAAACCCTAATCAAAACATGAACCTGAACCTTAAAACTAAATCTAACCAGAACGTGAACCCAAAACCTAACCATAAAAGCAACCTCAACCCTAAACCTCTAACAATAATCCTAACTGTAAACCTAAACCTAACCCTAACCCTACCTGAACCCAAAACCTAACCCTAACCCTAAACCTAACCTGAAACTTAAACCTAAACCTAAACTGAACCTGAAACCTAATGTGAGCCTTAACGCTGATCCTAATTCAAAACATGACTGTAATCCTAAAACTAACCCAAACCTGAGCCCTAACTCTAAGGCTAAACCCTGGCCCTAAAACTAAACCTAACCCTAAACCCTTAACCTAACCCTAACCTTAATTCAAAAACACTCATCCTGAACCTACCCTAACCATAAACCAAACTCTAACACTAAGCCTACGAAGCACCCTAAACTTCATACTAAACCTAAACTAAACCATAACCCTAACACTAAAAATAATCCTAACCTGTACCTTATCCTAACCCTAAACCCAACACTAAACCTAACCCTAAAACTTGTCCTAATCTGAACCCTAAATAAAACCCTAATCCAAAAGGAAACCCTAAACCTAACTCTAAAGCTAAGTATAACACACAACCATAAACTGAGCCCAAATCCTAAACCTTACATTAACACTATCACTAACAATAATGCTGACACTTACCATAAATCTAAACTTAATCTAAACCTAACCTAACCCTAAACTGAACCCTAACATTCTAATCCTAACCCTAACCCATACCATAGCCTTCTAATATTAATGTGAACCCTATCCCTAATCCTAAACCTACACATTGAAAGTAAGCCTCAAAATAACACTAACTGGAATTCTAACACTAACTCTAATTGTAAAACAAAAAGCCTGTGCCTAATTAACCCTAACCTAAACATATCCTGAAACCTAAATGTAAACCAAACCCTAACTGTAACTTTAACTCACACCTGAACATGATCTTTACCCTAATTCTAACCTAAAACCTAACTGTAACTCTAAAGCAAACTCTAACAGTAAACCTAAATTGAATCCTAAACCTCACCCTAACACTAGCCCAAAAACTAATCCTAAACCTACCCTGAAGCTGAACCCTAAACCTAACCTGAACCCTAACCCTAACTTGAAATATAACTCTAACCATGTTACCTATAAACAGAACCAGAACCTAAACTCTAATTCTAAACCTAGCCTTAATCCTAATAATAACACAAAACCTACACGTAAAACTAAGCCTAACCAGAAGACTAACCCTAATTCTAATCCTACACCAAGCGTATTTCTAACCCAAAATCTAATCCATAACCAAATTCAAACACTAACAATTAACTTACTCTAAACCTAACTGGAAATCTAATCCTAACCCTAACCCCAGCCCTAACCCAAAAGCAACCCAAACCCTAACCATAAAAAAAAAAACTCATAACAAACGCTATCATTAACAGTAACCCTAACAAGAACCTGAACCCTAAATCTAAACTTAACCCAAACCTAACAAAAAAACAAACCCTAATGTGAACCCTAACCCAAAACATAACCTTAACCTTAACCCAAACCTAAACCTAACACTAACATGAACTGAACCTCAATTCTAACCCTAACCCTAAACCTAATCCTAACCATAACAAAAACCCTCTCCCTAAAATTAGCCCTAACCAAAGCCTAAACCTAAACCTTGTCTTAAACAGAACTCTAACCCCCGTAAAATTAACCATAAACCTAAACCTGGCACCAACCTGAAAGCAAAACAAAACCCTAATCCTAACCCTAAGCCTCTAACTCCAAGCCTAACCTTAAACATAACCCAGATGCTAATACTAACCTTAAACCTAACCAGAACCTAAAACCTAACCCAAACAGAAGTCTAATCATAACTGTGACCATAACAATAGGGCCTAACCCTAGCCCAAAACCTAATCCCAGTCCTAAACCTAACCCTAAACCTAAAATATACCTTAACAATAACCCTTATCCTTTCCCTAAACCTAACCCTAATACTAACACTAAACTTAACCTAACCCTAACCCAAAACCTAACCATAACCAGATCCCTAAGTCTAACCCTATTTCAAACTATAAAACTAATACTTAACCTAACCCTAACCTGAACCTCAAACATAACCCTAATCCCATCTCTAACAATACCAATCCATAAGCCTACCCTTAACATGAAACCAAATTCTAACTCTATCCCTGCCCTAACCTTAATGCCAACCCTAACCCTAACCCAAACATTAACATTAACCCTTGTGCTAACTCTAAATCTAACCCCAACACAAAAACTAAACCTAACCATAACCCAAACATGAACCCTAAACCTAAACCTAAACCCTAACCATAGACCTAGCACTAACACATACCCTAACCCAAAACCTATTTGCAAACCTAATCCTATCCCTAACCTGAAACCGAACCCTAACCATAACCTGTCCTGAAAACAAGCCCTAAACCTAAAATTAACCTGAAACCTAACCCAGCCCTAAATTTAATCTTAACTCAAAACCTAAATCTAAACCTAACCTGAACCCACAGCTGAACCTGAAATCTAACCATTATACTAAGTCTAATCCTAACACTAACACAAAATGTTTTCTTGACATTAACCCTAACACGAATCTTAAAATTAACCCTAACATTAAACCAAGCTCTAACCAGAACCCTAACCCCAATCCTAACCAGACCACAAACCTAACCCAAATACCAACCATAAATCCAATCCTTAACATAACACTAAATGTAACCCTAATGCTAACCCAAGCACCAAACCTAAACCTAAATTTAAACCTAACCCTACACTGAACACTAAGCCTAACACTTACCCTTAACCAAACCCTAACCCTAACACTAAAACCTAACCCAAACCCTAATCCTAACCCTAACCCAAATGGGAACCCTAAACTTAATACTAAACCTAACACTAACCATGACCATAACCCCTACACCTAAGCCTAAAACTAACTCTAAAACTTGCCTTAACTCTAACACTAACTCTAATCCTTGCCCTAAACCTAACCCTAACACTAACACTAGCCCCAAAAACTCTACCAAAGGACTCCTAAAATTAATAATAAAATCCAGTAGTGTAGCAGGATACAAAGTCAACACTCAAAAACAATAGCATTCCTTATATAAATAACAAATTCACTGAGAAAGAATTAGGGAAATAACAATTTCCACAATAGCATCAAGAAAAATAAAATAGAGGAGACCGCAGGTGACTTCTCCCTGTGCCAGGAACCACAGCATGACAGAAGTTCAAATCTGCAGACACATGGTGACAGCTGGCTCCCCTCCCCCGGGCCTCCACAGAGGAATGAGAGACAGCAGCAGCACAGGGGAGCAGTAAAGGACTGTGCTGGCTGCAGTGAGCGCCTCCAAGGCGCAGCCATCCCACGTGAGAGAGCAATTGCCTGGGCACCATTGTGGGGGTGGGGCAGCAAAACAGCATGGGGCCAAAATACAGTGCTCAGGACTCAGCACTGGCACCGTGGCTCTCAGGCCCGCAGAAAGTGCGCCGACGGAGGCAGGTGAATGAGACTGGTCTCTGCCAGAGAGTCCAGGCTACTGCTCACTGCCCTGCCAAAGGGCTACTTCTGGCTTGCAGGGACAGACCTGCATGGAACAGGACTCTGTCACCACAGGGTGCCTGCCTACAGCAGAGTCAAAATCTGGAACTGATTCTTTATTTTTCTTCTCTCTCTCTTTTTCTCCCCTTCATTTTTTGTTCTGGTGAAGGTGTTCTTTTTTGGTGGGGTTTTTGTTTGTTTGTTTGATTGTTTTGCTGATTTGTCTTCATTTTTGTTTTTGTTTGTCTGTTTGCTCTTTCCTTCATTATTCTATCTGGTTTTTATATGAGTGCAAACAGAGCCTCTAACGTCCTTGTGATTGTGATTCTGATCTGTTCTTTCTTTTATCCCTTCCTTCTCTTTTTCCCACCAATCCTTTACACCAGTTTCCCAATGTTAGAGGGATCCCTCTTGGTCCTTCTGCCATACATCTAATTCCTTCCTCTTCTCCCAATTCTCTATTTCCTCCTTAACTCATTTTAAATTTAGAGTCCTGAGGGCAAAATTGCCATATTAAGGACTTATATACTGAAAGTAATTTTTCTGGTGTGTTTTAGATTTTATTATATAACCACAACTCTATATGGTTAAAAGTGGCAAATAAATGGTTAGCTCAGTCTGTCATGTTCTAGGCTGTGTTTGATGCTTTAGGTACCATTATAGCCAAAAGTGACATAACTGTTCTAAACAGCTTTTCTTACTGGTATTCCATGACTGAGCTTGACTAAGGGTCACAGAAAATACAGTGGCACAGTACCAAGGAACCAAGGATTGGGCCAAACAGGCAGTAACTTCTCATACCCAACAAATTGAAGAGGTAGGATCTTGCAGCAGGCTCAAAACCCAAAAATAAACTATGCCTGGAAGATAACAGAGAAGTAGTCATCTCCGAAGGATTTTAAACACTAGCAATAAAGCAACCTACCATAGGTAATTTACAAACATCACCCCAGGAATTAAACTAAAGAAAGAAAAGAGCACGAGACAACACTTAAACAAGATGCAACCCAACACATCCAATTCACCAAAGGCAAACCTAGAGCGCAATGAAATGGGACAATCCAAAAGCCACTCACCTGGCATCTCTGAAGCGGTTACAACAAAGCAACTGAATGAGGCTCTGGAAAAAATTAAATCAGAAATAATTTCATAGATAACTGCAGAGATAATGTCCACAATGAAGACCATGCTTAAGGATGCTAGAGCAGACACTGACAAAAAAAAATGATGAGCTTAAGAAAATGATGGAAACATTTAATGCTCAGCATAGGAAAGAAATGGAATCCATAAGGCCGATTCAAGTAGATATCCAGGAGAACAAAAATTCCATTGAAAGTATTTGTAGCAGATTAGGCCAATGTGAGGACAGAATCTCAGATATAGAAGACAGGCTTGTGATGAGTGATTATGAAAAGAAAGAATTCCTAAAAATAACAAGGGACCATGAAAAATCAACCCAGCAGCTGCTAGATGACACAAAGAGAAATAACTTAAGATTAATTGGAATCAATGAAAAAGCAGGAGATAGCATAAAAGACATCAGGACCCTGTTCACAGACATTATCACAGAAAATTTCCCTGGTAGAGTAAAAGAATTTGACCTTCATATAAATGAGGCTTATAGAACTCCAACCAGCCATGATCAAAAAAAATCTTCAGCCAGACATATCATAGTCAAGATCCAAGAAATTCAACAGAGGAGCAGAATCTTAAAAGCTACTAGGGAAAAGAGACAAATCACCTATTAAAGAAAGCCCATCAGAATCACAGCTGACTTTTCAGCATAAACCCTCAAGTCAAGAAGAGCTTGGAATGACATATTTCAAGCTCTAAAGGAAAATAACTTTCAACCCAGATTGATGTACCCTGCAAAACTATCCTTCAAAATTGATGGAGAAATAAAATACTTCCATAAAAAAGAACATCTGAGAAAATTTATGACCACCAAACCAGCACTCCAAAATGCTCCGAAGGACATTCTAAGGAGATAACAAGGACTACAACTCCAGGAACCCCAACAGAAGGAATCCACCAGGCAGGGCAGATAATTAAAAAGAGGAAGGGTGAAAAAAGAGAGGGGGAACCAACAACAGGAAAATAACGTGAAAGGTATAAGCCAATACATATCAGTTTTAACCATCAATGTTAATGGTCTCAATTCAACAATCACTCAATTCACCAGACTGGCAAAATGGATCAAGAAACAAGATCCAACAATATGCTATATACAAGAAACAAATTTAATTCAGAAAGAAATTCATAGACTGAAAGTCAAAGGATGGAAAACAATACTCCATGTGCCAGGAACCCAGAAAAAAGCAGGGGTAGCTATTCTTTTTGCAGACAAAGTGAATTTCAAGCCAAGAATGATTCAGAAAGATAAAGATGGTCATTACATCCTTGTAAAGGGAAAAATCCAAGAGGAAGAGATAATGATCATAAATATATATGCAACAAATACCAGTGCACACAACTATATAAAACAAGTATTAAAGGACATGAAAAATCAAATAAGCACTAATACAATGATATTGGGGGATCTCAATACTCCACTGTCACAAAAAGAAAGATCAACTAGACAAAAAATTAATAATGAAATAGTAGAACTGAACCAAACTTTTGAACAAAAGGTCTTAGTAGATATCTACAGAGTGTTCCACCCCATAACATCAAAATACACATTCTTCTCAGCTGCACATGGGATGTTCTCCAAAATAGACCACATACTAGCTCATACAATCAGCTTAAGTAAGTGCAAAGGAATTGAAATTATCCCGTGCGTGTTATAAGACCATAGTGCAATGAAATTAGAAATCAATGGCAAAAGAAATCACAAGAACTTCCTAAACACATGGAAATTAAACAGCACCCTTCTGAACAACCAATGGGTCACAGATGAAATTAAAGAAGAAATTAGACAGTTTCTACAATTGAATGATAATGACAGTACAACATACCGGAACTTATGGGATACAATGAAAGCAGTCCTAAGAGGGAAATTTATAGCATTAAATTCCTATATCAGGAAAACAGAGCAAGCCCAAATAAAAAACTTAATGGTGAACCTCAAACTTCTAGAAAAAGAAGAGCAGGCTAAGCCAAAAGCCCATACAAGGGAGGAAATTATAAAGATCAGAGCAGAAATTAACATATTGGAGACTAAAAAACAATACAATCAATGAATCAGAGTTGGTTATTTCAAAGAATAAATAAGATTGACAAAACCTTATCCCACCTTATTAAAAAAAAGAAAAGACTCAAATCCATGCAATTGAAAATGAAAACGATGATGTCATGACAGGCCCTGCAGAAATTCAGAAGATAATCTATACCTATTTTGAAAATTCATATTCTACTAAGATGGAAAATACAGAAGAAATGCAGAGATTCCTACACACGTATGAATTACCAAAACTGAATCAAGAAGATATGAAAATCCTAAATAAACCAATATCAACCAATGAAATCAAAGATGTAATTAAAAACCTCCCAACAAAGAAAAGCCCAGGCCCTGATGGATTCACTGCCGAATTCTACAAGAAATTTAGAGAAGAATTAACACCACTACTTCTCAAACTTTTTAATGAAATTAAAGAGAAGCAATACTCCAAAATTCATTCCTGGAAGCAAGCATTACCCTGATACCAAAACCAGAGAAGGACCCAACTAAGAAAGAGAACTAGAGGTCAATCTCCCTAATAAACACAGATGCAAAAATCCTCAATAAGATACTGGCAAACAGCATACAGCAAATCATCAAAAAGATTATACACCATGACCAAGTTAGATTCATCCCAGGGATGCAGGGATGGTTCAATATATGTAAATCAATAAATGCAATACACCATATTTACAGAACCAAGGACAAAAATCATATGATCATCTCAATAGATGCAGAAAAAGCTCTTGACAAAGACCAGGACCCATTCATGATAAAAAAAAAAAAAACCTACAGAAAATTGGAATAGATGGTCTTTATCTCAATCTGATAAAAGCTATCTATGACAAACCAACAGCCAATATCATACTAAATGGACAGAAACTGGAAGCTCCTCTCTAAAATCAGGAACAAGACAAGGATGTCCACTGTCCCCACTCTTATTCAACATAGTTCTGGAAACTTCAGCCAGAGCAATTAGAGAAGAGAAAGAAATAAATGGAATAATGATTGGAAAGGAAGAAGTTAAATTATCATTATTTGCAGATGACATGATACTCTACACAGAAGACCCCAAAAACTCCACTAAAAATCGCTAGACTTAATAAGCAAATTTAGTAGTGTAGCTGGATACAAAGTCAACACTCAAAAATCAATAGCCTTTCTGTACACAAATAACAAACTTACTGAAAGAGAAATTAGGGAAACAATACCTTTCACAATAACATCCAAAAAAATGAAATACCTAGGAATCAACCTCACAAAGGATGTAAAAGATCTCTACACTGAAAACTACAGTACTCTGAAAAAGGAAATTGAAGAGGATATCAGAAAACGGAAAGATATCCCTTGCTTCTGTATAGAAAGAACCAATATAGTGAAAATGGCCATACTTTCAAAATTGTTATACAGATTTAATGCAATTCTAATTAAAATTCCAACAGCATATCTCACAGAATTAGAGAAAACAATCCTGAAATTCATCTGGAATCAGAAGAGACCTAGAATAGCAAAAGCAATTCTGGGCAACAAAGGCAAGGCAGGGGGCAGCACAATCCCTGATTTGAAATTATACTATAAAGTTACTGTGATAAAAACAGTGTGGTACTGGCAAAAAAAAGACCTGAAGATCAATGGAACAGATTAGAAGATGCTGAAACAACCCCAGACATACTAAGCCACATTATTTTTGACAAAGGGGCCAAACACATTCACTGGAAGAAAGATAGCCTCTTTAATAGATGGTGCTGGAAAAACTGGCTCTGCACATGCCACAGATTAAAACTAGACCCATATCTTTCACCATGCACTAAACTAAATTCAAAATGGATCAGAGATCTAAATATTAAAACAGAAACATTAAATCTGCTGGAAGGTAGGATAGGTAAAACCCTTGAAGATATTGGTGTAGGCAAAGACTGTATGACTAAAACCTCAACCGCACAGGAACTATCACAAAGAATCAACAACTGGGATCTCATCTTATTAAAAAGTTTTGCACAGCAAGAGAAACCACCAACAGAGTGAAGAGACAACCCAAAACGTGGGAAAAAAATGTTTGCCAGCTGTTCCTTGGACAAAGGATTACTATCGAGAACATACAAAGAACTCAAAAAATCAGACCTCCCAAATTTAAAGACCCACTCCAAAAATGGGCATCTGAGATGAATACACATTTCTCAGATGAAAAAACACAAATGGCAAATAAATATACAAAAAAATGTGCAACATTACTAGTCATTCGAGAGATGCAAATTAAAACAACACTGAGATACCATCTCACCCCAGAAAGAATGGCTATTATCAAGAAATCAACTAATAACAAATGCTGGAGGGGCTGTGGGGAAAAAGGAACCCTTCTCCACTCTTGGTGGGAGTGTTGACTGGTACAGCCACTGTGGAAATCAGTGTGGAGATTCCTCAAAAAACTAGGACTGGAGGTCCCATTTGACCCAGCTATTCCCCTTCTGGGTATCTTCCCAGAAGAATTAAAAGCATCATACCACAGCGATAGATGTGCACCCATGTTTATAGCAGCACAATTTGTAATAGCCAGATTTTGGAAACAACCAAAATTTCCATCAACTGAGGAATGGATAAAAAAGATGTGGTATTTTTATACATAGGAGTACTACTCAGCCATAAAGAAGGATAAACTGGAGACTTTTATAGGTAGATGGATGCAACTCGAGAAAATACTCATACGTGAAATAAACCGGACGCACATGTGTAAGCATCATATTGTCTCCCTAGTATGAGAAACTGAAAGAGTAAATAAGATCCAAAATGTACAATAGATATGATGAATCAAAAACAAACTGGTCAAAAGGAAAGAGAGACTGGAATGGCGGATTGGGGAAAAGAAAGAAGGAAAAAGAAAAAAATTGTATTTATATATAAGGTGGTTAAGATAGATACACTACTAATTTTACTTAGTTCATTGAAGAGTAAGGTTTGTGCCAGTAATGTTTGGACAATTGAATGTTGATATCTTGTACCATGAATAACTAACTTAAAGATAACAATACATAATGTATTAACCATTGTTACCCACCTATTATGTTGTTTTGAAATTTTGTTCTTTTTTGATTTGTTTTGTTTTGTTTTTTCTTCTCTTTAAAATAAAAAAAAAATCCTGGGCAACAAAGGCAAGGCAGAAGGCATCACAATCCCTGACTTGAAATTATACTACAAAGCTACTCTGATAAAACCAGCGTGGTACTGGCAAAAAAACAGGCCTAAGGATCAGTGGAACGGATTAGAAGATGCAGACACAAATACAAACACACTCAGCCACCTTATCTTTGACAAAGGGGCCAAATATGTTCACTGGAAGAAAGATAATCTCTTTAATAAATGATGTCAGAAAAACTGACTTTCTACATGCTGAAGATTAAAATTAGACCCATATCAATCACCATGCACTAAACTAAAGTCAAAATGGATCAAAGATCTAAATATCAAAACAGAAACACTAAATCTACTGAAAGAGAAAGTAGGTAGAAATCTTGAATACATAGGGATAGGCAGAGACTTCAGGAACAAAACCAAAACTGCACAGGAAACACTTCAAATAATCAACAACTGGGGTCTCTTCTTATTAAAAAGCTTTTGCACATCAAAAGAAATCACCAACAGAGTGAAAAGACAGCCTACATAGTGGGAAAAAAATTTAGCCGATTGTCCCTCAGACAAAGGACTTATATCTAGAACATATAAAGAACTGAAAAACCTCAGATCCCCAAATTCAAAGACCCAGTCCAAAAATGGGCATCTGAGATGACATGCAGCTCTCAGATGAAGAAATACACATAGCAAATAAATATATGAAAAAATGTTCAACATCAATGGTCATTCAAGAAATGCAAAATAAAACCAGAAGCTTCCATCTCCCCCCACTAAGAATGGCTGTCTTCAAGAAATCAACCAATAACTAGCGCTGGCAAAGCTGTGGGAAAAAGGAAAACTTCTCCACTGTTGGTGGAAATGTAGACCAGTGCAACCACTATGGAAATAAATGTGGAGATTCCTCAAAAAACTAGGATTAGAGATTGTACTCGACCCAGCTATTCGCCTTCTGGGTATTTTCCTTGAAGGACTAAAAACATCATACCACAATGATATATGTGCACCCATGTTTATAGCAGCACAATTTGTAATAGCTAAATCTTAGAGCCAACCCAAATGCCCATCAACCAAGGAACGGATAAAAAAGTTGTGGTATTTTTATACAATGGAGTACTACTGAGCTATGAAAAAGGATAAACTTGAGACTTTTATAGGGAAATGGATGCAACTTGAGACCATAATCATAAGTGAAATAAACCAGATGCACATGTGTAAACATCATAATGTCTCCCTAGTGTAAGAAGCTGAAAGAGTAAGATCCAAAATGTACAATAGATACTGTGAATGGGAAGAAACTTTTCAAAAGGAAAGAGAAACTGGGAAAGGAAAAAAGAAGGAAGGGACAAGTAAAAATATATTTTTTTATCTTGTGTGTGTGTGTGTATATATATATATATATATATACACAGGATAATTAAGATAGTTATACTAGTAACTGCAATTAGTTCATTGAAAAGAAAAGTTTGTGCCTATATTGTTTGATCAATTTTTCATGCCTATATCTTGTAATATGAGCAACTACATTGAAGATAATAATGTGCCAGAAGCAGAGATGCAAAAGAACACAGAGAGTGAGTGATGCAGATACATTGAGAAGAAGCAGAGGAGTGATGTGATCTTACTCAGATTTCCAAAGAATCCCTGGGGGATGAAACAGGGAAGTTGGTAGAGGTTCTAGCAATGGTCTGGGCACTTAGGAAAACTGAAAGGGAAAGTTTTTCTTCCTAAAACTGGATGGAGGTTCATTTGTAATCTTCAACAAAGCTGGAGATTTGAGGTAGGTAAAAATATATAAGACAGAGCAACTCTTCAGAGCATGGGCTAGGGTGTGCAGTGACAGCCAATCCCAAGTTGATGGGTTCAGATTGAGTTTGTTACTTACATTCTATTGAGGTGTTTTTGTGTGTGTGTGTGGGTATGGGGGGTCAACCTCAGGACCTCACGCGCCAACAGGCACCCATGCTGCTGAGCGGTATCACCGGCCCTTTTTCCATATGTGGGTTCCAGGAGTTGAACTCAGGCCCTTGCACTTACCAGGCAGGTACTTACACCACTGAGCCATCTCAATGGCCCCTATTGAGGTGTCTTGAGTTAGTGACCAGAGTCAGTTCTTGTTACCCCTGCTCAAGACCATGGATGCTGACCAACTTCTGGGGGCATCACAAACTGTGCAGAGGAGCGATAGGATTCTGTCGGTCACTGGGTGTCCTGGGAGGGGATCTATTTGGAACAGCATCTGGTGAAGCTTCTCATCATCTCCTCCCATGTTAATCCCTATGGAGCAGGAAGGATGTGGCAGACAGAGGGCCCCATGTGGTGGGAGGAAGATGGATCCACAGGAGAAACATGGTCACACTGAATATTCTGCTTATCATTCAGATGTTTCCTAAGGGTTATGTTCTTGGTGCTGTGCTCTTCCTAAGACACATGTCATGAATGCACAGACAGCCCCTGAGACAAGACTCTCACCTTAATCTTTTCCCTCAGTTCGGATTCTCCTTCCATCTCTGTCATTTTCTACAAACCATGGTGTAAATTAACTGATCTGGGGTTTCTCAATAGGGCATAAATGTGTGGGTTCATTTTACCCCATGGGCCCCCCCACCACAAAATCTAGAGGTGGCCTCCAAGGGAATTGCCAATTCCATGGCCTCTTTCCACCCCCTCAGCTCACTCCTTCATGGAGCTCCTAGGACTCTGTGTATATCCTTTGCACACCCTTGTGCTACCCCCCTGCTGTAGCATCTACATATTTCTTGGGATCTGGGATCAATTCAGGAGGGTCATGAGATCCCTGAGGTGCTGAGGATGATTATCACTTTTTTCAGGACTCCATTGATTCTAGCACTATGTGTAGGTAAAGTAGCTCCCCTACTGACCCTGTCTGGCAGCCATTGATCACAACTTACAATCAGGTCTTCTGCTTCTTGTGAACATAAAAGCAAAGACACAAAGCACAAGTAGCACCTTGAAGCCAAACAGCAGATCTGTGAGGACAGTATCAGGAGTACATGGCTCCAGACCTAGAAATCAAAGGACAAGAAAAGCCATTAGAGGGGTGACCTGGGCATCCATTCTCAAGACCCTGCACTTGCACCATCTGAAACTAATTGGTCTTAGAAAATCTCTGAAAATTTTGAACCTAAGCCCTATCTTGTGTGTCCTGGCTTACATCAAGGCAGAACCAAGGAGTCAGTGGTTCACCCTTTCTACCCAGCCCTGCCCCAAGCCTCCAGGTTGTCCTTTAAGGTAAGGGGTGGAGTGCGTATTTCCTGAGTGTGGCCCCTGTTTCATACTTTATCTCACAATCCTGTAGGACAAGATTTATAACCTGCATTCTGGTGGGGAAACAGGTCTGGAGGGTTTAGGGAGGCTCACAGGACTACTGATATCCCAGCCCAGGAAAGCTTATCACTAATGTCCATTAGTGTGATATCCAAGACTGTGTTTTGGGTACCAACATAAATCCAGTCTCTCAAGGCCATAGGATTAATTTGAACAAGGCATGTATGCAGAGTGAGGATGGTTTCACAGTGACAGTCACAAGGCTGCCCTGTTTACTACAGGGACCTGCTGGATGACATCAGTTCTCAGGAGCTGCAGGAACCCACCAAGGGGGAAGGGCTAACTAAATGAGCTATAGTGGCTGGAAAATATCCTGGTGAGCCAAGAAGATAAGACTTATTCTTGAAATGGGTTGCAAGCATCAAGTCCAGCTCAATGCCAGAGCAGTTGTCATTTGAAACTGAGTTGTTCACAGATCTGTGTAAGCAGATATTTGGATTCTTGGGAGTTTTTACAGTGAGCTACTTATGGTTTAAAATTCAAAATGAAAATCTATTTTGTAAATAAAATACTGCCATTATGACGTTAAAAAGGAGTGAAAACATCACACCATGTAGCTGGTGGTGTGCTATAAGCTGACAGTTCTCAGCTAAGTGACTCTGACACACTCATTTGCACAGAGCTACACAGCTGAAGTAGAGTTCAGTCTGCATGAAGACTGGCTGAATTGGGGCTACTTACTACATCCAACTCTCCAGCTCTTTAGGGTATACTGAGCCTTTTTGTTTGTTTGTTTGTGTGGTTGGTTGGTTGTTGTTGCCTGCACTGTGGATCAGCATCTCTCACTTCCTGGTCTATTTCTTTCCTCCTTCGGGCATGTTGGTCTTGACAGGTCTCCAGAATTCTCCCTACCTTCCTATATCCAGCTCAGAGTGTGCTTCCTGGGGAAACTGACTTCATGGAAAGCAGACTCTAAAATAAAAGTTTGGAACCTGATCCCTCAAAACTGGTTGACACTAGCAGTAATTGGTGCCAGGGTAGGTACTGATTTGCGGTAGAGGTGCAATTGTTAAAATTTTCATGGGTGGTGAACTGGTTAGTCACAGAAAGGGAATTCTTCAGCATCAAGCATTTGAAATAAATTGGAAAATGGTAATTATAAAGCAATGGCACTGAATGACTGTTTCTGGGCATCAACCCTTTGGAGAAAGACTATGAAATCTAAGAGTGTTTAAGCTGCAAACCACCGTAGATGCTTTCCCCTGCAAGAGAGCAACAGCAGAGAACAGGGCCTAGACATGGTAAGAATAGCAGATCTATGAAGGAGGATGAGTTCTCAACTTCAGTGGCCTGATGTGCTAGGATAAAGCCCTTATGGGAAATTGTGGTTTCCTGAGATGAGGTGTAGGGGCATATAAGTCAATGCAACCAAAAATTGTCAGTGGAACTCTGGGTTCCTGAGGATAATTGCAGGAGCATAGCTGCAAATTAGCTCTGCTCCAAAAAATTTACACAGTCAACTGTGCTTTACTCAAAGAAAAATGCTTTTGTGTATAATGTAATCCTTATTGCAAACCTGGGGAGAAAACAATACCTGTGGCATAACTTTACAGATGAGGATTCAAGATGTATCATGTCACACTTCCCTTGGACTGGCCTGACTGGTTCCAATTTTCAAGGTGGTGCCCCATCAAGGCAGACAAAAAAAGAAAAAGTCTCAAATCAACAACCTGAACCTCCTACATGAAAACTAGAACTAGATTGGCAAAATAGGCTCAAACCAAGCATCAAAAAAGAAATAATAAAAAAGAAAAAAGAATAGAAAATCAATGAATTGGTAAATAGAAACAAAAGAAGTATCACTCAAACAAAGAGTTGATCCAATAGAAAGATCAATAAAGTTGTAATTCCTCTAGCAAGACTTATGAAAAAGAAAGGACAAATCTGATATCAAGATTGAAGCAAACCCTATCATTACACACCCTACAGATGTCAGAAGGGCAATCAAAGGACATTATGAGCAACTCTAGCTGAAGAAAATTGACACCATAGATAAAATGGACCAAACATTCCTCAAAAAGGGCCAAGAATATAGCTCAGCGGCAGAGCACCTGCCTGGCAAGTGCAAGGTCGTGAGTTCAATTCCCAGCACCAAAAAACATTTTTTAAATTTCCTAAAAAAGCACAAATTACTACACATGCACTATGAAATGAATGAAGTGAATTGTCTAAAAAAAGAAGGAAATTAAATTCATCATTTTAAAACTGAAATGCTTTCTTGAGGCCCAGATATTTTCTGAGGAAAATTCTACAAAGAACAAAGGAATATTGAAGGAAAAAAAATATATATATATATATTCCAATTTAGATGGAAGATAGTTTTTTGTTAATTTTATTAACTAATAATGATATTTATTTTGTAGGGAAATGTTCTTAATCATCTGACCATCCAAATATGGATGTCATTTGTACTGAATGTCTATACATGATTAAACTATTGTTATTATGAACTTTCATAATGTGAATGTGATTATGCAACTTTCACATAAACTTTATAAGAAAAATTGTCATCCACTTCCACTGTAGTGGAACAGAGGAGGCTGTGCTGGGGCTGGGAGGGGCCAACTGAATGTGGGACTTGGAGCAGCTGTGGGCTGTGATTGTCTCAGGGATCCCAGTGTTGAAATCCCACAGAAACTGGGTGAGTGGCAGCTGCAGAGGCATACAGGTTAAGGAGATGTGGGCAGGGTCTTGAAGGCATCCAGAATGTTGCTCACAGAAGAATCAGGTGCCAGCCCCCACAGTTGGAGGCCAAGATCAGCCTGTAAGTCTGTGGAGCTGAAAGAGCAGAGTTGGCACCCCACCCAAACCCTACTGCAGGCATTCTGGGATTGCCCTGTACCCAGCCCTAATCCTACTGCAGACTCATCGGGGTTACCCAGCACAGATTTGGGCTCTGACTGAGACACTACCACAGGACTGCAAACACCAGAGGATAGCCATGGGCTTGTGGTCAGAGAAATCCCTATTTTATTTGGTTGATTAGGTTATTTTTATTATTTGTTTTGCTTTGTTTTGATTGTCACTTCTTTTTCTCTTTTTTATTGTCTTTTTTATTTTTTAGAAGAGTAAACATTCTTTTTAGTTTTTCTGGTTCACTTTGATCTTTTATTTCTCTTTCTTTCATTCTTGCATCTTCTCTCCAGTTTCCCAAATGTTCAGTGATCTTCCTTTGTACTTCAACCTTGCTTCTAATAATTTTCTCTTCATTTATTTCTCTATTTTTCCCCTTATCCCTCTTCAGCCCCCCAAGGATAAAATCGGTCTAATAAGGGGAAATCCACTGTATGCAAGTTTCTGCTCTGTGTTGGATTTTGTGATATAACTATAGATATTGTTCCTATGGTTAAAGTTACCAAATTAACACTACAGCTTGTCAGTTTCTAGCCTTGCCTGATCCTATTGCTATTATTAAGTGTACTACTTTTGGCAGGGTGTCACACCTATTGTGATCAGTTGTTCTTCCTTGTATACCAACTCTGAGATCACCTGAGGTCAGAAACATTACCATAGTGCAGTATCAACAAATGGGGGCCTGGGCCAAATAGAGATCAAATTCTCATACCTAATAAATTAGGAAGATAAGATTATGGGACAGACTCAAAGGTCAAGAGCCAGCTACACCTAGAATACATGTCTGAGGGAATATTCATTTCCTATGGAGGTCTCAATACTAGTTATAAAGCTACCTACCATAAGAAACTTACAGGCATCAACACAGAAAAAAATTAAAAAACAGAAAATGACAAGATGCAGAAGCAAGATGAAATCCAGACATCTAGCTCACTCATGGAAAGTTCAGGGGGAACTGAGGTGGAGGAAATCAGAGGCCAGCCACCTGAATTTTCTGAAATGGTAGCAACAGAATAAAAAATAGATGAATGAGGCTACAGAAAAAGTGGGGCAAGAAATAATTTCTCAGGCAAATAAAGAGATGATGACCATAATGAAAGACTTATTAGTGAATCTGGAATAGACACAGATAAAAAATAAATGGAGTTTAGAAAAATGATGGATAACATAAATGACAAACATAGGAAAGAAATGGAATCCATGGAAGAGGTTCAAATAGAGAGATTGAAAATTCTATTCAATACCTACCCTGCTTTTTTCTGGGGTTCTGTCACAAGAAGTATTGTTTTCCACCCTTTCTCTTTCAGTCTATGAATTTATTTTTGAGCTAAATGTGTTTCTTGTATACAGCACATTTTCTTTATTTTAAAGAGAAAAAATAGGGCAAAATTTCAAAACAAAATAATAGGAAAGTAACAATGGTTAATAGAGTCCGTATTGTTATCTTTAAATTCATTATTCAGGGTACAAGATATCAGCATTCAAATGTCCAAACAGCATTAGCACAAATCTTTCTTTTCAATGAACTAAGCTAAATTAGTAGTGTATCTATCTTAAATATTATATATATATATACATAATATTTTTCTTTTCCCATTTTTCTTTTCTCCATTTCCCCATCCCAGTTTCTCTTTCCTTTTGAACAGTTTCTTCCTGTTTTACCATATCTATTGTACATTTTGGATTTTATTTACTCTCCCAGTTTCTCACACTAGGGAGACAATATGATGTTTACACGTGTGCATCTGGTTTATTTCACTTATGAGTATTTTCTCGAGTTGCATCCATGTACCTATAAAAGTCTCCAGTTTTTCTTTATGGCTGAGTAGTACTCCATTGTATAAAAATACCACATCTTTTTTATCCATTCCTCAGTTAATGGGCATTTGGGTTGTTTCCACGATCTAGCTATTACAAATTGTGTTGCTATAAACACAGGTGCACATATATCACTGTGGTATGATGTCTTTAATTCTTCTGGGAAGACACCCAGAAGGGGAACAGCTGGGTCAAATGGGACCTCCAATCCTAGTTTTTGAGGAGTCTCTACACTGATTTCTACAGTGGCTGCACCAGTCGACACTCCCACCAAGAGTGGAGAAGGGTTCCTTTTTCCCCACAGCCCCTCCAGCATTTGTTATTAGTTGATTTCTTGATAATAGCCATTCTATCTGGGGTGAGAAGGAATCTCAGTGTTGTTTTAATTTGTATCTCTCGAATGACTAGTGATGTTGAACATCTTTTCATGTTTATTTGCCATTTTTATTTCTTCATCTGAGAAGTGTTTATTCATGTCAGATGCACATTTTTGGATTGGGTCTTTAAGTTTGGGAGGTCTGATTTTTTCCCACGTTGTGTGTTGTCTCTTCACTCTGTTGGTGGTTTCTCTTGCTGTGCAATAGCTTTTTAATAAGATGAGATCCCAGTTTTTTAATCATTGTGATATTTCCTGTGCCACTAGGGTTTTATTGATTAAGTCTTTGCCTACACCAGTGTCTTCAAGGATTTTACTTATCCTACCTTCCAGCAGATTTAATGTTTCTGTTTTAATATTTAGCTTTTTGATCCATTTTGAATTTAATTAAGTGCATGGTGAAAGATATGGGTCTAATTTTAATCTTTGGCATGTTCAGAGCCAGTTTTTCCAGCAACATTTATTAAAGAGGCTATCTTTCTTCCAGTGAATGTGTTTGGCCCCTTTGTCAAAGATAAGGTGGCTTAGTATGTCTGGAGTTGTTTCTGCATCTTCTAATCTGTTCCATTGATCTCCAGGTCTGTTTTTTTGCCAATACCATGTGCAGCATATTTTTGAATTTTCTTTCTTGATCCATTCTTCCAGTTGATTTCATTGTTTGGTGAATTGAAACCATGTACATTGATGGTTATATCTAATATGTATTGACTTATCCTTGTAATTTTATTTTCCTGTTGTTGGTTTCCTGTCTTTCCCCTCTGTTTAATTGTTTGTCTTGCATGGTAGATTCTTTCCAATGCTATTTTTGGGATTGTGGTATTATTTGTCTCTTTCTAAAATATCCATCAGTGCATTTTGGAGGGCTGGTTTGGTGGTCATAAATTTCTTCTGTTGTTCTTTGTCATGTAAGTATCTTATTTTTTCCCTGATTTTGAAAGATAGTTTTGCAGTGTACACCTATCTGGGTTGGAAGTTGTTTTCTTTCAGGACTTGAAATACTTCGCTCAAAGCTTTCCTTAAGTGTTTTTGTTGAGAACTCTGGCATCATTCTGATGGGATTTCATTTACAGGTGATTTATTTCTTGTATCCAACAGCTTTTAATATTCTGTTCTTGTGCTGAATTTCTAGAATATTGATTATTATATGCCATGGTGTAGATTTATTTCAGTCATGGCTAATTGGAGTTCTATATGCCTCATTTATCTGTATATCTAATTTTTTTCCCATGCTTGGGAAGTTTTCTGCCATTACTTCTGTGAACAGTTTGTTTTTGTCATTTTTATGGAAGCCTATGTTTTCATTAACTCCAGTCAATTTTATGTTGTCCTTCTTTGCATCATCTTGCAGCTGTTGGGTTGTTTTTTCATGGTCCCTCACTATTTTTAAGAGATCTTCCTTTTAGGGTTAGCTAACTGCAATCCCATCTTCTAATTCTGATATTCTGTCTTGACTTTGATTTATTTGGTTTCTCAAATTTTCAATGGAATTTTTTATTTCCTGAATATCTGTTTGAATCTTTTTCATGATTCCATTTCTTTCCTATTTGGGTTTCTGTCATTTTCCTGTGCCCCTCTTTTTTTTAATCTGTGTCTAATTTAGATTTCCTGAGCAAGTCCATCATTATGGTCACCATCTCCATTTTTATCTGGGAGAAAATTTCTTCTCTGATTTCCTCTATAGCCTTGTGCATTTGTTTTCTAACTTCTGCTGCTATCATTCCAGATAATTCAGGTGTGTGGTTTCTGATTTTCTCTATCTCTTCGTCCCCTGGATTTATCCTTGGTGGGTTGGCAGTCTAGGGTTGTATTTTGCTTTTGCTTCTTGTAATTTTCTATTTTTTATTTTATTTTGCTTTCTGTGTTGATGATTGTAAATTTCTTATAGTAGATATCATTATCACTAGTGTCAAGGCTTCCCTAGGGGATGTCTATCCCTCAGAGATGTCTTCTAGGTGTAGGTGGTTCTTGATCTTTGTGTCTGTCCCAAGATCGTACCTCCTCCATTTGTCAAGGATGCTGTTTCTATCTATGCAGATAAAGTGAACTTCAAGCAAAGACTGATCAAAAGAGACAGAGAATATAACTACATACTTGTTAATGGAAAAAATGCAACATGAAGAGATAACAATCATAAATATATACAAAACAAACAGGTACACTCAACTATGTAAAACAAATATTAATGGACATGAAAGATCAAATAAGCACTAACACAATTGTTATGGGGGACCTTAATATCCCACTGTCACAAATAGATACATCAACTAGACAAAAAGTCTACAAAGAAATATCAGAATTTAACCAAACCTGTGAACAAATGGACTTAGTAGATCTCTACCTAGTGTTCCACTCTACATCAGAATACATATTCTTCTCAGCTGCTCAAGTGACATACTCCAAAATAGACCACATACTAACCCATAGAACATGCCTAAGTAAACACAAAGGAATTGAAAATACCCTATGCATATTATCGAACCATAGTGCAATGAAATTGGAAACCAATGGTAAAATAAATCACAAAAACTGCACAGATTGGTGGAAACAGGTGAACCATCAGAAGGTACTCTGAGATAGGGTTCTCCCTTCCTCTATTACCAAACAATGAGAAGAGGCCCTGAGATCAGCCACTCCCTTCATCCATTTCCAGGACCCAGGTGAACCACAGGAAGAGGCCCTAAGATTGACTCCTCCTTCCTCCATTGCTGGGGCCCGAGTGAACCCAGGGAGGAGTCTTGAAGATCATCTCCTCCCTCCCTCTTCATTGGGTGGGACTGGAGACTGGTGGGAATGCCAGCAACACAGTAGGGCCCCCAGCTAGGGTACACAGGATGGACAGGTGGGACTACTGGCATGGAATAGTTGCAAGAAACAGCAACAATATGAACCAGCAGGTGGTAAGTTAGGTGAACCAGCACTTTGGAGACAAAGACACATGGAATAGAAGCAGGCAGGTAGAGCTGCTCCCTTTCTATCTTTTCTTTTCTTTCTTTCTTCATCTTTTCTTTTTCTTTTTTCCTTTTCTAAATGGCTGGGGGGAACTCCAGCTACAGAAAATTAATCCCATTCCCCCAAATACAGAGACAAAGATCAGAAAAAACCAAGCACAAATCCACCTGCAATCTTGGCTGGAGAATACATTTCTGGGATCTGACATGGCCCTACCACAGAACTGTAGACACTACAGAAATTTTACTACTTTTATTTTTCCCTGTCTGATTAGTTTTCCTCTTTGTACTTGGCTGGATTACAGGCTTTTTTTCCTTTTCTTTTCTCTTCTTTGCTCTGTTCTGTTTTATCCTCTTTTGTTTTTCTTTCTGTATGTTTGCTGGTTTTTTGGTTTGTGTGGTTATTTTGCTTCCTGTTTTTTTCTTTTTTTCTCTCTTTTCTCTTGCTTCACAATTAGATCTCTCACCTTTCTTTTTGTTTTATTCTATTCATCCTCTTCCTCTCTTTCATCAATTATCTAGCTTGATTTTACGATACTTTCATGTGAGTAAACATTGTCTCTTCTCTTTCTGGTTCACTTCAATACTCCTAGGCTTTCTCTACAAATCCTTCCTTCTCGTGTCCTACGATCATCCAAAACCTGGATGATCATCATACACCCCCCAATCTTACTCCTACTATATTTAACCTCATTCATCTCTCCATCCTACCCCCATCCCTCTTAAACCCCACACACACAACAGGGTAAAATCACTCTACTAAGTGGAAAATCATTATATACAAGTTCCTGGTATAAATTGGATTATAATATATGACTGTAGAACTTGCTCCTATGGCTAAAGATATCAGGCTAATAATTATCACAGCTTGTCAGTAACCAGGCTGTGCTTGAGTTAATTGTTATTGCTAATTGTACTACTTCAATCAAGATGTCATACCTGTTATAGTCAGTTTTTCTCCCCTGTATGACAACACTGTGATTGTAAGGGGTCATAAAGATCACCATAGTCACATTCCAAAGGAATGGGCCTTGCGTCAAATACACAGCAACTTCATATCCTTTAATATATAGGGAAGATAGGTCCTTGGGATAGATGTAAAGGCCAAGAACCACCTACATCTAGAAGATATCCCTGAGGAACAGACATTTCCTAGGAAAGCCAGGGATAAAGCTATCTAACATAAGAAATCTACAAGCATCAACACAGAAAAAATAAAAATAAAAAATAGAAAACAGAAAATGACAAGACGGATTATTACAGGTATGACATCTTGGTTGAAGTAGTACAATTAGCAGTAACAATAAACTCAAGCACAGCCTGGCTACTGACAAACTGTGATAACTATTAGCCTGATATCTTTCACAGTAGCAAGTTCTAGAATTATATAATATAATCTAACTTATACCAGGAACTTGTATGTAATGATTTTCCACTTAGTAGAGTGATTTTACTCTGTTGTGAGTGGGGTGGTTTAAAAAGCATAGAAGAAGTAAAATGCAACCCCAAATGCCCAGCCAATCCAGGTGATTAAAAACTACATTGAAAGCATACACAACAGATTGAATGAAGGCAAGGATTGAATATTAGATCTAGAAGACAGGATTGTGACTAGTGACCAGGAAAAGAAAGACATCTGAAAAATAACGAGACCATGAAAAATCAATCCAACAGCTACAAGATGAAGCAAAGAAGAATAATATAAGATTGATTGGGGCAGAGGACAAATCTCGGAAGAACCCACTACTGGCTGTGTGGAAAACTAGAATCATGTCAAGATTGTCAGTGAAAGACCCAGCAACGGATTGATCACTGCATTCCATGTTCATGGGAAACATTCCATATGAGGCAACTGAGGAACAGTTAAAGGACATTTTCTCAGAGATTTGTTCCATTGTCAGGTTCCAGCTCATATATAATAGAGAGACAGGAAAGCTCAAAGGTTATGGCTTCTGTGAGTACCAAGACCAGGAGACCATGTCTAGTGCCATGTGGAACCTCAGTGGATGAGAGTTTAGTGGGAGAGTGCTTTGGGCAGACAATGCTGCCAGTGAAAGAAATAAAGAGAAGTTAAAGAGCCTAAATCCTGCAGCACCCATCATTGACTCTCCTTATGGGGATCCCATCAATCCAGAAGATGCCCCTGAATCAATTACCAGAGCAGTAGCCAGTCTTCCTCCATAGCAGATGTTTGAGCTGATGAAGAAGATGAAGCCCTGTGTGCAAAACAGTCCACAGGAAGCTTGGAACATGTCACTTCAAAACCCACAACTGGCTTATGCACTGTTGCAGGCACAAGTGGTCATGAGAATCATGGATCCTGAGATTGCCCTGAAAATTCTACATCACAAAATATATGTCACCCCACTGATCCCAGGCAAATCTCAGTCTGTCACTGGTCCTGTTGCTGGCCATGGCCCTGGGCTTTGCTCAGGACCCAATGTTCTGTTGACCCAACAGAATCCTCCAGCCCCTCAGCCTCAGTATTTGTCAAGAAGATCTGTGAAAGACATTCCTCCTCTGATGCAGACTCTTATCCAGGGTGGAATTCCAGCTCTGGGGCCAATAGTAACTACAGTTTTTGGGCCTGGACCTGGACCTGGTTCCTTAACTCCTGGAGGGGCAAGGCAGCCACAAGTTGAAATGTCAGGGGGTGGCCCAGTCCCTTTAAAGTGGGGACAAGTGCAGGGGCAGATCCTAGAGCTCCTATACTTCATGGCCCCATGACCTCTGCTGGGCTACCTCCTCTAGTACTATTAGGAGATGCCCCAAATGACCCATGTGGAGGGTCATTGCTTTCAGTTACTGGAGAAGTAGAACCCAAAGGTTATCTGGGTCCACCCCATCGGGGTCCTCCCATACACCATGCCTCTAGTCATGATAACCATGGACCTTCTGCACACGATGAGAGGAGATGACAGACTGCTAGTTGGAGAGCCTGGAGGACCTATGACAGATCAGAGGCGTCTACCTATAGATGGTAGAGGAGGTAGAGAGTCTCGAGGGATGGACACTCAAGTGATGGAAACTGAGGTTTTAGAGGCCTGAGTAATGAAGTGAAGAGGAACGGAGACCTGCACTATGGAAACCAGAGGGGTGGAAGCAAGAGGCATGGATGCAAGAGGATTAGAAATGCAGCGCTCTGGCCCTAGTTCTAGAGGACCTATGACTTATGGAATCCAGGGACCTGGTCCCATTAATGTAGGGGCAGGTGGCCCCCAGGGACCTAGAAGTTCCCAAGCATAACAGGGAGCAGGCATGCAAGGAGGAGGAATGCAGGGAGTGAGCATACAAGGGGTGAGCATGCAGGGGGCAACCAAGCAAGGTGGAGGTCAGCTTAGCAGTTTTAGTCCTGGGCAGAGCCAGGTAACTCCACAGGATCAAGAAAAAGCAGCTTTGATCACGCAGGTTCCACAACTAACTGCAGATCAGACTGCCATGCAGCCTTCAGAGCAAAGGCAGAGTATCCCAATTTTAAAAGAACAAATCCAGAAATCCACTGGAGCTTCTTAAAGGTTTTGGAAAGTACTTGGCTATAGTCTCATAAAGTTAATTCTGTAGTGTAGAATATGAGTGCAGAAAGTTGACTTCTGGATCCCCATGCTTTATTGATTAGTTTCCCTCCTCTTAGAACCTAATCTCATTTCTTGTTTCTTCATTTTTTTTCTGTTTTTATTTTGAATTGAGTGTAAGGGGAAGGGGGAGTTGGTCTGTTCATTTTAAGTCACTGTAAATATGCAAAAATAAATCTGAAAGTGATTACATTATGCCAAATAAGATTACAAAGAGTATGCAGCAATATTGAAATGCCTGTAATGTGTTAATTATATTTTTAAACAATAGAGTAAGACTGTGAAAACTGCACTTAAAGACTAAAAGATGACGTGCTAAAATGTTAATGTACTCTTTTAAGAATATTTGGTTATATAACAAAGAAATTTACCTCAAAATTATATGTTTTTGGTAAACCATTCAAAATACAAAATCCTATAGTAGAGGCAATAGACTGCTGTATTATATTTAACATTGTTTTAGTTCTTTTGGAATCATTTTTAAATGTTACACCTGACAGGATGAGTAAATTGGTGGTACCAGAGTTGTTTTTTAAAAGCTATGTTTCCTTAAAAAATCAGGGAATCTACCTTGTTTGATGTTGCTTCATTTATCTCACTTTTTATGGACTAGAAATAATTCTGGCCCAGTCCTTACTCTAAAGATTTTGTTGGAATGGTTAAATGATAATCCAAGTTTACTTAAGTTTCCTCTGAAGAGATCTAAATATCTCTCAATACCTTTCTATTTCATATAAGTCTTTAAAGCCATATATTTGACTCTGAGAGTTCTCTCCTATCCTTGCCAAAATCAGTGTCAAGGGACATTTTGATCTGAATGAGTTACACATGGCATTGGGCTTTTCATAAGTAGTGGCAAGTTTCATTCAGTTAAGTTCCAACTTCCTGGTAACTAGTATCCATATACATGGTGTCCCTTTGGTCAACTAGTATCAGGAGTTTAAAAAATCTTAATCTGTATATTTACCATGCCTTTTTAATTTTCATAACCTGCTTTTCTACCATCTTAGCAGAATACTTGAGGCCTAGGTAGGTAGGGATACCCATATAAATGCAATAATCTGTTCACTTGGCTTACTAATTATTTCTTATTTTACAAATATTAAGCCATTTAGCAGTACACACCCATGAGATATTTACAGTCATTAGGGAATATGACATTTGGGGCTGTGACATCATTAACACATTGTTTAGAGCTACTACCTAATTTATTTTTAAGTCTTGAGGATATGGACACAAATATTTGTATTATAGTCTAAGTAGCAATTAATAGAAGTGTAAACTCCAGAATATCCAAGGTGATCTTCCTCTGGAGAAGAAAAATCAGTACCAAGTTACAGAGGAAAATATATTTAATATAAGGAGAGAGCTGGGTCTTAGAAAAGGAGGTATTTTCTCTTTGTAAGGTTTTTACATTTTAAAAGGGCAACTCTTTTTTTTTATTTCAGTGCTTCCATCCCTGTGCTATTTCCTATTAGTTTTACTCTTTATTGTGGTTGTTTATACTGTTAAATTTCCCATGTTTTCTGTGTTCTGTCTATATTAGGAAGGATAATTCTCCTTTACATGCATGATAGTTCTGGCAAATATGTACTAATTCACAGAGTTGACTAGCTTACTTTGAGTTTGTTTCTTTACCCCAAACCTTTCACTGAAGGGATCTGTGAAAACTTTAAATGTTATAATATTTGTTCTAGTAAAACTCTCTGCATTGTTTTATGAAGACTAAATAAAAAGGTTGTACATTTTTAAATAAGATTGATTGGAGTCAGTGAGAAAGCTGGAGACAGGGGAAAAGCCATAAAAAACCTTCACAGAAATAATGGTAAAAAACTACCCAAACATGGATAAAGAAATTGATATACAAATAAAAGAAGCATATAGAACTTAAAATAGCCATGACAAAAATAAATCTACACCAAGGCATATAATAATCAGGATTCCAGAAACTCGACACAAGAAAAAAATATTAAAAGCAGCTAGAGAAAAGGAACAAATCACCTATAAATGAAAGCCCATCAGAATCACAGCAGACTTCTCAACAAAAATCCTCAAATCAAGGAGAGCTTACAATGAGGTACTTCAAGCCCTAAAAGAAAACAATCTTCAACCCAGATTGATGTACTCTACAAAACTGTTTTCTAAATCAATAGACAAATAAGATATTTCCATAACGAAGAACAACTGAAGAAATTTATGATTGCCAAAGCAGTTCTACAGAATGCTATGAAGGATATATTAGAAAAAGATAATGATGCCCATAAACACAAGAATACCAGTAGGAAGAAGCCACCAGGCAAGGCAAGCAATTAAACAGAGGAGAAAGACAGGGAACCAACAACAGGAAAATAACATGAAAAAGATAAGCCAATACATAACAGTTAGAACCATCATGCACATGGTCTCACTTCACCAATCAAGAGAAACAGACTGGCAGAATGGATCAAGAAACAACATCCAGGGGCCGGTGAGATGGCTCAGTGGTGTAAGCGCCTGCCTGGCAAGTGCGAGGGCCCGAGTTCAACTCCCGGAACCCACATACAAAAAAAGGGCTGGTGATATCGCTCAGCGGCACGGGCACCTGCTGGCGTGCGAGGTCCTGAGGTCGACCCCCAGTAACCACAAAAAAAAAGAAACAACATCCAACAATATGCTGCATTCAAGAAACACATTTAACGCAAAAAGAAATTCATAGACTAAAAGTCAAAGGATGGAAAATTCTCTATGCCGCAGGAACCCAAACAAAAAGCAGGAGTAGCTATTCTATTTGCAGACAATGTAAACTTTAAGCCAATACTGATCAAAAGAGACAAAGAAGGTCACCACATACTTGTTAAGGTAAAATTCCAAGAAGAAGAGATAACAGTCATGAATATATATGTACCAAACCCTGGTGCACCCAACTACATAAAACAAATATTAACAGACATGAAAAATCAAATAAGTATTAATACAATTGTAGTGGGGACCATAATATCCCACTTTCACAAATAGGTAGATCAACTAGACAAAAAAAATCAGGAAAGAAATATCAGAATAAAACCAAACCTGTGAACAAATGGACTTGGTAGATGTCCAGAGTATTCCAACCCAGAACATCAGAATACACATTCTTCTCAGCTGCACATGGGACGTTCTACAAAATATATAACATATTAGCCCACAAAACATGTTTAAGTAAGTGTAGAGAAATTGAAATCATCCCATGCATGCTATCTGACCATACCACAATGAAATTGGAAATCAATGACAAAAGAAATCACAAAAACTACATAAAAACATGGAAATTAAACAACACCCTCCTGAACAACCAATGGGTGACAGAGGAAATGAAACGTGAAATTAAACAGTATATGCAATTAAATAATAATGTCGATATAACATACTGAAACTTATGGGATGTAATTAAAGCAGTCTTATGAGGGAAATTTATAGCAATGAAATCTCACATCAGGAAAACAGAACTAGCTCAGATAAACAACCTAATGTTGTTACAGCAAGCAGAAATACCAAAATGACACCCAGGATTCAGATGCAGATTCATTTACATCGACAGGCACTGATCAGCATCTTCCCAAAATGTCAGGTCCTGAAGGCTCAGAGAGGGAGGTTTTTATTGCATCTGCAAGGGGAAGTACAAAGGCAGAGTACTTGGCTGTCTTTGATTGGTTCTTACAATATGCATCATAGTCATCAGCTATGCATCATGGTGACCAGCTGTTTCTAAGAAACAAAAGTAATAGGAACTGTAACCAGAACTGATACCAGGGCAAAAAATGAACTGAAGTATACTGGATGGGGGCATGTTCTGCTACACTGTTGCACCTCAAGCTTCTAGAAAAAGAAGAGCAAGTCAAGCCCAAAGCCCATGAAAGCAAGGAAATTATAAAGATCAGAGTAGAAATTAATAAAATAGAGACAAAGAAAACAATGAAAAGAATTAATGAATCAAAGGGCTCATTCTATGAAAGAATAAATAAAACAGATAAACCCTTAGCAAACCTTATCAGGAAAAGTAAAGACTCAAATTCATGCACTGAGAAATGAAAAGGGTGAAATCACTACAGATCCTGTGGAAATTCAGAAGATCATCCATACCTACTTTGAAAATCTTTACTCTCATAGGATGGAAAACACAGAACTAATGGTCAGATTCCTAGACACATATGAATTACCAAATCAAAAAGATATAAAAATTCTGAATTATCCAATATCAGCAAATGAAAATGTAATTTAAAAACTTACCAACAAAGAAAAGGCCAATACTCCCCAAATGCTTTAATGAAATTGAAATGGAAGCAATACTCCCTAATTCATTTCTGAAGGCAAGTATTACTATGATAACAAAACCAGAAAAAGACCCAACCAAAAAAGAGAAATACGGGCCAATCTCCCTAATGAACATAGATGCCAAAAACCTCAATAATATACTAGCAAACAGAAACAAGAAAATCATCAAGAAGATTATACACTATGACCAAGTGGGATTCATCCCAGGAATGCAGGGATGGTTCAACATATGTAAATAAATGTAATACATTGTATCAACAGAGCCAAAGACAAAAATCACATGATCATCTCAATAGATGCAGAAAATGCTTTTTGTAAAGTCTAGCACTCATTCATGATAAAAACCCTACAGAAAATGGGAATAGATGCTCTTTACCTCAATCTGATAAAAGCCATCTATGGCAAACCAACAACCAACATCATACTAAATGGACAAAAACTGAAAGCTTTCACTGTAAAATCAGGAACAAGACAAGGATGTCTACTCTCACCACACATATTCAATATAGTTCTGGAAACATTAGTCAGAGCAATTACACAAGAGAGAGAAATAAAAGAAATATGGATAGGAAAGGAAGAAATTAAATTATCACTATTTGCAGATGACATGATACTCTATATAGAAGACCCCAAACTCCACCAGAAGGCTTGAATATTTAATAACCAAATTCAGTAGCATAGCTGGATGCAAATTCAATACTCTAAAATCAGTAGCATTCCTGAACACAAACAGCAAACTCACTGAGAGAGAAATTAGGGAAACCACACCCTTCATAATAGCATTCAAAAAAATGAAATACTTAGGAATCAATCTAACAAAAGAAGTAAAAGATTTCTACTTTGAAAGTTACAGTACTTTGAAAAAGGAGATCAAGAAAGATATCAGAAAATGGAAAGATATCCCCTGCACATGGATAGGAAAAACCAACATAGTGAAAATGGCCATGCTCCCAAAACTGTTATACAGATTTAATGCAATCCTGATTCAAATACCATTAGCATACCTTGCAGAACTACAGAAAACATTCCTAAAATTCATTTGAAACCAGAATAGACCTAGAACAGCAAAGGCAATCCTGGGCAACAAAGGCAAGGCAGGAGGAATCACAATCCCTGACTTGAAATTATACTACAAAGCTACTCTGATAAAATCAGCATGGTACTGACAAAAAAAAAAGGCCCAAGGGTCAGTGGAACAGATTAAAAGATGCAGACACAACTACAAACACACTCAGCCACCTTATCTTTCACAAAGGGGCCAAACATGTTCACTGGAAGAAATATATCCTCTTTAACATATCCTCTTTAAACATATAGTGCTGTTAAAAGTGGCATTCCACATGCTGAAGACTAAAACTAAGACCATGTATACTACCACGCACTAAACTATAGTCAAAATGGATCAAAGATCTAAATATTAAAACAGAAACATTAAATCTACAGGAAGAAAAGGTAGGTAGAAATCCTAAAGACATAGAGGTAGACAGAGGTGCATGAACAAAACACAAACTGCATGGGAAATACTTCAAAGAATCAACAACTGGGATCTCATCTTATTAAAAGGCTTTTGCACATCAAAACAAATCACCAACAGAGTGAAAAGAAAACAGACAGATTGGGAAAAATTATATCCAGTTGTCCCAGACAAAGGACTTATATCTAGAACATATAAAGAGTTGAAAAACCTCAGACACCCAAATTCAAAGACCCAATCCAAAAATGAGCATCTGAGATGATTACACACTTCTCAGATGAAGAAATACAAATGGCAAAAAATATGTGAAAAATTGTTTGACATCATCAGTCATTCGAGAGATGCAAATTAAAACAACACTGAGATTCTATCTCACTCCAGAAAGAATGGTTACATCAAGAAATCAACCAATAAGAAATGCTGGTGTGGCTGTGGGGGAAAAGGAACCCTTCTCCACTGTTGGTGGGATTGTCGACTGGTTCAATCACTGTGGATATCCATATGGAGATTCACCAAAAAGATAGGATTAGAGGTCCCTTTTGACCCAGCTATTCCCCTCCTGGGTATCATTCCAGAAGAATTAAAAACATCATACCACAGTGATATATGTGCACCCATGTTTGTAGCAGCACAGTTTGTAATACCTAAATCTTGGAAACAACCCAAATGTCCATCAACTGATGAATGGATAAAAATGATGTGTTCTTTTTATAAAATGGAGCACTACTCAGCCATAAGAATAAACTTGAGACATTTATAGCTAAATGTATGGACCTTGAGACCATATTCATAAGTGAAATAAATCAGACAAACATGTTTAAATATCACATTGCCTCTCTGGTGTGAGAAACTGAAAGAGTAAGTAAAATCTAAAATGTAAAATAGGTATTGTAAAATAGGAAGAAATTTTTCAAAAAGAAAGGGAAACTAGGGCAGGGGGAGTGCAAAATAAAGGAAAGAAAAAGCAAAACTGAGAAAGAAATATTAAAGAGAAACAAAGCTTTGTAAATAAGGAGGGGAGGAGGGTATGAAGGGAGGGCAGAGCAATGGGAATAAAAAGAGTAACCAAGATATATCATGCACAGATACAAATTCCCTATGATGAAAGTGACCATTATGTATATCTAAATTGTAACAACAAACTTCACAAAATAAAAAAATAATTGTACCAATACAGTTAATTGAAAAAAAATCCCAAAACAAAGCAATGGCTGGAAGGCTGGATGAATACATTGATGGGTGGAAGGTGGATGGATGAAAAAACTTAGCCTTGGAGATGTTCTGTGAATGGTGCAAATCCACATACCTGAGAAGTATAAGAATTTGTGTTTTTTAATCTATCCTATACTGACAGAATTCAGACCCACAGTTTTTAGCTTCCCATCTTCTATGTTGCCTTTGAAGATGTTGCATTTGCTCAGATGTTTTACAAGACGTAGTGCTTTTAAAACATGCCTAAAACTTCTGTCATAATCTTGTTAGGAGATGTCATCTATGTTCACTCTCTGGCTAGAACTTGGTGACAACCACCAGAGAGTACAGTATGAGTGACACCACATGACTTCCAAGGTTAGGGGGAAAAGTCATTGGGCTCTTTTTCTTCTTTATTTTGATGCATTTCACAGTAAATTTGTATCGTTCTGTACATTTCCTCCTAAACACCTCCATACTTATGTACAGTTTCTCTACGTAAGATTTATATACAATGAAATGCCAAAATCTTAAGTGTACTTGTATGAGTTTTGACAAATTTACATACCAAAAAATATATCAAAATTCAAAACCGGGATGCCTGTGAAAGTGACTTATTTGGAAACAGAGTCTTCGCAAAAGTAATTAACATATAAGTTAAGATGAAGTCATACTGAAGTAGAGTGTGCACTTAATCCAATATGCTGTCATCCTTATGAGAAGAGAAAACACCCAGAGGCAGACACACAAGGGAAGGGTGCTACAGAGCGATGGAGTCAGGGACTGAAGGGCTACAGCAGCAAGGCAAGGCATGCAAAGCATCTCTGACAACAACCAAAGCCAGAAGAGTCAGGGGAGCATCCGTTATATTCCTGTGGGTTTCAAAGAGATCATGGCCCCACAACCCCTTGATCTCAATGTAAGACAATAAACTTCCATTAATTTAAACCAAAAAAAAGGAAGGATACCTCTTGTTCTTGGGTAGGAAGAACCAATACAGTGAAAATGGCCATATTAGCAAAACTGTTATATAGATTTAAAGCAATCCTGATCAAAATACAGCACACTTCACAGAACAAAAGAAAATAATCCTTGAACACATTTAGAACCTTTAGAAAAGACCTGTAAGGGCAAAAGCAATTCTGGGCAACAAAGGCAAAGCAGGGGACATCACAATCCCTGACTTGACATTTTACTAGAAGTCTACTGTGATAAAAAAAAAAAAAAATAGCATGGTACTGGCATAAAAACAGACCTGAGGAGCAATGGAACAGAACAGAAATGCCGACACAACTACAAATGCACTCAGCCACCTTATCTTTGACAAAGGGGCCAAACTCCCTCTATGGAAGAAAGATAGACTCTTTAATAAATGGTGCTGGGAAAACTGGTTTTCCGCATGTAGAAGATGAAACCTAGACCCATATCTCTCACCCTGCACTGAAGCAAGATCAAAATGGATCCAAGAGCTAACTATCAAAACAGAAACATTAAATCTGCTGGAAGATAAAATAAGTAGAACTCTTGAAGACATAGATGTAGGCAAAGACTTTATGAACAAAACCCTGATCACACAGGAAATACCACAAAGAATCAACAGCTGGAATCATATCATGCTAAAAAGATCTTTACACAGCAAAGAAACCACCAACAGAGTGAAGAGACAACTCACCGAATGGGAAAAAATTTTATCAGCTATTCCTCAGACAACAGAATAGTATATAGAATATATAAAGAACCCAAAAATATCAGACCCCCAAATTTAAAGGTCCAATCCAAAATGGGTGTTTTAAGTGAATCGATGCTTCTTAGATCAAGAAGTACAAACAGCTGGGTGTGGTGGTGCATGCCTGTAATCTCAGCACTGAGGAGTTGGAGGCAGGAAGATTGTCATGAGTTTGAGGCCAACCTGGGCTACTTAGTGAGTTCAAGGCCAGCCTGTGCTACCTAGAAAAACGCTGCCTCAAAAAATGAACACACACACAAACAAACAAAAAAGAAGTAAAAACAGGAAATCAGTAAATGAAAAAAATGTTCATCACTGGTCATTCGAGTACTGTAAATTAAAACACTAAGACTCCATCTCTAATGGTTGATTTTGTCAACTTGAGAAGTTCAGTTAAGAGAAGTTTAACTAAATTGACTCAGCAATTCTACTCTCTAGGTTGTAGAAGGCCAACCCCAGGACAGCTCATCACCTGAGGGGGAAATGAGGAAGGAAGGCTCTGTTCCTGTTCTTTGGAGGAGAACCAGTCTTCACCTTCAGCTTGTACATCATTTCCTGGCTTCCAGTGCAGATTCTTTGGCTTCCACCATAGACTCTTGCCTCCTAGTGCAGACCCATCAGCCTCCCAATATGGACTTGTATGGGACCCTGCAGTGAACTCCAGACCTTGGACTGAAACCTTCAATCTCCAGTGTGCAGACACCCTCTGCACTCTCCCTCATTCAATTTTGTGGCTGACCATCATAAGCCAATCTTGTAAGTTCTTATACATTTGTATATCTTGTGTTATATCTGTTTCTCTAGTAAAACACTGACTGATACAGATTTTGGTACCAGGAGTGCCCCTGGAGAAACAAATTATAATGATGAAATTCTTTAATGGTTTTAGGGGTTCCTGGAGTTGGCTAATTTGATGAAATACAAAGACACCATGGTCTCTCCTAATTCTGTGGAGAATCCTTGGCACAAACTGTTTAAACTTATATGCTATAGAGTCATTTGATTATACAAGTTCACCACTTGTGAGATGCGAGGAATTTAGTAACGCCATACATGAAAGTTTTTAAAATCTTTGGCAGAGTAGGAAACATAATTATGCTGGCCATTTGGTCTTAGCCTCCCTGGACAAACTAGTGAAGGAAAACAATGAGCTCAAAACATTCATAGGAAGTCAAAGTCTTCCGGCTGTGAGGACAAATTCATTAAGGAAAATAAGCTCAAAGATTCAAATTCCCAGCTCAAGACACACATAAGAAATTTAAGTTTCTAAGTGTGTCCTTAAAGAAAATTTCTTCCCTTTTAGCTGCAAAGCAGAAACCCAAGCACAGGCCCTCATAATTCGATTGGCTGAACTACAATGTAAGTTTTATTCTCAGCCTTGAAGACTACCTGAAAGCAAAGGTGAGAGCACTGACTGGAAAGAAATTGGATCCCATAAACTGGGATGGAGTCATGTGGGAGGATCCTAATGAAGCTGAGGATGTCAAGTTTCTAGATGCTAATGTGATTATTTTGCCAGAGGAGGAGATTTCCTTGCCCACAGTGGCAAAGGCATCACCACCTCTACCCCCTGCGGTGTCGGCCTCTTCTATTATACCTGGAGAAACTAACCCTTTGTTGACAAAACATGATAATGCTGACACTCCTCAGGACCCACTCTCACCACTCATTTTTTACTCTAGGCCCATGGCCTAGAAATTGCAGAAAGCACCTAAGAGAGATGTACATAGTGTGACACATGAGGAGGTCCACTATTCTCTCAAAGAAATTCTGGAGTTTTCTGACTCTTATAAGCAGAAGACTAACGAGCAAGTGTGGGAATGGATTTCCTGTTGTGGGATAATGGTGGTAAAAATATACACCTGGATCAGGATGCGTTGATTGATATGGGCCCATTAAGCAGGGATTCTAAATTGCAGTTCATGGAGTAAAGAAATGTGTTAATAGTTTATCTGGATGGTTGGCAGAAACATGGATCAAAAGATGGCCCACTGTGAGTGAGTGAGAGATGCCTGATATTCCATGGTTTACTGTTGATGAGGGAATTCAGAGGTTTAGGGAAATAGGAATGCTGGAGTGGCTCTGTCATGTTAAATCTAATCCTCCACACTGGGATGATCACTAACACCTTGAGAAACAGATTCATCAGCATCCTGAAGAGCCCTGTCATTGCTCTTCTCTGTATGACAGGCCCTACAGTGGGGACCATGGTTACTTAATTGGGAAATTTAAGGGCAATGGGATTGATTGGATCCTGAAGTGGCAGAGGTCAAGTGACTTAATCGCCAAAGGCAGGGTGCATGTACTTATAATGGACAGCAGAAGCAGAGCAATGACCAGAATAATCTGACATGTGTAGGCCTATGGCATTGGCCAATCAGCCACAGTGTTCCCAAAAGTGAAACAGATGGGAAGCCTACAAACTTTTACTAGATTTATATCATCAAAAATAATGTAAGGGCAAATGAAAGGAAACCTACTTCAAATCATGGTAACAGGGATACACAACCCTTCAACCAGTTCCCAGATTTGAGCCAGTTTACAGACAGAACCCTTTGAATGAAGGGGAGGCCAGGCCCCTTTGGGGAAGAATCCTGAGGCACCAAAATTTTATACACTCATTCTTTCTCCCATCCTTTTCCAGAGGGATCTAAGGCCTTTTGCCTGAGTGACTGTACATTGGGGGAATAAAAATGATCAGACATTTCAGGAACTACTGGACATTGGTTCTGAACTAACGCTGATTCCAGGGGATCCAAAATGTCATTGTGGCCCTCCAGTAAAAGTAGGGGCCTATGGATGTCAGGCAATCAATGGAGTTTTAGCAAAGGTCTGACTCACGGTGGATTTAGTAGGTCCTTGAATCCATCCTGTAGTCATTTCCCCTGCTCTGGAATGCATAATAGGGATAGATATAGTTAGTACTTGGCAGAATCCTCATATTGGCTCCCTAACCTGTACAGTGAGGGCTATTATAGTTGGAAGGCCAAGTGGAAGCCATTAGAGTTATATTTGCTTGGTAAAATAATAAACCAAAAACAGTATCACATCCCTGGAGCGACTGCAGATATTAGTGCCACCATCAAGGACTTGAAGTATGGTGGGATGGTGGTACCCATCACATCTTCATTTAATTCTCCCATTTGGCCTGCAGAAGACAGTAGACTACCATAAACTTAATCAAGTGGTGACTCTGACTGCAGCTGCAGTACCAGATGTGGTTTCCTTGCTTGAGCAGATTAACACATCTCCTGGTACTTGGTATGTAGCTACTGATTTGATGAATACCTTCTTCTCCATACTTATCCATAAGTACCATCTGAGACAATTTGTTTTCAGCTAGCAAGGCCAGCTAGCAAGGCCAGCTAGCAAGGCCCTTCACTGTCCTACCTCAGGGTTATATTAACTCTCTAGCCCTGTGTCACAACTTAGTTTGTAGGGATCTCGATCACCTTTTTCTTTCACTGGTCCCTTACATTGATGATGTTATGCTGATTGGGCCAAGTGATCAGGAGGTAGCAACCACCCTGGATTTGTTAGTAAAGCATTTGAGAGCCAGAGGATGGGAAATAAATCCAATAAAAATTCAACATCCTTCTACCTCAGTAAAATTTCTAGGAGTCTTTATCTTCTAGGGTAAAAGATAAGTTGTTGTATCTGGCTACTCCTACAACCAAAAAAGAGGCACAACACCTAGTGAGCCTATTTGGATTTTGGAGGCAACACATTGCTCATTTAGGTGTCTTACTCTGGCCCATTTACCAAGTGACTCAGAAAGCTGCTAGTTTTGAGTGGGGCCCAGAACAAGAAAAGGCTGTGCAAGAGGTCCAGGCTACTGTGTGGCTGCTCTGCCACTGGGGCCATATGATCCAGCAGATCCAATGGTACCTGAAGTGGCAGTGGCAGATAGAGACCCTGTCTGGAGTCTCTGGCAGCTCCCATAGCTAAATTGCAGTGGAAGCCTTTAGGACTTTGGAGCAAGGCTCTGCCATCATCTTCAAACAGCTACTCTCTTTTTGAAAAACAACACTTGGCCTACTACTGGGTCTTAGTGGAAACTGAATGTTTGACCATGGGACACCAGGTGACTTGAGTTGCCTGTCATGATCTGGATATTATCTGATCCACTGAGTCATAAGGTTGGATGTCACAGCAACTGTCTATCATTAAATGGAAATGATATATACATGATCAATACAGGGTAGGTGGATTATATTGGACCACTTCCATCATGGAAAGGACTGTGCTTTGTCCTCACTAGCAAAGACACATTCTGGATATGGATTTGCCTTCCCCATACATAATCTTTCTGCTAAAACTACCATCTGTGGACTCACAGAATGCCTCATCCACCACCATGGAATTCCACACAGCATTGCCTCTGATCAAGGAATATATTTTACAACCAAAGTAGTGCAGCAATGGGCTCATGCTCATGGAAATTCACTGGTCTTACCATGTTCCTCACCATCCAGAAGTGGCTGGATTGATAGAAAGGTGGGGTGGTCTTCTGAAGACATGTTACAGTGCCAGCGAGGTGTCATTAGTTTGTAGGGCTGGGATAAGGTTCTTCCAAAGGCTGTATATGTTTGAATCAGCATCCACTCTATGCTACTGTGTGTGCCACAGCCAGGATTTATGGGTCTAGAAATCAAGGGGTGGAAGTGGGAATGGTACCATTCACCATTACCTCCAGTGATCCATTAGCAAAATTTTCACTTCCTCTTCCCACGACCTTATGTTCTGCTGGCTTAGAAGTCTTAGTTCCAGAGGGAGGGAGGCTTGTACCAGGAAGCACAACAATGACACAATTGAGTTGGAAGCTAAGACTTCCCCCTGGTCATTTCAGTCTCCTTATGCCTCTGAGGAAACAAAAGTCACACCCAAACTATCAAGGGGAAATTGGACTACTACTCATAGCGGAGGAAAGGAAGAATATACATGGAGTCCAGAAGATCCCTTAGGGTGCCTCTGAATATTACCATGCCCTGTTATTAAGTCAATGAGAAACAACAACCTAATCAAGACAGAATGACAAGTGGTCCAGAGCCTTCAGGAATGAAGGTGTGGGTCACTCCACCAGGGAAAGAACCAAGACCTGCTGAGGTGCTTGCTGAAGGCCAAGGGAATATAAAACAGGCAATAGAAGAAGGTAGTTCTAAATAACAGCTACTACCCCATGATCAGTTATAGAAGAGGATTATAATTGTATTATTTATTTCCTAGTATGTTTCTAATGTGATATAATGTTGATAGACATAATACTGGTTCTTAAGGATTGTGAAACCTGTGTTATAATGTTCAAATTATGAAATGATAAGAGTAAGCATCACCCAAAGAAAACTTATCTTCTATTCTGCGGGAGGGAGTTAGTGTGTTTCCATTTGGATGCAAGATAGTTATACCATGCCAGGTGTAATCATGAGCTTGTCTTTGTATCTGGAGACTGGTTTAAAGAAATGTGTTGGGGGGCAATAAGGAAGATGGTGGAGTGTTGAGAAGCAGAAAGCAAGTCTCTCTGAGTGTTGCCATCCAGACACTGGGATATAGTGACTCAGGGAGGACAAAAAAGAGGGAAGAGGTTCCCCTGGACCCAGGAAGGATCTGAAGTGCAGTTCAGGGTACACGGAGAGAGTGAAGAGAGAAACTTCAACAAAGAAGAAGGAGGTGGCCGCTGGTGTCTTCTCCCTGGGTCAGGACTCAGCATGACAAGAGTGGTTCAAACCTGCAGACACGGTGACTGCCGGTGGCCCCGGGGGCCTCTATGCAGGGACGTGAAACACGGTGGTGCAGGGGAGCAGCAGACATGAAGGATGGCACTGGCTGGCGGTGAGTGCTGAGGCTCAGCGAGAGAATGATTGGCCGGGGCAGCTGAACTCGGAACTCAGGGCGCAGCTGCTCCATCCCTGGCTCCCAGGTGGACTCATGCCTGCGGAAGGTGCACTGACAGCAGCAGGCCAAATGAGTCTGGTCTCCACCAGAAAGTGCTGAGATTTTTAACTAACCTGCTGAAATGCTCTTGTTGGGACAGATTCACACTGAACAGGACTCTGTCTACCAACAGTGTCTACACAGCAAGAGACAAACCTGGAAGTGAACCTTTTTTTTCTCTCCTTTGTTTTTTTTTTGTTCTGGTGGTAGTGTGTTTTTTGTTGTTTTGTTTTTTGTTTTTTGTTTTTGTCTTTTTGTTCTTTCCGTCATTGTTTGATCTTGTTTTTATATGACTGTAAACAGAGCCTCTAACCTCTTTGTGATTGTGGTTCTGATCTGTTCTTCCTTTTATCACTTCCTTTTCTTTTTCCCACCAGTCTTCCGCACAGTTTCCCACTGTTAGTGGGATCTCTTTGTCCTCTGGCCTTGTATCTAATTCCTTCCTCTTCTAATTCTCTATTTTCTCCTTAACTCATTTTAAATTTAAACTCTTGAGGGCAAAATTGACATATTAAGGACTTGTATATTGCATATAATTTTCTGGTTTGTTTTAGATTTTCTTATATAACCACAAATCTAGTTTATATGGCTAAAAGTGGCAAATAACTGGTTACCTCAGTCTGTCATTTTCTAGGCTGTGTTTGATGCTTTAGGTACCGCTACAGCCAAAATTGACATAATTGTTCCAAACAGATTTTCTTCCTGTTATTCCATGACCAAGATTGACTAAAGGTCATAGAAAATACTGTGGCACAGTACCAAAGAACCAAGAACTGGGTCAAACAGGCAGTAACTTCTCATGTCCAACAAACTGAAAAGGTAGGACCTTGCAGCAGGCTCAAAGCCCAAAAATAAGCTACACCTGCAAGAAACCTCAGAGAAGTAGTCATCTCCCAAGGGTTCTAAATACTAGAAATAAAGCAACCTACCATAGGCAATTTATAAACATCACCCTAGGAATTAAACTAAAGAAAGAAAATGAGATGACACTTAAACAAGATGCAACTCCACACACCCAGTTCACCAAAGGCAAACCCAGGGGGCAATGAGGTGGGACAATCCAAAAGCCACCCACCTGGCATCTCTGAAGTGGTAACAACAAAGCAATTGAATGAGGCTCTGGAAAAAATCAAATCAGAAGTAATTTCTCAGATAACTGCACAGATGATGTCCACAATGAAGACCATGCATAAGGACGCTAGAGCAGACACTGACAAAAAAATAGATGAGCTTAAGAAAATTATGGAAGCCATGAATGCTCACCATAGGAAAGAAATGGAATCCATAAGGCAGATTCAGGCAGATATCCAGGAGAACAAAAATTCCATTGAAAGTATTTGTAGCTGATTAAGCCAATGTGAAGACAGGATCTCAGATATAGAAGACAGGCTTGTGATTAGTGGTCATGAAAAGAAAGAATTCTTAAAAATAGCAAGGGTCCATCCAGCAGCTGCTACATGAGGCAAAGATAAATAACTTAAGATTGATTGGAGTCAATGAAAAAGCAGGAGATAGCATAAATGACATCAGAACACTGTTCACAGACATTATCACAGAGAATTTCCCTGGTAGAGAAAAAGAATCAGATGTTCAGATAAATGAGGCTTATAGAACTCCAACTAGCCACAATCAAAACAATCTTCAGCCAGACATATCATAGTCAAGATTCCAGAAATTCAACACAAGAGCAGAATCTTAAAAGCTGTTAAGTAAAAGACACAAATCACCTATAAAGGCACCCCATCAGTATCTCAGCTGACTTTTCAGCACAAATCCTCAAGTCAAGAACAGCTTGGAATGATGTATTTCAAATTCTAAAGGAAAATAATCTTCAATCCAGATTGATGTATCCCACAAAACTATCTTTCAAAACTGATGGAGAAATAAAATACTTCCATGACAACATCTGAGAAAATTTATAACCACCAAACCAGCACTCCAAAATGTCTTGAAGGACATTCTAGAAAGAGATAACAAGGACTACAACTCCAGGAACCCCAACAGAAGGAATACACCAGGCAGGGCAAACAATTAAACAGAGGGAGGGAAAAAAAATAAGAGGGGGAGCCAACAACAGGAAAATAACATGACAGGTATAAGTCAATACATATCAGTTTTAACCATCAATGTTAATGGTCTCAATTCACCAATCAAAAGGCACAGACTGGCAGAACGGATCAAGAAGCAAGATCCAACAATAGGCTGCATACAAGAAACACATTTAATTCAGAAAGAAATTCATAGACTGAAAGTCAAAGGATGGAAAACAATACTCCATGCGACAGGAACCCAGAAAAAAAGTAGGGGTAGCTATTCCTTTTGCAGACAAAGTGAATTTCAAGCCAAGACTGATTCAGAGAGATAAAGAACATCACTAAATCCTTTAAGGGGAACAATCCAAGAGGAAGAGATAATGATCATAAATATATATGCAACAAATACCAGTGCACACAACTATATAAAAAAATTAATGAACATGAAACATTAAATAAGGACTAATACAATTCTTTAGGGGACCTCAATACTCCTCTGTTACAAAAAGACAGATCAACTAGACAAAAAATCAACAATGAAATATTAGAATTGAACCAAACGTTTGAACAAATGGACTTAGTAGATGTCTACAGAGTGTTCCACCCCACAACATCAAAATACACATTCTTCTCAGCTGCACACAGGACGTTCTCCAAAATAGACCACATACTAGCTCATAGAATCTGCTTAAGTAAATGCAAAGGAATTGAAATTATCCCATGAATATTATCAGACCACAGTGCAATGAAATTGGAAATCAATGGCAAAAGAAACCACAAAAACTTCCTAAACACATGGAAATTAAATAGCACCCTCCTGAACAACCAATGGGTCACAGGTGAAATTAAAGAAGAAATTAGACAGTTTCTACAAATGAATGATAATGACAGTATAACATACCAGAACTTATGGGATACAATGAAAGCAGTCCTAACAGGGAAATTTAAAGCATTAAATAACTATATCAGGAAATCAGACCAAGCACAAATAAACAACTTCATGGTGAACCTCAAACTTCTAGAAAAAAAAGAGCAGGCTAAGCCAAAAGCTTGTACAAGGGAGGAAATTATAAAGACCAGAGCAGAAATTAATGTATTGGAGACCAAAAAAAATGATACAAAGAATCAATGAATTAAAGAGTTGGTTCTTTGAAAGATTAAATAAAATTGACAAACCCTTATCCAACCTGATTTAAAAAAGAAAAGAAAAGACTCAAGTCCACTCAATTAAGAATGAAAAGAGTGATATCACAACAGTCCCTGCAGAAATCCAGAAGATCATCTATACCTACTTTGAAAACTTGTATTCTACTAAGATGGAAAATGCAGAAGAAATGGACAGATTCCTAGATACATATGAATTACCAAAGCTCAATCAAGAAAACATAAACATCCTAAATAAACCAATATCAATCAATGAAATTGAAGATGTAAGTAAAAACCTCCCAACAAAGAAAAGCCCAGACCCTGATGGAGAAATTTGGAGAAGACCTAACACCATTAGTTCTCAAGTTTTTTAATGAAATTCAAAGGGAAGCAATACTCCCAAATTCATTCCTGGAAGCAAGCATTACCCTGATACCAAAACCAGAGAAGGACCCAACTAAGAAAGAGAACTACAGACCAATCTCCCTAATGAACATAGATGCAAAAATCCTCAATAAGATACTGGCAAACAGAATACAGCAAATAATCAAGAAGTTTAAACATCATGACCAAGTTGGATTCATCCTAACAATGCAGGGATGGTTCAATATACATAAATCAATAAATGTATTAAGAGAACCAAGGACAAAAATCATATGATCATCTCAATAGATGCAGAAAAAGCTTTTGACATAGTCCAGCACCCATTCATGATAAAAACCCTACAGAAAATTGGAATAGATGGTCTTTATCTCAATCTGATAAAAGCTATCTATGACAAACCAACAGCCAACATCATACTAAATGGACAAAAGCTGAAAGCCTTCTCTCTAAAATCAGGAGCAAGACAAGGATGTCCACTGTCCCCACTCTTATTCAACATAGTTCTGGAAACTTTAGCCAGAGCAATTAGACAAGAGCAAGAAATAAAAGGAATAATGATTGGTAAGGAAGAAGTTAAATTATCATTATTTACAGATGACATGATACTCTATGTAGAAGACCCCTAAAACTCCACTAAAAAGTTGCTAGATTTAATGAGCAAATTCAGTAGTGTGGCTGCATACAAAGTCAACACTCAAAAATCAATAGCCTTCCTTACACGAATAACAAACTCACTGAAAGAGAAATTAGGGAAAAAACACCTTTCACAATAACATCCAAAAAAATGAAATACCTAGGAATCAATCTCACAAAGGATGTAAAAGACCTCTACACTGAAAGCTACAGTACTCTGAAAAGGGAGATTGAAGAGGATATGAGAAAATGGAAAGATATCCCTTGCTACTGGATAGGAAGAACCAATATAGTGAAAATGGCCATACTTCCAAAATTATTATATAGATTTAATGCAATTCTGATCAAAATTCCAACAGAATATCTCACAGAATTAGAGAAAACAATCCTAAAATTCATTTGGAACCAGAAGAGACCTAGAATAGCACAGGCAATTCTGGGCAACAAAGGCAAAGCAGGGGGCATCACAATCCCCGACTTGAAATTATACTATAAAGTTACTGTGATAAAAACAGTGTGGTACTGGTGAAAAAACAGACCTGAAGGTCAGTGGAACAGATTAGAAGATGCTGAAACTACCCCAGACATACTAAGCCACCTTATCTTTGACAAAGGGGCCAAACACATTCACTGGAAGAAAGATAGTCTCTTTAATAAATGGTGCTGGAAAAACTGGTTTGCACATGCTGAAGATTAAAATTAGACCCATGTCTTTCACCGTGCACCAAACTAAATTCAAAATGGATCAAAGATCTAAATATTAAAAGAGAAACATTAAATCTGCTGGAAGATAAAATAGGTAAAATGCTTGCAGACATTGGTGTAGGCAAAAACTTTAAGAATAAAACCCCAAGGGCACAGGAACTATCACAAAGAATCAACAACTGGGGTCACATCTTATTAAAAACAACTTTTGCACAGCAAGAGAAACCTCTAACATAGTGAGGAGACAACCCACAACGTGGGAAAAAATGTTTTCCAGCTATTTCTCAGAAAAAGAGTTACTATCGAGAACATACAAAGAACTCAAAAAAATCAGATCTCCCAAATTTAAAGACCCAATCCAAAAATGGGCATCTGAGATGAATACACACTTCTCAGAGGAAGAAATACAAATGGCAAATAAATATACGAAAAAATGTTCAACATCATTAGTCATTCGAGAGATGCAAATTAAAACAACACTGAGATTCTTCCTAATCCCAGAAAGAATCGCTATTATCAAGAAATCAACTAAGAACAGATGTTGGAGGGGCTGTGGGGAAAAAGGAACCCTTCTCCACTGTTGGTGGGAGTGTCAACGGGTGCAGCCACTGTGGAAATCAGTGTGGAGATTCCTTTAAAAACTAGGATTGGAGTTCCCATTTGATCTAGCTATTCCCCTTCTGGGTATCTTCTCAGAAGAATTAAAAACATTGTACCACAGTGATACATGTGCACTTATGTTTATAGCAACACAATTTGTAATAGCTAGATCATGGAAACAACCCAAATGCCCATCAACCAAGGAATGGATAAAAAAGATGTGGTATTTTTATACAATGGAATACTACTCAGCCATAAAGAAAGATAAACCGGAGACTTTTATAGGTAAATGGATGCAACTCAAGAAAATACTCATAAGTGAAATAAACCAGACACACATGTGTAAGCATCATATTGTCTCCCTATGTGAAAAACTGGAAGACTAAATAAACTCCAAAATCTACAATAGATAGGGTAAAGCAGGAAGAAACTATTCAAAAGGAAAGAGAAATTGGGATGGGGGAATAGAGAAAAGAAAGAAGGGAAAAGAAAAATATTATATATATATATATATATATATATATATATATATATGTTATTTAAGATAGATACACTAATAATTTCGCTTAGTTCATTGAAAAGAAAGGTTTCTGCCAATACTGTTTGGACAATTGAATGCTGATATCTTGTATCCTGAGTTACGAATTTAAAGATAACAGTACAGAATGTATTAAGCATTGTTACCCTTCTATTGTGCTGTTTTGAAATTTTGTTCTATTTTTTCTCTCTAAAATTAAATATATATATATATCTTTAGGACCTAGAGCATGATGAAGCATTCTCAGATGTGACATCAAAAACATTATCAAGTGTTAAGAATTTATATATTGGAGTTCAAGTAAATTAAAAACTTTTACTCCAGAATGCCATGTTAAGGGATGGGAAAAAGGCTTCAGACTGGGTGAAAATATCTACAAACCACACGTCTGACTAAGGACTCGTATCTAAAATATACCTCTGGAAACTCAACAGTGAAATCAACAAAATAAGGAAAAGTCCTATTTTAAATAGGCAAAAAATACATAAAGAAACTTTTCACCAATGAGAATGCACAGATAGAAAAACAAACATGAAAAGATGGCTAACATAACCAGCCACTAGGAAAGTGCAATTTAAGACCACAATGAGATATTACTGTACAACTAATAAAACAGTTATAATAAAACACAGTTACTGTACCAAAACTGGCTAGGATGTCAAGAAAATGAATCTATTGGAGGTGGAGATATAAAATGGCATAGATGACACTGTAAAAGAGCTTGGCAGCTTCTTAAAAAGAACTAAACATGTATTTATTATACGATCCAACAATTGCATTGCCATGTAGTTATCCCAGAAAAAAATGAAAACATGTACATACAAAAATTTGTGCACAAATTAATATTCATGGGTTCTTAGTATACCAGATTTCTCAGTAATAACCAAACACTACAATTAAAATGTCTTACAAGTGAATGGTTAAGCAAACTGTGTGCATCTATACAATGAAATATTACTCAGTGAAAAAAAGGAATGAATTATTTAAATATGAAATGACTTGTGAAGATTTCAAAGGCATTATGTTGAGTAACAAAAGTCAAACTAAAAATGTCACATATTGTAGGACCCCATTTATATAATATTCTCAAGAGACGGAGAAGAGATTAGCATTTGCCAGAGGTTTGGCATGGTAAGGGTGAGTGTTACCATGAAGGGGTAACATGAGGGAGTTGTTTTGGTCACATTCCTAGGCACTGAGACACAATACCAATGCCCATGACTTACAGGGGAAGGAAGTTTCTCTTGGCTCACAGTTTTTAGATGACTCCATCCATAGTCTACACCTGGCCCCAAAGTGGGAAGGGAATGAAGGAAGTGTCCAGTGGCAGACAGCTGCTCATGTTATGGCAGCCAGGAAGCAGAAGGCGAGGGTAGCCAGGGTGGGAAATATACTCTTTCAGGTCACACCCCCAGTGAGTGTCCCTTCCCATCAGCCTATCTCCTAACAGCACACTAGGCTGTGGATTCATCAGTGGGCTCATCTGCCATGACCCAGTAGCGCCCCCCATGACCCAGCCACATTTTACCTTCCAAAAGTCCAATCTCAGAACTCACGAGCCTTTAGGGGACAGTCCATATCCAAACCATAAGAGGAGACTTTTATTGTCATGGAACTGTTCTTCATCTTGGTTATGGTGGTGGCTACACAAGCAGAGAATCAACCTAGTGAAAGCTGGGAATGTTACCAGACTTGGCCGTAAATAAGATTCATGTAGTTATTACACTGAAGACACTGATTATTAAGCTGTCCCAAATAAAAATGTAGTCATGTCAAGGTGGTGAGGAATAGATATTCCCATGTGGCATAAGGTTACCAGTCAGGGACATCGTATCCCCATCATTGGTTGTAGAAAATTGATTAAAAAATACCTAAGAATGAAAAATCAGGAAGTAGCAATGTAAATATTATATGAAATAGAGACATAAAATGTAAAATAATCAGTTAAAAGAGTTGAAAATGGTTGCTTCTGGGAGGTAGGAAATGCTGGGAGGTTAAGGATGCTTCAGTTTTCACACATAGAACTTTTAGAACTACTGGGCTAAAACTGTGTGCAGAGGTAACTTTTATAAAGGTAAAAACTAATTTAGATCATTAGATTAATGTTATAAAAGTTACACATAAAAAGAATATCCATACTAGCAGAACTACAAAGAGAATTTTATAGGCTTGCTGTATATAAAATTGATGTTCAAACTCCATTGCAATTCTATCCAGGAGTCAAAAACCACTGGAAAAAGTAATAATAATTTGTAAAGGTTTCATAAATTACAAAGTATTAAAGACAGCTTTAATTAAAGATCCATAAGGAAGAGAAAAAAATATATATATACATAAAATATAATTAAGATAGATACACTACTAATTTCTCTTAGTTCACTGAAAAGAAAGGTTTGTGCTAATATTGTACAGTTGAATGCTGATATCTTGTACTCTGAGTAACTAATTTAAAGATAAACAATATGCAATGTATTAACCATTGTTACCCTCCTATTAAGTTGTTTTGAAATTTTGTCCTATTTTTTTCTCTTTAAAATAAAAATTTTTTAAAAGATGCATAGATGCATAAGATGGAAAAGATGCAAAGATGCATCTTTTTTTGCATAAGATACAAAAGATGCATAAGGGAAAAAGACTGTAGAATTCTGAATTGAAAGTCATAAAAAAACCCTAAATAAATAGAAATATACCATGCCTACATATGTGAAGACTCTCTATCAGAAATAGATCAGGTTGCCCAATATATCTTTTCCAAATGAATTATTTATATATATATATTCAATATAATCAAATAATAATTCTAAAAAGGGTTTTCGTAAAACTTGACAAAGTAATTCTAAAATGCTTTGGGGCTAAGAATAACTACAATAATTTTGAACTAAATAAAATAGGATGGTTTGCCAAAAGGAGACAACAAAATATTATAAAGCTACTCTAAGACAGTATAATATTGACAGAGATAGAAAAGTAGATTACTGGGAAAAAGTGCTCATCAAAATAACCCCAGATTTTAGAAACTTGATATATGGCAATGGTGGCAGTAGATATCAGTGAGTGCTGGGTAATTTAAATTTACCTTGTAGGAAAAAAAGATCCTAACAAAACACTCGTACATCAAATAAAATACAGTTAGATTAAATGAAAAGGACCTAACTTGATCAAAAATAGAAAATATCTTTGTGTAACAATAATTCCCAAATGCTCCCAACACTGCAGCTTTGTACACCACACTAGAAGAACAAGGAGAAATGTTTCACACGTGCCCAAGGAAGGAAACATAAGAATATTTAAGGCAGAATTATACACACAAAAACACTGAATAAAGCTTCAATATCCACTATAGGAACAATTAATGAATTGCGGCACATTCCTACAAAAGAAGACCATAAGGTAGTGAAAAATTGATAAAATAGCTATATATGTCAACAGGAATAAACTCACAAGCTGTGTTAAGCTTAAAAAGTTCCAAAATGCTGTACACAAAATAACAGCATTTACAGAAAATAGAAAATATGCAAATAATACTATACATTGTATGTGGGTTTACACATATGTAATAAAAATATAAAGGCACACTTCAGAAGGATAAACACCAAATTCAGGACAAAGGTTTTAAAAGGGAATGAATAACATAATGGCTAAGTGTTAATATTTTGCAAGATTAGGATGGTAGGTCCAGAGCAGCAGACATCTGTTTTCCCAGTGTTTCATTCTCCTTTGGATGGAAGCAAAGCCAATTTGAAATTCAGTACATCAGGGTCCAGACATCCCCAAGTCCCGTGACCCAAGTCCATCTCTGACCCAGCCCAAAAGCCCTGAGGGAAGGAACATGAGAAGAAGATAGAGAGAGAGAACATCTGTGGTGGGGGTGGCAGAGAAAAGGGCAGGACCGTGGGTCCTTGCAGCTCCTGTTCTCCACTTTAGCCCTTGGAAGAGGGTGGGAAGCAATGTGTCAATCACGGGCATACAGGAGCTGTAGGGAAAATGTCATCGGCTCATTTATTTATCCATATCTTAATTCCACATATGGTATATTCATTGAGTGCCTACTGCTATATGTGTCAGGTATTCTGCTTCATCTGAGTTCACGGTTTAGAATTCATGGTACAAGTCAAAAATGAACCCACTCACGACAACCCAACACCTCTCTCTGGGTTCTGAACTCCTTCCCATACTCACATTCATCTTTGCTACCAGTCAGAACCTCCAAGTTTTTTGGATATGTCCTCTTAGTTGTCTTATTTGTTGTAAATATATAGCATATGAAAACTGAAATATTTAACAGTGTATGGGGAGAACACTTCAGAGTTTCTGTCACTTTCATTCTACTCCCACACTGTAGGGTCCCACTTCCAGGGTCCCAAAGACATAATTTGAAAATCTTCCAACTCCAAGGTTCTCAGAATGCATAGAGTTGGAAGCCCCTGAGAATTCTAAGAGACACTTGGAGAACAAAAAGGAGAGTATTCGTAATCGCTCACTGAAGCTGGCTCACACGCAGGCATCCTCATCGGCCCCCATGACTTTGTGAACTGGCCCTGAACTCCTGTTGCCAGCCCATGACCGTGGCCTTGACCTCTCTTCCTAAGGACCAGATCTACCCCAAGCTCACCTGTCGCAAGTTCCACCACCTGTACATGTAGGTGACCATGAAACTCACCCTAAGCAGGACCCTGAGGCCCAGGAGAAAGTCCATGAAGATGAAGGTAGGGGTCTCTTGACCTAAATGCCACAGAGCAGAAAAAGCCATCAAATGGGGTTCTGAGAGTTTAAGTGTTCTCTCTGAGGTCAGGTAGCCAGAAAGTTCCAGAACCAGCAAGTGCTACCTGATCTGATTCCAACCCTGAGCTCTTTTTTTTTCTTTTCTTTTCTTTTCTTTTCTCAGAAGAAAGAGATGATTTTGACCTGTGAGGCTTTGAATTTCACACAGTAGATGCTGAATATCTGACATCCACCAGTCAGTGTGGATGGCACCCACTGTACAAATAACTTCAGAAGTGCAGAGCTGAGTGCAGTCACTGCCATTTCTCTGAGGTCTTGTGTTCACTTAATGTAACCTTTGCTATAACCTTTGCTCTCAGAAAGCTGTTATCATTAGCAACATTTTATAGATGAATAAAGTGAGTCTCTGAGATAGGGACTCAGTGGCATAAGTTTCCAAAGCTATAATTACTGGAAACAGAATTTGTTTAAAGAGAAAAAAAATAAAAAGAGAACAAAATTTCAAAACAACATAATAGGAGGGTAACAATGGTTAATACATTACATATTGTTATCTTTAAATTAGTTACTCAGGGTATAAGATATCAGCATTCAATTGTCCAAGCAATATTAGCACAAACCTTTCTTTGCAATGAATTAAGCAAAATTAGTACTGTGTCTATCTTAACTATCTTACATATATATAATTTTTTTCTTTTCCCTTCTTTCTTTTCTCCATTCCCCCATCGCAGTTTCTCTTTCCTTTTGAACAGTTTCTTCCTGTTTTACTGTATCTATTGTACATTTTGGATCTTATTTACTCTTTCAGTTTCTCACACTAGGGAGACAATACGATGTTTGCACATGTGCATCTGGTTTATTTCACTTATGAGTATTTTCTTGAATTGCATCCATTTACCTATAAAAGTCTCCAGTTTATCCTGCTTTATGGCTGAGTAGTATTCCATTGTATAGAAATACCACATCTTTTTTATCCATTCCTCAGTTAATGGGCATTTGGGTTGTTTCTACGATCTAGCTATTACAAATTGTGTTGCTATAAATGTGGGTGCACATATATCGCTGTGGTACGATGTTTTTAATTCTTCTGGGAAGATACCCAGAAGGGGAATAGCTGGGTCAAATGGGACCTCCAATCCTAGTTTTTTGAGGAATCTCCACACTGATTTCCACAGTGGCTGCGCCAGTCGACACTCCCACCAACAGTGGAGAAGGGTTCCTTTCTCCCCACAGCCCCTCCAGCATTTGTTATTCGTTGATTTCTTGATAATAGCCATTCTTTCTGGGGTGAGATGGTATCTCAGTGTTGTTTTAATTTGCATCTCTTGAATGACTAATGATGTTGCACATTTTTTCGTATATTTATTTGCCATTTGTATTTCTTCCTCTGAGAAGTATGTATTCATCTCAGATGCCCATTTTTGGATTGGGTCTTTAAATTTGGGAGGTTTGATTTTTTTAAGTTCTTCATATGTTCTGGAAACTGAATTTTAAAATAATTTTATCTGAATTCAAATAATAGTAACAGTAGTTACTGATAGTAACTGATGCTTATGGTAGGCATACATGTAGACTATATGTAGTGTATACTTTCATTAATTCATCTAATCCTCACACAGACTCTGTGAGCAGGAACTTTTCTTGGGCTGTAGCTACCAATGAGCAAATTGGACACAGGGAAGTCATACATCCATGAGAGAATTAAGTGGACGAGACCATTCTGTCATCGCAGCAGATATTATGCAGCCTGGGGTGAGGCTGTTCAAGCAGTCTTCTAGAACAATGTACAGGCAAGTCTGCTTCCACATAAGTCAGCCTATTTTAAATAAGAGAGTCTTGCTGACAACATCTCAGACTCACTAGTAAGTTACCATTAAGCTGTACTCTCTCAGGGGCAAGGAAGTTGAGCTGGTAACATAATCTTCACAGAACTGAATCTTAGTACACGGTGAGAGGTACAGGTCTAGATTCAATCTCCCCCATGTAGATAGCCAATTTTCGCCCAGCACCATTTGTTAAAGAAGCTATCTTTCCTCCAGTGTATGCTTTTGGCCCCTTTGTCAAAGATCAAATAATTGAATGTGTCTGGAGTTTCTGTGTCCTCTGTTCTGTTCCATTGATTCACATGTCTGGTTTTTTGCCAGTACCATGCTGTTATTATCACTGTAGTTCTGTAATACGACTTCAAATCTGGGGTTGTGATGCCTCCTGTTTTGCCTTTTTTTCCTGGGATTGCTCTTGCTATTCTGGGTATCTTATATGGGAAATCCAAAATATAAATAAAAAGTAAAATAAAAGATAGTTAATAGGAAGCAGGGAGATAGATTTTTTTCAAAAGGGAAGGGGATCAAGAGATGGAGGGATAGGAGAGGAAAAGGGGATGAAAAAAAGAATTGATATGTGTTGTGTACATGTACCAGCTCCCCACAAGAAATTTAATCATTATGTAATGTAAACATGTACATACTAGTAAAAATAAAAACTGAAAACAAGAGAAAGAAGAAAGAATCTTTCCAGGTAGCCACATCTAAAGGAAGCACTGAATAGAAACGTGTCTGGTTATTTGAGGATTCACAGATGCCCAATTTGGACAAAATCTCAGTTATCATCAAGCTCCCTCTCCCAATGCTTCCTGAAATCCACTCAGGAGACAGAGGTGACCCAGCTGCCTACAAGAAAAGAAGTAAATGTACCTGGGCTCCCAGTGGACCTGTTTATGGTGTGGGGTGCTGTGGGCAATACAAGGCTGGCCTGGATGGAAGGCTGTTTCTCTTGCTTCACCCTGCAGGGGCTCAGGCCCCTGCACTGATATGTTCACCACTGTGAGCTTCCTTGGTGGAGGAGACATTGGTATTCTCCTTGGACACAAGCTCCTCAGTTCCATTGAGTGTGGTACTCTTCCAGCCAGGTGATGTGCACATTCGCTGGACAGAATCTCTGCACATGATAGGTAATGGTCACCAAGCCAGAGGAGACTGGCAAATGGGACACTGCCACTTCAGGGGCCACTGAAAAAGCCCAGAGAAAGCAGACAGTTACAGTGGGAAGTCCACTGAGAGCTCCCTGGGGATGGGGTCCTCTACTCAGAGCCTGTCATCAAGGAGGATTTAGGTATTGGTTAGCAGAAGGAAATGCATGGTGAAATAGCAGTGTGAGTACATAAGAGAAGTCATTTTGGATGGATGGGTGGGTAGATAGTTGGAGAGTGGAGAGGTGGATTTGACTGATGAAAACATCCCAATCTTTCTTTTCTTTTCCACTTTGGCTTTAAAGATGAAGTATAAATTCCACTAGGAAGCTACAGATCAGTTGATTCATTCTATGACTAGATAATTCTATGATTTGAAGATCTATAGAAACTAAGTTTTAAAGTCCAAGATACTCCTGGTTACTAATATTTTACATAGGAAAGAACTGCCCAGTCACGAGTGGCATAAATTGGATTCATTTACAGACAGACTACTTTTACCATTTTTACCACTGTGGAACTTTGATGACCAGACTATAAAGCTGTAAGCAATTATGATTCCAGGCTTCTGAAATTAGGATCAAATACATCTAGAATTTTTTAACCAGATCTTCAGCTACACAATAGCATATATTCACAATGAGGAATACTGGATGAATTTTGAAATTTTATAAAACACGATACATTTCAGTAGATTTCATATGAATGCACTGCATGTGCATCTGTAACAGTAAATTAAGGGCTAGGTGATCTGGATTCTGGACCCTGCACTAAAACCATGCCCACCAAGGCTTTGTGCATGTCATTGTCCTTCTGTTTCCAAGACTTTGGATCTAGTTTAGAGATTTCAGGTCTTAGCCAAGGGTAGCAAGAGTAACTCTTTACATAGCACTATTTGAAGGAGCTAAGGGCATCTAACCCCAAAATATCCTTTCCTCCTCTTCAGCACTCCTAGACTTATAAAATGTTGCCAATGCTGCTGCTAGCGGGTGAGAAAGCCACAATAAGACACCATCCCCGGCAGCTGTCCACTGTGCTCAGTCTCTGCCTTCAGCACCCAGGCCCAGCACGTGGATTCTCGCCAAGCAAAGGGCAAGACCTGAGAAAGGAGAACCAGGACTGTGGAGGCCTGGTAATATGGTGGTGTCATGGGGAACAGCTTAGGGTGCAATGTCACCAAGCAAGTGGCCTAATCTGGTGGCATGGGGTCCATGGTTGCATCAGAACAAAGGCCTGGACACAGCTGCTGATAGTGGCTCCCAGGCACCGTGTGGCAGTGCTGGCAGCAGTGTGCATGTGTTTCTGTATTTAATCCTCACAAAACCAAATGAGGTGAATATAAACAGTTACTTGATATCAGGGGGGAAAAGAAAAGCAACACTTAGAAGAAACTTATACAAGCCAGGCATGGTTGTACATGGCTATAATTCCAGCGCTCTAAGAAACTGAGGCAGGAGGATTGCAAGTTCAAGCTCAGTCTGGGCAACTTAGCAAGACCCCATCTCAAAACAAAAAAACAAAGAGGACTGGGCATGGTAACAAGAACCTATACAAAATCAGGCTGCAATTTCATAGACATTGTCAAGAAAAGAATTGGCTAAAACTTCATTCTGAAAACTATTTAAATTATTAAAATAATTGTATTTAATGTGTATTTTAATTATATATAGCATATAACTGCAACTGTGCACCAACTTTTAGGAGAAATAAGTGGTAGGAGTACAAGGAAGCTGGCATGATATTTTAGCCAAAATTTAAACTATAGCAACAACAAATCTTTCATTTTAAATTCCCCATTCACAAGCACCTTTGTTAAAAGGTTATTTTGAAAAATTATTTGAAATTCTTTGAGAGTTCCATCAGTCTTCACAGGGCCCTTTTTTAATCAAAGTGTTTCCCTTTGAAACACCCACAGGATCATCATTATCAGAGGCTTTTCCTCCTTCTTCTTCCGTTTCTAACACCTCAAAGCTTTGCCTGTGATCCCAGCAGTAACCCAGGATCATTTGCATTGACTTCCTGAAACACAGCTTTTGCAAAAGCTCAGTTTCACTGTGCCATCAATGTGGGTTCTACCTGCACAGTTTGATCTGATGTTGCCAGGCTTCCTTCAAGGCCAGGCCAACCTCCCCCAGCAAGGGGTTCTGGGCTCCAACACCTCCACCAGCCACCAACCTCTGGGCAGCTGCACTAGGGGGTGCCACACACAGAGTCCCACCTCCAGCTCCCAAAACACCTCACCACTTCTCTGCCGTAGGCCATAGGCTTTCCCTATGGCTGTGAGATGCCATCTACCCATGCAGTCACATCCCAGCCTCCCCTCCTTCTTGGGGCAACTCTGAGGCACAGCCTACACTGCTCTTCAAAGTCGTCCCAGTTGCCCACCCAGACACCCAGACCAACAATTCAGCCTTTATTGGCTGTCCTCCTGACGCATCTCTGGCTCCCCACAACCCCACCCTCAGCATTACCTCCCCACCCCCCCAAGTCCTGGCTTCAGGCTCTGCTGCCAGGCAAACCCAAACAAAGACACCCACAAAGGCATCCATGGTGGGAGACCCAAGCTAAGCTGTGAGCAGAGAGCAGCCTGGAGTAGCAGCTCATTTGTGACTAATCATATTTTCTATGACTATTGCTTCTCCATGCAACTGTCCTAGCACGGGGGAATTATATAATAAATAGCGGGATAAAGAGGACCCCTGCACTATCAGCTTCCAGCCCAAGACAGTGATCTTGGGGAATTCGCAGGCAACCCCACAGCTGGTACCAGCAGCAGAGTTGGAAGTTCGGATTCATGTCAAAAGGTCTCTCACTCACCAGCTTTCCAGACTTGGTTTGTACCCCAGTTTCCTTCTGTAATCCACAAACAAGACAAGCAATACAGGGCGGCCGCACACATTAACCACGTCAATTCCCCGCGACTGCGCTTTATTGACGGTTTGCTGAGCTTGAGGCATTAACGCCACTATTTTCCTCTGTGGAAAACAATGTGTTTACTTCTGTGATAGCAGCACACTGGCCCCTCTATTTTTGTGGATGGGAAAATGGAGAGAAAAATACTTTGTAAATTTTAAAGTCCAATATGCTTCAAGGATTTCATTTTATACTACAGTATGCATCCTCAGACCACCCACTTGACTTCTGAGGACTTTAGAGCTGTCAGAAACACTGAGATGATCACTAAGATTCTTTCTAGGCATGATACTTTACGACTCTGCTGCTTTTACAGATCTTCCAGGCATTGGTCCAGCCCAGGAAAACCAAGAAAGCAAAACAGACAAACAAAAATTTAGACCCATATCCAGCTAGAAGTGTTAATCTAATACCATCATAATCTCTAAAATTTAGAAGTTCACAAAGCGCTTAATATAAATAATAAAATTAAGTTTCCAGAAGGTATTCTGTCTCCATTTTACAAATGAAGCAGGTGGGCCGGTGAGACGGCTCAGCGGCATAAGCGCCTGCCTGGCAACCGCGAGGGCCCAAGTTCAACTACCAGAACCCACATATGAAAAAAGGGCCGGTGATATCGCTCAGCGGCACGGGCGCCTGCTGGCACACGAGGTCCTGAGGTCGACCCCCGGTACCCACAAAAAAAAAAAAAAATGAAGCAGGTGATTTCTCAGAATAATAATAACAACAAATGCCACCTTTGTGCAGTCAGTACACCATAGGCACTGGGCCAAGTACCTTCCAGGTGTTAATCACTGAATCCTTGCATAGCCAAGTGAAAGTTTTTCTCAGTGAGAAAACTGACAACCAGAGAAGTCCCCAGCCCAACTCTGTTCCAACGCAGCCAAACAAAGAGGGAGCTCTCACCATGGAGGCACTGGCTCAAGCTGATGTTTTTCTGGAGAATCAGTGGCGACTTCTGCTTGACCTCGCCGTGGACAAAGGACAACACGTCATCTTTGCTCAGTGGGACAGACACAGTGCTGGTGACATTATAGGTGTCTCCACTAGGGAGGACCTTGGTCTGGGCCTTGGTTGGGAGTTTGTAGTTGCTTTGGAGCCAGGTCATCGTAACATGACGTGTGTGTAATCGGAGCAATGTGTACACGAGGTGGATGCTTGCACCTGGCTCAAACTGCTGCTGGGGGCCTTGCAAGTTGTCAGAGATGCTTCCTGATGAGGACATCCTTCCTGCAACGAGAGACGCTTATGAGCCCATGCCGCAGTTGAATCCCTCTGTGAGAGAATCTTCAGAATCTCTGCTGCCCCCCTTCCATGGGACCTAAATGTTCCCTGATGATAGGCTCCAACCGAAGCTGCTGTCAGAGGCTGGACAGGAAGCACGGGGGACCACACAGTCTGCTCATGGGCTCTTTCCCAATTCGCTGAGTTCTCACAGCAAACCTGCTAGAGAGATCCCATTCCATAGATAAGAAACTGATTCCCGGGGGCTGAGTACCTGTCCAGGCCAAAGCCAGTCCACAGCAAAGCCACAGGTTCGGAGCCAGGCAGTCTGGTCCCAGGGTCTGTGTCCCTGACCACCACTCAGCCCTGTCCTCGCCCCTGAAAAGGGGAGACCCCTTACCGTTCACAGGCAGGTCATGGGAAGAGGTTAGAGTACAGGCTTTGGAGGCTCAGCCCAACTTTGCATTCCCAAGCCTCCCCTGGATGAGTCCAAACAATTTAACTAAGTCGCAGTCCCTTATCTGTAAAGTGGGGATGACCCTTACTTCTCAGAGTGAATGAATTAAGTAAAGGAGCCGGTGTGGAACAGGTGGTGCATGCTACTGACTCCACAAATAGCAACCATCGGCATCGTACCTAAGGGGCATCTGTGGAACTGTTCTTCATTCTATTTTTAATGTGAACAGAGAAAGAAAAGGCCCAGAGAGGGTTAGGGACTTGGCCAATGGCTTCACAGAACCGACAGTGGAACCCAGGCATTCTGACCTCAAGCCAAGGGTTTTCCTGCTACATCATGGCTGCCTCTGCTGGCTTTATATTAATCAATGATCTTTAACTTTCTGAGCACTATGGAGACTGTAAACTAACATTCCAGAGCCCTGACTGTGTGCCCCACTGTCCAGACACCATGCAGGAGTTAAGGAAAGCAAACCCCAATGGGTCCCAGCAAAGTAGGAGGAATAATCATCACTGCACAGAGGAAGAGAGGACTCAGAAAGAGCTGCTTTGCCTGAGGTCACACCGATGGGCAGGGGCAGCCCTGTAGTGTCCCTGAAACTCCAAAATGTGACCACTTCCAAGACTAAGGGGCTGCCCCTGTTCCAAGGACATGGGGAGCTGTTTGTGGTGTGATAAAACCCCAGGCTAGGAGCTTTCAGGAAGCCCCATAGTTTAAGCACCAATTGTGGGAACTGAATGGTGCCAACAGATGCGACAGTTCAGGAAAAATGAACATCGGAAGTAGGGTATTTAAGATGCAGATTTGCGAAGAGACTCGAGAGAAGACTAAGGTTTGCATTCTCTGGCAGGATAGAAGAGCAAATTACAGGAAAACACACTGAATTTCTGAGCAGACAGCTGCATCCTAAGCTATCCTAAGATGCTATCTAAGATCGCTGAGATCTTGGTCCCTGTGCTACCTTCCAGCTGTCGCAGGATCCAGTCACGTGGGTGCAGACGCTTGGTGTAGAGTAAGTGCTCTAGGACTGTTAGCCAAACAGGAACAGGGCACGGGGTGCGAGTGTACAAAGGACGGGGTGCTGATGAAGAGTCTTTGGGGTGGCTTGAAGGGGTTCCCCTCGAAGGTGTGCTGATGTCCAACAGAAGGAGGCCTGAGTGCCTGAAGAGGCGGCGGCTGCCCTCTCCCTGCAGCTCTGGAGCTCATAAAGCTGCATGGGAAGCGCTATCATCAAAGCGATGCTCTCGGGGACTCAGTCTGCATCCACAGGCCAGAGATTCTGCATGCAGGTGAAGGAGGAAAATAAGACAGAGATGGGAAAACTCAGCGTGAGTCGATAAATTACTCATGCGACTTGCTTCCCACCAGAAAGGAACAGTTCGAAGATTTTCACCCGGACCTGTACATCCCGCTGAGTGGACGTTTTTCTGCTGGGCAGAAAAGGGGGGTTGGATTTAAATGAGGTCATTGCCCTGAGAATTCCTACAGGAGGCAGATAAAGAACGATTCTGTCCGGGAGGGAGAGAGGGGGCAGGGGGAAGCCTCCTGCGTGAAGAGCACATCCCTCCACCCTTCTCCAGCGCGCCCAAGCTGTCTGTTGAGGACCCCACACAGAGGCACACGGCCGGCAGGAAAAAGCTCCTTCCCCGCCTCGTGCTTCTCCCGACAGCTGTCGCCCCGCACGCTGGCTTCCCCCGAGCTCGCCCACGGCTCCCCAGTGGTCAGATCCCCACGCTGCGCGTGCACGCGGCCCCTCCAGGCCCGGAGTAATCCGTCCTTCCCGCGGGTCAGACGGGACGGGCGGCAAAGCGGCGCTCGCGCATCTCGGTCTGAAGTGCCGGCCGGCAGCGCCCCCTGGTGGAAGAAATCATTTCAGGCCGCAAAAGGCAAACGGGAAGAGGAAATTGGGGTTAGAAGGTGGAGGGGAAGGGGAAGAAGACTGGAAGCAGGAAGACAAGGAGGAGGGGGCTTACACCCCCCATGTGAGGGCCTGCAGCCACCCTCCTTCTCGGCTAAGGCAGTCAAGGCTTCTGGCCTTTCTTTAAAGCTGACTTCCAGAAACTTCAATTTGATTTACAGCCTTCCTGGAAGGGACTGGTGCCCAGTTGTCCTTAAACTGCCTCGCAGTCAAGCGTTAGGTAGGGTGGAGAACCTTCCACAGGAACGGTGCATGGACTAGGGGAGGAAAGACCACTCCCTCCTGGTGGGGTGTGGCGGAGGGAGAGAGCACACTTCGGAAGTGGCTGAGAGTTTTCTCATCATCTAGGGCATCCTACCTTCCTCCACCTTCACCCAGCGCTGCCCTGAGCCCCTGGCCTTCACTCTGCTGCCCTGAGGAACTGAGCCAGAGCTACGCTCGCCTTTGCTCTTGCTGGAGGCCTGCACTGTGATGACCGCCCTGACTGGGGCCTGGTCACCCTGGACCGCCCAGCAGGCAAACTCACTGCCGTCCAGCGTGGCCTCCTCCGGCAGCCTGTGCTCCAGAAAGTACGTACCGTCCAGGTTGCTCGTGACCCCCAGGGACTCCTCCAGGATCTTGCGTCTGTTTTTCATCCAGATGACCTGCAGGTGGGAGGGAGAGAAATGGTTCACACAGCAAGTGAGGTTCACTCTGATGGTCGTGGTCAGAGGTCTCGGAGGACTTGGGGATATTCAGGGAGGGGATAACTAGACAGAGAAATAGAACCTAAGCTGGTGAAATTAGCCCCTGCCTGCCTGGCCCACCCTGGGTTTCCCCATCCCAGGAACCAGCCTCAAGATCTCTCACTCTTTCTATGCTCAATGTAAAACAAACTGTGACAAGAATTAGTATCTATTAAATACAGGTGGAGGTCCATGGGTGTGCGGTATATTTCTTTCTGCATGTTTGAAATATTTTGCATGATGAAGTATAACTGTAAGAATTATTAAAATATAATGTCCATGAGGACAGAGACTTAATTTTGCTCATTACTGTATCCACAGCACCTGCCACACAGCGGATATTCATTACTTATTGAATAAACAATAAATATTTGGAATTAAAAAGCAATAGCAGTGATATGTAGTGTGATTGAGAAATATGGTGAATGTTTAAATTTTTTAAAAAGTGCTACAGTAAAAGATATATTTCCATTACTGCCCCTCAAAATACTCCCCTCACTTCAAAAACACTTATCCCATCATTCTTGCCACTTTCTTTTTTTTTTTTTTTTTTTTGTGGGTACCGGGGGGACGACCTCAGGACCTCGTGCGCCAACAGGCACCCGTGCCACTGAGCGATATCACCGGCCCCTTTTTCGTATGTGGGATCCGGGAGTCAAACTCGGGCCCTTGCGCTTGCAAGGCAGGCGCTTACGCCGCTGAGCCATCTCACCGGCCCATTCTTGCCACTTTCTAAAGCAGTTCCGGAAGTCCTTTCATTTTGACTTTGAAGAAGGCCAGAAGTTGCACAGTGCCAGAACCAATGAATAAGGTGGACGAGGACACACCGTGTTTTCACAAGCCTGCCTTTCCATTCAATGACACTTGGCAGTAGCATTCATTGTATCTTTTCTTAATCACACCTCATAAAGACACAAAAGGAGACTTCCAGAACTGCTTCAGAAAGTGGCAAGAACAATGGAATAAGTGTGTTTGAAGAAGGGGGAGTTTTTTGAGGGGGATTAATGGCAATGTGTCTTTTACCGTAATAAAATTTTAATTTAAATGTTCACTGTATTTTTATCACACCTGTATTAATTGAACAAGGATGGTTAAAAAGGGAGGGTGGGGCCAGATAATAACAGATCAAATACTCATGAGCAACTTGCTGGGAGCTAGGCCTAGTTTTATGTGTTATATGAGGAATAATCTATTTAGTCTTTGGAGGAAACCTGCGAAGTAGGTCTTAATTTTATTACCACTTTACAAGGAAACTGAGGCATAAAATAGTTAAGAAATGTGCCCAAGATCACAAAATTTGTGAAGTGGCCCGGCTGGGATTAAAACTCAGACACACAGCCAGCCTCTGGAAGCTGTCTTTTTTATCTCTTTTTATGTGATGAGCGGTGGTGATGTAGAATTTCAGATCCCCATTTGTTAAATTAGGCTTTGGCCAAAAACCCCCAAGCCAGTGCTGCTAGGACACCCACACGCAAGCACACTGCACAGCCCACTCACTGTAGAGCGCTTGGGGGAGGTTCACGGTCATTCACAGGGGCTCATCAAGGTCCCTGTGAGTGACTTCACAAGTGATCTGAGAAAAGACGTCTTCTCCAGTCAGTGTCATCCATGCCTTGCTAGCAATGGAGTAAGTGCCTTTGCTGTCAGCCACCTGGCACTGGGCTGAGGCTGGGTGCTCATCACCGTTCTTAAACCAGGTAACATTGAAGTCCCCAGAGCTGAAGAGGCCAGCAGTGCAGTTGAAAGGTTCTGGTATTTCGCAATTATCCTCTGAGATGGGGCCATCAGACAGATGAAGGGCTGCCCAGCTGCAAAAGACAGAGCCTGTGACCACACACTGAGAGTGGGGTGCGTCCAGCACTGTAGGAGAGACGCACGGTATAAAGGCCCAGGGACTTAGCACCTGTCACGTGCCTGGCTCCAGCCTCAGGGAGCTCACAGAGAGACAGCAAGAAGTAAACAGCAAATACAGACCCAATCATAGCTCAGGCTCAGTGTCCTTGGAAAACCCAAGGACCACAGAGATGCCAGGAGGACTCATTCTGGAAACATGATCAGAGAAATATATTTTAAGCTAAACTTGAGAAGGGAATAGGAATCAGCCGTAGGAAAGGGCCCAGGAAGAACATTCTGGATGGCAGAAAAGGCAGGTAAGAAGGGCCTTGGTGGGAAGAGCTTAGAAGACCCAAGAAACCAAGAGAGCTGTAGGATTTGGGTATAAGTGGGCAAGAGGCCCGATGGAAAGGAGCCCTGTGGGACACGGTAACAACTGTGATTCCGTCGTGTGTGATCAACAGCCATAAAGAGAGACTTTAAACACAGGTGCAAGGCAGTCTCATTTGCATTTTTAGAAGACTCTGTAGAGGCCAGCAAGGAGGGTGGTGGGAAGGGAGCAGGGAGCCTATCAAGGAGGCTGAGGTGACAGTGGCCTGGCTTGGGGTGGTGAGAAACAGAAGGCCTGGAGATACACGTGGAAGATCTGGCCAGCGGATGGCAGCGGGGTGGATGCGGCATGAGGGGTAGAAGGAATTCTGGACAATGATCCCCAGGCTTTTCTCCAGCATCTGGATGGATGGTGGCTCTGTTTTTGAGATGAAGAGAACTGAACAATGACCAAGTAGAAATGGGAATGGCCAAGAGTCACAATGTCCATTTTGGACATAAGTTTATAATGGCTTCAGTGTGGAGTCCACAAGGGTGCTTGGCCCTCCCATCCGGGTTCCTCCTGTCAACACCTCACAGGGCATCCTCTCCCCATTTTCTCACCTCCCGTCACAAGGACTTCTCTCCCCCCAGGAAGCTTCGTTCACCCTCGTAGACAGGACTGTGACAAAGCATTTCCTGCTCCTAACCTCAGCTCTGTCTCCTGGCGTCATCCCAGGAAAACCGCAGAGCACAAGTTGTCCCTTCTCCTGAGGGGAGCCCTTCAGACTTGCGCAGCGTGGTCTCTCCAAGCTGTTGCTTGCGCCCTGAATCACTGCTCTGCCCCGGGCTGCGAGCTGGGCGCCGGAGGTGCGGACAGGACCCTGGCTCTCGAGGAGCCTCTGGTCAGGCAGCGGGGGGAGAAGACAGACACGTGCACCAGCCATGACAACACAGGGCAGCCGATGGCAGAGGGTGGCTCGGGAAGGCTGTGGGCCTGCGTCCTCTGAGCCCACAGCTCTGGGACCGAGCACTGTGCTCCCTGCTTATCCCCTACCTGTTCACAGCCCGCTGTGGTTTATAAAGCGCTCTCGGGTGTACGTGCTCATTTTACCCACAGTCCAACTGTCGGCGGTCGGTATTGTTGTCCCCACTTCCCAGAAGGGAAGACACACTCAGAAAGACCTAGTGACTTGCTCAAGGCCACACAGCCTGTCAGTGACGAGGGGTGAGTGGGTTAGTCTGACTTGGGTTCAGGACTCGTCACTTGGGGCATATCACTCGGCCTCTGTCCTTCCTGCCTGCACACACTCCCTGGCTGGTCCTCTCACCGCCTGGCCTCCCCCGGCGCCTTCCCCTGTGTCATGTCTGCCTCCTCGGACCCCTAAGCTCCCACCCTTTTCCCACAAGGTCCACACGGAGGAAGAGAGGCAAAACACCACCTGGTGGGCAGGAAAGGGCTGAGCCGTGTCGCACGCCTGCAACACAGGGAGCTGCACTTGGCCATCCCGAGGGCTCTCTGCCTGCTCTGAGGGTCCAGTGGGCAGGATGCAGAACTCACCTGTGAGTCCCAGCAGAAGGATGGCCAGGAGGGGGTGCAGAGCCTGCCCAGGTGTGGGAGACATGCTGAGAACTCCGTGTTCCTGATCTGAGCTGGCGACAGGCTGGGTGAGGCTCTGATCAGCCCGGAAGCCACCACCTAGTCTTCTGCCAGCCTGGGGCTGCCTTATACCTCCTGCTGCCACCTCCCAGCCAGGCCTGGAGCAGAGCCGTGAACCAGAGTAAGAAGTGGTCACTGTGGAAAAGGGCTCCGCCCAAAGCCCTAATCCTCCGTTAGGGAGGCGGCTGCTGCCTCTGGTGCCTGTGAGCCAGACAAGGGAGGGGCTGAGCTCCACCTCGAGCTTCCAGCCACAGAGCTGGCCCTGATGCAGTGAGCTCTGAGGTCCTCTCTCCCTGAGGTTCCTCCACATTGAGCAGACGTCACTGAAAGCCTGCCTTGTCACAGCCCCTGGGACAGCTTCTAGGAATAGAGAATGGATTAGTGGTGGTCCCAGCAAGGCTGGTGAACTGAGCCTGGACAAATATGACCAAACACAGAGCATGGACCCCATAACCCCCAGTACTTCCAGTTCTAGAGATTGAAAGCAGGGCCTTCACAATGAGCTGCATCCCCAGAACTTTTTTAGTTTCTTTTATTTTGAGACAAGGGCTTATTAAATTGCTAAATTGCTCAAACTGGGCTCAAACTTGCAATCCTCCTGCCTCAGCCTCCTAGAGTGCTGGGATTACAGGTGTGCATCACCACACCTGATTAGAGCATGGACTTCGAAACCCAATCCCAGGTCTTCCACTTAACTAGGCTCACACAGGGTCTGACAGGCATTTCCTGCTACCAGGGATTGCCTAGTGGCTTTAAGCCAGGAAAAAGTGAATTGAAATGCAGCTGCCTGTTTCCCTGACCTGCTGGTGAAAACAACCTCTCCTGGGTCTCTCCACCCTTACTCCATCTGGTTCCTGATGATTCACCCTGACATATAGACTATACACTAGTTTGCTTTGTTACCCCCACGAAAAAAACAACTTGCCACAAATTTGCTTTTTCCCCTGCTACACCGAGGTCAGCACAGTGCTGGGCACAGTAGGAACTGCATTATAATGAGGGACCTTTGGGTACTTTCTCAGGACTGAAGATGAAGCAGCCACACCAGGCCTCCCCACCCCAAACCCCCAGCACCTGTGGTGCACACATTCAGCTAATTTGGAGAAGTCTGACAGGTTATCAGCGAGGGTGGGTTGGGAGAGGGGTGTTATGGAGCTCCCCCTTCCTCCCAACCTCCCCTACAGCCCAGCCAGGCAAGGATCTGCAAGAAGACGGGTGCCTGCAGGAGTTCGGCTGCTCTTTCTCCATGCAAGACTTGGTCTGGCTTCAAGCTCCCCTGAGCAGGAGAAAGGGGAACTGCAAAGAGACAGGTGGCAGGGTAGCAGCCTGAACTTCCCCTATGCAAATTGGCAAGGGGGAGAGGTCCTTTGAGAGGTCTGCCAGCGAGGACAGAGACCAAGCCCAGAACTTCCGGTCTGCGGCTGCACAGATTCCAAGATCAGCGTTGCACATCTGCACCAGTTCCTGGGAGAGACTACAGTGCAGTTCCACCACGCAGTACACGCACTTGCACGCATGCATGCGCGTACGCAGGGCCCTCCTACAGCCTCTCACCTGTGGTCCCCTCAGGCTGCTGCTTCGGGCTCCAGCCCCAGTGAACAAAGGCTGCTGAGGAGGAGAGGTTCGGGCTTCCCCATCTCCCCTCCCAGAATCACCGCACCAGAGGACAGCGGAGACCTGCACGGGGAAGGAAGGAGGAGCAGAAACACCTCAGCTGTACCCCATCATATTACTCAGCAGGGATCCAGGGCAGCACTGGCCAAGTTGAGGGGAGGACGTAGGTACTAAACTGAAGGTGATGGTATTTTACACTGGGCTAGGTAGGCCTGGGCCTTAAACAGGCCCTGACACAGAATAGCTATTTCCTAGTTTGAAGAAATCATCCATGCACTGTCATCTTTTCATTCAGCATTATAGAGCACATCTCTGCAGGTGTCGAGAAATGGTGAGCTATGTCTGAGGGACCAGAGAGGAGCAGGAAAGAGAAATTTGACCGAGTTGAATTGAAAACAGTGTACACAGAGATCAATAAAGCCAGGGCAGGTGGGCACCTCTGCCAAGTTCAACTGTTTGACAAAGGGATTTCCCAGCACAGAGCTGTGGTCAACTTACTTTACCTCCCCAAATCTCAGTTTCTGCATCTGTGACAAGAGACTCATGATGTCTATCTAGCTCTATTTGAATCTTATGCACATAGAATCTGAACTCTTATTCATTAACTAGGAGCTTAATAAATGCGAGTTTCCATTGTAACAGGTGTGACCTTCTCCAAACCCCTCACATCTCCTCTCCCTGTTAAGTTGTCCTCTGTGTCCTGCGCTTGGCTCATCTCACGCTATAGAAACATAGCGTGAGCCACATATGGAATTTTAGATCTTACAGAATCTACATTTAAAAGGTTAAAATAAGATAGGTGAAATTAATATTTACTAATATAACATTTAATGCAATATTCAGTTATATCATATCAACATGCAAACAACGAAAATAGTGTAATATTTTACATGCTTTTTTTGTCTTGCTTTTTTGAGACAGGGTCTTGCTAGGCAGTTCAGGTTGTCCTTGAACTTGCTATGTAGCACATGCTGTCCTTGAACTTGCAGTAATCATCCTGCCTCAGCCTCCCAAGTGCTGTAATTACAGGTATGCGCCAACACAGACATGCTTTTCAAGTCTGAATTTCCTGCAAAGTAAAAATGCTGTCCTGCCAAAACAATAAAGTTTTGTGGAACAAACAGCAACACAACCTTTACACTGCTTTAGTTTTTAAATTTAAATTTCAATTAACTAAAATCAAATAAAATTTAAAATGTGGTTGCTCAGTGGCACTAAGCACATTTCAAACACTCCATAGCCACAGCACTTATCATAGTTGTGTTTGAGTTTTAACTTGCAATTAGTTACATAGGGACTCTTTCCTTATTAGACTCTAAGCCCTGAGGGCAGGAACCACATCTTTATTCACTACTGTGAATAAATGCCAAGAGCACAGCAGTGTTGGGTGAAAGTGTGTTGAGTGGACGATGAATCCATGGATAGACGGTTGTATACACGGATGGCTGGATGGGTGGATGGATGGATCAACTGATTGATCAACCAATCTATAGATCTATGGTAGAGCCATGAAGAGATAAAAATAAAAGGAGGATATGTGCTGTGGAATAAGGGAAAGAAGGAAACCAAAGAAGGTTTCCTGGAGAAAGTAGGTTGCCTGCTGGGCCTATGTAGGTTGCCTATGGGCCTTCAGCTTCGATCACACCGTCTACAGAGAAGGAGGACACCGGAGACACCACAGCTTGGCTGCAGGGCATGGGACATATGGGTGGCCTGTTTTGGGAGGCTGGAAGGCTCTAGGAGAAGTGGGGACATTGGAGTCCTCCCGTGGGTGAGCTGAGGGGAGCCGAGGTACCCACAGGGCTCCCCCAGGCTGAGCCACGGGCACAGCTCGGTTTCTCCTTAGCGAATTCAGGCCGGTCTTCTTCCTGATTCCAGCACCAGCACGTACTGTGGGGATTCCTTGTGGCACCCAACAAGTTAACATCTGCTCAGCTTGACTTGTGGCATAGAAAACTGCCAACCCTGAGGAGTTGGAACAACTCCTTTACCAGCTTGGGCGGGGGCAAGCCTTGCCAGTGAAACAAGGAGAAACAACCTGGGAACAATTTGATAAAGTTAACAATTCAGTGTAATTGTCACCGTGCCTTTCTAATCTAAAACATGCACCCATGTTCAGCAGAACACAGTGCCTTTGTTCCTTTCTCAATAAAACCGGAGGTTCAGTTAGTTCAAGGCTTCATTCCAGTGAAGCCCCCTGACTTCCTCACAAAGATATTCTTTCTCTCATGTCTTCATTCATCTCTCTAATCAGGGTTTGCTGGCCCAAACCCAGCAGAACTGGATCTCACCCATCCTGTAATTACAACCCCCAAAACCCCTCATCATGAGTATGGGCCTCTGTCCTGGCCTCAGGGGCCCAGGGACCAGAAAGTGACAGAAAGCCCCTAGAGGCTCAGAAAAGGGACTCTGATGGTTCCTAAAATCCTGCTCTTTGCCACAAGGACCCATAGCTCTTTCACCCTCAACCCATCTTCTTAGATAGGACACAGGTCCAGCCTACATGAGCCACCCATGGCACTCAGAGGCTCCTGCAAATATAAAGCCATCTCTCCCCAAGATGGTGACCCAACCCCTTGATGGCAGGGACCTTTCCTTGTCCACTTGCTCCATGCCTGAGTCCTCAGTACCTGGCACAGCACCATGGTTAAATAAATTCCCTTCATTATCAATTTACTCATTCCTGCAACTCTTTAGAGAGCACCAGAGGTGCCGAGCAAGAGAGCAGGTTCCACCCTCTTCAGAGCTCCATTCTGGAGGAAAGAGTGGACAAGAGGTAAAGAAGCAGTATAAGTGTAGGTGGCTGAACTAGCATGAAGGACAGTAAAGAAGGTAGGGGTAGAGAACAACCGGGTATATTCTGAATAGGGTGGACAGGAAGTCCTCTCTGGGGAGGGGAGAATGTGAGCTGGGACCTGAATGAAGGGAGCCATGGGGAGTTCTACAAGGAGAGTGTTCCAAAAAGAGAAATGCAGCGTGCAGGGCAGGCGAGATGGGCACCTCTAAGCCACAGCGCATCACTGTGGTAGAAGCAGAATAAGGGACCAGTGGTCACAGGAGAAGCCTCAAGGCCCAATCAAGCAGGCTGTGGTGAGGAGGGAGGACTGTAATCCCTGAACAAAGCCTTGGGCAGAGAGAGGCCTGGTCAGGATCCCATTTGCAAACTAAAGGCTGGCACATGGGGGGGGGTGCCTAGGGGGATTGCAGGAGGGGAAGGGAGGAAGCAAGGGGAAGAGGCCACTGCAGCTTGAGACAGGAGCCTGGGCTGGGGCAGACAGGCAGTGGGGAAGGAGGAGCGGCACTTGCAAGTTGGTGGCATGTAGGCAGTTTCACTGCATAGAGTAGGGCTACCTCAGCAAGAAGAGACTAGGGGAAGGAAGGGAGAGAGAGAAGGAAGAGGGCCCTGGGCTAGGTGCAGATCTGGCACCACTGTCCTCTGCTTCTCCAGCTTGGTAATCCCAGAAAGACAACCTCAACCTTCCTGCCTCCTTCTGTTTCCTCTTGGTTTTCAGAAGCTCAACAATCATGGAGGTTGGACGCCACGACAGAGGGACGCTAACGTTGCCCAGGTTTTCTCAAGGCGCGGGCCAAGGGCTGAAGTGCAGATCTCACCCAGACACAGAACCCCAGCCTGAAGTCTGCAGTTTAACAGAACAGAACAGAACAGCTTTCGAACTGAGTTAAGGCTTGAGAACGGCTGGTTTAAAGCAGCAGAGAGCTGGGCTTCGACAGTGACCTTGATCAGAGAAGCCACAGAGACTGAGAGAGTGGTCGCTCATCCCCAGGCTCCTTCCTCATCCTTGTCCCTGAAATCTCAGCTCCTGTCTCCCCAGGAAGCCTTCCCCGACCCAGCCCACCCAGTGAGGAGGCCCTGGAGCTCCCTCAGTTCCCTGACCTTGACAGAACACCGAGTGTACCTTGTTATGATTGAATGATGGCCCTCATTACTGCTGGACGGCGCACGCCAGGCAGGCCAGTGGTGAGCTTGTCTTGCTCGCGATGGTATCTCGAGCACCTAGGGCAAGGCCTGTTACACAGAAGGTACTAAACAAATGTCTGCTCATGAATGAATACAAAGAGTTTGGACTTAAAAGGTCAAGAGTATTATATAGTCCTACAAACTTAAGGAGAAGGTCAGTTACTGCCACTTGCCCCACTTCTGAGATCCTATGGCGGGGCTGCCATCAGAATTCCCATCCTCGGGCTAATCCTAGAGTGATAGAAGAAAAGGTTGGCTGGGGAAAGTTCCAACTAAAATGTGAAAGACTAGCATACTGTTTCAGTGTGCCTACTTGTGGTTTCTGAGATGCTATTTCTTAACCAACTGAGTACCTCACTAGGAAAATTCAAGCAGTTGAGGAAACAAGCAAAGGAGAATTGGGTGTGGGGAAGAGCCCTCCTCTGATATTTCCCACGTGCCAATAAACTTCTCTGCTCTAATAGCCGAAGACTTCAGTCAGTAGCCATGCACTGGCCACAGTAGCCACGTTCCCATGAGAGCAAACAAAAATAATCATGGGACGTGGTTGTGAAGATCAGCACCTTCTCCCCTAGAAGCGGCACTGACGATGGACTTTTAAGCTCTTTGCGCTTAGAGGAGGAGCAGCATTAGAACAGAGGAGGAAGGGGAACCCACAGACAGGTGAGCTGCTTGATAACACACAGCAGAGAGAGCAGGCGGCCAAATGGGGAAGTTCGGGATGCTCACTTCAGCTTGCTGGAAGGACTTTCTAGCAACCAGTGCTGTCCAGCAAGGAAACCTCTCATCACCGAGGGGAACTTCCCTTCCCCAGGGGTGTGCAGGTTCAGGAGTCAACTTAGGGAGGCTGGAAAGAGCAGTGGGGCCAGAGAAGCATTTTCCAAACCATAGCTCACAGTGCCTTTATGGGCCATGAAATCAACGCAGTGAACTTAGCCCACTTAGCATTTTTAAAAATGGAAAAGATAAAAGAGGATAGATGAGAAGGGAAGGGAAAAGAAGAGAAGGGGAGAGAAGTGAAGGGGAGGAAAGAGAAGGGGAGAGGAAGCATTGGCGTGTGTACACGTGCGTCCGCGTGTGCGATGAGTGGCAGTATACAGTGTGTCGCTCACTGCGGGTCATAGTCAAGAAGCTCAAAAGCCCAAGGAAGTCGGTCTCTAAGATGCTTCCAGCTTTACAGTTATGTGACACAAGGTTCTTACATGTTATGTGTGACATTGTGACGGTAGGATTCTAAGGTTCATTTCTTTTTCATTCATTTATTCCACATTCATTTAATACCTGTCCTAAACCATACTGAGTGCTAGTGGCAAAGAGATACGTCAGAATCCGTTCCTGCCCCCCAGTCAGATGGCAGAGACAAACATTTGTTCAGATCGTTGGAACACACTGTGGTGAACGCTTCAGGCAGCAATGAGTCAGAACGTGTGCGTATTTCACCCAGCCCCGTGAGGGAGCTGGTTTTCCTAGTGCCGGTTCATAGAGGAAAAAATCAAGGCTCAAACGGTCATACAAAGCGTTAGTCAGGGCCACTCAGTGGTGCCATGGTTTGAATCCAACACAGCCAGAGCACAGAGCCTGTATACTTCACCACGGGGCTCCCCAGCTTGTGGGGGGCAGGGGCAGGAGGTGTGGGCAAACTCACTTAGGCAACTGGGCTGGGTGAGCAGAACTGGGGAGGGCATTGCAACAAAGGGATCCTGGAGCTGTGTCTCCGAGGAAGAGGTCGATAACGTGACAAGGGACAGAGGTGTTCATTTCTTGAAGAGGCAGCCCAGAAGCCATGCCAAGAACAGCGGAGTGTGGGATTTACGGCAGTCAGGCCCGATGTGAACTCAAGTCCCAGCTTTTACTGCTGAGTAACCCTGGAGAAGTGGCCTCCCTCTCTGGGCCTCCATTTCTTCATGCATTTAAGGGGATTGTCATGTAATTAGAGATTATGCCTGTGACACATCTGACATCAGTGCTATGCCTGGCAGATAATGAGTTTCATGCTAATTACAACCCATTTATGAGTTTCCTGAGTTTGAATCCCAGCTCTGTCACTGCCTAGCTGACTAAGTTGCTAAGTTCTCTGTGTTTTAGTTTCCCCATCTTTAAAATGAGAATAGTAATAGCATCTACCACATACGGTAATGAAAATAAAATAAATTAATGCATATGAAATGCTTAGAAGAGTATCGTGCACAAATCAGGTGGCTGATAGAGGGAGCTACAGTTTAATATTTCATGTGCTACATGCTGTGCTGAGAATTTTAAGGTTTTATTCATGAATTAGATTAACAAATGATTGCTGAGGGTTTTCTATGTTCTGGGTAATATAAAAGTACATCATGGAATCTTGAATAGTTTAGGACATGGCTGGAACCCTGGGTATAAGACAGAATTTGTTTTTGACAAGAAGTGCGGGAGAAAGAATAGGATCGGGGTAGGAGGTGAGATTAGTGGTAAGAAATGAGGCCGGAGAGACAGAACAGGTCAGATCAAGAAAATCGTTTTATGTCTTGTCACCTTATAAACAGAGGCAAGCCCAGAGATAGCTTCAATTTGAGAATTTTTATTCATTGAATTTATGATCCCCAGTTGTAAAGTTCTATGTTTCTATGTGCCAAAGTCTTATGATTCTAAAATTATAGTCCTATGACTTTGTGACTCTTAATATTTCTTACTTGCTATAGGAGACTGATATTAAAATGGTCATAGCAGGGACTTCTGGTTTAATCTCTGACATGTAAAGGGTTTGGAAGTCATTACTCTCTTTTTAAAAACAAGAAAAGGCTAGACAAGCTAAAGATTAATGACTTTTCTTAAACCCATCAAAGAACTGAAGTTGAAGGACAAACTGATCCCCAAACTCTGTGGCGTCATGCGTGCCCAGAGAGTTATGGTTCCCAAGGTCTGCCCACTTGGCCCCTTGATCTAAGTCAGCCAGAACTCGTAGCTAGCAGTTCTGATGATTTGCTGAAGGCCAAGTGCAGAGCGAAAGTGAGACATCTGCTGGGTGCCACAGTCATGCGGAGGGGAGAGAAGACCTCAGACCTTTGCAGATTTTTCCTCTGAGAAACTCCTAATATTCCAGCAGGAGAGTCTGACACATCTCCTCCTGCTGCCCTGGCAGGGAGAGACCAAGGTCAGCAACAGCAAAGCCTTCCAGACCTTCCCCTAATCTTCAGAGGGCAGGATTTTGCCATGGCAAATCTGAAACTTTATCCCAGCTAAATGAGGGAAGACACCCCCTCCGATCCTCTCTGTACTTTCCCATTCATCCAAGGGAAAAGAAATCGGGAAAGGAGGAGGTCTATGCCTGAAGGAGGAAAAGAAACACTTTTTTTTTTGGAAGGCCAACTTCGGACGTAAGGGGCCCCCAGAAGACCGGGATTTGGGAGATTAGAGAGAGCCCCCCCCTCCTCCCTGTGGTGAATTCTTAACAGCTGTGGGTTGTCTCAGCATTCACTTAGAACAGAGGTTCGACTTTCTCGGGCAAGAAGCAGCGCTCGGCCACCCTGGAAGCTTCCAGTTCAGCACTGCTTCCGGGTTCCTCAACGTGGTGGATCCGGATCTCTCTGCTTCACACACTTCCTCCTGGTGTCCCCTCCACATTGGGACAGGCAGCTGCAGCCTGCTTTACTGGACCCACTGACCCTCACAGCCTGTGCGGACTCTGAGCTCTGCCACAGTGACGACCTTTCACTCACATGTGACCTCCTGGAACTCATCCCTGCTTGCTTTAAAGCCACCAGTTGAAATTCCCCGCAGGAAGCCCGTTTGGACATGCCCTGTGCCGCACAAAGGCGTTAGCCCATGGGTCCCCCCTTCGTCTCTATGTGCTCCCTGACCTCTGTGTGTGTCGTGTACTCCCCTGGCTCTTGTGAGGAATAAAATTTTATTTCTCTCTTGTGTGCTCCTGATCATTGATGAAGTCACACACACACACACACACACACACACACACACTTTACCACCACACCTGTGAGGCTCCAATAAGGATCCATTATAATACAGTGAATTACAGCTGCAAGCCACAGACTGTCTGAGGGGCAGCACCAAAGCGAATCCCCATGGCTAACAGAGGAGGAGAAAACAGGACCACTGAAGAATCAGAAGCCCCTTGGCGCCTGTAGCTACAAGCATTAAGTGGAGCCCAAGACCTAGCGAGGTGAACGCCAATCCCTAATCCACAGTATATTTCTTCAGTATTCATTACCCTCTACAACATGTCCAATTTTCAAGAAAAATGCACAAGACATGCTGCATTAATTTCTCAAGGCTGCTATAGCAAATTACCACAAGCTCAGTGGTTAAAAACAACAGAAATTTATTCTCTTACTGTTATTTTCATACTCTTCTGGAGGCCAGAAATCCAAAATCAGTCTCACTGAGCTGAAATCAAGGGATCGGCGGGGCTGCACTTCCTGCTTCCTCTGAAGGTCTGAGAGGAAAATCTTTCCATGTTTCTTCCAGATTCTGGAGGCCGCTGGCATTGCTCAGTATGGGGCCAGGTGACTGCAACCTCTGACTCCCTGGCCACATCCCCTTCTCTTCTGTGTGTCAAACGTCAGATCTTTCTCTACCTCTCTCATAAGAAGATATGTGATGGCATTTAGCGTCCCCCTTGGATGACACAGAATAATCTCCTCAGCTCAGGACCCATCACTAAGCCTACCATATGTGCCAAAAAGACAAAAAAAAAAAAAAAAAAGAAAGAAAGAAAGAAAGAAGAAACAGAAAAAGAAGTAGGAGGAGGAAGAGGAGAAGGAGAAAACAAAGGAATAGGAGGAGGAGAAGGAGAAGGAAGAGGCTGGGGAGAAGGATGGGGAGGAAGGGGAGGAAGAGGAACCTGAAGAGACAAAACACTTATCAGGAGCACACTAAGATGTAACATTATGATATTGGAATATAAGACTAAGACATGGGAATTATCAGACAGGCAATTTAAAATAACTATGATCGGGCCGGTGAGATGGCTCAGCGGCGTAAGTGCCTGCCTGGCAAGTGCGAGGGCCCAAGTTCAATTCCCGGAACCCACATAAAGGAAAAAAAAGGGCCGGTGATATCGCTCAGTGGCACAGGCGCCTGCTGGCACACAAGGTCCTGAGGTCGACCCCTGGTACCCACAAAAAAATAAAATAAAATAAAATAACTATGATCAATATGTTACAGGTTGTAATGGAAAAATATTTTCCACAAAAGGTCATTTGTTAGACCACAAAACAAAGATTATTAAATTTCAGAAGATTGATATCATATAAAGTATCTTTTCATGATCACAATGAAATAAAACTGGAAATCAATAATAAGATAACACTGAAAAAAGAATAAATATACAGAAAGTAAACAACATGTTCTTAACAATCAAAAAGTCCAAGAAGAAATCACTAAGGAAATTAGAAAATACCTTGGAATGAGTAAAAATAAAACCACTATATAGTAAAATTCATATCAAATGCAGTGTCTAAAGATAAATTTATACTTATAAACATCCATATTAAATTTAAAAATATCAAATCAACAATTTAACTTGATACTTTCGGGAATTAGGAAAAGAAAAAGAAATTAAACCCAAAGATAGCAGAAAGAAAGAAATATAAAGATGACATCATAATTATAGAAAAACAGTACAAAGAATAAAATCAAAAGTTGGCTCTTCAAAAAAAGATCAAAAATAGATAAAACTTTTAGCTAGATTGACCAAGAAAAAAAGAGAAAGACTCAAATTACTGGATTCAGAATTGAGACTAAGAATATTGCTACCAATTTTACTGAAACAAAAAGGATTATAGGAGAGTACTAGGAACAATAGTAAGCCGGGAAAACCAGTAATCAGGTAAAATGGACAAATCCCTAGAAATACACAAATTATCTTAATTGATTTATGTAATAATAGAAAATCCCAACAGATGTATAACAAATAAAGAGATTGAGTTAGTAATAATAGTAACATTTGTAATAAAATCTCTCAACAGAGAATGCCCAGGACTTGATGATTTTGCTTGTGAATTCTATCAAATATTTAATGAAAAATTAACACCAATTCTTTTTCTTCCAAAAATATAAGAGGAGGAAACCCTTCCTAACTCACTCTATGAGACCAGTATGACCTGATTCTAATGCCAGATAAAGACATCATAATAAAAAATAAGAAAATTACAGGTCAATGTAACTTCTATGTTAAAATTCTCAATAAAATACAGAAAACTGAATCCAGCCATGTGTTAAAAAAATTATATAGCATAACCAAGTGGGACTGATTGCAGAAATGCAAGGGTATTTCAACATAAAAAAGTTAATCAGTGTAATACCTCACACTAATAGAAAGAAGGAGGAAAACCCACAGGATCATCTCAATTGATGAGGAAAGCACTGGACAAAATTTAATACTCTTTTATGGTTAAAAAAAAAAAAACAGGCCGGTGAGATGGCTCAGTGGTATAAACGCCTGCCTGGCAAGCGCGAGGTCCTGAGTCCAACTCCCGGAACCCACATATGAAAAAGGGCCGGTGATATCGCTCAGCGGCACGGGCGCCTGCTGGAGTGCGAGGTCCTGAGGTCGACCCCGGTACCCACCAAAAAAAAAAAAAAAACCACTAAGAATAGATGGAAACTTCCTTAATTTAATGAGACGTTTATGAAAAATCCAAAGCTAGCACCATAATCAATGATGAAAAACTGAAATCTTTTCCCAAAAATCAAGAACAAGACAAAGATGCCTGCTGTCACCACTGCGATTCAGCATAGTACTGGAAGTTCTAGCTAGAGCAATTGACAAGAAATATGAATAAAAGACAACCTAATTGGAAAGGAAGAAGTAAAACTATTCCTACTCTCAGATGGTATGATCTGATATACAGAAAATTCTCAAAAAGTCTACAGAAAAGCCCAGTGTAGCGGTGAATGCCTGTAATCTCAGCGCTCTGTGAGGCTGAGGCAGGAGGGTCACAAGCTGGATCTCAGCCTGGCCAACTTGCCACCTTAGAAAGACCCTGTCTCAAAAAAATAAAATAAAATTTAATTTAATTTAATTTTTGAAAGGGCTAGTGATATAGATCAGTGTAAAAGCCCTGGGTTCAAGGCCCAGCACCCCACCAAAGAGAACCAACAGGCAAGCTATAAGAGCTAATACGAGTTTGGGAAGTTTGTTGGATAGAAGATCGATATCCAAAATCAACTGTGTTTCTATACATCAGCAATGAACAATCTAAAAGGGAATTTAAGAAAGCAATTTTATTTGAAACTCCATCTGCAAGAAAAAAATATCTGGGGAGAAATTTAACTAAGAAGGGGATAGATTTATACACTGAAAACTATAAAGCATTGTTGGAAGAAATTAAGAAGATCTAAGTAAATGGAAAAGCATCGTCTCTAGGTAGGAAAACTTCTTAGTATTATTAAAATCCCAGCACTACACAAAGCAATTGCTAGATTAACACAATCCCTATCAAAGTCTCAACAGCCTATTTGCAGAAATGGAAGGCCAACATTCAAATTCATATGAAATTGTAAGGGGCTCCAAATATCCAGAATAATGTTGAAAAAGATGACAAAGTTGGAGGACTCACATCCCCAGTTTCAAAACTATATATAGCTATTGTAATGAAAACAATGTAGCCCTGGCAGAAGGATAAACATACAGACCAATAAAATGCTTGAAAGTCCAAAATTGAATTCATACACTTATGGTCAATTGGTTTTTGGTGGTAAATCCGGTCCATGGGGAAAAGACAGAACCTCCAGCAGACTGTGAGAGACAAGTGGACTTCCATACACAAAAGAATGAAGTTGGACCTCCAACTCACTATATGCAAGATTTAGCTCACAACAGACCAAAGCCTAACTATTGAAAAGCGTGACCTCTATAGGCAATCCTATGCCAGTGTTCATTATAGCATTATTCACAATAGCCCAAATGTGGATGCAGGCTGAGCGTCTATCAAAAGATCATAAGCTAAATGACACACAGTACCTACAAACTCACCAAGGAATTATACTCAGCCATAGGAAGGAATGAAGTTGTGATGCACGTCACACAAAGATAAGCCTTGACTCGTGGTTCCAAGAGATACAAGTTCGACAAAAGGGTAAACATTGTGATTCCGCTTATATGAAATATCTATAACAGGCAAATTCATAGAGACAGAGAGTAGATTAGAAGTTACCAGAAACTGGGGGAAGGAAGAAATTGGGAATTGCTGCTTAATACTTGCAGAGTTTCTAGTTGGAATAATAATTTTTAAACAATTGATTGGAATAATGGTAGTTATAGAACAGAGTAAATGTAATCAATGCTACTGAATTATATACTTAAAATTGTTTATGTCGTATATAGTTTACCAAGGTAAGAATACCACGAAAAAAGACGTACAATAACAAGTATTAGTAAGGAGGCAGAGTAAATGGAACCTGCTTATGTTGCTAGTGGGCTGTAAAATAGTGCATCTACCTGGGTGGGCAGTTCAATAATTCCTGACAATGTTAACTATAGATTTGCCACATGAGTCAGTAAATCAAATCTTAAGTACATACTTAAGAGATTTGAGAACATATATCCACACGAAAAGGCATATGCCAATTGTTGTGATTTGTGTCTAGATGTCCCCTCAAAGCCTCATGTTGTCATAGAATTTTTTCAGAGTTCAGAGGTGGCTGAATGTAGAGTGTGTGATCGATTCTTGGTGCAATGCTGGGATTAAGGGTGGGTGGTTGCTGGATCAGTCCACTGATTGGATTGGCACTGCCCTAATCCTGGTAGACTGGATACAATATAAGGGACAGAAAGAGGCTTGTCTTGCTCTCTCTTGTTTGATTTTGCTGTTTTCCACCACCATGAGCTATTGCCCCTCTGCCGTGTGCCACCCTGCCTTGGAGCCAGCCATTATGGACTGAAACCTCCAAAAACTGTGAGCCAAATAAACCTTTCCTCCTTTAACTTTGGGTGTTGGGTATTTTGTTTCAGCAATGAGAAAAGTAACTAAGACACCAATGTTGATAGTAGCCTTATTCATCAAACCACATGTCCATCGACTGAAAAAGAGACAAGTGAACTGGAATGGTGAAGTGGAATATTATATCATATGATGAACTATTTTTCAGCCATAAAAAGGGATGAATCAGTGATATGTGTTACAACATGGATAAACTTTGAAAACACTACAGTAAATGAAAGAAGCTAGACACAATATGAAATTACATCATAAGATTTCATTTATATAAAATGTCCAGAGCACCCAAATCCATACAGACAGAAGGTAGATTTGTGGTTGCAGGGGCTGCAGGGAGGGGAATGAGAAGTGATTATTAATGGGAATGGTATTTCTTCTTGGGTAACACAAAGATTCTAGAATTAGGTAGTGACAGTGATTGTACAGTCTTTGTGAATATACTAATAGGATTGCACACTTTAAAAGGTGACTTTTATGGTATGTGAATTATATCTTTATTTTTTCAAAGTAAAGGAATGGAGGAAGACACACTGTAGTAACACTAATCAAAAGAATTCTGGAGTCACTATATTCTTTTCAGACAAAGCAGGCTTTAGAATAAGAAAGATGATCAGGGATAAACAGGGACATTACATAATGAGAAGCAGGTCAAATCTCCAAGAAGCCATAGTGGTCTTAAGCTCAAAACAACAAAGTGTCAAAATTCATGAGACCAAACTGATAGAACTGAAAAAAGAAACTGACAAATCTGCTATTTTAGTTGGAGACTTTAAACCTCTATTGCAGTAATTAATAGATGATCCAGGCAGAAAATCAGTAGGAATATAAATGACCTGGGCAACACTATCAATGAATTTGATCTAATTAACATGTGTAGAGCATTTCGCTCAGTAACATCGAATGCACAGCCTCCTCCAGTGCGCTTGGAGCAGTCACCAATGCAGGCTACATTCCAGACCGTAATACGCACTTTAATAAATTTAAAAGGCTAGCGATCACACAAATTATGTCCTCAGACAACAAAAGAATTAAACTAGAAATCAATAACAAAAAGATAGCTGAATATATTTGGAAATCAAACAAAACACTTCTAAATAAACCATGAGACCAAACAGAAGTCTCAAGAGAAATTAGAAAATATTTTGAACTAAATGAAAATACAAATAGTCAAAATTTGTGGGATTCAGCTAATGCAATGTTTGGAAGGAAATATATAGTGTCAGTGTGTGTTAGAAAGGAAGAAAGTTCCAAAATCAATAGCCTAAATTTCTACCCCAAAATACTAGAGAAATAACAAGAAATTAAATTTAAGGGAATAGCAGAAAGAAAATATAAAAACTGGAGCATAAGTCAATGAAACTGAAAACAATAGAGAAAATCAATGAAGCCAAATCCTGGTTCTTTATAAAGATTAATAAAATTGATAAGTCTCTAGTCAGGCTAAATGAGAGAGAGAGAGAACACAAGTTCCCCAACATCAAGAACAAAAGATGGGTCATTACTGACCCATAAAGATGATGCCATAGACACTAAAGGAATAATAGAAATGCTAACGAGATTATAGAGAAAAGAGAATCCTTGCACACCTTTAACAGGAATGTAGGTTGTGGAAAACAGTACAGGCGTTTCCATAAAATTAAAAAAAAAAAAAAAACTACCATGGGTCCCAGCAATCCCACTACTGGGTATATATCCTATTCAGCCTCAAAAAGAAGGAAATCCTATCATTTACAACAACATGAATAAAACAAACCTGGAGGATATTATGTTAAACCAGGCACAGAAACACAAGTATTGCAGACTTAACTTTGTGTGGATTCTAAAAAAGCTGAAATCCTGAAAGCAGAGAGTAGAATGTTAGCTAAAAGGGGCTTAGGGGTAGTGGAGAGTTGTGGCATATAAAGAAAAAAAACAGAAATGGGAGAGATATTTTGTACTCATGGATTTGTGTGGGGAGCAACTGAAGCTGGAAATTGATCACACCTGCGCTCCTGTGCCACCTCCCCGCACCGCAGGGTGAGAGGGGCCAGAGAACAAAGAGCAACAAAGAAGCAACAAAGAGCAGAGGTGGGCCACGTAAACAAGCTGCTCCAGCCCAGGGAACACCTAGCCCCAAGGCAATCCGAGCAATGGGTTGCTAGGCAAAGGGGTGTCCCCTGACACCAACCTGCTAAATGTATAAATAAATGCACTGCTTTGGTTCAGCAGTTCCTTTCCTCCCATCAGGAGAGAGGGATCCACCTGACCTCAGCTTTTTGTCTCTTCTTTTTATTTCTCCATCCTCTCCCAGTCCTTCCTCCCAGGGAATTTTGAGAGCTGCTTGGGACGTGGCATATGGCGCCTGAACACGGACGGGGGTAAGAAGAAATAGTGGGTGAGGAGACACTTCTCATTGTGCGTGCAAAAGGGGGAGAAGTGCATTGATATCATCAGGTGTTAAACTTGGGGCAAGAGAGAAATGGGCTCACTAGGGCCAGAGAGAGAAAAGTGGGCTCAGTAGGGCCAGAGAGAGAAAAAAGGACTCACTAGGGCCAGGTGATATAGCTCAGTGGCACAGAGCCTTCCTGCAAGTGCAAGGTCCTGAGTTCGATTCCCAATACCAAATAAACAAAAAAAAACAAAACAAAACAAAAAAAAAAAAACAGGCTCATGGGAAGCAAAGAGGAAAGAGGTGTATTGAATTTGTCAGTCGTTGAACATGGAGCAGACAAATTCTCAAGAGCCACATATGTATATGGAATTGTTTGTCGTAATCTTGATTCCTGTATTTACTTTACTTTTGTGAATTTTGGTTAAAGAGGGTCTTAATGATTGTAAGTTTGTTGAGATGACCACAAAGGATTTGGCTCAGGGTACTATTTTAAAATCAAGTCCCGAGCGGAAAAAGGATGATAAAATAACAGCCATCCCAATAACCTTAACTGAGCCACAAGCAGCGATTCCCGCCTTTTCAGCTCAGAGAAACATTGCTGCGTCCCAGGTTGGAACTTCCGCCTCTCCGGGAGCAGAGCCGTGTTCTCTCCCTCCCTTGCAATTGGCACTAAAAGAAGCCAGACAGGTGGGGGAGTCCATGGAGGGTTTTCAACATATCTACCCTGTTACTAAACTTCAAGTCCCCTATAATCTGGGACAAGTTATATGTCTTCATAAAGCTGTACCCTTTAAGACCTTAAAAAAATTAAAACAAGCTACCACTACCTATGGCCCTACAGCCCCCTTTACCTTAGGTTTAATAGAACTTAGAGGACAACAGGTTATGGCCCAAAGTGATTGGAAAGGAATAGCTAAAGCGTGTTTAAATCCGGGAGATTATTTGTTGTAGAAAGGAAATTTTTTTGAATTGTGTGTGGATCAGGCTGCCCGCCCAGCCAGCTCAGCACAGCACAGCTCCGGCTGAGCAGAGAGAGGGCCCCCCACTCCGGCCCTAGGTGGACTCAGCCAGGATGCCCCAGCCATGCCCGCCCGCCAGCCACGCTCACGGCCCCCAGCACCCCGCGCTGGGCTTGGAGCCATGGGAGCCACAACAGCCCAAATTGGAGGAGGGAAAAGCCAGGAAAAAAATGGTGGCTGCGGCTGCAGAGGCAACAACTGTGGCATCCTATGGGGAGGGGGCGCCAGCAAAACCAAACGGCAGTGGTGGAGCCCATCCCTGGCAGGGAGGCTGGCACTGACCTCCTCCCGGTCACCACCACCGAAGCATTGGTGTCAAATGGCGAGGCCAAGGGGAATTGGTCCTTCCCTCAGGCTGGAGGGCCACCTCCAGCAGGGCAGCTCACCCACAGCCCTGAGGCGATGGGGCAGGAGCTGCAGCCAGAGGCTGGCACAGCAGTGGGAGCCCCGGGCGCACAAATACAGGGTATGAGCTTTTCTTATACACGAAAGACTGACAATGGCCCTGCCTACATGTGCTACTTTCCAAAAGTTTTGTAAGTTTTTCATATTTCCCTTACCATGGAAATTCCTTATAACCCTCAAGGTCAAGGGATCATTGAATGTGCTCACTGTACACTCAAAATTCAACTACAAAAACAAAAAGGGGAATCCTTCCCTCAAAATTTATGCCTCATAATAGACTTCTCTTGGTGGTATATACTGTTAACTTTTTAAATTCTACTAAGGATGAAAATACAGCAGCAGAAAGACAATCCAGTTAGGTAAAGGAAAAAGGGTTAGGAAGGGTCCTTTGGAAAGATCTTCACACTGGACAATGGAAGGGACCCAGCCCAGTGCTAATTTGGGGTCGAGGGTATGTGTGTGCCTTTCCAGAGAATGCTGAGGCGTCTATCTGGGTGCCGGAGCGTGCTGTCTGGCTGTATCATGGACCCAGGCCTGGAGAAGGAGTTGATTCCACCTTTCAAGAAGCTGATACTCAGTCCTATGACAGTGATGCCTCGGAGACTGCTTTACAGCCAATAGACAGGGATAGGGCAGACCCGACCTGGGGCCAATAAAAGGAATTGATCCAGAATGCCCAGGAGATGGCAACCAGAAATGGAAAGCAAAGGTTTGAGTAGATGGTAGAGTGCTTGGAGATAATCAAGCTAAAAGTTACATGAAAGAAGGGGACACAAAAGTTACTGGTGTTCTTAAGACAAAATAAAAATTATATATTGATTATAGATTTTATTCCTTCCAAATTCTTCTTAAGAGATCTCTGCTAATTGACCTACAAAAAATCTGACTAGTCTACTTATAAACTTCTAAAATTGTAAGAGAGTTATTATAATTCAATTTGGTCAAGAATATATTTGAGTGCACTCTGATTTTGTAGGCGGATTGTCTGTGTATGTCTGTTTGTCCAATCTGTACAGATCGTCTGTGCATGTTTGTCCATTTGTCCAATGAGTTAACAGCTGTTTTATTATTTGAGCTCAATAATTTTTTTCTCTCTTCCTTTTTCTTTTGTACTTTTGGATCATTTGTTCAAAACTTAAATTGATTTACAGATTTAAAAAGCGTACTTTTACCTGGGTTGCCAGCTGGTCAAAATAATATCAAAATGGGTTTTCTCAGAGGTCATCAGAAATTTTCTAAGGTGATCAAGGGGACCTTTTGGGCTTGGAGAATTATTGGTCAAGTTTCCCTTTGGTGAATAAAGGAGCAGCTGCCTGGGAAATTATCTCAGCCTTTTTTCATTAATGGGAAGTCCCAATGATCTCCACAGCCTTATTGGGAGACACCCCAATAAATGTTATTAAAATATATTATTGTGATATGATTACATTCGTCATTGTCAAAAGATTAAGTTTTTCTAGACAATAGGATTTTGATTTAAAGATGATCTTGTACAAAGGTTTTCATATGGCTATGACGATTGTTATTGTTTCGTAGTGTGTTGAACGTATTCATGCCTGCAGATGTGCAGGTCTCTCAGAGTGTGGAATAAGGACTGTTTAAGGTGATAGACTTTTCTTTCAGATTCAGACCTCTGCCTTTACAAAACTTATGTCATGTACATCCCACTAAAGGTCAACAAGTTAGGTAAAAGCCTTTTTTGTATTAGATAGAGATGACTGACTAAAAAGAGGTATTTTATGCCAAAATGAAAATTCAGGTGTGTTGACAAAATGTCACGATTGTCACGTTACAATATTATGTATGATTTTAATTTCTAATTTTCTGTATAAAATACGTAACTGTTAACATTCCAGAGGGATTCAAATATTAGAATATCCATGGTTGTTAGGAAATAATGGTTTTATCTTATGTTCTAAGATGCCTGATATTTAGATAAGAAAGTAATATTAAGCTCACTGCCTTCATTACAACGTAATGTCATTAATCTTCTCTTATGGATGTTCAACAACTGAGGTTTGGAGACCAAAAAATTAGAAAGATGGGCAAAGAGGACAGCCAATATTTTGGCCCCAGCCCTTCAAGGTCAATGAGGACCCAGGACATAAGAGAACCTCTGCCATGACATCCTATAACTCAGTGAGTCCCTGGTCTTCTGACCAAGATTATAGGACCACAGAGGGAAGTGACTTACGATGTATAGTGTGCCTGAGGAGAGTCACCAGGAGAGAAAAATCTCCCAAGCTTTCACAGAAAGCAACTTGGTCAAGCAATGGCCGTGACTCATCCAAATGGCTGACACTGACAGAAGCACAAAGAGGTGCTGTGCACGGTTCCAAGGCAGTTCCTGAGGAGACTTAACTGACCTTGATACCTAACAGAAATTATTTAATACAGGTCTCACTTTAACTTGGTCTTGAACATCCAGCAGAAAAGTATAACCACAAGAAAGCTGTCTGCAGATTCCTACAAACATAGCTCCTCCAACTTCAACTGGCCACCCACCTCTTACTATTACAAAACAGAAAAGGGGGAGATGTGGGGAGCGGCTGAAGCTGGAAACTGATCACAGGTACACTCCTGCACCACCTCCCCAGCACCACAGGGCAAGAGGGGCCAGAGAACAGAAAGCAACAAAGAGCAGCTGAGGTGGGCCACATAAACAAGAGGTTCCAGCCCAGAAAACACCTAGCCCCAAGGCAATCCAAGCAATGGGCTGCTAGGAAAAGGGCTGTCACATGACACCAACTTGCTAAATGTATAAATAAACGCACTGCATTGGTTGAGCAGTTCCTTTCCTCCCATCAGGTGAGAGGGCTTCACCTGACCTCAGCTTTTTGTCTCTTCTCTTTATTTCTCCATCCTCTCACCATCCTTCCCCCAGGAACTTTGAGAGCTGCCCAGGCAGACTGGAAACTTTCGCATTGTTTTCTCTATTAATATAGATGTTCGTGGTACATAATTACATTCACCTTGCGGACCTGGCACACATACATATCCGATCTTGGTCATTTTTATTCCCCCGTCCCCCATCCTCCCCACCCCTCCTTCTCCAGATACCCTTCAATTGTTCCCAATTTGATCTATAGACTCAATGGAATCCCAACCAAAATCCCAATAAACTTTTTGGTAGACATTGATAAATCATTTCTAAAATTTATATGCAAACTCAAAGCTGCTAGAATAACTGACACAATTCTAAAAAAGAACGAAGTTGGAGAGCCCACACTGGCAATTTCAGAACTCAGTATAATAAAGCTACAGTGTGGTTGAAAGAATAGACACACACACATCAAAAGAAAGAAGAGACAGCTCAGAAACATGTACATGCTAATACAGTCGACTGAGTTTGGTACTCGACATTGCTTGTCATCAGGAAAATGCAGATGAAAATAAAACGCAAACTAAAACTACAACATTCCTATGAAATTCGCTGAATTATTAAAAACTGGCAATACCAAGTACTGATGCATAGGAGCACTTGTTGATTGCTGGTGGGAATGAAAAATAGTGCAATCATTTTGGAAGACAGTTTGGAAGTTTCTTATCAAGTAAAATGTAGATTTACCACATGACCCAGTAATCGCACTCAGAGATATTTACCCAACTGATTGGAAATCTTAGGTCTACATGAAAATCTGCACATAAATGTTTATAGCAGCTTTATTTGGAAGAAAGCTGGAAGCAACTCCAATTTCTTTAACAGATGAATGGATGAACAATGGTACGCCCATACTGTGGACTACTACTCAGCTTTCAAAAGGAACAAACTCTAAATCCACATAAAAATATGGATGACATTTAAATGAAAGAAGCCATTTTTAAAGGTTACATATTGTATGATCCTACTTACATAACTTTTTCAAAAAGGCAAAACAATAGAAATAGAAAACAAATCCCTGGGCTGAGGATATGGCTCAGTGGCACAGCACCTGCCTGGATATGGCTCAGTGGCACGGCACCTGCCTGGCAAGTGCAAGGTCCTGAGTTAGATTCCTGGTACCACAAAAAAAAAAAAAAAAAAAAAAAATGATGTCCCCATTTAAAAAAAGAAAGAAAACAAATCACTGGTTGCCAGAGGTTTGGGAATGGGAGATATTGAAGCACAGTAGACATTTCGGAGCCAGGAAATTATTCTGCACAGTACTGTGGTGACTGAAATATTTGATAAGGATTTAATATCCAGAATATGCAAAGATCTCCTATACTATCCATTTGTCACTAATCACTTGTCAAAAACCATAGAGCTTTACAACACAATGAGTAAACATTAATGTATGCAAATTTTTCAAAGTCTACTAGGAGAATTGGAGAATCACAGAATAGAACGTTGACATTAACAAAAGAATCAAGTCGTATTACACATGTATAAGATAATCTCACTGAAAGGCCTGGGGAACAGAAGTGCTAACCTAAATAACCTTAGAAATGACCGTAAACTGTAAGATTAATGACCAAAAGAACTGTTCATAAGCACTGTACTCTTGTTGGCAGTGTTTCTCGTGGGGGTTGACATGGGTTGACAGCTCTGAAACCCAAGTATATGTGTACCAGAATTGAACGATAAAGTAAATGGATGGCAGCTGGTAGCAGCCAGATTTCGCACTGTTGAAGTGGGAGGTATAGATAAGTAAGGGGAGAAAGATAGAATGAGCCATGTGAATGGGTTAGAATTAGAGACATTAGGATGAGCTCATGCTCTGCTTAATATAGATATCTGTGATAGATACAGAAAAAATTAGTTTTGTGTATACAGGAGCTAGTATACATACACACACTCATTGGGTCCCCAGTGGCAACGAACACTGTGAGCACCTGGATTTTGGTTTCTAACCCCATTCTCCAATAAAACAACCAGGCTCCTTGGAGAAATGGCTGCTTTTAGGAACAGAACAGAAAGTAGAGGAGATGAACCTGGAGCATCATACAGTGCCAGAAAGTAAGGAAATGCTCAAAAGCCAAACAACAGAGATGTCTTGAAGGGACATGGGCGCCAACAGATAGGGCCCTCAATGGCCAAAAGTAGGACAATTTGAACAGCAAAATAATATAGTTTTGGCTTATGGCACATAGTATATAATAAATATTCACGAGCACACCTTGATATAATAAATGATTGAATAAATAAATAATAAAAGAATTCCAGGTAATTTATGAAGCTACTTTTCCCTCAAGGAGGTAGAACATAACTCCATTCCTGAATTGGGGGCCATACACGGTGACTTCCTCCTGTTGGAGTGGTCTGGAGGGCAGTGGCCACTAAGTAACCAGAGAGGACACTGAGGTAGGTTGTCCCTGTGAGGGGAGGGTTGATGGGAGAATGACAGCTATTGGCCAAACTATGACCCCTCTGGCACACAGGAAAAAGAGGCAGTTCTTGTCCATCTCACTAATACAGAATACTAATACACTATGGAAAGGGAGAGAAGAAGTCAGATTGTGGTGGGGAAACCTGGCAAGTACCGCCTCAGCTGGGTGATAAAGATAAGCGTAATCAACGATAAGTGATGTTGATAGCATATGTAATGTTTGATACATTGTGTCAACTTGAAAGGTTTAGAAGTTTAAGTGACTCAGCAGGGGGTCAGGGTCCTCACTTTGTAAACATCCTGAGCCTGTGCAAGAGGAGGGCACGGAGATGGTGTGAGTGCTACATCCGCCCTAGGGCGGGTAGCCTGCTTACAATATAAGGGAGGAAAAGAGGCTTGCTCTTCTCCCCTTTTTTGCTCTTGTTGCTTTTGCTGTCTTCTGCTGCCTTCAACTGTTGCCCCTGTGCCACGCCACCCTGCCTTGGAGCCAGCTGATTATGGGCTGAAACCTCCACAAACTGTGAGCTAAATAAACCTTTCCTCCCTTAATTTTGGGCATCGGGTATTTTGTTTCAACAATGAGAGAAAAGTAACCAAGACAGCATGTTTTCTTGATAATGTGAAGAAGGACATTATCTGTGACCTTCCTCCTTAAAACCCATAACCCCAGTCTAATCACGTGACAAACATCTGACAATCCCAAATTGAGCAACATCCTATAAAATACCTGACCAGAACGCCTCAAAACTTTCAAGGCAATCAAAACACACAGAAAGTCTGAGAAACTGTCACAGCCAGGAAGAGCTTAAGGAGATATGATGATTAAATGTGCTGTGGTGCTCTGGATCTCAGTAAAGAAAGAAAACATTAAGGAAAGGAAAAACTATTAAAAGCCGAATAAAGCATGGGATTCTCCTAACACTCTAATGAATCAATACAGGCTCTCTAGTTGTAACAAATGCACCACAGTAACATGTTAATAACCGGGGAACCTGAGTGAGGGACGTACAAAATTTCTCTACGATTTTTTGTAGGTTTTCTGTAAATCTAAAATTATTCTAAAATAAAAATTGCATTTAAATGTATTCTCAGAGGCCATAATAGTTCACCTCCCCTGAGTCATGTACCCTTGGGAGGATGGCTCTGCTGCTCTACCCTGGGGAAACTGGTTTCTATTTCCCCGTCTCTTGAATCTGAGCAGCCATAAGACTTGCTTGGGTGAATAGAATGCAATGGAACAAACTGGTACGCGTCATGGAGTCTCCAGGGCCCTAGCATGTTGCTGGATGATGAGACACGCAGTCCAGGCACCCCTCACACCCAAGCCAATAGCCAGTGACCTGGCAGCTGTGTGATTGAGCCCATCCTGCATCAGACAGCTTCCCACTGCACCTGCCCTCTGATCTCACATGCAGGGAGCCAAGGCAAAATTAGTCAAGCATGGCTCAGAGCAGCAGGGCCACCCAGCTGACCCACATGAGCAACAACAAAAGCTTTTTGTTTAAAGCTACTGAGTTTTTGGGATGATTTGTCATATAGCTGCAGCTAAGTGATTCTCTTGTACCTGGGCATAACAGTGAACGTACAAGGTTATTTGCTGTACCATTGTTTGTGATTACAAAAGATTAGGAGTAACCTCGAGGCTCGTCAATAGGAGACTGATGAAAAAATTTCAGGAGACCCATAGAATGGAATATTATGTAGCTATTCAAAAGAATGAGGCAGCTCTCTGTGAATCAATATAGAAGACATTCAATGATTCATTTTTAAATGAAGCGGCAAGATGCAGAGGCGCGTATGGCGTAGGCTTCCAACACTGTAAAACATTTGTGTTTGCAAGGACTCGCTCCCTCACTCTGGGAGGACACTCAGACGGTGTGACCATGGCCCCTAGGAAGGAGAGCAGTGTGGCTGATGGACAAGGGTGGCGGCAGACTTCCCTTCCACTCTACCTTCTTTATATTTTGATCATGCAGATGTGTTATCTATTCATAAACAATAAAAGCAGAATGCAGAACCTCCTGTGCCTTTCAAATTCAGAGTCCATTATCCTAGATCTCCAACTCCACCAGGAGGCCAAATGACAGTCTGGGAACGGAGAACTGGTCCCAAGTTCCTCTCGGGCAGACAGCCTGCCTCCTGCACCAAAAAGCTGGTTTCTCGGGTCCCCTGGTTGGTGAGCGTCACTGGGCCTCATCACCTCGCCTGCCACTGGAGGGCAGCGCTGCGCTTCCTTCCCAAGAGGAGCTGCAGGGAGACCGCACTGGGCCTGAACAGCAGGCCCGGAAACGCAGCAAGCTTTTGGTTAGAAGAGAAAGGGTGTAAGGGCGGGAACGGGGACATAGATATGGTCCAAATACATTACACACATTGAACAGCCTCCCACAGTCACGAGAAACTAGGGGTATGGTGAATGCAGAGCAGTGATGGGAGGGGGTGATTAAAGTATGTGATGTCCATGTACAAATCCGCCGAAATGAAACCCATTAATCTGTAAACCAATATGCACTAATAAAAAAGAAAAAGAGAAACGGGTCTCGACTTAGGGGTTAAACCCATCCCAGAACCTCACTGAAGGCCATGCTCGCCCTCCAGTGCTCTCCCAGTGCTGGGCAGAGGAATGGACCCCCAGGGAGGCCTTTGCATCTTTTTAGGGGACAGAGGGGGCAGATGACTTCAGTTCTTTGTCCCTCACCTCTACTCCGCTCCGTAAAACCATTTGGAGAACTTGTCCTTCCTATCGCTGAAAACTAACAATCTCTATTATGAGGACACCCCTAAGGTTTGGCATTTACTCATCGTGCAACCTTGCCTCCTTCCTACCCCGAGCCTGCCGACACGTCTGTAAACTGGGAATGATTAAAACAAGGAATTAAGCATTTGATGTGTGCCGTTGTGCTAAGCATCTTACAGACTGTTACGCCCCATTTCACAGAAGAAGCTGAGGCCTCTGAGAGGGAGAGTAACTTGCTCAATTGCACAGCTGAATTTGAATCCGGAGTTCCCTGCTTGACCATTGAACTTCTGCCTCCAAGCGCTACCTGGAGGATTTTCCAGGAGGAGGGCTGAGTAAACGCTTTGGAAAAGGGCCACGGAGCCAATAATCCGGCTTCCCTCTCGAGAGAGGTATGTGACGTTCTTGTGACCAGTTGGAAAGGCCAGGAGTGGACCAGGAGGCCGAGTGTCACAGGTCTATCCCGGAGGTTAAGGGGGAGCAGGCTGGAGCCGGCCCAGTACCGGAGCCGCTGCGGGGCTCCTCCCGCTGCGCTCCCCTCCGCGGTCCCGCGCTCGGCCTCGCGCCTCCGGGAATAGTCCAGATGCGCCTGCAAAGCCCACTCGCGGTCCCAGACGGCTGTTTTCCCAGCCGAGGAAGGAGGGGCTTCAGGGCCACTCGGACCGCAGCTTTCCCTCGCCGAGCCAGGCTCCGGGACGGTTTTCTGCCTCCATCCGTCCCACTCGGGGAGGGGCGGCCAGCTGTGGCTCGCTGGAGCGCAGGACGCATCCTCCACGAAGTCCTTTCTGCAAAGGGATTCCCTGTTCTCATGCAAATGTCTTTGTTCGTGCACCGGGGACACGAGGACCGAGCCGCAGCTGACGTGGGCTGTGCATCGCTTTTCCGCCTTCTTTTCCAGCGGGCCTGAAAGAAACGCGCTGGGAACAAAAAAGCCACGCGCAGGCGAGCGCGAGCGGCACCCACGGCGGCTCTGCTTGCCCTTCTGGAGGCGGCGCCTGGGGGACACGGAGCGCGGCGAGACGGCCGCTGCAGACCCGCACTCGCGGAACCGAGGGCGAGGGCCCGTGCACCCCGCCTCAGTTTCCCCATCTGCACTGGGAGATGTGCTGTATGAGGGCTCAGCCCAGTGCCAGCTCCTTGCTGTAAGCCTTTATGGGGCAATATGGGAGCCCCCGGGGGATGGAGCAAGGTCTCCTTTCAGAGCGAGAAGGGGAAATAAACAAGTGAAGACGGAACAGACAAGATCATATCACACGAAAACAAGTGTTCACTGGGCGAGCAGATGCAATACTTGTGCCTTCCTCTGTTCCCCATGTTATGTACACGTTCGCTCCTGTAATTGCCTGCAAACAAACGGATGAGATAGATCAAGTCTTGCCTCCTTTTACAGAGAGGAAATTGGACATTCAAAGAAAATAGAAAGTTGAACAATACACTGGTGGGAAGAAAATAGGCCCAATGCATACAGGGGTCAGTAGGAGGTGGATTTGGACCCAAACAGTTCAGCCCAGAGTGGAGGCCTTTGCTTACTCCACTATCCCACTTCTGGCTATGCTAGGAAGGACAGGAAAGGGTGACATGTCACCATGCTCACGAGAAAGCCAGGGCTGGAGGCGCGTCAGCCAGGGGCCATCCAGCTGAGGCTGATCCCTCAGGAGTGACAGGATCCAGCCCAAGCTCTGGGCAGAAGGGACAGCTAGAGCAAAGGCCTTGAGGTCGAGGAATGAACTCAGGATTTCTTAAACACAAGGAAGGCTGGGGGAGTTGCCTACCCTTGAGGCAAAATAGAGAGAGCTGCAGGAAAGATTGGAGATGGTCAGAAGCTGGGAAGGACAGGCTTTGCAGGTCCCTGAAGGGAGCTGGAATTTTATTCCAGGAAGAGGACAGTTACAACCATGAATGAGTGGAACCAGGTGGTAGGGGCCCTTCCTGCTCGGGCAGCTGGGCTTGGAGGAGGAGATTGATCACACAGGCTGTCAGTCTCCCCTCGCATCTGGCCTCCTGGCTTCTAGGAGATTCGTGTTGACATTCACTAAGTCCCCAGTGCTTGTCTCCAACACAAACGGAAATGTCAGATCGGCTGAGTCCTCATCTTACAAGTGGGGTTGAGACCGAGGCCTGGGCTGGAAGGATGAGCCCCCACCTTCAGATGGGGAGAAACTACCCTGGACCCACACTTTAAAAGACCCCCCCAAGCTACCCTACAGCTGTGTACTTCCCCCAGTGCAAAAGAACACAGCCACCCAAGTCTATGCCCCCTGCTAAAACACAGCAGGTTCCTGAGATCCCTGAGTTCCCTGCCCAAAGGTCCCACTCCTGCTGCCAGGCCTCTGGGGCAGAACCCTGGGCTGGGTGCAGCTAAGGGCCTTACGGCGTGTGGGGCGTGGGTAAGCTGGGATGTGCGGCCTAGGTACCTACACACTTGACTGGGGGTGTGCACAGAGCCCACAGTACGGGAGGAAGGTGAGAGGAAAGGAAGCTGGTCACTGGCTGGGAGATGAGGGACAGATGTCCCCACCGCCACAGTTAAGTGCAGCCCTCTGACAAGTCTGAGGCATCTAAACCGAACCTGGCCTTTCAGATCACTATGGATTTAGACTTCTCCAGCAGAAGGACAGAATATTTTTTAAACAAGGTGTTAGGTTGATTTATAACTTTTAAACACTTTGGTTTAGCGGTGAGTGGGCACCACTCCCAATAGCAGAGGTGGGTCTGCCCTAGAACACAGAAGATATTCAATACTTATCAAATAGATGGATTAACCTCATCTAATTTAATCTTCACACAGGCTCTGTGGGGAAAATCATAATGCCTGTGTTTTATTGATGAGGAAACTAAGACCTGGAGAGAGTTAGTGAGTGGCCCAATTCATCAAGTTGGAAAGTAGCCCTGAGCCTCCAGCCCTGATGTATCTAATTCCCAAACCCAACACAGTCAGCCCGTGACAGACTCACACCCATTATGAGCACACTAAATACATAATGAATGTTTGAACATGTTGTTAACTGGCCTTGTGGGACGGAAGCACTGTTTATATTAATGAAAAGGCCTTTTCTTCTTGATTCTTACTCCGCCTTCTCAGGGATAATAACCCTTGAGAGATAATAAGGAGGAGCCAAATGTTCTGCTTATCAGTGGCTGGAAAACCGAGCACCCTAGCAATAGCCCAAGGTGCCAGCCAGGCTTAAGCAAACAGGGTTTATTTTTCACATGCAACAAGAACTTGGAGATAGCCAGGCCAGGGCTGGATCAATGGCTGCAACATCCTTGGCATGGAGCTTTTGCTTCTGGGACTGAGATTGTTGTCTATGGCTACATCACAAACGTCCCCCAAACAATGACCATTTTTTTCTACAGCTCTGTGGGTCAAATATTCAGGAAGGACTCAGTGATCCATGGAATCAGAGTGACTGAGTTATTCCGTGGTATGCGACTGGTGCTTAAGCCAATCTGGGGGGTCCAGATGGTTTTACTTGGATACCTGGTGCCATAGTGAGGATGATGGGGGTGCCGAGTCCAGCAGTGTCCCTCTTCTTCTCCTGGTAAACTCAAGGCCTCTCCAGGTGGTCACTCGGGCAGGTAGTTAACTTTTCTCATGGCAGTGCACAGCTCTAAGAGGCCATGGCAGGAGCTGCCCATTGCTTTTAGAGCTAGACCTAGAAGCGACTTAGCATCGTTTCTACCATACTCTATTGGTCAAACAAGTCACAGGCCAGCCAGATTTATGTACAAGATTTAGACTCCTCCTCTCAAAAAGAGGAAAGTGAAAGAATTGGTAGTCATCTTTAATTTGCCACATGGTCCAATATAGCTACTTAAGATGTAGCAAGAACATCTCATTCCAGCTATGGTTGCAAGAAGGAAGGGAAGACCGAGGTGTTTACCCTCGCTTTTAAGACATTTTCTAGAAGACACACACATTTTCCCACCAGAACTCACATGGTCATACCTAAGATGTGGAAGGGAAGCTGAAAACTAATGTTTATTCCAGGATCCCATGTGTTTTGCCTAAAATTAGGGATTGTGTGACTAAGGAAGAAGTGGATAGTGAGGAAAAGCTAGAAATCTGTTCTGCCAGTGGGGTTTTTGCTACCAACAGCCAAACACATTCTAGCAGGCATGTTTCACTACCTAACTTGTCCCTCCTACTACATTCTCCACAGTGTCATCAAAATAATCTTTTCATCATTACTGTTTCAGGTTCCTGAAAGATAAATCCTCTAATCATTTCCATGCCGACAGCAGGGATCTGAAGCAAGGACCGTGGGATTTTAATGCCTGAAGTAAGGAGAATACCCTCTCCTGCCCCCGGGCAGCGCGCCATGCACTGTAAGGATATATCTCTCCCCATCTTCACGGTAACCAGTGAAGGAAGATGAAGGTGAGGATAAAGAAGGCCAGAGAGGTTAAGTGACTTTCTCCAGGTCACACCGTGAGGAGATGTAAGGCAGAGATTCGAATTCTCAAAGATCAAATCCTAGAGATGGGCTGAGACATCCATATATAGAGAGCCCAGGGTTTGTTGACTGATAACACCTCTGGAGAAAGGGCAAGTGTCATCAGCGTGTGACACTGGAGGACACACTCATGAGCAAAGAGCCTGCAGCTCCCCTCGGGCCCTGCCGTTCCTGGGTCAGGAAGGGTGCATCCAGCCAGTTCAGCGAGACTCTTGCTACCTCCAGCTCCGAGATTGTTCTGAGTTCGGGTTCTTCTTGCCTTTGCCTCACCCTGTTCAGGGACCTACAGGGGCACCCAGATTCCTCAAAGTCGATTCTGCCCATCTCCAGATATCCCCATGAGGAAGAGGAGAACGGACAGACAAAACTAGGTTCAAATCCTGGCTCTGTCTGCTGTTGAATCTCAGTTTCTGCATTTGTCAAAAAGGAGGGGGAAATCCCTGCTTTGCCCGCTCCTCAAAGTGTTGAGGACCAATAGGACAAGGGAGTGATGTGGTCCACACCTCAGCAGCGGGTGTCTTGGGAATTAGGCATTATGTCCTTAGAGGGCAGAGAGACTGGGGAGTGGGGGAAGTTCAGGACCCATGAGGCACCTTCTTTTCAAAAGCTCACTGAGGGAAGGGCCAGGGTAAGTGCACCTAAGTGGCCCATCGGGGGACGCTGACTAAGGCCACCACTTCTGGAGTCAGACAGACCTGTGTTTGAATCCTGGCTCTACCCCTCACTAGCTGAAGGATCTTTGGATAAGCCATGTAATTTCTCTGTACCTACACTGTCACATCCATAAGATAAGGCTGAAAAGAGGCCTTCTCTCATTAGGATTTTGTTAGGAATCAAATGAAAATGTGCCTTTAAACACCTAATTTTCCCCATAATCCCAGCACACAGGAGGCTGGCACAGGAGGATCTCCGTGAGTTCAAGGCCAGCCTGTATTGCATAGCGAGACCCTGTCTCACAAATAAACAAAAAAAAAAAGTACCTAATTTTTTTTACTTTTTGGCAGAACTGGGGACTGAACCAAGGGCCTTTACAGTGAGCTAATACCCAGTCTTCTTTTTTTTTTAATTTCCTGAGACAGTGTCTGAAGGGCTGCCCGAGCGGGCCTTGAATTTGTGATCCTTCTGCTTCAGCCTCTCAGAGTGCTGGGATTACAGGCATGTACCACTAGGACCAGCTTAAAGCACCTAATTTAAGGCAGACACAATGTTCAACCAGTAGTCATAATAACAGTGACTGGCATTTTTTGAGCCCTAATTAAATTCTGTGCTATAAATATTTCATTGATTAGCTTGTACACTCCACGCCACAGCCTGAAAATGTAGACTGCAGTATTGTAGCATTATTATTTCCCACCTGTTAATGTCGACACGGGGGTACGGTTAGGTCTAACACCCAAGGTCACACAGCTAGGAAGGCTGGACTTGAATCTGAAACCAGGCTGTCTGACCCAGAGTTCACCTTCTTCAATATGTCATGCTGATATCACGCTTGCTGTCATTGCCATTGACCTTGAGATATGTCCCCAGTATCTCCACAGCTGCCATAGTACCTGATGCGAAGAGGAGTCACCTGACCCAGAAGTTGCCAGTGGCCTGGTGCAAGAAATCCACCCAGCCGGCCAGTTTAGGACAATTTACTACACCAGTCAGCAGCAATGGAAGCTGTCGGCTTGCGTGTGGATACAGCGAGTTGGGACAACGCATAAAAGCTGCAACTTTAAAGATCAAATAGTTCAGTGACAGGGGAAAGGTACAAGGGCAACAAGTAAGCCAAAGATCCCAGAGAGAGAAGGGGCGCAAGGAGAAGGCGGAGGCAAAAACCACACTGCTTCCGAGAGGATGCTGCCTTAACTCAGCGCCAGCTCCGGGGCCCCAGTGACCTTGTAGGGGTTCAACTGTGAGTGTGATGCACCAGCACAGTCCGCACCCTGCACCCCTGCAGGTAGCTTTACAACAACTCTCAGGGCTCCAGATCACCCAAGAGGGGCTCTGTCATTGGCACTCAACGTGAGGCTGGCTCAGTGTCCTCTCTGCCATTAGGGTAACTGAAGAATTGGCAGTGGTCCATGGAAAGGGCTGCAGCACCTGGTCTGGTCCTATGACACCAGAAGCCCCGCCCAGATCTGCAGTGACATCCCTGTGATCTCCCCATCATTGAGGTGACTCCAGGCCTGGCCTCTCCCCTGCACTCTCAGCCAGCTGACACTGACAGCTTTATTTGTGTGTCACAGGCACCTCACATCTGACCACCCAGGACCCACTCCCAACCACACCTCCGATCCTGCCCTTCCCATGGGATTTCCTTTTCAGGAAACGTCAGCTCCAGGATGCCACTACTTAGGTGAAGTCCCTGGGTGTCCTTTCCTCACTGTCCTCCCTCTCTCCTCCACCAGCAGCTCCTCCGCCAGCAGCTGCACCGGATCAACCTGCCCAGTGCATTTGTAAACTCGCCACCATGACCGCCCCGGTGTGGGCCATTATCTGTCACCTGGGATGCCACACCAGTGCCTCCTGCAGCCAGATGGCCTGTGAAAACTAAGTCACATCTCCATCTTTGTGCTCAAAACCCACCAATTGTTTCTTTCATGTAATCGAGGAGGATACATGACAAAATGGAACTTTAATAGATTGTTTTTCTTTCAGAGACAAGCGGCTTCTCCTTTTAGAGATAAGGGGCTTCTCTCAACTTCCTCCTGCTAAGCACATAACCAGTAACCCTCCTGTCCTCAGCCTACACACACCAACCAACAGACAAACAAAGCAGAGCTGACCCCGGAGGCTGGGGGCCAGGAGGGATGAAAGGGACCTGCATTTATCTAGCACCTCGTTGTATTCTGTGTCCTTTCTGGTCCTTGCTGTAAAAGACCCCAATACACCTGTACACAAAAAGATGGTGATTTGAGGCAAATGAGGCCCCTCCATCTCCTTGGGTCTGGCTTTATAGAAGTCCTTTTTCCTTTCCACCAAAAAGTAATGGCTTCCTTTGGTTTGATCAGAAGTAAGCTAATGAACTTGAGCGTGTGGACCTGGGTGGCTGCTACCATTCTCATGCAGAAGAAAAGCAGAAGTCTTTACAGAGCCCTCAAGGTCTTACACTCTCAGGCCCGCCCAGAATCCCCTAGAGACCCACCTCCATCTCCTCGCCTCCCACCACTCTCCCCCATTCCTGCTGACTGTGTTCCAGCCTTTTGAGCGAGCTCACTGTTCTTGGAAGAGAGCTCCTGCCCCTGGGCCTTTGCACCACCTTTCTGCTTAGAGATCCTCCCGTAGGGCTCCTTTTCTTGCTCTATTTTGGGTCTGCTCAAATGTCCCTGTCATCTCAGCAGAGAGGCCTCACTGGGCACCTTATTTACAACTGCCACCCACCCCAGTACTGCTTCCTCCATCTCCTTTTGGCTTTAATTTTCCCTAGCACTTACACCACTGGACATGTGACATATTTTACTTAGTGTTTATTGCCCATCTCCCACACAGGAATGCGGGCTACACGTGGTGGAAAGGCATCTTTGTTCATTGTGTTTACCACTGTGTTCCCATTCTCTAGAACACCATGTCTAGCACATAGTAGGTGCTGAGTGCCTCCTCATCAAATGGACCAAGAAACACAGGAAAGGACTTCCTGGAGAAATCCTGGCTTGGTTCCCTCTCCCCCAGTGGCTACCCTCGATGTCCCCTTGTTTTCTCGATCATTGTCAGGGTGAGGAGCCCCAAAGCCCTGTCCTGAAGTGTGAGGCCCACTAAGAAATAAGTCAAGGGGGAGTGAGTCCAAATAGGTGGAGATTTCTTTTTAATGCTATTCGCCTCCTTAATTCAAGGAGACTTGTGGCATCCAGGCTGTTGGCTCTCCTGTCAAAGCTTAGTGCTCTGTGTTCCTTCCAAGGACTCCCTGTCCCGGAATGGTGGGTGGCAGTGTGGGCTTTGCAGAAGGTTCAGAGGCAGCTGGGTGCAGCGCACCCTGAAAATCCACAATTGATAAAGCTGCTCACAGGACACAGGACCATTGTACCACTCACTCCACTTTACTGTAGTTTAAAATTTTCCTCTAAGCGGGGAGAGAGAAAGAGAGAGAGAGAGAATTTTTCCCTGAATTCTCCTCCCCACCCCACCCCCGCACCTCCTCAGAGGACTTCCTGATACCCCACCACGCACTGTTCACACCCCAGCTTCTCTTTTTCCCTCCACTCTGGCTGGAAGAAAGAGCAGTTCCCTTCTGCTTATTGTTGCTTATTTGCATCTGGGGACACAGAAAACCTCTGCTACCCAGTGTCCCCACCCTCTACACTTGCTAAGACTTGGGTCCAAATGGTGGGGGGGGTGCCAGGCACTGATGGTTGCTAAATGCTCCCAGGTGATCCTGGCCCTTTGTTAGAGTACAGCATGACTTGGTCATCCCTGAGCCAACCCTGATTCTTTTCCAGCACCCAGCAGCCTCCTGTTCAAGGGTCCAGCCTCCTCAAAGGCTGCTTAGCGACATCTCCCATTCCCTCGGGCAGCCGCGGGCTTCCATCACCACTGCCCAAGTGCCTAGGAGGGATGTTTCTTCCTTTGCCCCAGGGTTCTTAGTGGATGACATTCACCATTACCTCATGCAGTATGGCTTCACTAAGGCCAATTGGAAAGTGTGACGAAACCCCAGGAGGTAGCCACAGGCCCACTTTGGGCTCAGGAATTCACAAACAGAAAAGAGCCATTGTCCCCCAGTCACTTTAAGGGAGCAGCTGAAAAACACATTCAAAGGGCCCTGATGATAATGAATATGCTAATATGATTTCCGTCAGGCATCTGTGCCACCTCCAAAAACACTTTCTGACCTTCCTCATGGATTCAAAGCTTCCATTGAAGTCAACGGGGGATTTGGGTTTAAATAACATGAAAGTTTTCACTTAAATGGACAAAACTGAGGAGTTATGAATTAGAGGTGAGTTTCACATTGGACCCACCAGCACTGACCTTGAGGGGAAGTGCAGGTCCTGGCAGGCTGCAGTGGACTTTCTGGCCAGGCAGCTGGAGCTGCCGCCTTCAGGTGGGCCGTGTAGGCCAAGCCAAGCCACCAAGCCTTAGAAGAGGGTCCCCAGCTGTGGAGGAAGCCAGGTCCAGCAAATCACTTCTTTGCCCATCTGTAAAATGGCCTGGATGAGACCTACTTTGCAGGGTTTCTTCCAAGATTAAATAAGAAGGCTGTATGTGGGAGGGATGAGGCAAAGCATCCTGGAGAAAACATCGCAGGGAAAGCGTCTTGGAATTCCTCACCCTCCCACCCAACTAGGGCAGAGCAGAGCTGTGAAGACCCCCACCTCCCATCTTCAGCCCTTCCTTCCTTCATCTAACACTTTTTTATTCAGTACTGGAGATTGAATCTAGGGCCTTCACACTGAGTTTCATTCCCAGTCTTTTTTTTATTTTAAAGTCTCGGGCCGGTGAGATGGCTCAGCGGCATAAGTGCCTGCCTGGCAAGCACGAGGGCCCAAGTTTGACTCCCGGAACCCACATACGAAAAAAGGGCCGGTGATATCGCTCAGCGGCACAGGTGCCTGCTGGCACACAAGGTCCTGAGGTCGACCCCCAGTACCCACAAAAAAAAAAAAAGTCTCACTAAATTGCCCTGCTGGGTCAAGCTTGCCATCCTCCTGTCTCAGCCTACCAGAGTGCTGGGATTACAGGCATTGAACTACCACGCCCAGCTCACCCAATACATAATTATAAGGCATTTCCTGGGTGCCATGAACCCAGCTGTGAACAAAACAGGTGAAGTCTGCTCTCAGTGGAGCCACTGCTCTAGTGGGAGACAGGTTCCAAACACACAAACAGATAAATAATGTGCACATGGTAACAAGCGCCATGGAGAAGAAATGAAAGAGGCAGAGCTTTAGAACCAACAGGCCTGAATTCAAATCCCACAATACCCTTGCTAGCTGTGTAACTCTTCGGAAGGTGATTTTCTCTTCCCATTTGTTCAATGAAATTCGTGGATCATTCATCTACCCACTGAGCAAATATTTATAAAATTCTGTCCTGCGTCAAGCACTGTTCTCAGTGCTGTGGAGGCCACAATGAATGAAACAGACAAAAATCTTTGTCTTCAGGAGTTTAAATCTAGAAAGAAAAAACGGCTACTAAACCAATGTATAGTCTTCCCTCAGTATCCACAGAGAGTGGTGCCAGGACCCCCCTCAACACCCAAATCCATGATGCTCACCCTTATATAAACAATGTAGAATTAATGTGTAGCCTACACACACCCTCCATATACTTTAAATCATCTGTGGATTAAATATAATCTCTAATATACCTATAGCTATATGTACTTGCTATTCTGTATTGTCTAGGGAATAATGACAAGAAAAGAAGTTTGAATTTTTTAAATAATTTTGATCCATGGTTGGTGGAATCTGTGGGTGTGAAGACCACAGGTACAAAGGGTTGACCAGATACCTACAAAAAATAAATAAAGTAAGGGAAGGAGGTAGAGCACGGTGGGAAAGGGTGTTATTTTATGTAGGGTAGTCAGGGAAGGCCTCTCTGAAAAGGCGACATTTAAAGACATGGAGAAGCTAGCCAGGCGAGTATCTGGGGGAGGAATATTCCAGCCAGAGGAGACAATGATGTCCCCTGCAGTGGGACTGCGGATGCTGGGAGGACTCCAGAGTCCCAGCAGTGGAGGAGCAGCAGCTGTCACCATGCCTGGTTTCAAGTAGGTGCTCAACAGGGAGACATTATTTACATGCCTCTCGTGGAAGACGGGAGAATTCACTTCTCACCATCATAAAAGTTCTTGTAGGCTCTGTGAATTGGCAACTTTTTTGCTCTCGTTCCCTCTCTGGTTTTTCTGAGTGAGAACCAGCTAGTCCAGTCCCCCAGCCCTCCCGCCTCTCTCGCCCCAGTCCCAGGCTGAGGGAGCCCACGGGAATGTTTGACATGTGGCGGTGGTGCTGGGAGGGTGCGTGGAGAATGACGGTTATTAAAGAGTAATGGCAGCGTCTTGAATTTCCTTCCCCTCTGCAGCCTCACAAATTAGACGCCCTGGAAATGCTGCACCCATCGCCAAGATGCACTTCCATCTGGGATAGGAAGCAACATCTGCTAAACAGCTGCATCTTGTTTAAGAGCTGGTGCTTAATTAAATTACTCCACTCCAGTATGGGCAGGCAGAACTGAATGGGAAGGGGCAGGCCTTGGCCCCGGCCCAGGCCCAGCATATACTCTACCTCATCCCAAGTTGACCTGAGTGCCTCTCCCTCGCCCATGGTGGCCCTCCATGCACCTGCTGGGCCAGCCAACCTGGGCTCCAGGTGGTCTTGGACAGGCCTTGCTCATCCGTGCTACCCCCTTGCTTTTATTCAACTTCTCTCTGCCCTTTCAAAGGCCCAGCTCAAACATCAACACATCCTCCATGAGGCCTTTTCCAACCCCCTAGGGCCAGGGAATCACCTCCATGAGCTCTCCTGGTCCTCTGTGCTTCCCTTGAGTGGCATGTTCATGCCTCTGCATTGTGACTGTGGGTCCCCTGCGGCTTTGTGAGCTCCTCATGGTTGGGAACCGTGTGCTCCTCGTGGTTGGGAACCGTGTTTAATTCATCCTTGTGATCTCAGCATTGTGCCTGTGTCCCTATCAATGCTTAATAAATGCTCAGTTAGAAAATGGAAGGAAGGAAAGAGGGAAGGAGGAAGGAGAGAGAGAAGGATACAGGGATGAAGCACTAGAGGGTTGGAAGAAAAAGGAGGAAGAAAGAAGGGACAGATGAATGCATGGCTCCCCCGCCACCATTTAAACCCAAGCCACCATTGTTCCCCACTGGGACAAATATCATGGCTTCTCACTGGTCCTCCAGCTTTTATTCTTGCCCCCAAGTAATCTTTTCTACTCAAACTCAGGAATCTTTTAAATATGTAATTCCATCTTGGTATTCCCCTGTTTAAACCTTCTAGGACCTTCCACACTCCTCACCGTGACCTCCAAACCCCTATAGGACACAGCTGCCAACCCTCACCCCCATCGCCTTGCTGTCCTATGTTCTAACTACCTGGGAAAACTGCCCAGCTCTCTCTCGCCTCAGAACATTTGAATCTGCCCTTTCCTTGGCCTGGTCCTCACTTTCCCAGCTGTCAGTCTGTATCCTCCCCAATCTTCAGGGTTAGTTCTAATGCCCCTCTTTAAAAAGACATTTATTTACCCTCCTTGGTTAACAAGCCCACCATCTCGGTCCCCAAAGTCAAAGGGGCCTGTCCTAGCCTGCCAAGACTTGGCTGTTGAAACACAACCTGCCCCCAGGAGCATGAGCTTCAGGTACGGCGATGGCGCAGCCCATCCCCAGAGCCAGTGACAAGCCACCCCTCCCCCGGGGCGCTCACTCTTCCTCTCCATCAACAGAAGATCCTTCATGAATGGGCTTGTCTGGAACTGCAGCAATTAAACCATCAGAGTAACATTGGACCATTTGTTTACTATGGCACTTAGAGCTGGAATGGTATGTTGTTTTGACTGTTTCTATTTTTGGCTCTGTTTCCTAGGGGTAGTGAGCAGAGGGTAGGCAATGAATCCTGGTCTATTCAAGCAAATGATGCTTCAGTGAATCCTAGAATTTCAGAGTCACAGAATAGTAGAATCATTGTCATGGAATACGAGAGCAATAAAAATCTATTATTCAGCTTCTAGGTTCCTAGATTCGTGGGATTCTAGAATTTTACTCAACAGAAATTAAAATCTTATAATCAGACCAATTTAGACTCAGAGTCTAGAGGGATGGGATCCCAGGAGAGCCCCACCTGGTTGAGTTCTCCATCCCCGTAGCCCTCTTCGGAAGACTTTGTCCGAGCATCTTTTCCACGCTGTGCCCTTACATACGCAAACGCTGTCCCTTCATGCTGCTTTCCTCTTGCTCATTTCTCTTCATGGCACTGATCACCACCTGACACACAACGCATTTCTCTGCCTATTTGCTTACAGCCTGTCTCCCCCACATGTTAGATTGAGGTCAGGAACTTTATCTTGTTCGCTTTAAGAGCAGTCCTTAGAACAATATGTGGCACAGAGTAAAGCTAAAAGAAAAAATGGCCATTCATCCCACGAGCATTTATTGCATATGGTTTCACGCCGGTCCCTTGGAGATGATCTCATCCCTGTATGCGCGGTAGGTTTCGTTTTATGGGCCAAACACAATTGGTAGCTGATACCCAGAACACTGGGTTCCAGTGGATTTTTAGGGCTCATCCAAAGTGCAAGGGAGGAGAGAGGCAGCCACGCCTGCCAGGGCCTCTAACCTCACGATGAAGAAAACTGAGGCCCAGAAGATCCGGGTGCACAGCATTCAGCTGACTTGGGGTGCTGCAGCAGGATCGGAACCCCTGACACTCTGCCTGCGCCCTCCTTCTTACCTCATGCTGTTGATCCCTGAGCCTGCGTCTCTGTCCCTGGCCCCTGTGCACACCTCCCCTCCTCTCTCAGCCTCCAGGCTCTCCCTCTGCCCAGGCCTTTGGGGATTAAGGGCCCGCGGGAGTCCCTGGCCCTGAACCTCAACCTGGGAACTCGATTCTGGAACACTGCCTGAGCACACAAGCCAGTTATTTTTAAACCAAAAAGAAAAGGAAGAAAGAGAAAACTCACTGCATCGGCCCCTGCACCAGCCCTGGTTGAGAGAATTGAGAGTTGAAAGGAACAAAGGGTTTCCTCAAACACGGCAGATCAAGGGCTTGGCTTATGTGGTAACCGGTAACCGACCACCGCGCTTTGTGACAAATCCTTCAGAGGCCGCAGCCTCTGTTGCTGCCGCAGTCTTGGCAGGGGGGTGGGGGGAGCCGGGGACACCCTCCTCCCCCGCGCTGAGGTCAGGCTGCTTACAATCCTACACTTTGAGAACTGGGAACGTCAGGGACTCAAAGGCCCTCAGAGAGCATGGAGTCCAACCTGCACTCGGTCATCTGGGCAGGCAGAAGTCCTGGAGGGGCTCAAGGTCACACCTCAGGGAGGGGAGACCAGCAATATGCTCCTGCGCCCCCCCCCACTGCACCTACTGTACCCATCGTGGCTGCCTGGGAAAGCGTTCTCGGGGACTCTCCCACCCTCAAAGATATCCCCCTCTCTTCCTCCTGCAGATTTTCACTTTTGGAGTGTTTATGGGATTAGGGTTTTTACCTCAGGTCTCCAGGGTAGGAGCCAGTCGACTCCAAGGTCAACTGCAGCTGAGCCCCAGGTTCTAGGGTGTAGGTCACTGGGCTCTGGACGGGCACTGCTGTTCCCAGAAGGTGCTCCTTATAGGTGCCACAGAACCCTAAGTACTGTCATCTTCATTTCTCAGATGAGAAAGCCGAGACTCCGAGAGCCTGACCAAGGAGACCAAGGTGACACAGTGGCGATCGGCAGGGCTGACACCTCCACTGAGGGCTGCTTGTCTGCTGAGCCACACTCCCTCCATCCCCTCTGCTCTGCCCTCCCCTGTGTCAAAGGTTGGCGACACCTGGCCTGAGTCACACACAAGAAGGCCAGGCTGGGAATGAGGTGTCTCCTCCCTCAGAGTCCCACCTTGGAGCCCATGGGTCACCATCTTGCTGTGCCTCTCTCCTCTGCCTCTGTTTCTGACTAGCAGTGTCTCTGGCTCTTTCCTACCCCATCTGTCAAAGTGCGTCATCGCCATCCTCCCTCTCTCTCTCTCTCTGTCTCTCTCTCTTTCTCTCTCTCTGTCTCTCTCTCTCTCTTTTCTGCATCTAGCTGTCTCTTCTCCTAACCCTCCCAGTTTTTCTAACCTTATGTCTTCCCGTTCTGCCTCTGCATCTGTGTGCTACTTTTTCTCCTCCTCAGTGCTTTCGCTCTCTCTGTATTCCATCTCTCCTTTAATCCTTGGTGGCCAGCTCTGTCTGTCTGTCTGTCTGTCTGCCCTTATGTGTCTCTCCCTTTCTCCTCAGCACTATGCTGTTTCTCTCTCTCGCTGTCTCTCCTCTTTTCTCTCTCTCTCCAGCCTTCCTCACCTTCTTACCACCCTTCCCGGACCTTGCTCTCCTCTTACACCCCACACAGACACACAATATTCCAGCAAGGCCCAGATCCCAGCTTAGCCTTGGACTGGTCAGGCACATTTCGGGGCGGGGCGGGGTATTGTGTGAAAGGGAACTGAGCCAGCCTCCTCCTTTTCTTCCTCAGAAATGACGGTTGCTTTCCTGGGAGGCAGAAGAGAAAGTCCCTGAATAGGGATTTAAAGAACTAAGCTCTGATTCCTTCTTTTTAATATTTATAAAGAGAGAAAGGGGATAATTTCAGGAAGATCATTTCAAGGCGAAAACCCACATATTTTCAATAGAATTGTTCCAAAAACCCCTTTCCGGCTCATTGGAGTGTATAATTCTGTAAGTTAAAGACATGAGGCCTGGTTTCCAAGTTCTCTAAAATGACGCAGCTAAGAAAGGCCAGAAAGGAAGTGAAGGATGGTAAAGAGATGAGGGCAAGCTGGTGCCAGGCCAGGCTAGGGCCACACATGAGCCACAGGACAGGGCAACTTGAGGCCCATCCTTACCTCCCATCTCTGTCTGTCTCCCTCAACAAGCCAGCCAAACTCAGAATTAAAACCATTGTCACACACCCAGTCCCGATGCGGAGATGGCTCTCTAAGACTGTATCTACAGTGCCAACTGCCCATGCAGTTGCCAGCAGACTCCTCAGTGGGGAGCATCCAGATTGGCCCCACTGGGCACCATCTTCCTCCCCAGACCTCCTCCATCCTCGGGCTTTATCACAACTACCCAGTTGCCCAAGATGGTGAGCTGGGTGTCAGGCTTGGGCCTTCCCTCTCTCCTGCCTTTTCTAGTTAGTTGCCAAGACTTGGTTCTACTGCCTTCCACCCCTGGGGTCTTCCCACCTCCACACTTCCCCTGCCAAAGTAGCCTCAGTAGCCCTGGCTTGGACCACTGGGGAGGCTCTGAACAGCTCTCCCAGCTTCTCGCGCATGTTCAGGCCAGCAAAACAATGTTCCTAGAGCCCAGCTCTGAGGATGGCTCTCCCTTCAGCAGAAAGAGTCCTGGCTTGCCGCCACTCCACCTCCAAGGTGAAGATCACATTCCCTACCCTGGCATCCATGATCAGCCACAAACTCACATCTTTATTTCCTCCTATCCACCCTCCCATCACAAGTTCTTCACTGTGGGCAAAATAAGTCACTCTTTTTTGTCCACCTAAAAGCAATAAGACGCATTTTCCTACCTCCCAACCTTGGCTGAAACTCCTCCCTCCCTCCACAATGCCATTCTGTCACTTTGGCACAGTTGCTTCAACCCAGGCTTCGGGCCCAGCTCAAATGCCAGCTGCCCACGAAGCGTGGACATCATCCCTCACGCTCCTCCCTGCTGTAGGTTATCCGTCCTTCCCTGTTACCCTGAACTTTCACTTTGGACATGAGACAGGCTTGGGGGCCCGAGAACGAGAACAGGTGGGATCTGTGGCTAAGACAGAAAGAACGGGAAGAAGGGACCACTGGGACATTCTCTGAAACAGGAACAAGCTAGACTGGTTCTGCTGGGTGCTGAAAGTCCTGCCCGGGATCCTCCGATACTAATTGCAATTACCACAGTGATTAGCAATCTCATTGCAAAGGTCAGTGACCAAGCACTTGTGACAAGTCAGATTCTGTGCTAAGCGCCTTGCAGATGTCATCTCAATAGTTCACGATAACCCATGTCCTGGTCAGTGGGAAGGATGAGGAAACTGAGGCTCAGAGGGGCAGCGGCCTACAGAGCGTCACACAGTGAGTGCAGGGGCTCAGGACTCTGGCCAGAGCGGCTCCACTTTGTAACCCTTGTGCTTGCCCGCAGCCACTCGGAGAACGCTGACACCTCAGCATCAGTAGGAACTGAGTGACTCGGTCTCTGACTCATCCCACTAAAGGGGGACAAAATCTGTGAGGCCACAGCCACATCCCTCCCTTGGGCCCCACTTCCCCATCTTGACTGTTCAGTTCCCATTTGACAAACTTTTCAGAAACTGGCTGGCTCAGCATGTCTTTCTTTCCCTGTAGAAAAGCAATCTGGGAAAGGCAGAGTCCTGAACGTCAAAAGCCCATGGGGGCCGAGCATGGTGGCGCACACCGGTAATCCCAGGCTGAGGCAGTAGGATCGCCACAAGTTCAAGGCCAGCCTGGGCTACATAGACAGACCCTGACCCCCCAAAAAAAGAAGCCCATGGGGACAAAGGTGTGCCTGCCCCTCTTGCTTGTCCCAGCACTAGGCTTGTGTAGGTTTGGCCTGGGCTGTGTCCTGGTCCACCTCTGAAAGCCCCCAGGGAAGCACCAGGCTCTTCCCGCTGAGCTCCCTGCCTCCTTCTGCCCCTGCCAGGGCCTGCGCCTAATTCCCAGCTCTGGCTTCATCTCTCTCCCAGACATCTACACTGGGCCCCCTCACTTGTCTTCCTACTTCTGCTGTAGGCATTGTCTACTCGGCAGTATTGTCATTTGAAACAAACACCGCAAGGGCTCTCTAGTTCTTAAAACCCGCCATGGGTTCCCATCCCGGTTAGAATAGATCCTAAGCCGTTCATCCTGGTCCCATGAGCTCTGACCACCAGGCCTCCTTCCCCGGCTCTGGCCACATCATCCTTAACAGAACCCAGGCAAACCAGATTCTTTTCCACCTCAAGGTCTTTGCTTTTGTTCTTTCCTTTGTTTCTCACCTAGATTCTTCCTTCTGCTCTTTCAGCTCAAAAGTCACACTTTTTTGGATCCCTGTGTCCCATGGCATCTTCTGTGTGGCAGTAATGCTGTCTTTTCCCTGCAGTGCCTGCTTAGACATTTCAGTATTTCTAAATTAATATCCTCTGGAGGAGCAACAGCAGCCAATGTTCAAACTAGAAAGCTCCGAGCTCTGGGTCCTGCCTGGAAGTATCATGCAAACAGCCAGAAACAGGATGAACTAATATGGAAGCTCTGGAAAACAGCCAAAGGTTTATAGCATCCAAGTGAACATCCAATTAAGGAAAAGCTACCTTTAAGACTGTAGAAAAAGGGGGTTGGTGAGATGGCTCAGCGGCATATGCGCCTGCCTGGCAAGCGCGAGGGCCCGAGTTCGACTCCCGGATCCCACATACGAAAAAAGGGCCGGTGATATCGCTCAGCAGCACGGGCACCTGCTGGTGCGCAAGGTCCTGAGGTCGACCCCCCGGTACCCACAAAAAAAAAAAAAAAAGACTGTAGAAAAATTCTACAACATTTGTACTTCTTCAAACCCCACACTTCCCTAGCACAGCTGCTGCCTGGGTTTGGAGGAGGCAGCAGCCGTGTTCCTAGTCTCCCCCCTTGAAACAACATTCTAGCCTGTCGCAGGGCTCCCTGCGAGACTTCTGTCTGTTTATCCTAACTCGCATCTCAGGTAGGGAGCAGCAGTGGGCACTGTTCATGAAAGCTTCCAGACAATAGAGCAGGTGGTTGAGGCAAGAGACTAGGGGTGGATGCATGCAATACAGCGTCTGTGGCCCTGGGCAGAAGCTGGGGGTTAGGGGAGGATTCTGGGAAATTAAGACTCTCAAAGCTGCTGTGTGCATGGGGCAGCTGGGAAAGCCACCTGCAGACTGAGGCAGGACTCCTGCTCAGAAAAGACCTGAGGACCTTTAAGCTTCACCTTGTGACAAACTACGCCAGGCTGCAAAGACAGGGCAGGGGTTGTTTTTTAACCACCCAATTTTCAACAAAAGAATCACAATAAAGAAACAGAAAATGTGACTCAGGTACAAGAATAAAAACAATTGACAAAAACCATCCCCGAGGAAGCCAATATTAGACTTACTGGAGAAAGACTTTAAAACAACTGTCTAAAATATGCTCACAGAGCTAAGGGAAAACGCAGAAAAGAGGACCAGGAGACTGATGTATTAACAAAATAATCATGTCAACAAAGAGATAGAAGTAATGAATAATGAGGTCAAATTATTGTAAATCCATGTTAGTAAGTGTGCTATATATAAAGACATAATTTTTGACATCAATAATATAAAGTAAGAGATAGCAGAGCTGGTCAGGAGTAGAATTTTTGCATGCAACTGAAATTTAAATTGGTATCAATTAGAATGAAACTGCTATAAATATAGTATAGTATATGTAATCCCCATAATAACCATAAAGAAATATCTGTATTTTTATAGATATTTCTAATTATCAGTAGAACACTTCTATCTATTGCTTACAGAAATATCTTAAATATCTATAGAATATGCACAAAAGGAAACAAGAAGGGAATAAAACCCATCACTAGAAAAAATCAACTAAACGCAAGGTGGTAATGGAGGAAATGAAGTACAAAAAACACTGTAAGGCATGCAGAAAACATGCAGAAAATGAATAACAAAATGGCAAAAGTAATCATCAGTAATTCGTTTAAATGTAAATGGATTACACTCTCAAATAAAAAGGCATAAAATGGTGACTGAATTAAATTATGAAAATATCTAAGTATATGCTGTCTACCCAAGACTCACTTTAGATCTAAAGATGCAAATAGATTGAAAGTGAAAGGATGGGAAAAGATATTCCATGCAAATAGTAAACGAAAGAGTTCTGGGGTGGCTGTAACAATGTCATACAAAATAGACTCTAGGTCAAACGTGGTTACAGGAGACAGGCATTGCACACTGATTGGCCAATATAAGCACATATGCACCAATCAGCAGAGCTCTGACATACTACCTGTCCTGCTCCTGTGGTGTGTGCTCTTCACAAGTAAGAACAGGACTTGGTTTGCACACTGCTTTCCTCTAGCACCAGCCACCTGAACCCTACACACTTTTGTTCAATTCCCAGTATCCCCAGCAGGTTACCATGAGGAAAAGTGATAGGGTCTAGGGATTGTCACCAAGCAGGAGCACTGGTCACTGACTGTCCTCAGCTCTCCTGGATGTCCCTTCCAAGAGTTTGGGACCCTTTCTCTGCTATCTGTGGGCCAATCACAAAGATGGGAATGGAGGTGCTTGGGAACTGCGGGTGAGTCAATCCCCCCAGCCAGGCCTCCAGGGCTTGTGGCTTTGCAGCAGGGACTCCTGGAGCCCAAGGAGGGTACCCTATCCAGTCTGAGTGGCTGGTGTTACCTATGAGGACACTGAGGACCAGACAGGGCAGGGGACTGGGTGAAGGTCACACAGCAAGCTAATGGCACAGCTGGCATTCAGACCCAAGTCAGCTTACTATTTCTCTACGGGCATTGCCCATACCGTGTGATCTCTCTGAGTCAGCCCTTCCCCGTCTGCTACCCTTTCTGTCTTTTCTTTTTCACAACACCGTTTGCTCTCTGTCTCCGGATGTATAAGTTATACCATCTCATTTGATTCCCACAACGACCCTGTGAAAAAAGTGCCTTTTTAAGCCCCATTTTATAGGTCATACCCCTGAGCCCTGAGGTAGCAAGAGATCAGCTTGTGAAGCAACGTGGGTGAGAGCCCAGCCCAGGCGCCTAACTCCAGGTTCCAAGGCCTTATCTGTCCTCCAAAATATCAAGAGATTTGTTTCAGTAAAATCCATCATGCCACAAATGAAAGAGGGTCCCTTTCTCACTACAGCCACGACAGCATTTGTTATCTTTTGATTTCTTAATGAGCACCGACCTTCCTGGAGTAAGATGGACTCATAACGCTATTTTAATTTGCATTTCTCTAATGGCTAGAGATGTTGAACACTTTTTCACATATTTGTTGACCATTTGTATTTCTTCCTCTGTGATGTGTCTGCTCATTTCTCTTGCCCATTTCTTGAGTAGGTCTTTAATTTTAGGTAGTTTAATTTTTTTGAGTTTTTTATGTATTCTAGATATTAGTCCTCTCTCTGAGGAGTAGCTGGCAAAAATTTCTTCCCATTCTGTACATTGTCTTTTCACTCTACTGATTAATTCTTTTGCTATACAGAAGCTTTTCGTTGGTGGGAACGTAAACTAGTATAACCATTATAGAAATCAATAAGGAGATTTCTCAAAGAACTGAAATTAGAAATTCCATACAATTCAGCTATCCCCCTGCTAGGTATCTTCCCCAAAGAGCTTAGGTCATCATACTACAGCGATATATGCATACCAATGTTTACAGCCCCACAATTTGTAATAGCTAAATCCTGGAAGTAGCCCATATACCCGTTAACAGATAATTAGATAAAGAAAATGTGATATCTACATGTAATGGAATACTACTTGGCTATAAAGAATGAAAAATTTGACGTATTTGAAGGAAAATGGGTGCACCTGGAAAATATAATGTTGAGTGAAGTAAACCGACACCCAAGCTTAAATACCATATGCTATCTCTCATTTCAGCGAGGCAAAGCTCAAACGCAGAGAATGACAAAAGATGGGGAGAAGGGCACAAGGGAATGGATCTCTTGCAATAGGGAAGTGGACCAAGGGAACAAGGGTGAGGGGTAAGGAGGAAGCAAAGGGGAAATAAGTAGCATAAAGATATGCCATGTTTAGGAACTTAATAACCTCAATTAATGTAAACATTATATGCCATAACACAAGCTAAGATTAGTAATATCAACAAAAATTAGAAATGGGGCAGGTGTGGTTGGCACATGCCTATAATCCCAGCACCCAGGATGCTGAGGCAGGAGGATTGCCACATGTTCAAGGCCAGCCTGGGCTACAAAGTGAGTTCAGGGGCAGCCTGAACTACACAGCAAGACTCTGCCCCCCCAAAAAAAAGAATGAAAAATAGGATAGGGAAATTGGAAGAGCAGAGACAGACAGGCAAGGAAGGGGATTTTATAAAAGAAGAAGCAAGCTGTAATATGTATATATATAACCACTCCCCAAGATGACTGTGAACTGCATGAACTGTAAATACGTACTCATAAAATTTTTTTAAATTTCTTTTAAAGCCATCATGCCCACTCCCAGCTTCCCGAGACAACCACCCACCACAAGGACTCCTGCTTCCTTTTCCCCTGTGGATGTCCCCCTTGGTCTCAGAATGACCGTGAAATATGCCTGTTACTGTCTGAGGTGGGGCCCGCAGTGAGGCTGGGCCAGACGCCAAGCCCGAGGCGTGGGGGAAAGTGAGGGGTGTGCCCAGCCTGTGCGACCTCACCCTCGCAAGCTCCGGGAGGGCGCCTGACAGTTGATGTGTGCTGCACTGACTGCTCCAGAGGCGACGTCTCAAGTGCAGGCCAACCACGCTCAATAAGATCAAAACCTTCACCCCAGTTCCGTGTGGAAAACACGATTCCAAAGGGGAAGTGGCTTGCACAAGAGCACATTTGAATACGGTTTGTCCCATTGAAATTCATGTTGAGGACTTGGTCTCCAAAGTAATAATATTAAGGGCCAGTGAGATAGCTTTGCGGCATAAGTGCCTGCCTGGCAAGCGCGAGGTCCTGAGTTCAACCCCTGGTACCCACAAAAAAAAAAAAAAAGGTAATAATATTGAGCTATGACTGAGCCTTTAGGAGGTGTTTGGGTCCTGGGGGCTGCATCTGCATAACAGGGTTATTGTAATTCCCACAGAGAAGATGAGTTATCATGAGAGCATGTGGTCCCTCTGTCCCCGCCTTTCTTCTGCATCCCTCCTTTCGTCCCATTCCTCCTCCAGACATAGAGCAGCACGAGGCCCTCACAGCGAGCTGAGCAGATGCCGGTGCCACATTCCTGGACCTCCCTGCCTCCGGAACTGCGGGCTCCATGAACTCGTTTCTATATAAATCGCCCAGGCCCGGGGGTCCTGTTATAACACAGAAAACCAACCAGGACAGCACTCAGAGCGTGTGTGCGGTGCAGCTTCTCACAGGTTGCCTTGGCACTGCTGCTTCTTTTCCCAGGGAGTAAGGAGCGTGAACAATGAAATGGGGTGGAAAGGCCCAGGATATTTTTACTCTGGCCATCTGTTGAAGATCTAGTTCTGGAGGGGCCTGACCCACACAGGGAAGAGGCAGAACTGAGATAACGGAGGTCTGGCTGAGGTCTGGTATGGGAGAGGAGCTCAGTTTAGCACTTCCTCTGTCACAGCAGCCAGGACTGTGCCAGCCACGGATCCCAGAGAGGGCCGGGTTGGGTTGGGCCAGGGTTGCGAGCAGGTTCCTGGAGGGCGGTTGGGGCCTCACGACTTAGGGAAGAGCGAGCAGCTGGCTGGAAGCCCCATCGTCCCGCTGCATGGTCTGGGTTCTCTCTCATGCTGGTGATTGATCCTCTTACTTTGCCTGTCAGTGAGGAAGCTGTTTACTCCCAGAAAGTCATTTATTCCTGATAAGATCAACCTCATTGTTAAGGAGAATTCTCACTTCCTGCCTGGGAGGAAGCAAAGGCACTCGGAGCCTCATCAACACACAGTGGAGAGAGGCCCAGGAGACCACCCCGTCCAACAGTCCTCGCTGTAAAAATGGGAAACTGAGGTCCAGATAGGGAAAGAACCTTGCGGGAGTCGGTGTCAGAGCTAAGCCCAAATCCAGCCCGATTCCAAGGCCAGGCATCATTCTCTACCCTCTCGGAGAGCGCCCCACAATTCCACCAAGCCACCTCTTCATTTCAAGATTTTGTAACATACCACCCTAAGAGAACGTGCTAAAGAAACGTTCCAACACGATATTGATATCGTATTTTAATGAAATGCTTGACTATACTATTACAATGTTGCATTCAGGGATAATGTACTAACAGATTAATATTCTAATTTGCACAATTCTAACCAAATTTCAACCTAACTCTCGAAAACAACATGCTCTACTAACGCATAATGTTACACAGCATCCTAATACATCACGAGGCACAGAAACAGCATGTCGATCTAGGAGGCTCACACGATGTGACACTTCTATATTATGTGGACACAATCGTAACACCATACTCTAAGATAACTTTCTCAGTTATTACTTTAATATCAGGAACTCGGGGATTTAAGCCCCTAGAATTTCCACCCAACAAAGCAAGGCCCAGTCCTAGTCATGAGGATCAGAGCCCAGGGCCAGTCACAGACCCGGCCACCACTGCATCTGGCCGTGGCCACCCTGTTTCGGAGGCCACAGCACCCCACAGTTCTGTGCACCCCAGGACCCAGGCCACACGGACCCAGCTGCCCGCTTCACAGAGGCCATATCCCTGCCGAGGCCTGCGTGGGAATCCTTGAGCCCTTGTTCCCCCAGCTCTCTGCCTCTCCGTGCTGGGGAGGGAAGGAGAAGAGACCGATTCGGATCTCACTTCGAGCACTCGGTAACAGGCTTTCCTTGCCACACGGGTCTCTAGAAAAAAGGAAGACGGGATCTCAAAGCAGCGTTAACTTCTTCAGGCTGGGAGACCCCAGGATGTCCCTCAAGCTCCCATCCCCCTGCAGCCTCCCGGCCATGCCGCTGCCTTACCTATCAGCAAACGACCCAGCTCATCCCTGGACCATTACGCTTGCTGGTCCAGGGGCCTGAACACCCCCCCCAGGTTCCCCATGATTTATTCTCTCACTTCCTTTGAGCCCCTCCCTGCTGCAATGTCTCCTCCCCCAGTGGCCCCAGTGCTGGGCTGTCTCCAACGGCCAGCTCGCATCCTACACCCTCTTCCACACGTTGATTTCCTTCGTGGTACCTATGACCACTGCATGTGCACCTTGAGGATTTGTTCTTTTCCTTCCTTCCCCCCAAACCACGTTCTCCTCTAGACTAAACCCTGGACTCACCTGTAAAGCTGTGTGAATCCCAACACTGCACCACAGACCCCTGAGTCAGGGTGGTAGGACTGGGCACCCCAAGTGACCCTGCCGTGCGCTAAGGCCAAGAGCCCTGTGCTCAGTGTCAGCGCCCTGGGGCCAGGACCTCTTCTGTCTTGGCTCTCAGGGTCTGGCAATGGAGTCTGACAGATAGCAGGTACTCAATAAATATCCATCAGACGAATAAACCATTCAACAGAGCATTTCCATTTTTAAAATTTTCCACGTGGCAAAAATTTTAAACAACACAAAGTTTCCCAAAAAAATGTGAATTTCCTCCTTCTTCAGATCAAATTGTCTTAAAAGGCAAGGCAGTATTACCCGGGGAGGGCAGGGAAGGGCTTTCTCTGCAGAGGGCAAAGGCCGGGTGGTGTGGCCCAGCGTGCCTTGAATGTCCCCACCTTGGAGAATCTCTTACCATCTTCCCCTGGATCTGCCAGCCTGAGCCACCCACAGCACTGCTGGGTGCCCCTCCGGAGTACCTCAACTCCACAGAGGTTCGGAGTTGCTATCCCTGTAAGCGAGGTGTGGTATTCTAAGCTTCTAATGAGATAATAGATGTAAAGTGACAAGCAAACCAAGGAGTTGTGTGTCATGCCATGTGAATCGTGCCCTCTCTGTGCCAGGCATGTGAGCAGCTACAGATGAACTATTACTATACCACTTTGCATAAGGGTAAACAGGGACTCCCAGAGGCAGGGTGACTCACGCAGGGCCCCCTAACCTGTATCCAAACCCAACACTTTCCACCTCCAAAGGCCATGGAAACGGCAGAATCAGGGACCCTTGACCCCACAAATGCCAAGTCTGTGGGATTTGAGAATTTCCAGCCCGTGAGGACCAGGTGGCCAGGACAGGGGAAATGGTCTGCTTTCCTGATTTGTTTCTCCCCCACTCAACTGTTTGCCAAGGGGAGGGGTGGAGGTGGCTGGCGGCTGGAGCGTGGGCCGCCCAGTCACGGGGTGGCCTTGTCTGACTGCCAGCCAATCCAGGCGGCCGGAGCTGGCGTTGGAAAGGCCCTGGCCCATCTTGCCAGGACACTCTATCTTTGTCCCGGGACACAAAAGGGGCCTTGTCATGGCCCGGCAGTGCTGGTTCCACATGCTCCCGACTGCCCCAGCCCCTCTGCCTCGAGAAAGGCCCACTTTGTCGAGTCAAAAGACTAACTTGTTTCTTTTTCATCAAAACGTGTTGACCGACCTGGTTGATTTATCTTGGGAAAGTGGAGGGTGAGGGAGGGGAACGAGGTGACCGAGACAGGCACCATCCAGAAAGCGGTGCGACTGGGCCTGACCTGGGCAGGGGACACTCAGCTCCTACCGATAGGGAGGGCTGCGTACTGAACGCCATTTCAGGGGAGCAGGACAATCTTCCAACCTCTACTAGGGGCAGAGATTTCACCATTAACTGTTCATTTCTTTGGCTTTAACCTATGAAGACAGCTAAAAATACAAATTCTCTTTGAATAGGAGTGCCTCGTTATTGCACCCAAGTGTGAATCCAGTTTCCCTGGAATAGGAGGTGTGTCGGTAACAGGAGAGAGCAAGCAGCAGATGCGGACCCTCTAGAAGCCGCAGAAGCGGGGCTAGGAGAGAGGAAGAGGGCACTATTCCGTGACCAAGTGAGGGAGGAAATAAACGCAGCCTTCTCCATTGGTAAATTTTCCTCAAGATGCGTCCTTCTCCCTGCACATCCACTGACACCACGGCTCAGGCTTTGCACTGGTTCGTTCGTTTCTTTGCTCACTCAGGCAGAATTTTCTGAGCATCTGCGCTGAGCTGGAGGCTCAGGCACTGGGAAGAGAAGCCACTGCCTCCAGGAAGCACGTGCTGTGGGGGCTACGGGTGATAGGCAAGTGAGCAAAGGAACGAACCCGACCACTCCTGGGGAGGCCGTGCACTGAGGGACAAGGCCGCTGGGCCAGGCTCCCCGAGGACAGGGTTTCTGCTGGCTGAGACGGAAGGGTGGAGGCATCGGTCCTGAAGATGCTGGGGACAAGCATTCAGGCAGAGGGAACGGCACGCGCACAGGCGCCAGGGTGTGACCAGTGTGGGTTCCAGCAGACAGAGGAGGAGGCCAACGGGCCAGGCTCCCCCCCCCGTGAAGGATCTAGTGGCTGGGCCGGGTCTCAGGGCTTGGAGGCTGTGGGTCAAGTGCTCCAGTTTTCACACAAAGATGGGAAACTGTGGGACTAGGAGGGGAGAGACACGATCTACTTTTTTTTTTTTTTTTCCAATACTGGGGATGGAACCCAGGTTTCTCACTGAGGTACACTCCCAGGCCCTTTTAGGAATTCATTTTATTTTATTTTATTTTATCCTATCCTATCGTATCCCATCTTATCTTATTTTATCTTATTTTAAGACAGGTTCTCATGAAGTTGCCCAGGCTGGCCTTCAACTCACAATCCTCTTGCCTCAGCCTCTTGAGTAACTGAGATTACAGGTGTGTGCCACCATGCCAGCTACTTTTTATAATTGAAAAAGCCCACCCAGGGGGCCGGTGAGATGGCTCAGTGGCATAAGCGCCTGTCTGGCCAGCACGAGGGCCAGAGTTCGACTCCCGGATCCCACATATGAGAAAGGGGCCGGTGATATCGCTCAGCAACATGGACACCTGCTAGCGCGCGAGGTCCTGAGGTCGACTCCCGGTACCCACAAAAAAAAAAAAGAAAAAGCCCACCTGGCTGCTGTGTAAAGAATAAGTTGGGGGCCGGTGAGATGGCTCAGCGGCCTAAGTGCCTGCCTGGCAAGCGCGAGGCCCCAAGTTCGACTCCCGGATCCCACATACGAAAAAAGGGCCGGTGATATCGCTCAGCGGCACGGGCGCCTGCTGGTGCACGAGGTCCTGAGGTCGACCCCCGGTACCTACAAAAAAAAAAAAAAAAAAAAGAATAAGTTGGAAGAAGCTGCAGTGCCATCCAGGTGAGAGCTGTAAGTGGCCGAGGCCTCTCCCCTCAAGGGTGAGAGGGGAGATAAAGTACAGGGAGATATTTTAGAGCTAAAATCCAGGAATGGATGAATGAGCCCATGACGTAGAACTAGGAAATTAGGCTCTGCTAAGTTTGAGTGTGACTCAGGAAAATCCCTTCTCCTCTATAGGCCTCAGTTTCTCAGTCTCTGAAGCAGGGTCCCAGGAGGCGGAGCAGCTGGTGCCAAGGTCTCCTGCAGCGGGGACAGCCAGGCCTGAGATCCAGGGCTCCTGACGCTCTGATCCAGTTACTAATCCCGTCAGCCCAGGGCAGCTGCAGAAACCTGGGGTGATGTGGTGACTCACGCACGGCCCCTCTGCTGTCAGCAGAAACTGGGACAGCCAGGGGCTGAGACACCGCCGGCTGTGAGGGCTGGCAGGATGCCCCTGCACAGCTGGGGGAAGGGAGCAGGCACCAGCCCTGGACTTCCCGCACCCCTCAGGTCACTGATGTTCCACCACCATGACCACCATGCCCACCCGCACAGCCCGGGCTTGGCAGTGGGGCCGTGTCCACTTCTGGGTGACCAGAGGCATTGGTAGGAGGAGGGACCTGCATGGGCCCACTCAGTCTTCTCTGCCAAGCCCCTGATGAGGTAGACACTAATGTGACCATTTTTATTGACAAGGAAACTGAGGCTGGGAAAGTTGTGAGTGGCAGAGCCAGGAGTCCTGCAAGGTTTGACTACTTCCTTCCACCCTCTATTCTCCCAAGCATGGGTGTGAAAGAGAAAGGAAGCGAAGCTAACTACGTTTAGTAAGTATAAAAAATCACACCCTCGTGTTTTCTCAGGCCCAGGGACTCTCAGACAAGAGCGTCGCCTCTTTGCAGCCCTAGTGCAGTCTTTCTGCAATGTGCAGAAGCCACCTGGCCATTGTTAACAGCTCTTCTGCTGCTCTTTTATTCATCTGCAATTGCAGCAAGTATTTATCAAGAGCCTTGCACATGCTGGGGACAACACGAGGGTCCAAGGAGGGGGCCACAATCATTAACAAAAAGTGACTTCGTGCCTGACTCACTGGCTTATAGCGAAGGTAATATACAGGGTAAGACAAATATTAAGAAAAAGTTGCAGAAACTGTAGTCATTTTCTAACTGTGCTTTGTGTAAATTCCTCTTCCTCCTTGGAGCTTCAGTTTCCTCTTGGTGAAATGGGTGGTCAGAGTGCTTCCTTCCCGAGGCTGGGTAATGATTAGATGAAACATGGGTGGCCCCACAGTATGTGCTCATTTAACACCAATTGTTGCTGTCCCCAGTCTCTATGTGTGTACAACTTCCATAGCCCAACAGTGGAGAAGTTGGTGTGGTCCTCCAAGAAGCAGGCATCAAGGTTCTGTAGATGCACAAGAGGCTCACAGAGAGGTGGGCAGGAGGAGGCAGCCAGAGCCTCAGACCTCAGTGCTGCAGGTCAGGTGGGCACCTGGACACGGAGAGGGAGAAGGTGATGGGGTAGGCAGAGTCTCAGACTGCAGCACAGCCCAAAGAGTTCTCACTGTGCTGGAGGCGAGTCCTTGAGCCAAAGCCACTTGTTGAAGGAGTCCTTCATCTCTCCAGCGCCACAAGAATCCAAAGCAGTGCAAATATGAAGGGGCATCCCGGGGCAGCAGCTGGGCACTCAGGGACCCAGTCATGTTCCCCCAGCAGGACTGAGCAGTACATTTCCACAGCCGCCTCGGTAACCAGACGCAGCTCTAGAGCCAGTGCGCAGCCCACGGGAGGGAGTTCCTGCAGCGTTCAGTACCCTCGATGTGATGAATTAACTGGCTAAGGAATGCGCGGAGAGGACACTGGGCCCCATCAAGACACATACAGCCCGGCCAAGTTTTAGACTGGGGGGGTGGTGAGGGGTGGCATCCAGGCAGATAGAAGCCTGTTTGGACCAGACCCAGCCAACTTGAAAAAGTGGGGCTGGAAGTACACTTGCAGCACGTGACAGTTCTTGATTGTCCACTTGGTTGGCTTGAGAGATTCATAAAGTGCACTTCTGGGATCACCTGGGGGGGGTCACAGAGACATGGCCTTGGGGACTATGTCTGGTCCCTGACCCCTCCTTCTCTGGGGCTTTTCCCCTTGCTTTGCTTCTTAACCACTATGAAGTGAGTAGCTTTGCTTCGCCACTCTTCTGCCATGATACTTCCGCCTTGGAGCCATGGACCGAATCCCCTGAACCCAGATTAAACCTCTCCTTAAACCGTGGGTGTCAGGTATTTTGTCCCAGCAGTAGGAGAGCTGACCAATAACCAGCAGTGAATCCAAACGACACCAGAGAGCCTGCAGCCAAGCCCTGGCTGTGTGGGGGAAGCGAGGTCTGCTGAGGGCTCCATCACTGCGAGAGAAAGGTTCTGGGTGCTAGGACACCCCCCACTAAGAAGGGTTGTGGGTTTCTTTGGAAACCTCTGCTCAGTGAGGGAAGGGATCTTCTCATTCATCTCATCCAACCTTCTCATTACACAGATTGAAAAATTGAGACCCAAATGGGGACGAGTGGCACAGAGTCCCAAATTCCTGACTCCAAGGCAGAGCAGAGTCCTTTCTAGCCCAAACTGCTGGCAGGTTCCAAGTGTCCACTCTGAGGGGCGTAGGGAGGAGACACATGCTCAGAGGGAGACGTAGGGCTCAGAAAGGGGACAGGGAGTCCAGAAAAGGACATGGAGACTCAGAAAGGAGGCTGAGGTCCGAGGGGGTGTGAATGCTTACAAAGACAGAAAGTCAGGGAGAGGCTGGGTGCTCAGATGAGGCCATGGAGGAGGGTGGGACTCAGATATGTGTGTCCCACGCTGGGTGGGGGCTGGGGGCTCACACGCACCCCCCACTCCAGCAGCTCTCAGAGGCAGCAGGCTCCTCTCTGCCAGCCAGGCCTCACCTTACACCCACCTGGAGAGGAGGGACCAACGACACTCTGGGCATTTGTCAGCTTATGGAGGTTAAAAAAAAGGCTGATGGCTCTTGAAAGGAGCATATCTTTCAGCTCTGAGGGGCTGAGACCCTGCACCCAGGGGCTGGGCCCCACCACTGGGCGAGGTGAGGAATGGCACAAAAGAGTCATGGAGGTAAGGACCCCACTTCCAAAGCCTTCCTCCAGCATCGCCTCGTAGCTTCGTAAAGAAAATAACAAGCACAAAATGCCACTGGCAGCATTGCTGCCAAATCCCTACTCTGTCCTGTAGCCAGCCTGAGCCCAGCTTTGCCCAGGACCATTCATTTCCAGATACCCATCTCTCGGGCCATGCAGAGGGCATGGCAAGGAACGAACGGTCCGGGCAGGAGGGTGGCTGCTTGCAGGTGACCCCACTTCACCGCCATCTCCCACTGCACAGATGGGAAGCACTGCGGCTCTCAGAGGGCAGTGACAGTCCAGGGTCACAGAGCAAGTGGCCTAGGCCAGATGCCATTCCAGCAAAACCACTGGTGCTTCAAGTGCCCAATGCAGACAGATTTGGGACCCACGCTGGCTCACGTACATCTGAGTCTGGGCCGGGTGCACACAAAATTCCCATGATCCTCAGCAAGGCTATGGGCAGGCATTGGTGGCTATCCCACCTTTCAAATGAAGAAGTTTTAAATGAGGTGCCTAAGGTCACAGAGCTGCAAACCAGCAGAAGCAGCACCTAAACTCTGGTGGCTACTCCAGAACCCAGCAGGTAACCACTGGGCCATCCTGCCTGTTGCTAAAGCTCGGGTAATAATAGTAATTATTTACTTATAGTTCATCATCATTGGCACTGACACTGCCAATGCCAGGCACTGTGCTAAGTGCTGTGTATAAAATGCATTCATTCACTCATCCATTCATCCAGCAAATGCTAAACACCTACTGCATGCCAGGCACTGTTCTAGATACTCGGCACTCAGCAGTCAGAAAGAGTCAGGATGCCTGCCTCATGTTTCATTCCTCACCCAAGGTAGGTATTTTTATCCCAATTGTATATGAGGCACACAGAAGCGGGATCGCTGCTCAAGGTCACACAGCAGGAAGTGCAAAGCCTACCTTCGAATTGGGCCTGGCTGATGCCTCATCTTCTGCGTTTCCAACAACATCCCAGAGGGTGCACTACATCTATCCAGGGTTTGAACCCTTTCAGGCACTGAACGGTCCATTCCACACAGCCTTTATCTCATTTCCATGTGGCAAGAGGGGCTGACAGCCCCACCCGCAGAAGTTACTGTGCCGATTCCTCCCTCCCTCCCAACTCTAACGGCCGTGCCTCCTGACACTGCACAGACATCGTAGTTGATGGCAGCCCTCCTCCTCTTCTGGAGGTTATTTTTGCTCCAGTCTGCAGAAGAGAAAACCCAGGGGCTCAGAGAGGTGAAATGACTCAGCCAAAGCAGTGACCCGATCAGAATTCGAGCCCAGCTCTGGGTGCCTTAAAGCAGTAGCAGTCAGGGGCCCAGCAAGAGCAAGCAGCATCCCAGGTTGGGCCGTTTGATTAGAGTTTAATGAAGGGGTGACTTATAAAGAGATGGGAAGGCTACAGGGAGCCACAAAGGGTACTGCAGAACCCAGGGGTGGTACAAGTGAAATCAAGAAAAGTTACCGTCACCTGGGGACAGATGCAAGCCCCCAAGGGGAGCTGTAGACTTTGTTTAGAGGACACAGCCAGCCAGAGATGACCCTGAGGTGGGGAACTGGGGAGAAAACACCCCAACATCCCTCCTCGCACACCCTCAGTGGGAAGCCAGAGGACAAGTGAGGTCATTGCCATTGTCCCTGCAGGGCAGCCTCCCAGGACAGAGTAGGGGGAGAAGGTGAGGAGACCCAGAGCACACACTCTGCAGCCACAGCTAAAGTGTCTACTACCTTCCACTTGCTCAGGCGCAGTGGGTTCTGTTGCGCACACCAGTAAGGTCATAAGCCGTGTGCAGTAGCCACTATGGCTTGCTCACATCGCAGGAACGAACAGATCTGGTTCTCCAGCCTTCACACGAGCTAGTAAACTATGGCCTGTAAGCCGGCCCCTTGTTTTGGTAACTTAAGTTGCATGGGGACATGGCACAGCCACACAACCATTTATTTACCTTCTGGCTTCCTCCTTGTTCCCACGGCAGAGCTGCGTAGATGCAACAAGCCAGAAATATTCATTCCCTAGCCAAGAAAGTTTGCCAACCCCTGGCTGCTGAAAGCAAAGGTTTGTTTCTCCCTCATGTTACGTGTCCACCTCCTGCTGGCACAGCCTCTGTTCTGTAGCGTCCACAGTCAGGTGCCCACTCAGGTGAGCCCTCCTGTAAAGAAGGCACCTGTCTCCTGGCAGGGCACAGACAGCAAATCGCTCACCAGCTCTCAGGGCTCCCACCAGGAAGAGGCAGGCCTCACTTCTGCTGGGAAATCTTGGCCTAAATCAAGGGCCAGACCATGCCTGACTTCAAGTGGGCAGGAAAGTAGAGTCCTACCGATTGCCCTCCATGAGGACATGCAGAGGGATCAGAGGCTGACAGCGCCACTGACAACCGCAGGATGTGAACACGCAAGAGGCTGTAAAACAGAGGAATGGGGACACTGCCTCTCTTGTAGCAAACTTCTCAGCCTCCCTACTGCGTGCACACAGGGCTGGAGCTCAGTGGTGCCTACGGGATCCTGGAGGAGGTGAAGAAATCACAGGCAGCACGATGCACTCCCACCCTTTATCATGGGTTCCATAGAAACAGAGGCCCAAAAGGTTCCTAGGAGCTCTGGCCGCACAGCCCCAGCCTCTCCTTTCCCCTGGCCTCAGTCTTGAGTGGAATGTGGAGGGCAGGGGAACAGACCTCGAGGGCTCCCCTCGCTCCCCCTCTGGCCAGGGATGAAGAGGCATGGGCTCACCTCCTGGCTTCTTCCAGCCACCCTGCAGCTGTGGATTGCTTTTCCAGCTGCTACAGTCTGTGGCTCTCCAGGTGAGGTCTGGCCCACACAGTCCCCATCACCCAAGAGCTGATTAGAAATGCGAGTTCTCCTGCCCCACCCCAGTCCCACTAAATTGGAAATTCCTGTTGTGGGGTGCAACCATCAGGGTTTTGACGAATCCCCCTGGGGGTGCTGGTGCTTGGTCACGTGTGAGAACTGCTAGGACAGTGAGGCCCGAACGAGTTGAGATGTGCAGAGTCCGGGCACAGAGCCGCTCTCTCTACGGTCTCTGCCACACATTCCATCCCAGCTCAAGGTCAAGCCTTCTCCAGCCCCAAGCCTGGGGCCCAGCTTTCAAACCACCCCCCAATCTAACCCTCCCTCACTCCCTCCTCCACTCCCGCCTGGCCCTGGCCTCCTTCTGCCATCTGACCCCTGCGTGTCCACAGTCACCTGCCAACCCACCTTCTTACTCTGCCTTCACTCCCCACGTGATAGCCTCACCCCAGCAGCGGGAGGATCCCCCAAAAAACAACTCAGATGATTCCAATCTTCTGCTCAGAACTTCCAAAGGCTCCCCTCTCACCTAGAAGAGCATCTTACTGGGCTGCGCTGGTCCGATCCCCACCAACACCCTCTCCCTGTCTGCTCCAGACACTCCGATCCGCTCTCCGTAACTCCCACATGCCAGATGCACACCCACCTTGGGCCTTTGCCCCAGCCGTTTCCCACACCAGAAGCCCCGTCCAGACAGCCTGTGCTGCAGCCCCCGCCGCCCAAGAGTGAAAAGTCCCCTCCAGTCCCATCATCCTCTGCGGCGCCTACCGCGCCTGCACAGCTGCCTGGCTGCTGTTCACCGCCTGCCTCTCCCACCAGGACACGGGTCTGAGAGGCCAAGGGCTACTTCACCCACTGCAGTGCCCATCCCAGTGCCTCGGACTCCTCTGGCCTGGAGAGAGTCCTCCATGAACCCTTCCGAGTGCATGGATCAGCAGGTCGGCAGGCGGAGGCAAACACTCAGTTCCCTCCTTGCCCCAACTGTCAATTGACTTGGTCCCAGGGCCCAGCCCTAGCCAGCACGAGGCCACCCCCATGGGCACACCCAAGAGTCCTGCCTCAGAAGGACCCTGGGATTAAGGACCTGGTTTAACTCAGGGATCCACAGGTCTGAATTTGGGTCTCTGTCTCCCACGATCCACCCCTTCAACATGGAGCAAATCAAATCACTCTCTAATCCTCAGCGTCCTCATCTCTCGAATGGTGTGAATGTCACTAATGTGTACCTTATAACTGCAGGGCTGCCACAGGGACAAAGTAAGGTGCACAGAAAGGGGCCGATATTTCCAAGCACTCACTACTTGGGAATCTCTATGGCCACTTTTGCCTCCTCAATGTGGCCAGCAGCCCAGAGCTTTGGGGTAGAAGTAGGATTTCTTGGGCCCATAATGAGCCTCAGGGAAAGGGGACTTGGGTTCAAATTTTAGCAGCAACCATCTTGCTACATGATTCTGTCCCCTGCTAGCCCTCTCTGGGCCTCAATTTCCCCATCTGAGCTGCAGGAGGGTGTGGCAGGAGGGAGTCCCTGGGTAGTTTCTCTATGCCTCCCCAAGTCCTTCCGGAGTTCCAAGCTATGCTCATCAAAGCCTCTTCGTGGCTCTCACCATGGAGAGCCTCGGGCTGAGCCGGCTTGGAACTGCACACTGCTGTCCCCCACCATCTTCAGTGAGTCTGGAGTGAGGGCAGCAGGAGCCCTGGCTGAGTGAGAGGCAGAACTGGGGTGTGGCTGAGAACACCTGAACTCAGTTGCTTGGGTGATTTGAGGCCAGGCACTTAGGCTAGTAGGCCTTAGTGCCTCATCTGTAAAATGGGAAAAATTATAATTCATGAGGATAAAACAAATTGTTGCATGTAAAGCATGGAGACAAGCTGTCAGCACAAAATAACCACAGTTATTCTTAATAGCCATTATTATTACACACAGTCTGGCATCCGACCAGGCCCCATGCTGGTTCCACTGGATGTGTTTTTCACAGAAAACTTATGGCATTTTATCCCCATTTTAGAGGTGAACAAGTTTGGCTCCAAGACTTTCACCACTTGTCCCAGGTCACACAGCTTGCAGATCTGAGGTGGATTCGAACCCAGTGCTCTCCTGAGCCTGGGTCTTTGCACTCACCATGCTTCCTCTCCCTGGCTCTCTAGTATTGATGAGAAAACTGACGCTGTGAGAGTTTATCCCAGGCTCGAGTCCTGCCGGGCCTTCCCACCAAGGGCATTGCCTGCTCCAGGCAGCGTCAGATATGGAGGCAGAATACAGAGTCGCTCCTGCTCCCACTCACAGAGCAGTAAACCGAGGCTGCCCAAGGTGAGACGCAGAAGCAGAACCCGGGCCTGGTGCCCACCAGGTGGATGGCCAGGTCTCCCAACACCCACAGGCAGCCAGTCCCTCCACCAACCTAGCAGCCCCATTATTCCTCCCATCCCTCTGCTTTATGACCTGTTTTATGAGCAAGAAGCCTGACGGCTTCCACGTTGCCATGGGAACCAGCCCAGCTCCAGCTCCACAGCTTGATCTGGGATTGGCGATTTAAAGTCAGGAGCTGATCCTGGGCCCTGGTATGGGGGCCGAGCTTGGGGTCTGTGGGCCCCAAGGAATGCACCAGGCCTCCCTGCCTTTTCCTCTACTCTTGCTCTCCACGTCCCCTGGTGCCCAGGGACCTCACAGCCAGGAGATGAAGGGGCCTTAGAGTCTGGAGGGGCCTGGGACAGTCAAGGAAATGAGAGGAGCCACTGAATGAGGCTGTGGCTGTGACAGAACTGGGCTATGGACCCACAAGCTCAGGGACAGAGAGACACAAGACAGCCGACAGGAAGGGCTTCACAATGGTACACACAGACACACACAGAAACAGACACGCACACAGCAGCAGCCACACAAGTCCACAGGGATGCACAGTTGCCCAGAAGTGCGCAGACACTTGGACACCCGCAGACACACTCTGCTCACAGCTGTGTGACCCAGACCGGACGCCTGACCTCTCTGAGGTCCAACTCATGGTCTATCACATGACGTGAATGTGTGAGGACAGGCAGCAAGAGAAGGTGGACACCTTAGCTCACGCACCTGGCCGATTTATTGAGCACCTACTGTGTGCCTGATGTCTTCTCTGAGCTTCAAGAAGTGAGCTAACAAGGGCCCGCTCGCAGGAGTGTGGTCCAGTCGAAAGGCAATAAACAACACGCTGACCAAACAAGTCTGAGATGTGGGACTTGCCAGGGAGACGACGAAACACAGTAAGAGCGACTTGGTGGGGGATTAGGATAAGCAGGGAAGACTTCTCTGAGGGGGTGACATTAGCCTGAGACCGAGGGACCGCCAGGGAAGATTAGAGAGAAGAGCATTCCAGCCTTCAGTAAAGGTGCAAAGGCCCTGAGGTCAGAGTGGGGCTCCATATATCCGGGGAGCCCGAGGAGGCAGTGTGGCTGCCACAGAGGAAGTGGACAGGCAATGAGTCCAAAGGCAGCTGGAGGCCAGGTCAGGCGGAGCCCTGAAGGTCAAGTTATGGACTGTGGGTTTCATTCCACATGACATGGGACCCACTAAAGGCTTTCCACCAACAGATAACCCAGTCAGGTTCATTTTACCAAGTCTGCTTTGGCGGCTGGAGGAACTCCTTGGATGGGGCCAGACTGGACATGGGGGCCAGGTGGGGTCTGTGCAGTATGCAAGGGACAGCTGACTGCAGCCTGGGCCAGGTGATGGCAGTGGCAGGGGACAGTCCTTGAAATTATGCATTCAGTATATTTCTACTGAGTTCCTATGCTGTGCCAGATGCTGGGGACACAGGAGCAAGCAAAACAGACAGAAATCCTGCCCACATTGAGCATGCATCTAGAATGAAGAGAAAGGCACATGCCTTTGTGCTGGTGATGAGTGACGGCAAATGCTGCAGAGAAAACCAAAGCAGGACAGGGTAAGGAGAGAGGTGAAGCCAGGTAGGGTGGCCTGCAGTTTTAAATGGAAGAGTCAGGAAGTCTCGCTGAAAAGGTGGCATTTAGGTGTGGAGGTGAAAAGACCTAAAGAAGGTGCGGAAGCGAAATCTAGGGGCAGAGAGATCCAGGCAGAGGAAAAGCAAGTGCCCGGGGCCGAGACAGGATCGTGCCCAGGCTGCACGAAGAAAGCAAGGAGGTCCACGCGGCAGAGGTGACGTCCGCTGGCGGGGGTGGGGAGGGAGGCCAGACAGGAGGGAGAGGCCACGTGCTTCAAAGGGACCTCGGACCTGGATGCCTACAGGAGGGAGACAGATCAGCCAGGGAAGGCGAGGGCTCCAGATCAGGCCCTGCGCCATCTCCTCTCTGGTCATGGCACCCTGACCCAGGGAAGCAGGACCTCCTGCTTTTCCTTTGGCCCCACAAAACTGCATCAGCCAAAAAAGTCAAAATTAAAAAGAGAGGGAGAGAAAATGTCCCTAAGAAAGGAAGACCACTGAAATTGTGCCCTTGCCCAGGACAGGCCCCAGCCCAGGTGCCCTGGCACCCTTTCCAGAGACTCTGTCAGAGTTTTTGTGCCTTCCCAAAAGGGGTGCACGGCCGACAGCAGCGAGCCTCGGGGCTCGGAGCCTGCCCGGAGACGCCCCAGCTTAATGCAGGCAGCCACCGCTGGGCCCCTTGAGCTGTGGGCCGGCAGACTGGGCTTCCTGGGTGATATGGGGGTTAATTGGGGTGCTGCCTCCCCATCACCCTCCAGGGCCTGGGGATGCTTGTTGGTGCCTTGGCAGAGATGGGCAAATGCTGTGGAGAAATGCTCTTCACTGGCTGAGAGCTCTCTCTGGCTGCCCAGCCCTGTCTGGCAGGAGCAGGGGCCAGGAGGAGTTTCCTCGCATCGTCGCCCACCCACAGGGCAGGCCCGGGGTTCCAGGCTGTCCTGCGAGCTCCAGCGCACCACAGCCTGGTGACCTGGCAGAGACACCTCCCTCCCGAGCCCTGTGTCCTTGTCGGCCCGAAGGAGGTGAGAGGCTCCAGCCCACCTGATTCCCAGCCTGAATTAGGGATGAAAGCGAAAGTGCCCTGAATCACTAAGGCTACAGGCGGGCCTCTGTATGCCACTGGAGGGACCTGCAGGACTGGTCATTAAATGCCATGAGAAAATGCCAAGCCAGAGAATTACACACCGCCCAGTAATTCCTGTTCTGGGTGTGCACCTAAAAGAATCAGGAGCAGAATCTCAAGAAAAGATTTGCAGCCCTGTGTTCATAGCAGTGATATCCACGAAAGCCCAAAGGTGGAAGCAACCCAAGAGCCCATCGCAGATGAACTGATAAACAAAGTGTGCTCTATACAAACAATGGAATATTACTCAGCCTTACAAAGGAAGGAAATTCAGACGCATGCTACCGTGCGGATGAACCTTGAGGACATTATGCTAAGTGAAATAAGCTGCTCACAAAAGGATAAATACTGTGGGATTGCACTTATGTGAGATATTTAGAATAGTCAAATCCATAGCAACAGAAAGTAGAATGGTGGCTGCCAGGGGCTGGGGGAGAAGGGCAGTGAGCTGTTTAATGAGTACAGAGTTTCAGTTCTGAAAGATTAAAAAAAAAGTTCGAGAGATGGATGCTGGGGACGATTGGACCACAACGTGAACGTACTTAATGCCCCTGACTTGTATGCTTAAAAATAGTTAAAGTGGTAAATTTTATGTGATGGATATTTTACAATAATAAAAAAAATTGCACCAAAGGGAAAAATATAAAGCCCATGGCGGAGGCCTCACCTCGGTGCCTTCTCTTCCCACGGTGCCATCACCTCCCCCTCACTGCAGCCTGAAGCCCACGCTCGGTACCTCCACCTGCCTGTGGGGGACTCATTTCCTGTCCCCTCCCCTCACCCACTGGCTCCAATCTGCTGGCCTCCTTGCTCTTTTTCCAACCCACTAAACTTCTGCCAGCCTCAGGGCCTGGGCACTGCTGTCCCTTCTGCCAGAAATGAGCCGCCATGATATGGGGGTTGGGAAGCTCGTCCTCTTCCTTCAGCCTGGGTCAAGTGCCTCCTCCTCCCAGGGGCTTCCTAGACAACCCAGACCCAAAGTCCTAGCCCCACTCCCTTCACCCCAGTTGAGAACTCTTCCTTCAGCACCTAGAAAACCCACAGACCTGCAGCTCTAGGTTCCATGGGGTAGGAGCTCACGGGGATGCCAGAGCAATGCCCCGCACAGAGAGGAGCTCTGAAAACGGTCAGCAAGAGAATGGAGGACGACCCCACCGAGGGGTGAGGCAGACTTAGGACACATATGTTTTGCTATATCTGTGCAGAGGGAAATGTACCAAAAGGCCTGGAAAGATGGCATCAGGCACCCAGCAGTGAACCAGAGGGAAGTGGGTGGGAGGGGCTGCGGGCGTTGACAGGGCTCCCTGGAGGTTTGCTCCCTCCACTCGGGTACCTCATGGGACTCTGAGGTGGGGAACAGTCACACAGCGCCAGGTGAGGTTTTAGAACCCTAGATGGCGATGCCACGGCTCTCCAGGCTCCAAGCACTCCGTGAGGGAAAGGCACTCCGCCTTTCCTCACACAGAGGCTCGTTCTCCCTGACTCTCCATTCCCTAAGACCCCCAGAACTCATGCTATGGCTGCATGCATTGCCCTTCAGGGAACTTAGATTTTAGTGAGGGAGAGGAACAAGAGACGGCTAGAAGGAGTCTGGGGGAAGAGCACTGTGAAGACACAGCAGAGGGAAGCGGTGGGAAGAGAGGGGGCCAGCAGGAGCTGCAGGCAACAGGGAGACCAGACCTGGAGGAGGCGAGGGAGGGAGTCACGCGAAGCCACCTAGGCAGAGGTAGATGCAAAGGCCCTGCATGCCGGAGCAAGAGCCACAAGGCCACTGGAATCAAAGGGTGAGCTCTGGGTACTAAGCAGGTCCCAGAAGGGCAAAGTCACCTGCCTCCAAGGACAGCTGAGTGCAGGGCCTAGGCCCGTCTGACTAAGTCAGGGCTCTTGACAGCAAAGGGCCTGACGCTCCTGCCCAGGAAGAAGCCGTAAGGGCAAGAACCCATAGACCGACAGCTCTGGAGCCTGTGTCAAGCCCCAGGCACTGGGCCAGGCTGGGGGGCAATCACGTGGAGCACCCCACCCTCTGGGGGCTGCCACTGTAACAGAGGAGAGGAAACTGAGGGGTCAGTTAAGAGCTAGGCAAGAGCCCACATGGCTGCTCTGTGCTCCCGGGTGTGCATCCGGGCAGGGGGCAGGCTCAGCACATGTGTGCGCTGTGTGTTCCTACCTTGGCGCGTCTGTGAGAGTGGGCGTGGCAGCGGGGACGGGGGATGGGTCTGCAGGGGCCAGGTGTTTAAACAGCGGTGTTACCGCCTAATGCAGGAAACTTTGTCTTGTCTTCACCAGCATTTGTGAAGCCCTGGGAAGGTCCCCAAGCCCATCAGGACTCACACTGGTGTCTGAATGTCACACGCATGCCACGGGTCTGCACAGCGGGCCGAGCCCTGCCTCAGTAGTGCGACTCCCGTGTGGGAGGCTAGGTCTGCCACGTACTTGGCCTGACCTTGGGAAAATTACCTAAGCTGCTCTTTTTGGACTCTCCTTCTCTATCAGTGAAATGGGGATGTTAATAAAACAGACCCCATAAGGTTGCTGTGAGGATCAAATGAACCGATACCTGTGAAATACACGGAACAAAACGTGGCACAATCTTGGTGTGATATGTAAGCCGTTTTGCATTGAGTTCTGTCCACCTGCATGTGCCCGTTGTGTGTCCAGCCGTCAGAGCACGTGCCTTCCTAAGGATGCGCATGCTGGCTTTTCTGAGTATTTGCCTGTCCCTGTGTCTGTGCACGGCCTCCTCCCCAGGTGATGGAGCAAATGTGGGTATCTGGTTGCGGGTGGGGAAAGGGCCGAGAGGAAGGGGCTCCTGCCGCAGTCTGGCCAGCTGGACTTTTCACAGCCCAGTGACTGTCCTTCCGATCGGCCAAGCGGCTAGATAGGCAGGCAAAAAAGGGCCCGTCTCTAGGCTGCCCCAGGCCTGTGCCATCTCTAGCCCTGGCCACAGGAATTAGGTTTGCATGCCTGAGCTGAGGATCGGGGGTCCCAGAGAGCAGGGTCAGGGTCCCACCTCTATGTCAAGTCACAGCCACCCCTCTTAATGACAGCAAGCACTTAGTGAGGGCTGGCTGAGTGTCAGACCCTGTTCTTTGCTGACGCTTGGTCTAATTCAATGGCCCCTCACACTGATTTCCTAAGATAGGTCTTTCCATTGTCCCCACTTTACAGATCAGGAAACCGAGGCCAAGAGAGGCAAACACTTTTTCAAATCACACAGCTGATAAATGCAAAGACCAGAATTCAAACTGATCAAATGTGTGTCAGGTGAGCAAGAAGTAGACGAGTAGCGTCTGGGGGTGGGGGCACAGGAAAAGGCGGAGAGTGGTTCTGGCAGAGGAAGGGACCAGCTTGGCCCCCTGCTGGGAGCCTGGGGAGGGGAAGGGAAAGGTGGAGGAGGCCAGATGGTGGCGGCCTGGAAGGCCAAGCACAGGGGCTTGAAACTGAGCTGGCTCTACTCTTCCGAGACCTGGTCACAGTGAGGTGCCATGGGGACAGCCCACCTGGATCCTTGGCTGGGGGTAAACCGGTGGGCTAGGTCCACATCTCTGGGAGAGGTCCTGGCTAACAGCAAGCTAGCAGAGTTCGCATTATGGCTTGTGTCTAGGTGTCCCCCCAAAGCCGCACGCAGCCATAGGCGGGGCTTTGTCAGAGGTGGGTGGAGCTAGAGTGTGTGGTGCTGGGATTGGTTCATGGCGCAATGCTGTGATGGAGGGCACTAGGATTAGGGTGTGAGTGCTACCTGCCCTAAGTAGCCTAGATAAGATGTAAGGGATAGGGCCGGTGAGTTAGCTCAGCGGCATAAGCGCCTGCTGGCAAGCGCGAGGTCCTCAGTTCTACCCCCAGTACCCACATAAAAAAAAAAAAAAAAGATATAAGGGATAAAAAGAGCTGTGGTTGTCCTTTGTTGCTTTGCTACCTTGAACAGTTTCTCCTCTGCGATGCCACCCTGCCTTGGAGCCAGCTGATTATGGACCGAACCCTCTACAAACTGTGAGCTAAATAAACCTTTCCTGCTTTAACTTCGGGTGTTAGGTATTTTGTCTCCACAATAAGAAAAGTAACTAAGACAGTTGGCCAGAGCAGAGGCTCTGTCATCAGTCTGAGGGCCGAGTCCCAGTGCCCACACTTGTCCAGAGGAGGTTGGGGCAAGTCACCTCCAGCCATCCAGCCTCCACTGTCTCATCCAAAGCAACTTAATGAAAAGATTGAAGTCATTGTCCCAGTGCCTGATGCCTAGTACTAAATGGCCACCCACTATCAAGCAGGGATTTAACCACAATAAACTGATGGGAGGACCTCAAAAAAAGCTGGACATCATGCCTAAATATACTTGGAGTTTAACAAGAAGGCAGGCCGACTAGAAATGCCAGAACCATGCTAGAAAGACACGACATGAGAGAGCACAAATTTTTTGGATGGAATCAGCAGACCGGACACGAGAGAGGAAGACAAACTTGGTGATGGGTTACCAGGAATTCTCCAGACTAAAAGGAGAAAATGAGAATAAAAGGCTCACAGCACAGCCTTCCTGGACGTGTTGAGAAGGCGGAAGCTCAGTGCCAGACCCCGGGTTCTCCAAGGAGTCGCACCTTCACTCAGTACAAGGCCGCACTGACTGTTCTCAGCTCCGGGGGTTTCCACAGTGACAGGAACCACCTCGTAACCACCTCGGGGGGCACCCTGTGTGAGGGGAGAGCCAGACGCAGCCATCAGTAAAGTCTAGGGGTGTGAGATGATGCTGCATCCCACAGAGAAAACAGACAGACAGGGGCAGGAAGAGTGGCATCATGGGGTGTGATTTCAGATGGGGGGTCAGGGAGACCTCAAAAAGAGAGAACTTGCAAATGTTTGAGGAAGAGCATTCTAGGCAGGATGGACCCCAGAAGGCCAATAGCCAGAGCACAGTGACCCTGAGGATGGGGATACCACATACGAAAAAAGGGCCGGTGATATCGCTCAGCAGCACGGGCGCCTGCTGGCGCACGAGGTCCTGAGGTCGACCCCTGGTACCCACAAAAAAAAAAAAAATGTATCTGCTTATTTTTATTTAATATGGAGATTTCTCAAAGAACAGAAGGGTCTTTATTATTACTGCTGTTGTGAAGTCCAAACGGGCTCCCCAGCGCACCCCAATCCCAGGTAACTGGGAAGAAAGCTGCCCGCCCGGCCCCTCCTGCTGGGACAGCGTTGTTGACTGGGGGCGGGAAGTTGTCAGTGACCGCCTTACTCCGAAGGTGCCAAGCCCCGCGCCCCGCCACGGGCAGCCCAGCAGCTCCACAGACAGCCTGGCAGCCCCTCCCCCAGCAACCCCAGGCCAGGTCTGAGCAGCCGCCGGCTCCACAGCTGCAGCGCTCGGGTTGTTTGTTTACTCAAAGTCGGCAAAGGTCAACCCGTATTCATCCGAAAAGCTGCGCTCCGCAGTCGGGCGGCCCCGCTTCCCTCCCACGCTCACACAGAGGGGACACCCACCCTCACCCACAACGGCTCCCGCGCGGGGGATGAGGTCTAGAGCCCTTACAGTGGCCTTCGGGGTCCTGGGTGGTCTGTCCCCAGCCTCCTGGCCTTCCGTCCCCCCACCTGCACCTGCACACACAGCGCTACAGCGAGTAGAGGCTGCGCCTGCGCCTCTCGCGCAGGGCTCTGCACCACCCTTTCTCTGCCTGGCCAGCGTCTGCTCAGCTTCTTCAGGAGGCTCCTTTGCCCCAGGCGGGGGTCCCCTCGGCTCCCACAGCCCCCGCTCTTCCTTCCTTCTCTCACACGGAGCTATGGAGCTATGAGGCTGAGGACTGGCAGGCGGCGGGCAGCCACAGTCCTGCTGCGCGAGCAGACATTGCTCAGCCATCAGGGCGCCTCTTCCACGGAGCCTGGACATGGCCTCAGGGTTGCTAACAGTAATTGGAAAGAGGTGAGCAGATGGGTTAAAACTATTTCCATCCCTAATTGCCTTTCGATTATGTGCAACACACGCGCGCCTACACACACACACACACACACGCACGCACGCACGCACACCCTCCACCTTTAGACCATGGTTTTCTGGGAGGGCAAGGTTAAGTATCGTATTCCTCTCTTTTTCTAGGACACCACAGAGGGACTGGCACTGAGAAAATACTCATCATTCCAGCTCTGCTGGAGGGAGGAATGTCACTGACAATGTGCCTGTCCCCACACTTCATAGACAGGACATCTGAGGCCTAGAGAAGCCATCAGCCAAAGTTTCAGTGCACAGCAGAGGCAGCAACACACGGGGCTGGACCTGGGCTCCCCCTTCTTCCCCTTTTCCTAGCCCCCCTCACCCCACAGAAAAGCCCCCCCCCCAATGTCTTTCCCTCCTGGGTCTGGGCAGCCTCCTTGCCCTGCGGCCTGTCTGATGTAGGGCCTCCCTCAGAGGGACCACTGGGGAGGCTTTGGAGAACCAAAACCTTGCCCTCCCTTTTGACTCCCGTCCTAACTCTGCCCACATGAACCATTAGGCATGATGGCAACTGAGAACCTGAGGTCTGCAGAGTGGGGGTGGGGTTGGCCCACACTTCCCAGCATGGTCCCGGGTACCAGGATAAAAGGAGGCTGGAAAGCTGCAGGAGCCCCCTACCCCACCCCACCAGAGCGTCACACTTACATATCAGTATGTAAAAGCATCTAACTCAAGCCAAAAGAAAAAACTGTCAAATTTTGCTCTGCACAGTTCTCCAAATTTCATGTAACCACACAGTCGTCTTTCTCAAAGTCCTGTTTGCCTCTCTCTCAGTTACCATTCTCGTAGTTTCATCAGAAACCTCAGTCAGGCTGGTTTGCGCAACTCGAGAGTATGGGAGATTTTGTGACTGAAAAAGTCTGCACCTAAGGAAGGCCTCCAGTATAGCTAGGTCAAGGCCTTGGCTCCACTTCTTGAGGATTGATTTGGATCACTATCCCTTCCTCTGTGCATGTGTCACCTTCGTCCTCAGCCTGGATTCCCTCATGGCAGCAAAATGGCTGCTGCACTTCCAGGTATCACACACTCAAGTACCACCCCCACCCACTCACACACACACACACACACACTGCACAGGGGAAGAAGAACCTTCTCTTCTCACCGTAAGACAGATGCCCTGATCTGATTTAGACCACATACTCATCCCTGAGCCAATCAGTGGGCAAGAGGAATGGGTATCAGCCAACGAGAGCCTAGCCATTGAGAAGAAATCGTAAGATTTTCCACAAAATCAGTGACAATTTCCTCTCTAGTAATACCCATCCTCCCCGCCCCATTCCATTCTTTCTCGCTAAGAAACCTTGATTTTTTTTCCCGTGGCACTGGTGAGCCACTGATCTCAGAAAAGTGTCCCCTACCTGAGCACTATGGATGAATCTTGATTGACTCACAGTGACCTTTCTTCTCTTCACTAATGATTGGTTCAGGAATGGCCATATGACTTGGTTCTACACAATGAGACGCAAGCAAAAATTTCGTGGTTGTGCCTTCTAGGAAAGCTTTTGCCTTCCTGATACAAAGAACAGACTTGAAACCTTCTTTACCTTTTCTTTCTCTTTGTACTAAGAATGAGAACTTGATACTGGGAAGTGTAGCAACCATTTTGGGACCATGAGGCACCAACTAGGAACACAAATGCCATCTTCCCAGGGCCAAAGAGAGAGATGGAACCCAAGGGCTGAAAAGCCTCATTAGCCAGCTGCACATATCCCGAACCACTATCTCCCGGCATCTTATTATTGAAGATTAGAAATGCATATTTGTTTAAGCCAAAGGCATTCCTAACTGACACAAAGCCAAGTCACATTTTTTTTTACAAAGTAGGATTTGTGAACATAGAGACACTCACTGCCTTGGAGACACAGCTGAAGTTTTCTTGAATCTCAGCTACTTTCTTAGACATATTCTGCCCCAGGGAGACTTGCAAGAAAGCAGATCATCCAAGCCTGTACATCCCCTAGGTGACAGGGAGAAGGGTAGCAGGAGTGGTGGTGCCGCCAGCTGCGGAAGGGGTGGGGGATAGGAGCCCTTGCTCACGGTCTCCCAGCAGGGAGTCCCAGGGCCGCTTTGGGGCTCGTTTACTTAAGGGCCTATGGCGATGCCAGCCCAAAGCACATTCCTGAATCCAGACGTGGCTTCAGCAGAATCTTTCCAGAGTTTTAAACTTGCCTCCCTCTTCCTTCCAAGCCACTTCACTTCTAGGATCTCTCCTGAAAAAATAAACAAAAATTAAATGAGGAAAAGGCCATGAAAGCCATTAATATAAACATTTTCATCACAGCCACAAATACCATAATTAAAAAAAAAAAACCTGGACAAATCTAAATGCCCTACAACAAAGGAAGGATTAAAAAAACTATCTGCTCAATGAAATATTATGTGGTTGTGAAAAATGGTATTGACAAGTTCATAATACCGCACAGAAAAAGGCAGCGGTAACACTATATATATATATGGCATGATCTCAATTATATAAAGATGGCATAGGGAAAAAATAAACCAAGAAAGAAATACACTAATATGTTAACAGTGATTTTGCCTGGTTAGGGTTATTGTAAGTACTTTGTTGGGGAATTTTTCCTGCTGTTCTATATTTTGCCATTTTGCCTGTATGTTCTACTTTTGTGAGCAGAAAGAATAAAATTGACTTTTCCTTTTAAAGCTTCCAGGACCCTCCGCTGTGTGGGATCACTGCTGATGTCCCCCTCCAGTAAAGCAGGTAATCAAGGGCTGCCTGGGGCGGATGACCCCCTCTGCAAAAAGGGCCAAAATGAAAACAGCTTCTGAACCCAGCATATTTGATTAATAGCCCGAAATGCTTTCAACAAGCAACGAGAGTGGTGGGGAAAGGGGAAGATCAACACCCTATTTTTAAATGATGACGTCAGCTCACAGGAACTAAAGGCAAAAGAGGTATACACCAATTCGGGCCTTATGAAAATCTATGCAAATGAGGCCAAGTCTCTGGCTAAGCAAGAATTCTGGGTCTGGGTCTCCCTGAGAAGGGAAGGGAGGAGGGGAGGAGGCACAGTGGTGACCGTCATTCACCGAGTTCCTGCCGAGTGCCCAGCTTGCAAAGCATTTTCACAGCCTGGAGCTCTTCCGACTCCCACCACCACTGAGGTGCAGACAAGATTATCACCCCCACTCTGCAGGCATAGCAAAGGGAACTCAGCAGAGAAGCGGCCTGTGGGAGGTCACAAACTGGCCAGCTCCAGAGCTGGTAGAGCCTGGGAGCCAGGCCAGGCATCCCTTAGGCACAAGGCCATGCGCCTCTGATGGGGCTGAGAGTAAGTCCTTAGAGGAAGGAGAAATGCAGACCTTTGGCGCTCCGAAAGGCCAAAGGTCTGAAACCCCGACTGTTGCTATGCGACATCTAGGAATGAGAGGTATAAGTCCCACACACACCTTGGACTTCAGCTGCCCTCTGCGCTTGCAGTGCCCTCTGCCTGGGACACTCCCTGCTGACACCCCCTGGCTTGCTCTAGGCCCCAGCGGGCTCTTTGCTCATAGGTCACCTTATCAGAGGGGCTCCGCTGACCACTCAACAGAGTGTCGCCTGCCCCTCCTTGTAGCACTCACCACCTTTCTGACTTACTAGGGATGTGTTTGCTTATTGATGAAATGTGCTCCGTGGGAGCAGGGACTTTAGTTTGTGGGTTTATGTCTGTGTTATACTCTTGATGTTCAAGACGTGTGTGTCGAACAAAGTCACAGATACACAAATGCATGTCCAGTTCCCCAAGACCCGATCTTGGACAACGACCCACAGCAATAAACACATAATTACTAATGTATGTGATTTGCATAACGAACCTTTCTGAGCACATATTTTTGCAGTCCTTTCCTCCATTCTTCTTTACATCAACGACTTCAGGCAGGAAACACAGTCGTTCCCATTAGACAGCTGCACAAACAGAGGCTCCGTGAGTCGGGGAAGCCACCCAGCATCAGCCAGCGTCATCAGCAGAGCAGGACTTGGAGCAAGCACGTCTGTTTCTAGAACCTACCTTCCTACTCGTCACATGACGCCCTGGGTCAGTCCCACCGAACTAGAGGGCAGAAGCCATACCTGCCTTTTTCATTGCCGTGTTCCCAGCGCCTGGCACCAAGCGTAGCAGCGTGCTTGGCAAGCGTTAATTGAATCAGTGGTTCTCAAAGAGGGGTCCGTGGGCGGCAGCGGCAGCATCACTAAGAACTTGTTAGAAATGGTGATTCCCAGGTCCCACCGCAGACCCACCGAGTCACAGTGTGAGAACCACTGGCAGGGCTCCAAACCTATGCCTTAGGCCTGAAGCAGGGTTGACTGACTGTCCCAGGGCTGAAGAGAACCCTGTGAAATGTGGACTCACCAGGGGTTCCAGCTATCCCGGCTCCTTCCCAGGAGCTACCCAGGGGAAAGTTTTCAGCTCCAATTTGAGGCCTTTGATTTCGGCCTCATCTGGCAGGGAAGACGCCAGCTTGTCAGAGGGAGCAAGCAGGGAGCTGGGAGTGATGGGGTTGGAGCGGAGGATCTATTATTAATTACCATGTAACATTGATTAAGAGCCCACAGGGCACCGCAGCTGCAGGAGCTTGGGAAGCCTGTGCTCCTGCCTGCAGGGGAAAATGATTAGCAACATAATGAAAGGAAATATTCACCCTGGACCGGCCCTGAGCAAACCCCTCCAGAGACTGGGAATTTTCCTCTCTCCCAGGGATCTTTCCTTCTAGACCAGGGACAGCTATTTCCACGGCCTGGGACGGACCTGCTGGAGCAGGAAGATAAAGCAGCCGACCTCTAACCCGCCTGCGGCTGCCGGGTAGATTGGTAGGTTCGTAGATCAGAGTGTGTAGCTCCAGGGGCCAGAGATGCTCAGTTTGGCCTCTTAAGAAAGTAGTTTAAGGTGGCTGACTTTTTCTGATTTCTTTTTTCGAGAGATAGAGGCAATTTGGGTTCGATGTCAAATCTCCTGATTTTTAAATATGGTTAAGACAGATACTGGGTTGGCAAATTTTCCAGTTACTCAACCGCTCTTGTCACATTTAATTCTTTCGACGACCCCATTTCCATCTTCTAGAGGAAGAAACAGACTCCAATCGGTCATTCACACAGCAAGTTGGTGGGGCAGCTGAATGTCCTACCCCTGTGTCCCCAAATTATCCCAAAAAAAGCCATTTCAGAATATCTACGGTGATTGCCCGATCCAAGCTATGTCCTTCTGAGCTGTGTCTCACAGCCGGATATTGCACAGAATCTCCCAGAAAACACCTCTGGGTGTGCGGAGTTGAGCATCCCATCATCTCCCCTACACTGTGCTTCTCCAGGAAGCTTGGTGCCCGGAAGCCAGTCCCACCCTCTCAATGGGCCTGCCTCTGACCTTTGACCTCACGTTTCCAAGGGGGTGCGCAGGACTGGCCAATCACCTCTCACTTAGTTCCGCAGAACTCTTATTTTTTATGCCACTGACTTGCTGGGATGCCTTAAATAAGTCTCTACCCTTACCCATGACTCAATTTCCCCATATGCCAAAGAGGGGCATCTGAACCCCCGTTCAAGTTCCCGACCTCACCAATCCTGTGATCGAGCCATTGTACAAGTAACCGGGAAAGGCCAGACCGAGAAGGAAGGCTTCTTGGGTGACGATGATGGTGGCAGTGGGAGTGCCAAGATACTGGCCAGCGTCTGCGTACTGCTATCACGGGCCAGGCTCTCCACACTGATTATTTTGCATAACCCTCACCCAGCCCTGCGAGGATGGTGGTCTCACAAGGGCTGTTTCACAGAAGCTGAGGCCGAAGTGCAACGTGATGGTGAGAATAAGACCCCCAAAAGGCCTGTTCTGGAAATAAAATCCCTAATGTAGCAGTGCTGGGATGTGAGCCCAGGGGGAGGAGTTTAGGTCATGAGAGCTCCTCCCTCCTGTACGGATTGGTTCGATTATAGAAGGGTGCGAATTCCATCACTTTCTCTCTGTTTCTTTCCCTCTCTCTCCCACCTTCTGCCTTGGGACAACGCAGAAAAAAGACCCTCGCCAGATGCTAGACCCTCGATCTTGGACTTCCCAGCTGCCACAGCCGTGAGTCCAGTAACCTTCCACTGTTTATAAATGACCTGTCCATGATATTCCGGTACAGCAGCCCAAAACAGACTAAGACACCTAGGGAGGGAAATGAGCGGGGTCCACGCTGCGTCCTCTCCCACGGCAATGTGAGGCTTGCTGCCTCCTAAATCCTCCATTTGTAGTCCAAACCACACCAGGTCCCTGGGGGCTGAGCAAGCTGCTCTGTTTCCCAGGAAACCATTTTGAATCTTGAGGACGTATTAAGGAGTCCACAAACTCGGGGTAGAGTTTTCACACTGGTACAGCTGGCCGCGGATCCCCAGGGAGGTAGGGAGCAGCGCCCCATCCCTGCAGGTATGCAAGCTGAAGCCATGCTTCGGGAGAATGTTGTAGCAGAAATTCCAACACTTGATGGAAGGCAGAAAGGATAAGCTGGAAAACAAGCAAACAAAAAGTGAGTCAAGAGTCAGACATCTTCAGATCCCACTTGCTTTGCTGAGTGACCTTGGGTAAGTTACTCAACTTCTCTTAGCTTAATTTCTTTGCCTTGAAAACAGAACCAACAATAGTACCTTCCCCTCTGTCTGCATTACTGTGAGATTACATAAATTAATACGTGTGGAACTTTTAGCAGAGTGCCTGATGCACAGTGAATTTATAAAGTGAGAGTTATTACTTGCAAACGTTTGCTTTTGACTTTGGAGTCCTGTCTACCAGTGAGGATTTCGGTGATGCTACGTAAGAAATAGAGCAAAGAAAATCTGCCCTAACTGATAGAGTGGGGGCTGGGAGCACAGGAGCCCATTAAGTTGGCTCCCTTCCCTCCCACAGTCGCTTCAGCACCACATCAAGGGATGGGTGGCCTATGTTACCACACAGATCAAGGTCACCACAGTCCCTCCACCTGGGAGGCTGGTCCAAGACCCAAATGTTCTTTGCCATTAAAATCCAATCTGCTTGACCTCCTCAAAACTAGAGCATTCTGGCCGAGCATGGTGGCACACACCTGTAATCCCAGCACTCAGGAGGCTGAAGCAGGAGGATCTCTGTGAGTTTGGGACCCGCCTGGGCTACCAAGTTCAAGGCCACCTTGAACTGCATAGTGAAACTCTTTCTGTAAAAGAATGGGTGCTCACTGAGGTCCCCAGGCAGTTAAGAGAAAAGTTCTCTCTGGAGGACAGAGGGCATCTTAGCCACTTTCTCATAAACAACAGCGACCAAGTCATGTCCCTGAAGAGACTACGGACCCTCTCTGGACCCTGACCCAGATGAGCCCCAGACTTCTCCTCAATGTTGCCTTCTCAGAGTCTCCCCAGGCCGTCCACGGCAGGAAGCTGCTGCAGAGGGGAGGCACAGCCTATCGGGAAGTCAGCAAGAGGAAGTAACATTCAGAGGAAGGAATCAGGGAGCAGGCGGCAGTGCCAGCAGGGCAAGAGGAGAGGAGGCTGAGAATGGAGGTGAGGGTGGGGCAGCTCAGGCCTCTCTGACTCAGCGAAGCACCACCAGCCGGGCCAGGACCGCGCCTGGGAGGAGGTACCAGGAATCGTTAGTCCTAGGAGAACCTCCCAAGTTGCCACAACGCCCCCTCCTCCAGGACTAGGCAGCTGCCCTCCATGATGAGGCCATGTCAAGTGTCTGGCAGGATCCACCTGCGGCCTCCCAGCAGAGGCCTGTGAGACCAGACCCTCACCACACAGAGGGGACTCCAGCCAGGGAGGGGACTGTCCAAAGCCAGACAGTGGGCCAGGCACAGCTGGGACCACCCCTCAGGCATCTGAGGCCTTGCTTTTTCCACAGACATCAAAGCCTTGTCACAGTAACCATGGTCATAACAACAGTACTGTACTATGAGCTACTCTTTTCCCCCAAATGCTTACTATCGGGTAGACACAACTTGAAGTCCTGCCCATGCCAGAACTATTTTCATCCTCATAAAACCACTCTGGGGAAGCACCATGATCCCCATTTTACAGATGAGGAAACTGAGGCACAATGAGGTGCAGGAACCCTCCTGAGACCACATAGCTGGCACTTGGGGGAGCCGGGACTCAGGTCCAGCAGCCTAGTTGCACACCGCACATCGTGATCACCACGCTGCTGGTGGTAAAGGACCTTCTCTCCAAAAGGTCAGACATCAGTGAGCGTGGGCAAAGGGGACATCCAGGAATGGGGAACCATTGTAGGCTGCAGGGCTGTGGCCAATGGCTTCCTCCATACAAATGTCCCCAACTTCCTTTGTGACTAGGAGTGGCACATGACACTGACCCAGTCAATAAGATTGAGGGAGAAGTCCAGAGAGGGTTCCTCCACATTAGAAAGCCCTTTCCTTTGTGCCTACTCCTCCCCCCGCTTCCTACAAGGAACAGGGGCACACCGCCTGACATGTGGCAATCATTTTGCAGCCAACAGACAACAGGAATGAGGAGGAAGGGCTACATGTTAGAGGTGGCAAAGAAAAGTGGCAAGCAGAGCCCGGGTCCCCAGTGATGCCGATGACAGTTATGGTCCCAGGTTTACTCCCTTGGACTTCTTTCCATATAAGACAGTGAGAGCCAACTAGGTTATGCCTCCATTGTAGGCTTTCTATCACTTATAGCTGAGCCATTCCTAAGTTTCCTAATAGTGAGGCTTAGGCGGGACCCTAGAACTGCCTGAACCCAAGTCTATGATCCCTCTCTGGGAGCACCATGCCTCCAGGAGCCACACACCCTCCCTTCCTCTCTCTCCCAAAACACTCCAGTGTTAGACCTGTGCTTGGACCAGCCTGAAGAAAGCTCCTCTGGCCAGCGCCAGTGACCAGCCACCAGGACAGTCCCCAGGAACCCAGTGGAGAACCCTGAGGAATGAATGGGGGTACCGGTCTTGCCGTGAAGGCTCCAAGTCCCAAGTCTCCAGCCCATGGACTTCCAGAAAGCACACTGACCCTGCCCAGTCACCAACTGTGACTGCTAGAAAATTGGAGGGGAAGGCACCACACTCCAGGTGCTCACAGTGGACAAAGCCAGCAGAGTTTCTGTCGCCTGAGCTCTCAGCCTGGTGGGAGAAGTGCACAGTAAGCGTGAGAGCAGGAGATTCTCTTGACACTGCTCATCCCCTTTACCAGGCACTTTACAGTTTCCACCACCTGCCTGCACCTATCCGACAACTCCTCAAAGTAGAGCCCACATTCCCATTTTACAGAAGAAACGATGGCGCTAAGAAGGGAACTAAGACAAACCAGTCCCAAGGTCACCCAGCATGTCCATGAGGTGACAGCACTGAACCTACCTTCACCTGGCTGCTCTGCGCCCCCGAGGCTGCCCTCTGCCCACCGTACAGCCAAGCAGGGCCCCCTGAGGTATTATATGTTGCTCTGGGTGCCACCAAACCAGTCGATTGAACCACAGCCTCTACCAAAATTGAGAGCTGGGCTGGGACGAGGTGCTACCAGCTCCATGCACCCCCCTCACCAAGCTGTTGGCTCTTTAATTACTCACCCCCACGGAGCACCAGGCCCGGGGCTGCAGCCGAGCTTCTGGAGCTGTCACACAGGGGAGCCCAGGTAATGGGTCCAGACCTGTTGAGAAGTCTGTCTGCCCACAATGTTCCCTGCTCCTCCCACGTCATCCCCAGCAGGCACGGTGGAGGATGACAATAAGCCAGGAAGCTTCAAAGACACCAGGGCCGGGCTGTTTGCCATGTGGATGGCTAAACCCTCCTGGCCCGATTTCCATTCCCTCCAGCCTGAGGTCTTTCAGACTCTGCTAAATGGGGTGCCAGGCAAGTTGCGAGGGTCCGTGAGGGATGGGGTGGAAAGGCACTGCTGCAGGGCAGTGGTGGGGAGCAGCAACTCGAAGCCAACACTGGCGGGGGGAGCGCTCCTCCTCTCCTCCGACATGGGCTGAGCCAAAGGCCCCAGCTCAGACCTTGGCTCTATCACTGCCAGCTGGGTGTTCTCGGACAAATCACTCACCCTTTCTGATCAGATGCTTTTACTGCACAATGGAGATTCACCCATTCCACAAATTTGTACCGGGCCTCTGCTATGGGCCGGGCACTGTGGATGCAGCAGTGAAAATAATAATAACGTGCAGCGGTGGTGGTGCGCGCCTCTAACCCCAGATACTCGGTGGTAGCAGGGAGGTGAGGCAAGAGGCTCACAAGCTCAAGGCAGCTTGAGCAGCTTAGTGAGATTCTGTCTCAAAATAAAAATGCAAAGGGACGGGGACGTAGCTCAGCGGTGAAGCACACCAAAGCTGGGTCCCAAGTACTGCAAATTAATAATAGCAACAAAAATCTTGCAGGGCTTTTATAAAGACCAGAGTTAATTTATTTATACCACTACAATAAGTACTCACACAGGACCATTATTATTTGTTACAAGGCTTTTGTAATTATAAGGACTTAGGCTATATATATATATATATATATATATATATATATATATATATATAATTATTTTCTCTCACTCACCCTATAGAGTCATTGTTACATCTGCAGAAAAGGCCACTGATCAGATACCTGCACATACACACACCAGCCATTATGAGGAATTTATTTCCTTCTTTACAAATGAAGCCTTTGACTTCATTTTTCCCGACCTGTCTTATTCTCCTCCCCTCAGTTCTGACCTAGCCTGCTTCCTACGAGGAACAGGGGTGCAGGGACCAATCAAGGTTTTCTTCAGTCACTCACTCACCCATTCATTTAGTTACTCAGCAAAGAGTTAAGAAGTCCCATGTCGGGCCAGGCTCTGTTCTGGGCATGGGGGACACAGCCGTGACCAAGGCAGATGGTCTCTGCCCTTGTGCAGTCCACATCCTAGAAGGGAAGACAGACAGAAAGTGCCTTACAGCAGCTCCCCTTCCTGCAGGAATATGTTGCAAGATCCCTCGGGGATGCCTGAGGCCACAGATAGTCCCCAGCCCTACCTATGCCATGTTTTGCTCTACACATACAAACCCATAAAAAAATCTCACTTATAAATTAGGCACAATAAGAGATTAACAATAACATAGTAAAATAGAACAATTATAACAATATACCATGAAAGTTATGTGACTGTGGTCTCTCTCAGAACATTTCACTACACCACACTCACCCTTGTGACAACGTGACAACATCCAGGGAGGTGAGTGACAGACATCGTGACAGCGTCCAGCTGCTGTGGACAGTCCAACCACATGATGCACCAGGGGGAGGACCACGGCGTCATGGCAAGGGTGGTGATTGCGGGTGATGGAGACCAAAGAAAACGGAACTGCAGACAAGGTCAAGTGAGGGACAACTGTACACACCAGGTGGAAGGGACACTAGGAGAAGAGAGAGGCTACGTCAGATTGGCAGGTGCCCTTCTCCTCGCTGAGGAGGTGACATTTTGGTGGAGACCTGGATGAGGTGGAAAAAGAAGCCCTGGGGAGTTCTGGGAGAAGAGAATTTCACGCGGGGAATACTGAGGGCAAAGGCTGGAGGTGGAAGGAAGTCAGCAAGGGAAGGGAGCCCAGAGGGCAGCCCGCAAACCTTCGGCAGCGGGCGGAGGCGCAAAGACACCAGTGATGCCAGGCAACCCTTAGACGCCTAGGATAGTGCTTTAAGGGGGGTACTGCAGGTCCAGCCACTCCCTGAAGAATTAGGAGAATGGAGATCAAGGAAGGAAGGTGATTTCTTAAGGTCATACAGCCAGCAGTGACTGGGCTGGACCCAGACCCCACATCTAACTCCAGCCAGTATTGCTTCCACTAAACCACAGCCACTGCCTTCTGGGTGTGAGGTTAAGGGGTTCAGGCAGACCCCAGGAGACATTCAGGGTCGGAGTGGAGAGGCAGGAACGTGAAGCCTCCTCCACCCCCAACCATGCTTGTCCTCCTGCTCAGAGAACCACAGGAACCAGATAACTGCCTCCATCCAGGCTCTGCATCTGGGAACCATGGTTACGGCTGCCGCTTGATTGGCAGGGGGTCCAGATGCATTCACGCCACCCCCTGGCTCCTAGAGGTTGCATGAGAAGCAGAGCCAAGAGCCAGGGGACAAACTGGGGGTCACCAGTCGCCCCTGGATACCACCCGATAACCCTCCCCCTCCCAAACTGATCATCCGGGCAACACGCACCACGGCGAAATCCTTTTTAGAGCTCTGAATTAAAAATAAATTTGCAAGCACATAACCAGATGTTACATGGGGAAAAGATAAATAACTCAGCCTGTCAAGGAACTGCCTCATCTCAGTCAACCCTCTCTCTTTCACAAGGTTTTAATTTTTAATTTCACAGCGGTAACTATAGCAACCTGCAAAAATAATATATTCCAAAGCAAAACAACTTTCTTGGCTCAGGCTTGGCATCTCAGTGTTCCCTCCTTCCCTCCTCTCCACCAACTCCACACGGGTCTGTGCCCAGAGTTGATGAGCATCCTCAGCTTTGGACTCATTCATTCATTCATTCATTCATTCATATCCAAGTATCCCCCGGCACCCAAGTCCACAGAACTCCCAACTTCAGGTAATGGGACGTTGAAACAATGGAGGAGGTTGTCATTTCCCAAGGTGGTCTGAGAAGGCTTCTGAGAGGAGGTGACTTCTGAGATGAGTCTTGCTGGATAAGCACAAGCTTTTGGAGTGAACCAGATAGGGAAGGGCATACCAGTCAGACAGAACGAACGGCACGCACAAAGGCAGGGATGTGAGACAGCTGGCATGGCCTGTGCCCAGGAGAAGGGCTGGGCCTTGGCAGGGGGCCAGAGAGCCAAAGGGGGAAGAAACACGCGAAGCCTCCAGCCATGACCTGAGGACTTCTATTCGGAGGCGGGGGAATCTGCGTAGTACGGTGGCCACAATAGTTTGAGACATGATGCTAGGGAGAAGTGGAGGGAATGGACTAGAGGGCAAGAAATGATGCTTGGTGGCTACAGGAAAGAAGAAGAGAGTGAAAGTCTTGGTTTGGGCTCCCTTAGCCAAAGGGCCAATTTTATTTTGGAAGGGTCCCCAGAAAGCACTGATACCAGGAAGGGGGGGAGATGAGGTGGAGAAGGGAAGGGCGCTGGTACGATGTTTATGCGCAAGCCCCTTATCACCAAGGACAACTGGAGGTTCCTTTGCTACTGTGGGTGGGGGTTGCTGAGTGCCACAGAGCTGCCCCCTCCACCACTCCAGAGCGAGCAGAGAAGCTGGAGTATTTGAATGGAGTATTTGAATTCCTACAGCGGCAGGCTGAGATTTGTTCCCGGGGGAATCTGATATTCCCTGGTGGGCTTGGGGGCAGTGTAGGCTCCAGGGGCCAAAGAAAGTCCTCATGCAGAGCAAAACATATGCGCCGGCAGCTGTGTACAGAACCAGCACTCCCAGAAAGAAGAAAAATGAACAATGGGGGCAGGGCATCAGGAGCATGACCCTGGGAAGGTGGGCAGACACGCACACTGGTACATGCAACTGGTTCAGACAGGTCATGGGCAACATGTCCCATGTGGGGGGAGATCAAGGTCACCCTGGATCCAGGCTGGCGAAGAGTGCCAAGTGGAACTGACCTAAGACCAGGAGGCCACCCTAATACAGCTCCAGGGGCGGCTGGGCTGAACCATCTCTCCAAATGAGGAGTCCTGGCCTGTCACAGCAAAGCAGAGCTGTCCCTTTGGTCTCTGGTTACAGGTGGAACGTGGCAGGGAAAGGTGTTGAGTGGGGAAATGCACGTGTACGCACACTGCTGCAGAGATGTGGCATTGACCTTGGGCGAGCTTCACTCTCTTGGCCTTAGTCGCTCCTCCCATAAGACGTGGTTCATAGAAGAGCCTGTTGTAGCAGCTTGTGAGGATGTGGTTAAATGATGCACAGACATGCCTAGAAGTTACCTGATGCGCGTTACCTGCAACCAGCATTTTGACGATACGTTCTGAGTGTGGCACGCGTGCAGAGCCTCGGGAATCTGACGATTATCAAGCACACATGGTTCCTGCCCTCGTGCCGCCCACAGCCTCGTGGACATGCTGAAGTGCTTTATATAGAGCGTTGAAGAAAGCCGGATAAAAAATTATGCATAAAGCACGATTCTAATTTTGTTGGAACACACACTCACAAAGGCCCGAGGCATCACACTAACATGTAACGGTAGTTAACACTAGATGGTGAAATTGAAGGTGGCTTGCATTTTTCCAAATCTTTCCTATGTTTTTTTCTTTCTTTCTTTTAAAACGTTCACAGCGGATTGTGTTATTTGAATTGTTATTTTTGAAAAAGAAAAGAAAACAAGGCTGCTCCTTTCTCTGACTCCCTGCCTATCACACATCTCATTGGTTTCCTGGGGAACCAGGAGCTCCCCACCCTCAGGGAACCCTGATGGGTGCTCTCCAGGGGCTGCCTACCAGGCCTCCCCAACTGCTGGGAAGGGGCAGGGGCTTGGAGTTCCCGTCAGAGCGATCATCCTACTCCATCCGACGGTGAGCAGGGAGGAACTGCTGAATTCTCTTGCCCTAAGGCCAGCGCCTGTGAAAACGGTCTGCCTTGGGGTCGAGGAGGAGAGGCTGGTGCTCACCCTTGGCTGTGACTGCAGAGAAAACCTAGCCAAGGTCGGGGCTCACTGGGAAGAGCCCTGTCTCTCCAGCCACCCAAGCTGTGCTGTCTAAACAGCTCTATCTACAATACGCTGACATCTTATTCTTCCTCTCCTGGCTCCTGGTCCCCTACTGTTTCTTAAGTAGAAGAGGAACAAAACATATGTTGACCACCATAAAATCATGTGGTCCGCACCAAGCTCCTAAAAATTCACTAGTAATCAAGATATGTGCCACCCGTTTTTCTCGATGGGCCTAACACTCTTGGAAAGTTCTAGTGAGGTCCCTATAGTGGACTTGGTGGTATTATTGGTTTGTGTCCCATTTTGGGAAAATAGCTCCCCACCCACACCATGGGGGCTACATGGGGCTTCCGTTGAGAGCAGCCAAGCAGAGGTGATCACCACCCCATGCAGCACCCAAGTGATTTTCTGGGATTTATAAATGGACACACACTTGAGTATATGGGATATAGGAGAAAGATACCCACTTTCCTGCTGGGATCGCTGATCTTGGAATGTGTGCTTTGGGCACATCTTCCAGTGGCCACCTTCCCTACCACATGATGGGTACCTGCTTGTTGGACAAAGTCAAGCAGAGAACCTTGTTGAATCTGTTTATCCAGCCATTCCTGAAACTACCTTCCTAGACCAGAGGCAACCCATTGTTTTTTAAGTAGCCTAAATTGGGTTTTTGTCAACTGAAGCTGAAAGAATCCTGGCCACCACATTGCAATGGGCATCTAATGGTTAGAGAGTTTGTGGCCACCCAGAATTCACATCCACCTCCTAAGCACCCTCATTGTTTAGGACCGTCACCTCTCCTCCACTGAACTAGTGTGGATGATCACGAGTGCTGAAACCACTGTTTTCCTCACACCTAGGTCACTGCCTGCTTCCCCATGCAGACAAGGTGAGTTAGCCAGCAGTCTCTGCTCGGCCAGCCCTAGAACTTCCCCCACGCTCATCCACACCTTGCTTTCCCTTTCCTTTTCTGAGGGATATAGATGATCCGGGAAAGATCCCAAGACCCCAAAGGATGGCAGAAGCACTGGATGGAAGGGCCTGAACCCCTGAGGACCCAGAGGCATGGACCCATGTGGAACTGTGGCATCAGTGGTAAATAAGCACTGAGTGTGTTGGGCCAGTGAGATTTGGGGCTGTTATTACGGCAGTCACCCGGCCTTCACTAGTACAACAGAGTGGCACCTTGGAGAGCTATCCAAAAGCTCTGCTTCTGAGGGAATCTCAGCTTCCTACTCGACCACAAATATTTATTGAGCTCCTGGTCTGTGCTTGCACAACCCCGAGCTTCTCCTTGTCCCACACTGCCCACAGCTGCCTCCCTCCTCATCTGCCTTCTCCCTGTGGACCATGAGTTTCCCAAGAGACGGGTCCTTACCTGTATTCCTCCTTTGCACCATGTCCTGGGTATCTAGTGAAGTGCCAGGTGCATAGCAAGTACTGGTCAATTGGATTTGTGAAATGACCAGATGTACAATGGAGGTCCATACAGATAAAGTAAACTCCATAGAGTAGCTCAATTATAGGCTAGGCACGGCTTTCAGAGGAAGGGCAGATGTTAGCCAGGACTTTTCCTACCCCACACCCTCCAGAATTTAGTTCTTCCTGGTCCTGGCAGGTCCCAGATTCAATGCAGGGGGAAGGATGGGAAACAGCTGCTTCTCCAAAACAGCCCCCACCGCAGAGGCTCTGGGCTGCAGCAGGGGTGAGGCAACACTTCAGGAAATAACATTGCCAAGGCTCGTGCTGTGAGAGCAGACTTCTCACCCCTGCCTGGGTGTGGAGGAGGGTGTGGGGTGCCTGGCACGCCTCTGGGGTAAAGCGTCCCTCTCACAGTGTCAAGTCTCATCTCGAGAACGGTTAACTCCCTGCCCGCTGCCCTACTTGCTCCAGCCTGGATCCATGGATTTAGCCCAAGACTCCTAGGAGAACGTCCGACTCTGCCCGGAGGGTGGTAGCTATCTATGCCCGAGCAGAATAATGCCGTGCTAGCGCATTGCTCGAGCTCTGCGGCCAGAGCACTCAGGCTCGAATCCTGGATCTGGTTACTTACTAGCTAAGAGACTTTGGACTTAGCCTCTCTAGGCTTCAGTTTTCTCATCTATGATGGGATGATGGATGATGTGCCCCCATTAGAGGATTGCTGCAGATGATCTCATTGCTTTGCGAACTAAAGGAGTGGTTTTTCAAACACCTCTGTTTTCTTTAGTAACTATGAACAACTAAACTGATATAAAGGAAAACTCTGAGGGGTTCTCCGTAATTTTCAAAAGAGTATAAAGGAGTTATGAGACCAAGAAGTTGGAACTCCTGGATGGCAACTTCCCACTAAACATGGCCTACTACTGGCACTGGTTGACCACCTTTGCCTCTCCCTGAAGGCCCCAGTGGGGACACGGTGCTCTGTCCAGCTGGCCAGCTTAAGACCTGGCCCCAGGGGCCGTGAAGTTCTGGCCTTCCTAACCCCAACAGCTAGCCACCTCGGATCCTGCCAGTCACTACCTTTAACTGAATTGTACTCACTCTTCAAGGCCCACTCACCCCTGCCTCCCTAGAACAGCTGGTTGGTCGTCCCAACCACATGGAGCCCTTGGTGCTCTGAGCTCACACAGCACTTGCCTGGCCAGGGAAGCTGATGGCCAGTACGGTTGGATGACTTTTCCTGGGGTCCCCATCTTCCCCACTAGACTGCATGCCGTTCCTGGCTTTGCATTCAGCATAGATCCGAGCTGTGTGACCTGGGCAAGCCCCTTCCCCTCTCTGAGCCCTTTCCTCATTTGTAAAATGGGGCAGTGATAGGAGGGAGGCTCGCATGGACTAAAGCATCTGTACTATTTCGCTAGGGCTGGTGTAACAAGGTAGCACAGGTGGCTTCAACCCAGGAATGATTTTCTCACAGTTCTCACTGATGAGTCCATGAGCAAGGTGTCGGCAGACTTACTTCCTGCTTAACCTCGCTCCTTGGCTTGCGCATGGCGGTCTTCTCCCTGTGTCTTCGCGCAGTCTTCCCTCTGTGTCTGTGTCCTAGCTTCCTTTTCTTTTCTTTCTGTTTTAATTTTATGGCAGAAAAAGACCTCCCTTTCTAGTAAGGACAAAATAGCGGATGAAGGCCCACCTTCATGACCTCGTTTGACGTTATGACCTCTTTAAAGACCGTCTCCAGTCGTAGTCATATTCTGAGGTACTGAGAGTTAGGACTTCAGCACAGGGATTTGCCAGAAGCACACAGGCAGATACAAGAGCGTCTGAAACAGTCTGCCCGGGGCGGGCACCCACATCAGAGCCACACTTCTCCCCCACACCCCGGAGTGTACGGCTGTGACCGGCGGCCCGGGCCAGGGATCAGCCACAGGGTCGGAGCTGCCCGGGGAGCAGGCATGGCCTTGGGCCAGGCTGCTTCCTTAGCTGGGAGATCCCCAAAGGGGGCTGTGCCGGACTTACTGGGCACCCACCACACCCCCTTCCTAGCTTTGTGATCTTGGGTCAGCCCTTTGCTTCCCCTGAACCTCAATTCCCAAACTAGCAAAAGGGAGAAAATGCCTTGCAGAGTGATAATGCTGAAATAGGATCACAGTTGTGATTTTTATTCATGCAACAACTACTTTTATTGAGCTCCTACTGTGTGCCAGGTACCGTTCTGGGTTCTGGGGATATAGCTGTAAGCAAAACAGACAAAAATCCCAGCTCTGTTAGAGCTGACATTATACTAGGAACTGCAAGACATTAATACAAATAAGCTAGTAAAATACACAGCCTATCGGATGGTGCTAAGTGCTGTGGAGGAGTAATAATTAAAGCAAGAACAGGACTCAGGGAGTCTGGGAGGCATGGCGGGGAGGCTGCAGTCTTAAATAGGGCGGCCAGGGGAGGCTCATCTCTACAAAGGTTTGCCAAGGTGAAGGACCATACAGATACCTCAGAGAAGAGCTGTGGAGGCAGAAGGGCCACGAGGGTGCCCGGCAAGTTTTCTGTGAGCTGTTGCTGCCACTGAGTGAGCGAGGAAGGAGGAGGCCAGCCGCCAGTGGGGCTGGAGTGATAGCAGGGGTCAACCAAGGCAAGGCCTTACAGGCCACTGCAAGGACTTTGGCTTTTCCTCTGCAGGCAGTGGGACTGCGCTGAGCATAGGAGGGGGCATGACCTCACTTTGGTTTTGCCAACAGAGCGTAACCCAGGTGACAAGATGAGACTGCAGCCAGCTGCTGGGCTCACAGAGCCCTGTGTGCTTCCGTGAGTGTCCCAAGCATGCATCCCACCCCACAGGCAGCCTGGTCAGCCTCACTTTGTCCCCCACCTCTCAGTCTGTCCTTGAAGCCAGCTGACTCCAGGGCCTGCCCTTATCTCTCCACTGTCTGAGAAACAAGAAGTGGTTAGAAGCCAGGTCTGGGCTCCCAAGTGCTGAGTTCAAATGCCTGCTCCTTGGAATCTCTGTGCTTCTGTAAAATGGGGTAAAATAACCATTGAAAAGAGACCTAATCGTGTAAAGCACAGCATAGAAGGGTGATATGGTAAGTGATCAGCAATACTTCAGCTTGCCTGTGTGGTCACAAGAGTAAAACCTTGAACTGCACACTGCGCACCACCGCAGGAGAAGGTACGCAGCGTTCACAAGGCTCACTTCCTGACCCCTGCCCCACTCAACCCAAGACCACCCATATTTAAGAATAGGGGCTGGACAGAGGGTGGCTGCCGGTCACCACTGAGTTCTGAGCTTCATTCGTCATCCATCCACAGGGCTGCGGAGTGGGGTACGGGCTCTATACAGGAACCGTCCTTGGGAAAGTCCTGGCACGTTCCATAAATGTCAGCACCCCTCGCGCTGCGAGGGAAGGACCTCTGTCCTCCTCTGCCGCCCCAGCCTGGGGGAGGAAGCGAGCAATGCCTGGTACACAGCAGGGACTCAGCCCATGCTCGCCGCAGGCAGCATGAGCACAGCCGGAGACACACGCAGGTCCTGGTTGTACTGCTTCCCAGATGTGTGGCTGGGGCGGACACGCTAGCTCCGCACCTCTGCTTCCTCATCTGTGCGATGGGAGGAGTCGCTCCTCCTGGCGGGGTGAATGCAGGGGTGCTCATCAGACACGGCATCTGGACTGAGCAGACTTGGGATTGGACTGCTGTGGGTCTCAGGTGGGGACCCCCCCCAGGACCTGGTGAGACTCACAGGGGCCGGATGGTCTGCAGCAGAAGGTAGGGGTGTGAGCCGGGTCCCTGTGTGTGTCTCGTGGATGATTCCGCGTCTGATAGGTTTGCTGTGGGCTCGGGGAGGAGCAGGTCTCACTGGGAGCCCCACTTCCTCGCCCCAGTTCAGGGTAAAGAGGCCCTGGGAATCCCTTCGACGAGGAGGCCCTTCTCTGCCTCCTGGCCCTTGGGAGTGCTTTCCTGCCGCAGAGCACTCATGGCCACCAGATCCTGCTTGGGGCACTTTTCTCGTACCCTCGGAGGAGCCTCCTAGAAATTCTTTGGGACAGGTATTCGTATCACTATTTTGCAAGTGAAGAAATCGAGACACAGAAAGGTCCCAGAGTCACATAGGTGGTAAGCGGTGGAGCCAACATTTGAGCATAAGTCTGAGCCCCTGGATGGGTTTTCTGCCTAAAAGGCAGCCTTGCCAGCCCAGTGGCTAACCATGACCCCAGGCTTCAAAGCTAGGTCTGCTTCTTTGTTCTCCAGGCCTCAGTTTCCTCATCCAAAACAAGGAGAGTCACAGGACCCCCCGCCAGGCTGCGGGGAGGATGAGCGAGGTCTGTGTCTGGAGTGACAGGCAATCCGGGCTCACTAACATGCTCGCTCTAATCCTTCCACATTACCCTTCTTTCAGGCCTGAGCCTGGTGCTGCGCGCGTCTCTAGCTTTCTTAGTTCTCTTGCTCATTGCCATCTCTTCTGAGGCATATCTGTCTTGCTTTGAAAAGCTTCTCTTTGTCACTTTCCTCTATTTCTCGCTCCCTTCTGGGTCCTAAATCCTGGCCATGCGTTTACTCGCTGTATAAACTTAAGCAAGTGCAGGGCAGCCGTCCTGCCATGGGGACCCTCTGGCTTCACTCTCGAGACAATTCTCCTCCAAGTGTCAGTCTAGAGGATCGGATTCTGCAGGGCAGGGACAGGGCAGGGACTCCGCATTCCCTTCCAACGAACTCCTACTCCCACCTCCCGAGTGCCACGGCCAGCTCTTCCACCTCACACTGAGAAGCGCCCACACCTGCCCTGTTTCCTCACCTGTAAAATGGGGTTAATCAAAACTCACCTTCTGAGGCTGTAAACCTGAAAGGATTTCTCTGGAAAACAAGCATATCCTTTTTCCTGCCCTGGCTTTGTATAATTTCTTTTGTCTCTGTCTCCCATTCTCTTTTTCTTTCATTTCATTCTCTCTCCTGTCTCTCTCTCCCCACTCCCTACCTAGAGATGGACCCAACTCCACAGCCCAAATGGAAGAATTGAACACTGTGGCCCTTCCTCGGGGTCGAGAGGCCCCAAGACCCTGCAAATGGCCTCTTAGGCTCCTGCGTTTCCACCCCGCTGCACCCAGGCTGTCCCCAAGATCTAGCCTCCTGCCCCTGCAGCCCAGGGCCAATGGGGGCTCCATTGTGCGGGAATGGCCCAGCTGCTATGGAAACCAGCGCTCAGGAAACGCTCCGAGAAGATCCATTCCGCGGAGCAGCCTGGCCTTGGGGGAGGGGAGAGGCCGAACGGCGCCTTGGACTTTGCCCTCCCATTTCTGGCCGTGCGGTGCTGGGCGAGTCGCTTAACCTCTCTGAGCCGTCCTCTCCCTCCGGCCCGGGAGCCGCGGCCCCCATTAGCGACGGGTAATAACGGCCCCGGCCACGGAACGCCGCGCTGCGGCTTTCAAGCCTGAAGACACGCCAAATTGCCGTTTGCTTTCATTACCGCGAGCTCAAAATATTCCAGTGCCGGCTTGCTGCGCGACCCCGTGCCACCGAGGGCCGAAAACGATTTCCGTGGTAGAAGTCCCTGTCGCAGAGGTGCGGAGTTCGCGCGCGCACGCGTGTGCACCACCAGGGCCAGAGCAAAGCTGCCCTGAGCCCCGACCCGGTGACAAACCGGGAGCCGCAGTTCCTCTGCTAAGGGAAAGAGAATGAGCAAGGCTGCGTCCTGATTACCCCATCCGAGCCAGGGCCGCAAGACCAGAGAAGCCATCAAAGGTGCTGCTTCCCCCAGGACGCCTCGCCAGGCCCTCACCCGCCAGGCCTAAGCTGAGCTCCACAGCTTGGCCCCTGGCTCTGGGGTCGTGAGTGCCATCCCTGAGAAGGCAAGGGTTGTGTCTTTGTGGACACTGGACATTGGACACTCACGGACGGGCCCAGGGCCTGGACCCCGTGGGCTGTAGGACCGGTGGGGACTGGTGACATCTGGTGACTCCTTCCCTCCTGTGCATTGGCGACCTCACACACATTTCACTACCCATAGTGCACTGCATACACTGACACACACAGTCGTGCGGTGCACACAGGGCAGCCCCCAAACACGCACCGCTATGTTCAAGGAGCGCTGGGCCCACTGGAAATCTGAGCAAACCACGCCCTTTCCCATCTCCTCGCCTTTGCCCCTGCGGTTCCCTCCTTGGAGAACCCGTCTCCAGCCTCCCGGCCCTGGGCCCCACCTCCCTCACTAACTCCCGCGACTTTCTGAGAACACTGACTTGCCCAAGATCACACAGGAAGTGTGTGGCCACGGAGCCTGCGGTAGAAACCGGGCCTCCTGGGGACGCTGAGTCCAGCTGCTCCAGAGAGCGTCCATGCGTTAGTTCTGCCAGCCAGGCTGTTTGTTTGTTTTCCCAATGAACATTTATTATGCCCCAGGCAGGCTGCTCCTGTGCTGGGGACCCAGCCATGAACACGGCCAGCGCAGAATGAGAGAGCACGCAGCCCAGAGAAGCAGACAGATGCTAAACAAGCAATTACAAGCGTGATGGATGCCACAGAGGAAGAGCAGAGGGAGCCCCCGGGAGCGGACAACAGGAGGATGCCAATGTTCCCCATTCGTATGAGGGTTTGCGGCAGCCTGGCCCCAAAGGGGTCCTGCCTGCACAGAATCCCGTTTAAGGACCCCAGGCGTGCAGACCCAGCACCTCGGGGAGGAATGGTTCCTCCTGGATTCATGCCAGGGAAAAGCAGCATGAGGTTTGAGGGCCAAGTTAGAGGGGGTGGGGGGAAATGTTTTCTAATTAATCACCACATCCTGGCTGGCTCATGCCCCCTGCCAGGACTCTGAAGCAAGTAGAATTAACCCCAGCTTGCAGATGGGCAAACCAAGGTCTAGAAGAGCCTGGGGACTCATGCTTGTTGAGCACAGATTTGAACCCAGGGCTGTCATACCACACATCACCAGGAAGGTCCACCTCTAGGTGGCGTGAGTCCCAGGTGCCCAGCGCGTAGTCCTGTTGAATGTATTTACAGTTAACAGGGAAAGCAGCCAGCGCCCGCTGAGCCGGCCTCACCCATTACAGGGCGCTCCCTGCACTTCCTAAGAGCACGTTAACACGTGGTAGCACCGTACGTGGCCATGAGTGGGTGTCCAGCCGGGTGCCTCCAGTTACCAGGCTGTGGGCCCTCAAGTAAATTGTCCAACCTCTCTGAGCTCCGTTTCCCAACTATACCAGGGGATGATGGTGACTGAGGATTTCCACCACTCAGGTCTCTCTGCCTTCGCTCTTCCTCTCCACCCCCAACGCCAGCCACACTGGCGTCCCTGCTCCTCTCAAACGTGGCAGCTCCGGTCCTTGCTTAGCAGCTTTGCATATGCGGACGCTCTTCCTGCACATCTGCCTGTCTCTGCTCAAATGTCACCTCTGCTCAGAGATCCTTCCTGCCCATCCTGGCAGAAATCATCCACCCTGGGTCCCCTCAGCCTGCTTCATTTTTCCGCCTCGTGCTATGACCGGCTCTTACTCTCACCTCCCCGTACCATACGGGAAAGGCTTTGTGGTTCACTGTTGTTCCCCAGCCAAGGCACTTGACCAGGGCTACCCAGAGTTAACAAGCACTCGGGGTCGCAAGCCAAGTCTCTGTACTTCCACTGCCTGTGCAGACCCCTGGCAGCCGGAATGCCCCCTTCCCCCACCTGGTCCCACAGGCTAGTCCTAAGCATTCTGCCCCTAGCCTGGTAGACAGCAGAGCACAAATGTGACAGTGCGAGCTTTCTGTTTTTGAGGGGACACCCACCCAGGCTGTACCGGTCACAGCAAAGACTCCAGAGAAAGGGGCAATGGATCCCCTGGGGCCTCTGCCGGCGCCCTGGAGCTGGCAGGCAGTGGGAAACCAGGCCTCAGCTTGGCAGGGCCCTGGCCCTCGGCACTGAGCCCCTACCAGAGCCCTGCCAGCCTCTCTCCCCCAAACAGCTACTAATTGTCCCAGTGGCTCCTGAGTTCCCTGAAGACCTCCCCATTGCCACTCTCTCATGGGGACACCCGCTCTCAAAGGGGCCACAGTGGGCCGATTCCGGCCACAGTCAGGGAGGCTGGACAGGCATGGTGGTCCCAGCCTCCCAGGAGGCTCTGGGACTTCCGAGCCCTGCTGGGAACTCACAGCCGGGGACTTGGCAGAGAGCAAGTGAGGACAGATCCCGGGGGTGGAGCAGAGCAGGCCTTCCTCCCGGCATTGGTATGCAGGTGCTGGCCCCAAACATAGCTGGAATCCATCAACAGAGAATAAAGCTCAGGGAGAGCAGCCTCCAAGACAAATGGCTGCAGGCAGAGGGGGCAGCCACTGGTGCCCCTGAGGCTTGGGATACTTCAGGCTACTCTGATGGCTTCATCCAACCCTCACAATAAGGAGGTGGGAAGAGTGGGACCCCTATTTCTCCTCCTCAGAAAGGGAACTGAGGCGCAAAGGGAAACCCCTGACCTAGAAGAGGGAAGCCAGGCCTAGAACCCAGGCCTCCCTGCTGCAGAGGCAGCGCCCCACCCGCTCAGCCACCTCCCAGCCCTCCTGGTACGGGGCTCAGGAGGGGTATTTCCCAGACCTCGTGTGGCCGTGACAGAGCCTCCGTTCTCAACCCCAGAGCAGCAGGTGTGAGTCCAGCTGCACAGAACCTGTATTGGAACAGGGTGCAGGGAGCTTTCTAAAAAGCTCACCCGGTCCCTTCCCAGACCCACCAGCTTGGCCGGCCTGCCTCTCTCATGCAGCCCTTGTTGACTCTGAAGCACACCTGAGTTTGGAACCACCAGCTGGAGGCAGCACTGGCCTAGAAAGAATGAGCTTTGCCTTTGTCAGGCAGACAGAGCCTTGAGGAGCTGCCTAGGTGGGATCTTGAGATGATGATAACAGCTGCTGCTTAGCGAGCCGGTACTATTGCTAGGTAGTAGGCACTAGTTACTATGTGCTAGGTCCTCCATGGAGTGCTTCATGCTCCTTTCATTCTCAGCACAACTCCATGCAGGAGGCAATGTTGCTTCTTTCCCCATAATACAGACCAGAACACGGAGGTGTGGGAAGCTCCGGCTCCCTCACTCAAGGTTGCCCAGCTGGAAATGGCAGAGCCAGGATTTGAACCCAGGTGGAGGCTCAGAGCCTGCTCTCTTACTCCCCCATTACCCCCGTCCTGGAGCCCACAGTGTAGTGAGAAGCATGCAAAATTCATGGGAATATGCATCGAGGGGGCGTGCGTGGGCTGAGGAGGCACACAGGGTCCCCTAACCCGCAGAAGGGAGCTTGTTGGAAAATGCCCTCTTAGAGGTATTGGGCTCCTGCAGATGAGTAGGAGTTGGCTGGACAGCTGCGGTGAAAGTGGTGGCTAAGGAGCCAGACTACACACCAAGGATGCCGGAGATGCTACTGAAGCGTGGAGAAGCCAGCCTGGGGCGAGGGCAGGTTGCACTGCAGGCTGACACTGGGAACCAGGTGGCCAGGAGATGGTGGGGCAGAGCAGGGCAGTGGCGGTGAGGAGCACTGGTTAAGCAGATGATAGGATGGGGCGAGGACCATGGAGAATGAGAGAGGGAGGCGGGCAGAGGGGTCTGTGAACAGCCTGGAAACCGCCAGAACAGAGGCACCTGGAGCGAGAATGGGCAGAGCCGACTGTGAGTTCCTTGGTGGGCGTGTGGAGTCCGCGCACCGTGAACATCCAGGAGGGGGTCCAGGAAGACGCTGGCGACACCCTGGAAGAATGCAAGCGAGTCTGCAGACGGGTGAGGTCGCCGCTGACGGGTGAAGGGGTGGGGGAGGCTCCAGGGCCCCAGCCCTAGCAGGTGCAGGTTCCCCATCCTCCTCCTCATCACACCTTCACGTGGAGGGCAGGGAGGGGCCACTTGTCCTGTTGTCCTCTGAGCTGCACACGGTTGTTTAGGGGAGGTTTGCATTTTTTCTGGGTGACAACTGCCAGGCATCCTGCACACTAAAGGCACAGCGGGCCAGGTGTGTTTGGCACGGCAGAGCCCTGGGACAGAAGCTTCCACGGGAACAAACTGCAACTCCTCCTCTCCCCACCCTCCCACACGCATATGCATCCCCTCCCTGGGCCCCCGTGCCCCACGTGCCTGCAGTGTGGCTGTAAACAAGGTGCTGCACCCTCCTGCTTCATCTCTACGAAGACCTGCTAACGCGGAACTGCTCAAGGAATAGCGTCTACATGGGACACGCAAATAGGCTAGGCGGTGAGGAGGGGTGGGGTCCAGACCCCAACTGGACCCCCACTTTGAAGGCTACTCAGCCTAGAGGTGTCTTCACCACCACATTTGCAGAGGGAGCAAAATGGTATGCAATCGCATGGCGATTAAGCATGCCAAATGCTGAGCACAGTGGGCCTCACTGCGAGGTCCCTGGTATTTCTTTTAGCTGCTCTGTAAGGACTGGTGCCATGCAGCAATCCTGCCTTCACACAGAAGGCACCTCGGACCCCTCCCTCCAGGCCAGCCCCGTGGGGACTGCACGCAGGCACCCTTCCTCCCTCCAGGCCTAGAGCCTGGTGCCTGAGCAGGAGGCTGGTAGTCTGGGTCACAGGCACATCAGAGCTGTGGATCTAGTGCTGCAACAAAAGGTATTTGCATCAGATAATGGTAAAGTGTCTTGTTATTCCATTAACTGTGTAGCAATGACTGCAGCAGAGGGAGGGAGCCCTGGAAACCCACAGGATAAGCAGGGGATGAGATTGCTAACCACCAATCAGCCTGGAGAGTTCATGGGGGCCCATCGGCTTGCACAGAAGCTGCAGAGGGCTGCCTTTGGGCAGAGGGGAGTGGGTGAGGCTGGGCCACCAAGCAAGGACCCAGCTGGCTGCAAAATCAAGAAGCACATCCTTGGCCCCACCGGTGTCCCCTGATGGAGCTCTGAGTTCCCAGGACTCAGGCTGATGACAACCCTGGTATTCAGCCTCCTGAGTAAAAGCTTAGGTGCTGAGCCAGAGGGAAGGGGATTGAATCGCAGCCCACCTTTTACAAAGTGGTGAGGTGTACACGCACTGGCCTTGCTGGGCTTTCTATAAAATGGGATGATACTACTATAGGTCATAGATTAAGGCTATGTCATCCATCAACCAACAAATTCCATGGAGTCCCTACAACGTGCGAGGCGCTTTCCAGATTCTGGAGATTCAGCAAAGAACAATATGACTCTGATAAAGATTCCATCCCAGTGGAGAGGGGCACACAAAAAAAAACACAGATACTAGAAAATTACAAGAGCTGTGAAATGTAGAAGTAGGATAACAGGTGGGTATGGGCAGAGAGTACTTGAGAGAATGTTGAGGGAAGGCCACGCCAAGCAGGTGACATTGCACTTAATGGGCTCGTTCAAGCAGGGAGGCCAGTGTGGTTGAAGCAGAGTGGGCAGCGAGAAGAGTACGAGTTGATGATGCAAAGGAAGGAGGGACTGGTCACATGGAGCAGAATCGGATTAGTATCTGGGTACGATTTTAAGCGCTATGGCAGCCCTTGGTGGTTCAAAGCAAAGGAGGGACAAGATCTGATTTCAGTTGTTTTAGGGCATCTGGCTGCTGGCGAGGGATGATTGAGGGGCCTGTGGGTAGAGGGGTGCAGATAGCAGGCTCTGATGCTGGTGGGTGAGGGTAGAGCAGGGGAAAGTGGGAAAAGGTGTAGACGAACAGGGCTGGGTTCTAAAGGGGCTGTCAGTGGGTCCTGTGAATGACGATGGAATAAGAGAAAGAAAGTGGACAGGGAGGACCAGGGTCACGCAAGGCTGTTTCAGCTGGGAAAGGGCTCGTTTAGGTGGCACCAGACACAGCAAGTGCTTGATAAACACCGCCCTCTGCGAAAGCTCCGTGGTCTGCACTAAGCACAGCCTTCCAAAGGGACGAGCCCTGCGGGTCGCCGAGAGCAGCGTTTTTTGGCTCCCCCTTTCCGGGGTAGGCCAGTCGGCCTCAGAGGGAAGAACAGGACTTTCTGTGCTAGGAGGGGTCAGGCAGTCACGTCCAACATGTGCAGGGCAGCATACGGGCTGGGAACCTGCCCGAGGTCACTGGGCTTGTTACGGGGAGAGAAAGAGAAACCAGCGCCCGGATTCCGGATTCCGTGAAATCCTCTCTGGGATCGGGAAAGTCTGTGACTCCCAGGCGTGAGTCCCGGCAGCGCCTTCCTCCACGTCCGCTGAGCCACAGGCGCTGGGCTGTTTCCTGACCCCTCTCGGGGACCACACGCACAGTTACAGTGGCAGAGTCCAACCTCGGAGCCTCTGCACTTTCCCTTTCCTCTTCCTGAACCTTACTGTGACTGCAGGTGACTTGTCCCCTCCACCTCTCACTTCGGAGTCCTGTTTCCCCACCTGGGCAGGAGCTCAGGCCATTACCACTGCCTCATCTCCTTCCATAACTGACTGGGAAGAAGGCACTGCCAGTCTTACGCGGGGGCGGCTGGCATGGCTGCCCAAGCCCACTCCACAGCACTGCAAGCCCCCCTATGAACTGGCTTTGGCTCCTGGTGGCCAAGCCATACAGGACCTCCTTTCCTGCTGGGACAGAGCCCAGGCAGAATCTCCCTTTCTTCCTCCTCATTCCGCTCGGATATGAGTCAGAGAATGTCCCATGAACAGTCTTCCTCTCTTCTCTCCGGCCACGAGAGCATGAACAGGCCTGGCCTGGCAGGCGAGGAGAGGAGCTGATCCCCAAACTTCCTCTTCCTGGGAAGGGCTGCAGGAGCCTCAACCAACAGGCAACCTCGCTCCCTTGCTGCAGGGCCCAGCCTCATGCTGGCTCACACTCAGGACACGGGCTTTATGCTTAACCCCAAAGCAGTCCATGCCTCACTCCAGGCCAAGTTCAGACAAGAGGCAATCAGGGGCTTAAGTGGCTGCCGGAGAAGGCCAGCCACTGGTTATTAAATATTAAGTGGCGAGAGCCTGTGAAAGTATAATTGCAAATGAGACTCTGAAGCAGATGTTGCCAACAGCTTGGACCCACGTTCACAGTTGGGATCAACAGGGAATTTCAAGTCACCGAGCCAGGCTGCTGGCAACTTCTTTGCATTTTCTAGGCACCTGCTGGGTGCCAGGCCTTAAACTAGATACTGCAGGTAGAAGATCGGCCAGACATGGTGCCAGCTTCAAGAGGTTCCATGTTGGGTGAAGAAGACAAAATAGGCAAAATCTCACAGGCACAGGCGATCGTAGGGCTGGTACAGGCCTGGAAGGGCCTGGGGAACTGAGGCTTCAGAGGGGCCATGATCTGCCTTTAAAGGATACAGTCAATCAGCAGTCATTCAACGATTCATTCAATACCTCCTATGTTCCACGTGTTGCAGATCCTGGGGAATAAAGTGCTAGATAAGTCGAATCCTTCCTCTCCTGGCACTCACACTGAGTGGGAGCTGGCACAGTTAAGTAAGGGTTCCCGCCATAAAGCAGCAGCAAAGGGGAAAGGGTCCGTGAGAAGTGAGGACTTCAGTGTGGCTGGGCGTGTGTGGGAGAGAGGGAGGAAAGCTGTCACGCTAAAGAGTTCGGGTGAGTCCTGGGGGATTTTAAAGAACAGTGAGGCGACCTCTCTCAGGGACAGTGCATGGCTTCTAGAGCTCCTGAGAAAGGACATAGTGTGGTCTGGCCTGGTCCGGTCTAAGCCTGCTGTCCTGAGAAGCCATTAGAGGCAGGAGACACCCCACTGGACACCCTGTCTACTGAGGCTGCCTGCTTAGCTGCCCACTCCAACCTACACCTTGATGTGGTTCCTCAGTCTCCACCTCTGACGGATCTTGCAGGAGCCAAGAGTTGCCCCTTTACTCTCACCTGCAGGCTGCTTCCCCAGCTCCTGAGCTGCTGGAAACACATCCTGGGGACACAGGAGCCTCTGTGTTGCTGGCAGCATAGTCCCTGCAGAAAGTGGCAGGGATGATATGAGACCCCACACCATGCAGGCAACAAGTCCTTGCTGAGTGAGGGAAGATTCCAGTTCAACATCCCCAAAAAAGATCCTAGCTGGCTGGACCTCTCTCCACTGCCCTGGGGGGAGGGGGTGATGTGCGTTCAAGGTCGTTCCCTGGCCACGAATCTACGGGAAGAAAGGCCAGAAACGGGGAGGAAGAGAAGAGCTGTGTTTGAAGACGCCAAGACTCCAGGAGGCTCCAATTCTTGAATGTGGTTCTCGTCGTCTAGCGCTGCATTAGGCTGCGACTCTAGAATTCTATAGATCTAAAATGCTACGATTCTAGAATTCTGTGATTCTACTGTGAGCTGGGGAAGTAAAACATCCCAGCCATCGCTTCTTCTTAATAGAATGCACGCCTCTGGAGAGAAGCACGCCCAGACCGCAAAGCCAAGCAGGCTCGCTTCCCCTTCTCCGCCTTTAAATCATCTACTCACTCCTCTCCTCTGTGTGTGTGCTCATCTGCACGCCCCCTCCCAGGCCCTCCCCCAAGCCTGGCAGCCACACATTTGCCATCTGCGTATAACCCAGTGATTAGCACCGAGGAGCAGGAGAGGAGGGTGTGGAACCCTTGCTGCCTACCAGTCAGCTGGGCTGCAGGGAGTCACCCCAGCTCCCCAAAAGGGCTGAGCAGAGGAGGAGGGATGAGAGACACAGTCACACTGACTCAGATACACACACAGTAAGACACACAAAAGAAGGCTCCAGGCTCACAGACACAAAAAGACATGGACAGACATGCACGCCACACACGGACATCACAGACAGCACACACCTACATGTGTATGACACTTATACATGTGCACACAACCAGAGACACACAACCCTGCAGTGACACACACCTGGCACACAGGCATGCAAGAGTGCAAAGACATGCGCCGCACACACGGATATTGGCAGACACACACACACGCGCGCACACACACACACAGGGATAAAGCCATGGAAACGAGCCCAAGTTCATAGATGCACACTCAGTTGCACAAACCCCGCATCCCCAGGGGGACAACGGCACTGAGCTGTCAGCACTACATGAGTTGGCAGCAGAGTCACCCTTCCCATCCCCTTCTCCCACTCCTACTCATTCATGGGCCATTATTTAAGGACAACTAGCACACAGCCTGGCGCTGAGCCCTTGGGAGATCCCAAGGCGGGGAGCAGTTCGGTCAGGCCCTGGAAGCTGGGAGGCAGCTGGAACCCAGGCAGCTGTACAAAACTGACTGCCCAGAAAGGTAGTAAGCTCCCCAGCACAGGAGATAATCTAGTATTGCAGAGGAGTTTGTGTATCAGATGGCTGAGTGGGCGGGACTGAGGGCTTCTAAAAATCCCTTCCCGCCCTGATATTCCTATTTCTATCAATTCTGCTGGGCTTCAAAACGGTGGTCTTCACCTTAGTGTCCCACCACCGGGAGCCCTTTGTGGTAGCGGCCCAGCCCCCTACCACCTACCACACAATCCTTCACCTGCCCCAGGTCTCCATGCTCCTGCTGCAGCTGGAGGCTGTGCTACCTCTGGCAGGCATCTCCATGGGCAGGCGGCCACCGAGTGAGCCCTGGGAAGCCGGGTGGGGGCAGGACTAACGGGCCTCGTGGGGCTTGGCCTAAGAGGAGGGGCTAAGGGCAGGGCCATACTCCTGTGCGGTAGCTCCTTTCCCATAAAAACCCGCATTCCCATCACCCCCACTGGCTTTTCTTTTGGACCCTGGTTAGGAGCAGGCTCACTGAAATAGGGTCATAGGCCCCAGACTAAACCCTAAGATTATAAGGCTCCGTGTTTTCTTCCTGCTTAGAGAGGTTAAGAATTCCCCAAATCTGCCCAGGAAGCAGGAAGAAAAAAACATCCTCTCTGCTTCCCAGAGAGGGTCTGACCCTTGCCCAAGGTCACTCAGAAATTTATTGTACAGAGGCTGGAGCTAGAACGAGGGCCTCCTGTCTTGGGTGCTGGCTCTTTTCAACTCCCAAGATTTACAAGGCCCCTGTCCCCGAGAACTCAGGCTGGACAGGACTGTGGGCTGGCAGCTGGGGGCCACACGGCCCCTTCCCCACTTCCCCAGGCGGTGCTGATCGGAGCCTGCCAGGAACGGCTGGGGCAAAGAAAGAGGGGCCCATATGAGTTGGGCTAAAACTAGGCTGGTTCGTCCTAAATCCCAGCCCCTAAGACACCCAATCTATGCTTAGGAGTCTTCTCAGGTAAGAAGAACACGTTCCCCTAGTTATTTTTCCAAATGTGGAAGGCAATTAGGATTCAGATGTACTGAGCCAACTGTGCTGTCCTGCACTGAGCCAGTACTTCCCACACCTATCACCTCATGTCATCCTCACGGCAGCTCTGCAGGGCCCCACAGGTGAGAAAACCTGTAGGCTTGTATAGAGGGTTGAGTGATTTTCCTAAGGTCACCCAGCTGGTTGGAAATAGTATTTTGTCACCCCATTGCAAGTTCCCATTACCACACTGTCAGAGCTCAGCACTGCAGGGGCCACAGTCTCCAACCCTGTCCCCTGGGCAAAGCCCAGGGTGCTGAGGAAACAGCTGTCAGCAGTGCTAGGTGGGAGGATGGGCTTGGGCTTGAGCTGTTCTGAAGCTGGGTCTCTTCCCTACCTCTGCCTGGGAGCTCCCAGCCCTCCTGACTTGGAAGGAAAGGAGGGCCTGGGCCAATGGGAGCCGGCAGAGGTCAAACTGAGAGGTTTGCTCTGTTACCTTGCAAGCCATTGCCAAATCAGGAAGGGGTCAGTTCCAGGAAACAAACTTCTCCAGCTGTTTTCAGCGGAGATAGGAGGTGAGACAAAAATTTCAGTTACCTATAAAGGCCCCGGAGAGACTGGAGGAGGAGGCTTCCAGGAAGCCACCAATGGAACTGTTGAGTTCCAGGACATCTGCCTGCCTACAGTGCAGCCCCTCTCAGCACCAGGAAGCCAGTGAGGGCCCGGAGGGGGGTCGGACTCCTGCCACTGCCACTCACAAAGCCAGAGCCTGAGCCTCTCCACATCTGGGTGGGAGAGACTGAAGGTAACAGCCTTGCCTGGGCTCCTCCATGCACATCACTCAGAGGACAGCTGATTAGGGATCAGTTTCTCATGCAGAACAGGGAAACGCAGAAATGGAAGTTATCTGCACACAGATGCAGAAAGTGGTGTTAATCATTAGCTTAAGGCCGGTGAGATGGCTCAGCGGCGTAAGCGCCTGCCTGGCAAGCGCGAGGGCCCGAGTTCGACTCCCGGATCCCACATACGAAAAAGGGGCCGGTGATATCGCTCAGCGGCACGGGCGCCTGCTGGCACACGAGGTCCTGAGGTTGACCCCCGGTACCCACAAAAATAAAATCATTAGCTTAAGATTAAGATAAATGGGCCATGTAAGGACAAAAAAACAAAATAAACAGCGGTCTTCAGAATTTTTGTGCATTCGCAAACACTTTAAACCTGCACGCCAATGTATGCATATGTTTATTTAAATACACTTTTTACACTAAAATATCGTTGCTAGCATGTACACAGAAATAGATACACTTGAAATAATGGAATAAAAATACATAGATGATTATGTTAAATGCCAGGTAGAATTCCAAGGAAAGGGAGGTAACACAGAGTACCTATCTGCAAATTATTCATACATATTATTCCTCTGAATCTTCAAAACAGCCCCATAAAGAGGCCGCCTTGTTCGTCCATTTTCCAGGTGAGAAACTGAATGACGGACAAGTGGACTTCTCTGCCCTCCTTCCAGGCACCTGTAGCTGGCAGGCTGGAAGCCGGATCCCCTGGGGCTGGCTGCTCCAGAGCACTCCGGCCACCCTGAGGCTCCACACCACGCAGGGACAGAGGAGACCTTGCAGGGAGTCAGGGAAAGACCCATTTGGGTTTTGGGGTAACAGTGGCAGAGCTGGGGTCCTGGGGTTGGCAGGAGGTTCTGTACGATGTGTCAGAGCCTGGAGTGACAGCCTTGAACCTGAGCGGCAGGTGCAACGTCAGATCGAGCGGGATACAGTCGGTTCTTCCCTTCACCCTGGATATTCAAAGTGCGGCCCAGGAGCCGGCAGCTTGGGCCTCGCCTGGAGTTTGTTGGAGATGAGAAACCTCGGCCTTCTCAGGACCTACTAAGTCTAAATTTGCATTTAACAACAGTAAGGTTGGAGAAGCCCGAACTCGGGGCTCCTTCCTCTCCAGTTTTCCCAGTTTGGACCTTGAGGAGTCCCTGGGCATTTGAAGTGACTCCCGGGAATGTCCCCCATTGCTTGCCCTGGAGCTCCTCACTTCATCTCTCATAGCTCCCATTTCTTAAAGGAAAAGCTGATGGCTTCTTAGGCCTGTGAGGCCCCTGGACTGGGCCTTGCTCCCTCTCTGTCCTCCTGTCCACCCTGTCTCCATCCTCCTCACTCTCTCTGTCCTTGCACTGATTGGGCTTGGTGCTGGGTGTCCTTTCACCTGGCATCCTGGAGCTCTCCTGGTCACTTCCTTCAGGAAGCTCTGCTCCCATGACTTGAATTTCCAGCACTTTGCCTGACCCTTGGCCCAGAGCAGGCGCTCAGTAAACATTTGCTGACCAAATGGAGGCTGTGCCCCTGTCCTACCTTCCCTGGGACCCTCTGTCCCTAAACACCAAGAGGCTATGGGGCCTGAAGTAAGGGCAGAGGCCTTGGGACCCAGGTCCAGCTTTTCGAGGCCATCATGAGGCCAGTCCTGTGGGGTAAAGCGGTGCTCCCTGTAGCCTGAGACCCTCTGGCATCTCTAACATCCTCTCCCTCTCCCCAGCCTCTCCCTGCTCTACCTGGCACCATCTCCATTTCAGACTGCACTGGACACAAGCCCTAACTCTGGACACTCTTCTGCTAAGTCCCTGCAGTGCCTGTTTTCAAAGCCCAGCTTCTTGCTTTCAGATGGGGAGAGAAACACGAGGAGAACCACGCAGACAGAGATTCTCCAACATGGCCTCTGGCATCCACAAGCAGAGAGGTCACCCCTTTTCCCTGCACCTCCATCTACTCATCTGTTCAGGGACTGCAGCTACTGCTTTCTTTGCTGGAGAGGGAGTGAGCCTCATCGAGAGGAGAGTCTTAATGGTGCAGCTTCAGGTCTGAACCATCCCGGTGTCCCAGGCACTGGGGGCTGGGGTGGAGTAAGGGTGGGTTGGGAGTGTGGAGGACGGTAAGGGACTCGGGACTGAAAGATCCGGACACGGTGCCTTGCCTTGGCTCAAGCCAGTGTATCACCCAGCCAAGCCTTTCCCCTCACAGGGCCTTGGTTTGCTCATTCATATGAATGAGCAGAGGTAAGAGAACCGTGTACGAGCTCAGCCTTCACCCACGGAGCACCAGGCCACAGGGTCTGGAACCAGTTCAGGGGCTTCCCAGGCCACCTCCCCTCTTTCCCCTGTGGCAATGACAGCCTAGAGTAGCCACTTGCTACCACCAGAAGCCACAGTCCCAGCTCACCAGAAGCTGCCACGGAGAAAGTGGTATGCATTGTTCGGGCTTTCCCTGAGAGCCGGCCAGTGTCTGCCAGGAATGGACACTTCCTCCCAGGAACAAGAATGAGGCCAACTGGAGCTTCGGCCTCCTGGCTCGGAAGGTGGCCGGGAGTTCAGTAAGCGTGCCTGTTCCTTGAGGAAGCCCAGGTCAAACCAGGCCCTCAGGAAAGAGGAGCCTGGAACCTTGGCGGGGGGGGGGGGGGAGCAGTCAGTGCCCTCGTGGATGGAGCTGCTTCCTGCCTGATGCCTTGCACACAGTCAGCGGCTATTGCACAAGGCCCTACTCTGCATAGGCGGCTCTGGGTGTGATGAACAAAGGCACGGGGCTTTCACGGAGCTCAAAGGTAAGTGGGAGAGCCACAGCAGCCACTAAATATCCAACATTATGCCATGGGGATACACAAATCCTTTCAAGGGAAATGAAGAGGGGTAGGGGTAGGATGCAATAGGACACTTTTAGAGTGGCCAACACAGGGTTTTCTAAGCAGGCAACATTTTTTTTTTCCTTTATGTGGGTACCGGAAGTCAAACTCAGGACCTCGCGCTTGCCAGGCAGGCGCTTATGCTGCTGAGCTGTATCAACGGCCCAGCAGGCAACATTTGAGCAGAAACCGAAAGGAAGAAACGGAATGGGCTAAACAGCTTGCTGGGGAAAAAGGGTTCCCAGCACAGGTAACAGCAAGTGCAAAGGCCCTGAGGTGGGCACCTGCTGTCTTTTGCTGATATATATTCCTAGTCTCTATCCCCCCTTCTCTCTCACAAATCCTGCTCTCAACCTTTTTTTAGATGAGGAAACAGAGGCTCAGGTCCACCCAGAATTGTGCAGGTAGCAAGGGACACAACTAGAAGTGAGTTCATGTCTCAGCCGCAGAGCCGTTGGTCCCATCAGAACCGGAAAGTCAGTATTCCACCCACCAGGCCCTCCATGCCCGTGACCCAGCAGCACATCAGTGTTGGACTGCTCATAAGGAAATCCTCGAGCCAGCCCTCAGTGCTGACGGGGACCCAGAGAGGGCACCGTGGGGCGTCCCAAGCTCCCAGGGAAGCAGAAGTCGGAATGCGCAGGTTGGGGAGCCAGGGCTGGGAATGAGCGCTCTAGGATTCAAAGCCTGGCTCTGTAGCTCTCGAGCTGTGGGCTCTTGGACCAGATGCTTAAGCTCTCTGCCTCAGTTTTCTCATCTGTGAAATGAGGATAAGAACCGCATCCATGTAGGAGAGCTATAGTGAGAAGTCATGCTGAAAACCTGCGGGGCTAGAGTTTGGCATGGACTCCCACATTCTAGCAATGATTAGCGTTCCTATCAGGCCTCTCCATCCCGGGTCTCTCGATGCACAACCAAGGCCACCAGCTTTCTGCCTCAGCAGGCATCCACCCTGCAGGGATCCGCCACCCCGCCAGAGGTGGGGGGAAGGCTCAGCTCCACACAGATGGGCTCAGCTTTGGGTGGAGCCAGATCCAAGAGCCTGCGAACAGGGTTTAGGGCCTGACAGCGCAGTCCCACCCCTGACGAACTTGGGCAAGCTGCCTGCCTGCCTGCGAGTGGCTGCATGGCTGACTTTCCCGGGAAAGCACTAATTACCACATGGCTCCCTCGGGATCTGGCTCTGTGATCTGTCACAGCCCCTCAGCCTGTGACTGCTGGCTGCGGTGTCTGAGCCAGTGCTGTCCTACTCTCTGCCTCTCCCCTCAGGAGAGGACAGGAGCCAGGTGAGGGATGGAAAGGTGGGGCTGGGCTCACAGGCCATTCCTGCCTCGGCCTCAGCAGCCCCCAGTCAGAGGTTCTCAAAAGGTGGTCCCAGAGCAACAGCATGAACATTTACTAGAAATGCAAATTCTCAAGCCTAACCTGAGATCCACTGAATTCCACACTCCGGGGGTGGGACCCTGGGTCCGTTTTTAAAATCCCTCCAGGTGATGCTGAAATCCGCTCAAGTTGGAGAAACCCAGCTCTGATGCCTGGACAGCTGTGGCCAAAGGTGGGGGGTTACGGAAGGGTGATTATGAAGTGGGGTGAGTTAAAGCACAGGCTTGTGGAATCTGCCTTCAAATCTATGCTCTGCCGATGCCTTACCCTGTGAGCTGGGATAGATTACTTTTTTATATAATACATATTTATTGCCAGCCTACTGTTTGCTGTTGAAGGCCCTGGAGCTGCTGCTCTGCAATAGCCAGCATTAACTCTTAACCGTCAGGAAAATCCTTTTAGGTATGTAGCCCCCTCATCACGCTAATCTGCAAGTGAGAAACAGATTACTGAAATATCGCCCCCCAAGCTCGTCTGAGAGCGCCCTGGGGTCTGAGCCTCACGATCTGCTTCCAGAGCCAAGCGATGACCAGCAGCTCGTGAGAGAAGGGGACAAAAACGCGATCCCAATGATGCCGTGAAGACAAAGCAGGGAAGTGGACAGGGCAGGGGAGAGCTCGGGGTGACCACTCCAATCAGATGGTCTGGCGAGGCCTCTGAGGAGGTGGCCTGTGACCGGGGAGTTCTCAAAGTCTGCTCTGTCAGCTGTAAAGTGAGGCGGTATTAACTCCCTCCACGTGCGGCATGAATGTGTCACAAAAGCAAGCCTTAAAGCACAGCAGATGCTGACCGAATGGGAACTGTTGTTACTTCCTGCAAAACAGAGTTCAAATCCTGGTGGTGTCAGTATCCTTTAGATGTGTACCAGAGGCAAGTCACTCCATCGCTCTGGGCCTCAGTCCCCACAGCTACGCCCTGGAATGACAGCAGTCACCCCAGAAGGGCTGTGCTGAGCCTTGGCAATGACCCCCCTAAGACTCTGAGCACAAGACAAGGCTCCCCGCTCCAGCCCGGCCCTCTTTGTCTCCGGCCTGGTCAGCAGCTCCCCTTGGTTCCCTGGGCCAAGCAGCCCAGGAGTCCGCGCTGTTTTTATTTTCATTGTTCTGGCTCCACAGCTGAGGCCTCCAGCTCCAAATGGCTCCTCTTGCCCAGAAAAATAGGTCGTTGGCAGCTCCAGCCTCTTGACAGGCCCCACACAAAGGCAGCCTGGCGGGCTCGCCTGCTGACGCAGGCCGGGTTACGGGAAGCCAGGCGCAAGCACGGGCAAGGCTGTGCCTGTGTGGGCACAGTGGGTCCCTGCAGGTTCCAACACACCCGGCACAGTGGCCCTGGTCAAGTCACTTTCTGCCTCTGCCCTTGTTTCTAACCCAGCACAGCTCAGGGTTCCATGAGACGACAGGCGTGCAAGGGCCCGCCACCGCAGGTGAGGCCTCGTCCAGATACTTTTGAAACACAGGGCCACAGTGACCTCTCTTATCAAGATTGTCCCATCATGACTATTTTGCACACTGAGGCTCAAATCCTCTTTTTTTCTCCAAGTTGTATAAATTAAATGACCTGGCTGAGTCTTAACGTTAAAGGCCCAGATCCCCGCTCCCCACACTCACGCAGGTCTCCTGCAGACCCCAGACAACAGGGCAGGGGTCAGACATGACTATATAGAAGCACCCCCGGGCTGCTGAGTGAGGGGTAGATGGACAGTGGGATGGGTCACCCAGGTGAGAGATGGCAGAGGCTCGGCCCGGGTCAGTAGTGACAGAGGTACCAGCCCAGGACATTAGCAGCAGAGGAGCTGAGAGTGGCTTGGTTCTGGGTGTGGTGGGAAAGCCCAGCCTGAGGGTCACTGACAGCACAGCCACGGGTAGCGGAACAGCCAAGAAGCCAGTGCAGGACGGAGCCACCTCTGGCTTCCATCTGTCTTCCCCCTGAGACCTCCCTGACCCCTTTCCAAAACTGTACTGGGCATGGTGGTACATGCCTGTAATCCAGCACTGGGAGGCTGAGGCAGGAGGATCACTGCAAGTTCGAGGGCAGCCTGGGCTACATAGTGAATTCAAGGCCAGCCTAAACTACAAAGCGAGACCCTGTCTCAAAAAAACAAAACAAAAACAAAAAACTGTGCCTGCCCTATCACCAGCACTCCTGGGCCCTTTCCTGCTTATTCCTTCCCGAGCACCTATCCCCATCTAACCCTAAATATTTTACCTATTGATTTGCTTGCTTCTTCCTGCAAGAATGTCAGCTCCTTAAAGGCAAGGATTTGTGTGTGTGTGTTTTTTTTTCCAACTGCAGCACACCCACTGCCTAGCACAGTGCCCGGCACACAGTAGATGCTTAATAAATAGTAGGGAGTGCAGGGTAGCCAGACAGCTGCTATGGGAGTTGCCGATTCATATCAATTATCTGCCATAATCTCTCTATTGGGCCACAAGCAAATTGCCCCCCAATCTGTTCACTGTTCTCCATGGCCTCTGGCCACAGGTGATTTATAGATGAAAGGAGAACAAGGGGCTCCCCCCTCCACCCTAGGGGCAGGAGTCAGGGCAAAAGAGGCCCTGCACTGGGGAGCCCTGCTGAGCGCCTTTGCCAAAGGTGCTGTACATAAATAGCAGGTGATTCAATTATTATCCTTCTAATCCCCAGCTTCCTAATCCCAGGCAGGTCTGTGTGTGCACCCTGGGGAACCATGAACAGCAGAGTCTTCTGGAAGCCCCTGCAGGAAGCTTCCTGTCTCTGATCTTATCATAGTGCCCCCCCACACACACACACCCTAGATGGAATCTGGAGCTGGATTTTCCCAGGAGCCTCACTGGTCACCTTCATGGTCCTGCCAGATGCAGAGGTGGTCTGATGAGCTGAAGACTCTTCCTGTAGCCCCCAATAGAGGAGCCCAGAGTATTTTTCCTCCCTGACACCCAGTTCCATCCTCCAGCCCGCTCTCCACTGGCCGGAGACGGGCCTTTGGAACACATCAGACCAGCACAGTCCCGGGCTCACAACCCTCCAGCAGCTCCCATCTGCGGAATATTGCAGGCCCTTTCCCTCAGCCTCCAGCCATGCTGGCCTCAGGACCTTTATCTGTACTGCTCTCCTTTTTGGATCACCTTTCTTCCCACATCTTCGCTTTGCTTTCCCTTATCCTGCCTCAGTGGGCTCAGCCGGCTCTCTCTCTAAGCTGATCTTCTGTGTTTGTTAGTTTTCTACTTGCCCACTTCTGTCTCCTGTACTAGAATGTGAAACTTTCCCGGATGGAGGCCCATTGTAATCTCCCATGCCCAAAGAAATGAAAATCCCCCTGCCCTTCAGTGCTGCCCAGAACCCTGCAGGTTCCCAAGGACTGCTGCCAGACATTACCTGTCAAACATTTTCACTGCGCTTGGTACACGCTAGGCTGTTTTCTAAACGTGCAAATATGAAGTCATCTAATCCTCGCAGTGGCCTTTTTAGGTTGGTCTCATTTCGGATGAGGAAGGTGGGGCACAGAAGCCGGAAGGTGTTTTCCCAAGTCTGCAAGGTTCATGAGAGGCACAAGGGTACAAGCCCAGGGAGTTGGGTCCATTCCCTCAACAGCCTACCTTCTTAGCGGAAAAGCAGGACCAGACATTTCACCAGGCGCTGGAGAGGGGAGGAGCAACACTGCAAAGGTCCTCAGCCTGGAAATCAAACATTCACCTCTCCTTTCTTCCCAGGCCACACTGAGTCCGTGGCCTTGGACACCTCTCCTCCCTCTCTGGGCCCCAACTCCTCCATTCACCCAGCGGGGCCTTCTCCAGCTTTGCTTCGTTGTCCCGTAACTGCTGCCCCGTGAAGCGAAATTAGTTCTCTCTGAGCTTACTTCCAACTCAGCAACTCTCCAGTTAGTGAGGGTCTTGAACTCTTTCCTTCCCTCTGCTCATGACACCACTCCAGCTCCCAGCTCCCCACCTGACCTGGCTGCCGCTGCGAACACAGACTCTCCTGAAGAAGAGAGAGAAGGCAGCATTTTCCACCGGGAGGTTCCATCCTCTGGGACCCAGACGGTGCCCCTCTCCTCTGCCTCGCTGCCTGGCATTCGCTCGGAGCCCAGGCTTTCAAGGGCCCCTGTCCCCCACACCCGTTCCTGGCCCTTCCCCAGCCCCGGAGTCCGCCCTCCCTGGCGAGGCCCTGGCCACGGAGAAGCCGCCTCCGGGGAGGCCCGGACCCTTCCCCTCTCTCGCTCGCCCCGCGGGGCCCCCTCCCCGCCGCTCTCCCCAGCGCCTCCCCTCCCGGCGGTACCGAGGTCCTTCCTACACACGCGCTATTTTTGTACCATCACTCTCTCCTTCCTCTCCCCTTCCCCCTGCATTCACTTCCTGTTCTGCTTCCCCCGGCCCAGCTCTGAACGATTCAGGCCCCTCCGGCCCGCACCTACCCCACCGCGGACCTTCCGCGTCGGGACCCGGGGGCAGGGCCGCTTGGGGAGGGGCGAAAGGCAAACCTCCCGCCCCCTCCGTTCCCCTCCGCGGCGCCGCCTGCAGCCTCCGGCGGGCGGGAAGCTGGGACCCACCGACCCGGCCGGAGCGCGCAGCCGGGGGAGGTCGGCCGCAACTTCCCCAGTCCACCTTAAGACGAGGATGTAACCGGCTCGCGGCGCGGACCTTACAAAAACAAGTTTGCGCCCGGTGGAGCCGGGCGCCGGCGTCTGGGCAGCCCGGGCGGCGCTTCCTCCGCCTCGCAGCCTGCCCGGCGGCGCAGGTCCGAGCCGGCCGGGGAGCGGAGCGGAGGGGCGGGGGGGGCGGCGCAGCGGGCCGGGGCGCGCTGCCCGGGCGGGGGACGGGCGCGCGGAGCCGAGCCGAGCCCGTGCGTCCCGAGCCCGAACAGGCGGCGGCGGCTCGGGCTGCGGCCGTGGCGGGCGCGGGGGCGACGCTCGCTGCCCTCGGGTCCCGCGGGAGGCGCACAGCCCGGCTCCCACCCCCGGGCGCTGCTGGCGGCCGGACTCCGCAGCCTCCCCGGGCGGACGGAGGGAAGGGACGCTCGGGCCCGGGCGGGGCGGGTGGCGGCGGCGGGGGCGGCTGTGCTCCGGCCCGGCCGCCGCGCTGCCCCTGCCCTGCCCTCGCCGCGCGCTCTCCCTGCTCGGCCGCGCTGTCTGCTGCGCCGCCCCGCGCTCGCCCCTCCCCCGCGCTCCCCCTGCTCGCCTCCCAGCGTCTCCGGCGCTGCGCCCGGCTCCCTCGGGTCCGGCCCTCTCCCGCCTCCTTCGCCCCCGGGCCATCCCTGGCTTCCTTCGCGCGCTCTCGGGTCTCTCCCTGCTGCGTCTCCCGATCTCTCCCGGGCCGGGGGCGGGGGTCTCCCACCATCGCGGCGGCGGCGGATCCCGGGCTGCTAGGGGCGCCGAGCTCGGAGGGAGGGTAGGACGGGGAAGCCTTAGTCATTTCCCCGTTCCAGCCTGCGCCGCCTGGGCGCGCACTCACGGCCGCTTTCCCTCCTCGCTCCGCAGCCGCGGCCCATGGAGCCCGCCGGCCCGGCCCCCGGCCGCCTCGGGCCGCTGCTCTACCTGCTGCTCGCCGCGTCTTGTGCCTGGCCAGGTAAGCACCCCTACTTCCCGCCACTGCCTTCCCCAAACTGCGGGCTCGGGCCTCTCAGATCGCCGCTGGGAGCCGCTTGACTATTGCGGAACAGCCCTAGGGGGGAGAGATGCCTGTAACCAGCGTTACAGATGCAGACACTGGCGCCCAGAGAGGGCCGGCGACTTGGCCAAGGTCACACAGCTACGGCTAGAACCCAGGCTAGAACTCTGTGTGAAGGCCTGGCTCCATAGACGGTGACAGCGCGGTGCTGTGCTGGGCACTGGAGCTTGGAGATGAGTTGGGTCACCCAGCCCCTGCCCGGGGCGGGAGACGCAGACTGACAGTGGCTTTCAGAACAGGGCGTCCTGGTGTCTCTAGAAGCTACTCATGCTTTCCACAGGTTTGACATCGGGGTCTGAGAGAGGTGGGGGCAGAGGCGCTCCTGGAATGAAACCAGAACGGGTGTGGGATTGGACAAGAGTGCCCCTCTGGTCCCGAGAGTCCATAGTATTAGTGTATGAGGAGCGAGAGGGAGAGAGGAGGGAAGGCCCCAGGGCTACCGAGACCAACAGATCCCTCCCGAAATCGCGGTGGATCGTCCCTGTGGTCGGCACAGCCTCTGGCAGCGTGGTCCCCCACTTTGCCGCTCCTCTGCTGCTCCCCTTTCCTCCTGCCGTCCTGGGCTTCCAGGCAGCCCCTGCAGTTCAGGTGTTCCGCAGGGCTGTTACCTGTGGCTCTGAGCACGTCTTTTTGTCGGCCTACATCAAACACCTGGCTGTCTCCGGCCCGCGGCTCCGAAAGCTACTGTGTGTGTTCGCCAAGGGGTGAGGTCACCGTTCCGGAGTCCTGCTTCTTAAAGGGGTTCTGCAAAACCGTGGGTCCCCTGGGAGGCTATGAGGGGCACGAAATGGAGTTGGGGAGGGCGAGGAGTGGGGGGATCTTGTTTCGTGGCCTCTTGAGGGTGTATTCTGGGCAGAGGGGTGCCTGTACCTCCCACCCTTGGGCAGGGAGGTAAAGATGAGCTCACCGCCCCCCCCCCCCCGCGCGCATTTGCCTGGAGGCTGCTCACCATCGAGAGCAAGGAGAAAGAGAGAACTAGCGAAGAGTGGGTGGAAGGAGAAGGGGCTGGACAGCAGCTTCTCCCTGCCTGGCAGTTTCCCCTGAACCCCAAAAGATGCCCCTCTCACCCCTGGTTCTTTTCATTTAGAACCAGGGCTTTGCAGGGTGGATAGGAGCACTGGTAGATTTGCTGTCTCTCCCCTGAGTGGATCTCATCTACACCTTCCTGCTTGGGCCTGCCCTTTATCTCGACAAAAAAGTCCAAGCTCTGCCCTGCCCTCCTCCCCCTGGCTTGGAAATGCACAGGCAGCTCTCATAAGTACTTAATTTTCCTGAAGCAGGGAACTGGGCCCAAGTTAATTACTAAACGTCTATTCCAGACCCTTCTCTACCCAGGACCCTGTGGTTCGGTCCCTGGCAAATGAGCGATGACGCTGATTAACAAGTGTTCAGATGGGCGGCTTGCCTTAGCTGGGGCACTGGCCTGGAGCGCCAGCACCTTTCTTGTGAGCACATCTCCCCCCTTTGCCTGTAAAAACAATCTATAAAATGGTAAAGATTGGGCCATAAAACTTCCGTTCCAATCCATTCAGCATCAATAGCCTGAGAAAGTGGGAGCAGCAGAGGGGCCCGGATTAACTTTGAAATAAATAAATCTTAGGAGGCAAGAATGAATTTCTTGAATGAAGATGAGGTATGGCCATCAGCGCTCCCGGCAGCCTTCACTGTGTTTCTCTGGGGTCCTGGGGGCACCCTTGGCCCAGCATGAATTCACCTGGTCTGGCTGGAAGGTGAGACTTCAGCCTCCTCCCTCTGTGGTTGGGTGCATGAAATTTACAACCAAGCAGAAGAGAGACAGGATAGAAGGGCAGGAAGGTAGAAGAAGGCAGTTGTCCAATTTTCTAAGAAAATGGATTTGTTCGAGTGAGGAACTCAAATGTCAGGCTTAGGAAGGCGGCTTTGGATTGAATGACTGCTGGTGTCTGTCAGGCAGAGCTGTCATCCTGGGAGGTATCACATGATTGCTATGGTTTCACATGATCACTGGTGGGGGGGTGCTGGTCATGTGAATTATCCATTTGGGGGTGGCAGGGTAAGAAGTTTCCAAAGATTGCGTTTGGCACAAGTTGCTGCCAAAGGGAAATTCTAAAAAGATTCCGATGAAGTCACCACCCTGTGTTCTTGGAGCCAATGTAAGGGCCTGTTTTCTGACACAAATTGAGCTGAGGGAAACTTGGGACACCTAGGGTGCCTGATTCTGGGGCTACAGGGCCTGACGCTGCACCCGCAGGCTGCCTGCTTGGCCTCATCTAGGCCTTGGGACCTTACGGTCCCTCCTAAAGGAGGCCAAGCCAAATTGGGGTTCTAGCCTTGGGGGCATTGGGGCCCGCCATGAGCCTCTGATCCTGGTAGAGGGTGGCATTTTGGTGTCTCCTTTGTACTTTCCGGAGTGGTAAAATTGCTCTCACTTCCTCTTGCATAGGAAGAGATGGGGTAGCCAGGCTGTGGGGCGGTCTTGTGAAGCTGTGGCGTTCTCTGGGTACTTTCTGGCCATTAATTATTCTTTTACCAACCCCGCAGAGACTCACGGCGTGATTCATTCCTTTCCTTGCAGTCAGCACGCTGAAGTCCTAATGTGAACCATGTGTTGAGAGAGGGAGGAGAAGCAGTGTTTATTAAACAGTTAATTGCATTCCAGGCTGTGAGCTTTAGCTGTGTTATCTCATTCGTCAGCCATGCAGGCGTTGGCTCTTATCCCCATCTTATAGATGAGGAAAATTGAGTCCAAAACTGGGGATGTGACCTGCCCAAGAAGTTAGTGATAAGAGAGCCTTCCTGATGGGTGACTCCGATGGAAGCAATTAAATGACTGAATCTGGATTTCATAGTCTAAGCTTGGTGGGGGCAGAAAGGAGGAGCCCTCTTGGGCTTAGATGGAGAGTGAGGGCCGGGCTCCTTCTCTGGGCAGAAATTTTAGGCTGAGTCACAGTTGTCCTCCGAAAGCCGCCGAAGGGTGGGGCTCTGGCAGCCCCTTGGCCTTCACAGGTGACAGCACATGGGGAGCAATGCAGCTCCTACAAGAGCCCCCCATCTGGGCTGTGGAGCTCTGGAGCCCCCAGAGCTGGAATGTTCCTGCGTCTTCTCGGTGCCCTTTGCGACAGATGGAGAGGGGGTGTGAGAGAGGAAGGCAGTCTAAAAGTGTGGTGCGGATCCCACACGCACCGCTCACTGCTTCCAATGGCTCTGTGCGACAGGTTATTTCCTTATTTGTAGCCTTGGACTGACTGAAGGTTCCCCCTCCTCTCTTTTCAAATGCGCTCGGATTTCTTGCCTGTCAACACAACTCTGATCCTGTCACTCCCCAGCTCAAAACTGTTGAGCTGTTGGTCCAGGTTTTCTTTAAAAAGCAAAACATAGCAGCAGGGCCTGGGCATCCTCCCTGACGAGCCCTATTTCTCACCGCATTTTTCCAGCGGGCTGACCTGTTGGGTTGCTGTGGGGAGCAGGGCTTCCTCCCTGCAGCCTGGAGCTCTGTGGAACCTTAGCACCTGAAAGACTAGAAGAGTCCCCATTGGAGAATCCCAGATCAGACATAATCACCCTAGTGTTACCAGAAAGAAGGAACAAAACGTGTTTGATTTGTGTGCCAGCCATTAATATGCAGCCTAACCTAGTTTGGCTCTTAAACTAACCCATACTTCTTATCTCTGTACCTTTGCTTAGGCTGTTCCTACCATGGGAAATGCCCTTTCCTGTACCTCCTTGTCCTCCTATATCTGAATCCTACTGTACCTCCTGCTCGGAGTGATTTTTCCTCATCTGAGCCTCCAACCATGGATTTTTATCTGCTCCTGTGTGAGGCTGCTTACTGCATCCTCCGTGTGCCTGCCTGTTTTAACTCTCATACCTGCTTCTGCAGCCTTAGCAACTGTTTAGCTTCTCCACACAGAGACGCAACGTAGTCAGTGCAATGGCGGTGAAGCTACGGCACGCGTGCCGCAGTGGGCTGTTCATATCGTTGAGAGCTCTGCAAGATCCGCCGCCACTGGTCTAGTGCTCCACAGTGCAGAAGGCCCTGGGTGTCAGCCCCAGCCTCACTGCCTACTTGGAAATTTGCTAAGCTTCTCTGGGTCTGAGTTTTCTCATGTGTAAAATAGGGATGGAACCGCCAGCTCTGTTTCAAGGACTAAGTGATAGATACATGTATGACGCTTCAAACAAGCTACTGTGCAGTCAGCACTCAGTGCAGATTAGTCACTGTTGTAATCGGTTTTTATTCTGATTTCTTCGTGTATAAAGTTGGGACTTCGGGAAAGCATCTAGCAGGGCTCTGGGTGCATAGTGAGGACTCAGAAAGCAACCAGAGCGGCTGAGTAAGTGAATATCAGTGTCGAGCTGCTTGATGTTTTCCCTGAAGCTTCTGTGCTGTTGGGGGATGGACAGGTTGCGCAGAAACCCAGGCTGGTGCTCTGTAATTGCAGGTTTCAGGGCTGAGCGCCGCCTGGGACGCGTCCCGCCTCTAGGTGGCTCTGTCTGCATCCACAGGTCTGAAATTGTGCAGTCCTGGCCCCGGAAAGGAGAGGCTCCATCCTCTCATCCAGCACCTCACAGTGCAGCCTAAGAGAGAGAAAACACACAGACCTGCCAGGCTTGATAGGATGCCAAGCTGCCTGGGGTCCAGGCCAAGGCTTTTTAAAACTGAGCTGTGCTGGAGGTTTCCATCGTGAGACCCAGAGATCTGGCAGGACCCTGAATTCCATGAGAAAATGCTGAAGTAATAATAGGAACCGTCGTTTCTGGCCAGTTACTGGGCTCAGTGCTTGGTGTGTGTGACCCCAGTGGTACCTGCAGCAGTGCTGGGCAGCGTGTAGTGTTATCATCTGATTCATTTGATTGGTGAAGAAATGGAGGCTCAGAGAGGTGAAGCGACCTGGCCAAGGCCACCAGAGTCAGAATGAGATGACCACAGAGCCTGTGCTGTAGCCATCGCGTCATTCTTTAGACATCACCTAGCCCCGGCTGGCAGGTAGAGAAATTGGCCCAGGGGTGCTGGTACCCTGCTCTTTCGTGGCTCCTCTCATGTTTCTGTCCATCAGTGTATCCTCCAGGAGGTGAGGACAGCGAGTGTTTCCAAGAAGCACTTCCGTCCCCACGCTGGAACGGAAGTATCTATTTTGACAGCTGGAACCCTTTTCCCAGCGTTCTAGGGCAGGTCCTCTGATAGAGCCCCGCACAGGACAGCTCTTCCCTGCCCTCCGCCCTGGGAGGTGGACACCAGCTGAGGTGGAAGTCGGAAATGATACAGAATTGTCTTTTGTGTCTGTAAGATTTCCTGGCGCGTCCATTTGGGGGCGCAGGGTGTTAGATACTGCAGATCAGCACAGGAGCTGGGGAGGTCAGGTGCTGGGATCAGGAGAGGAAGCTGGAGACTGGAGGGAGCGATCGGCCTCCCTGCTGGGAGAGCCGGAGGGATCGAGTGGGTGGCCACGCCGGGGCTGTCTCTACTGCCCCATTCTTCAAGCAGATCTTCCGTGTCCTCCAGAAATGGAAGCCCGTGGTAGGAGGAGATACTCAGCACACATGTGCTTGGCACAAGCTGAGCCCTGAACACATGTTATCTCTTCCATCTTTTTATTTTGGAAAATTTCAAATCTAGGCAGAGTGAGAAGGAATGATGTAATACACCTCAGCTTTGACACTGATCAACCCCCACCATTCCTGCAGCACCTGCCCCTCGCCTGGCTGGGGGCACGGACCCGGGGGAGTACTGTAAAGTGAGTGCTAGACTGGGTATCACCTCTCCAGACTGTGCTGTGATGCGCATCTCTTCAGGTACGCCACCACTTAATCCTCACCGCAAGCCGGAAAGCATAGAGCCCTTCCCCACCTTGCAGATCAGGGAACTGAAGCTCCCAAAGCCAAGCCAGGCTCCTCCCAAGGCCACACAGCCCATCAGCGCTAAAGCCTGGATCCAAGCCTCGGTTCACTCTTAACCACTTTGCTGTCCTTATTAAGCTCTTTTAATTGTAAGTATTCATTCAACGATATTTTTGAACACCTACTATGTGCCAGTAGATTGAACATCTACTCTGTACTGCAGGTGCTTGGGGAGGATACAGCTGTGGACAAGACAGACAAAAACACCTGCTCTCATGGAACTGACATTTGAGTGAGGAAGAAAAACCAAACCCAAGTAAACAAATTATGTCAGGTGGCGACAAGTGCCAGGAAGAAAACTAAAGAAGAGGAAATAGAGGTTGGATGGGGACAGAAGGGAGGCCTCCCTGAGGGGCAGAGGCCTGGTGAAACTGAGGGAGCAGCCGCGGGAATATCAGAAGAGCCCTTCGTGCAGAGGAAGAGCGAGTGCAGAGGCCCTGGGGCGGGAAGGAGACCTGTGCAGTGACGATGAATGGAACAGGGATAGAGATCAGGGCCAGACCAAGTAGGACGTGGTTCAAGGAGCACGTCAGGCCACGTGATAGATCCGTACGCGTTATCTCATTGAATTCCCACACGGTGCTGAGAGATGGGAACTGTTACTTGGACAGAGACAGAAACTGAGCCTCAGAGAGGTACAGTGACTTGCCCAAGGTAGCTTTTAAGTGCAGAGCTAGCATTCAAATCCAAGCCCCTAGATGCTGCAGTATCTCGTCGCTGCTTCTGCTCTTGCCCCCGTTGGTGTCTTCACCCAACAGCAGCTGGACCGAGTCTGTCCTGTGCCCCACCGCTCGGGTTCCCACTGCTTTTAGAATAATGCCAGAGACCTCGCCACGTGCCCTTTTCTGGAGCGTGTCTCTCTCCACGCTCGGTACTTACTGCTCTCCTGCCTCCATGAGCTTCACCCGTGGTGGCCTCCTTTCTCATCTGCCCTGGCTTCCTTCCCACCCCGGGGCCTTTGCACATGCTGTCCTCCTGCTGGAACACCTTGCCTGGCCTTGGCTTCCTTCAAGTTTCCACTGCCGTCTCACCTCCACAGATGCCGTTCCCTGCCACCCATTCTAAATGAGGTTCACCTTGTGATGCTCCATCTCTGTGCCAAATTCGTTTGCTTCTTAGTGCTCCTACCTATTTCTATATTTATTTGTTTTAAGATTTCAGTGCTGCCTCCCCCACTAGCATACAAGCTACCTCGTGTACTCTCAGAGTGGGGGCCATCCTTACTTATTCACAGGCCCAGCCCACAGTGGAGGGGTTAATCCACGTCGGCAGAGCAGAGGAACAGGCGACCATGAGAATTGCTCTTTAAAGAGGAGGACAGAGCCGTGCGGTAGCCCAGGCAGACCTGTCCCCTGACGGCTGCACAGTCCCACCTCCGTGGCCCAGGCCAGGACCAGTCCACAAATCCCTGCCCATCGTGCTGAACATCAGGAAGCACAGAAGCCTCAGTGCTGGGTGAGGCGGGGGAAGGTGGCAAAGAAAGCTTAGGATTTGTGTTTAAAACTCCAGCCCCACATGAGCACCTGCCCCACTTCAGACACCAGGATGAATGAGCGGCGCTGCGCACCGTGAAACTGGGCGCAGTAGGTGGTGCACGCCTGTGGCCGGGGCTGGGCCTCCCCGGCCTCCCCAAAAGCCATCGTGGCACGGAGTGGTCCGGGTGGGAGTGGGAGGCACCGAAGTGGCGTCGGACCATCGGCAGCTTCACGACCTTGACCAAGTGGTGGAGCCTCCCTGACCTCAGTTTGGTCCTCTGTGCAGTGTGTGGGTGGTGACAGCCTGTCTTGCTGGGTCCCTGCAGAGGCTGGTGAGGCTGTCACGCTCTGGGCGACAGTGCTCGTTAGCCGTTGTTACTATTCCTGTTATTGTTGTATCATCATCATTTTATTGTATCGTCACTGTAGCAGTGGAGTCCCTGCTCCGTCGCTCACCAGCAGGAGACCGGAGCCCACTGCTCCGCCACGCTCAGCCTCAGAGTCCCCTTCTGCAAAGTGCAGGCCTGGCCTGGTTGCTCTCTGGCAGGGCTCTGCACTGCTGAGCCTCCTGCCCAGGTGCCAGGCTTGCCCTTTATCTTGATAGTTTCCCTGCTCCCCCTCTGGCAGGGGTGACAGACAGGGACACTGGCTGTGGGGCCCTGCCTGAGCCCGGACCCAGCTTGTGACACATCCTGGCTCTGTGCCCTGGAGCAAGCATCTCCCCTGCTCTAAGCTTCATTTTCCCCATCTACAAAATGGAAACATTAGCGTTATGGCTGCTTCTACCTCACAGGGCCCTTGGAGAGTTAAGAAAACTAAGAGCTGTGGAAAGTGCTTTTGTGAGCTGCAAAATCTCTGAAAAAGGAACCAGTGAATAGTTCAGCTCAGGGAAAAATCCGTGCAGGGACTGTCTGCTGGTGGCAGCAGAGTGTGCTGAAACCTTGGTAAATGCCGTTAAATAAATGCATGTCGTCGTAAGGGGGCCTTTACCTCGGCCGGGAGAGTGGGCACATCCTGGCACGTCGAGAACGCAGAGGCCTGAGCCGGAGCGACCCTGTCCGAGGGAGAGGTGATCCCACGTGGTGGTCATGGGCCACCAGCTTTGAGTGCTGCCTCCTGGGCCTCCACGCCCTCTTCCGGAGGAGGAGTGGCGATGGCAGCGGTCTCTCCCTCTCCAGCCCAATCTCCATTGCCCACTGAGCACGGCCGCTCACCACTGGGGTTGGTCTCAACACAACGGTGGGGCCGGAGGTTTGGAGGACACCACCCGAGCCCTCGGCCTCTGTGCCAGGATCAGCACTGCATCCTTACGTCCAGGTTCTGTCTGAATCCGGCCACACACGTCAGGGCCTTTGACCCTCCGTGTCCCTGTCCCCCTTCCTGACGGTGCCTGGCCAGCCCACGGGCCCTGCTCCAGGGTGCTCTTAGGCGTAAAGCTGAGGCAGAGCTGGTTCCACCTCAGGGGGGCCCCTTAGTCCCAGACTTCAGGAGCCCACCTGTCATCCCTTCCTCTTTAACCGCCAGCTGCATGCGCATAGCTGCCCCGCACTGAGTACTCACCCTGAGCCAGGTGTGGCGCTCCGTCCTTTGCACATGCCAGCCCGTTTTGTCCTCAGCACAGCCCTTGTTTAGTCGTCATCTTCGTCGTTGTTGTTGTCGTCGTCGTGGTCGTCATCATTATCCTCCCCATCCCTATTCTTTAGATGAGGAGCCAGAGGTCCATAGGGTTAGGACATTTCCTGGGGTCTCGTGGGTGGGAGGGTAAGAATCCAAACCAAAACTTGTACAGAAATGCCAGACACTGCATTTCTAAGCCCCTGCTCTCAAAGGACTTATAAGGAAGTCTAGGGTAGAGAGATGAACACTAAAAAGTTAAGTAAACACACACTCTGTCGGGTGGTAGGTAGTGTAGACAAATCAAGCAGAGCAAGGGCACTGGGGGAGTAGAACGTCATGCAGGGTGGCCATGGAAGCCTCGCAGAGCTGAAGGAGGCAGGGAGCCAGGTGAGATCAAGGGGAATGAAAGTGCCTGGCAGAAGTGATGGCGAATGCAAAGGCCCTGTGGTGAGCGGAGGAGTGACTGAGCAAGAGGAAGACTCTCAGACCCTGGGAACCACCATAAGGATTCTGGACCTCAGTCTGAGTGCAGTGGGGCCTCAAGAGGAGACAACAGAAGGATGTCACCTGCCTTAGGCTTAGAGGCTGCTCTGGCTATGAGTGGATCATGGGTTGTAGGGAGATGAGGCAGGGAGGCCACCATAAGTGTCCAGGTGAGCAAAGACATTGCAGTGGAGGACAGAGGAGGTCAGAGTCAGGTTGCACCTTGGGACTGAGCAGAAGGGCGTGGGACTTGGAGAGTGAGGAGTCAAGGAAATGGCAACCCTTCGTCCAGCTCTTCCCGCCAACCGGCGTACGCCTTTGAAGGAGAGGGCCGGGTCTCCTGTTTGCAGGTGGGGAAGCAGAGGCTTGCAGAAAAGCCACTTTGCCACATCACCCCACTGAGGACGAGATAGGCCTCTGGCCCCAGCGCCCAAACTTGGCACTGGCTTGGCACCTTAGGAGTTTACTGCCACATGGGAGTGGGGCGCCAGGGATGTCCAGATGGAGCTGAGGAGGGAGCCACTTCACCGACCCGGCCACTTGTCCGTGCCGTGCCACTTCGGTGCCACGGTAGTTTCCACTGCAGTATCCAGTGTCTGTCTAGTGGGCTCATCCGGCGGTGCCAGCAGAACACTCCGGGCACCCCGAGCCATCCTGCAGGGCGCCAGGTTAGCCCTGTGCCAGGCTAGCCCCTGCCAGTTTGCTAGGATGTGAGTCCCCAAGACTTGGCCCTGGTCCCCAGGCCATGCTGGGCTCTTGTCTCTCCCCTGTGTCTTTGCTCTTGCTTCCTCCTCCACCCAGTTCAGAGGTCGCCACCTCCAGGAAGTCTTCCCAGCCCCCACCCCAAGCCTCCTCTGACCATGCTGATGACCCCACGTGTGTGCATGGTCATTGCCCATGTCCAGGGTGCCCTGCAGAGTGAGCTGTTATTGGGGACAGGGCCCAGCTTACTCTCTCTGTGTCCTGTGACACCTAGGACAGGGCCTGGCAGCAGAGGGTGGCTTGGCATGAACGAGGCGTTCTGATTCCAGAGGGAAATCACCGTGTGGCCGCGGCTGTCAGACTCCCAGATGGGCACCTTGGCGTCCGGCAGCTGTGCACAGGGGCAGCCTCTCGAGGATTCCGGCCCCATGCCCTCTGCCTCGGTGCCTGGTTGAGCGCTCCAGCAGGGTGGCTCTGGGCCAGCCCTCCCTGTGTGCGGTGATGGCACATAGTAGGCACTGCTCTGGGAGGTTAGCGCCACCTCTCAGGGTCGGGGGCCAGGCGCAGCTAGGTCTGGCCCAGCAGGCGCCCCGAGGGACTGCCGTCACCCTCCCATGCACATGCACGTCCACCCACAGTCTCCCTGACTCTCTTCCAGACATCTGTCCGCGTTCCCGTGCACAGCCAGGCCACTCCCTCCCATGAGTCACACCCTCCTGCCTCTGTCCACCCCCCTGCCACGTGCTGCATCTCGAGATGGTCCTGCTCCGCACACCAGCTCTTTACACACTCACGTGCCCACAAGCCCCCTGGGCCCACCCATGTGCACGTGTGTGGATACTTGTGCTCTGCACACTCAGGAGCAAAGGCACTCATTCACATTTCCTTCTCTTGTGTGGGTACTTCTGTGCACACTCCCATGATGTGTTCTTTTGCACACTTGCCCCACATCCTGTGTGCATCCCTTTAAAACACTAGTGTTTATATATTTTCATCTATTCCTGTACTACACCGTGTGTGTGCACTTCCTCCACACACTAGCACACTTAGGCTTGTGTTCTTTTTCACACTCCTGCACTACACACACAAGCCATTAAGTCACAACCATAATACGTAAAAGGCTTGGGTTCCCCTGTGCGTGGTAAGCCACACCCCCAGAGAATGGTGAACCCTGACTGTGACCAGGGAAAGGGGAGCTGAGCTGCCTCTGCTGTGGGGCTGGGGTGTCACGCAAGGTGTCTTGGGATGCGGAGTCCCAGGCAGTGCCAGGACTCTGCCCATAGCCTCGGGGAATGGCTGGCTCCCGTGCCAGTGGCAGTGAGCATACCCCTGAGTACCGTCAGCTCTGGGGACGCGCACACATCAGCTGTGTTCTCTCCGCAATGAGTCGTGGTTCTGGGGGAGTCACACCAGGGGCCACCTGGCCCTGCCTCCCTCTCACGCACTTCAGTTCTAGGTTGATTTGTTTTATCCATTAGAGAAGTCATCCAGTTCTTGTGAAAGTTGTTTTCATCTTAATCGCAAAAGCTACACATGAGCGTTATTTAAAAAAAAAGTCAAATACGTGTTTTCAGGCCCAGTGGCCCATTCTCAGTCCCTACCTTAAATGCATCTCTTGGTGGCACTTGAAACAAGTGGTCTAGCTCTCCTTAGCCAATTGAGGAGGAAGAAGGCAAGGTGGTGGGGGCAGCAGCTCAGAGGAAGGGGTCGAGAGGCAGAGGCGACTAGGGGGCCAGCTGTCCAGCGGGCTGGGGCCGTTCCAAGTGCAGTCACTTGAGTCACTTCAACTGTGTCTCCATCACGGCATGCAGGCTCCGGAAGGCCAGGGACACAGTCATTCGCAGCCCTCAGTGCAGGGCCGGGCACACAGATAATCCATCACTGACCACCCCTGTGCTGTGGGCCACCCACGTGCTGGGGACCCCAAGTTCCTGTTAGAGCAGACACACGGCAGTTACTTCCCCTTAAGTCACCTATTCATGTGTTCTGCTTCGTTACTTATATTTTTTTTCTAGAACGTTTACTGCAAATAAACATACTTTAAAATATCCCATGTATCGTCTACTATAAAGTAACAGGAAAATGTGCCCATTTCCATCCTGCCTCCAGTTATTTCCCAGGTATAACACACTGCAACATGGTTGCATTTGTCCTGTCTTCTTAGACTTCTTTCTCTAGACATGCAGGTGGTCAGTCCGTTAGCAAAAGCAAAGTTTTTGAGCGTGTCTTCTGTACTAAGCACAGTCATCAGGAGCTAGGAAAATAGTAGTGAACAAAACGGGCACGCCTCTAACCCCAGCACTCAGGAGGCTGGGACAGGAGGAAAATGCAAGGCCAGCCTGGGCCATTTAGCAACTTAGTGAGAACATGTCTCAAAATAAAACTTCAAAAAAGGGACCGTACCTAAGTGGTAGAGAGCCCTTTCCTAGCAGGCACAAGGCCCTGGGTTCAGTCCCCAGTTTTGCAAAAATAAAAACAAGCAGGCAAACAAACAAAACAAACAAAACCCCCAGGGGATGTTCGTTCAAACAATAAACATGTAATATGCAATTGCATCTATAGATGTCTTTAAATACAACAAGATATTGTATGTATTTGTGTGTGTGTGTGTGTGTGTGTCTGTTTTCGTGCTGCTGGCAATCCAACCAGGGCCTTGTGCACGCTAGGCAAACGCTCTATCACTGAGCTCTGTCCGTAGCCCAAGATACCATATGTGTTCTTTAGTGTTCATCTAGTTTAGAAAATATGAAAAAGGGGCCGGTGAGATAGCTCAGCGGCATAAGCGCCTGCCTGGCAAGCGCAAGGTCCTGAGTTCGACTTCCGGTACCCACATAAAGGAAAAAAAGGGCCGGTGATATCGCTCAGCGGCACGAGCGCCTGCTGGCGCGCAAGGTCCTGAGGTCAACTCCCGGTACCCACGTTAAAAAAAAAAATGAAAAAGACCCAAAGAGAGAGAGACCGAGACAGACCGCTTGAGTTTAGATTCATGATCCAAAGAGTTGCATTTCATAGCTTTGGGTGGGACCTTGCAGCTGTTCATAGTTTTATTTTGTCTTACAAAGTCCCAATCATATTGAAAGTGTAGATTTTCTTTCATTTCTTCTCTTGCACAAGTAATGCAAAAAGAAAACATAAAAGCAAAATCCCCTGTAAATCTGCCACTCAGAAGTAATCACTACTAATCTTTAATATCCCCCCAAACCAGAAGTTTGGGGTCACAGTGAATCTATCACAGAGTAACCAACTCTGACCTTGCAGTGGATGCCCGCTGTGCTTCTGCACCACCGTTTTTACGACTGTGGATTTGGCTGTCAAATGGATTCACCACAATGGGATCAGCCCCTCTCCTTTCCTTGGATATTAGGATATTTCCGGTTTTTCCTTCTTCAGAGAACCCTTAAATGAATGAAGTAAAATGTTTGCATACATCCTCAGTATCCAAAGGTGTGATTTTACATGGTTTTTATTCACTTGTATTTTAACTACAACACGTCAAAATGTTGATTGCAGTTATCTTTGATGGTATTATATGAGATTATTATTTTGTTTTTATACTTTTCTGTTTCCTCTAAATGCTTTGCGATGAACAGGTTTTATTTGCATAACCACCATGTTATTTAAAATTATGGCGTGAAGAATGTCCATATTACTATGGTGTTCATAGTAATGGTTTTTTATGGCCGCCTGTAATTCCATGTAGGAGACAAGCTGTCATTCACTTAGCCATCCTGGTCACTGGGCTTTGGATTGTTTTCCAACTTTTCAAGACCTTTATGGAGGAGACCCCTCCATATCTGAGGGTGTGTCTTTGGGAAACAGCCCAGTGCAGGCTCTGGCCATCCTGCCAAACTGCTTTCCCAAAGAATGTCCCAGCCTCCCCTCCCACCAGCAGCACAGGGCAGCGCCAGCCCAGCCACCCTCTCCTCCAGGATGGTTCAGGCCCCTGAACAGGCGACGCCCTTCCAGCAGGGCCAGGGAGAGCAGGAAATGGTTTCATCAGCTGTGCCAGCATGGTGACCCCAGGCTCAGACCACGGGAGCCAATTTTTAACAAGCCCAGTTCCCAGAACAGAACCTGTAGAAAAAAAGAAAAGACAGCAAGCAAAGAAAAAAATAAAAAGCTCTCTGCTGGAAAAACACACACATACCCAGATTAAAATAATATTTGGCACTTACGTCGCACTTTTAAAATTCTTCAAACGCTTTATAAACACTAGCTAATTAATTAAGATGCCTAAATCTGGCTGTAGTTGGTGGGAGAGCTTGAGAGAAGCTAGAAAAAATAAAAAAGAAGAGGGGGAGCCAGCCCTACCCAAGTGCAGATTTTATTGTCGCCTGCCTGGGGTGTGATTACAGGCCTCCGGCTGCACCTCGAGAATAGCCCTGCTGCAACCTGCCGCACGCTGAACCCACAGCCACTCCTGAGTGGGGGCGCTCCTGCCCCGTGCTGATTCACAGGCCGCCGCCGTTATTGATAAGGATAATAATAACCGGCTCCAGGATAGGCCGGTTGAACGGATGAGGGAGGAGACTTGGAGATGGAATTTGCCAGGGTCACCACGCAAATAAAACCTCTCCTTCCGCCATTCATCCGTGTGTTCACTCAGCATATGTTTGTTGAGGACCCACAGATACTGCTCTAGGCGGGAGGCTGGAAACCGTCCCTTGTGGATCCAACATCCTAGTGGGAGATATAACAATCTTGAGAAAACCAAATATATCAATAATAGAGCTACGTGATAATAATAGGGATAGCAGCTAGCATTTAACCAGCGTGTAAACAGCGGGTGCGTGTGTGTAGGCCTCTCATGGTCCTCGTGACTATACAGGAATGGTGGTGAATGCGGGAATTCTCTGTGGATGAGGGAATGGGGGCCAGAGAGGAGGTGCTGTACGGGGGAGGGGGCGCCTGTTCTTGTCTGCTGGCCCAGGGCCCGTGCTCCCACCAGGCAGCATTTCCAGTTTGACCAGCCGCACGTGCTAGGGTACACCCTGGCGATGCCCCTGGCTTGGTGTTCTTGGCAGCTGGCAGCAGCGCTGCAGAGGCTTCTGGGTGGCTTCCTGTCTCGGTGGGCCCCGGGCTGGCCTGTACCTCTATGTGCCCTTGCTCACCTGGCCACCAGCTCTACCTCCCCACCCCCAGGCTGGCTGGTGCTGGCTGAGTCCCTGCCCCTGACCTCTGTGGGCTCCGGTTTCTTCCTTGTACTGTGAGAATCCGGCTGGGCTCGGGCTGGCGCTTGGAGACCCTGCTCACCCTGCCATAAGAACTGGGCCTTGGGCGAGCCCTGTGGCTGAGAGGGGGAGAGAGGCAGGACAATGGACGGGTGGTGCCAGGCCTGTGTTAAGGCCCTGGGCTCTCCCCATAAGGGCAGAGGGGTACACGAGCTTCCCTTCTCAGGAGCGCTCTCCTCCTGCCGGCAGGGCGGTGCCAGGCCAGGGGCCAGTAAACAAACGCACAGGGTCGCTCCTGGCAGCTGAGCGGCAGCAGCGGCTGCTTAGGGAATCTGCTCCAGCCCTCTCTCCTGGACAAGGTTACCTTGAGCGTCAGGGCAGGGCCCAGCAGAGGACCTGGACCACCTGTCCCACTGTGTATCAAGCACCACGCTTGCCTGTTTTCCTTGCGCTCGCTTCCCCCATCATAGCTCCCTCTCTGTCTTTCTCTCAGTGCCTCTGCTACCTCTGTGCGTACGGTTGTCTGTCATACCCTCGAGTTCCACATCCACATGTTTGACCAACCACAGATAGAAATGTAGTTAGGCCTGTGACGGTTGCTTCTGGACTGAACAAGTGCAGATTTCTGTGGTCGTCATCATCATTCCCTGCACAATCCAGTGTGTAAGTAGGCCACGCCGTCCCAGTTCGTGGAATTACGCCATAACGTTCACACGGTGATGAAATCGCTCAGTCCCTGTCATTAAGCGACGCATGACTGTGTGAGTAATCTAGAGATGATCTACAGCATGCAGGAGCGTGTGCATAGGTCATATACAAGCACTGTGCTATCTCATATGGCACAGTGCCCTCGGGACGTGAGCATCCTTGGGTTTTGGAATCCAAGAGAGTTCCTGGAACTGCTTCCCCACAGATCCGAAGGGATGGCTGTGTGTGTTTCTCCAGGGTCTTTATAAGCTCTCCTTTCTTTTCCCCCCATTCTCCTTGCCTCCTCACCTTCCCCTGGATTAGAATCGGAGACCCTGACTGTGCCTTGCTCTGCAGCTGTTCTCGCTCAGCCCCTGGGCATCAGCAGCACAGCTCACAGCCACCTCACCCTGCCTGGTCATCTTCCGGGCTGTCCTCTACCCACCCCATTAGGCCTCACTGTCTCACGTCCCCTTCCTACAGCTCAGCCCTGGGGCTCCTGCCAGCTGCCTGGCCTGGGAGCCCTCACAGTGCAGCCCAAGCCTGGCCTGAGGGACATCAGCAAGGGTCAGTGGGAGCGACTTTTACGCAACAGCCCCTTCTCGTTTGTTTACTTTGTGGTGACAGCGGCTTCTGTTCAGCCAGGCAGTCTGGGGCTTCTTCATGTAATATCATTTTCAGAACTAGGCAGGCAGCTGGGAGGTGTTGTACCTAAGTCGTAGATGAGAAAACTGAGAATTAAAACAGACGGGTAAATTAGGGGCGCACATGAATGAGGACCACATCAGGTTTCAAGCCAGGTCTGTTGAGTCTGGACCAGATGATGCTTTTTGACACTGTCCCAGCCTCGGGTTGATTGGTCCTGCGGGAGATCCCTCAGGATGAGCTCCCAGTAACTATTTTACAGATGAGGAAACTGAGGCTGAGAGCCATAAAGGCCCAAGCCAAGGGCAGCATTTCCATCTGTGCAGTGTGTGGCAGTGGAAGAGCAGCGGGGTCTTCTCACTCACCTAAGTGACAACCCCAGGTGACAGAATGCCACTGAGCACAACTCAAGCCCACCTTCTTTCTCCTACTCCACTCCTATCTGACGGCTCTGTCCAGCTTCCTGCTCAGGACCTGCTTCCTGGTCCTGGCCAGAAACCGAAACTACCGCCTTGCAGAGCCCCACACGTCCCAGGCGGCCTCCTACCTGTTCCCTCTGTGGGGACACCAGGCTCCCTTCCGCCTGGTAAATGCACGTTTGAATTCCAGAGCCCAGGTCAGACACCACTCTTCCACAGAGGGCTCAGGCAGGCAAATCCCCACTCTCCCATGTTGGCTGGCTTCTCTGTGCCTCGGGTTCCACGTTGATACTAGAGTCTTGAGGTGCAGGACCGGGCGAGGGTTAAATGTGACAGCACACGCAGTGTGCTGAGCTTCAGTGCTGCGCACTCAGTGGAAGTCATGGTTGACGGACACACGATAAACACCCGGGACCCGTCAGGATGAGCCGTAACTGCTCTGCTTCCCTCCAGGAGCAGCCACGGAGGAGAATCTGCAGGTGATTCAGCCTGAGAAGCCAGTGTTGGTTGCTGCGGGAGAGACGGCCACTCTGCACTGCACTGTCACCTCCCTGTTACCTGTGGGGCCCATCCTGTGGTACAGGGGGCAAGGACAAAGCCGGGTGTTAATCTACAATTTCAAAGGAGGCCACTTCCCCCGAGTCACAAATGTGTCAGATGCCACACAGAGGAGCAACAGGGACTTCTCCATCCGCATCAGTAACGTCACCCCACAAGACGCTGGCACCTACTACTGTGTGAAGTTCCAGAAAACACTGGACTCTGAGGACAGGGAGTTTCGGTCTGGAGGAGGCACCGAGTTGTCTGTGCGTGGTGAGTACAGCTCGGGCCCCCTCGGCCCTCAGCGTGTGACGATAGGTCAGGCGTCACGCCCCCTCCTGTGAGCACCAGCTAAGAAGCGGTGGGTGGTGGGTGGTGGGTGCTCATGTTCATGATCCAGGGTTGCTTCTTCAGCAGATCCGGGAAACTGAGGTCCGCAGAGGCCATGCTATTTGCTTCAGCTCCGTGGCTTATAAATGGGGGCCTTCTATACCCCTCATGTGTCTGCTCCACAGACCGTGCCTCTTCCGCTGTCCCCCAGTCCTTTGAGTGACTTGCCGAGTCACAGGGCCAGGCCTCACCTCCTGCCCCCAGAGGGTGCTTTCCCTTGGTGGGTGAGTCCTCGCTTTGTGCCACGGCACTAAGGGCCTGCCGTATGCAGATTCTGTTGAGGGCGCTGTGGAAGCAGCAGGGAGCCACCTGGCTGAAGCTCCTTCCCCACCAAGTTACGTTCTCCTGTGAGGACCATTCTCTCCAGGGCAGGAAGAGGGCAGGACATGTTTTCCTTGTTTCCCCTGAGGAAACAGCTCTGTGAGAAGATCCTGACAGGCTCGGGCTCCCTGTCGAATATGATGCTCTGCCTGGAGGAGCTGCTGAGAGGTTGGCCCTTTGCCCTGCGTTTTCCTGCAAAACCCTGTGTATTGGGCACCAGCTGTCACAGGCACTGATGGCTCTGGGTCCTCTACTCAGAGAAGAGTCCCCCATGTGGGTAATGTAGGGGCTCCCTGGTTGAGGCAGCAAAAATGCTCACTTTAGGTTTCCTTCCAGAGGCCCAGGGACCTCTTTCTAGTGCCTGATTACAGGATTGTCAGTGGCAAAGACCTTTAGACCATTCAACCCAACTGCTAGTTACAGATGGGAGCCTGAGGCCCAGATGTGGCCATTTAGTCCCCAGATAGGGACCGGAACACAGATCTGATTCCAGGCCAGGCCCCTCGCTGCCCCAATGTTAGACATTTTCTCCTCAGAGGAGCCAGGTACACAGTAGGTGCTGAATAAAAGCTCCTTGACCCACACCACTGCTCTTCGTTGGTTTCTGGAAGGTTCAGCCTGCCGCAGACATTCAGAGCCTGAGGCTGGTTGGAGATTGGAAAGCTTCCTTTAGACTAAAGCCATACGTACAGGTCATTCCTTACCGAGATTCGTGTGGTGACGTGGAGGGCCGCGGTGTTTTAACAGCTGCGTTGTGCTCGAGCATCCGCGTGTGCCAGGACACGTTTGGCGGACTTCTGTAGGCGGGGGTTGGTGTGAAGCGTGTGCTGTCAGCAGTGCTGCAGTGCAGCCTCTGTAGGTCCACCGTGCTGCGCGATAGGGAGACCCCCGGAAGAGGCCTGCCGGGTCAGAGAGAGAATGTTGTTAATTCTCGCGCATGTTGCCGTTTCCCCCCGGCTGTGGTGGGAGTCAAGGCTCCTCGCCACTCCTGGACCTCAGCAGGGAAGGTGGCTTCATCCTGGCTTTGTGCGTGTCACAGACCCACATCTGTCCCGAGTGGAGGCTGCCACACCTAGCAGGTGGCGCAGGCACAGCTCAGTCAGCCCACTCCCGCGGCCACAGAGGAGGAGCTGAGCTTTCTTTCCCCTGGCGAAGGTCGTTCCCCGTGGAGCCGGGGTGTGGGATGCTTCAGGTCAGCACAGACCGGCACAGCAACCTGGGGCCCGTGTGGCAGGGCAGGGACATCTCTCAGGGAGCAGCCCCAGGGCCTCGGAGGGGCATCGCAGACAGAGGCCTGCTCGGACCCCAGCCTCAGCGTGGGACCTGCCCTCTTGCACGTGTTCGTGTCTGGACAGGGGCTGGAGTCTAGCAAAGCCTTGCTGTTCAGCACAGAACCCTCCCGTGATGGACCTCAAGTGACCCGAAATGTCACTGAGAAATTTATCCCCCTCCCTTCCCAGAGCTTCCAGCTTTCTGTAAACAGCTGCTCTGGAAGAAGTGCCTGGCTCTTGCCCATGTTCTGGAAGCCCCTTTGCCAACCTCATTTTGAGGGGATTGTTATGAAAACAGGGAAGGAATCAGAATTTGGTGGTTTCTGTTCCTTTTTTCATTCAGGTTTTTCATGGTGGCTGCAGGAACAGTCCCAAGACTTTTGTGGTATCTCCGTATTTCTTTTGTTGTGCCTTCTGACTGCCTAGAGAACAAAAAATGTATTTTCAAAAATAGTGATAATTTGGGCCGGTGAGATGGCCCAGCGGCGTAAGCGCCTGCCTGGCAAGCGCAAGGTCCTGAGTTCAACTCCCGGAACCCACATATGAAAAAAGGGCCGGTGATATCGCTCAGCGGCACGGGTGCCTGCTGGCACATGAGGTCCTGAGTTCAACCCCTGGTACCCACAAAAAAAAAAAAAAAAAGTGATAATTCGGCCGGTGATATCGCTCAGTGGCACAAGCGCCTGCTGGCAAGCGCAAGGTCCTGAGTTCAACTCCCAGTACCCACATAAAAAAAATAGTGATAATAGCAGTCATAAGTGTTATTTATTGAGCACTTATTATATGCTGGCACTGTGTTGCGTACTCGCACGCATTTTACCAGGGTGGTGTTTTCATTCACTTTGTACAGAAGGTGACACTGAGGCCGAGAAGATAAAGAACAGGTGTCAAATTAATCAGCCTCTGTGGGATGAGACGAGCTCAGCTCTTTATTCCCTTCCCCATCCTGTGTGTCCTTGGCCAACCACACCCTTCTCTGAGCTTTGTCCCATAAAGGGGCTCACACTCGGACCCCCGCATGGGACTGGTGATAGCAGGGGGCGCAGCCAGTGCCGGCTCCCTAGAACTCTGTAACTGGTGACTGCATTTGTCCCTCAGTTCTGTGGGAGTCGGTCCCAGGACCCCGAGGATACCCAAACCCAAGGCCGCTCAAGTCCTTCGTATGAAGTGGTGTAGTATTGGCCTAGAACACAGGGACACCCTCCCACATACCTTAAATCATCTCTAGATTGCTAATACAATGCAAATGTTATTTAAATAGTTGTTACACTGTATTATTTAGGGAGTAATGACAAGAAAACCTGTTCATATTCAGTACAGATAGTTTTCTAAAATATATTTTCTATCAGCAGTTCATTCAATCCAAAGCTAGGGAACCCTCATACGGAGGGCCAGTCTGCGGCCTCCATCCCTTTAGTGTCTAGTGGCCTGCTGGGGTCCTGATGGCTTGGCTTATTCAAGCGACACTTACTCAAGCTTATTATGTTTGGTGCATGTTAGGGAGCAAGTTAAATATTTACAAATGGAAATACGTGTGATATTTGCCACCACATGACTTTTATAGATGGTTCTGGGTAATAATTACCAATTTGTAGACACGCATTAGGACCCACACAGGGCAAACTGTCCTCACTCAGTTGTGTGCTTGTAGGACCAGGGAGAGCTGCCTGCTCCGTGGGCCTCTGTCTGTGGCTCTGGTAATTAATTAGCAGCTAAGAACTTAACCACCTGTGGCTTTCTCTGCACTAGGTGATCTGTTTCCAACCTCAGACAGACCCAATGGAAGCTCCTAGATTCGGGGAAGCATCCTTTTAGCCTGTCCCTTTCAAATTCAGGGCTTAGAATAGGTCAGACCTACTAGCATATTTGTGGAAAGAAGGAAAATACCGAGTAAATGCCTAAGTGCCTGCCGGGAGAACTCTAGGTGGGAGTAAAGTCTGTTTAAATGTAGATCTGAGTGTGTTCGTTTTTCAGCAGCATCTCCCGTGTATGATCAAAGCGAGATGATTCTAGGGCCCCATGTCACCCTCATTGTGGTGAGGAAGGAGAGATGCAGCTGTCCTTTGTCACAGATGGTGCTCTGGGACATACCCACCGCATCTCTGGCGTGGCCTGCCAGATTCAGGTTTATATGGTGGTGCCTGCCATAGTGCCATTGTCCCCGGTATTTTCTTCTACAAATGGTTTCCCTAGGTGGCAAGGTTTTCAAGGGAGGTTGGCAGGAAACAGTTAATACAAAGAGTGACACCTGTCCATAATTTCCTCCCTGTGCCCAGATTGCTGGAAACTTCCTGGTACGGAAAGAGGAACTTTGACCTCAGGCCTGGGTTTCATCTGGGCCCCCCTTCCTCACTACCTGGCCAGGAGACAGAGGCTAAGGACATCGCCCTCTCAGCTTTCTTAAGAGGGTTCACAGATGTCTGTGGCTGGCGAGGTAGCTCAGTGGTAGCTGTGCTTAGCATGCAGGAGGACCTGGCCTCAGTGCCCAGCAGCCACCCCCATAATAATGTCTAGGAAAGTTCCTTATAGCGTCATTCGCTTGTCATCAGTGGTGGTCATTGCAATCACGTTTCTTGTCTATAAATGCTCCTTTGTAGCCAAACCCTCTCCCCCTGTGGTGTCGGGCCCTGTGGCGAGGGCCACATCTGGACAGACAGTGAACTTCACCTGCAAGTCCCATGGCTTCTCCCCCCGAGACATCCGCCTGAAGTGGTACAAAAATGGAAATGAACTCTCTGACTTCCAGACCAGCGTGGAACCCACAGGAGAAAGTGTCTCCTACAACATCTCTAGCACAGCCAAGGTGGAGCTGGCCCCCGGGGACGTTCGCTCACAGGTCATCTGTGAGGTGGACCACGTCACCTTGCAGAGGGGCCTTCGTGGGATTGCCAACTTATCAGCCAGCATCCGAGGTAGATGACCCTGACCCTGACCCCAGCCTGAGCCCACTCCTGCGCACCAAGCATGATCCTCCTTGCTGGCTTTTGTACCTGGGCCTGAATGGCCTAGACGCTCATTCCCAGCAGGCCTGCCCACCTACTGTGTGCATGTGGACTCTTACCCTATGATAAGCACTATGCTGGTAGTTGCTTTTATTTTACCAATAGTAACTACAATTATCAGGCACCTACTACGATCAGAGCCCCTGTGTGCCCAGCGATTACATTTATTCTGCTCCAGTGACTGCAGCCTGCCAGGGTTGCACATGTTGATTTCACTCATTATTACCCTGTTAGGCGCTACTAGTCCTTGAGTGCCTACTGTGTGCTGGGTGCTGTGCTTAGTGATTTCATTCACGTGCAAACCCTGAATGTTTGAGCCCCTGCTGCGTGCCTGGCACTGTCCCAGGTGGTGCCCTTGCTGCACGGCGGGAGCTCAGCTGTCCAGCCCTTCCTCTGTGACCTGTCCGTGCCATAAGGTCAGAGCCTCTGCCTGTGCTGTTTCAGTTCTGCCCAGCGTGGAGGTCACCCAGCAGCCCACAGTGACAGAGAACCAGGTGAACGTCACCTGCCAGGTGAAGACGTTCTACCCCCAAAGACCCCTGAACCTGACCTGGTTGGAGAATGGAAATGTGTCTCGGACAGAACCGTCCTCGAATGTCACAGAGAACAAGGATGGGACCTACGACTGGACAAGCTGGATCTTGGTGAATTTATCGGCTCACAAGGAGAACGCAGTGCTCACCTGCCAGGTGGAGCATGATGGGCAGCCAGCAGTCACCAGAAACCTGACCGTGCAGGTCTCTGTCCCCCTGAAAAAGGAGGGCATGGATACCACCCCTGGTGAGGCTACCTCTCCAGCTGACTAGCTATTTTTAAACCTTATCTTAATTTTTTAAAAAGGAATGTTGAAAGTAGTAGTTATGCTTCGTATAGAACAATATAAAAGTCTGTAAACATGAAGTGTAACTTTCACGTCAGCTTCCCTCCCCCACATCTTGCACTCCGAGTCACCACTTGCAGGGTTTGATGATATAAATCAGTGGGGTTTTGACCCAAATAGATATTAAGGAAGAAAGAAGAGAGGGAGGGGACCGTCCTAGCCTGGTGTCCTGCATGTTGCCTTCCCCATCTAACAGTTGTTACACTCTTGTTCCCGCAGCCCCGCCCCCTCCTTCCTCCTTCTAGACTGGTTGGTGTCCCTGGCTGATGCCATGTGCCTGCCACTGGGGTAGGGGTGCTCAGGATGCTTGCAGTTGGGCTCAGGGACCGTTAATGCTACAGTGAACTTCCTTGCACACGTTCTACCCACGTGTCGCTGTTTCCTGGGACAGTCTCCTGAGGAGCATTTCAAGGCCATGGGTACAGTTGTTAAGGACAAAGGTCACACTTCCACTCTTCCAACACAGTTCAGGGTGTCCGGGCAGCGTTTCTCAGCCCCCTCCAATGTGTGGTCAATGCAGAACTCTTTGCTGAAAGCAGCTGAACCTTGGTGGCCTTTCAGTGCCACCGTGGAATGTCCCATCACCTGTCCCTACTGCCTTGCACCGCAGAACCTTCGAATGCGTAGGAACAGGGGCCCTTTCTGCTTGCATCCTCCAGGGAAGCTCCGAAAGACGCAGCCTCAGGGCTTATGTTGATTTTGAGCTTTGGGACCCCTCAGCTCTGCGTCTCAGCTGGAAGTGACTGTGACTGTCTCGTTGAGCATCGTAGCTTCAGAGTCCACCGCGGGCGCTCAGCAGATGCTTCTAGAAAGGACGAAAGGGTCAACTGGGTAGTAGGTTGTGTAGGTGGCCTCAGAATTAGCCGATGAGGTAGAGGTTGTTGTTGGCCTCAGTAGCAGCAGAGGAAGCCAGCAGGGGAGAGAGGCTCCGCGGCCTTGCCCAAGGCCACACGGCTGCTTACGGCATTGATGTGAGCCCATGCGTCAGTGGCTTCGAGCCCTGCCCCTGACTGACCATGGTGCCCTAGGACCTTCAGCCTGTGCCCTGGGTGCCCAAGCCGCTGTGTCCTTCTTATGTGTCCTGACGCGGAGCTCCTAGGCTGCGGGCCAGGTCCTGAGCACAGATGGATGGCCAGCCCCTGAGCGTCTGCAGTGTCCCCCAGCCAGCTGGCACGTCCACGCTTTCCTGTCCTGTCCCCTGACCCTCGCACCCTGTCTGACGGGCAGCTGCAGTCTGAGATGGCTCCGTGCTGCTGCAGCGGCCGCTCTGGTTACTCCAGAGGAGAAGGCGGCCACCGCCCTCACTGTGCAGCCGGTGTCCTCTGCAGTTGTCAGAGCACCCGTTTCCCTCCCAGCCCCCCGCGTGGCGTTCGTACCCCTCCCGGGTGACCCTGACGGGCGAGTGTGTGCAAACCCTCTGCGCGCTCGTGTGGCTGGAGGCAACTGAGAAAGCCCAGCCGGGTGCTCTCCGTCAGTGGTGCCCACATGGCGGTGGGAAGAGGCAGTGGGCTTTTGTTTTTCTCTTTTTAATCTACCTACGTGAAGCCTCTCTTCCACACAGAGAAAAATCCCGACACCTGGAATGTCTTTATCGTGGTGGGTGTGGTGTGCGCCCTGCTGGTAGTCCTGCTGATGGCGGCCCTCTACCTCCTCCGAATCAGACAGAAGAAAGGTGGGTGGACTCCCTGCTTCCTCCCTAAGCTTTGCCCCTGGGTTGTCCTTCCCGGAGCGGGTGGCCACTAGGTGCCCTGGGCAGCAGTGACTTACATTGATGAGCAGGCCAGAGGCAGCAGCTGCCATGGAATTGGGGAGGGTCAGCCATGGTGTTACCCTCATGGCTGTAGAATGGCTGTCACTGCGCCAGGCCTCACATCTTCCTGAGACCACTACTGAGCCCATGTGTCTGCAGCGGAACACTGAGGGGGGAAGAGGGGACTTGGAGACTCTTATTATGGGCTATAAGGAGGAGCAGTCTTTTCCAGGAGCTGCCTGGTAGGCTTCTGCTTTCTCTTACATATCCCAGCCTGGGTGAGAGGCTGGAAGTCTCGCCTACCTCTACGGCAGGGAGGAGAGGCCGCATGGATGCTGTGTGTGAAATGTTAGGGAACGGCCTGGCCCGTGCTCAGTGAATGTCAGCTCCTGCCATTGGTGTCATGTGATCTCCTCCTGGGAAGGCTCCCTGCAGTGTGCCACCCCAGGACACCGTCCCCTTGTTTGTGCCCATGGTGTGGCTGTCAGCGTGACCAGGCTTTTGACTCTAAAGTCAAGCAAACCGTGAGTTCAGACCCTGGGTGTACACTGTAAACAATCGGTTGGGGGGGGGCCTTGGTGTGCCTCAGTTTCCTCATCTGTGAAATGGGTTTAGCAATGCCTGTCTCGTAGGATAGTACAAGGCCCAAGGAGCTCCTGACACATCCCGGGACCTCAGTCAGTGTACATTATCCTCCATGGTTGGAGGATGTGATTTTAAGCTGGTATTTCCAAAACCATTTTTTTAATGCAAGCGATAGAAATAACATTTCACGTCTGAACCCAACACACTCCTTTATATAAAATTGAAACGCTGGTATTTTCTTTTTGGTCATTTTCTGTGCTCTTTCCTGTTAAAAATGTTTCTTGTGACCAAACATGAGCCACAGCCTGCAGTGACAAGTGCTGCTGCAAACTGCCACGCCATGCCGGGTGCCAGGCTAAGCTTGGATGGGCATGTCAGACGTCAGGCACACATTCCTCTGCACCCCTCCACCTCTGCCCCATTTCTGCCCCTCCTGGGTTGGCTGAAGGACTCTGCTCTGAGACCCGGCCTCAAGCTGCCCCGGGAGGGCTGGAGTCAGGCCCCACCTCCAGAGCATACAGGAGGTTCTGCACGTCTGCCCGCTGGTTCCCTGGACAGCCTCACGCAGGAAGGGCCTCCCTCATGGGAAGCAGGGCACTGCCCACCCCAGCATTTGCGGCAGCCCTTGGTGAGATCCCATCCCTCCTGGGATCTGAGGCTCAGCCCCGGGCGCCATGCCCCGCTCTGGCACGTGTGAGCTCACCACTGTGGGGTCAGGCCTGTGTTATGGAGGAGGAAAGGGGGCCTGGAGAGCTGCAGACGCAGCGGAGACCTCCTGGCCCCTGAACGGTGGGTCTGTGTGCGGAGCCCAGCTTTCCATCAAGGCTCTGGGGACGGTGACAGCCCGCACTCACTCCGCCACTCCCGTGTGCCTTGCGGCAGTAACGCGGTCCTCGCCACAGGCCTGGGAGGTGTTACAGCCCGTTTTACGGTGAGACTGAGGCATGGGCATGTTAAAAGGCTTGCTCAGAGCCTCGCAGCTGGAAGGTAGGGCTAGGACTCAAAGCCAAGGACGGTGTTAGGGCCACTGTACCATCCTTCCACCCTGACAAGTCCTCTCTCGTCCCTCGTGGGCCCTGGAAGATTCCACCCCTCCTCCACCTGTCAGTACCCTCAGTGAACGTCCCCCTTTCAACTCTACCACTTGCCCTCTGTGTGAGCCCGGCGAGCCCCGCAGCCTGTGGTGCCATGGGGGCATTCGGGGTCCAGTCACTTGATTCCCGGAGGCGTCTCATGGCCCAGCTCTTGGACCCCGGGACCTCCATTCAGCCGTGAGACGCCGAAGCCACTGTGCTGCTCAGCTCGAGGCGGAGCCCCTGCCTGGGCCCAGCCTGCTTACTGGGCGGCGGAGCGCTCGCACTGTGGCAGCCCGCAGCCCGTGGAAGCGCGGCACTGAGCGCGTTTGGGTGTGCATGCTGCTTTTTAATTACAATTTTATAGCAAAATGGGAGTCAGATGGCTGCTAAGCCCCAGAGGCTTCTCTGTGGGGTGCCCGTGTCACAGGTGTCAAACCTCTGAAGCAGACAAATGCGCTTTCCTTCTTGGAAAGTGGTACCGTAACATGTAAATAAACGGATGCCCGGGCCAACCCTGCGAGTTACAGAAGCTCAGAGAGGGGAAGTGACCCACCTAGGGTCACACAGCAGGTGTGTTGGTCCACAGAGGGAGAGCATCTGGTCCCTCCCGGGCTTCCAGGACCCTTGGCATCTCCCAGAAGTGAGGCAGGAAGGCCTGGCTTACTCCTCATGGCCTCCTGTGGAAGATGATGGACCACCTCGAACATACACTTGGGTGGGCATGGGGTTCCCTGTAGTTCCCAGCATAAGATTTCAGTAATTCCTCCCCTTATTCCTGGTGGCAAACCTTTGCCTCCCCAAAAAATACTTAAATGAGAAAAATATGTTTCTGGTTAACTAACTGGCTTTTGTTCCCTTTCCTTTTCAGCCAAGGGGTCCACTTCTTCCACACGGTAAGTGCATCACTGGGCGGGAACGCTTTCACGGTTTATTTGGTGTGTGGCAGCCCCTAAACCATACCACTGACCCTCACGCGTGTGCCCGTGGACATTGTTTCCTTTGTAACCTGCTTGCACCGGGCCTGTTTCTAGTTCTTGCTGCAAATAAGTGGGTTTCTGTGCTGTGGCAACGTCGCTCACCTGCTGTCCGCAGACAGAGAGGCCCTTATCTACCCCACAAGGACAGTGGAGAAACTCGCAAGCTCCCTGTGCTCGCAGATGTCCTGCATGCACCACAGACCCATCCTCCCCAGACCCAGTCGTGCACTCTTTCCTTCCTTCCTTCCTTCCTTCCTTCCTTCCTTCCTTCCTTCCTTCCTTCCTTCCTACCTTCCTTCCTTCCTTCCTACCTTCCTTCCTTCAGTAACTGCTGAGTACCTGGGCGCAGCGTGGCCTGGGCAGTGCTAGGTCATGGATAAATCCCGGTCAGGAGCTCAGGGTGGTGCCGTACACAAAGGACCTTGTATCGCAGTGCCAATAGAGGCAAAGAGCACGAACCCACAGGCGCAAGCTTTGAGGAGGAGGAGAAAATGGGGAAGGGACGTCAGCCTGAGGCACAGAGCTGAACCGTGCTCAGCTGTGTTGGAGAAGGTCAGGTCGGCCTGTTAACAAAGGAAAGGAGACCGCTGGGGTGGTTGTGGGCTCAGGTCTGGTTCCACGAGGTGGCTCTGGAGAAGTCCTCGTGGCTTGCGGGGGTAGCCCGGTCCCATGAGATGATTGCCCTGCTTGGGGCTCGTCATGCGGTTGTCTGTCTGCCAAGGCTCTGCAGGTTTAGGGTAAGGACTGGAGAGTTCTAGGCACCACTCCAGGGGGTCTGGAAAAGGATATTGTAAAAGCTGGCATTTGAATGTCCCTGCAGATCTTGGAAATACCTTAGTCTTACCACTGTGTCCTCGGTCTTGAAGGAGGTTGAGCTAGGTTAGGTAAACTGAGAGCTGACAGACCCGTTTTTAGACACTCTCCGTAAGTGCTTAACATGCTTAAGTGCAGAGCAGAGCGGGTCTGACCCAAAGTTTAAGGTGACAAAGGAGGCAGATACAAAATGAAGGTAGAGATGCCAAGCTTTGTCCTGCTTTTCATTACCCATTGGGCATCTGCAGGCTTCAGTGAAATGTCAGCGCTTTTTAGCAAAAGCTGCCTTTAGTGCCTCACTGTCTCGAGGCGATGGCATTGTGTCACAGAGGGCACCTTGGTCTGTTGGCTGGCGTTTCTGGGGTGTGTGGCAGAGCCCTACTCCGTGCAGCTCTGTTCTGGGCGTGGGGATACAGCAGTGAGCGTGACCGAGCGCAGGCCTTCGTGGTCAGGGATGCAGGCAATGAGCGTGGAAGAAAGCTCCAGAACGTCCTCTCAGATGGTGATGACCCTAGCACATAGGGGAGGGGGTTCACAGAGGGGCCGCCTCAGGCAGAGGAAGGGGCGCCTCTGGGGAGCTCATGTGAGTAGGGCTGTGACCAAGCAGCATGCTGAGGGGGAGAGCAGGCATGGCCAGGGCCCTGGGGTGCAATGTACAATGTGGCTGGGGCAGAGGGAAAGATAGATGTGCTGCAGACCTTTTAGTAAAATACTTTCTTAGCTTCTAGGAAGGCTTCATATGCAGTGTTCACCCCAGCAGAGCGGGGATGGCACCGCGTAGTTTATCCCATGAATGTGGGTAGCGGCATAGAAACATGGACATACATACCAACGGTGATAAATAAAATTGTAAACAGCCTCTGGTTAGATGAGGTCAGGTTTCATCCCCAAATGAGTTGTACAAATCTTTCACTTTTTTTTTTTTTTTTTTTTTTTTGTGGGTACTGGGGGGTCGACCTCATCTTTCACTTTTTTGAGCTTTGTGGATTTCAGAGTTGTAGAGCAGAAACCGGGCATCTGGAGTGGAGGCCATGGTCTGGGCCTGTGGCCGTGTGGAGGATTTTTACTCCCTGGGGGAGAATGAGCCATAGAAAGGATTGAGCAGTCTTTTGTTTTAAAAATATCATCCCAACCCCAAGTGGAAACTTGGATATAGGAAGTGTCGGTGAAGGCTAAGAGGCCTGTAGGGTCCCAGCAGATGGTGGGGGCCTGGGCCAGGGTGATGGGTGGGCTGAGAAATGGTCACGTTCCGGATGTGTTTTGAAGGCACTTGCTGATGGATTGAGTGGAGAATCGAGGACAACACCAAGGCTGAGAGTAGTGAGGGGCCGTGTCCTGAGTTGGGGGGAGCCAGAGGTGATAAGGAAATTAGTAGGCACTGCAGTTACGTGGAGCAGGACCATGTCACCTGCCCAGTGGGGCTCTGGGAAGCTTCGTTTGCCCCTCTCCTTCCCAGCAACAAAGTCCCCAGTGCCCTTGAGATAAAGCCTGCTTCCTCCTCCAGAGTCTGTAGGCAGTTTCCTGGGCCGAGCCCAGCCCAGCCTCCAGGCACCCTCCTCCCCGAACAAGTAGCACCCTCACTTCCTCCAGGGAATGCTGTCCCCTTGACCCTTTATCTTTCACAGTCCCATACTTGGCACCCTCTCTTCCAAGAGCAAGACTTCTCTCCGTCCTTCTCTGGAAAACCTCCCTTGACTCCCTGCCCACACACACCACGGCCCTCATGTTGAAGTCCTATGGCGCGGCCCCTGCTGACTTGAACAGTTTCACTCCCACCCGTCCCCACACCTCACTCTAGCCATCCTGGGTCCCTCCTGCCACACTTGGGGCCCTTGCTTTCCTGGCCACTGCGCACTGGCTTCTCTCCTGGCATGTACCACCCCCACATGTACCACCTGGGGTTCCCACAGCCCCAGGGTCAGCAGGCATGGTAGACTCTGAAAACCACAGCCCTAGAGCTGTGTCCTTTCACCTGGTCACCTCCTGCTCTTCTTTCTGACTCAGCGAGGACATGACCTCCAGGCCCAGGGGCTTCCTGTGGGCCATGCTGGTGTGCTCGAGGTGTCTCTTCACCTGTCCTCATTTTATACCACCCTTCTTGGGGACAGGGACCCTGTTCGTCATGCTCACAGCTAACGGCTCCTGATGTGGCTGGGGTGGGGGCCCCACAGAAGTTTGTTAAAGAAGCCAGTGAACCACGAGATGAACGCCATCCCTCACCACTGCTGCACTGAGTCCTGCCCTCTCTGAATCCGCAAAACCTCCTCCTCCTGCTCCTCCTCTCCCTCCTGTTTTGTTTTGTTGCTTTACTTAGTCTTTATTTGTCTTATACAATGAAGTTCTGGAAGAAAAGGACGGTGTCGGTGTCAGTGACGATAATCCCAACAGCAGTGGCAGCTACCATTTATTGAGCACTTACTCTGCTCTCTGACCCGGCCCTTTACACCATATGATCCCGTTTGCGATTTTTATTTTTCAAAAACCTCCTAACTCATTACCATCTGTCATAGGACCACGCGTCCTGCACTTGCGCACGTAGCAGAGTCCCACAAGCTGCACCCTGCAGTCCCTGATTCAGAATGTGTATTTCCAGCAAGTTCTTGGGTGCTGGTGCTGCTGTCCCGAGCCACACTTAGGGAACCTTGATCATATGGTTGAGGCAGCCAAGGCTGAGAGAAGTCGCAGGACATTCACGCCCAAGGCCGCGGTTGGAGGGTGGGACTCCAGCAGCGACTTCCCGTGGACGTGGTACTTTCCATCCTGGCTGCACTTCCCCCTGCTGTCTTCCTTCTTCCACAGAGGAGCAGACCGTTTTCTGCCCATTTCTCATTTCTGCCCAGGGAGCCACGAGATCACTTGCTGCTTTCATCTCTCTCTAAACCAAAGTGGTGGCTGCCCAGCGAGCGGCAATGGCCGTTTCCCATTCAGCGGCAGCCGGCTCAGCTTGCTGGGATCAGACGCTTGCCCCTGCGGGAGGGTGCGCGGAGGGGATCGCTGCTCTGAGCTCAAAGGGCCCTTCAGGTTGCAGGCCGTGAGGCGTGAGGCACCCGCTCTCGCTAAGTCCTTGGGTTAGGAGTGCGCAGGCCCAGGCTCATCTGTCATGACCGTGGCTCCGATAGGAGAGAGCTCTGTCTCTGCTCCCTTAATTGGGCACTGGGGTTCATCCAGCCGCCATTTGTCCCCTTGTCAAACACGCACTTTGTTTATTCGTGGGCTTCTGTGATTCTCTCATTTATCCATCTGGATTGAGCCAAGCTTGGTGCTGGGCTTGAGCTGGAGGATCGAAAGGGAAGCAGAAAAGATAACTAAGCCTGGTCGTCTACCACTTGAGATCTGATAGGAGATGAGCTCATTCATTCATTCATTCATTCAGCAAATCTTCATGGCATGCTGAGCTTGCACTCGCCCAGTGCTAGCTGTTGGGGCTTCAGAAGGGAACAAAACAGTTCTCACCCTTCCTGACACAGAACTTGCTGCCCCTCGGGGAGGCTGATTAGCTCTTGCACACCAGAAGCTTGATAAAAAATGTGCTGCAGGACTGACACGATAAGGAAAGGCAGGGAAGGAATGCAGCAGAGGGTAGGGTGTGGGGGCGATCAGGGAAGGCCTCTCCGAGGTGACGCTTAGAAGGCAGCTGAAGGACAAGCAGCTCTGGCGTGGGGCAAGAGTAGAGCAGACAGGGAGCAGCCAGTACCAAGGCCCTGAGGCAGGATCACTTGGACAGGATCAGAGAGAGGGTAGGAGGGCAGAGTAGCTGGCGCGGAGGGAGGGAGGGAGGGAGATGGGAATCCAGGCAGTGGGCAGCAGAGCCTCCCTTGCTGCTTAGGGTAGGAGGTGGATTTCACTACTGATGGGTGTGGGGGGGGTTCCAAGCAGAAAAATAATGTGACATCATCCATGCATTTTAAATGTGGAGAATGGAGGCAGGAGACAGGGAGGGGATACTTCAGGAAGCTGGGCTGCAGCAGATGAAGGGGTGGTTGGATTTGATTTATGGATTTCGGAGATGGAGCCAACCAGCCACGCTGTGGATTAGACCTGGGGCAAGAAGGAAGAGAGAAGAATCAGGGATGAGTCCCTCTTTAGCCCAAGCTCAGGGTGAGCAATAGCAGTGCCATTCACTGAAGTAGAAAGACCTGCGGAAAGGTGGGCAGGAGGAAATGGATAATTGGTTCATCTGAAATCGAGCTCTAAAAGAGAAGAACTCCATACTCTTACGATGGAGTTTGAGGGTTCAGTGAGGGTTTCCCTTAGAAAGGGGCAGGAGGACAGCCTGTGCAAAGGCTCTGAGGCAGCTTGGCCAGCATTCATTCCAAGTCATGCGCTGGGTGTCTGTGCACATGTGTTGAGGCAAGAGAGAAGACAGTGACACAAAGCAGAGTTGAAGATGGGCTAGGAGTTTTGAGCTTGTCTCAGAGGAGCAATTGGCCTGTCCCGCTCTGTTAATGAAGCCTTCCCAAGGAGCCCACAACGTAGTTAAGTCTTAAAGGATGCACAAAGGTTAACTAAGAAAAAGTGGCCATAGGGTCGTTCAAAGCTGTTGTCAAAGCGTGCAGTCGGTGGGCGGGTAAGTAAGTAAATGAGGGTGGGGGAGGAGTGAGCCCAGCGCCTGCACCCCAGGCCACAAGGCACTTCTGAGCAGGGCGGCCAGGGAGACCTGAACTAGACAGGCACGGGAAGCTGCAGAAGGCCTGGAAGCCACCGGGGCAGGGCAGATCTGCCTCCTCCCCTGCCAGCCTGTCCCCAATCCTGGAGGGCTATGTCTGTGGCCACGTGGGGTTTGCCATGTCCCAGAACTGCCATGTGAGCCAAGCACTCAAGCCAGCTCCACTAATAACCCCGCTGCCAGGCCCCACTGCTCAGTGCTGACATGACCCAGCCTGGCGTCCCCAGAGTCATCGGCTTGGGAATTTACACAACTCCTGCCCAACTGGTGTTCTGCTCTGCTCGTCACCTTGACCGTGACCCTCCAGCCACCACGCCACAGCCTCCAATTACAGAATCAAGTGCATGAACAGCTTTTTTGATTAACTGGGACATCTTGGTCTTTCTCTTTTCTTTTTTTAAACAGTAATACATAGATATTTATAATACAGAACATTTGGAAAATATGGAAACGAAAACGAAGAAAAAAACCCCACAAAGACTGGTGCTGTTAGCACTTTGCTTCCAGTTTCCCCGTACATTTTTCATCATTGAGATTATCCCACAGGGAATTGCGACTTGCCTTTTTGGTTATCATCTCTGTGTAATCATTTGTAATTTAAAAAAAAAAAAAGCTAAAGTCTCATAAATCTTTGAAGTCTTAATCTGTAGATTTATCCTGATTTCCTGGCAGACACTGAAGGTCTGAACTTCCCCACCACCACCCTGCTGAGCCGCACATCTCTGTACACAAAGATTTTTTTGTTTTCTTTTTGTTTGTTCTGCAGTCCTGAGGATTGAACCCAGGGCCTTTGCGCTGAGCTACGTCCCCAGCTCTTTTTTTATTTCGAGGCAGTGTCTCACTAAGTTGCCCAGGCTGGGTGTGCACAACCATGCCCAGCTTCTGAAAGCATTTTCGATATTGAATTCACAACAAAGTGCAGTTGTGAATCAAATATTCTCTTGATTTTGTCAGCTGCTGCCCTGAAGGGTGGCCCTGGCTTGTATCTCCCAACAGTGGTGTTATTGAAAGCACCGGTCATTGTCACCATACTCTCCCCAGACCACCTTCTCTGAGTATTATCATTTTTAAAGTTCCTGGCCAACACAGGTTTAAAAAAAAGACAAAACAACAACAAAACAGTGCGTTGCTTAAAAAAAAATCCTTGTTAGTGAGATGGGTCCCCTTGTCCAAACATTTGATAAGCAGTGCTTATTTCTGTTGTGAATCATTCATCCGCATCCTTACCCATATAGGAAGTGGAACCTAAATGTTATTCTTATCGATTTGCATGAGCACTTGAGATAGCGCTGGTATTTTTATCTGTGTCTCTTTCCTTTTTAGGTTGCATGAGCCCGAGAAGAATGCCAGAGAAATCACCCAGGTACAGTCCTTGGTGAGCTGCCCTGCCTGGGAAACTCAGGGCGTGATTTCCCTGCAGCCACCCGAGTTGCAGATCCAGTTCTAAATTAGGGCTCTGTCCCCAGGGAAGGGGGAGGGAGGGTGGAAAATCCATACATTGTTAGTTTTTCCCTGTGCTCTGCTGATTCCTTCTCTCTGCTCCAGCTGAGAGGCTCTGGTGCAGCCTTCTTGGCTCATTGGTGCCCATTCAGGGCGCAACTCCAGAAGCACCGTTCTTCATGTGCCCCTGAAGTCAGGCTTTGGCATCTGCTACTGTGGATCGCTCCTTCTGCCCCCTGGCACTTGTTCAAGCCAGTTCCTCTACCAGGGGTGCACTGTCCACAGCTCATCCCCGCCGTCTCCTTGCAGCCACTCCTCCCTAGAAGAGTTGCACAGCAGGACCTGCCAGGGCCTCTCTTGCCTCTGCTGATGGAAAGACCTTGTGTCACTAATTACCTCTCACCCAGGCGCCCTCCCCTGACCTGGCAGTTTCTCCTCAACATTGCAGAGGAGACTTCATAGGCAACATAGCTGGCCTGTTTCCAAGAAACAGAGCCCTGCCTGTCACCAGCTGACGCTGTCGGACCACGGAGGCACAGGGCTTCTCAGCGCCTGGTAATGAGACAGACCCTGCTCTGACCCGGGCCGAGAGCGGCAGCTGTCCTTGACATTCCCGGGTGGTTGGCATCGTTTTAGACGTAATCTGTGGAGGGCCAGGCTGCTGAGAGGGCAGCAGGGCGGTGTTTGTAGGCCAGGCACCTCGGCCTGTCGTCCTGAGCTGCCGCAGCCCTGGGCACAGGCTCGGGTCGTAATTAGCAAATCTGAAACAGTTTCCAGCCGTGCCAGAGAGAGATCTTCTCCCCGTTCACTTCGGGGCGTTCTTCTGGGGAGAGGGTGGGGACGGTGGGACGACCTGGTCACCGAAACCTATAGAAATCCACGTTTAAAGATGACTGAGCTCCCACTAAGAGCGGGAGCGGGACACTCATGACTCTGCTTGTGCTGGGCGGCAGGACCGTGCCTCAGTCCCAGCGACAGGCGGGACTCCAGCAGTGTCCAGCAGTGTCCACCAGGGCTTCCCAGACAGCGGTGCGTGCGCGTCTGCAGGCTCGGGACGTTGGAGCTACGGTGTGGGACGACCACAGCTCCAGGGTCCAACAGACCGCGGTTCTTTTCCAGCTGGGTGACTTTGAGTGACCGAGGCTCGTAGGTCCGAGTTCATCACCTGTGAAATAGGCTCAGTGATTCTCCCAGGCGAGGTGTGGTGAGGCCTAAATGAAGCGACCTGTGGGACTGGGAGGGGCTGGCGAGTCCTGAGAGCCGGACGAGCGCCCGCCATCGCGCTCGGCGAGGGCTGCGCTGGGGCCGGGGGGCCTTGCTCCGCTTCTGAGCGCAGAGGCTGAGCAGGGGGAGCAGAGTCTGTAATTCGCGTGAAGCTTCGAGGCACCGTTGCCAGTGTGGAGATGAGCATGTGGGAGGGGTTCCGGTTGGCAAGCGGCTGATGATGATTGGGAACCTTTATTGAAAGTAAGTGTTGCACCGGGGGTGTAGCTCAGCGGCACAAGCACCTGCCTGGCAAGCGCAAGGTCCTGAGTTCGATTCCCAGTACAAAAAAAAAAAAAAAAAAACACAAGAAAGTAAGTGTCGCCGGGCGTGGTGGTGCATGCCTGTAATCCCAGCACTTGGAGGCCAGGCAAGGGGATTGCTGTGAGTTCAAGGCCAGCCTGGACTACAGAGTGAGACCCTCTCTCAAAAAACCAAAAAAAAAAAAAAAAAAAAGAAAGTGTCGCACATGCCAGGTTCTGTTCTAAATGTTTACCTGGATGATTTCGTTTGATCCCCACAGCGGCCCTGGTGATAGAAACTATAATTTTCCTTATTTTACAGATGAGGAAACTGAGGCCCAGAGAGATTAAATGCATTGCCCAAAGTCCTTCACGTAGAAAAGGCAGAACCAGGATTCAAACCCAGACCTTCTGATTCTAGAACCTTTACCTCCAATTCATCCACCCAATCATCCATCCATCCATCCATTCAGTTAGCCAGGCATCTGTTCACCCCTTCAAAAAAATGGCACTTCTGTGCCAGCCTTGACGTGTGTATCATAACAAAGGACCCGTGAATATTTGTTGAATAAACACATGCGTAAATGAGTGCCCTCCCCCGGGAGACCACACCTGCTCAGGCTCCAAAGTAGGTACAGTCCCTGGCAGTGGTGCTGTGAGGAGGAAGCCTGGGCCCTGGGCCCAGCCAGTGCCATGGAGGGCAGGGAGGGCAGGGAAGCACCTTTAGGATGGAGGGATATGCGGACTGAGATGCACATGGTGGATTAGAATTCCTTATAAGGAGAAAGAAGGGCGGACACTCTGGACAGAGAGAGGTGTGGGAAAAGGGAGATGAGAACTGTGGGTGGCTCCAGCCGAGAGGTGCTGCTGGCGCAGGGCTGAGAGGTGACCACACTAGCGTTTCAGAAAGGCCCATCAGGAGGAAGTGAGGCCGGACCCGGGTAACTTTGACAAGAGACTGAGCCTAATCTGGGGCTGAGCCCATGGGGCCAGGACCAACCAGACTTGGGACCCAGTTGGTGGACAAGCAGATTGAGGGTTCCAGAATGGCTTTCTCTCCATCTCCTTTAGATCCAGGACACGAATGACATCAACGACATCACATATGCAGACCTGAATCTGCCCAAGGAGAAGAAGCCCGCTCCCCAGGCCGCCGAGTCCAACAACCACGCGGAGTACGCCAGCATTCAGAGCGGCCCGCCGTCCCGGCCGGAGGACAGCCTCACCTACGCCGACCTGGACATGGTCCACCTCAACCGGGCGCCCAAGCCACCGGCCCCCAAGCCCGAGCCATCCTTCTCGGAGTACGCCAGCGTCCAGGTCCAGAGGAAGTGAGTGGGACTGCTTGGCCTCAGGCCCGTCCTCACGAGCTTTCTTGTCCCACATGGAGGGGCCGTGATGAGGACAGCCAGCCAGTTCTCGATGGCCAGGAGGCGCAGGCCCTGGGACCAGGAGTGAGGGTGGCTCTTGTCTGCCACCCCCCTTGGCTCTTCAGCTCGTCCAGGACAGCCCTGCCCCCAACCCTGTCCCATTCTGGAGATCGATGTGGCTGAACCAGCCAGGGAAGTGGCCTGGGAGCCAACCAGAGCCACCTGGGGTCCAAGAACCGCTGTGCCTCTGGTCATCAGGCACTGGTCTGGGCACGGTCTTGGAGACTCCAGGCTGCCTCCTCAATGCTCTGGAGCCTGGTCTTCCAGGAAGATGCCACCTCCTCCTGCTTTCTCCACCCAGCTGGGGCTTCAGGAAAATTTTCCCTTTAGGTCGAACTGCTCCGTCCATGGAGAAGCTGGAAAAACTGAGGTCTATGTCCCAAGACTTGGCGAGGTTGCTGCCGACAGTCCTGCCCCCCCACCTTGGGCCCCTCTGTGACTCCCAGGGCACTGATCAAGCTGATGGGGTGCTCTGTGTGGCCCTGCCTCTCCTTTCCACACCCAAGCTTGCTTCCTCCAGCTAGCACTAACTCAGCAGCATCGCCGTGGACGCCTGTAAATTGTTGAGAAATGTGAACTGTGCAGTCTTGAAGCTGAGGTGTTAGAAAACTTGATCTGTGGTGTTTTGTTTTGTTTTGTTTTATTTTTTCTTAAAACAAAAGCAGCATTATCTTGGCTCTTTGTCATGTGTTGAAATTCATGGTTGGGTCTTGTAAAGTCAGGTTTTAATGGCTTGTTATCCTGGAGGGATTTTCTTGCAGCGGAAGCTGTTTCCTCCAAGGCTCAGAGCCCTGAGGTTGGGGAAGTACTGTCCCTTCAGCTGCCGGGTGGGGACATTCGTTGAGCCTTCTCTCTGGGACTCAGTTCGGCCTTCTCTCCGGGCCCAGCCGTGTGGCAGGCTACTGCGGTAAGTGCTACCTGCCCAGTGCTGCTCCACGCCACAGCCTCATCCAAATCTGATGCCTCAGTCTGCTCTTCCATACAGAGGGGAGAGGGACAGTGACACCCTCCCCACCACCTCACAAGCACTTTAGGGACATGCAGAAGGGACGGACACTGAGCCAGGCCATCTGCCCCACCCCTTTAGCCATCACCCCCTTACAGCTCTCTGAGCTGATCTTGCATTTCTGCTCTCAGACCCCCCTGGGATGAAACTGGAATGGATCCCAGTCACAGCCAGTGCAGCGCAGCGGTGAGCCACTGCTGGTCTGCCCTCTGTCCCTCTCTCGGGCTGGGCTGAGGCTGTGACACGTTACTTTCTGACCCCTCCCTTCCAGGTGGGTGCAAGGGCCTGCCTGGGCACCGGGCCAGCCAGCGTTACAACCTTGGTTACTGGGTCTTCCCGTGTAACTCACAGAGCTAGGACACTAATGTCCATGACTCTGGGCAATAGGATGCCAGGGGATTCTGGGCCCGGGCTCTCCGAGCAAGAAGCTGAGCCGTGTTTCCGCAGGTGCGGCAGGGGGACTTCGGGAGCTCAGCAGAGAGCAGCTCTCTGTGGTCAGCGACTTGGTGTCATACGGGATGGCATGCAGGAATGAGCTGAGCCAACAGGCCATGTGGGCAGCATTGGCCGAACAAGCCAGGGCTCCTCTGTGGCATCTGGGAGCTGCAGCGCCCCAGCCACCTGCCCAAGCTGTTGCCCGTTTTCAAAGGGTTGGCTCATAAGCCTTCATCTCCCTCTCTCCTGCTCAAAGAGAGCACCTGCGTGTGTGCAAATGTGTGTGTGTCCGTGCACACACACACACAGGATTTTAAAAGAATGTTTTCTTGGTGCCATTTTAGTTTTGTTTTATTTTAATGGGGGGGTAAGAGAATGAGGCCACTGAGGCAGGCGTGTGGCTTTAGCTTTGGCTGGGCAGCCTGGAGCGTCCTCATGCCGTGTGTTTGGAGCCCCAGGAAACGGAAGAGGTTGAAACAACCCTGCGGAAGGAGTGTGGTTTCAGGAGTTTATTTTCAGACTGTTGGGAAGGAAACAGGCCCCATTTTGTATATAGTTGCAACTTAAACTTTTTGGCTTGCAAAATATTTTTGTAATAAAGATTTCTGGGTAACAATGATATCTTGGGTGTTGTGTGTCCTTATCTTTGGGATTTTGTCCTTGGGCCTCCTTCGAGGCTGCTGTCTGCCTGTCCTGGGTACCTAGGTGAGGACTGAATGTGGCCCCAGGCTTGGGATCGATCTGCAGTCTTCAGTCTGCTCCTCCATCTTCTGACATAAACCCATTTCCCCCAGCTGCAGGGAAGCCGGGTAAGCTTGAGACAGACATCCTGACAGACCACTGAGCCTGAATCCTGCCTCTGCCGCTTCATAGCAATGGGAATTTGGACAGCTTACCTCTCTGAGACTCAAGCTGCCCATCTGCATAATGGGGGCAGCTCAGCCCCTGCTAGGGTTCCTGGGAGCATTAAGGAGATAACCAGCACTGAGCCCCGTGCACTTCACAAGGCAGGCCTTGCCGAGCCCTAGCCTGCAGAGCAGAGGCCTGTGGCCCCTCGTTCCTGGCAGGCTCTTGGGCAAGCGGCTCACCCCAGCCACAGCCTCACTCTGACCAAGTGCAGGTCTAATGCTTATCCTATAATATCCTTGCCAGAAGATTATGGCAAGTGCTGATTATATAGTAGGTGCTCAATAAATGTTAGTTTCCTTGTCTTCCCTCTATTAGAATATTATTGATAGTAATAATAATGGAATAATGTATTAATATAGAATTCATATTAGTGCTTACTATGCGTAGCACTTTGCATTGAGACCATTAAACTTTACCATTCCGTGAGGTCAGTACTCTCATTGACCTCATTTTGTAGACAAGGCTCAGAGAGGTGGTATAACTTATACAAAGTCACACAGCTGATGGGTGATGTGGTATGGCGGGACTTCGAACTCCAGCTGCCTGACTTCGGTGCCAGATTCCTGACCACTGAGTCAATGATGAATTCATCTCATAGCAGAGTGACTGCAGAATCAACAATAGCTGGTAAAAGCTGCAATGGGTACTTCGCAGTTGTTAACTCCTTTCGTCCTCCCAGCCACCATGTGTGATAAGAACTCATAAAAAAAGAAGTCATTTCCCCAGGTTGGAATGGGGACCTGACTCTTCCCCAGCACACGGCACTGATAGCCTCTGTCACTGCTGGATAGCTACGCTGGTGCCCATTCGCAGAAAGGAACATCGAGGCCCTGGAAATGCATGTTGATATGGCCCATCTCACACAGTGCATCTTAAGACAGGCTAGGACTTTTATTCAATCCACTGGGGGTCACCCCCAACCCCGGTCCATGCGATCAGGGTCACCAGAGCCGAGGAGCCTCCTTCAGGGCTCAGAGAGGACACCTGTGTCACAGGCCAGGATCTGGGCTGTGCCCAAGAACTCAGCAGGCTCCTGGCCCCCACCCACCCTCTGCCCTTGCCTCCTTTGGGGCCCAGGCCGAGAAATATATGTGCTGCTTGCAGGGTTGAGGTGTTCAAGGCATGAATCCAGGCCAAGGGGCGTTTCCGGGAAGTGGGGATGATGCACTGCATGTCCGGGCAAGGAGACTTGGGGATGTCTGTTACGCAGCTTCTCCACAGTCCAAATCTCCAGGGCTGGAGGCTGGCAGGTGAGACAAAAGTCAGTGGGCACCAAGTGGCGCTTTTCCTGCCCACCAGGACATCAGTCAAGCATTTGGCGATTATCGGGCACCTGCTTGGAGCAAAGAGGGGTGCTCAGGGTCCCTCCTTCAGGGAGGACCAGACCAAGGCCCTGCCTTCTGCCTTCCAGAGTCCTCACCCACTTGACACACGCGCTCAGGAAAATCTCTCCGCACAGAGAACACCCAACTGCGAAGGTCCCGTGTCCTCCAGTGTGTTCCCAAAGCCAAGATTGGACCTGCATTTGTTTCACTTAATTTTTAAATAAGCACATACTACATATCAGACACTCCTAAAGTCCGTACAAATATTAACTTATTCAGTATCAAATCCCCCCACCCTCTTATCCTATAAGATACATACTGTGATTGCCGCCCATTTAATAAGGATTAAGCATCTTGCCAAAACCCTCTGCTGGATGGGCGTGATGGGGGGCCGGAGGCTCCCAGAGAAATAACAGGGTCACAGACACGAAGTGCTCAGTGTGCACGGGACTCTGTCAGAAGACAGGAAATAACAGGGTCTCGCCACTGAAGCTTCGGCGTGTCAGCCTGGTCACCGGGCAGCAGCGGTGCCCTGCGCCTCCCGGGGCTTGGCCTGTCACTGCCGGGGTCTCTGGTGCCTGCTGTCACATCACACTGCATTTGCCCAGGGTCTTGGCTTATTTTCCAAACACAAGATTATGACATTAAAAATGCTTTTGTGCAAAACCTTGGTGACAGAGGTCAGAGAGTGGCTACCCTTGGAAAGAGGCCCAGAAAGCCTGAGGGAGCAGATGTTCTGAGTGTGCGCCCCTGGGGACTGTCCCTTGGGGTTTACATGTGCAAAACCTCTTCAGGCCGCACACTCACCCTGTGTAAGTTATACCTCAAATCTTTAAAATGACAGCCGCCCCATCACCTGCCCCAACTTTTGTTGCCTGCTCCTGTCTGATAGTTTCCTTAAAACAGTGCTAATGCCTTATCCTTCGTCCTCAAACCCAGCGCAGCGTCTGGTGCAGGCAAGGGGCCCGAGGAGTGCTGTCGAGTTAATTTGAAAGACAGCATCCCAGTGACCAAAATAGCACCTGAAACAGTGAAAGAAAAAGTGCCCAGCTGGGCAGGAAGAGCAAGGACAGCTAGAAGGACAGCCATTTATCCGTCATCCTTCACCTCAGACTCTCTTAACTACTCGGCCTTCCACATGCCCTACGCCCTCCCACTCCTCCTCCACTGTGGCCATGGAGGCAGCTGCCCACAGCGTCTTTGCCCTGCAACCTTGGGCAAATGGCTCACCACCGGGCCTCAGTTTTCTCACCTGTGAAATGGGGACAGTAGCGGCCTGCACCTACAGGGCCAAGTGAGGGCTGAATGAGAGAACTTCTCACCCTCTGCGACAGTGCAGCGCTGACGGTGCTCAACGCATGCACACGAGTGTGCACACACACTCATACAGCCATACACCCTGACACACGTTTGCTCACACTTCTTCACACATAGTCACACCGATGTTCCCTCACATCCACACACACATTCACACCCACACAGCGAGGTCGGGTTATCAGAGGAGCTCTGTAGCGCTGCTCTCCTCTCCTGGCTGAAATAACCGATTCCCTCCTCCCCTCATTTGCCTGAAATGGCTCCCTCTTAACCAATTTTGAGGGCCAACACCTTGCCTGATTTTTGGGTCCTCTCCGCTACACCTCTGCCTGACATCTTAGAGGATATTTCCTGTCCCTCTCCAGCCACGGTGGGACTCTCTGCCTTGGCTTTCTGTCTCACCAAATACCAGTAGAATCTGCCCTGGCTCTGCAGTGAGCCGCACCCCTGTGACTTGGTGCCCCCGCCACGAGACCACGAGCCCCAGAACTTCATGTCCTAACTGGGACACAGGCCCCAGGATAAGAGAGGCTATACCCACCCCATGCCAGATAGGATGCTGGCCGCTTGAATTCTTCATTTCACAGAGCTTTGACATCCTTTGCAAATTGGTGCTGCGATGTCCATTTCACAGATAAGATCCCAGAAGTGACGAAATAAGCTCATTCATTCATTTAGCTAATCATGATTTCTCAAGTTCTTACTGGGAAACTGACCCTGTGCAAAATGCTGAGAATAGGATGTGGGCAAAAGATGGGTCACACCCGTATGCGCTCATGGGGGTGAGGGAGAAGGGACAGCTGGCAGTCCCAGGGCGGAGGGGAGAGCTGCAGGGAGAGGCTGTCCGACACGCAGCACGAGCTCATGAGTAAGGGGACCGGCAGGCAGGCAGCGCCAGTTCTAAGACCAAGCAGCTCTAGAGGCTTTCAAAAAGGAAAGTGAGAATAAAAGGTCTAGGTTAGATATAAAAACTGGCTGATGCCCTACAAGGTGATAAAACCACACCTTTGGAGTTGTCTTTTTTCGCAGATGAGAGTCATTTGTGGCACTACCAGACAAAATCTGCAAATTAGCATGTACTATAACTGTGTAAAATCTGGGCCCTAACTAAATAGCAAAGGCAGACGCGGGTATATCCCTTGAAAGAATGAACTAATCTTAATGGCTCTTTTTTTTTTTTTTTTTTTTGTGGGTACCGGGGGGTCGACCTCAGGACCTTGCGCGCCAGCAGGCGCCCGTGCCGCTGAGCGATATCACTGGCCCTTTTTTCGTATGTGGGATCCGGGAGTCGAACTTGGGCCCTCGCGCTTGCCGGGCAGGCGCTTACGCCACTGAGCCATCTCACCGGCCCAATGGCTCTTTTAAATAATGCCCCAGTATAGCGGCCAAAGGAAATGTCACTTTCTTTTGCCTTATTTCCAATCTTGGGATACTTTTTCTCATTAGAGGAAAATGAATAGGCCTCACTCACTGCTTGGGGCAGAAAAAGAGGAAATCCCTGAGCTGAAACCTAGAGGATGAGTAAGAATGGTGCCAAGGAGCTGGTGCCCGCCAGAGACCAAGCCCCTGCCAAGCCCCTTCATGGCTCTTTACATCACCTTCTGCACTGGCAACTCCAGCTTCCAGACACTTTCTAAAATGAGCCACAGGGCCTTTGCACATGTTGATCCCTCTGCTGGGAACACTTGCTGGGTCTTTGTGCTTGCCCACCATTCCAGAGACTAGGCCGAATTCCTCTGTTAGACACTACCATGGTAAAATAACCATTCCGGTGCTTCTCCTTTGGAGCCCTTGTCACAGTTGGTAATTATACATAGACCTGGTATTGCTTAACGTCCTTCTCTACTATCCTAGGAGCCGTCTCGCTGTCAGGAGGATGCTGGCTCTCTCACCCTTTCGATTCTCATGTCCAATGCACAGGAGACGTCCAGCAAGTATCTGCTGGGGGGAAGAGTGGATGGATGAAGGGATAAGAGTATGAGTGGATGAGTAGACAGATTGATGGATGCATGGGAGGACAGACGGATGGATGGATAGAGAAAGATGGATGGATGGATGGATGGATGGATGGATGGATGGATGGATGATGGGTGAATAAGGAAGGAGGAAAGAGAGCAAAGGGAGAGAAAGAAGGACATAAAGGCTGGAGACTGTTCTGCATTTTAAGAGAACTGAGAGCCAGGCAGCAGGTTTAGAACCAGGTTCCAGCCCCATCCCCTTAACTGTCCCCACAGAGTTATTCTGCCTTTCATCATCATCCTGGGCTCAGAGCAATCACTTTTTTAAGAAAAAGATCCCTGCTCCCTGACAGGAAGGAGCCAGTGACCCTTGTTCATGCCTTTGGTGCCTCTGCTAGGAAAACTGGGGCTATACTTAGAAAACAGGGTGAAAGCCTGCAAAGCTTTCTCTACCCTGACATTGCACAACTCCGGTGCAGCTGGTTAAGTGGCCCAACTTTGAGAGCTGCCAGGGATCTGCCACTCAGCAGGCGCATCCTCCCGGGCCCGCTTCAAGGACAGCAAGCCAAGCCCTTGTGGTGGAAGGTGCCGTGCCCACCCGCCTGGCCTTCTGCCCGTAGCCCCATTCGGCGTAGGGTCAGCTGCTGGGCAGCCAGGAATGTGCGTCCAGCCGCAACCCCGCTTCCAGAATGAGGCCGGGTGAGAGTTTAATGGCGAGGAGGTGCAGCCTGACTGACGCTGTCGGCTGGGTTCAGCCATGGCTCCCCGGGTGCCGGTAAATGGACCCTGCGCCCATGCAGATTAAAGCATTATCACTCATATTATGTGTGGGGCGCAAAGACATCTGAGCAGCCAGGCCTGGAGCTGCCATTACTGCAGGACCTTTGCTGAAAATTTTTTCTTGGGGCAATTAAATCCTCAGCTGTCTCCTCACAAGGAGTGCCAGCTTGCATTTTAATTATCCTTAAAAGAGGGAAGTAGGGGAAAGGACATGCAGCAAAGAATTAAAAAATAACAGCTTGCTGTATAAATACAGCCAGTCCTCCACGGCTACATATCCCTTCGTGGCTTTCTCCCCCATTCCCTCCTCGCTGACCTTCACCTACTGAGCTCCAGTTGCCCGTCACCAGCGGGGCCCTCTCTAAGGGGAAGGGGAGGTGGTGGCAGGGAGCAGCCCGAGTGGGGAATGCATGCCGGTGTTGCAGGAGCGTTGCTCACGGGATCGCCTGCTCTTCCCCGCATTTTGTGAGGCGGAAGTTATTAACCTCACGTTATAGATGAGGAAACTGAGCCTGGGAAAATGATTGGTAATATTGTGACTCGTGGCAATAAAAAGAAGCTCACAGACATGCGACAGGATGGGTGAGTCTCAAAAAACACAATGCTAAACCAAAGAAGCCAGAGCTAAACAGTGCATTTATGTCAAGTTTTAGAATCATGAAACCATCTACAAGGTGCCAGGAAGAGGCAGAGGAAAGTTCTCGGGAGATGGCAATATTCTCATCCCTGCCTCATTCGGGATGTTTCAATATGGGCCATGTTTCAATATGGGTATTTGTTGATCAGAGCTCATCAGACTGCACACTTAACTAGGGTGAGTTTTATTATTTGTAAAGTATACCTTAATACAATTTATTTTAAAGGAAAACAATGAGCCTGGTACGGTGGCATATGGCTGTAATTTCAGCACTCCGGGAGGCTGAGGCAGGTAGATCTCAAGTTAGAGCCCCACCTGGGCAATAATATAATATTGAGTTAATATTTATCTAGGCCTGACTGCGTGCCAATTTTCTTGTACTTCCCATGTGTTGGGCCATTTATCCTTCACACCAGTACATGATGCATGTGTGAGGGCCCATTTGCCAGAGGAGGAAACTGAGGCCCAGCAAAGACGATGGCAAGTAGGAGGCACAGCATGGGTTCAAAGTCAGGCAGGGTGCCCACTGCACTTAAGTCTTCAAAACAAAGTCCAAGTTCACCTAACTGTTGAGCACCAGGGCAGGACGGTCCTGGAGTCTTTCCAAGGTGATGAAACCAGTGGAAGAGTGAAAATACGTCATTCATCAGAGAAATATCTACTCGCTGTCTACTGCAGGTCAGACTCCCCAGGAGACACATGAAGAGCAACAGACAAATCCAAGCCTTTGTCTGGGAGGAAAGGGACCCCAAATAATCAGGAGAAATGTGCACCACGGCCAGTGGCAGGTGCCTCCCAGAAGGGAAGTTTAAGGGAATGCAGATGGACACTCACCCACATCACACCCTCCTCTCAAAATTGCAAGGAAATGAGCTGCCACCCCAGTGGGCACCAAATTCCTGAGCCACCTGCTCTTGACTTAATTTCCCTTCCAAGGCGTGAGTTCTGCTGATGCAGGGCTGGTGGCAAGGGCTCATCTTTCAGGGGCTGCTACAAAGGCCCTTTGAAGTCACTGCCCTGCACCTGGCACCGTGAGCCTGAAGCTCAGCTATTTCAGAAATGACTCCTGCACATTCCCGTCACAGGCAGCCCAGAGAGTCACATTCCAGCACGTGGGAGTGGCAGCATGGTGGCAGCTGGGAGCACCTGGGCCCCCATGGAGGACACCTGTCTTGAGCCAGGCCATATGGAACTCTGTGTGGCCCTGGCTCAGGAAACTGGGACGTGGCTTTGGGATGGGGGAGCCTCAGCATTTGCATCACCCACATTTGCGTCCTCGGGTAGCAGCTATTGTGTATGCTTTGGGTACACAGCGCCCCTGGTTCCCAGGCGAGCACAGAGAAGGGGGTGGCCTGCCCAGGTCACTCGGCGCTGTAGGAGTAGAACTGGCATCTGTACTCGACCAGGGACTTCACGGCCTGCTCAATCTCCATGAGATGACCACTCCACCTCACTTAGAGAATATTTTTGGGAAGCTCAGACCCTCCAAATTCCTGGATCCTCCACTTCTTAGTTGTGTGACCTTGGGCAATTGCTGGCCTCTGTCAGTTTCCTCTGTCAATGAATGGTGCCAAAAATCGTACCAACGCCAGGGAATTATTGTAAAGGTCAGATGAGATAAAATAAATGGAAAAGTAGTTAGAAGTGGGCCCAAATGGTTGTGAGCCCTCAAAAACTGGCAGCCTTGCCAATTGTGTGGACCGTATTTATTTATGTTTTTCATGAATGGGCTCCTATCTACTGTGTATATTGGGGGCACCTTCCACATAAGACCTTGCTCTTTCGGACAGCGTCAGAGCATTCTGGCCTCCATTCCGTCGTCCACAAACACAGAGGGGGCAGCTTCCGTGCACTAGGCACCCTGTCAGGTCCTTTGCTCTCTCCTCTAGTGGGAGAGATAATTAAGAAAGATACATAATAAATAATTACATATATAAATAAATACATAATAAATAATTACTTAATAAATAATTGAGACCACATCACCTTGTGATGAATGCTATGAAGAAAATGAGATGGGCAAAGTGATGGAGAGGTGTGGGCTGGGAGAGGAAAGCAGTGTAGACATATGACCTTCACACAGCCCCCAGAAAAGAAGGGGCAAGGGAAGAGCCCGGGTAGAAAGGACCCAGAGGAGGGGCCGTGAGGGCCAAGGCTGGGAGATGGGACTAAGCTGGGAGAGGAAGAGAATGAGCAGTTTTGAGAGGAAATGGCTGAGGCAGGCCAGGCTCCATGAGACTAGGCCTGTAGGCCCGGGATAGGAGGTGCAGGGCGGGGGTTGGGTTTTATCCTGAGAGAGAAGCACAGCCCTTGGAGCCAGCAATGGCCTGGGAGTCTGAATGGGAAGGAGGGAGACCGTCAGGCCTGGAGTCACAGAGGCCCACGCAAAGGTGACGGAAGCAGGGACCAGGGAAGCAGCCTGCAGCTTGGAACGCAGAAGCCACAGGACCAGCCCGTGGGAGAAGGGGTCTCAGGAAAAGGAGAAACAAGTTGCTGCTGACAGATGTCACCATAATAATTTAATTAACAAACTCCCTAGTGAGAAACATTCGGGCTGCTGCTATTTCTCCACTGCTTGGAAGCAATTTTGTTATAAACATCACCGCACAGAAATTCCCACAAGTGAGGGGTTGGGTCAGAGTGAATGTTTTTGATCATTTCCAGATCATCTCATTTCCTCCATTCTGCTCCCATCCTGCTCTCCAGGGCTGCAGCTCCCCACCCGGCTTTTCCCCACCCTCGAGCTCCTGGGAACACCCGGCCCTGTGCCACACGAGCCCACATCTCAGGTGCGTCTGGCCTTCCCGGTGCGATCTGGAATTACAGATCCTTAAGAGGCACGCTCGGACCCAGCTCCATAGCTACAAAGACTGGCAGGGGGCCTCCTTTTCCAGAGGGAGTCAAAGAGAAGCTTCCGACACCCCAAAGTGGCCAATTTACCCCTATTTTTCCAGTCACCCAGAAATTCGCTTTTCTTTCTGTTCAGCCCTGAAAACGAGGCCCTGGCTGAGGCCAATGCTAAAGGCCCGCTGCAAACTCCTCCCCACGGCGCTGTCCTCTAAGTCCTCAGCTTCCACCCCTCCGGCTGCACCTTCCCACCTCCTTCCTGTCCACACCCCGCGCTGTGTCCACCCCTGCCGGCTGCAGACCTTCTGCCTCCATCCCACACCAGCTCAGCCGCCAGGGGTTCCTTTTCATATGTGGCCCTTTTAAAGGAAGTATTTTCCTTTAATCAGCAGCCACTGCATCTGCGAAGGTCTTGAAGCGTCATTTCATTACTTTTCCGTCACTTAGGGCTTATTCATAGCATTGATTTGGAGGAAGGAGAAGGGTAGCTAAGATGGCAGAGCTTCACAACCAGCGTGCATATGACATTTCATTTTAATGTTGGCATTTATGCTTTTGAAGATGGCTTATGTTGTTTTCCCAAGACTGACCTCGTGGGTTACTTAATCCAGAAAGGCTTTTGCAACGCACTGCTTCTTAATATAATCATCTCTCCTTATCCGTGAGCTATGAGTTCCAAGACCCTCAAACTATGGGTGGCACAGAATTCTACCTGTGCTGTGTTTTTCCCTACTCATATGTGTCTACAATATAGCTTAATTTATAAATTAGGCACAGGAAGAAATAAATACCAATAACTAATAATGAAATAGAACAATCATAGCAATGTACTGTAATAAAATTTATATGAATATGGTGTCTCTCTTAAAAGAATCAAAACAAAGATTAATATTTTCAGACCACAGTTGACCTCGGGTAACTAAAACCATGGAAAGCGAAACTGTGGATGAGGATGGTTACTACATATCTTGTAAGACAAGTAGCTTTTTTTCCATAGCCTAATAAATGAATAGTAAAGTCTTCGACACAAATAATAATTATTATTAATTAACTGTTCAGGAGGTGTTCACTGCCAGGCTGGGCTCATTGTCTCTTTTTATCTTCTCTAAAGAAGGTAAGACTCTTGTGCCCATTTTACAGATAAGGAAACTGAGACATCACAAATAACTACTACCTATAATTTAGGTTACAGAGCCAGTTAAGAGCAGGATGGGGTGTAGACACCCGATTCCCCGGGGCCCAGGATTGGTCAACCTAGCAAAGCCAGAACTGCGTTTCCCAGAACTCTTCCCCTTTATGACTCTGGGTTGACGTTGGCCACATATGACATTTTGCTGAAGATTTGGAAGGCGTGGTGAAATGCATCATAATCGCGTGCTCTGAAGGCCAGCATGGCCGCTTTCGCTGCTGCTGGGGAGCAACTCTCACCCTCTGCTCCTGCATCCAAGCCTCCTCCTCCAGCTTCTCCCAGCCCTGGGCCAGGTGCTCGTGAGGCTATGCGAGGCAGGCAGCAGGTTCCGTAGGTCACCAGGCAGCATGCCAAGCTGGTGACAGACAGAGCCCCTGTGCCCTTCCTCTTGTCCACAGCAGTTTTGTATTCCAACTGACCCTGGGTCCAGCTGGTCCCACCACCAGGTTGCACACCAGGGGCAGAGGCTACCACCTGCACAGGCGCTGGGTGGTCCCCACGGCACACAAGGTCACAGGCCCGTGGCACCTCCCTTACTCTGGATCACAGAGCCTCTACTTCTCTACTGGGTCCCTGTCTGTGTCAGAGGTTTGGGTTTTATTTGGGAAGTGGCTTGCTCCCCTCCACCTGGATGTGACAGATTAAACAAATAAAAACACAAGTTAAACAAACGAGTGTCACGTAAATGGGAGTGTCACAAAGTTAGTGATACTTTTTCAGTGTAGCTTATGCAATATTTGGGATATACATATACAAAGAAATTGCTTGTTTATCTGGAAGCCAAACCCAACTGGGCACGGGCATCCTGTATTTTGCCTGGTAACCCTGCCTCTGTCCCCCAGCGATGCCCTTCCACAATCCACGCTGATGATCACTGTGTCAGGACAGAGCCCAGGTTCACCATCAGGGCCCAACTCGCCTCCCACCCAGCTCTGACGACAGCCACCTTCAAGGACTTGATGGTCCCCAAAGCCGCCCTCTTCTCACCCCTAGGGCTGTGCTTCATCGTCCTGCCTTGTATACCGTGTGAATTCCTATTCATCTGTCGCACCGTAATGCCACCTCCTCCCAGGAGCCTTCCCTGACTGCCACAGGTGGACAAGTACTCGCTTTCACTTTTTCATCCCTTTGGGCCCCTTGGACACTACGATTACAATGCAGTCACAATTGGTGTTTAGTATGCTCCTAAGGCAAAAGAAAAGAGAGAAGAAAGTTCATAAATAACTAAGAACCGTGTGGCCGGGCGGGCTCACACCTGAGTGGGTGTGAGGAAAAGGCAGAATCTACTGTCCGGGCTCGGTCTCCAGGGACCCCTCACCCTACACTACCTAAATATATTAGACTTTAAAGGTAAGTATGTTTGTTGTGTTTTGTTTTAACTAGCAGTATAATGGTTGAAATGGGATTTGTCAACCGGACTTGCTCAGGTTCAGACCCCAGCTCCGCTGCGTGCCAGCTGTATAACCTTGAACAAGCTGCTAACTCCCCTGTGCTTCACGCTTCTCATCTGTAAAATGGGCATAAGAAAAGGACCACCCTGGGAAGGTTGCTGAGCAAAGAGAGGAAGTCAAAACCTTGAAAGTGCTTACGGCCATGCTTAAAACATGCTGACCTTAGGTTGTATTGCAAGCTGTGGCCCAGGCCAAGGAGCTATGGAGAAGGAAAGAAGGAAGGAAGGAAGGAAGGAAGGAAGGAAGGAAGGAAGGAAGGAAGGAAGGAAGGAAGGAAGGAAGGAAGGAAAGAAGGAAGGGCGGGTACCGCAGGAAAGGCTGGCTGTGCCAGGAGACAATACACTGGTCTCCAACCCAGGGGCTCCCCAGGATTTGTCAAGGGTGCCCTTCATTATGCACAATTTTGGCTTTCCAGGCTGGTGGCTCTGAATGTGCCCTCGGAGGACTATAACCGTCCTAGTCCCAGGTTTTAATTCTCATCCTGCCCTTTCTATTGTGTGACCTTGACCAAGGCAGTGAAGCCATGCTCATCGCAGCTGCCAAATGGAGACACGATGCCCAACTGGCAGGGCACGGGGGGTGGGCACAGCGCTGATGCACGGTTGCCGGAAGACTCCCGATCCCGGGCTGCCAGTGCTTTAACTCTTCACGCAGCTCCTCGGAATCAAAGGACAACCTGAATGAACCCCTGGCGGAGCCCACTTCCCCGCCCTCATTTAACCTCCAGTCCCCTCCCCAGGCCTCACCCTGTAACTGTCCCCATCGCTGTCCTTGGGGAGACAGATTTGAAGCTTGGCCCTCCGTCTCCTCATGCTTGGCTGCCTCACGAACAAACTCTCTCTTACAAAATCCATCCGTTGTAGTGAGCAGTGGGCAGCGCGGGCCTTGTTCGGTGACATTATTACAGTGTGTTTCACTCTCAGCCCACGTGCAGCTCTCCCCACAGGCTGGGAGTCCCTGAGGACTGGGCTCCAAGTCAGCCCTGATCGCCATGGCCAAGTCTATAGCAGCACCAAGGGGCCAAGCGAATGTGCAGACAGAAGGAATCCAGGGAGATGGCGTCAGTCCTCTCCCCTCTCCTTCCGGCCCCAGCCTGCCCGACACGGATCCGATCAGAGGAGAGGCTCGATAGCCCTGTTCGTTCTCCTATCTGTTTCCAGAATCTCAACTTAGGTTTGTAGCTGTCTAATTTATTATTATATGGTGCAGTGCAGGGTAATTATACGCTGTGGTATAATTTGTTATAACTTGGGCTGAGGCCTATAACTGTATAATTTATTATTATACAGTATAGAGCTGAATAATACAAGGAGTATATAATTTATTTCAGGCTTACGAGTCTAACCTGTAATCCAAATGCAGCACGAAGCCGATGTGGATGAGTTAATGTTTCTACGAAAACTTGGACTTAGATATTTCTTCATTTCTAACTTCTTTCCTCGGGCTTCTCAGAACACAGCCTGGCTGGTGTTGCCGGTTTCTGGTCCTTTTTGTTCTACACAAAGTGCAAATCTTGGGCAAGCCTGGCATGGGCTGAGCAGGTCTTATATATCAAGCCATGGAAAAGGATTGCCCAGAGCTGTCACCCTGCCCAGTGACAGGTGTCATCGCAGGGAGGCCATGGCTTGCCAAAGGCAATGCCAGGAGCAGGTGCAGGACCAAGACCAGAAGCCAGTGTCCTGGGTCCCCAGCAGGATTCCCAGTAGCATTTCTGTTCTTTCATCTGGTAACTATTCTTTGTTCCGTTCTTTACCCTGGGCCAGAAAAATTCCTTCCCCTCATAGAACTTGCATTCCTGACAGCTTAAATCTCGCCAGTCCCCTGTTTCTCAAGGCGTGGCCCCTGGACTGGCATCAGCAGCAGAGCTTGTTAGAAATGCAGAATCTAGGGGGCCGGTGAGATGGTTCAGCGGCATAAGCGCCTGCCTGGCAAGCACGAGGTCCTGGGTTCGGCTCCCGGTACCCACATACAAAGGAAAAAAGGGCCAGTGATATCGCTCAGCGGCACGGGTGCCTGCTGGCGTGTGAGGTCCTGAGTTTGACCGTGAGTACCCACAAAAAAAAAAAAAAAAAAAAGAAATGCAGAATCTCAGCCACCTGGACCACCTGAATCACGATCTGCATTGCCACCAGACCCCTGGGAATCCACATGACTTGACAACATTGCTTGAGTTTCTAAAGGATTTAGAAGAGCAGTTTCCATCTGTACCTCTGTCCCGACAAAGTACATATCTTTTCACGGAGTATCGAAGCATTTCCTTCTTACTTTCCCCTCTCCTCTTCCTTCTCCTACTTTTCCTCTTCATCTCCTCCTTTTTATCAAAATCATACTTTTATCCTAGACACAAAAGTGTATTGTGTATCTTTTGGAAATTACACACACACACACACCCATCATCCGGAGAGGACAGTGTAAATATTTTAATGACTCATCGGTCAGACATTTTTTGTACATATTTTTTTTCAACAGAATTTTAAGAAAAGGTGGACTTGTGTTGCACAGTGGTTTTCAACCCTGAACATGCACCCACCTGGCAGGTTTGCCCAAACACATGTCTGGGCCTAACCTGTGCCCCTATCAGAAGATTTGGGATTTCTAAGCAGTTTCTGGCGGCGTGGGGCCGCGGACTCCTGGGCGCCGCCTGAGAGTCGGAATCCAGCCTCGGCTCCGGCTGCTGGGAGATCAGTCTGCCTCTCCGCGCTGCGGCTTCTGCAACCAGCGACAGAACCTGCCTCGCAAGATTCTGGTAAGGACTGCGTGAGCTAGTTAAATTAATAAGGCACAAAGGAAGTATTAATTATAATAATAGACATATAATTTTAGAGCTGAGATTTCTTAACAATTGTTCACAAACAATTTCATGTCATTATTCTTCTGTGTTTGTTTTTGGAGGCAGCACGGTTGTCCTTCCTGTTATGCACTTGTCTGGTCCCCAGTCTCTGACTCAGCCACGCCGCATTGAGCGTTCTCGCGGATAAGTCACCGTGCACCCGTCTACACATTTCCTGAGGACGGAATATGCTGAATGTGAAATCACTCAGAAAAATCGCGGGGCCGGTGAGATGGCTCAGCGGCATAAGCGCCTGCCTTGCAAGCGCGAGGGCCCGAGTTCGACTCCCGGAACCCACATACGAAAAAGGGGCCGGTGATATCGCTCAGCGGCACGGGCGCCTGCTGGCGCGCAAGGTCCTGAGGTCGTCCCCCTGGTACCCACAAAAAAAAAAAAAAAAAAAAAAAAGAAAAATCGCATGACCGTATTTAAGGCTTTTGGTAAGTTTTCCTAAATGGCCTTCCAGAAAAATTAAACTGATGTGTAATGCCACCAGCAGAAGATGACAGCATCCTTTCCCTCTATTCTCATTAATGTCCCCTGTTATCGTTTTTTAATTATGCTAATATTGTATTTGTTACTTTGAATTTCTTTGATGACTACTGAAGTGGGACGTCCCCTTCCAAAACCTTAGAGCATTCATTTTGAAAACACAAAATCCTCCAAGATCGTGTCTACGTGGTTAACCAACCCTTTTCCTCTCTAGTGAACTGGCTCTACCTTGGCTTCTTGCCACACTCGTCACCGCTGTGGGAACAGAGGTGTCATCGCGCAGGTAACAGCTGCCTGATTTAAATCCCACCTGTGCTGCTGGTAACATTCCTCCCACTTAATAGACGGGTGTGGATTCGAGGAGGCAGGAGGTATTAAGAGGGCAAACAGAAGGAGAGCAGTCATTTGTTCGACAAAATTCCCTCGTCGTCTCCCACAGTCAGGCCTCTGCTAACCGTGCAGGATGAGAAGACAAGGAAATCTCCAGTCCAGCTGGGGCAGAGCATGCGGTCAAGCACACAGTGAGGACAACGGGGGTGGCACTGGCTTTGAAGTCAGACAGAACCCAGGTTCTAACCTTATTTCTTCCAGCTCCTAATTTTGAGCTGTAAAATAGGTTATTTTTAGATTATTTTTAGGCTTAAACTATCTAAAATAACAGGTCATTCATTGACTTCAACTTCTGGCCAAGGTGGAGCCTCAGAAAACAAGCTTATCCTCTTCTTCTGAACGAAAACCTGAGAGACAGAAACAAGCAGACAGGTGCAGTGACGGCCTCGGCTGGCTGTGGGAGAGCTCGGGCCTGGGCCCAGGAGAGGCAGCCGCGGTGCAGCGCAGTGGTTCCCTGACCCGGGGGTGCATCTGGGAGGGTGCTGTGGTTTGAATGATTTGTTCTCTCCGAAAATGAATGTTAAAGTTTAATCCCCAGTGCGGTCATGTTGGGAATTGGGGCCTCTTGGGGTGTTTTACGTCATGAGGGCTGTGCCTTCATGAACGGACTAATGCAGTTATAAGGGGCTTGCAGGAGGGACTCTGCCCTGGGTCTGCTGCCTTTTGCCTTGTGAACACACAGCCTTTCTCCCCTCCAGGGTATGCAGGCTTCAAGGCATCATCTTGGAAGCAGAGACTGGAATTTCACCAGACACTGAGCCTGCTAATGCCGTCACCTTGGATGTCCCCGCCTTCAGAAATGAAAAGTGATTTCTATTCTTTAAAAATGACCCAATCTCAGGTATTTTGTTTAGCAGTTCAAATGCATTAAGACAAAACCAAGAGGTCACAGGGCGAGGTATCATTGAGAAGAGACCTGGAGAGGGACCAAGAGAAAAACAGAGCATGTACATGCAAGGGCAGCACTGAGCTCTCAGGGACATGTGCCCATGTGCGAATACCAGAGGCCAGCAAAGAGCCACCGAAAAGGATTAGGGGAAACAATTCCAGGAGCCCACGCAGGGATGAGAACAGTCTTTGTTCTGAAGCATTAGAGTAGAAAATCTCATAATTGATAGGACAACAGAGCATTTACCAGGTTTTTGCCTCAGTAACAAGATAAAATTGGCTCTACACTAAATATTCTGGTCTCATATAAAATGCTTACAAGCAAAAGTCAAACTGATTTCATGTAACTTAACTTTCTCAGAAGAAAAGTTTAAAAGTATGTACATACATACAAAAAGAAAAAAAAGCATCCAACAAGGTAAAAATTCATAACATCTGGTATGTATAACAAAATTACCGGGTATGCAAAAGAACAGGGAAATTCAGCCCATTAACAAAGAAAATTCAATCATTGGAGACTGACCCAGAAACGACATAGGTGATAAGCTTGATGGACAAAGACATTAAAATTGTGAATATAGTGGTATTTCATATATTGAAGACACTCGAAGCTTGATTAAATAGGTTAAATTCTGACATAGAAGATAGCAAAAGAACTCAGAAAGACTAGAAAAGTTAAGATACACTGATAGAAACTATCCAAAAGGAAACAAAAATGCAGAGAAAAAAGAGAAATGAATTAGTGAGTTTTGGAACAATTCCACACACACACACATATAATACATATATGGAGAAAGTATATATATATATATATATATATATATATATATATATATTCTTTATATATAAAAAGAGCATATATTTTCTCTCTACATAGAGTGATTATTTGGAAGGAGGGAGAGAGAGAGAAGAGCGAGTATAGATATTGAAGGGAAAATAATGGTTGAAAATTTTCCAAATTTGATGAAAACTATAAACCCATGGACCCAAGAAGCTCAACAAACTGCAAGCACATTAACTTCTCGCGGTCTGCCTCCTACCTCCAAGGGCTTCACCTCACAGCGCTACACCCCTCCACTCCCGGCCTTAAAGAAGCATTAAGAAAGTGACACAAGACCTCATTATATTCAAATTACTCAAAACTGGATCTAAAAAAAATCTTAAAAGTATCCAGAAAACAAATTTAGAAACACGTTATATCCGAAGGAACAAATATAAGGCCACCATCAGATTTCTCAAAAGAAAACGCAAGTGAGAGGGAAGCACCTTTAAAAGTGCTAAAAGAAAAAAAAAGTTAATCTAGAATTTCATATGCAGCAAAAATTTTTTTTAAATAAAGGAAAAATAAAGATGTGTTTAGATATACAAAAGAGGAAAGAATTCATCACCAAAATACCTGTAGACAAGAGATGTTAACAAGTTCCTTTAGCAGAAAGAAAATAGTACCAGATGGGGCTCTGGATCTACAGAAGGGAATGAAGATCATTACTTAGGGAAATAAAAATCATTTTTTCATATTTTAAAAATCACTTTAAAAATAAAATTGCTCAAAGCAAAGTAGCGAGGTGTGGTGGATTGACAATTGGTGGTCAACTTGTAAAACCCAGCTGAATTGAATCAGTGTGGTGCCTGGTATGGAGGGCCCACCTGAGGGTTGTTGCCAACAACATAAAAAGGAGAACTGGAGAGGAAGAGTTGGTGCTGTTGGTTCTCCTCGAGGAGCTTGTCACGCTGGCTTTCCTGATAGGAACTTGGCTGTTCTCATCGTCGGAGGAGCTCGGGACCTCATTGTCGCTGAGGATGGCTGTGGTGACTTTCGGGGGAGCTCCGGTTCTTACTCTGAGTGTCGCTTCCTGGCTCCGGGGTAGATCCCTCAGCCTGCTGGCACAGATCCTTCATCCCGCTGGTGCAGACTTTCTAGCTTCCACCACTGACCTTTGGGCCTTCCCGGTGCAGACCCGTGAAATATACTTGCATGAGACATTGTTGTGGGCCCTAGGCCTTCAGCTGGACTAATGAGGGCATGGTCATGGGCTCTAGGTCTTCAGCTGGACTCATACAGCACACTGCTGTAGGATCCAGGCCCTCAGCTGGGTTCTTTGGATCTTTAGTGTGTGGACAGATTTCCTGCACTCTTTTGTATATGACTCTTCGGGTGACTATTACAAAATAATCCTAAAAATGATGTGTCCTGTACTGTATTGTTTCCCTTGCAAACCCAGACTACAACACAAGGTGCTATGAGGTTTGTACTATATGTAGTAATTCTGTGCGGGACATCAACAGCACAAAGGCCAGGAGCTAACTCAAAAGAGCTAAGGAGCCAGACGAGTTGACAAACTTGAATCATAAAAACACCCTACTAGGGCCAGTGAGATGGCTCAGCAGCATAAGCGCCTGCCTGGCAAGCGCGAGGTCCTGAGTTCGACCCCCAGTACCCACATTAAAAAAAAAAAAATACCCTACTCATCCAAAAGAAAGTAGAACAAACAAGCAAAAAGGGAGTGAACAACAAAGGGGACAAATAGAAAACAAATAGTAATATGGTAGATTTTAATTCAATTATATTAATTATCACATTACATGTAAATGTTCTAAATACCCCAATTAAAGAAGCAGGACTCACCAGATTGGATTAAAAACCAAGACCATCATAATAGGCTCCTGTAAGAAACCCACTCTAAACACAAATAGGTTCAATGTAGAAAAAGGAAAAGGTATACTAACACTAATCAAAACAAAGCTTTTATTGCCATTGATTCCAGATAAAATAGATTCAGAGCTAAGAATATTGTCTGTGAGGAAGCCAGTCATTTCATAATGATAAGGAGTCACTCCGTCAAGATACTGATGCCTTGGTCCCACCTGCTGTAGATTCTGACTTCACTGGTCCAAGCCGGGCCTGCGCATTGGAACCTTGCCGCACCTCTCCAGGGCTGCTGACGGAGGCCACCTCTCCTTCCGGCCCCCTTCGGGATGGCTGGAGGGCTCTTTGGGCATTTAGTTTGCTTCTTCCGTAGTAGAGACTCGGGGAACACTAACTGCTGCCTGTTACTGAACATTTCCCACATGCCTGGTAGTGTTTAAGAGCTTCAGATGTACCCTCTCATTTAATCCTTCCAACAGCCCCACTAGCTTGGTGCTAATCACCCAGTTTTACAGCTGAGGTTATAAACTGAGGCCCAAAGAAAGGAAGAACTTCATGGCCTCTTCCTAGACAGAGGTGGGGCAAGGTAGTCCCCGCAGCTGGACTCTAATCTCCCTCTCTCTCTCCCTCTCTCTCTCTCTCTCCGCTTCCTCTTAGATGCATGGTCCTCTCCCTGCAGGGCCGAGCAGAGGCATCTGTGCCAGGGACTCCGAACGGGTACTTCTCAGAGCAACGTCAGCAGAGAGCGGCAGCGAGGCAGCATCTGGAACACCTCCGGGTGAATCCGCGTCCACCACCACCTCCCCGCCCGGGTCCTTGGCTCTGATTCCAGCGCTCACACCTGTGGGCCCAACAGGAGGGTAGCATCTGGGTGGCTCCCTCCACCCCCAGGACAGTGGTTATGCATCACCATGTAGAGACAGGGTCTCTCTGGGAAGACAAAGCCTTGGGAACCAGCCCCGAATGCAGAGCAACCGAACTGCTCCCCCCAGGTGACGTGAAGTGGGCCTCTGCGGACGTCTTCAGAGTTGCTCCCACGATAAATGATAAATGACCAGGCCGGGCACACCCTGAGGACCAGGGAAGAGTGATGGGTCTAATCCAAGTCCAAGCCTCCCTAGGGCTATTTTGTTCATTCATCCATTCATCCAGGAGATGTTTGTGGAGCACGCTCTGCATTCCAGGACCATGGTGGACCCTGAGAATGCGGTGAAGACTCAAAAGGCTTCTGCCCCCCTGGGGCTCACAGCTTAGAGCGGGAGACAGACAGGCAAGCGACAAGGTGTGGTGATTGTCGGTGGAACACCAGGGGTTACAAAGCTAAATGGATGCACCAGCCACATTCTGAAAGATGAACAGGGGTCCCCTGGGGAAGACCAGGCAGGGAAGGGTGTCAGACACAGAGCAAAGGAGAGGAGGAGCAGACGTGGGGGCGCCTCGAGGCTTTGGTAAGCATGGAGGGCTCACGTGCAGAGGGGGGGCCAGGGAAGCCTGGAGGAGTAGAACGTGCCAGATGGTAAAGGGCTTTGAACACCTGGCCAGGGAATCTGGACTTGCTCTCCAGAGGAGCTGCTCTGGCGGCAGGGGAAGGGACTAAGGCAGAGAGATGAACGAGAGGGTGCAGGGAGACCCTGGAAAGAGATACCGGGGGCTGAGTTAGGTAACTGGCTGACAAGGAGGGGACGGAAGTGGTGAAACAGGCGGGGCCAGGGGAGGACGATGCCGGAATCAGTCTAGGAGATGTTTCTGTGGAGACGCCACTGCCCGGAGTATGAGTACAGCCGGAGGGCAGGACAAGGGAACCTTTACCACTGGCTCTGACAGTGACCGAGAGGAGGACTCTGTCGTCAGAGGTACCACAGGAGCCTGGGTTCCTTGCAGTCCTACAGGGCTATTCTCTCAGAGAAGATGGAGGACATAGGGTGCTGAGGGGCAGACAGAGCGCCAACTTGGCCATTCTCACAGCGCACGAAGCCCAAGGCCTCAGAAGGCAATACCTGGAGAGACAAGTGTGACCCAGGCAGCCAGGCTCACCTGTTCCTAAACACTAGCTGCACTTGCAGTCCTATCACTCTTCCAACACTTGAGACAGACTCCCTCCCTCCGTCTCAGATTCCTAGTGTCCACACCCCACTTTATTAGGACTTGGCCGGGATCTTCTGCAAGATTTCCTGCGCACCCCCAGTGATGTAGGATCCCTCTGGGTTCCCCAGGCCTTGTTGTAGTGTAATCACAGTGACACAGTGGCTGTTTTTGTCATTTACCACTACTAAACGGTGAGTGCCTTGGAGGACGGGACTGGATTTTATCCATTTCTTAGTTTTCAGTCACCATGAGCACTGGAAGAAGGTTTGAGTGGATAGAGGGAGGGATGGAGAGAGGGACAGAGGAATGGATGACAGAATCAGTGAAAGGAAGGAAGAAAGGAAAGAAAGGAAGGAGGGAAGGAAGGAAGATATGGATGGATACATTAAGGATCGGTGGAAGGATGGATTGATGGAAGAATGGGTGGATGGACAGATATGCAGATAGGTGAGTATATGGATTGATGAAGGTAATGAGTAAATGAGTGAATGATTAATGAGAGTAAGAGAACGAGTAAATAATGAGCAGGTAAATGAATGAATGATCATAAGAATGAGTAAGTGAATTGATGATTGATTGGGTGAGTAAATTAGGAAATAAGTGATTGAGGAAAATGAGTGAATGAATAAACATAATAAAGGCCAAGTGGATAAGCAAATGAGTTGATGCACTTAAATGGTAAATGGGGGACAGCACTGATAATCAGCTGTGGCCCGAATCTCTTCAGCCAGTTGCATACACTGTGCTATCTCCAGGGCTTAGAGCTGTGACTGGTAATGACAGGTCCTGCACAAACATTGGAGGAATAAACGCATGCATGAATGAATGCAGGTAGACCATTTGGCCCGATGTTGTGGCAAACATGGGCTGGTGTCCAAAGACTGGATCTTAATCCTCACCCTTCACATTTTAATTATGTCACTTTGAGCTCAGCCTCTTTCTTCTCTGAGCCTGTTTCCCATCTATGAAATGGGATCCTTTACTAGTCAAGGCTGTTATAAAGATGCAATTCGAGCCATTTGGCAATAATAGAGGCTCGACACATATTAGTTCACTCCAGTTCACCCACACTTTCTGCACTACGTGAAATCACTTCTGGGTTTTAAAAATGTGATAAAGTCCTTGCTCTGCCTCCTCTCACGGAAGCATATTTTCTCATTTACACATCTAAGTAGCCGAGCGTAACCCACAGCACCTCCTTGGACTGGATCAGAGACAAACAGCCTCTCCCTTGACCAAAACTTGAGCCAGGCTCCTCTGAGTCCACCGCTCGCTTGGACTAGATTGATGGAAGAATGGGTGGACGGACCATCTCTGCTGACCTGGCTGAAGGGTGGGACCTGGGGATCCCATGGAATCCAGATGCAGCTGTGTCTTCCTAGCCTCCAGATCCTGCTAAGTCAGTTTACAGGAAAGCACCCATTCTTGGTATTCGACCATCCTGGATAGCTTATCACGCTGCGTCACCTTTAGCAATGGTCCTATCAAGTCAAGGGCAGAAACCCTTTGTCCTTGATGATTCTCTTAGCAATTTTTCATCCACTGACCCCACCTGCTCCTTGGTTATAAATCCTCATTTGTACAAAATACCACACACACACACACACATATTTCATATATATATAGAGAGAGAGAGACAGACAGACAGACAGAGAGACAGAGAGATCTAGATCTTCTTATACCTCCCCACTTGTCCTAGTTGGAGTTGGACCTGAGCCCAATCTCTCCCCTGCAATAAGATGGGTGCAGTTGTCCCCATGCCTGTCACCATGCCCCCCCCATACAGTCTGCCTTGACATCTTTAACAAGTGTCGTGAGTAATTTTTCCTTTAACAGGTCTGTACTCACGAACTGCACTTCCACTTATGCACTCCAATCTTCGTGGAGAGCCCTCAGCATTTATAATTTATTATTTTGACTTTTATCATCATTATTGTTGAACATTTCCCCCCGAGCTTCAGGCAGATATAGGTAGGCAAAAATACTCTGGGCCTCTTTTTATCTCCATATTTGATTTTAAGTGAAGAAAAGATGAAGCGGATGGAGGAAAAAAGTGCTTTGTACTTGCATGAGGCTGAAATTTCCCAAAGCCAGCCATCCACGCTGTCTGCTGGCACCACTGAACTTTGTGGAAGCCTGATTTCCCTTTCTCTGCAGTGAGGAAATGGCTACATCATTTGCAGCCATAGTAGGAAGACAGGGTATTTTAATAGAAAGTACCAAGGCTTTTCATCTAATGCTAACGACGCCCCGCTTATACTCAGCGGGCTCCTGAGTTCCCTCTTTAAATCCTGTTTCTTTCTGTCTGCTGGAATTTGAACCCTCAGGAGCACCTGGATGGTGGGGAAACCGCCCTCAACGTCGGTTGCCCATCTTACCACGAGGGGGCGCTCCCAGACCAGACACGGACGGTTGCAGCCACCTGGCTCGCTGCTGCCCCCTCCGGCGGATGCAGCATCTGCACCTCCGCCGACCGCTCCGAAGGGCGCGGCTGGGCCGCTGCCGCAGGAGGCTGCCACGGAGTCCCATGCGCTAAAGTGAGGGCCCACTATGTGCTGAGGCTTTGTGTAACTCAAGTCGTTCCCTCCACAGACGCTAGGGGGGGCGTCCAGGAAGGGGAGGAGGGGGCCTGGGGGAGCCTGACCTTCAGCCAGGCGTTGCATCTTTGTTGCTAAGCAAGAAAGTGGTCGAGGCTGGGTCCTCGGCCCAGCCAGATCACAGAAGAGCGCGGAGGTGGGCGCTCTGCTGCCCCAGGGCAGGGGCCGGTGTCTGCGCCCGAGGTCTGCGGCGGGGAGGGGCCGTTTTCTCCAGAGGAGGACGGTGTGGCGAGCATGGGGACTCAAAGCATAGGGGTGGGGACCTCAGCCAGAAGCAGGACCACACGTGTCAACAAGAATTGTTTTCCAGTCGTCACTAGGTCCAGGAGGGATCTTTCCCCGGTGAAGAGCGTGGAGATGGCGCTGGAGATGCCCTCTGTTCCAGGGCTTCCCTAAGGACCTTGGTGATGGCCAGATTCCTTCCTGTCTTTCCTGAGTGCCTCCTGGGACCCCTTCCTCCCCGCAAAGGCGTCTCCAGTGAAGGTCAGAGTGCAACCCCGAGAGGCTGGGATGAGTGAGATGGAGCTGTCGCCCTCTGAACTTGCGTGCCTGCGCCTGACTCCGGTACGTGCCTTTTCCTTGCCCTCTTCTCAATCCAGACAGGTGCAGGTCCTGCCAAGTCCATCCCCGGTGTCCCCTACCCAGGCTGGCGGCTGCTGTGTGGACAGGAGACAAGCAGGGACCTTGAGGTTACCAAAGGAATGTCAGCGTGGGAAAGATTTTCGCATGCAGAAAAGGTTCTTGGAAAGTACTTGTTAATTAATTAATGTTCAACATCTTACAGTAGCTTAAAAAAAACTAGTCACTCCTAGGCCTTTAAGAGCAATTTACAAAACTTATTCTATGTAGTCATTTTCAAGAGGCTTTTGATTCATCCTCGGTCAACTCAGTTAAACCATTCATCCCATTTGCAAACTTGGTTAATTCAATTATCATCAACATTTTGCCCAGGACTTACTTGTTTAACATATTCAATTTCCTTTCTTAAAAATACTTTCCCTGTCTGATCTAAGCAGCAAAACTTTCTAAAGTTAAACCAGTTCAGAAAATTTAATTTAAAAACTTAAACAATAGCAAATCTCAAGATCTCTTATACAGTCTGGTACCATTTATAAATGTGCTTCTGAACAGAAGAATCACAATTCTAAAATCAATTACACATTTTAAATTGGAGTCACAAGGCTAATTTGTTCATACTCTATGCCAAAAAAATTCTTCAACGTTATGAATACCTTAAATACCAAATGCGTAATAACGTGGAAATGACTTCTAAACTTTTTCAAAGGCCTTTGCCCCATGGGGGAAAAGTTCTCATGCCAAGGGAATTGGGGTGACCTTTCCCAGTTCATTGTATCATCTGAGGGGCAAAAGTTCTGTGTTGTGGCAGAAACCTGTACCCACGCCCCTGCCTCCCTAGAGAGAGGACCTCAGCTCTGAAGGGGCATCTGACCACCTGGAATACAGAGCATGTTTCCCAGCCTCCCTTGCAGGTGTGACCACGTGCTGAGATCTGACCAGAGAGATGTGAGCAGAGAGGTTACAGGGCCACTTCCGAAACCTTTCTGAAGAGATAGCTGGTGCGTGTTTCCTCTTCCCCTGTTTTATCCACTCCTCCGCTTGTCACCGAGACCACACGTGCGGGGAGCAGGCCGTAGTTACTGTCCTGGACCAGAGAGACTGGGCTGCACTCTGGTCTAGAACCCTGGGACTCCGATGCCTTCATGGGGCAGCAGGCCCGTCATTCAGCCTGGTGTAGACTGGAGAGAGCACTCCCACCCCAGGCTTCTCGGCGAGGTGACTTTGCCCCTCCTCATCTTCCCCCTCCTCTGCCTCTGGACTTGTGCCCTGATGTATTTGGATCAGTTTCGCGTGGCAAAATTGGCATTGGGTGACTTCTGAGACCGGGCCTGAAGCGGCCATGTAGCTTCCACATGCACCTACGGAGCCCCCGAGTGGAGAAACCTGTCTGGCCCGCTGGAGGCTGTGGGGTCTGCAGCCAGGAGCGCCACCGCCCCGCGGAGCCTCCCTGCCCGGCGGCACAGCCCCGCCCCGCCCCCTCCCTGCTCTGCCCGCAGCTACAGCGGGAGCCCGGGCCAAACCCGCGGGGGAAGCGCTCTGCCAGCGCACAGAATGAGGGGCATGAATTGTTGTTTTCAGCCACTGAGTTTTAGGGTGGTTTGTTTATGCAACGAAAGCTAAATAAAACACAGCCCTAGGCTGCCCAACCTAACCTTTCCATGAGAAAGAAACTTTGATCTTTGAGCGTTCACGGTTCGGGTCTTGGGAGAACCAAGTCCTCGTGTGCACCTGTGGGCCGCAGATTTTTGCTGAGAAGTGAGACCTTGGTGTCCAGGGTTACTCTCTCTTGCTGTGGATAGACATCCATGTGGAGCCCTTTTTAAATTGGTTGCCATGACAACGAGGGACTCCACTTCCTCTGAAGAGGTTGATCTGGTGGGCAATTAGATTCTGGCCATACCATTACCTAATTCCTCTCTCTGATCTGAGACTACAGCCCCATCCCCCACTCACACACTCTCTCTCTCTCTCTCTCACACACACACACACACACACACACACACACTCTGCACCGGGGAGGTCAAAGCTGGCTTCCTTCACTAATCTCCTTATTGCCTAATTGAATTTTAAAGCTGTTTTTTGCCCTTTGTGTCTGCCCAAGCTGCGACTCTGATAGATACCAACAGGCTTCTTTTTGGATTCTGCTTCTCTCTCTTTCTGAGCTCTGTGCTGTGATATCCCTGCAGTCGAGTTATACAGGGAATGCAAATTTCTCCCACTCAGAGCCTCGGTTTTCTTACCTGTGAGGTGGAGGGTGCTGGGAGGTCTCACAGACCATCCGAAAACGCTGGCAGCTCTCAGCTCCTTCTCTCCCTGCCCAGAGGCCCCAGTGACTTCCCAGAGCCTTGACAATGCGCTCTCAGGGCTTGCTGTGACCAGCCGGCCTGCTGAACTCTCTCGCGCTTCCACCCATGATCACACTGGCCTGAGGCTGCTGCACAGCCCCCGGTGTCCCCCACCCCAGGGTCTCTGCCCCTGCTGCTGCCCTTCCCTCTGCCTGCAGTGCCCTCCCCTCAGCTCTGCCTGGCTGGCTCTTTCCCCATCCATCTATTTAAATGTCATCTCTGCAGAGAACTCTCTCTGTCCATATTGCCCAAAGAGCCAGCTTGTCCCATCTCACTCACCCATCAAAAGTAATAAAAATAACCTAATTGATAAATTTAATAAAAATTAAAGCTTTTAGTTGAAAGCTTATGTCTGTATAAAATCCTGAACATAAATGTTTATAGCAGCTTTATTCGTAATTGCCAAAACACAGAGGGACCCAAGATGGCCTGCAGCAGGTGGACAGGTCAACCGTGGGACAAACAGCCAAGAGTTGCACTCATCACCCAGAAGAAATGAGCCGTCAAGCCTTGAGAGCCAAGGCGGAAGCGGAAGTACACACGTCTCCGGGAAACAAAGCCAGGCTTTAGCAGGCTAGCAACCGCGTGGTTCCAAGTATGTGACATTCTGGAAAAAGCACAGTTACGGAGACAGCGAAAAGATCAGGGGTTGGAGGAGGGAGGGATGAACGGGTGGGGCATGGGGGGCCGTTTAGGGCACTGAAAGTGTTCTCTGTGCTACGTGAGGTGATGGTAGGGTCCTGTCACAGAATGTACAGCCGGTCGCCGCGGGGTAAACTCCAGGCTCGATACAATGGGCACAAAGCCCCCGGGGTCTGAGGCCATCCCGCCCTCCGCTGCACAGCTCCCTCTGATGACGCGGGCTCCGCTGCGCCGCCTGGCTGGAGGGGAGAGGCAGTTTTCAGGGCTCTTTGAAGCCTTTCACTCTACTACAGAAAAAGTCTCTGTTTGATGCTGGAGTCTTTAATACCCTCCGATACTCATAAAGTGTCTTTTGTCCCATCTCTAACAGGCTTCAGAGCAGGTCGGTCCTGGTTTTATTGTTCCTTGAATTGTTCCTCGAATCCATTGTTCTGCCACTTTTGTTAATGGAATATAAGGCCTGTTTTGCACTCATGGTAATAACATCCCTTCCTTCTTAAATCAGCGTATTCACAGAAGTTTCTAAAAAGTCAGTCATGTGAAAGAAAAATGCTAAGTGAAGGGTGACCTGCTGGTAGCAGGGGGCTGTGGCCGATGGCACATGGATGTCGCACTTGGAGAAACATGATATGAACCCTCAGGGTACTTTGATCAAGGACTGGTTACGGCTGTGTCATATATTTAAGCTGATTGGTTGAGATATAGTCAGCACAAGACCATTACAGCAACAATAACAGCAATAATAATGTAAGCATCGCAAATGTGCATCCCGTAGGAGGGGTGACTGTGTGATTTTTCATACAGGACTCTAAAAAGTGAAAGAAGTGCTGTTAATGATGACCCCAGAGCAAAGGCACAAGCCTCTGAATGCCAGGATATTCAACCAGGATATTCAACCCTTTCCTCTATTAGCTGGGCATGGTGGCTCATGCCTGTAATCCCAGCACTCTGGAGGCTGAGGCAGGAGGATCACTGTGAGTTCAAGGCCAGCCTGGGCTACATAGCAAGACCCTGTCTCAAAAAACAAAAACAAACAACAACAAAAAGTATCCTTTCTTTCATCAGGAAATACTTCAGGAAATCGTGCTATATCCAGCTTGTGAACTATTATGATTGTGCAAATGTATAAATGACACTGAGCGAGAATGTATAAAAATGCTGAAGACACATCACGTTAAACGAGAAAAGCTGATCACTCAGTGTTACAGACACATAAGGAAACCACCCTGGGAGGACACCCTGGGACATCAGGTGAGAGCCGGGGGGATATCTGTTTTCTTTACTGGAGGTTTATGTGTAAGTGCCACGCCTTGTTCCCGAAAACTCTGATTCAGCACAGCTGATCATGTCCCTCTTTTGTTTGAAATCCTCCACTCGCTTCTCTTGGTCCTGAGATGAAAGCCACACGTCAGGACGTGGCCTTCAGATCTCGCATGATCGAGCTCCCTATGTGTCTCTGGGCAGCCACTGGGCCCCTCTGCACTCACCTGCACCCACGCTGGCTCACCTGCTCCTCTTCAGGTCTCAGCTCCTAAGTCACTTCCTCCCGAAGCCCCCTGTCTTAGTCACTTTTCTCTCATGACTGAGACAAATACCCGACACCCAAAGTTAAAGGGGAAAGGTTTATTCAGCTCACAGTTCGTAGAGGCTTCAGTCCGTGATCAGCTGGCTCCGAGCCAGGGTGGTGTGGCAGAGGGCAACCGTTCGTGGCTGCAGAAGACAGCAAAAGCTACAAGAGCAAAAGGAGGAAACGAGCCTCTTTCTGCCCCTTTTATCTTCTCCAGACTGCTGGGATTAGGGCGGTGCCAGTCCAATCAGCGGACTGATCCAGCAATCACCCAGCCTTAATCCCACCACCCTTAATCCCAGCATTGCCCTGTGAATCAGGCGCACACTCTAGATTCAGCTGCCTCCGAGAAAGCCTGCTCCCCATGACTGCATGAGGCTTTGGGGGGACATCCAGACACAAACCGTAACACCCTCTCAGCCCTCATGGGCCGTGCCTCTGCTCCTGACCCCTGCAGCCCCTCCTCAGAGTGACTTCACGTATCTCCCCTAGGTGTTCGCCCTGTGAACTGCAAACCGGTCAGCAGAGGTCACCCTCGCATCCACCCCAGGGAGCCTTGGCCCAAGGCAGCGCTTGGTTAGCGTTCACTGGCTGAGCCCTGCCCGCTGGTTAATTTCATGTGGACATTCTGGATGCTTTTCTACTTTTGTCAAATGTTCCTAAGTGGGCAAGAGACATTATCATAATCTGTAAAAATCAATAAGGAAATTGAATAGCAATATTCCCTAGTGCATTAAAATGCAATTTGATTTGCAAAAATTTGATTTATATACTTTCCGGTGATGCATCTTTTATATAAAGCCAGTCCCAGTTCAGAGACTTTTCTCCCTAGAAATGTAAACCACGGGACTACATTTGCACGACTGAGATGGGGGCGGGGAAGCGGGGACTCCAAGCTGCCTTCTGCAGACTCGTTCCTCACGTGCTGTTAACTTCCGTGGGCCGACTTCCCCACCAGCACTGCTGCCACCGCAGGCAGCCTGCTGAGAGCCCACCCCTAGCCGGTGCTCCGGGGGAGCCTGTTAAGGACAGAACATCTTACTGTGGCTTTGATCTCCGGAAGGAAAACCTCCTGTGCCATTCCCGGTGCCTCTGTCTCTCGTGTGCCCTTTGGAGGTGGGCGTCCCCTGGCTGTCCCCAGAATGGCCCCCTGTGCTCCCTGTACACTGCTCTTGTCTTAGCCACTTTTCCTGTTGCTGGGACAGAATACCTGACCTCTGCAACTTGAAGGAGGGAGTGTTTACTTTGACTCAGTTTGGAGAAGTTTCGGTCCGCAGTCCACTGGCTCCGAGGCAGAACGGCATGATAGGGAAAAGCTGCTCACCTCACGGTGACCAGGAGGCAGAGTCCAGGGAGGACCCAGGAAGGGAGATAAACCCTTCCAGGCCACGCCCACAGCAGCGCACGTCTTCCGGATCCTGCTTCCCAACAGCAAGTCAGCTATGAGCCCCCATAATCCATTCACTTTTCAAAAGCCCCACCTACAGTGGCACGAGGCCTTGGGGGGACATCTACATAGGAACCTCAACAGCTAGCCACCCAGCAGCCAGCGCCGCCCCTTTCCACCTAGCTCGGGTGGTGTCCCTGCTGTGCTTAAACCTCCCTGGGGCTCACCATAGGTCAAAGGTCAAGGTCCTTTGCGGGGCCCATAAGTTGAGCAACAATATTATAAACTGTCCAGACCAGGATAATTTGAGAATTAAAGGGGCTCCACGATCACTGTGTAAACCAGGATGGCGCTGAGATGCAGGAGGCCCTGTGTCATTGGTTCTGTCCGCGTTTGCAGCCTCGTCTCCTTCCTCTGCCCCCACTCCTTCCCTTAGCTTCCTTGTTCTGCTGGGCACAGATTACCAGGACCCATCTCTGAGCCCTAGCACTTCCCTCCTCTGCCTGGAATCCTCCTCCTCCCCGCCCCGGCACAGACAGCCACCAAGCTCCCCGCTGGACCTCCTACATCTCTGGTCGCATGTACCCCTTCCGAGGGGCCTGCGACCTGAGCGACCACCCCGCCCCCATTGCTCGAAGCCCCTTGCCTTTTCTTTTCCTTCCCAGTGCTCGTAGGCGCTGGACACACTGAGAGCCACCCCGTATCTTATAGTCAGTTGGTCTCACCCAGGAGGACTCTGCTTGGCCACCTCTGAGCCCCCTGCCCCTCGCCCAGTGCTGGGTCCATGAATGCTCACCAAAGACCACATGGACTCAGGTGGGAGGACATTGACTCTAATGACACAGCTTGGGGTCAGACCCTGTCCCCGAGTCCTCTCACGTGACTTCCCTCTACCCACCAGAGCAGAAATCGTCGCTCTCATTTTAGGATGAGGGAACTCAGGCTTGGTGGCGCTGTTCTGCACTTACTGATTGATGCAGATCAGGTATCGTATGTCGAGGGCAAAAGACCTAACACTATTATCAACGTCATTTGACAGAAGAGAAATCTGTGTCTCAGAGAGGTCACAGCCACCTCCCATGGCTGGTTAGCAGAGCTGGGACCAGACCCGGGGGACCTCAGCGTGGCGCTCCTTCCCCACATCCAAACGTGGGTCTGCCCGACAGCCAGAAATCACTTCCCAGTCTCCCAGCAGGTCCCATGGGCGATCAGCAGGTGTCATGAGGGTGTGAGAGGGACACAGGTGCGTGTTTTCAGAAGGCAAACTTCCTGTCAGAGGAGATGAAGAAAGTAGGGAGGCCTGGGAACACAGAATAATGGGCTTCAGACAGAAAGAGACAAGACAGATAATGTGGGAATGCAACAGAGGTGCGCATTTACGTATGGCAGGAGCAACTACAAATCTTTGTTGTAAATCTCCACAGCTAACAGGAGGCAACACGGACCCAGCACGTGAGTCAAGAATGCAAAATGACATCTGCTAGGAAACCATTCTTCCTGAAACCATCGTGGGTTTTTGTTGGCCTCACGTTGTGGCCTTTAATTAACAGACAAGTCCCATCATTGGGCTCATTTGTGCGAAGGGCTGGAGCTGGGGGCAGGGGAGGGGAGATCCAATCTGAGGGATCCTAAGAACGGGCCTGATCCTTACGACCAGACGTCCCCACGGCTATGCTGTATGGTGTTGTCACGGAAACTGCGTGCTTACTAATAACAGGCATTTTTAAGGTTACTAGGATGTTGGCATTCCTTACCCAGTGCTGCTCTGTGACCATTGTACAGTGCCCTTTGTGATAGGGACAAAGACTCAGTACTCTGGAAGGACGGGCTTGCCTTTATTCAAGTTCTCGCTCTGGCTGGCTCTCTGTGCCCACAAAGAGTTCATTAAAAGTGTCACACGGAAATGTTCCATGCTGTGATCTGAGTGGTGGCCACACAGGTGTGTGAATCTGTAAGAATCCACTGAGCTATGCACTTAAGGTAAGTCCTCTTTACAGCATGTATGTTACAGCTCAGTAAAAATTTTAATGTCACCTTTCTTACTACCAGCAGAACTTTGTCCCTTCAGTGGTGTGCCTGACTCAGGTAACATCACCGTGGTCAGAGGCACCCCTTTAAGGTGGTGTGTGCCACACCCTTTTGTGTCCCTGTAGACTTTCTATCACTGGCTATTTTCCTGCATCCAGTGAAGTCAGCATTTTTATTCACACTTGACAGATGGGAAACCAAGTCTCAGTGAAGTACACACAGTTGCCCCAGGTCACCCAGGATGCCGGATCTGAGCCCAGGTCCTCTGTGACCCCTGGCCATGCTCTGCCTACCTTGTATGGCCATACTTTCTGTGAGCAGGTGAAGTAAACCTAGAAAAGGGAGGCCAGAAGAACAGTATTCTGGAATCCACAGAATGTGGGGAGATTTTCTTTCTAAAGGAGAATTCCTCACCAAAAAATGAAAGGATTTTGAGTCATAAAATAGCAGTGAGAGAATGATGTGTGTGGGGGCCAAACATGTTATTGTTCATCCAACCTAGTACTATTGTTAAAAAATTACTTGCTGCCCTGAAAAACTGAGAGATGTGGATGCAGGCCCAGGTGTCTGCAGTCTCTTAGACATCAGGTTTCTGGCTTCTCTTGGCCATGTGCCCATGGTGTACACCCTCCGCCCCCTCCACTCCCGGCGCCACTGTCTGCTTGGTGGCCTGGGACTCCTCCCCATTGGGACCCACACTCCACCTCCCCTCTCCAGAGCCACCCCCCTTCTTTTCCCACTCCCTCACATGGTTGAATCCATCCCTGGCTCAGTGGTGTCCACGTGGTTCAGTCCTGCCAATGAAAGCATCACATTAATCTGGACACAATGATTTGCATTAGCTCTCAATTGGACCAATTGGACGTATGGCCTAATCAGGGCCAGTAAGAGGGAGGGAAATCTTGACTAGGATTGCCCTGAAAATAGGACATAGGGCTTGAACCTGCATGGCACAGCCCAAAGCTTCTGGCAACCATCTTAAAAGCACATGGAGCCTTGGTCTGAACCCGGCACCGAGGAGAAAGGATCCCACAGCTGAAGCAATCGTGAGGTTCTTAGAGAGCCCCTTGATCAAGCTCTACCTGAAGGTAAATATTGCTGGACATTGCCTGCCTTGTCTGTTTGTTTAACCCAGTTGAGAAAATCAAGGGCCATTTGCTTTCAAGTGACAGAAAATTCTTCCTGGAGAAGTTTCCAGGCTAGAGACCGCAGGATCAGGACACACTGGATAAAAATAATAGAAACCTAAACTTCAACCTAACAAAAAAGATAAAACTTTCCAATGCTGAATCATCAAGGAGTGGAACACACTGTGAAACCCAAGTCAATAAAAATGTTCAAGCAGGTTAGGGTTTATTATCAATGTGTTCATTTGGCACAGAGCAAGTGGCTGAATAAAATGAACCCAAACTTCAGGTTCCTTCCTAAGAATATCAGGGTCAGAATATTCCCCAGGAAAGGGTTTTCTGAATACCCTAGGCAGATTCTTTCCCTACACCTGCCGTCCTTTACCTCCACGCCCCAATACTTTGCTTCGCTTGGCTCCCCTGCCCTCTTCCCTTCCTTTCCTTTTGTTTCGGACCTGCAGTCTTCCCACTGTAAGTCACTGAACTGCCAGTCTAGGCTGGAATTTTCAACACTCCTGCCTCAGCCTCTGGAGTGCTGAGATTACAGGCATGCACCACCACACCTGGTTCCCAGTTCTTTTCTTTACACTGTTTTAATTTTAGTTTTATATTTTCATGTGTTTATTTCTCCCTCCCACTGCACATCCCACAAGAACAGAGCCTTTGTCCATTTTGTCTCCCCATACTTCCCAACATGCACCGCAGGCCTGCGAGTAATACTTTGTTGAATGAATGAGACCTTCCGACCCTGTGTTTTCTAGGAAGTCGCTAAGAAACCAAGTGTCCCAATGGAACACATGAGATTTGTAGCCCTTGAGTCACTTTGATACTACTATTTAAAGACATCTCATCTGTACAATTCAATGAAGGGTGTCACCTTAGTAGGGGACATTTTGCCACCTTGTCACTCAAGTGCTCATCCTTAGCACACTCACCCTTGTTAGGAACGCTCCTCCCTCCCATCCTGGTTTTCCAGCGTAGGACCAGCCCTGACACAGGCCCCCTCTGTGGCACCTCTGAGCACCCTCCCCGTCTCAGTGCTGAATGCCTGGCTCTGCCACTGTCGCCTAAGGCAATGTAGGAAAGAAACCCTCAGACCTACCTGTGCTATACGTATGTGATCTCATCTAAGCCTCACAGCCTCCCTGCGAAGTTGGCACCAGTGTCTTCATTTCACAGAAGCGAGAACTAAGGTTCAGAGAGGTCAGCAAGCTACTCAAGATCACACAGGTCCAACTTTCAATTTTAAGCTTGTTAGCTAGCTAGGTTCATTCCCCAGCACACACTTCTGCAAATGGTCTTCTCTCTGAGGACCAAGGCCTGAGTGTATGCAGACATGCACTCACGCACACACATACACACATGCACACACGCACACACACGCAATGTCATTAGCGTTTTTCTTTTATTTATTATACTGGAAGAGCAGGAAATTACACAGGCCTATTATAGACTAAGCAAATTCCAAGTAAATTGCATAAATGGAATTTTTAAAAAGCACACAAAGCAACCCTAGAAAACTCTATACATTTCACAATGAGAGCCCCGGGGGCCCGGCTGGGAGAGGTGTGCTCAGGGCGTCTTACACAAATTACCCGAACTCACACCTGTTTCCTCTCCTGTCCAGCCCATCTCTTGCTCCCACAACCCAAACCGTGCCCGGGGGTGAAAGAAGGGGAGAGAAGGAACTTTGAAACAAAGGCATCGGGTCTTTGCCTCTGATTCTGGGTTATTTGAATCAAGGGAACTCACTTGCCCTCAAACACTCAATCATTCCATTCCCCTTTCCAGCTTTATTCGGAGGCATTAAGAGAGAAGAACCGCCGTGGGGGCGGAGGAGGGGCGCTCTCGCTTCCCTGCCGCCTCTGGACTTCCTGGTCCAGTGCCCAGGGCATATGCCAGGCCAGATGGCTGGGCTCCTGGCAGCCAGTTCAGCCGCTCAAGAACATGGCTGTGCTTAACCTCGTCAACTCAACTGCGTCAGTTTACCGTGGGGAAGAAGTGTGGTACCAATCGGTTTAATTAGTGTAACGAGGGCCGGGGGAACCGGTCCACATTCTGAGCTTGTTGTGCAGAACAAATGGTTTGCTTTGCTCCCTCTGTGATCATCTGAGCATTCAAAAGCGCTCTCTGCCACCAAGGAAGAGCTTCCACTCCCTTCCTCTTCTGTGAGGCGGGCACGGTGGAGGGGACCAACGTGAACACGCGTTCAGTCGCTCGGTTCTTCAAGGGGTGCATTCCTAAATGATGAGAACTCAGAGGACACGAACTGGACATTCAACCTACCGGAATCCTGGACTCTCCCAGGTCAGAATTCCTGCTCCAATAAAAGGCAATGTTCAGGCTTTTCGCTGAATGTGTGGGCTCCAAAGTGGGGTACATAAGGAGATCTCTGGGGTTTGGGAATGCAATGTTGAGATTTCCATGTGTGCTTCTCTCTCCTGTTTCAGGTGTCTCCTCTGTGCAGGTTTTACGGTGCATATGTCTACCATCTGTGTGGGGGGCTCTTTTTCCTTCTGAGGGGGGCGTATGATCTGCAAAGCTTGACTATCATAGATCTACAGGTGAAAAGAATAATTCACTCTGGACGTCTGCAATTGGGGAGTCACCTGAAAAGAGTGGGAAACTGATATCCAAAGCTGCTACTGATGGTAGCTTAGAAGTGCAGGGGTGTGAGCCAGCGCTGACCCCCGTGGAGGGGACCTCACGCTTCCCTGTCACTGACCCCAGGCAAATAGTACACTCAGGGCAGGAGAGAGCTGAGCTGGCCTTGGCTGTTTTGTAGATGGTGACGGGCTGGGTGTGGGGATAGGGTACACACGAGAGGGGAGTGGGTGTGCGCCAATGTGGGAAGGTGTCAGGGGATGGAGGTGTGTTTACACATCAAAAAACTCTTCGGAGTAGGCATTGGGGTCTTCCTGTGACCGTGTCACCACCTTGAACTGGCGCCGGAGAAAACCCCCATAGCGCTTCTGGTTGTCCCACTTGAGCTTGGGACGGATGCGCCGCAAGAAGCCCCCGTAGCGTTTGTACAGGTCCTCGTGGCCCACACTGTCCCTGTCCCCATCCCCCTCCCCGGCCACCTCCGAGCTCCTCTTGGGATATTTGCGCAGAAAACCCCCATAGCGTTTGACCTGCTCCTTGGGGTCCTCATCGAAATCCAGTGCACCCGCCTCCACAGCACCACTGTTCAGCCGGGAAGCCCCCATTGCCTCAGACTCCACACCCTCCCCAAGTCCACCAGAGAGACCCCTGAGCTTGTCCTTTGTGGGGGCACTGGGGAGGAGTCCGCTCTTCTCCAGCTCCTGCAGGAAGGGCCCAGCACGCTTGGCCAGCTCCCCATAGGCCTCTTCCAGAGCTGCCCTGCTGTCCAGGCCATCCTGGCTCCCGAGCCTGGGGACAGAGGGGGTGAAGAAGGACAGGATGCCCTGGCATCGCTCCCACTCCTCCGTGGGCAGCAGGGCTTCCTGGCATTCCAGAGAGCAAATCTGCAAGAGACCCCAAAGACAAGACCACAGTGGTGATATCACCCCCAACAAAGCGCCAAAACACAAGCCCCACCCCACGCCAGAGCCCTGGTCCAGTCCAGGAAAATCAAAGGTCACCACCTTGCCAAGCGCTTGGCCACCCATTTGATGCTCCCCGTAATGCACACAGGTAGGTGACTTTGCACCCCAGTGAGGGATGAGAAACAGACTTTCCCGAGGGCACATAGCTACAGGTGGCAATGCCAGCGTTGGAGGTAGGAGCCTCCCACAGGCTCTGTGGGCTCACCCTTCCTCTTCTCCGCACCCTTTCCAGTGTGAAGGGCGCTGCTAACACTTTACAGACAGGAACAGAGCAATGCAGGATGGCGGGAAGAGGATGTTTGAGGGGACAGAGGAGAGGGCATCAAGCCTCAATGAGGGGACAACAGTACATTCTTCATGGGGCTGTTGGGAGAATTTAGTCAGGACATTGCCTATGACAGTGGTGACAACAGTGGACAGTACTGGAACTTGAGCCTGGCAGTCTAATGCCATGAATCTTCCTGCTCAGCCACAGTGCTTTCCTGAGGTCCCGAGGAGGAAGCATCTCTCACGCTGTGCTCATCCTCAGTAAACAGGGGCCAGAAGCCCATCTCCAGTACTTTCCATCATCTCAGAGAACCACCCCAACCTTGCAGATGAGGAAATCGAGGCTCAAGGAGGGGGTTCCAGAGTCAGGGAGCTAAAATGGTGCAGAACCAAAGCCTGTGTGCTACTCATCACACCCTTGGCACCTCTGCTCCACCCTTCCTGCTGTCACAAGAGAGGCACGAGGAGAGTCTAAGAGAAGCTAGGACCCAGGGGCGGGGCTGGGGCCTGGAGCCCATCCACCCGATCCGACAGGGATGATGGAGATAGCTCTTTCCATGGAAGCGACTGGACTCGAAGGGGCCCATCAGCCCGCGGGTGAGAAGCCTTGAAAAGTTAATCTAGAGCTGCTAACTGCAAAGCCAGCACTGATGACAGACGCCCCTGTTGCCAGGCACCTAGCTCCCTGAAAACCTGCATCTCACATCTCTTTTCTGGCCCGGGGAGCCCAGGGTGGTGAGGTCTGTGTGCCCAGGCTGTCCACAGGACAGGACAAGCCCTGTACAGGCGGGACGAACACAGGACGGGCCTGCCCTGTGACCTCCCCTCTCCAGGTTCCGCACGCAGAAGCACTGGGCATTGAGGAAATGTCCCTGCAACCTACCAGGGGGTTGATGGGTTTGGGCCCATCCTGGGTCTTCACGGCGCACAAGGAGCACCGGGACAGGCATTCCGCGGCAGCAGGGGGCAGCGCCAGGAGGCAGGCGGCCAGCACCAGCAGCCTCTGCCACGCCATTCCTCTGGGCTCTTCCTGCGGGGGAGGGAGGAGAAGAGCGTGAGAGCTGCCGCACTCTATGGCCGGGGCCGCGAACTTGCAAAGCCATCTTTTTTGCTCCATCAGGGGCGCCACAAGACAAGCATCTTCAATCCCATTCTGTAGCCGAGGAGCCAGAGGGGACACGGGAGTTAAGGCCAAGAACGGAGGCGGGAACTGACAAGGGCAGAGGGCCGCGGGATGCCAGGAGCTTTTCCACACGTCCACATCCAGAGGGCGCAGCAGTTTCATTGAATGGGTGGGGACACTGAGGCACAGGCAGGGGAAGTGGTTGTACCGAGCGTGCGTGGGCAAGCCAGGACTTGACTCGGTCTGTCTGACTTCACGTCCCACTCTGACCACCCTCCGAGCCAGAAGATATGCGGCTATGTGCCCTTACGCGTTCTGTGAGACTTCCGTCACCTGGCTTTTCCTCCTGTTCCCCAGGTGTCGCAGGTGTGCTATGCCTTTTTCTTTCTTGCAGTACTGGGGGTTGAATCCAGGGCCTCATGTATGCTAGACAAGCACTCCGTCACTGAACTACACTTTGTAAATTCTCTTGAACTTTCCTTTCCCTCCCTAGTGCTGCCATCTACCCTGGCCATAGCTCCGCCTTCGCGCCCTCTCTGTGCTGGCCTCCCTGCTTCCAGGTCCTCCCCTGACCCAAGCCTGAAATGCCCTTGCCAGCACGTCAACTCTGCGATGACATCCACAGCGTGGAATCAGGCACCGCCTTCTGCCTAAACGTCAGGAATGCCCCGTCCCATCCCAGTACCTCAGCACTTCAGCTCTGAGCACCAACCACAGCCAGCTGCTCACGATTTCCCTTAATAGACGTACCAGGTTCTGTCTCACCCCCGGGCCTTTGCACATGCTGATCCCTCTGCCTGGAAAACCCTTCCTTTCCTCCTCTGTTATTGTCACTTCAGTCCTAGCTTAGCTATCACCTCTGCTGGGCAGCTTTTACTGATCTTTGAGGCTGGATGAGACGCGACTCCTTCCTGTCCTCCCAGTAACTCACACCTCTCCCTTCAGAGTAGCGCATGACCACACGGTCAGCTGTGCGAGGCTTCAGACTCCGGCTCCACGAAGGCAGAGCCACATCTGGTCTTCTCTGTGAGCTCGCTGTGCTCCTCACAGACCTCAGGGTCTAGCACTTTCTGTTCCTGTTGTGGTCCCCTGACCTGAGACTTCCACGTGACTCACTTCTTCTTGTACTAAATGAATTAAATGTCACAAGCCAGAGAGACACTTGCTGGCAGTGTATCTGATGTAGTTTCCCAGTCCTTCTCACATCACGCTGCAGAGGTTTTATCATGACGCTCAGCAGGGCCTAGGTTTTCCCCTTTATCTGACGTCTGTTTGGTGGCCATGGTTATCACTCCCCCCACTAGAATGTCACCTCTCCCAGGACAGTGACCTTAACCATCCTATTTCCTAAAACCCTGCCCACCACATCGTAGGCCCCCAGTAAATACTTGGCAGGTGAATGCTTTATCAGTAATTTATTACAAGTTGTCTCCTTCATAGTCAATTCTTTAGAAGCCAATTGTGAAGACTCAAGGCCACTCCGATGGCATGGCATGCAAATCCCCCATGGAAATATGAGGTCCCCCACACCCACCCGCAGCTGACTGGCTGGGGGCTCCTCGCCCTTCCCACCCTGGCCCTCCTAACCCAAAGCCTCTAATCTCAGAGATGCCATCTACCTTCCCCTGTGTCCCTCATTCCTGCACATTGCCCTGTCTGCTCGGGTGTTCAGGGGGGTTCTAAGTTCCCACTCCATGAGCCCCAGAGTCCCACCCTGTAGCCGAGAGTGGGGTCTCACTCCAGAAGCATACAGTGGGTTCCCCATCGTAGTCTGCTAATAATCACCCCACTTGCCATTTATTGAGCCCCTGTTGCCCTATGCCCCCAACCTATCCCCTCGTCCACTTCTTGCCAGTGAGGGAGGCATTTCCAAGGCAGTGAGCCACCCCTGTCCTGCCTGCAGTGGGCAGCTGGTCCAGACCCGCTCTGTTGGACCCCCCTGGCCTCATAGCTACCATCACTTAAAGAGCAACATTGATTCATGCACAGCTGAGCCCTCAGTGAATGACCAGGGGTTGCATGCTCGGCGCCCTGGACTTGGACTCAGCCTACCTGCCAACTGTGACAGGCAAGTCTCACTAGCTCTGCTTTATGGATGAGAAAACTGGTGCCCAGAGAGGCTTGGTAAATCCCCTGAGCTCAGGCCCTGGTGCCTCCCTTGAGGTTGGGCCACTCTGTTCCTGGCACCTGGGAAGTGAACGTGTGTCCCCCTGGGTCCTTCCCAGCCTGTGGTTTTCTCGAGGCTCTATCAGCGCTAAGCAGATTAGGGTTCCAGACAAGTGAGCTGCTCTAGTTTCAGGGAGACACAAAGCAGGTGGCTCGTGTTTTTCCCGATACCAGGCGACGGCTGGACCAGCCTGTTACAAGATTAGCAGAGAATCACCTGGGTAGCCCCCTGCCAATCCTGGCTGGAGGCGTTCCACACCACCAGCTGCCATCTAAATGGGGGGCCCAATGTAGATCTCTGTGTCCGAGGAAAACTACTGCCCGCGTCCTCTGCTTTTGACCATTGACTCTACCCTGGATAACGGTCCATCCGAGGGTTACTGAGCTTTGCGGAGTTCTGAGCAGGCCCCGTGGGTTACCCCAAATCCCTACAGCGTCTTGGCGCAAGTGCCCTGCCCACTCACAGGAGAGGAAATGGACATGTGCCAAGACTCCAGAGCCAGGAGGGAGCCCAGAGTGGAATTTGTGCCTAAGTAAGGCTGGGGCTCCAGAGCTCACCTTCATGCCCACTGGGCACTGCCCAGGCCCCTCTATGCAGCCACCCCAGCCCCAGCTCCAGCTCCTCCCTCCTGGAGGCCACACTGGCCTCTGCCTGGTCTACAGCGGCCTCCAACTTGTCCTCCCAGACACCCTCTGCACGGCAGCCCAAGGGCTCCTCTGGCACGTAGGCTGGCTGCACCTCCGCCCTGTGCCAGCCTTCAGGGGCTCCGTACCTCCTTGCAGGGAGCCTGGCCCCTTGCTCGGCACTCAGGGCCTTTCCTAACACAGAGCCAAAGGTGGCTGGGCATGGCCTGTGAGCAGGCCCTGTGTGTGTCCTACAGGCAGTGTCCTCATGACAGCCCACAGCCGGGCTCATCTTCTCCCCACTTCAGAGACAAGGAAATGGAGGCACAGAGAGATCACACCATCAGCCCATCACAGCAAGTGCCCAGCACCAGACAGCCAGGTACGAGTTCTGCTGAGCCACCTCCCACTGCACCACAAGGGCCCCAAGCCCCTGCCCTCAGCCTCGGCACACAGGGCCCCCTCGGCCTGGACACTTTTCTCGCCCACCCATTCCACTCCACAGCCTCTGACCTGGGTAACTCTCAGTCCTTCAAATCTCAACCTCAGCTGCCTCCTCCGAGAAGTCCACCTGGATCAGCCCCTCCTCTGAGCTCCCCCAGCCAGCTGTGTGACCCCAGTACATAATCACAGGTACCTCAGTCGAAGTCCCTGAGATGCGAGTGCATGTGATGTGTTTGGGGTTGATGCATGAACGAATGAACAAATGAATGAATGAATGAACGAACGAATGAATGAATGAATGAATGAAAATGAATGAATGGTGTCCTAGCACCTCATGCAAGGCAGTAAAATCATCAGGAGCTCCGTACAAGTTTGTTGAGTGAATGAACAGGTTCAGAGGGCTGTGTGGGACACAACACCGTGTTTGGAGCATCCAGCATGTGCCTGTCACATGATAGGTGCTTTAACGAGTGGAGAATGCAGGCTGCAGTCTAGGCAGACCCGAGCCATCGGGACGGGAAAAGAGGAGGGCAAAAGGGAGATCACGAGGTCTGGCTCATTCCTGGACCAAAAAGTGATTGGTGAACGGCCTGCCCTGGTGGGGCAGTGCCATACTGGGCAGGGCAACCCTGACCCATGATCGCGTCAATCCCAAAATAGCCACCAGCTCTCAGCCTCTACGAGGTGCCAGGCTGTGTGTTACCACCTCATGCACATGTGTTCTAACCCTCACAGCAACCTGAGTGGGAGTTTTCGTACCCATTACACAGAGGGCGAGGCTAAGGCTGGGAGAAGGGAAGTCATCGCTTGGCCAAGTTTGCCTGGCTTCTACATGGGAGAGTTTAGCTTTCCACCAGATTCCTCTGGGTTAAAAGTGGACCCTACCAGAGTCACATTGCCCTGGAGACTTGTGATCCTATTTCTTTCCTTTGCAGGACAAACCGTCAGATGGGTCCTGATGGCGGAGAGTCTCATCTTTCCTGGGGTGTGCTGAGGGAGGGAGCTTGGAAGTCAGACGTCCCCCACGGCCCTAGCGATGACAGATCACGGCTGTTTGGGGTGAACTGAGGGGAAAGGAGCTCTGCCTGCCACTGGGGTAAGAGGGGAAAGCAGCCCACTTGGCAAGAGCGAGGGTGACATTGGGCGAATGACTGCAGTGTGGAGCTTGCGTGGTCCTCAGTGGGAGGAGGGGCCTCTGCCAGACTCGGTGGGCCTGGGGCCTTGCAAAGAAAGTCCTCTGCATGGGGCATTCACGAAGTGCATCCTGGCCACTACCTCAGGCCTGAGAGGAAGGATGGCCAACAGGGGGTACGGGGGACTCTCCCCCAATGAACAGGAGAGGACAGTCGGGCTCGCTGCTCCTCAGTCACGTGAGTCAGGTCCTCACAGCAGCTCTCGCTCTGTGTCTGGGCACCTCCTGCTGGCGCTGCCCACCGGGGGACTCCTGACTGATCCAGCCCCGGCTGTGTGTTGACACCTGTGCTCGTCATCGTTTCCATGTCACAAATGCTTCAAGCCGGGATGGTGGTGCACTCCTGCAATCCCAAAGGTCTAGGAGGCTGAGGCAGGAGGATCAAAAGTTCAAGCCCAGCCTGGGCAACTTAGCAACTTAATGAGACCCATAGCAATTTAGTGAGCAACTTGGTGAATCTCAAAATAAAAAATAAAAAATGGCTGGGAATGTAGCTCGGTGCCAAGGCCCTGGGTTCAATCCCCAGTACAGCAAAAAGAGAGAGAGAGAGAAAGCATCATCAATTTGAAACAGGGTCTGAGCAGCCCAGAAAGCCAAAAACATTTATTCTCTGGCCTTTACAGACTAAGCGTGCTGTCCCTGCCTTTGTGAATTTTATGACCGTTTTATGACTCTAATGGTTTTTCAGCTGATTTTCCTGGGTCTCCAGGCACGTGAACATTTGATTGAATCATAGCCACGCCCAGGCATTGTTGATGTGGGCATCCCCGGCCAGGCGGTCGGGCCTAAGCGGGCCAGGAGGTCACCCGCAGCTCTCCGGGCCATAACTCAGAGGCCCTAGGGAAGCTCGCCCGGATTTTCCTTTTACTGAGGAGGGAAAGACACGGGCTCTGGGATCAGAGGGACCCCAGTGCCATCTCTTCCACAAGCCTCAGTCTTCCCACCTGTGAATGGGGATGTCGCCTCCCTGTGGGTTCCCATGAGGACCACTTGAGACAGCATCCTTGAAAGGGACAGCACACAGGACACCCCCCCCCCGAGCCAGAGCTCCATAAAAGGGACAGGTCTTCCTGCCTCTTATCGCCTCGGTGATATTTCTATGCCGTAGTCAGCTGAAGGCTCCAAGGAGCCACAAGCATTTTTATTAAAAAAGCCAGCACTGAATAGTAATGTCTTGATTTAACGTCGCAATTATCTTTCCGTGCACTTTATCGCATGTGATTATCCCTATTTGATAGAAGAGGAAATGGAAAAAGGTAGAAATGAAGTCACTTGTTTAAGGTCACATCGTGAGTCAGGAGGGAGGTGGAGACAGAGCTCGGCCTCCCACACCGGCAGTGACGGCCCCGGAGATCCCACTGTTTCAGGGAACCCGATAGCCCTCAAGGATGGTGCCCCTGCCCTGTGCCCGGTCCTGTGTCTACAGATGGACTGAGATGGGCTATTGTTACAGGCTCAGGTGCCAGGGGGAATGTGGACCACGTGACATGGGCCCTCAGGGTCTCGGCACACATGAGTGGCAGGGGTGGAATTCGCAAGGCCACTGCACAGAGAGGGCCAAGCTCTCTGCTGCACATTCATCTCTATTATTTCCTTTTTGCCCACAAGAGAACCCAGAGGGCTGGGTGATATTAACCCACTTTCTAGATGGGAAAACAGAGGATGTGATTCAACCGAGGCCAAGAAATTAGGAAACAGCAGAACCAAGGTTCAAAGTGGGTCTGCCAACTACACTCCACCCACCACCCTGAGGCATCGTGGGGCAGAAAATGCCCTTCGAGTTATCACTCTCACACTCCTCAAGATGAAAACATTTGGGCACTTTTACCCCCAGAACATATAATGCTCATCTTGGTGACCTCCAAGGGCTGGTGAAGGAGGACCCTGAAAACCGAAGCTGTGCCCTTGCTAGACTTTGCGGTCACTGACGAAGCATGAGTGACCAGTTTCTGGGGAGAGGCCCAGGTTCTGAGCAGAAGGCAAGCCCAGCCCTTAGCTCAGCAGACATCAGTGCACAGGATATAGGACATAGGATGAGGCCCCAACCCAGGGTCAGCCATGCTGGCTGTACAGAGGCCAGAGAGAGACAAAATCCTGAGGTCGCTGGTCGCACTGGGATCCTCTGCTGCCTTTTTTAAGGAATGCTTTTCACCAGGTGGTACAGAATTCCCACGTGTTTTGTCACTTGGCACAATTAAGGGATGGGGAGAAAGGTAAAGGAGAGTGAATGGAGGGAGAGAGAGACCAAAAGGAGTGGCAGAGTTAGGACTTGCACACGTAGAGATGAAGACACCAGAAAGGCAGGGAGAGATGGCAGGTCATGTGGGAAAGAAAGTGAAGATGAGACTCAGAGACGGGGAGAGGAAGAGTGGGGAAGAGGGGAGAGAAGAACGGAGAGGAAGGAAGCGGGCGAAGTGAGAGTAGGCGAGAGGAAGCCGACTGATTCAGGAGGCCGACAGCCTGAGGGAACCACAGACTCCCATCCCCCCAGCCCTGCCCTGAATCTGCCCCTTATTCTGAGGGACAGTGGGCCAGACACCCAGGCACACAGCAACTGCTCGGTAAAAGCTTGTCAGGTTAAATGGAATTGCCCAGGAATAAGACAGGTGTAAACAGCAGTTCAAGTCACTATGGGGACAAAGTGGCCCTGGTGAATATGTCCCCAGTTCATGGCCTACCACTGGCACGTGGGGTGAGCGGGTGGACTCCGGGTGGAGCCCTGTGCGTCTTTATGCCTCGTGGGCCTGCACCCTCGACCTTGCGGCTGAGAGTATCAGTCTGAGTCCAGGCTGGCAGAGAGGGAGGAGGCCAGGCTGCAAGGGACCGGGACATGGCTCCATTTCAGGGCCTGCTGCCGGGCTTACCTGGCTGTCTCCAGCGGATGGTTACCACCCGCCGCAGTGGCCAGCTCTGACTCACTGCAATATTTTTCTATCACTTTGTCAGCCCCACTGAAATTGGCCAATCGCTCATGGGCCAAAGGAGTGAAAATGTGAAAGAAACCAGTGGCTGACTGCACTTTCCCAGACACGCACTGAAATCCAAACAGCAAATATTGATCCTTCCGAGGATGATGGAAGGGATCTAATAAATACAATCGTACAAGAACGACCCAAAGAGGGTGGGCAGTGGGTGGGGGAATCAGGAAGGCTCAGGAAGGATCAGGAAGAATAAGACTTCATGATCCCAAGGCAAAGGATGAAGAAAGGACGCCTTCTGTTGGGGTGGGGAGAGCAGAGAAGTGCCGCCCACAAGTGAGATAGCAGATGTGCGATCGCACGGCCTGGGCAGAGGGCACAGCAGGATGGAATGGAATCGAGGAGATCATAAAAGATGGGGAGGGGTCTGACCTGCCGTTTGAAACAGTGATGACTTGGACAGTCATAGTAGCAATTATCGAGTCTCCACCAAATGCCAAGCATATTACAGTGTCCCAGGGAGCCTCGCCACAACCCTGGGGGTGAGTATTACTAATAATTATCCTTGTGCTAGAGGTGAGGGAATTAGGATGCCGTGTTCCAAAGTCACACAGCCAATGAGGGATAGGATCTGGGATTTGAACCCAGCACTGTCCCAGGTGTTTGTAGGACACATTGAGATGATCTATGGAAAATTCCTGACCTCAGAAGTTACCTCAACAAATACCTTGCCTGTGTTTTAAGCTTCCTCAAACAGCCCAGAGCTGCTGATTCCTTTGCCTGCTCCTGCTCCAGCCAAATGTGCTGGGGTCCCACCACCCTGCTCAGGAATCGCTGCAACGTCTCCCTCCCAGCTGCCAGTGGAGACAGGGGTTTGCAGCCCACCACCCGTCACACCCGGCTCCCCCCGAGCAAAGCAGTGGGCTGGAGAGAGTGTCAGCAAACGCAGACCTCCCCCAGCAGCAGAACTCACCCAGCTGGGGCTGCTGAAGAGCTCCCCCCACGCAGATCTCAAAACCTGGAGATAAATGACCTGCAAAAATAGAACAAAGGCAAGGTGGGGTGGGACAGGCATGGGGCGCGAAGGTGAGGCTGAAAGAATGGGGGCAGTGAGGCCCGTGAGGAGGAACAGAGAGGACTGGCGTTCTGAAACAATTTACACGCATCGTGCCGCGGATCTTGATGGCAACGCCTGTCAAATTAGAAAGACAACCCTTGGAAGAAAGATGATAATCAGGACTTTCAGCCTGTGGGAGGGGAACTGAAATCACATCCAGTAACCTAAAGAGCTTGTTTCCCCCTGGGAAGCTTGAAGGCTTAATTAAAGAATGTTTGTAAAGCTCGAAAGATTCTCGGAAAAAGATACCCAGGGAAAAGTAAGAGGTCACAGAACTGACTATTCAACCCTGGCGTCGTCAGCAGGCTTTCTTTTTTTCTCCCTGAAGCCCACCAGCTTTTTGCTGGAGTCAAACTTTGGGCTCCTAGAATACTTTCTTTGAACATGGATATCTTTACCAGAGAGCAAATATCTTTCCCTACCTGAGCTTCCTCCCTGCCTAACTTATCCACCTCGGCTGTAACTTAAATGAAAGCAACAAGTCCTTTCCAAGTAAGATTGACAAGAAAAATTCTGCTCAGCCTGGCTGTCCCAGCATTCTGTCCTTCATTTTCCTCCTCTCCCAACAAAACAATCCCAAACTTCATTCTGTGTAAAATGACGTCAAAGGAAGCCACTCAGATCAGCACCCTGTCAGCGATTAAATGTGATCCAAAAAGCGTGAAAAGGCTGAACTTGGTTGTGCATTGATATACATCATAATATGATAAATGCCAGACCCCAGAATCTCATTTCCCCAAGCCCTGTTCTCTGAGTCCGGATAAGATCACTGACCTTTAAAATCACCCTCATTTGCGAACCGTCTCACATCTCCCAGCCGGGGCATCCCATTCACCGTGCACCTTGGAAATTGGCATGGGAACCGCTGTGTGGCAGCCACTGAGAGAAGAACCCGGGGCTAAACGCTGGTGGTCTTCTTGGGGGCAGCTGTACCTGTGCAAGCCAGGGCCGCACGGAGTGGGAGATCCCCAAGGGCAGTCCTCGTTCCCTGTTCAGGCTTTCGTAAACTCACCTCATAACTGTAACTACCTCTGCCAGATAATCAGAGCCAGTCCTGAAACCCTCAGCCCAGGATCCTAGCACCTCTGGGTATGGAGGACTGAGAATATACAAATAAACCCAAGAGCAAGAACCCGGGGCCCCTCTGGGCCTTACCTGCACACTGCTTTGTCCCTGGATGGCTTCTGGCAGAACAGGTCGCAGCTTGGTGGCAGGTGGCCGGTCCAAGAGTCAGCCCCGACTCCAGCTCAAGGAGGTGCCAGAGAGGCAGCTGTGAGCACTACCAAAGCCCCTTAGAATCGCAGTTCTGGTGCTTCGTCCCCCCTTTTATGGCTGCAGCCTCCCCCTGTCGCTCAGCCCTCGCTGAGCACAGGCTGCTCAGAGCCAATGGGGAAGTAAGAAGCTCAGAGCAGGGAGCGCAGACCCCGGGCCCTTCCACTCAACTCCGCCCGGCACAATAGCTTCTCCCTGCGGTGTGGAGGAGGGAGCCGCCGGTGGGGGTGGGGGTGGATTCTGGGTGCAGTGCTGTTCGTCACTTGAAACCCGGCCACTTCAGTGTTTGTTTGATGCATTTCCAGGAGAATGTCACAGGAAAAAGCAGACAGAGGTAGGGGAAAAGAGAGGCAGGACGAGTTAGAGAAAGACGGAGAGAGGGAGAGAGAGGGAGAGGGCGACAGTCAAACGAGTCAGGCAGCCGGACAGATTCAGAGACAAATGGAGAGACACAGAGCGAAACAGAGAATTGGGAACAGAAAAAGGCAATGTCACAGAACCAGGCAGCGATGAGACAAAACAGGGGAAAAAGAGAAAGGCTCAGAGACAAGCAAGAGTGTCAGACAGGGGACATACAGAGGAACAGGTAGGGCTCGAGAGAGAGTCAGAGGTAGGGCGATAAGGAAACCAAGAAAGGAAACATTGAAAACACAGGGACAGAGGGACAGACAGGGCAGAGACGGTGGGAAGCTGGGGCGGCTCCTGATGATGGCAGAGAAAGGGAGCCTGCGTTGGTGCCCATGTGTGCCGGGGTGTTTCTGTGTACATTTGCTGCAAATGCCAGGCGACTCTGGTACACGCTGAGCAGTGCCAGGCACTCAAGCCCTGGCAGCCACACATCCCGCAGCCTGGAGCCGCCGTTCAGTTTTCGCTGGCAGCGACACAGAATAAGACCCCCCTCAAAATATGGGCGCGATGTGCCTTTGGGCGGGCCGAGTGGGGGCTTGCCTGCCTCCTGTGCCCTGGCCATGCCAGTAGCAGCTAGAAGGCTGCACTCTGCGTGGCTGCAGGACCCCCCAGCACACACGGGTCTTTGAGTTGGAAAGAAAATGAGCTTCTTTCCTTGGTTGGCAGCAGCCGAGTGGTTCGCAGAGGTAGGCGCAGCCGTCAGAAGCTGGCGAGACCACCCGTCTCCTGGTACCTCTGCTGCACCAGGCAGCGAGCTGAAGTCATGGAGTTCAATCCTCATGACTTGGCCGGGCGGTTAATGTCTCCCCCACTCTGCAGGTGAGGAAACTGAGGCTTGGGGGCTGAGAAATGAGCCTGACATCCCCCAGCAAGCCAGTCATTGAGCTAGCATGGAAACCCAGGCCCATCTGACCCCAAAGTTCCTGCTCACTGCCTGACCTGGCCCTGGGCAGGAAGCCTTCAATCAGCACTTCCCCCTCCCCCGTTCCTTCTCTGGGACTCAGTCTCTCCACCTATCGAGTGCAGAAGAGAACAACGCGTAACAACATTGCAACATGGGTTTGATTCTCCACTCTGCCATGAGCCAGTGGAGAGGCCTTGGCTAAGTTAGTAACCCCAGCCTCAGTTTGCTCATCTGTGAAATGGGGCCAAGATTGCATCCGGCGAGAGTGAAACAAGGATCGGGCACCAACACTCGACTCAGTAGCACCAGGTGAGCTCCATTACTACCGTCCTTGTGGCCACTCACTCTGGTCCAGCTCTGACACATCTCACTCCTCCAGGGCCTCGTCCCCTCCCTGCACAGGGGTCATTACAGGGGGATGACAGAAGGGGCCGTTTTCTGAGCACCTGTGTGTCTGACATTGCCACAGGCTCCACTGTCACCAAAAGCAGAGCTGTGGCGTGGCTATCGCAACGCGTCCTAACCCAGTAAGGCAGCACAAGTTCAGAGGTGAAGCCACACTGGGGAAGGGGCCCGTCCCCACAGCCCCTTCAGCCTGGACACAGCCTTTCCCAAGCCTTGCTTTCCAGCCGCTCCGCTTCCCTAGACTGTGCACGATCTCTGACGGGAAGAGGCAGAGAACTTCCCAGGGCCTGGGGGAGTCTTTGCCCTGGCACCTGGCGGCCACAGCCCAGCCGCGGCTGTGCTTTCCATGTCCCTGCACCCTGGAGGACTTGGTGTGGTCCGTTTACTGTCACTGGGCATCAGGAGCCTGGGAATGAGCTGCTTCTTTGTCCCCAAAGCCAAATACTCACAGCAGTCGCTCTCTGTCCTCCTTACCCCCACACCCCAAGTTCTGCTTCTATAAGCTCTTGGCGATAACCTCGGACTAGACAGACTCTAAGAGAGGCATAACGGTCCCGTGGCTGGAAGCCAGCAGGTACCGGCAGGCGAGAGGAGTCGGCCCCTCTGGCTGTTACCGCAAAGAGAAGTAAGGACGGCGAGACGGAAGCGCTCACGGATGATCCCGCTCAAAGCAGCACTGTGCACGCGACGGCCTTCACCCTGGGCTGTCGCCAGCCTCAAGATCACTTTACGCCTTTGCTGTTCCTCTCCTGCAATGTCCTTCATATGCAGACGTGCACATAAACACAGCCCCACCCACATATGCACACGTGCACGCACACACACGCATGCGCAAGAGAGCCAGGGACAGCCTCCCCCTTAGTCCTGGGACATACTTTACACAACCAGCCCCCAAATCAGCCTGTTAGGAAGGAGTCAGGAAGAACACAGCAGAAGACAGGAAGGTAAAATAAATAAATAAAGCCAGCATTTATTTTTTTAAAAACTAGGTATAGAGTTAGTGCATATTAGTTATACAGAAAAATGTTTCATTTTGGCATATTCTTACAAGCACGTAATACACTTCGATCATTTCCGACCCTTGTTTCCCTTCTCCTTGCTTATCCTTTCTCCCTTGTTCCGTCCCGCCCCTTTGTTCCTTTCCTCTTCCCTAATAATCCTCCTTCCATGTTCTTTCTCCCTCCCTTCCACCCCCTTGATGATATTTGTGTTCCTGAGTCTAACTTATTTTGACTAACATGATGATCCCAGTCTCATCCATTTTTCTGCAGTTGATGTGATTTCCTTCTTTACGGCTGAATAGTACTCCATTGTATATTTACACCACACTCTCCTTACCCATCCATCCCCCAGGCTGTTTCCATGGCTTAGCTGCTGGCATTTCTTAAGGACTTTGTACATGCTGGGCCCTGCTGTGAGCCCCTTACATTTGTCAACCGCCGTGCAGTGGAGCAGGTTCCTACACACCCCCGACAGGTGGGGACGCAGAGCCTGGAGAAATGAAGTCACTTCCATGAAGCCACATGGCTGTAGAGTGGGTCAGCTCAAGTCCGACCCCAGGCTTAAACTCTGCCTGGCTCTTGTCTCAGGCATAAAGTTGCTGTCTTCTCAGTTCACCTGTCACCCGGGAAGGCAGTGGCAGAGGGCACGGATCACTCGGGACTTGTGGCGGTATTTCACCCCTGTCCTTGGTCACCTTCAAGATTCTTGAGTCACTTTTCCATGCATAGTGCGTCCATGTGAGTGCCAGAGGACCCCACCCCCACCCCGGAGCCTGAATGGGGTGAGAGCACCAGACCCCACCACCCCAGACCCCACTGGCCGGCAACATTCGTTGGAAGAGTGAGGGGAGGCTGCAGAGGATAGAAACTGGTTCTCCAGGTGGATCTGCTTCACAGCAGGTGTGGCGAAGCAAGTTACTCATCTCCATCTGGTCCCTGAGCATTTCTCCATGCTTCCATACTGGTTATTCAGATTCAAATCCAACATGATTCCTGCTCTCCTCTAGCTCGTAATCCCACAGGAGAGTATGTAGCCAGCCAAAGTTACAGAATAGATGCAAAAGCAAAGTAATGCAAGATACAGAAGCAGAAGAGATTAACCCTGTTTGGGAACATAAGGAACATTCAAGAAAGACTCCCTGAAGAGGTAACATGGGAGGTGGGTTTTGAAGGATGAATAGGAGATTGTCACACAAAGAAAAGTCTCCCAATACACCTCAAAGAACCAATGTTGAAGACATGGAGAAATTGGAAATCTCATGTAAAGTGATGTTGCCACTGTAGGAAAAATTCTGCAAGTTCCTCAAGATGTTAAACATAAAGTTAACCATGCGACCCAGCAATTCTACTCCTAGGTATAAACCAAAAAGGACTGGAAATAGACCATGATGGGGCCATCTTTCAGGAATGATCTTTGCTGCAAATAACAAAAACCCAAGTAAGTTGCCTTGAAACATGGGTCCCTTTGTTGTTAAGAGGGCTGCAGTTCCTGGGTTGGCCTGCGGGTTCATGAGCTCCTCGGGAGGTTAAATCACTTGGGAAAGTCCCGAATCCTTTCCTTCTTTCTCTCCCACGGGATGTGTTGTTGGCTTTTATCGTTGGGCTTGTTGCTTCTGGATTCCCAGACTGCAGCCCGAAGCATCAGGTGCTCAGGTAACCTCACTCCGGCTCAGGAGGGGGGGAAGAGGGAGAGGCGCGGCCTCCCCCTGTGCTCTGGATTCCTTTGATCAGGGCCGGCATCTTCCCAGAAACCCCTCCGCAGCCTTTGCCCCACCCCCTACTGGTCACGTGACTGTCCCTCCCTGTGAAGAAGGCTGAGTAAATGAGATTCTGCCTTTCTGGGCATTTAGAGTAAGAAGTAAGGGTTGGAATAGTTGGGGCAGGGCCAACCCACCCGACCTGCTACAATAAGAACTTTGCTGTATTCTCCCAACCACGATTCAGACAGATGCCAGCAGCTGAGCCATGCACTGGAATTGGAGAGAGTGCCCAGTTCCCCACGGGCAAAGCTTTTCTTCTCTCCTGTTTTGCCCCAGCTGCTCCTGCTGGCTCACAGCTTTCTGGCCCCTTGCTAATAGTTATTGTCTGTCTCCTTGGCACTGGCATCTCCACTAAGTCACCTCTATGTACTATCTCATTTAACCCACATGCAAAACCGGTAAGGTGGGTGCTATTGTCATCTTCATCTGCTGGAGGAAGAAACTGAACTTGGAGAGACAGTGACTCGCCTAAAATCACACAGCTCACGGGTGAAACGTTTATCTGGCTCCCAAGGCCAGGCTTCGAGCTGCTACCTCACAGAAGCAAGCTGATAGGCAAGAGTGGCAAACGTGTAAGTTCCATGATTCACTGAGAGCCTCCACCAGGCACTGTGCGGGGAACAGGGGTGAGAAACCGTCAGAACCCGCTCAGTAACTCCCACGGGCAAGTGTGATATGTTCACTTTGCGGAGAAAGAAAGAGGCTCAGCGAGGTGAAATGACTTCCCAAGTAGCACAGTGGGCTCGTGCTGGGGTCAGGACCTGCAGGTCCTTCTAGTTCTGAAATCTGAGCCCCTTGCTGCTCCGTCACATCCACCATGATGTCCCTCCACTTTTTCATCCATCTTGGAGCAACCTGAACAAGAATTTGACTAGAATCCATCTGGCAAAGACAAGGGTCCAGGCTGCAGGCTCCTCATTCACCACCGCACGTCGGGAACACGCTCTTGACCTCTGCCGCCAGGGGCCCCGGGGGTGAGCAGCGGGAGCAGCTGCCTCGTCTAGAATTCACTGAGCGATGACCTAGAAAGGTTTTGCCCAAATGAAAATCAGAAAAACCCCAAGTTGTAAATCACTGCGTTGTGCCCACCGTCACCACATATGGAGTCCCTGTGAAGTGCTGGGCACATCTTCCCAACGATCTGCTTCGACCTCACGACAATCCTATGGAACACACATCATCCACTCCCTTTCCAGATGAGGCGACAGAGCTCAGTGTCACTGGCTTGAGCTCACACAACCAGTGAGTGGGGGAGTCCGGACACGAACCTCAGACTGTCTCAAAGCCAGGGATCCTTCCTCTCATCAAGCTGCTTCTCCTAAGCCACCAGTTCTGGAACTTCACAGCGGCCCCTGGGCATCAGCAGGAGGACAGACCCACCCAGAGGTCCTGGGTATTTGATTTGAAATGACACCCTGATCTAAAAGTTGCTCCCCCATCCTGTGAGCGCACTCGGAATCATAGCGCCTCTCACCAACTGAGCTGCTGTTTTGCCAAAGGGGGAGCTTAAATTGCTTTTTCCTGAGCCCATGAATCTTACGGTTTCTTCTAAATCCTATCCAACTGACAAGTTGTGGCATTTTTTTCTATTCTTTCTACTAAATAGCTTGAGAGTACCTACCAGGGGCCAAGTTCTCTGCCAAACACTCAGACGCATAGCTGCGAAGACCCAGCCCTGGCCCCTGGCGGGGGTGATAAACAGTTACAGCACTGCACAGAAAGGCCTGAGTAGGGGAACTGTGTAATCGCAGAGAGGCGCTCAAACCAGTGCGGTCCACATGGGAAGTCATCCTAGAGCTGGACACTGGGGCTGGGTTTTGAAGGCTAAATAGGAACACTCTGTGATAATCAGTCAAGATTCCATGCATAAGAAAGAAACCACCCCAGGCCTTTTTAAGAAAAAAAAAATGTGTTTAATATAAGGGATGAGAAACTTAAGAGGGAAAGGGAGTAGTGAAGAAGTAGGGTGGGTCTCCAGCAATGACTCCCAGAACACCGCATGCCCGTCCAACCACGGATCAGAAAGTGGCAAACAGGAAGCGTCCTCTCCTCCCGAAGATGGTGAGTTTGAGAACTTACTGCCGTACTAGGATCGGGAGATCTGCAAGACCAAGGAGCCATGACGTCACCATCACAACCGCCTCTCAACACCCACAGCGGTGGTCACCAGACTCTGAGGTGCTGCTGCCGAGCGCCCCACCCTCACCTTCATGACTGGCCTTGCTAGAGGGAAGGGCCCAAGCAGCACAGAGATGCCTCCGTTTCATTTCCATCCTCTAAACCTATCCAGGTCTGACTCACCGATAGGACTTGATTCACATCCAGAACTCTAGCTGCAAAGGAAGCTGGGCGGGGTTCATCTTCATCTGCAGTGCAGGAAGGCAACGAGAGACGAGAGAGTTGGAGGTGGGAATGGGGGCTGAGGGCTGGGCAGCCACATCTGCCACATGCAGGGAGGAAAGGAACGGAGTCCCAGGTCGCTGGACACCTGACTTGGACGTCCTCTTCTGCCTCCAGTCTATGCTCCCCAAACCTCTGTCCCAAGGCCCACGCTGTCACATCAGGAAGAACTACTGACCAGGGAACCCCAATTCTCATTTTCCTGGGGGGGAACCCTTAATTCTCCAGAGGGAGGAGCTTAAGTCCCCACAACCACATGGCCAAGCTGAGCCTTGTACCTGGTTCCATCCTTAGGCATCCTGAACCCCTCTTCTCCCCGTTCCGGGGCTGGGGCAGGATCCTGGCTGGAGAAGTGGAGGGGGGCACAGGTGAGACCGTGCCCTCCGGAGCGGTGGAAATGCAGACAGACCTGCCTGTCCTTCCTGGCCCACTTCTCCTCACTGTGCCACCTCAGGCAGGTTTCTTTACCTCTCTGAGCCCCAGCTGCCTCCTCTGTGAGATGGACCTGATGGCAGCACAGAGCCGAGGTGAGAGTGGCAGATAATGTATGTAAAATCATATAATAGTCGCTCTGTCATAGGAACGAGCTCTACAATATCATCGTGAATTTATAAGCTGCCATTATTATTAATAGTAACCAATGTTCCCCTAAGTCAAGATGAAAATTTTAAAGGTTTTATATGTGGTTTAATCTGCACTTCCTTTTCTGTCCCTACATCATTAGCAGCATCAAAAGAAATGCCCTGTAACTGCTTCCCTCACCCTAGTGTATCCGTTCCTGCGATTCCTAACTGAACACCTGAGGTTCATCTCCCTATAGAGAGCCTCTAAATATACCTCCGGAAACCCACAAGTCCCCACAGACCCACACGTATAGAGTCACACCAAACACATACTCATACACGTCCCACAGTGAGCACACACAGGCCCCTACCAGCACTGTCTCACATGAACTCTCGGAAACACAGCCACCACGCTCCCCAGACACACACAGGGCAACCGCGCAGCGCCCACACAAATGCATCTTCTGACGTGCACACATCACCCTCTCCCAGCTTCGTGACACGTTTGGGAATATTATTTGCAGGGGATGGAAGGAGCTGGAAGCTCTGTTTTCTGCTTCCCTTTGAGTATCTGGCCAGTGTCCACCCAAGAGGCCCAGAGGAAGCAAGCCTCCCTCCGTCTAAAGTGGTCCTTCACCATGGGTCTCAGCTCTGATGAGATAATTAGTTTTCCATTATAGCTTCTCTCCCCGCGTCATCTTTACAAGTCTCTGTAATAGTGGCATTTAAGAAGGGAACTTTCTGACACCCAAACCCCTCCAGAAAGGTTCAGCTTCTTTAGTGAAGCATTCACAGGCTGGGGGAGGTGCACAGAGCAACGCGGTTTCCACGTTGGAGAGAAGTAAGTGGGAGGGATATCAGAAACTTTGCGGTGCAGATCATTGTTGAAATAAAATCCCCACGGGGCTCCTTGGCAGCGTTAGAGTCACTCTGTGCCTCTACGAAGGTGTCGCAGAACAAGTTCTCTGCTTTCTTCCGCTTTACCGGCGAGAGAAGCGTGTGGTTCAATAGAACTATCCTGGCGTTTGACCTGGGTTCAAATCCAATCTGTCATTTCTGGACTGTGTATATCTGGGCAAGTTTCTTACCTATCCAAGTAGTTGTGTTTTAACCAATAAATTATAGTGATTAAGAGCAAGGAAGGGCTCCAGAGCCAAAATACCTGGCTCTGTCCTTGATTAGCTATGTGATCTTTGCCAACTTATGTAATCTCTCTGGGCTTCAGTTTTCTTGTCTGTGAAATGGGAATAACAATAGCACATACTTCATAGGATTATTACAAGCATGAAATTAGTATACTTAAAATGCTCAGAATAGTGCCCATTGTACACACAATACTCAGTAAATCCTAGCTCTTATTATTCTCAGTGCTGCTGCCTTCCAACATCTGAGGGGGTAGGAGAAGTTAAGAATGAAATTGTAGCTTGGAAGGAGCAGAGCTATTGGTGCTTCCATTACCCAAATTGATTCTGTATATGCAAGGGATTGGTCATTTTAAAAAGTCAAACTAATGAATTGCACGCTTGAGATCCAAGAAAACAATTAAGACTATAAATGGTCTGGGGGGCAGACGGAGTGGGCACTGAGGCCTGTTTCATCTCTTAAGCTCTCTGTGAGCCAGGGCAAGTCACTTAACCTTTCCAAGCTTCCGTTTCTTATTTGTTAAATGAATAAATGGGAACTCTACTAACGACAAAAATGCTGAGGAATCTACAACACAGAAGATGGGTGGGTAAGTTCTTCTGTACCCTAAGACCAGCAGAAAGGGGCTTGGCAGGATGGCGCTCAGGACTCGGGACTCTCCTTACAGGAACGGCAGTGCCCCACCGCCTCACAGGGCTGACATGAAGATTAAACGAGCTTCTTAGTAAGGGTACCGAGAATGCGACATCCTTTGCATACACTGTCTGCCAGGGATTAGCCCACGCTCTCTCCTCTGAGTAAAGGGGAACTGAGCCTCACCGGCAGGGGCTTCTGGAGCACTTATTGCTTAAGGTGTGGCCTGCATGGACCAGAGTCATTTCCTATCTCACAAGATGCCTAGGAAAAAGGTGGCTTTGTCTCAAATTTTGCTACTTGTGGCTTCTAACCTACTTGAGACATTCCAGTCCCATCAGGCGACTCCTTCCCACTTTCCTCAGCAACTAGACCTGCGATTGGCATACAAAGGTGATCTTTGAGTACAGCGTACCTAATTTTAGATACATCAGTTTAAAAACTGCACATTTCTAGTTCCTATTGACCACTGTGTGTTAGATTTCTGCACATAGTGAGCTTTACAGAGTCAGGAGCTTTTCTTTCATTGCCTCTGTGTCCCTGGTGGCACCTGGCATTGTGGTTTATTGATGGCAGGTGCGGCCATAACTCTCATTTTGTAAGTGTAGTGCTCTTCTATTCCAAGCAACTTGCTTCGTCCTCCTCAGGACCTATGGGACCCAACCCTTCCTCATGTCTCCTTTGCTAAATCTCCACTCATGCTGGCCTCCTTAGTGTCATGGACACTAAGTCCATGGACATGCCATCTTGTTACTACTTCAGGGGCTTTGCTATGGTTGTTACCTCTGCCTGGAATGCTGCCCACCCCAATGCATACATGTCTTATTCTCTTGACTGAGTCACATCTGTGCTCAAAAATCACCTCAAAGAGCTTCTCATGATCACCTTATCTAAAAGACTGTTCCCTATCATTATCTCCCCTCTTGCCTGGAATTATTCGACATGCGCACTTGTAGTTTGTCCTCCCTGCTGGAATGTAGGTTCAAGGAAGCCATAGACCTTGGCTTTCTTGTTCTTGACTGTATCTTGAGCTCCTATAATCATTCCAGGCCATGGTAGGTACTCATTAAATATTTATAGGAGGCATGAGTGAATGGACATATTATCACATTAATGCTCGTCAAAATGAATACCTAGCCAATTGGAACACTCACCCAGCTCCAGCCTGTTTACCCCAGACCCTGCCTGTCTCTTCCCCCACCCCCAGCCGTTCTGACTCAGAGCTCCCTACATTCTTGGGTGACAGACATGGATGAAATCAGCGGAAGGAAGTGTCTATCACTGCTGACATTTCATTGCCCAGGAACAGGTTGTGGGAGGAGCTTTCAACTTTTCTAGAACACGTTCAAATGGGGATGTACAGGGCCGTAGACTCGAAGCACCTTCCCCCATTGTATCATCCTATATAGTTATTTAAAACACCTGTCTCCTCAGTGTTTCCGGCTATCAAGAAATGCCAAGTGAGGACAGCTGGGGAAAAGAAATATCAGATTTGGATTCCAAGAGACAGCAAAATGAAGATGTCACTAATAACCAGTGAAAAGCTGGCTCATTCTTCCTCTCTCTGCTCACTTCCCTTGGGCTCCGTTTTCTGCCTCACCACCTGCGCTGCCTCATGCCGAGAAGCAGGAATTTGCTTTTCAGCACCGCGGACAGCGATCCGCTGGCAGCCAGGGAGGAAGACGGAGCCAGAACGTGGGGCACTCAAGCAGCCAAACAAATATTTACGGAGCGTATCCTGGGGCCAGGCACAGCAGAGAATATAGAGATTTATGCGGTCTTGACCTTCAGATAACTTAATCTCTTCAAGTCGTCAACATCCTTAGACTGATAAAGCTGGGAAAAGGCCCCAAGCCTCTTAATAGTGGAAAGTGGGGAGAAGAGAAGGGAAAATGGTTTCTTTTTCCACAGTTACTGAATTTCTACTGTGTGTTTGCCGATGTCATGTAACTCCCTCGCTAGGCTGCCACCCTCAAAGAAAGCAGGTTCCGCAATTTCCCATTCACCGCTCTGTCTCAAGGCACACTGCCTGGCACGGAGTTGACAGTCAATAGTTTTTGAATGGATGTGTGGATAAATGAACCTGCATTTCTTTTACGAACCTTTTTTTACTCTTTTCTTTTTAATCTTATTTTACACATAAGAAGTTGAGGCTCTGTGAATCCCTTTCTTATGACAGATGAAGTAGATTAAAACCCAGAACCTCTTGATTTCATGCTGGGCTGCCAATCAGAGTCACTTTCTAGAGCACTCTTGGAATCTAGACAAAGTGCTTACCTGTAGCTGGGAGCAGTGGCTGACACCTGCAATCCCAGTATTCTGGGAAACTGAGGCAGAAGCACCAAAACCTTGAGCCCGGCCTGGGCAATTCAGAAACTTAGACCCTGTCTCAAATTTTTAAATACATATATCAGTGCAAAGGCCCTAGGTTTATTCCCAGTACTGAAAAGAAATTCAACCTTGGTTAAATCATGTTTCTTCTAACCTCAGTTTCCTCCTATGTATAATGAGCAATGGAGGCTGGCAGGGAGCTTCTTCCCAAATCCTTTGCAGTTGAACGAGGGTACCAGCAGGGGGCGCAATGAGATGAATCGATGACAAGCTCCCCTTGCCTCTGCAGGGCGTCGATGAGAAGTGTATTGATATCCCCACAGACCTCCGGCTCCTTTTTCATCTTCCTGCTCTAACCAGTGTGTGCGCAAGCAGCACAGGCTCTCTTCTTTTCAGAGCGCAACAAATGAACTTCGACCCCTCTCGAGAAGTGAGTAAAGAGACAGCCCCAGGATACAGAGACTGTGCAGAGAAGCTGCGGTGACTTATCGCCTGGGACCCCACTGGTTGAGTAACTTTGGACAAAGCCTCCAGCAAAGATAACTGTTTAAATGGCTGCAGCAGTGGAAAAATCAGTTTGGCTGATTGATGTCCTGGGTATCTAGTTAGTGGGTGGCTTCCAGCCATGGCTCTGCCTCAGGTCCCAGAATTACTCCAATAAGAGATCTGCTCATCTCTAACGCTTCCGGGGGCCGGGGAGGGGGGGCTGAATCAGCTCTCTCACGAGCCTGATTGGAATTTAATGGGGACCAGTGGGTATTTGCTCACTGAGGGCAATGTGGGAAGAGAAGCAGATCTATCATGCTTGGCAGAAGTGCCTGGCACCTGCCTGTGGGTGTGGAGGGAGAAATAAAATCAGGAAAGAACTGATTGCATAGTGAATGTCTCTCAATTATTTGAAAAGAATGCAAATCAAATGTGTCATAAAGGCTGCTTCTCAAACCAAGTCCTAGTCATTGCAATCTATATTGACCAAGAAGGGTCCCCAGACTGAAAGGCAGTAATGGACAGCTGGGAGGTGCTGTTAAGAAGCCTAATCCATAAGAGGCATCTGGGATAATTGGAAGAGAGCAGGCCCTGTTAACTGCCAGACCTTGGTTCAGACGTGGCTCTGCTAATCACCATTTGTGGGACGTAGATCAAGCTGCTTAATCTATTTGAACTCAGTTTATTCATCTGCAAAATGGGAAAATATTAAGAGTATCTGCTCTTCTGGCTGTCCAGCCCTGTATAACAAGCCACATTAACACATCCTAGGGCATCGAGACAATCGTTTTATTATCTTCACAGAGTTTTAGGTCAGAGATTGAGACAGATATGATAGGTGTAGCCTTCTCTGCTGCATAGCGTCTGGGGGCTCGGATGAGAACACTCAAACGGCTGGGGGCTGGAATAACCTGGGGGCTTCTCCACTTTCACAGTCCCAAGAGGCCACGGTGGTCACAAGCCCACCCAGGTTAAGGGTAGGGGCTGTAGACCTTTCCTTTAAATGAAATGAGTATCAATTTGCAGCCGTACTTTGAAACTACCACACCTACCTTGCATGAATGCCATAGCAATCGTTACGGTTTAGATCAAAAATGTGCCCACGCAGCCTCGGGTGCTCAGAAGCAGAGCTTGTGGAAGGTGACTGAACTATGGGGGTGCCACAGCTAGCTCACTGTCAGGAGGGAGTCCCGGTTAAAGGCGGGTCCTTGGGGGTGTGACCCGGAAGGATGTATCTCCTTTCCTGGCTTCTCGCTTTCTCTCTGCTTCCTGGCCACCATAACATGAGCAGCTTTCCTCTGCCCCAGCCCTTACCACGCCCACGGTTCCTGCCTGGGAGCCACCAGCCAGCCATTATAATCATGGACCAAAACAAACCTCTTCTCCTTTCAGTAGCAAGTGTCAGGTATTTGGTCCCAGCCATGAGGCAAGTGACTAAGACAACAATTAAATACATGCCAATGACTTGACACAAGCTACTTTTGTCTCCTCAGGGGGTCGAATAGATCTTTGTGAGAGCTGGTCATTATTCTTAGGTAAAGTGTATAACTCCTTATCATGGTCTGGAAGGCCTTGTACGATCTGGATCTAACTTCTCCTCCAGCCTCTTTTGGCCCATCTTGCCTCTCAAACACCTCACCATTTGTCTTCCTTCAGCTACTAGAAAACACCACGCCCCTTCCCAGCAGCCAAGCCTTTTTGCTCTGCTGGTCTCTCCACCTGGAATACTCTCTGCTCACTTCACTACCTCGCAAAACTCATGTGTACTTTGGGTCACTCGCTGCTTTAATGACACTATCTTTGATTCTCGAGACTGCATCGTGTCCCTCCCTTATGTGACATTAGTGAACCAAGTACTTTTCCATCTTGGTATTGCTCACAATCACTGTGTCATTATTTCCTTAATATCCGTCCCTTCTCGTGTCCACTTGACACTATCACGTAAACTGACTGACAGGAACCCCTGCCTGCTTTATGTCCTCAGCACCTTACACAAGGATTGGCACAAAGTGGGTGACCAATAAATATTTGGTGAATAAATGAACGAAGGGATGATTAGGCCACCCAAGCTTTATGTTTGGACTTAAATCATATTTACTGATAGCAATTAGCCCACATTCATCAGCGATCTGATTGGTTTCGATGTCATGGGGATTACTGAGACTCAGGGAGAAGTTTCTGAATTGGGGGTACACTTTTGAGGGTTGGTCTCTTGGGGAGGACTTACTGGTCCCCATTGCAGCTGTCACAGCCAGTACTCCCTGGGACAGTAGAATTTAGTGCCTAATTCTCTAAGGTGTGAAAAGAATGTTTGGGCATGAATTCTCTGAACTCAGCTTCTTTTCAGTCAAGTGGTGCCAACAACACCCTGGGCCTTAAACAAATAATTTAACCATAAAGTTATATACACTTCACACATACTGTGGACAAGGGACTGTGCCAGGCAGTAAGAACACAGTGAGAGGGACAAAGTCTCTGTTCTCATAGATCTTAGAGTCAAATAAGGGAGAAAGAACGGACATAGATACCTAGAAATAGTGTAAGTTCTGCTAGAGGAATCCCAAAGTCGGTACAGGGGTGGCGCCAATTAGCCTGTCATGGGGATAGTGACAGAAGGCTTCCCTGAGGGGATGATATCCCAAGAAAGGTCTTAAGAGCACGTAGGTATTACTGACGGAAAGAAGGAGGCAGTTAGAAAGATCCGAGAATGGAAAGGCATGTAGGGAAAGGGCTAAAGGGAAAAAAATATCCTGGCTTTGCCAAGGAAGTGGAAGACATGAGTGTGAGTGAGACAAGGTGAAGGGTATGCAGAAGTCTCAGAATCAAAAACAAACTTCAGGACATGTTAAGAAGGTTATGTTTTATCCAAAAGGCAATGGAAAATCACTGCAGTGTTTGGAGTGTGGGGTAATGAGGCTTCAGTGTGGAGAAGAGGTTATGTGAGGAGACTCAGGAAGCAGGAAGCAAGCAGAAGACTGATCATCATCCAGGCCAGAAAGAACAGGGCCTGGACTTAAGAGCTATGGTGAGGTAAAAAGAAGCTGACAAGTTCCAGGTATGTCTGGGAAGAACAATGGTGATTCTTTGGGAGTGGAGGAGAGAGAAGTCAGGAAGGACTCTGGAGGGTTGCCTTGAGCATCCAGATAGAAGGGGAGGCAGAGCCCATAAAACAAAAGCATGTTTTGGTAGGGGAAGGTGAGAAATTCAGCTTTTGACATTGTGGGCTTGAAGCACCTATAAACATCCACATGGAAATATTATGCTGATCCCAGAATATCCTGGGCCTGGAATTCCCCCAAGTACTTAGCTGTATTGAGTAGAATGGAGTCATGAGGAAACTCAAAATCTGACTTAATCTTAATTCCCAAAATCCAATCCATTTTCCCAAGGATCAACTCAGAATCCATATAATTTTCGGGGCCTGCTCTGTGGCATAAAGAGAATATGGTATAAGAAATTGGAAACCAGGGATTTTCACTGGTCCTGGGAACCAATGAGTTTTCATTCCATAGACGCATTTAAGCACAGCCTTCAGAGAGGTGTCACAGGAAAGACTCAAGTCCTGGTAAAGAACAGGATCAGGTGATCTTGAAGGATTATTGGAGTTCTGATCTTTACCTACTGTAAGCGTGTATCTGCCACTTCAGCAACAAACCAAAACACAAACAGAAATCTATGTCATTGTTTCAGTTTCCTCATCTGCAGAAGAAGGTGTGGAGTAATGATTTCGAAGAACCCTTCTAGTTTGACAAGCACAACTGCTTCATCGAGAGCCTCCTTGTGGATCGATCCAAAGGGCCCTTCTCAGTTCTTATCTTGACCTCTTCCCCCATAAGTATGTTACACGGTTAATTGCTTTCTGCTTCTTGACTCATTCTCTGTGGGACTTCAAAGAAAGAATTTTCTGTTTTTTGGAGCTTATGCTTCTTCGTGAACTCCTTAAAGTAAGTTTCCTGTTTCTTCTCTCTTTGACACTCTTATTCCAGTCTCATTCACCGTGATGGCTTCTGTATACACCAGATGCTCATGTCTCAGCCAGAAGCCTTTCACTAGAAAGGTAGTGGAGAAAACCTGATCTTGAAGAAATGCGGAAAGTATTGGCTCAAACAACTGAAAAGTTCAAGCATGAGTACAGTTCAACTAGAGCCCCAACTAATATCCTCCAGCCCGCTCATTCCCAGCCTCCCTCGGCTACACTTCCTCTCCTGCTGATGTATTTTCAGATGGCCCTTTCTTTGGGGAAGAAAGATGGCAGCAGCACCCGTAGATCTTACCTCCTAGCAGACCAACTCCAACTAGAAACAGTGTGTGTCTTCCCAACTATGGGAAAGAAGTATTGGACCGCATTCTCACTGGCCAAATTCAGTTACAAACCTGGAACTAATCCACGCTGCCAGGAAGAATGGGATATAATAGTTAGTTTGGTCTGCTCAAAGCCCCTCTCTAGAGTTGAGAGTGGGTTGTTCCTTGCCAGGTAGCTAAGAGTTAGAGATAGGTTTCCAGGGGCAAACAAAAGTTGAGTGGCAGAAACTGCAGGTGCCAACTGCAATTGATGACTCACAAAAGTGGCTTTAAGAGAGGATCACCCCCTTCCCTTAACTTCAGTTCATGTGGTAAATTGCCTTTGGGAAATATCCATTTGAGCGTTCTCCTAGACTCCCAAACTCTACATGGTCCAAACCAAAATTATTTCCCATAGACCTGCCCTGTCATCCATATCCACCCCAATGAATGAAATCACTTCGTCCCCATGTTCCTGATCCAGATACTTTAGTATCATACTAAACTTCTTTTTCTCCACCCCATTTGAATCCGTTGCCACATCCACTTAATTCTATATCATCTGCAACTCTTTAAGACATTTTTCTCAATTGACTGCTACTTTCCTAGGAGAAGCCACCATCATCTCTCACCTTGATTCCTAGTTCTAGAACAGCCTATGCACCAAAATCGTCATCTTCAGTCTGGCCTCTACTAGTCTACTAAAATATGATTGATTTCAAATTCAGGGTAGGATGGAGTAAACAGTCTGACTCATTGGTGCAACTAAAATTTGGGCAGAATGCAGGGAGCAGGTACCTTGCAACTCAAAGGCAAACATAGCAGACTGATTGGGGAGGAGATCACAACTGTAAGCTCAAGTGATCTAAGTATGGCAGGCAATTTTCTGTTCCCTTTTCCTTCTGTATTATTTGGCTTGGATTAAAATACTGCACAGATCCTACAACCTAGCATAAGTAAAAAAAAGCACCAAGATAAACATTCCCTTCCTGGCCTGTGTGAAGGTAAAGGGGACTCTCTACAGCATAGGGAGTTGGGATAAAATTCTCTGATTTTGTCATTGTTTATTTGATTAGTTGTTTCCGACCCCAACACCAGCCCCTAGGCAAGACCTACCCAACAGCTGCACAATACCTAGGGGGGAAAACCAATAACAACCTAAAATCCTGAGGAAAGGAATTCTTTTCAGAATCAGAGAAGCTGTGGTCCAAACAACATAGGAAGAAACTCTCTCAGCCTCAGAGGCTGATGTGGCGGGCAATCAAGTGGTGAGAATAAATGCTTCGCAGTCAATAGATTATAAAGGGAGAGTACCAACGCCAACACGTCAGAGAGATCAAGATGAGGAAGCAGCTGGACAAAGCAACCTGACAACACAGTGTATGTGTCCCTGGGTTTATCCCTCAAATAAGTATATGTGGATCTGACCATAAACACATACGTAGGGCTTTGCAAACTGAATAGCGCACAGACCACCACCAAGATCCCAGAATGGCCAATGACAAATCTGACCAGAGCTACAAGTGCTTTGAAAAGTTAACTAGGGCGAAGGTGGATCCGAACATGCCGCCAGATACCCATTGGATCAGTTGAAAAAAAAGGAAAATCAGCATTCTATATATTCAAACAAATATGAGGCCCAGAGTCTCATACCATGATATACCAAAGGCCAAGATAGAATCCAAAAGTACTTCACATATAAAGAATCAAGGTAAAAATTTTAAATCAATTTTCACTTGAAAACCCAATTAATAGATGCCAACGACTGAAAAACGAGATGATGAAATCATTAGACTGAGACTTGAAAGCAAATATTATGAACCATGTGTAAGAAGTAAGGGCAAACGCCGTTGAGATGAATGAAAAGCTGCAGTGTCTCAGTGAAGAAAAGGAGTCAATGGGCCGGTGAGACAGCTCAGCGGCGTAAGCGCCTGCCTGGCGAACACAAGGGCCCGAGTTCGACTCCCGGAACCCACATACGAAAAAAGGGCCGGTGATATCGCTCAGCGGCACGGGCGCCTGCTGGCGGGCGAGGTCCTGAGGTCGACCCCCGGTACCCACAAAAAAAAAAAAAAAAGAAAGAAAAGAAAAGGAGTCAAATGAAATTCCAGAATAAACAAATAGAATAGCCAATATTTTAAAATCACTTGATGGACCTTAAAGCATACAGAGATAGCAAGCGTCAGTGACCTTAGAAATAGACCAATAGGAATTATCCAGTCTGAACAACAAAGAAAAAAAAAAGATTGGAAAACAATGAACAGGGGTTCATGGACCTATGTGGCAATCAAAAAATGTCTACATTCATAGTGTTGGAACCCCAGAAGGAGAAGGGAAAGCGTATGGTGTAGGAAAAAAAAAAGTATTTGAAGAAATAACGGCTGTACAATTCCCAAGCTTCAGGAAGGTACAAATTTACAGATTCAAGAAAACAAGCAAAGTCCAAAGTTGATAAATTAAGAAAGCATATTATAATCAAATTTGCTAAAAATTTAAGACAAAAATATCTTGAAAGCAGAGAAAAATAATGCATGACATATAGAGAAACAATTATCGAAATGACTACAGATTTTTTCATGGGGGCCAAGAGCAGTAGGGCATTTTTCAAGAGCTAAAGGATCATCAACCCAGAATTCTAGATCCAGAAAAAATATTCCTTAGGAACGAAGGAAAAATAAAGACATTCTCAGATGTAGAAACACTATGATTTTTGTCACTAGGATACCTGTTCTAAAGAAATATCAAAGGACTTCAGAAGGCCAGAAAATTGTGCCAGGAAGGAAACTCGGAGCATGAAGAGTGAAGAAAGACCAATAAGAATAGTAAATATCTGAGGGAGTGGACTGCCTTTCTCATCTTATCTTTCTTTAGAATATATGACAGGGCCGGTGAGATGGCTCAGCAGCATAAGCGCCTGCCTGGCAAGCGCGAGGGCCGGAGTTCGACTCCCGGATCCCACATACGAAAAAAGGGCTGGTGATATCGCTCAGGCACGGGTGCCTGCTGGTGCGCGAGGTCCTGAGGTCGACCCCCGGTACCCACAAAAAAAATAAATAAATAAAATATATGACGATTTTGTGCTAAATTGTTTGTTTGTTTCTTCTTTGTAAGAAACTTTTTTGTTGATATCTTATACTCCGAGTAACTACTTTGAAGATGATACACAGTGTACTAACTATTGTTATTCTCTTAGTCTTTTGATATCAAATTTTGTTTTATTTTTCATAAAATTTTAAAAAATTAAAGACAAAAGCAAAATTATAACATTGACTGGGTTTTCAATACAAATAAATGTAATATATATAACTAACACAATCTAAGGGGAGGGCAAAAGGTCTACACAGTGGTGAGGTTACACATAAGCTGGAAGTAGCAAAATATGATTCTATTGAACTGTAAGAGTCCAATGTTTATAGTATAATCCATACAGTAACACTAAAACCTACGCACAAAGATATATAGTAAAATAAAAATAGAAAACTTAAAACTGAATACTAAAATATTCAAATAATTCAAAAATAGGAAGGGAAAAACAGAAAAGAAAAATGGAAGCAAAAATAAAAAAATAAGATAAAATAGTAGGCTTAATTTCAAACATATCAATATTTACATCTATGCATCACATAGTAATATTTCCAGCAACAACGAACTGCATATACAATGCTTGTCCCAAAAGGTTAAAATCACTCTGAAAAATTCCTGTCACCAGTGGCATCATAGCCATTGCAACACAGTGTATTACTCATACCTGCGTGGTGACACTGACATACTCAAGCCCACCGTACTGCCAGTTATATAAGAGTCTAGCACATATAATTATTATGGCACATAATACTTGATGATGATAATAAAATGTTACTGGTTTACATATTTACTGTGCTTTTTTCATTATTATAGAGTATAATGCTTATGAAAATGTTAACTGTAGAGCGGTGTGCTGTGTTATGCTGGAAGCCACTCCATTCATCTCATATTTACTGAGCATCGAGCACATCACAAAGCCGTATCAAGTGGTCAGTGTATCCAGCTGTGCGTGAGTCCACTCTGTGACATTCACGCCATGACAAACTCGCCCAAGATGTGTTTCTAACAATACATACAGCCTCGTCGTTAAGCAATGCATAATTGAAAATAGTCTAGACACACCAGTTGAAAAACAGAGATTTTCACATTTGGGCAAAATAAATAAACAAAACATGGCTCATCCATTAGCTGAGCTACAGTGATCTCATTTGAAATACAATGATGTAAGTAATTAAAAGTAAAAAATTGAAAAACTATATCATGTAAATACTAATTGAAAGAAAATTGGAATGGTTCTAATAATATTAGACAAAGTAGGCTTCAGAGAAATTAAAGTCACCATGGATCCAGAGGGCATTAAATATACAGCATTCTTAAATGTACATCTACCTCTAGCAACAGCGCTTCAGAATATGTGATGCAAAAAATGTGAAGGGGAAAATGAAGAAATCCACAGTCCCAGCTGGAGACGTGGACACTACTCTCTTGGTAACTGCTGAGACAAGTGCTCAGGGAATCAGCAAGGACAGGGAAGAGCTGAAAGACACTGTCACAGTAATAGGGACCTAAGTCACATTTGCAGAATACTCCACCCAAGAACAGCAGAATACAAGTGCTTTGCGAATGTTCAAGGAACACTCACCAAAATACACACATATTCTGTATCATGTAATGAATCCTAACAAATCTAAGAGAAATTAAATCATTCTAAGAATGTCTGTAAGCATAATGGATTTAAATTAGAAATTAATAATGGAAAGCTATCTGAAAAATTCCTCTAATACTTAGAAATTTAAAAGGAAACTTCTAAATAAGTCATAGGTCAAAGTAGAAGTCTTCAGAGAAATTAAAAATTTTTGTGGGGTGAAGCTAAAGCAGTGTTTAGAAGAAAAATGTATATCATTAAATGCTTATATTTGAAAAGAAGAAAGATGTCAAATCAACAATCTAAGCTTCCACTGTGAGAAACTGGAAAAAGGAAGCAAAACAAATTCAAAGCAATCAGAAGGAAGGAAATAAGATAAGGCCAGAAATCTATGAAATTGAAAATAGAAAAACATAATAGAGAAAATCAATCCAACCAAAGGCCGCTTCTGTGAAAAAAAATCAATACAACTGATAAATCTCTAGCCAGACTAACAAAGAAAAATAGAAGACGTGAATTCCCAATGTCCAGAGTGAAATACAGAATACCCCCATAGACCGCACAGACATAAATGAATAATAAAAAAATACTATGAACAAGGTCTATGGCTTCGGTTCAACAACTTAATCAAATTGAATCGATTTCCTGAAAGACACAAACTACAAAAACTCACCCAAGGATGACCTAAATATTCTATTAAAAAAATCAAATTTTTACTTAAAAACAGTAACTACTGAACAATATAAGAAAAGCATTCTGAACAATATAACTGCAGATTCATACCTATGGTTTCAATGAAATAATAGCAAATCCTGTGTGTGTGTGTGTGTGTGCAAATAGGTTTTCAGATTTGGGCAAAAATAAATAAACAAAATGTGATTCAACTATTAGCTGATCTACAGTAAATCCATTTAAGCTGGGCATGGTGGCATATGTCTGTAATCCCAGCACTCGGAAGGCTGAGGCAAGAGGATCACTGTGAGTTCGAATCCAGCCTACACTACATAGTGAGTTCAAGGCCAGCCTGAACTGCATAGCGAGACCCTGTCTCAAAAACCCAAAACCAAACCAAAACAAACAACCAAAAAACCCCATTTAAGATATAATGACATAAATATTTAAAATTAAAAAAATGAAATGCTGGTTTAACATTTAAAAATCAATATAATCCACCATGTTATAATACACAGTAAAGTAAAAAACTAAATTATCTTATTAATTGATGCAGAAAAGACACTTAATCATACTCAATACCCACTCATGATTTTTCTAAAGGTTTTCAGCCAACTAAAACCGGAAGGGCGCTTCCTTAACCTGATAAAGCACAAAGCAAGAGCCCTCCAGATAGCACGTCACTTCCTGGTGCGAGACTGAAGCCCCCTAAGGCTGGGAGCCAGGTCACTCTCACCACACCCACTCAACATTGTACTGTAAGTCTTAGCCACCACCATAAGGCAAATTAAAAAATATAAATGGCATAGAGATCAGAATGGAAGAAATACCTAACTAAAGAGGAAATTCCAAAGAATCTACAAAAAGAAAACCTTCTAAAACTGATAGGTGAGTTTGACATGGCCACAGGGTACAAGGCCAATGTGCAAAAATTAATCATATTTTGTATACAATCAATGAACAGTTAGAAACTGGAATTTAAAAAAACAGTACCATTTACAATAAATTGCCCAAAAGCAAAATATGTAGGTTTAAAACCAATAACACCTATATGAAACCTATATGCAGAAAACTACAGAATACTGATAAAAGACCTAAGTACATGAACAGTTTACCGTGCTCATTGTTCAAAACACTTGACATAGTTAAGATATTAATTTCCCTCAAACCAAAGCAGGCCTCATCATAATTATAGTAGGAATTGTTCTGTAAGTGTAAACAAACAGTTTCTAAAATTTGTGTGGATAGGCAAAAGAAGAGCCTAAACAATTTTGATGAAGAAAGCAATGTTGGAGAGTTCACGCTCCTCGATTTTAACATTTACTATAAATCGACAGTAATAAAAACAGTGAGGGAGTAAAAAAGAAAAGGATAGATGGATCAGTGGAATAGACTAGAGGGTACAGCAATGGACCCACATAAACATGATCAACTACTTTTGACAAAGTTTTGAAACAATTCAATGGAAAAATATAGTCTTCAATAAACGGTATTGGGAAGAATCGGGCATCCATATGCAAAACAACCTCAACTGATATCTCACTCTTTATGCAAAAATTTATCCAAAATGTCCACAGGTAAAATGTGAGACCTAAAATGTAAGACCAAAATGACCACAAGTAAAATAAAAATTTTAAAAGAAAACATGGGAGTAAATTTTATGACCTCTGTTTAGCTCATAAATATGACACCAAAGCATGATAAATTTAAAAACTTGGGTTAAACTGGACTTCCAAATTTAGATTTTCTGTGCTATGAAAATAAAAGATAAAGTTACATATGATAAGAAAATATTTGCAAATCACATATTCTGCAAAGGGCTTGTATTCAGAATATATAAAGGATTATCAAAATCCAACAATAAGAAGACAAAAAAGAGGCAAAAATTTAAACAGCTACTTTACCAAAGAAGACGTATGAGTAATGCATAAGCCTGTGAAATGCTGAACATCATTAGCCTTTATATAAATGCAAAAAAAAAAAAAAAAACCCATGATGAAATACCACTACACACCAATTAGAATGGTTAAAATTGACAGGAGAAAAATCTCATAATATCTAGTATTGATTAAGATGCAGAACAACTAGAACTCTCGTACATTGATGATGGGAAAGAAAATGGTGCACTCATTCTGTCCTTCAAATATTGCTAAGCAAACTCGATCACCAGTACAATGCAACACTACTAAGCAATAAAATAATGCATTGTTTATACACACACGATATACACACATATTTCAGAAGCATCACGTAGAGCAAAAGATCTCAGGGTCTAAAGGTTACATACTGTATAGTTCTATTTATGTAACACCTGCTTAGCAAAACTATAGGGATGGAGAATAGATTAGCGACTGAGAAGGTCTAAGGCAGTGGTGGCAAACCTTTGGCACGCGTGCCGCAGTGGGCTGTGTTTATCATTGAGGGCTCTAAAAGGTTCGCCATCACTGGCCTAGGCAGTTCTCTACGAAGGGACAGCGTGAGGAAATTTCAGGGGATGGTGCAACTGTTCTATTTTCTGATTCTGATTGTGGTGATATGAATATTATGTGTCTTAATATGCAAATTTTTAAAAAAAATTCAATGACACAAAATAGTAAAGTCTGATCACAAAATATCTCTGAAACTCTAGCCACAAATCCCATCATTTTATACCAGCTAAGTTTTAATATGTAGATCACGGTGACATGCGGACATCCTCCAGGGTGCCCGGGTTCGTGGGGCACAGAGGCAGCAATTAGCCAATCTTAGAAAAAGTACCTTTATATGCAATTCACTCATTGAAGTGATAATTTAAAGAATTTAAAAAACAAAAGGACAAGTGATTCACACTGTATTGAAATATATAATTAAGATTAAACAACTCCGATACCACTTATGGCTGCCAAAGAAAGACGTATATGTTCTAAATTTTGACAATATAAAAGTAATTAACAGAAATTGGCAAGTGGGGGAAGAGAAAATGAAAAGCTTTATAATGTCATCATGTTTCATAACAGGGAGCAATTCTATACTATCTAGAATAAAAATATAATAAAAAACAGCTCTAATATTTTGTGTTTTATCATCTTTTTCTTAAACTCAAAGTGATCTTTTAAAAAACTTGCTATTTTGGAATAATCAAAGAAGCACAGAAAGGTTGAAAATATAAAACCCAGAATTTAGTATGTCCTTCATTAATATTGACATTTTACATGACTGTAGTACAATTAGCAAAACCAGGGAATCAATATTGATCCAATACTATGCGCTGAAATAGAGATTTTATTAAAATAGCGCTAATTTTCCCTCTGATGTCTTTTCTCCAGTATGAGTTTGTCCAGAACTCAGAGCAAATAATCCCCCTGCTCATACCTGGTCCTGGGCAACTCCTCAACCAGAGTCTGCGGACAGCAGGAAGGGATACTCCGCATTAAGCCCTGATGCTGAGGGCATAATCAGTCTCTCCTAAACTCCCTGGCTAGGGATAGCTTCTAACTATCTATAATCTAAGTGATCTTGACAGGAAAAGAATGCTGGAGAAGCAACCTGCAAAAAGATGTTTCTGGCATGTGCAGAGGTTGAGAATATGAGGAGTTATGAGAAACACAAAAATCGAGTTGAGAAATACATTTGGTGTCAAGGTGGTGGACAAAAAATAACACCAAGCCCAGCAATTGCTGTAGGTGATGCAAAACTTTTGAAAAATATTTCAATGTAAGAGTGATCAGATTTTGCATATTTCAAAAGATAACTGTGGCTGATCATACAGAAGAATTGGAAGGACCAAGTTCGAGAAGGCATATTGGGAGGATTTTGTAGTAACACTGTTAAACCATATAGGCACCCTTACAGCTCTAAGTGACATAAAACCCAGTTAATGATGGTTTGTATAAAAGGGAGGTTTATTCTTCTCACAAGAAATTCAGAGGTCAACAATTATTAATGCCATCAGATATTTCTCCATACCATCAAAAAGCCAAGCTTTTTTGTCATTCTGTCCCATCACACTGACTTTCATCATTATACTTTTTATTTCGTGGTCCCCAAAGAGCTGCCACATCTCCAGACATTACACTTATGTCCAAGGAAAGAAAAATGCAGGTCAGGTAAAAAGGGTTGTATCTATTTTTTCTTAACTTCTAGAGTCTTTCTTCATATGATCTTGGCCAGAACTCACTCCTAAGTGCAAAGAAGGCTGAGAAATGAATATTTAACCTGAGACCACACATGTTACAGATATAATAAAATCATAATTCTTTCAATAAGGAAGAAGGCGGGAATGTATACTTTTAATAAGCAATTGCCAATATCTGCCAGACAGGTATGAGATTTAAGAACCCTAAGCAGGACCGGGGATATAGCTCAGTGGCACAGTGCCTGCCTGGTGAGCACAAGGTCCTGAGTTCGATTCCCAGTACCAAAAAAAAAAAAAAAAACCCTAAGCGATATCAGTGAATAGTAGCTGGAGATAAGTACAAATTTGAGGTATTTAGAAGACAGAAAAGGCAGAGCTGACTGATTGGCTGTCAAGTACGAGAAAGAGAGATAACAGATACCTTTCAGGGTGCTGGGTGGGTAGCACGGTGAATAAGGATGCTATGGTTAAAGGAGAAAATGCCACCTGCTACTTCCCTGAACTCCCAGTATGCTGAGCAATGATAGGGAAGTGTTCTTTGATTAGTTTTAAACATAATCAAAACAGCCATCATCTAATAAGCACTCACATGGGCCAGATGCAATGGCAGACATATTTTATGTATTATCTCATTAGGTTCTCATAACAACACAGTTAATTTAGACTGTTGTGGTCGCCGGAATATCACCGGTGTCCAGAATCGTACCTGATACATAGTAGTTCCTCCCTAAACATTAGTCAAAGGACAAAAATAAGGAAGGGTTATCATTACCCTGTCAGTGAAAAGTGTGGCACCCAGAGAAGTTAAAAGGTTAGCCTGGCGATGGCCACGCGTCTGTAGAGCAGGCGAGCCAAGAAGAGGTCAGCTTAGCTCTGAGCTTTCCACTGTGACTTACAATATTTCTACAAAGCAAAGGCGTGAACATTCCATTTCCCAGGAAAAAAAGAGCCACCAGAAGTCATAACTTTTCCAAACACCGAATCCTTCCACAGCCTACAAAGTCTCGGCTGCTGTGGCATTCCAGTGTCTCCCTGGCCCAGTCGCCTGTCACACTCCTCCTTATTACACTCGAGTAAATATTTTTCTTGCTCACACCAGGGTCTTCTCCGTCTCACCGCTCTCCGCGTGCGTTTCTCCCTTGCCTGAAAGAGCCGCCTGGCTCCCACTGGATGGCTGGCTTGTTCTCATCCATCAGTCCCCGGAAGCCTGCCTTGACCCAAGGCTACACTAAGCTCCCCAGGTGAAGAATCTTTTACCGCTACCCAAGTTTTCCATAGCACTTCTTGGAGACCGTGACTAAAAAGGTATTAACACGTATTATGGTTTGGATCTTAAATGTCCTACAAAGGCCACATGTTGAAGGCTTGATCGCCAGCCTGTAGCACTGTGAGGAAGTGGTGGGACTTTTAGGAGGTGGGGCCTAGTGGAAGGGAGTGAGGTCATTGGAAGCATGCTCATGGAGGGAACATTGGGACCTTGCCCCCTCTGGTCTCCCCTCCTCCCTGTGTTCCCTTCCTCCCCTCAGCCTCCCTTGCCCCCTCCTTTTCCTTCTTCTTCTCCTTCTCCTCCTCCTCTTTCTCCCCCTCTTCTCTGCCTCCTGACCACCATGAGGTGAGCGGCCTCCTCCACCACATGCTCCCATCCCCATGAAGTTCTGCCTCACCACAGGCCCAAGCATGGACTGAAACCTCAGAAACCGTGAGCCAAAATAAGTCTTCCTTCCTTCTGCATTTATTTTCTCAGGTATTTTTGTCACAGCAATGAAAAGCTGACTAATGCAGAAAATGGGTACTGAGAAGTGAAGTCACTGCTGTGAGCATGCCTGGCCAGGCGGTTCAGAAATTTGAGAGTCAGTCTGCAGAAGGAATTCAGAAAAGTTTGGAGGAGTGGGTTATAAAAAGCCTAGAATGCTGTAAGCAGAGCTAGATGGTCAATTCTAGGGGACACTCAGAAGAGAACGCTGGCAGGAATGCGGACAGCAATGACTGCACTCATGAGGTTTCAGATAGAAACGAGGAATCTGTTGGGAGTTGGACCAGCAACCGTGGCTGTAGCCTGTTGTCTACACTTGTCCACGCCCCGAGACTTTTGTGGGAGGCTGTGTAAAGGTGACCAGAGGTAAATTCCCTCTGGTAGAGGAAATTTCAAGGTGGCAAAGTGGTCAGGCACTGGCATGAGTATTGCTGGCTGTTTTAAGCCAGATTTACAGTGAGAATCAGGAGCAAAAACTGAGTGGAACCAGGTGTGGTGGCACACATCTATAATGCCAGCCCTTGGGAGGCTAAGACAGGGCAGGATCACCAGGAGTTTGAGGCCAGGCTGGGAACACAGTAAGTTCAGGGCCAGCCTGGACCACATGGTAAGACCATGTCTAGAGAACAAGTGAGCACGAAGATTTTCTGGCAGTTTGGCCAGAAAAGCAACACGTATAGAGTTGCATACAGGGAGGGTACAGTCATGAAAGAGATTCACGCCATTAAAAACCCAGCCCAGCACAGGCTCAAAGACTTTGCTTTGAGAAGAAATCCCTGGCGGGACCTGCTCACACAGGCTCACCTGAGGAATTGTCTCCCCAGGATTTGTTTTGTGTTCAGCTGTCCAGGCACCCAGAAGCCACTGCAGCCATGCTCTAAGTTGGCCCAGCTATTGGTTGTACTGGTGGCAAAGCTTGGCATCATCTACATTGAGGTAGGATAAAAGAAATAACAGGGAAGAGACAAGCAAATCATAATTTTTAAAATGTACTTTAAAGAAGACTACAAATTCTGCAACTCAGTTGAAGTCACCCAAGGTGATCCGTATAAGCATTTCCTTGGTTAAATTTAGGCTTCTTTTCTTCCAGACCCATCACAGCCAAAATTCCTCAGGAATCCTGAAAGTCTGTAAATTGGCTTTACAAAGTGAAGGTGATCCTAAGATAAAGGAGCAGGTTAAGAAATTGGAAGAATGCTTAAATGGTCCATCTTTTAAAAACTGGGCTCATATATGGAATATGTGCTAGTACCCTTGCGGAGGGCACCTTCTCCCAGGGTTTTCACCCCCACGAGAGAAGCAGAAATGTTCCCTGTTCCAGAAAATAATGCTGCTGTCTCTCTGTCTCCACCCCCCTACAAGGACCGCACTCTATTTCTTTGAGTGCTTCCTTTTAAATTCCATCCTAATAAAACCTTCCAGTGCCTCCTACTGACTAGTCCTGAATATTCATTTTCTGCACTGGGGGTCAGTGAACCTGCAAACCTATGGGTAGGGTGAGTTAGGTTCCTTATCTCAGCTTTCGGAACCTCCTCAGACCCTGTCCATTGGCATACATGACACTTGTTTTGCAGGCCTGCAGAATGCAGGGCTGGGATTGAGATTTCAAAGGAAAACCTGGGAGATCGAGCAGTGCATAAATAAATCGCAGTCCCTGCAAGCAGCCCCTGAGAAAGTAGTTCATGAAGCTGTGAGAGTGAAGCCAAAGTTGCAGTGGGGGCCCCAGGAAGTCAGAGATGCCAGGAACATGGAACACCTGCTTGGAGATGCTGTCAGCAGCAAGCAGAGGCAGCCCCAGAGAAAGGCATGTGTTGAAAGTGGACATCCTTGTCTTGTTCCTGATTTTAGAGTGGAAGCTTTCAGTTTTTGTCCATTTAGTATGATGCTGGCTGTTGGTCTGTCATAGATGGCTTTTATCAGGTTGAGGTAAAGACCATCTATTCCGATTTTCTGTAGGTTTTTTTTTTTTTATCATGAATGAGCGTTGGATTTTGTCAAAAGTTTTTCCTTCATCTATTGACATGATCATGTGATTTTTGTCTTTGGCTCTGTTGATATGGTGTATTACATTTATTGATTTGTGTGTGTGGAACCATCCCTGCATTCCTGAGATGAATCCCACTTGGTCATAGTGTATAATCTCTTTGATGATTTGGTGCATTCTATTTGCTAGTATCTTATTGAGGATTTTTGCATCTGTGTTCATTAGGGAGATTGGCCTATAGTTCTCTTTTTTGGTTGGGTCTTTCTCTGGTTTTGGTATCAGGGTATTACTTGCCTCTAGGAATGAGTTAGGGAGTATTGCTTTGCTTTCAATTTCATTAAAAAGTTTGAAGAGTATTGGCATTAAATCTTCTCTAAATCTCTTATAGAATTCAGCAGTGAATCCATCAGGACTTGGGCTTTTTTGTTGGTAAGTTTTTAATAACATTTTCAATCTCATTAACTGATATAAGATTATTCAGAATTTTTACATCTTCTTGATTCAGCTTTGGTAATTCATACATATCTAAGAATCTGTCCATTTCTTCTGTGTTTTCCAACTTATGAGAGTAAAGATTTTTGAAAGAGGTATTGATGATCTTCTGAATTTCCACAGGATCTGTAGTGATTTCATCCTTTTCATTCCTCAGTGCATGAATTTGAGTCTTTTCTTTCCTTTCTTCATAAGGTTGGCTAAGAGTTTATCAATTTTATTTATTCTTTCAAAGAACCAACTCTTCAATTCATTAAACCTTTGTATTGTTTTCTTCATCTCCATTGCATTAATTTCTGCTCTGATCTTTATAGTTTCCTCCCTTGTATGGGCTTTGGGCTTGACTTGCTCTTCTTTTTCTAGAAGCTTGAGGTGCAACACAAGGTTATTTGTGCTCATTCTGTTTTCCTGATGTGAGAATTCACTGCTATAAATTTCCCTCTTAGGACTGCTTTCATTGTGTCCCATAAGTTCCTGAATGTTGTATCTGCTTGCTCGTTTAATTGTAGATATTGTTTAAGCTCTTCTTTAATTTCATCTGTGACCCATTGGTTGTTTAGGGGAGTGTTACTTAATTTCCATGTGTTTATGGAGTTTTTGGGGTTTCTTTCACCATTAATTTCCAATTACATTGCACTATGGCCAGATAATATGCATGGAATAATTTCAGTTCCTTTGCATTTACTTAAGCATGTTCTGTGAGCTAGTATACGATCTATTTTAGAGAACATTCCATGTGCAGCTAAGAAGAATGTGTATTCTGATGATGTTGGGTAGAACACTCTGAAAACATCTTCTAAGTCCATTTGTTCACAGGTTTGGTTTAGTTCTGATATTTCTTTGCTGATTTTTTGTCTAGTTGATCTGTGTGACAATGGGGTATTAAGTTCTCCCATTACAATTGTGTTATTGCTCATTTGATTTTTCATGTCTATTAATATTTGTCTTATATAGTTGGGTGCTCCCATATTTGGTGCATGCATATTTATGATTGTTATCTCTTCCTCTTGAAGTTTTCCCCTAAGAAGTATGTAGTGACCTTCTTTACCTCTTTTGATCATTCTTGGTTTGAAGTTCATGTTGTCTGCAAACAGGATAGCTACCCCTGCTTTTTTCTGGGTTCCTGTTGCATGGAAGATTGTTTTCCATCCTTTGACTTTCAGTCTATGAATTTGTTTTTGAGTTAATGTGTTTCTTGTATACAGCATATCGCTTGATCTTGTTTCTTGACCCATTCTCCCAGTCTGTTTCTTTTGACTGGTGAATTGAGGTCACTTACATTGATGGTTATAACTGATATGTATTGGCTTGTCTTTGTCATGTTATTTTCCTGCTGCTGGTTCCCTACTTTTCCCCTCTGTTTAATTTCTTGCCTTGCTAGGTGGTTTCTTTCTGTTGTTTTTCTTGGAATTGTGGACATTTTTATCTCTGTCTAGAACATTTTTCAGTACCCTTTGTAGTGTTGGTTTGGTAGTCATGAATTTCTTCAGTTATTCTTTGCCAGGGAAGTATCTTATTTCTCCATTAATTTTGAAAGATAGTTTTGCAGGGTACATATATCTGGGTTGGAAGTTATTTTCTTTCAGGACATGAAATACTTCACTCCAATCTCTTCATTTTTTTTTTTTTTTTTTTTTTTGTGGGTACCGGGGGTTGAACTCAGGACCTCACACTTGTCAGGCAGGCACTTGTGCCACTAAGCGATATCACCGGCCCTTTTTTCCTTTTTATGTGGGTACCAGGAGTTGAACTCAGGACCTCGCACTTGCCAGGCAGGCACTTATGCCGCTGAACCGTCTCACCAGCCCTCCAAGTTCTTCTTGACTTGAGGGTTTGTGTTGAGAAGTGTGCCATGATTCTGATGGGCTTTCCTTTATAGGTGATCTGTTTCTTTTCTTTAGCAGCTTTTAATCTGTTCTTGTGCTGAATTTCTGGAATCTTGATTATTATGTGTCTTGGTGTAGTTTTATTTTGGTTATGGCTGTTTGGGGTTCTATATGCTTCATTTATTTGTATGTCAAATTCTTTATCTATGTTTGGGGAGTTTTCTGCCATTATTTCTGTGAAGAGATTTTTTATGGCATTTGTGCTGTCTCCAGCTTTCTCATTGACCCCAATTAATCTTATGTTAATCTTCTTTGCATCATCTTGTAGCTTTTGGGTTGATTTTTCATGGTCTCTTGCTATTTTTAAGATATCTTTCTTTTCATGATCACCAGCTGCAATTCTGTCTTCAAGGTCTGATATTCTGTCCTCTCCTTCATTCAATCTGTTACACATACTTTCAGTGGAGGTTTTTATCTCTTGGATTCTGTTTGGATCTGTTTCATGGATTCCATTTCTTTCCTATGTTGGGCATTTTTCTAAGCTCATCTATTCTTTTATCTGTGTCTTCTCTAATAGCTTTGATTTTAAGCATCATTTCTTTTTGTACCTGAGAGATTATTTTCTTTATAGCCTTTTCCACTTGTTTTTCACTTCTGTTGCTATCATTTCAGAAAGTTCCAGTGTTCAACTTCCAATTTTTTCTATCTCGTTGTACTCTGAACTTGTCCTGGGTGGGCTGGGGGTCTGGGGTTGCATTTTTCTTCTGCATCTTGTCATTTTCTATTTTCTCTTTTTTATTTTATTTTGTTTTCTCTGTTGATGCTTGCTGATTTCTTATGATAGATAGCTTTATCACTAGTATTGAGGCTTCCCTAGGAGAGGTCTGTTCTTCAGGGATGTCCTCTGGATGTAGGTGGTTCTTTATAGCTGCCCAAGAACCTACCTTCCCAACTTGTAAAGGATGCAAAGTCACTATTTGGCTCAGCACCCAGTCCTTTGGTACTGGGTTGTGGTGGTGATTATGACCTCATACATTCACAGCATTATCATATAGCAGAGAAAAACTGATTATAACATGTATGACATCCCGGCTAAAGTAGTACAGTTAGTAATAACAATAGTTTCAAGTACAGCTTAACTACTGACAAATTATGGTAACCATTAACCTGCTACCTCCGACCATAAGTGCAAACTCTAAAGTTATATAACAAAATCAAACATACACCATATACTTGTATGCAGTGATTTTCCCCTTAGTGGAGTGATTTTACCCTTGGAGGGGCAGGGGGGTTAAGATGGGTAGAGGACAGGGTAAAGTGATGAATGAGGTCAAATATAGCAGAGTCAAGGCTGGAGGTCAAAGGATGGTCACCCGAGTTTTGGGAAACTGGAGGACACAGGAGGGAAAGAAGGACGCAGGAGTAATCAGGGAAGAAACAATGTTTACTCACTTGAAAGTTTAAATTCCAAAAGCAGTTGAGGAAAGAAAGAGGTTTAATAGAAGAAAAGGAAAAAGGTAAGAAACCTAAACAGTGAAAAAAAAGAAGGAAGAAAGAGAAGGAGAACAGAAAAGAAAGAAAGAAAAAGTAGACCCGAGAAAGAGAGGAGAGAGGAAGAAAAGAAATCCAAAAACAAGAGTAACCACAAAATGCAAAACAAAACAAGATGACATCCAACCAGACAGGAAAGGGGTAACCAATCAGATAAACAAGGGAGAATAAAAGTGGTAAAATACCTCTGGTGTTTACAGTTCTGTGATAGTGTCCATGTCAGATCCCGGAAATGTGCTGTACTCCAGCCACGTTTGCCATGGGAATTGCGCTGGGTACGGAGCTGATCTCGGCCTCTGGATGTGGGGCTGGGACTGGCCTTCTGTTGGCGGAGTTCTCCAGAGCCCAGCTGCTGGCTCCTTACTGCTGCTTCAGACACTTCCAGGTTGCCGGGCTCACTGATTTCTTATGATAGCCACATGCCCGGCCTGGCTTGTCCTGGGTATCGGGTTTCCGGTGTCAGTCTGCCCACCAAAGGCGTGTGTGCGCATGTGCCCAGCGCCCAGCCTGTTTCCTCTTTTTAAGTTAATTTTCTCAGGTATTTTGTCACAGGATGGAAATCTGACTACCAGCGTGATTATCTCTTTCTTATCTGAGATCAAGCTATATAACCTCCATGAAGGCAAGAGCTACGTCTGATTGTTCAGATATCCCCAGTGTCCAGTCCAGTCCTGGCACATAGCAGACGCTCAGTAGATGTTTTATACATGTCTGAATGAATGGAGAAATGAATATGATGGGTGGGTGGATCTAACAGATGAATAGATGAATGAATACATGGATGGGTGGATGAACGGATGGATGGAGTGAATACATAGATGGATGAATGCTATGGGTGAATAAATAGATGCTATGTATGGGCAGAAAGATGTATAGATGAATGGATGGATGAAGAGCTCCATGGATTGATAGATGAAAGGCGCTCTGTAGACCACCCATCCCAAAGGGTTATTCATTTCATATTCCCAGGTTTCTTGGTAGGTTGCCTTCTGCTAGTTTTTGATGACTCCTTCCTGTGCTAACAAAGACTGCCTGGTTCCTACCTGGGCCCACAAGGCTGGGGAAGCAGCCAAGAGTCTCCAGATCTGACTTGGGTGTGTGCAGCCGGAGGCTGGGCGCTGACGTGGAAATATCCTGTTCCTGGGAAGAAGGTGGGCCCATAGCAATTACGGAAAACGCTCCTGATGTAAATCTGTCTTGCACAAACAGGTTAGAGTTAAATTTGACCTGAGCCATGAATCACACTGCTAGTCTCCCATTCAACCACATCACTGAGCTGGCAACCTTTGTGAGTGATGCTATTTATATAGATACAAATATATGTACTTATACCGACAGAACTATGTATGCAATTGAAGCATTCTGGTTAATTCTATCCTTGGAGAGAAACTTTTTTTCATTAATTCTACTTTCATGTTCAGTGAAAGCTGGTTCAAGGCTGTTGAGAGGGAGGCCCTTAAAGGATCTGGGGTGCCAAAAGTGGGAGGAAAGTTCAACGATTCATTCAGCAAACATTTCTTTTTTTTTTTTTTTTTTTTTTTTTTTTTGTGGGTACCGGGGGGACGACCTCAGGACCTCGCGCACCAACAGGCACCCGTGCCGCTGAGCGATATCACCGGCCCCTTTTTCGTATGTGGGTTCCGGGAGTCGAACTCGGGCCTTCGCGCTTGCAAGGCAGGCGCTTAAGCCGCTGAGCCGTCTCACCGGCCCTCAGCAAACATTTCTTGACGCCTACTCTGGGACAAGCACTTAGGAGTGGGAGAGGGATGGTGGGGGGTATGAAAATTACTAAGACATAGTTTTCACCCCCATGTTGTTCAAAACCTGGGGGGGCTGCTGACTGATGGAAGGATAGTGGGTGGTTAAGGATTTAGACTTTGAAAATCAAATAGATGGAGATTCAAGTCCCACTTTCACCACATACCTGCTGCATGACCTTGGCAAGATTCTCGAGGTCCTTAAGTTAAAGTTCTTACCCTATGCTTAAGACAGATGGAGACAGAGGCCGACAGTGGATACAGTGTATAGCTTCTCCCTTCTGGAGTTTTTGCGGGTCTGGAATAAGACAATGGATGTAAAGCTTGGCACGGAGTAAACACCCGAGAATCATGGTCCCCATTGGCCCCATAGCTGACATTTTCGGTGTTCTGTGTATGCCAGGTACAAAAAGCACTTATACATGATAACTCGTTTAATTCCCACGAAGGCCCTAAGAAAGAGATACTATTATTTCTCCCCCATTTTTCAGATGAAAAAAGAGTAAAACAAAGGTGTTAAGTGACTTGCCCAAGGACTCCCCTCTACCAATTGGTAGAACCAGACTTTGGACCCAGAACAGGAACCCACATCCTGAGGGCCACAGAGCCACTCCAAGGTTTCTCTAACACCTTTTTCTTATTTGTGATGATCTCCCAGGCAGACTGAGAGACTGGGGAAAAATTGCTCTTTGATCATTAATGACTATTACCTGCTGGTTATTTATATACAGGAGAGGTAATATTGTATAGTGTTTGTGGCTGGAATCCATGATTTTCTCTCATGTTAAAGAATGGTTGGGCAACCCATTCAGGACCCCTCTGTCTCTCAAGAGCTATTTCTATTCCCCATTCCCCATTCCTATTCTCCAATAAATTTTCTTACTCTTAAAAAAAAAAAAAAGAGAGAGAGAGAAAAGAATAGTTGCCAGGCATGGTGGTGCATGCTTGTAATCCCAGCACTTGGGAGGCTGAGGCAGGAGGATTGTTATGAGTTCAAGGACAGCCTGGGCTACATAGTGAGTTCAAGGCCAGACTGACCTACATAGCAGGACCTTGTCTCAATCAAAAAACCAAAACGAAACAAAACAAAAAAGAATCGTTAGTAACACTAGTAATTAGACGAACAATCTAACTTGGCAGACACCGTACAGAGAAAAAGTTTTAACTCTGATTGGGCACTGATGAAAATATTTGCTGTATGACTCTGGGCAAGCCAATCCTCCACGCCGCTTGGGCCCTTTCAGCTATTATTGGGTGCTTTACTTATTTACTTCTCTGGTCGCTGTCCTAAGCATTTCGCTAGTGTTAGGCTTCATAATAATCTCATGGGGGTGGGGACCATTGAGATGGTGAAACGGAGATAGGAAGAGCTCATATAATCACCTGGGTCAAACAGCCAATAAATGACAGACCCGGGTTCCAACCAGGCAGTCTGGCCCGTGGTCGATCCTCTTCAGCGAGACACTGCTCTGCTTTTTGCAGTTGTCACATTGTGTCTTCCCAACAGCCCACAGGGTTCAATAGTATCATCCCCATTTTACAGATGAGGAACTGATGCTCAGAGAGGTAAAACCCCTCACCCCAGACTGTCTTGGTTGTAAGTGAAAGTGCCCCAAGACAGAGGCCACGTCTGCTATGGGAAAGGTGTTCTTTTCCTAACAGCCACCAGGATCTTTCTGGTCTTCAGACTCAATTGAGTCACTTTCCCAATCAGATTCACTCACTGGCTGGCTCCTCACAGCACTTGGGATTAAGTCTTGTATTGTGTCTCAAGGAAAACTAAGACGCTAACTAAAATTCACATCACTTTACCAACATCTTCCAACCTCCCCCTCCCCAGCCTCTGGCAAGTGCTGTTTTACTCTACTTCCGGGAATGCAGCCTGTTAAAAATTCCACATATGAGTGAAATCATGAGATATTTGTCTTTCTGTTCCTGGCTTATTTCACTCAACATTTCACTGGCCTTGATATTGCAGCGATCCTCCTGCCTCAGCCTCCCAGGTGCTGGGATTACAAGTGTGCACCACCATGGCCAGCTTCTGTGTCCAAGCTTGTGGTCACTTAGGTTGATTCCATATCTAGGCTTCAGTGAATAATATTGCAATGAACACTGGAGTGCAGACATCCCTTCAACATAAAGATTTCGATTCCTTTGGACATACAACCACTGGTGTTTTATTTTATTTTGTTTTTCTATCAGGAAAATGTACTTTTCTGCCTTGGTTCAGAAAGTATATAGCCCTGGTGCTGAAGGTACCAGTTTGTGGCCACGTGGAGAGACCCATTGTTTGCTGAGCTCAGCACCCTCCCCAGCAAGGAAGCAGAGGAGAAGAACGAAGAAAGGGAAACCGCACTACTCCTGGATTGATCCCATCTGATGCTGCCCTGCCTCTCAGCTTTGTAATTATATGAGTCAATAAGTTCCCTTTCTTGTTTAAGCCACTTTAAATTGCATTTGTGTTTTTACTTCCAAACATAGGTATTCTAACTCCCGTGCTATGTGCTGCCAAACTGTTTTACAAAAGAGTTGTCAACATTGCAATTAGGCTGAAATTGTTTTTAACCTATCAGATAAAGCAGCTTCTGAGAATTCAGTAGTTCAGCATAGCAGACGTCACAGAGATGCTAAGATGTTGACTCACGCATTCTGGCCCCTCGGTGAGCTGTAGAATATGAAGTCAAATGATATCTGTCACCCCACTGCCACCCTCGACCTGGAGAAACAGGAGGATGAGAAACAACGCTCTGTTTTCTGATGGGGCTGTGAATTTTTTCACCTCTTGCCTCTGTTTTCCCTTGGTTCATCCCTCAGGCTCTTCCACACGGTGGAGAAGAGGGACACAGCAGCTCTTGGCGTGCATGGCCATCGGTCCTTATGCCTGTAGGAGAGTAACCTATCTCCTGAGAGGTGTAGCTTCCTCCCGGGGTGGCCTTTGCCTGACTCATGAGCCTGGGAGATATTCTAATGTCATGCCCTGCTCGAGAACATCCTGGGAATATGGAAAATTCATTTCCACTACAGGAATCACACCACAGACTCGGGTTTCTTCCCTGCTTTTTTCAATTAACCTCACATCTGCACCGGTACATATGCTTCCAACAATATCTTTTAAATGATTGCTTCGTAGCCCCACGAGTGGATGTACTTTATGTATTTCATTTAATCCTTGTTGTTAAACATTTGGCTATTTCCAATTTTTCACTACAACCATCAGCACAGTATGCCTTTCAACTAAACATCCACCTCATGATTATTTTTGGAGATAGAGTTGATAAGTCAAAGGACACAGCTGTTTTTAATGCTTTTGATGCATTTCTGTCAAATTATCTTCAGGCACACTGGTGACAGTCTATCTCCCATCTACATGACTTAAAATTGCTGACTCCCCACAACCATACCCTTCCTGGATGATAACATTTTAAAACAAAATCTTTGCCAAACAGACAAAGTGATATTCTGTGGTTCTAATTTGCTTTCTCTTATTACTAGTGAGGCTCGATGAATTTCAATTCCTTCCACACAAATTGCATTTCCTGGCAGAGAAATAAAACATCAGTAAGAGTGGACTGGCTGGAGGCTCACAGCCCCAATCCCTGGGAGACGTTGAGGAGTAGCGAGAGCACTAATTAGGGTGCTAATTTAAATAATACCTGTCACTTAACAGAGCATTTACTATGATCAGTAATGCGCCCTGTTCCACCCTTCTTCATTACGTTTAGTCTCCTCAGATGCCATGTGTAACCCCACCCACCAGGGCTCCCTCCTGTGGACAAGTGCTTTGTTCAGTCCCCAGTTTCCTGACTGTAAAGCGAAGTACCCCCTCATGGTTTCCACAGGGGCTTTTGTTTGTGGTACCTGCTGTAGGAATGTCTCGGTTACGTCCTTACCTGCTTGCCTCTTCTCCTATTTGTCCAAGAACTCAACTCACATACTGAGCATTTTGTGACTTTGTCAACTTAAAGACTTGAGAGCTGCAGAAAGGAAGCAAAAGGTTCCTACCACACTGTCTGGCCAACTTCATTGTTTCTCATTATTTCCCCCTGTTATGGTTTAGATCTGGGTGTTTCCCAAAAGCCTCACATGTTTGGAAGGTGACTGGATCATGGAGGTGATCCGCTGATGAGTTCATAGCTGACTTGGCATTAGGAGGTGGAGCCTGGTTGAAGGTGGGTCCCTGGGGGCTGACATGGAAGGGTGCATTTCCCTCCCCGGCCCCTCCCTTCTCTGCTTCCTGGCAGCCGTGAAATGAGCAGCTTTCCTCCTCGAAGACCCTTCCCCCGTACAATGTCTGCCTTGGAGCCAGCTAACCATGGAACAAACCCACAGAAACCGTGAGTCAAGATAAACCTCTCTTCCTGTCAGCTGTGTGTCCAGTATTGTGTCTCAGGGAGGAGAAAGTGACTGAAACAATCTCCTCAGAAGCAAAATCCATTCCTCTCCCTGCCTGTAGAGAAGCATAGAATCGCTTCTGGTGCCCAATTAGGGGTAGCTATTTGCCTCTTAACCTTCTATAAATTCATCAAAGTATTTTTTTTCCAAACATAGAACAAAAAACTATTCTCTCTGGCTTTGAACATCTATTTATAAATAAGTTGGAAGCTAATGATGCTCCATTTTGTAGATGAGAAAACTGAAGCTAAATGAGAAAATGATTTGTCCAAAATCCTATGCTTCTATGATTTAGGAAGCTCTAAGCGTCGCTGCCCTGGCAGCAATAGACGCCTTCTTGCCCTGAACTTAGGCTCATCTTCTTGCCACAGTTCCTTCCCTCTCGCTGCTTCCTGCGTTTCTCACTGCCCAGACCAGTCTTCCATTATCTCAATATTTGCTGTTCAGATGGGCCATGTCCTTGTTCTTCAACCTGGAAAATAGCTTGGCACATGGAAACTGGAGAGCTCAGTCACAGAAACAGATCCATGTCATCACAAAGCACAAGACAGTTGTGACCTTGAGACCTCCAGCACCCCCAGCCCTCCGCTTTAGAGCAAGGAGACCTGGGGCAACTCGGGAGTGGAACGCAGCTACCTGGGACACAGATGGGGATGAGCCTGTTCCCAAGCTCATGACTGACTCATTCGTCAGACGCGTTTCCACTCCCTCAGCTCAGGCAGCTCCCGAGGCAGAGCTGAACATTCTCCACAGTCCCTTTGTGTGCCTGCTCGGGGGCGGGGGCTTCGGGTAGATTTCTGAAGAGCAATTATGCTTATTACTGGTTAGGATTTCAGAAATCTCTGTTTGCTGAGTGCATTAATTTTTAGTCCTTTCCATCACTCAATCTTCCTGACAGCCCCATTTTGCAGGTGTAAAAATCTGCAGATGGAGAGCAATGGAGAAAAACTGTAACAGAAAGCCAAAGATGGGTAAGAGAGATCCTGGGATGGAAAGAGAGATTCGTAAGTGGTATCCATGGTGTTTCCAAGGCTTCCCCCTGGCCAGCTCAGTTATGGGAGCCAATGAATTTCCTCCTTTGTTTTAACCAGTTGGAGTTCAATTTCTCTCACTTGCAATTGAAAGGCTTCTAACTATTATTCCTCCTGTATGTGGCATCTTTAAAAACAAAACAAATATTTTTATTGCATGTTAGTGCAAACTCATTTTGAAAATTTCAACCACACACAAGTATATAAAGTATAGATTTAGGGGTAGGCATAACCAGTGACGTACATAGTTGCCTCTGTACCCTTTCAAATTCTCATTGTAATTAAAGAGATAAAACAGAAGACCCACAAGAGTAAAGAGAATGGGAGAGAAGACACAGCAATAGACACTGACACTACAGAGCTAAGAAAGCTGACACCTAGGCAAGCAGTGGGACACCAGAAAATCTACCTAATTAATGCTATGGATTCCCAAAAGGCTCAAGAATCGGCGATGTCATATGCCTCTTAAAATAGTATACTAAGGGCCGGTGAGATGGCTCAGCGGCTTAAGCGCCTGCCTTGCAAGCGTGAGGGCCCGAGTTCGACTCCCGGATCCCACATACGAAAAAGGGGGCCGGTGATATCGCTCAGCGGCCCGGGCGCCTGCTGGCGCGCGAGGTCCTGAGGTCGAACCCCTGGTACCCACAAAAAAAAAAAAAAAAAAAATAGTATACTAAATACTATAGCTGAGGATAGAGCTCAGTGGTAGAGGGCTTACTTAGCATGCATGAGGCCCTGGGTTCAATCCCAGCACCAGCCAAAAAGGGGAGGAGTACAGATAAGGCAGGGGAAATGGAGGGTTTGTTAAAAGTCTGTAAAGGGCGAGTCGGGCTCTCAGTCTCTCATCTAGACAGAGAATCAAAGGGTGTCTTTCTAGGCTGGTCTTTCTGGCCAAGGGTTCATTCTCCTCTCAACTCTAAGAGACTCGGGCTTCTAGTCCTCCTCCAAGTGGGCAGTCAGAGGATTCCAGTCTGGGGAACGAGCAATCCTTAGGAACAGGCCCAAATATGACGCACAGCCGGGGCTCCTCCCAAACAGCCCAGCCAGATCTGCGCTTTCCCATCAAACACCTCTCTCCTGTGTATTTATTAACCCATACAGGAGCTTAAAAGGACGGGCGGCTGTAGCGACATACCCTGTTCTGCTACCTGCTTTTTAAATTTCATTATGTGCTATGGACTCGCTCTGCCTAAACACAGAAGTCATTCTGTTCACACGTAGGAAGAACAGAACCTCCCGCCATCTCCAGTGTCGCACTCCTGACTCCTTCCTCGCAGGAGGAGGATGGGCCCTTTCCAATGGGCAATCAGATGGCTACTTCAACCAAAAGATCTAATTTGACACCACCGATGAGGGCCAAAGATTCCACACGGCTTCTACGCGTTGCCCTAACAGGGGCACGGTATTACTTCCGCAGCATCGCTACCGACATGCGCATCCCCGGTCTAACCGGGAGAAAACAATAATTGACCAGAGAATGAAGTATCCTCCTGAACGCTTCAAAAATGCAAGGGGGAGGAGAAAAAGAGGGGGGCGCTCTCTAGAGTGAAGGCAACTAAAAAGACAGGACAACCGAATGCGGTACACAGTCCTAGATTGACTCTAGCCTGGGAAGACACTAGCTAAAAAGGACGTTTTGAGGCCAGCTGGAAAAATTTGAATATGAAATATGCATTTAAATACAAAAGGTTTAGAATGTATGGCCTTAACCTTGAATTCCTTGAGTGTAGCATAGATGTCGCAAAATCTTAAGGACGGGTAAATCCAGGTGAAAGATATACGGGTATTCACCGGACTAGTTTTATAGCTTTTCTGTAGGTTTGAAGTTTTTCAAACTAAGAAGTCGTGGGGAGAAGGGAGTTGGCTTCTGGAGTAGGGCCCTTGGGCAGGGGATTCAGCTTCTCCAAGTGCTGTGGCCTCCTCTGTGGAAGGGGAATAATAATAGAATGTACTTCAGGAGGCTGTTGAATTAAATGAGATAATGCCTGCAAAGTGCGTGTCCTAGCTCCTGACACAATAAATGTTAACTGTCACTGTCATCTGCAGCGTTCCCTTTAATGGATGCATAATTCCATTGTCTTGAGTTTCTCTTGATTTGGCAGCAAAGTCCTCACCCAGCTAATGAGCCCTGCAATTGTGTACTCAGTGCGAGATCAGGCAGGCATCATTTGTGCCATCTGCCATTGGTGGGAACAGGCCTTATTCCAACTGTTGACTTGGGATGCCTCGCCAGTGGGCACCTGGGCTTGGAAGCCCCTTTCCCTGCCTCCATGGGGAAAGGGGACACCATTCTCTGTGTGGAGCCCACTCAGTATGGCTTTTTGCCACCCCAGAGGTAGCCCTTCACCCTGGACAGGATTCTGTCCTCCTGGGCAGAGGGTCACTCTAAGGATAAGCGTCTTATTGGACATTGTCCTCCCTAGGAGATCTTGGCGAGTATAATCCAGCATACCCACTGTGAACCAGCACTGCAGAAATGGATAAATCCCTGCTTTGGGTCTAGAAAGGTAGACAGACAACATGCAAATACAGATCTTAAAATCCTAAAAGTACGCCAAAAAGGATTCATGCTTTTTTCACTCGTTCTTTCAAGTGAGGCACCAAAATTGAAATCTCAGAAACCTGCTTTATCTGCAAGGACCCAGGAGGCCTGGCCAATGGATACCTAGGGCTGGGAGCCCCTTTCTCTGCCTCCATGGGGAAAGAGAAGCCCCTTCTCTGTGTGGAGCCCCCACTCAGTATGGCTGATTCAAGGTCCATTCCAAAATACTTGCAGGAGCAATTTCCTTCCAATTACCAAGAATTTTTCATCAACACCATTCCCTAGGGAGAATTAGTAGAGATGGTAGCAGATGATAACGCCAGAGAACCAGAACTATTAAATAACTTCTGGAAATCCTCAAGGTTTAGTGACAAAGCTTTTCCTTTTAATTCCTGACTACTTTTTATTTTTTCAAAGCCCTCTCCAGTTATTTCATTTTATTGTGTTCAGACCATCCTTTGACGCAAGTAGGACAAATATAGTCCCATCCGTCTCTCTGATAGCAGAGGGGGTGGCACAGTGTCACTGAGAAGAGCGTGGCTCTGGCGTCACGCTGCCTGCGCTCACCCTGGGCTCTGCCAATTCGCAGCTGTGTACCCCAGGGCAGTGACTCTGCATCTTTAACCTCAGTTCCTTCGTTTGTAAAATGGGGGTAGGAAAGTTCCTATCCCATGATGTTAAGGTGACGCTCAGAAGAAATCATGAACACAATGGCAAGACAGGGCACATAGTAAGTTCTCAATAAATATCACCGACATTGCTATTATGCAGACAGACCGGAGTGTCAAAGATGGACAGCAGTAATGGAGAACTTTGAGGTGGGAGAACAGTGCTAACACAAATGCACATACAAAGGCAGAGAAAACTGTCCCTGCTCAGCTGGGGTGGGGAAAGGGAACAACACGCAGGCCACTAGGGCCACTAAGGAGGACTCCCCCATAAGGGGTATTCAAGGAGGCACCGTGCTCAGCTGCATAGCGAGGCAAGCGTGGCAACCACTGCATCTCCGGCAGGGAATCAGGAGCCAGTCCGGGGAGATGGCTGGGTGAGTGACTACGCAAACATATGAATGTTCCAGGTAGAAAATCTCTAAAAGACAGATGTGGTTTAAGAAGGGTTTTGCCAAGTTCTTAGAGCGATGTCATATTATGGTCACGGAGTTGGCCTGATCTAGAATCCAGGTCTCCCTGATACCAAAGCCCCTGATCTTTCAGTGACACCCCACTGTCTCCACTGATTTCTCTGTACATCTCTGCGAGCTCTGTAGTGTAGGGGGTGCTCGCTCCACAGTGGAGGAGGGGACAGAAGGACAGGGAGGTGCTGTACAATCGAGAGATGAATCGAAGGTGGACACAGCAGGTGAGCAGGTAGACAGATGGCTGGGTGCTGGGTACACGTATGTACAGCGGAGGGTGGGTGAATAAATGTTAGACAATGGATAGTTGAGTAGTGGAAAGATGAATGGACGACGGGGAGATGAAAGGGCGTGGGAAGATGGTCAGAGACGGGGAATGTTAAATTAGGCAGCCACCTAGGGGAATTAGGGGTGATGAAATATAGCCAGGTACTTAAAAGCCCAGTTACCCCATGTTAAAATAACGGCTACTTAATACACTTAAGTAAGTACTATAATTCAGTACTTCTGCCTACACTAAGTCCTCTTCAGAGGTCATCTCCTACAGTCCTCACAAAAATTCTGAACTCGTTACTATTATACCCGCAAGGTGGCAGGGGCTTAGAGAGGCAGGTCTCGGAGCTGCTGGCAAAATGGGGGTCAGAATCAGATTTCTGAAAACTCTAAGTGCCCGCTCTTAATATATGTGCCTAATATCTGTGACTGACCTTTTCTTCACAGAAGCAGCTCATAACTCCAACTAGGAATCAGGAATATTTTCCCAGAAAAGGAAATACCATACGCAAGCTAAGTCTAAAGGTCAAGAGAAGAAAAGGGCTTTCAAAGCAGAAAGAACAGAGAAGCTTGCACCAAGGTGGGGGAGAGTGAGGCAGGGACAAAGGAAGAGGAGTCTGTAGGCCCAGACCGGATCCTGCAGGGCCCTGAGTGCTGAGTACAGAATAATTAATAAAAATATTAATCACAATGGATGCTTAGCAAGCAACATGGTTAAGTCCTTCTACTTGTTTTATCTCATCTAATCCTCTCAAAAATGTGACAGTAGTTGACAAAAATGTCACACTCGCAGCTGAGGCACTGAGATCTGAAAGGTCTGGGCCTTGCTGACGAGGACACAGCTAATAAATGACAAGGCCAGGAATCTATCCCAGGTCTCCCTGACTCCACGGTCCAGGCTGTACTGCCCTCTGTGAGCTTGAGTCATAGCCATTCCACGAAGGTTTGGTCTCCATCCTGGCCAGTGGGAAGCCACTGAGTGACCTGAAAAAGTGTGAGTTATTAGAAATATCCCTCTGTTAACTATGGCAGTGGAGTAGAGGAACATAAGACTGGTCTCTCCCTAAGCCCCATCTTTTGTTGGCCTCTCCTGCATCAAAGATCCTGGATCTTTGCTGAGGCAAGCTGCTTGTCACCTCCCAGGTACCTGAGTCCACTCACAAACTGGAGCCCAAGATACTTGATTCACGGTGAGACTTTAAGAAGGACTTGACTTTTCTGGGCCTCGTGTTCTTTACGTGGAATACGAAGAGACTGGGCTCGTAGGTCCTCAAGCATCTCTCCACCTGCAGCATTACCACTCCCTCTGATACTCTCTGGGACTCCGCAGTTGACAGTGCCACTTTTAGCCACTTAGCCTCAGGAAAGTTGACGTCTGCATTTTTTTCCCACACTACCATGAATTTCATCTTTCCCCCAATATGAGTTATTTTTGGCCACCGTTCAATATAAAGCTTTTGTCCTCCTGGCCCCTGGTGTCATCTCTCATTCGTCTCTTCAAAGAATCCTTTTCAAAACACCTTTGCCTTCCAGAGCCACTAACTCCAAGGGGAAAGCTATTTATATGCCCCTGACAGCGTATAATCACTGATTGCACCTCACCAAGGAGTTGTCAACAAGTAGCATCATGCTGGAGGTCAGCTGCCGAAATGCCAGCAGAGTTGTCAACTGTCACTTGCTTGAGACACTAGGAAAGGTTCAGAGTCTATTTAAACGTGGCCCAGGACTGCACTGGGGAAGGGGGGTGACTATAGGCTCTGGCCTCTGCCTTAAAGAGTATTCAGGCAGAAGAAGCACCTCCAGGCTTGGCGAAAGGGCTGGTACTGTGAGAAGCAGTGGGCAAGGCCATGTGGCATTTATGGGTGTGAGCTCAAGAGCCAGCTGCCTGGGTTCAAAGCCCAGCTCAATTCTTAGGAGTGGCGCCACCTTGAGCAAACTATTTAACATCTCAGTGCTTCAGTTTCCTCATCTGGAAAATGCGGACTTTGTGAACTTAAGTGAGTCAGTGGCCATAAAGTCATTAGGACAACATTAACCAGTAATAAGTGCTCAATAAAATTTTGCTGCTATTACTGTTAGGATTCAAGGGCAGTGAGAGGTCTTGCTGGCCACAGCACAAAAACCACACCATAAGGCAGCAGTTCTCAAAGTAGGGTCCCCAGTTTCACCAGGGAACTCGTTAGAAGTGTAAGTGCTCAGACCCTGTCCAGATCCACAGATTTAGAATGGGAGGGGGGCATACATCAGGGTTTTAGCATGCATATTGGGTGATGATACTGAGAAAAGTCTGAGAATCGCTGTTGTTGTAAGAATCCTTCCATTCAAGAGAAACTGGGATGGGGGAATGGAGAAAAGAAGGAAAGGAAAAGAAAAAAAATATATATATATATATAAAAGATAGTTAAGATAGATGCACTACTAATTTCTCTTAGTTCATTGAAAAGAAAGGTTTGTGCTAGTATTGTTTGGACAATTGAATGCTGGTATCTTGTACTCTGAGTAACTAATTTAAAGATAACAATATGCAATGTGTTAACCATCGTTACCCTCCTATTATGTTGTTTTGAAATTTTGTTCTATTTTTTTCTCTTTAAAATAAAAATTAAAAAAATAAAAAGAGGGCCGGAGAGATGGCTCAGTGGTGTAAGCGCCTGCCTGGCAAGCGTGAGGGCCTGAGTTCGACTCCTGGAACCCACATACGAAAAAAGGGCCGATGATATCACTCAGCGGCACGGGCGCCTGCTGGCATGTGAGGTCCTGAGGTTGACCCCTGGTACCCACAAAAATAAATAAATAAATAAATAAATAATAAAAATAAATAAAAAGAATCCTTCCATTTATCCCAAAGTGATCCTTGTTGGTCACTCCCCTAAGATAGATAAACATGGCAGCATTAGCTGTGTGACTTAGGACAGGTCTTTTCCATTCCTTGAGCCTCAGTTTCTCCCATTGTAAAACAAGACAAAAGTAGAGGATTTTTGGTGAGCATTCAATGAAATAAAGGTACAACAAGCCTGCATGTACCATCCTAGCTCTGTTTTATCTTCTCAGAAGAGCTTCGGAAGATGTCCCTAGAATGCTACCTGCCCAAGTAGATTACTGTAGTTGTCATAGGTACCGCTTAGTCCCCTGGCACACCTGTCCATATCTGCCCAGTGAAGAGAACCCCAGCAGAGAGGTCAGTCCCTGGGTGACCCCCATAGTCACCTCCCCCTCTGGGTTCTGATCCTTCCCAGCCGTTTGTACTCTGAGGGTCTTCAGACCAGTTGAGTGGGAGAAACAATGACTCCGAATGAGCGTAATAATTTGCTGCCTTCTCTGAGACTTTCTGCACAGCTTTCGGATTCTCCACTGAGGCTGTAGGACGGGTCAGTGCGTTCTCTTTCCCAGGAGATCCTGTTAAGCACCTACCACGCGCCGGCTCTGTTCTGGCCCCGCAGATACAGTGGGGAACCAGACCTGCTTCCTGTCCCGCTGAGCTGACCCCATAAAGAAGGAAGCGAAGAGTCAACATCTGATGACGCAACTCTTTTATTGTAAGTATCACAGATATATGGTGACATGGGAAGGAACCTGCTGGTGTATGGGGTGAAGAAGGACTGAGGGGTAATGTTTGATCTGAGAGCAGAGATTCAGTAGGCAAAGGTGGGTGGCTTCGGGTGAGGTTCCACCAGAAGTACCCACCACACGTATGAAATCCCAAAGATATGAGCCAGCAATGACAGATGCAGGGTCGTGAAGGCCACCTCAAGAATTTTGAGCAGTAAGAAGCAGAGGATTTTCAGCAGGGGAGTGAAGTGACTAAATTTGAATTTTTAAGAGAACATTCATTTTTTTTTTAAAACTTGGCCATTCCAAAGTGGGGGAGCATGTGGAGTTACTGGAACTCTCTCACGTTTCTATGGATTTACAAAATGGTACCACTGCCTTGAAAAACAATCTGGCTGTTTCATTTGAAGTTAGAAGTGCCCTTAGCGTCCAACCCACCAATCCACCTTCCAAATATGTGCCCAAGTGAAATGTAAAAGTGTGTTCACACACACACACACACACATACACACAGAGATGAGTATTTGTAGCAGCTCTGTATGTAATTACCAGAAACCAGGAAACTATTCAGATGTCCATTGACGGGTGAAGGGATAAACGAACCATGTACCTCGATTCAGTGGAATCGTCGTCATCAACAAAAGGAACAAACTACTGAAAACACGCCAGGGGTGGATCACATAGGAAAAGTTGAGTGAAAGACTCCAGACTCAAAAGATACCTACTGTTGTATGTATGAGTGAGGAAAGTAAGATAAGAGGCAAGTGATTCTGCCAGGCCGCTGTGACACCTCCCTGTCCATGCCCAAATAATATGATATTTTTGAAGGGCCAAAACTGCGAGCATAGAAAACAGATCTGTGATTAACAGAGGCTGGGGATGGGAGGGGGATTAACTCCAAAGGGCCTCACAGGAACTTTTTAGGGTGACAGAACTGTTCTATACCTTGATTTAGTGGTGGTTACGTGACTTGTGTGCTTGTCAAAATTCACAGAACTGTACACAAAGAAAGGTGCATTTTCTGTACATAAATTATACATTTTTGCTGCAAAGAGGAGAATCAATCAGGTTGGAGGACAATTTGAAGCTCTTTGCTAATAAGAGAGGAGACGACAGTGTCTGCAGTGGGGAACAGTGGTGGGGACAGAAGTGCAGGTAGAATGGAGAGCTATTTAGGAGATAAATGTGATACGGCGTAAGCCTGCCACTTTGTAGGGTCACCCTGGGTTGCCGTCTCGCTGTTGTTTATATGGGCCATTTGTATATGTAGACAACTTTCATACTTGCAGTTTCTGCTAATGACAGCATGCTGTGGCCTTGGGGCTCCACAAGGGGAAGGAGAGGGGTATGTTAGTCAGGCAAGTAGGCAGAGGCACCCTTGGGGACCCAGTGAAACATAAATTTACAGGACTACAGGGAAGGCTGGAATCAAGGCACATCTAAGATGCAGTCAGGGTCCCAAGAGATGGCTTCCGAGGGGCCACCAGCCCCATCCACGAGTGAGGAATTAGGTAAGAGGGACAAGTGACTCTGCCGGGCCACTGTGACGCCTCCCTGTTCATGCCCAAACTTCTTTCATCTGAGCTTTGGATACTGTGTTTAGAAGCTCAGAGGAGAACCATGAATCACTGGGTGACTCTCAAATCTAATTATTTCCTTGGGTGACGTTACCCTCACATCTTGGGGACAGAGTGAATCCTCCACAGTGAAGCTTAGAACAAGAGTCACAAGACCTGTGTCATCATCTCAGCTCTGACTCTGTGGCTCTGGTGACTGATTTCACTGTCTGGGCTTTGACTTCTTTGGGAACTATGCTAACTCCAAGAACTCACCCAGGGCTGGGGATATAGCTCAGTGGCACAAGCACCTTCCTGGTAAGCACAAGGTCCTGAGTTTGAGTCCCGGTAAGAACTCATCCAGCTTTAAAAATAAGGATATTCTTTTTTTGTGTGTGTGTGGGTACCGGGGGTCGACCTCAGGACCTCGTGCGCCAGCAGGCGCCCGTGCCGCTGAGCAATATCACCGGCCCCTTTTTTGTATGTGGGATCCGGGAGTCAATCTCGGGCCCTCGCGCTTGTCAGGCAGGCGCTTACACTGCTGAGCCATCTCACCGGCAAGGATATTCTTCTTAAGAAATTTTTATTTTATCTATCCTAATCCTGAATTGTACATTTAAAAATCAAGTTTCCCAAAACAAAAGGAGCAGAAAAAACAAGATTAGAAAATCAGGATGAAGGGAAAGTAAGAGGAAGCCAGGGGTAAAATGGGCCCATCCTTTGCGAGAGATCGGCCTTGAACTTGGAGATCAATTCGTCTCCAGGTTTTCTAGCAGCCAACACAAAGAGCCAATCAAGAACTGTGAGCTCGACATTGTTCAAGGGAAATTTCTGCAGTGTAGAAACTGTCCTAGGTCCGTACCATCCTAGGATAGTAGCCACATTACCCACACATGTCTATTGGAAACTTGAAATGCGGCAAGTGTGACTGGGGACTGGAATTTTACTTTTTAAATTAATTTTAATTTTGTCATGTGGGCAGTGGACTACCCGCAGTGGACCGTGCAGCTGTCACAAGGTTCACAAGGTTTGCTCAGTGTGCCGGTTACAACTGTACTGCCTCTCAGCTCCAACGTCACCCTTTGCTGCTTGTCTGAATAGTGGAGGTGGGCCGTGCAATAGCAGTACGGTACTTCCCTTTCACCATCTGACAAATGTTAGGCTTTGTCGGTAGGGGCACAGGAGAGACACTGAAGAGAGAAAGGCGAATCTCCCCTGGCTCCCGTGGGCTCCTCGTGCAGATTCCCACAGTTCTCACGGGACAGGCACCTTCTGCAGGTCCAGCGCCACCAGCACACTTGGCTTCTCCTGTGCCCGGCTTCTGCTGTGTGTGAGCTTTTTGCTGCACTTGACTCCAATACCATGGGTGGCTTCTCCAACATTCAATTCCTGCAGAACAGGCACCAATTCCTGCAGGACGAAGCAGCCAGCAATACTCAAAGCCTCTTCTGGTGACTTCAGGGTGGAATGTTACCGGGGAGTCGCCTCCCTGTGAATAGCTGTCCTCAGTATCCCCTCTCCACATGCACGGCTGCCAGCGGGCCCCAGAGGGCAGATATCCAGAAGTCCTGATGGTGCAGAACCTAGGGCACCTCTCCGCCTGCCAGTGAGTCACAGCATGCCCTCTCCAGCGAGGTCTGGGTCACAGCCCCGGGCCTGGAGGCTCCTCCGTGGGTGCTCTATGTCAGTCCTAAGGGGAGTGGATACTCCTTACACCTGCTATTCCTGCATTCTTTACAATTCTTTTCTAGCAAATCCTTTGTTGCTTCAATCCTCTCTTAGAGTTAATAGTTTTCATATTAAACTTTCTTTCTTCAAATTACTGTGTTGTTTTTGTCTCCTTAGTGGACTCCGGCAGATCTAACAGCAATCTCAAGAGATAGACTTGTAAAGACGTGATCCATTGGCTTGGTCGTGCCCTTGGGCTGGACCATGGTGATGAGCTTCTTACTGATGGGACATGGATGCCAGTAATCTGTCACATGCAGTGCCAATTAAACAAGCTATCCCCTGTGCTGCTTTGTGACGGAGAGCCAAGTGCCTAAGAAGCCCAGGTGGATGCTGCACTCAGCTGCCCTGGTGGTAATTACGGCTGCAGTGATAGTGCGGGATGTATTCTTTTGAGTGCACTTGAATGCTCGCAGAGAGAAAATGCCAGACTCAGCTCGAATCACGCTCTGAGAACCAGAGAGGTGCTTGTGTGAAAACTGATTAGGAAAGAATGGAATCATAAAGCTGAAAGTGGGGACATGTAGTTGGACCCAAAATAAACAGATAATCTTGAACCCCCAAATCATTGCGAGCTTCCCTTAGCAGCAGCAGAAGCTGTCCTCTGGTGTATTAGGACACTAGCATTTCTTTGCTTGAAAACCTCATGATTGTTTCATTTGAGACAAATGCCTTGAAAGGGTATCATCATTCCTTGATACCCACCAAGACCACCCCTTTTTGCTCCTGCACCTGTAACTAGGGTCAAAATTGCAAAAATTTACTAAACTATATCAGCATAAGCCTGGGGAACATATGTGAGTGTGGATATGAGGGCTTTGGGGCTCAAGGGTAACTTACATATAGCGGGGCAGGGATGCCAAAAATTCCTGGAATTACACAGAGGAAACTCAAGGACTTACGGAGATTAGAACGACCCCATCAGTCAAACTCCCAACAGCTGGTGGCTAAAGGCTGCTGAGGAGGGGGTATTGGTGTTTCCGGCACACCAGGTCCACAGAAGAGGAACCTCTTTGGTGGAGAAATGCCGATTCTGGCTCTCGGAGATCACTCGAGTAAGGGCAGGAGTACATGGGTGAGGGCCCGAAAGTGCCTGCAACCTGAAGATTGTCTCTCTATAGAACAGAGAGGAGAGCTCCCGCCTCAGGGCCGCTGCTGCGCCGCCGAGGTGCCCCTGTAGGTGTTACTCTTCACGGCCTGGACCCTGAGCAGCTATGCAAACAGAGGAGGCGGGAGAGAGACTGACATACACTAAGTGTGCAGCAACTCCAGTTCACTGCCCTTTGTATTTTAATAATGTTTTAATAGTGGCTTCACCGTGTCGCGTTCTTACTCTGTGCCAAGCACTGCACTGATGTTATGCTCACCTGAGATACCGGTGTTAACCTCCTTTTACAAAGGCGGGAACCGAGGCTCGGAGAGTTTAAGTAACTCTCGCCAGGTCACCGAGCACATAGAGCCCTGTGCATCTGACTCCAGAGCCCTCGCTCGTCAACTCTGCAATGCACGGAGCTGCCAGAGGCGGGCTTCTGACAGGCTGCCCAGCTGTGCTCCTGTCAGAGCGCAGGCCCCAAATCCCCGGGTCAGCATCTCCCCTCATCAGACACAGCTCTGACGGCCTTGGAAGAAGCTGCTGCCAGGAACGGGCAGGTCTCCTACTGCTTCTCTCCCTTCTTAATTGCTGTCCCCCCGGGATAGCTCGGTGAGCGGGCGAGTCTTCTACGTGCCTGACAAGTTGGCCTCTTCTGCCCACACATGCCCAGGGGTAGCCTGCAGCACTACCTTTGGAGGAATTAATTTTGGCATCTTGAGCACCGCCCTTGGGAGAACTAATTTTGAATGTAGGCCTCCAGGCTTGCAAAGGCAAGTGGCCCGGCGGGGCGCTTTGTGCGGTCAGGCTGGTTCACCTAAGTCCAGAAGAAAGGGACGTGGTGCCTACTTTCTTTCTGCTGTGGGAGGCCTCGGTGTAGCTGCTAACCTTGGTCTCCAGGGCTCTTGCAATTTCCACCCATGGGCACCTGTGTGGAGGAGAACATTCTAGTCTCGTGGAGTAAATACAGACCTATCCCGGGTGCCAAGCTGGGCACTGGGGATATAAGTAGACGCTGTGGCTGACTCCCCAATTCCCTTGCACTCAGTACTATGTGTGTTAAGACTGGTTTTTTTTGTTTTGTTTTGTTTTTTTAATGTGGGTACTGGGGGTCGAACTCAGGACCTTGCGCTTGCCAGCAGGCGCTTGTGCCACTGAGCGATATCACCGGCCATTTTTTTCCTTTATGTGGGTTCTGGGAGTCGAACTCAGGACCTCGCACTTTGCCAGGCAGGCACTTATGCCTCTGAGCCATCTCACCAGCCCAACACTGTGGTTTTTGGAATTGCTCCAGATCCAGGAATAGGTCCTGGTATTTGTGGCTAGGTAGTCGCCAAATCCATTTTCCTTTCCTTCCGGCGTACAGCTATCGCACATTTCTCAGCTTCTTTTGCACGGGAGGATAGTCACGTGACCGAGTTCCAGTGGTGCACCGTAAATGTTTAACAACCAGCTCACCAGGGTGAGTGGAGGCCCGGACGGGAGCATTTGCTGATTTCCATGGTGTAAATATTCCCAGCATGGCTGATGTCAAGTTACCAACGTGATGTCATCGAAAGCGGAGTTGAGAACAGATGTCCCTCACACACCGTTGTAAAGTTTTCCTCCACACGAGCGCAGTACATGTCTGTAACTCTAAAGCATGACCTCTACCTGCCCGGCATGAGCTGTGTGCTCACAGGCAGTCACAGGGAAGACAGAGTTTGGTGTGCAGGATATTTATTAAACAGGGCGCTTAAGATCAACACCATGACAGGGAGAAGGCAATGACAGAATTGAGCAGAAGGGAGAAAGAAGGATAAACTTGAATCATTCGTAGGAAAATGGGTGCTCCTTGAGACCATAATGTTAACTGAAGTAAATCAGACACACAAGCTTAAATATCACATGGTTTCTCTTATATAAGAAGCCCAATATATGAATACTGCAAAGTGAAAAATAAAAGACAGACAATAGGGAAAAAAGGTAGAAAGAAACAAGTTATTATAATCCAGCATGGTCAATATATCTGAAAGTGTACCTTGATTTAGTATAATTGTCTTATGTGTTCTATATGTTTTTCTGGCCTGGTAGTCTGGCTGTTAATCTGTGTTTATGAGAATTAACTTGACTAGAACTTATGAAATAAATAAATGAATCTGATACTGGCGAAAAAAGTTAAAAGGGGGGTGGAAGGGAAGGGAAAAAAAGAGTTGAGTTGTGTTATGTACATGTACTAGTTCCTCGTGATTAATGTAATCATGCACGGTAAACATGTACTAATTAAAACTTTAAAATTTTTTTAAAATTTGGGCAGAAGGGGGCCGGGGATATAGCTCAGTGGCTCAGCACCTTCCTGGCAAGCGCGAGGTCCTGAGTTCGATTCCTGCTACCAAAAAAAAAAAAATTGGGCAGAAGGGAAAGTCAAGCCATAATGCAGGCCCAGCAATAGTACTGGCCAATCCTACAGCAGTTCTGAGGCTTGAATGGCCCTTTAGTGCTGTGCCAAATTGGGTCAAGATGACAAGGGCCTCACCAGTCTTTGGATAAGAGCTACTAAGAGAAAGTGAGGACCTTGGGCAAGGAGACCCTCAGCTGGCTGGCAGCTGGAGCAGCAAGCCCTACACTGAAGGGGGCCCCGGAAAACACATGCATTATCTCATTTTATCTTCCCAGAAACCCTATGAGGAAAAGAGTGTTCATAACCCCATTTTACAGATAAGTAACTGGGGCTTCAGAGAGGTTAAATAACTCACTTGCCTCCCAGGTCTGTGTGACCTTCACTTGCTTTTATCCCTGACATGCTGTCCTGCTCCCTCCCTGACATGCTGTCCAGCCTCATCTGCAAGGGGGAAGGGGCAGAGGCTGAAGGAAAGGGAAGAGGCCACCTGGGGCCAGGCAGCGCTCAGAGCGCAAACTCTCCTTGGAATGTTGCAAAGCTTTTTTGGAAGGTCCTTGTGAGCCTGGGGCACATTCTTCTAGAGTATTTTTTTAAAAATCATTAATCACTCTGTTATCTTATTTTTGATTGACACGTGATATTGTACATATTTTGGGCGGCACAATGCAATGTTTCCATACACATATACACTGTATGATTATCAAATCTGGGTAATTAGTGTATCCATCTATTCGTTCATTCAAAAAATGAAATCCTATCATTTGCAACATCTTGGATGAACCTCCAGGGCATTATGCTAAGTGAAATAAGCCGAGCGCAGGAAGAACTTTCCTGACAGGAAAAGTTATGCGCTGGAGGATGGAATGATTGTGTGGGAACAGCCAAAGGTCAGCAGGTGCCGCAGCTGTAGATAAAGGAAGCGGACCACGCTCAGAGAGACCTTCGAGATCACAAGCCAGCCATGGATATGCAGAGCCAGGTCCAAAAGCACAGTCCGCCCTGTCAGAGCCAGGCCGGTTTCCCCGGAAGAAGTCCTAACTATCTAGAGAAGTTCCTCTTTAGCTGTGCGTTCTTGGGGAAGTCACACCACGTATCTGAGACTCAGTCTTCTCATCTGTAGACTAAAAACAACAACACTTCTTGCCTTGGAGGCAGCACTTTCTAGAATTAGAATTAGAATTGGAATTGGAATTGGAATTGGAATTGGAACTGTGGGCCAGGTGTGGTGACACACGCCTATAATCCCAGCACTCGGGAGGCTGAGGCAGAAGGATCGCCATGAGTTCAAGGCCAGCCTGGAGTACATGATGAGTTCAAGACCAACTTGAACTACACAGCAAGACCCTATCTCCAAAAAAAAAAAAAAAAAAAAAAAAGAAGAATTAGAATCAGAATCGTGGCTTTCATGTCAGACAATTGACTTCTTGCTCTGTCAACTGTGTGATTTGGGGCAAGTTCTTCAATTTCCCTGTGTTGGTTTCCCAATCTGTAAATTAAGAATAAGAGTACCTTTGAAACAGGGTTTTGGGAATAATTAAGTGAATTGGTATAGGAAAAGGATTTAGAACTACAGTAGGCATACACAAGCACTTAGTGTTAGCCATTGTTTTTGTTACCTTGGAGGGGAGAATGAGGGTTAAAGGAGAAAATTATGTGTGGAGGTTTGACAAATAATTCAGCTTAGCGAATCAGCTCAGAAAATGGTGGTATTCTGGTTACTAACGCTGCATAACAAGCCATTTTAAAACTTAGTGGCTTAAAATAACAACAATCATTTTCTTTGCTCACAGATCTGCAATTTGGGTGGGGCTTAGCAGGGTTGGCTCATCTGTGCTTCCTGAAGCATCTGCCAGGAAGGTTCCGAAGGGCTGGAGGACTTGCTCCCGTCCCAGATGGCTCACTCGCTTGGGCAGCAAGGTGGAGCCACCTATCAGCTAAGAGCTGGGCTGGGGCTGAGACCAGTGGCCACTGTTGCCACAGGCTGCTTGAGCATCCTAACAGCATGGCGGCTGGGTGCAAAGATCAAGTGTTCCAAGAAATAGAATGGGGAAGCTTCCAGTCCCCTAAGGCCTCGGCCGGAACACAGAACATGGGCTTCACTTCCCTCGCGCAGTGATTGATTAGTCAGGCAGTCACCGAGTCAGCCCAGCTTCGCGGGAAGAACGCAGCCCTCTTTTCTCAAGTGAAGAGGGTACAGGAGTTGGAAGCATCTCCCTCGCTCCAGGTAGTTAGTGGTCTCACCTGGTACTGGCTGCCCCTAGACACAGAACAGCGCTTCCTCAAGTCACACCCCCCCTAGAAAGAGGTGATCAAAGGGGAACTCCCCCCAAGCCTGCTAAATCCTACATTATATTTAAGATTCTGTAGAAAAGAATCTGAGTCTCCCCCTCCTAGGACCCCTGAGCCAGGTCCCTGTTCCGCATCTGGGTGTTCCTGCTTCTCTCTCCCCAGAACTGGTCAGGGAGTAGACACCATAATCCCACAGCATCAATGGGGTGACTTTTGTGTGGGTCCTTATGTCTCACCAGTTAATGGGCTACTATTATAAAAGTGTGTATCTAACAGGAGTAAATGGATGACAGCACGCTTCCCTCCTGTGCACACACTCCAGCTGTGGCACACCTTGCTGTGGGACAGATGTTCAATAGGTGATGCTATTGGAGCTCTGGGCCATGGGGGATTGGTGCCAGGACCCCCAAGGATACCAGAATCCGAAGATGTGCGGTCCCTTACTTAAAATGCCTTCATATTTGCGCGTAACCTGCGCACATCCTCCCGTACACTTTACGTCATCTCTAGATTACTTGTAATTGCCTAATACAATGTAAATGCTAGGCAAATACTTGTCATACTGTACTGTTTAGAGAATAATGACAAGAAGAATGTCTGTACGTGTTCGACACAGATGTAGTTTTTTTATTGTCGTTGTTGTTTTCTCAAGTGTTTTTTATCCACAGTTGGTCAAATCTGCAGATGCAGAGCCAACTGTGATTATATTCGGGTTTCTGTAAATCCGAATGGTGCCAAGCACAGGCTGTGGGACTGTGGGTGGACTTCCTAAGCTTTAGCTATCTCATCTGGAAAGTGGGCTCCATCAGAAAGTCATCCTGAGGCTTAACGGACAGTCACAAGTGGGTAGGGCAGATGCAAATTCACAAGGAACAACTCAGGTGCATTGTTGGAAAACGTAGCATTCTTTTTTGTTTCAAAAAGAGATTTCCTCTTGCTCTCCAGCACCTCGCCCCACTCGCTTAGGGTGAGAGAGCAGAGGACAGGAGACTTCAAATAACCTACTAAAAAGTGAGCCTCCTACAGGAAACCGTGTCCATATTTATTATGATCTCAACTACATATAGAGATAAGGACTAGAAGGAACTATGCCAAAATAATAACTAACAATGGTTGAGCCTCGAGGGGTGGGATTACAGGTGATTTTTTTTTTTTCCTTTTGCTTTTTAGGCTTTTATTTTTGGCAAGTCCCTACATCTTACCAGTTTATGTGTAATTTTTATAATAAAACATATATAAAAAAAGAATAAATATGTGACAGCACCTTCCCACGCACGCCCACACACCCCAAAGAAGCGCATGTTTCTACCAGCCAGCTTTCTGCAAGGTGACTCGCGGGGCAGGCAGCTATGCCCGGTGCTGAAGCAAACCTCGCACCGCAGACACGTGGCCTTCCTGCCCCTCGCCTACTTCAGCACCGGGACGAGTCCCCAGTGTCATGCAAAAACGCCCCCTCGGGTTGCAGAAACGTCTTATTTTCAGAGATGCATGCAGGGGTGAAATGTCAGGATGGTTGTAATTTACTTTAAACTGCTTCAGATAAAACAATTATGGTAAAAAAATCACACATAACTGAGAAATCTAGGTAATGGATAGATATGTGTATTTTTCTCTTATTCTTTCTACTTTTCTGTTTGAAATTTGTGTTAAAAAAAAAAAAAAGTGGGTGGAAACTGTCCTATTTCCAGATGCCCCCCATTTGTGTGATAGCACCTGGAGGGAAACCCATGCCTTTGTAAATGTTGTATCTGATATCAGTTTAAAACCCTTATAGGGTCTGCTTTATTTTTCTTTAAATGTTTTCTCTTCTTTTTCCTTCTCCCCAAAGTGATATCTGCACAGGGCAAGTGCCCTCAAGGCAATAGGGAGAGGGGACGCTTGTGCTGTCTTTGGGTCCTTGCTGATTTCACAAGATGGCTCTCGCCCTGCCCAGTCAGTGGTGTCCTGACGGCATCAGCTGCTGAGGTCCACAGCCATAGAAACCCATAACCCGCTCTCACTGACAGAGGCTCAGCCCCACTCCTGGGCACCCAGCTCCCTGCTTCTTAGGCCACTGTTTCCCTGCCCCTTGCAATATCCCCAGCTTCCCTGGGCACACAGAATGGCTTCTGGATCTCTCCAATGCCATTCACATCCTGAAGTGACTCCTAATTCAGGTGACAAACCAGGATGGGATAAAATGCAGCAAGGGGGAGCCCAACCATCCACCCATTCCTTACACGTGCAGCATCTTACGGATTCCATGCCTACCCTCCTCTATAACCAACCCTTTCTTGGGGCTACTCTGTGCCAGGCATCGTGCCAAGGACCCATGTCTCTCCTCCCACTGTGTGGGACACACAAGGTGCTTCTTGATACAAGAAAGAACAAACGCATCGTGATGCAGCTGTACAAGTGAATATGGGCCAGCTGCTTAAAAAGAATAAAGTTAATTGATATGTGCTGATAAGGAACGGTGCCTAAGATATGCAACTAAAATGGAAGGCAAGTTTCAATATAATAAGTAGCTTATGAGGGTAAGTCGAAAACTTTTCCATCCTTGTGTTAAACAACACTGGGCCCGAGTAATGATAATTTAGGTGCTTGCTGAAGAAATGCCTTCTCTTGGAAGATGAGATTGAACCAACAAAAAACCAAAAATTAAAACAAACATACAAAAAAGATTGAACCAACTGAACACCTCACTTGCTAAATTGTATTCTTAAAATTAGTGCAATTTTTCGCATGGATGTTATACCTCAGATTTAAAAATATGCCACTAGAAGGGCCCCAATTCTTTGCATATTTTCACTCTGCCAGTGAAATCATCAGATAGAAGCTGTGCTAGCCAGGCGTCACATGTAATCATCAATATGTGTGGGAGAAGTAGAGGCGCTCTTTCCTGTGTCTCTTTGAAAAGTCAAGACGTTTCCAGAACCCCACCCTTCTGAGGTCTCCTTATATCTGATTGGCCACAGTTGCATCACATACCATGGACCTCACCAATCTCTGGCAAGGGAAATAAGACTGTCACGGTCAGAGTTGATCTGTCCCCAGTCATACGAGAAAAAAGACTTGTTGGGAGGGTGATCGGTTTTACATTCATACCAATGAGCTCCTGAACAAGGAACCAGGCTGCCCCCACTCAGGCCACCTTGCAAGGATAAAGCAGCATCTGCATCTTTTTGAAATCTTTTTTCCTAAGGGGGCATGTCTTCGTTTTTACTGATGATTTGATTAATGTTCATTGTAAAAGTTTGAGAGGTGAAAATCATCTGAAATTAATCCTTCTCCCACGTCACCATGATAATCACAACTAAAAATTTAACCTATAGTCTTCCAGGTTTTTTTCTTCACATATATGTCATTTAATATATTTATATGTTTTTTAATCTACAGAAATAGGAGCATACCATAAGTATCAAACATAATATTTGCCTATACAATAAACAGTTCCCAATTATTTTCTTTATTGCTAACAATGAAATATTCTTCAGGAGGTTATTGGGCAATGCTTTAGAGAATCCAAGAGGTGAATTATAATTAGTGTAAAATACCCAAGAATTTAAAAATACATACAAAGCCCAGGCCCCAGCCCTGGCAATACAGCGCTACTAATGGTTGGTCTGTTATGGGCTCAGGCACGAAGACGCAGCTGGGTTGAGATTTCTCGCTTCAGTTCCTGTGGTTCTCCTGTTCCCCTCACCACTGGCTGTTCTAAGAGTGGGGCGCATGACCCAGTTCTGGCTGTAAAGGACAAGGGGGGCTCTGACAGAGATTCTAGGCAAGTTTTCCATAATCTCATAAAGGGACAAGGTGAAGGTCTTTTCTGCTTCTGTACATTGTCAATGGTGTGGCACTCCAGGAACAACGGCCACCATCTTGGGAACAGGAGGGAAAAAGACAAAGAGGGTGAGCCAGTGACCTGGGGGTGACGGAGCAGAAGTACAGGCAGACCTTAACCCCTTGACGATGTGTCTTAAGGCTGAAACAGTCAACCCTGGAAACACTCCATTTCTGATCTTTTTGAGTAACAGTTCATTTCTATTTTCACCAAATTAACTATACACAGCCAAAACCTTCCTAACTAGTACAGTATAAAAGTTGTTTATAACATGCTTTAACTTAGTTCAGGTGTCTCCCACTTAATGTCACTAAAGTGTTTCTAAAAAAAACATGTTCTTGATGAAAATGCCAGTAGGGAACCTATTATATTAAATAGGAAAAATTAGAATGAATTACACATCAGTCAAAAACGCAAGCAATTTCTTAAAACTTTACTAAAACTCAGTAATACACCTTTACATTTTTAAAAAAAGTATCGTATACAACATAAAGGAGTTTTAAGGCAGTAAAACTATTTTGCATGATACTATAATGGTGTCATTATACATTTGTCCAAGCCTGTAGAATATGCAACATCAAGAGTAAACCATAATATAAACCACAGACTCTGGCTGATTACGATGCACCAATATAGGTTTATTGATTACAACAAATATATTACTCTGGGGAGGAATGTTGTCCCACAGTGGACAAGGTTATTCATGTGGGGATGGGGGTATATAGAAACCTCTGCACCTTTTACTTAATCTTGCTACGAACATAAAAGTGCTCTAAAATAGCCAGGCATCATGGTGGTGCTTGCCTGTAATCCCAGCACTCTGGGAGACTGAGGCAGGAGGATTGCAAGTTCAAGCCCAGCCTGGGCAATTCTACAACTTAGTGAGATCCTGTCTCAAAATAAAAAAATAAAAAAGGGCTGGGTATATAGCTCAGTTTGAAGGCCCTGGATTTAATCCCCAGGAGGAAAAAAAAAAAAAAAAAAAAAAAGTACTCAAAAATACAAAGCTATTAAATAAAAAAATGCCTATCGTATTGGGATATAAAATATCTACTATAACTTCCAGATTTCCAACAATTAAAATGGTTGTTAAGCACCCTCTTGAGAACAGTAACTTCCTGTCCCACTGCCAGCAGGTCAGGACACAGGGCTTCTTTGTGGTCATGGGTTTGACTTTTTTTAATCTTTTTTTTTCAAATCAGTTGTTATTTGTACAAAATATGTTTTATCACTTGGTTTTAGCAAGAGGGAAGATTATAACAACAGCTACATTAGAACTGTGCATGACAAAAAAAATGGTATAAACACCTAAAAATCTTAAATGTCTCCTATAACGAGAGTCCCCAGTGCATGTCCTTGTCCCCTCGCTCCTCTCTTCCACGGTGTGAAGACTTTCGTCTTCAGGCTCCGTAGCGCACGGCTGTGTGATGTTCACTGTACGGCTACACAACACATCCGTGTTACAGACAGGACGAATGGGGAAAGGGCGAAAAGCCGAAGGAGGGGCGCGAGCCAGGTCTGTTCCTTCACAAAAGCTTTCCTGAAGTCTCGCCCGATGACTGCTACTGCTCCGCACACGCCAGAAAGGCGTGGGTCACTCAGTTACTTTTTGTACGTGGACTTCTAATTTTCTGTCAGGTTTATTTGAAATATAACGAGACACTCTTTTCCTGAGATAGTTTCAAAATATTCTATTGAGTTTTAGGGATATAAATATAAACATTTTCCTATATAAACTTTTGCAAAAGAAAGGCATTGTTATTGCTATTGTTATGCATTATCAAGTTTGGGTATTATAAAGTAGGAGTGATTGTACAGGGAAAATGTAAACCTGCAGGACATGTCTGAATAGTATGGAGGTCTTTTCTTACCTACAGCTCTACCTTATCTTTGGCAATAGTTTCATGGAAAGCATACTATTGCATGGTTATGCCATGATTGATGCGTCCTGTCTCCTATTATTGGACATTTAGAATGTTGCCACCTTTTCACAGTTATAAACAAGGCTGCATCCTAATTTATGCAAACACCCTCATCTGTTTGTCCAATTACTTCTTTTGGGATAAAATAAATCCTTGAAATGAAATTGGTGGGCTAAAGTTTCTAAAAATTTTAAATTTTGATACATATTGCTAAATTACCCTCCAGAAAGGTTGTACCAACTCTTCTACTTCTGCTTTGCTGGAGCAATGAACATGTATCACAGGGACACCGTGGTCCACTTAGATGGAGAGGAGGATGAACAGCCCTGTGAACACAGCCTTTAGAAGCAGAGGGCATCATAACTCAGACACCAGTTACATTTGGAAATGAGATTAGCACATGGAATTTTCCCATTCATCTCTCTGGGAGTTTCAAGGTTCCATTGCTGGGCAGATGAAACAATAAAACAAAACCAGTGAAATGAAGGCAATGTGGTCCCAGAACATTTACTTTGATAAATGTTTCCACTTAGGACCAACTTTCAGGGCAGTTTTCTTAGCTCGACTTGAAAAAGCATCACTAGGCACCATCCACAGTTTCTCTCCATTAATGGGCCTTCTCTCCATAACACACACCTTGATCTCATTAGCCTCCTTCTCAAAAGCTTGTCGTGATGTTCTGCCCCAAACATGTTCTCAAGAATGATGACAAATGTCCTAGTAGAACAGTTGTAGTTGTTTATATATAATCATAATGACAGCATCAATAATAATATAGAAACCAGTGTTTACTTAGTCCAGAGTTAGTGTTTAATGTTTAATTTTCAGTTTGACCTGATGACAAAGCTCTGGAGATGAATGATGGTGACGGCTGCATAACACTGTAAATGTACTTGATGCCACTGAATATGACACCTAAAAGGTGGTTTAAATGATAAATTTTGTGTGATATACTTACCAAAATTTTAAGCATGAAAAAGAAAAGCACCAATTTCTGGTTTCTAGTCCAGTGTGTAAAGAGCTAGAAGTTGTCACGCCATCCTAACAACAAGTAAGAAGTTGAACAAACTGAAAAATCAACAACTCTTCTTAGATATATCAGCGAAAGTGAGATCACAGGACAAATAGCTGCCACTCAAAACTGGAGAAAGACAGATGAACACAAAGAATCATAACTTATTAGAGCAAAAACCCCTGAGTAGAAATCTTTGGGAATAAGTGCCAGGGTAGGAAAGCTTGAAATGTAGTTGGCAAATTGCTAAATGTTGGATGTACACAAACGTGACAGAAACTCAAGAAGATCCATTCATGGGGTCCCCTTACTTTCATGGTTTTTACCTCCAGGGACTCTACCAGATTCTCAAGTACATTTTGGAGAAAAATCCCCTCGTGATTCCTGCAGGGGAACAGGAAAAAGGAACCATTGTGAAATACACCATGAAATACACCAAATACATTCTGTTCCTCATAATATGGCCTGTTAATTGCTTTCCTATATAACAGCAATGAATAAGTAGGATTTGAAATTTAAAATACTATTTACATTATCACTCAAAAATAAAATACTCGGGCCGGTGAGATGGCTCAGTGGCGTAAGCGCCTGCCTGGCAAGTGCGAGGGCCCGAGTTCGATTCCCGGAACCCACATACGAAAAAAAGGCCGGTGATATCGCTCAGCGGCACAGGCGCCTGCTGGCGTGCAAGGTCCTGAGGTCGACCCCCGGTACCCACAAAAAAAAAGTAAAATAAATAAATAAAATAAAATACTCATGCTGGGCATGGTGACACACACTCGTGCTCCCAGCACTCAGGAGGCTGAGGCAGGAGGATGGCCACTAGTCATAGTTCAAGGCCAGCTACATAGTGAGTTCAAGGCCAGCCTGAACTGCATAGCGAGACCCTGTCTCAAAAAACCAAAAAACTAAAATAAAATGCTAGTTAAGATGCGAGGAGAAAGGAATCCTTTTACACTGCTGGTGAGAATGTAAATTAGTATAGCCACTATAGATACCATATGGAGGTTCCTCAAAAAATTAAAAACAGAGCTACTATTTGATCCAGCTGTAACATTCCTTGGTATATACCCTAAAGAATTAAGGACAGCAGACTAAACAAATACCTGCATACCCATGATTCACAGTAGCCAAGGTAGAGAACCAACCTAGGTGCTGTCAGCAGACGAATACATAAAGAAAATTTGGTACGTATACACAATAGAGTATTATTCAGCCATAAAAGAACAAAATTGTCGCTTGTAGGAAAACGGATGGATCTAGAAGTCATACTGAGCAAAATAAGTCACTCAGAGAGACAAATATTGCATGTTTTCCCTAATAAGTAGAATCTAAAAAAGATAACAAGAAAGTGGAAGGAAGACTGTCATAGACAAGAGGAAGGGAATAAGGATAAGGGGGTGTGAGGGCAGATAATAGGGAGATGGATATGATCAAAATACATTACACACATTGAAATCTCCCAACACAATGTAATATTAGGGGGAGAATGGGGTGAGGTGTGATGGGGGGTGATGTGCATGTACGAGCCTGCCAAAATGAAACCTATTAATTGATATAGCCAATACGCACTAATATAAAAAGATGTGAAGGAAAAAATAGTCTATTTAAAACTTGAGGGAAAGAAGCTAGCACTTACTGCATGCCAGGCACAATACACATATAATTTAATCTTCACAGCAGCCCTATGTGGTGGTCCCTTTGCCACGGTGGGCTATCCTTCTTTGGATGAGACCCTGTCCCGAAAATGACCTTCACAGGACCCCAGAAGTCTGAGACTTGACAATGAGTCAGCCTGCCTAACAAACAGAGCTATGAGGCAGGGACCACCACGAGAATATTTATGTCTTCCTCCAAAACCAGACTTGGATTTTTGAGAGTTGAATCTGACTGTAATGTAGGACAAGAGAAGAACGGCATTAAAGAAGCAAGCCGAGGAACAAAGCAGGTATTCGGTAAGAGATGATGGCAACCAGAACCTGGGCAGTGGCTGCGAGAAATGGAGAGTGTAAGAGGAAGAATCCACTGGCCTAGACTACGTGCATCACGTGGGCAGGAGGAATGGTGTCCAGGAGAATTTACTCCACTCTTGGTTCTCTCCACATCAGCAAGGCTTCCTGACTGCAAGCCACTGATTCCAACTTTGATGAGAGCAGACTAGAAACAAACTGAAAAGATACAGTGACATGGGGACTTGCCAGGAGGACTGAAGAACCTGATGTTTCAGGTGTCCCACGATACAACCACTTGGTAGCAGCTAGGGTGGACGGTTCTAGTCACACCAATCATGTCTTATGTTGGGGTCTGCTCCATCTCTGTTTTTCTGCCTTGGAGCTTTCTAGAAATTTCATGAGTCTGCTCAGCTCATGATAGGAACAGCCCAGAAGTGCACAAAACTTAGAGTTCTTGGAGGGAATCCAATGGGGGAGGACCCCCTTGGATAAATGCTTAGTAATCTTCTTGCTTCTCAGAGATCCCAAAAGCAGCTGAACCTCTATTTGTTTTAAGATTTACCTGGAGAATCCACCTTATGTAGACTTCCTACTTCCCTCCATCATTCTTGTTTCTTTTTCCTATGTACTTCCTAGGGTCACCTCCCAAATAAACCACCTCTACCTGACGTTCTCATTTCAGGCTCTTCTTTCAGCAAAACCCAAAGGAGGGCAGGGCCTCTGCAGCAGGAAATGATACAGAGAATAAAAGTACAAGACTGGCTGGGTGTGGTGGCGCACACCTGTAATCTTAGCATTCTGGGAGTCCAAGGCAGAAAAACCACAAGTTTGAGCCCAAGCTGGACAACTTAGAGATTTAGCAAGACATGGATGAACAAGATTCCCACTGTCCCTACCTACTATCCAGCAAAACCACAGCCAAGGGAACAGGCTTGGCGGAATCCACAGGGGAAAAAGGAGATTTAGCAAGACCTTCCTCAAAATAAAAATTTAGAAAGGACTGGGGATTTAGCTAAACGAAAAAGCCCTAGATTTAATCCCCAGTATCTAAAAAAAAAATTAAAATAAAAAATAAAAAAGTACAAGATTGGTGTGGGAGGCACCTCTGATCTGGCAAGCAATTGACGTGGAGGATTACAGCGCTGAGCCTCCCTGCCTGCGAGCTTGGCTGCTGCCTCAGCCTCAAGGCCACCCCTCCTGCAGGTACCTGCATTTTCTGTGACTACTTCCCCCTCAAGCAAACCTTCCTTACTGCCTTCATTTTCTTGTGTTACTGACTTTCTCTCCAAAGTGTGGATGAGTGTATCTGATTGGCTCAGCCTAGGTCATATACATGATCCCGTAGCTGCAAGAGAGGCTGGGAGACTGGATAAGTCCCCTTCCAGGCTTCCAGGACCTCAAGTGATATCTGTCTTCTATTAAGATTCATAATCTAGGGAATTCCCCAAATACACCAAAGGCAGGATGGCTTCCAAAAGAAAAACATCTATTCCACATATCTTGTAAGTTAGACAATAGCACCTAGTGCTTAATCAGAAGACTGAGGTATTGCTTTGACCTTGGCTTTCCTTTACCAAGTTCAAGTTCACCTTCACAGTATTCAAAAGAGCTTCAGTAATCCCAGCCCTACTAGGTTACCTAATGACTGAGGCACAAAGAATTGTAATAATCGCCCTGTCTTCCCCTTTTTCATTTCTTGTCAGCTCATTCCGCCTTCTGCTGAGCTCTGAAGTGTAATTCAAAGGACCGAGCTGATTCACTCCTGTCCAGTCCAGCTCCTGGCCCAATTAACAAGAGCTTCATCCTGGTGCTGGAAATACAGGTGCTGCTGGAAGGTTATTCTTCAGCTTTCCAGTTCGGCTGTTGGGAGAAGACAGGATTTTCCACTCAGAGGCAGAAGACACATTCCTCTAAAGGAGGGGAAAATATACAGATGGCTGGAGAAACACCAGAGGGTCATCTAACCCTGATGGGAGATTGGGGTTACAAAAGGATTCCTGGAAAACCCAGCTTTCAAATGAGTCTGGAAAGAAGAATAGAGATCAGCTCCATCTGAAAGGCAAAATATGCTCCAGTCAAAGTCCATGTATGTAGAGAGACCCGGAGGTGCAAGAGGGCAAAATATATCCAAAGAACAAACCCAGGGACGGAGGCTTAGAGACTCCGTCAGTAAGTGGCTCATCGACTGTTAGACGATGTTAGACTCTCTTGGAGAATCTAATGCGTTCTATCCCAGAGCTGAGCCCACGTGCACACACGAACACTGGCACCCACTGCCAAAGGGAGCAGGGCTCCAGGTTAAGGATCCACTGTGCGCATCAATCCTTTTGCAGGTGTGCAAAGAGGCCCAGAGAAAGTCAATGTGGCAGCCACCAAAAGCATTGATTCTAACAATATCATGTTAAATCTCTCACATTTACGTTGTGAACTTGTCTCAAGTGACTGATAAACTTTATTTCAAAGGGAAGTGAGTAAAAGCTGATTGGAAAACTTGCGAGAGAGGGTTTGACAACCGATGTGTTTTGCTGTAGGACAACTCAGTATCCAGCTGGATTTTTCATGGAGCAGCCCTCAAGTTCATAGGAACAGGTCCTTTCTCTGGGAGAATTTTTTCATAGAAAGTAGTTCAATTTCTTCATAGAAAAAGGTTCCAATCCATTGCCTATGAGGGGAGGAGTGCTCTCATGTTAATGAGCCTGGATGAGAACGCTCTGGAGCTGGGGTGGGAATGGGCTGGGGGTATGTTTAATTCAGCCCTCCCACCCTTTCCCTGTGCTGAGACTGTCGGTGTCCCTAAATCTAGAAACACAGGTTCAAATTCCCAAGACATTAAACCCTAGGTGGCCTCTGGACTAGAAATGCCTGACTGCTCGGGGTCAAGATGCCACATGACAAAGACTTTCAGTCAATCCTCTTGGTTTGGACACCCTGCTTTCCCTCTACCCCCTCAATATTTGGTTCTAACAATTCCTGAGCTTTCCCAGCATTCTCAGGTAAACTGGCTGTTCCTCGACATACGCTCCTCCTGAGGCAGCGTGGTGGATTTCTTCCACTCTACCAGATCACTTGCTATTCCCGAGCCCAGCTTCTGTCCTTGCTTATAGGGTTCCAAGGTTAGTGATGTCTACCAGCTCCATCAAACGTGGAGAGGTTATTTCTGTTGCATGTCCTCCTTATTGCCTGGAGTGGACTGATTGATTGATTGATTGATTGATTGATTGATTTGAGACAGCATCTCACCATGTAGTTCCAGCTGGCTTTAAACTCACTCTGTAGCCCAGGCTGGCCTCAAACTCTCGGCAATCCTCCTGCCTCAGCCTCCCGGGTGCTTGGATTACAGGCATGCGCCACCACACCTGGCTGCCTGGAGTGGATTTAATGAGAAGATGATGAAAATAAAACTCAGTCACCCTTGAACATGCTTAATACTACCAAACTCTGCACTATAAATGATTAAGATGGCAAATTTCATGCTATGTTTTTTGCCACAATTTAAAACAAGATAAATAAACAAAGCTCAGCCATCTTAAAACCAGAAGTCTCCCCCACCAAATTTCTATGAATTTTGAAAAACAAACTCAAGACATTTTTAATGTGTTTCTGTGGAGAATTGGAACATTTTCGTATCTTCTACACAATGTACCGAGACTATTACAAGGACCATCGAGAGCGGAGCTTCTCAAACGGTGGTTCTTAGACTGATAGCAGCATCACTCACAAATTGGTTGGAAAAGCAAACTTTCGGATTCTATCCCAAACCTCCCAACTCAGAAACTCTGGTGGGGTCATCAATCTGTGTTTGAAGAAGCCATCCACCGCTAAAGATGAGGTATCAGCTTTGTGATGGTTGGAGCAGGGTTTCAAAACCATTTGGAGGAAAGAGAAGGAAGCAAGCATGGGATAATACTCAAGGGAAGAGTCTAACTCTACAGCCTAGAGAGAAAGTGAAGGGAACAATGTAAGGGGGAAAGGGTCCCACGCACTGGTACCTACCACGTGCTAGGTGCCACGCTTGCCATTTTGCATCCTTACAACATTTAATTTTCACAGTTCCCTTAAAAAGAAAGAATATTTCCTCCATTTTATGGATAAGAAAACTGAGGCTTAGGGAAGGCAGTAATTTAGCTAGTTCAGAGTGATTTTAACCAAGGTCTACCCCACTCCGAGGCCCCTCTATTTATGTTAGACACCTCCCTCCTTTAAAATTAACCTCACCACTGAGACTATCACTGGCTATGGAAGACCAGAGAAAAGGAAACAAGATTTCTCCTCTGCTTGGTGAAATCCTACTCATCCTCCAAAGAAGAATTCAACTGCCACCTCCTCTGGGAAGTCTTTCCAGGACTGCCTTGCTTAAAATTAACCCCCCCACAGTACACCCCACATACCTCATTGTCGAAGTTCTCAAGTCTTTGTTTCCAGGGCCCCTGAAAAATAATTGATATCTGTCTTAGTCCATTTTCTGTTGCTATAACTGAATAACAACAGAGTATTTTATAGAGTAGAGGTTTATTTAGCTCGTGGCTCTGGAGGCTGGGAAGTCCAAAAGCAGGATGCTGGCATCTGCTCCACATCTAACGAGGGCCTCTTGGCTGCACTGTGACATGGCAGGGGCACAACATGGTGAGACGGAACAAGGATGTGAGAGAGAGCTCCCTTTTATAATAAAGCCAAAACCCATTAATCCACTAATCCATAAATGGACCCAATCACCTCTCAAAGTTCCACTTCTCAAATACCATTAACATATGACTTTGACGATTATGTTTCCAACACATGGAATTTGGGGGACATGTTCAATGTTCATCAACAAGTATGAAACTCAACCTCATACATTATACAAAAATATTAACCCAAGATGGGTCAAAGATTAGATGTAAAAGGTGACACTGTAAAGAGTTTTTTAAAACAGGAGAAAATCTCCAGGATGTTGGGCTGAGTGAGAAGTTGTTTTACTTAACCCAAACTGTGACCCACAAAAGAAAAATAAGTGGATAAAGTGGATCATTCAAAATGAAAACCTTTAGTTCTAACAAAGACCCTGTCAAAAGAACAAACGCAGTGAGATAAAATGTTTACAAACCATGTATCTGGCAATGCACTGGTATCCACATGACATAGAGAATTCTCAAAGCTCAAGTAAAAATAGTCTAATTAGAAAATGGACAAAAGACGTGAAGAGATTTGCACTAAAAAGGATTTGTAGTTGGCAAATAAGCAAATATTTTCAACATTGTTAGCCATTAGAAAACTGTGTATAAAAGCCATAATGAGATATCTATTGTAACTGTCAGAATCGCTAAAATAAAAAACAATGACAATTGAGAATCCTGGTGAGAGTACGGAGAATAATGAAAAGAGTGAGAAGGGATCACTCATACATAGCTGGTCGGAATATAAAACGGTACAGCTGCCCCGAAAAGGGTTTGGCAGTTTCTTACAAAAGTAAACACGTGCTTACATACAGCCCAGCAATGGCACATTTTTTGGTATTTACACTTGAGAAGTGAAAACTTATATTCACACATGAATAGTCCTACCAACTTTATTCTTAATAATGAGAGATTAGAAGTAATCCAAGCATGTGTCAGAGGCAACAGTTAAACAAGCTGGCACATCCATCCCACGGAAAACTATTCAGCCAGACGAAGGAATGGATTGTCCATACCTACGACAAACTAGATGGGCCTCCAGGGAATTACGCAGTCCAAAGAAAACAACAACAGCATTTAGAAAGGAGGTATACTATATTGGTTCATTTATATAACATTCTTGAAATGACAAAATTACAGAGAGGGAAAACAGATTAGGGAGGGGGAGAAAAGAATGTGGTTGTGGTAATAAGGGGTGATCAAAAATATGACGGATGTTTAAATTTTTAAAACTTGTTATAGTGACAGACACATTGCCAAGAACAATGGGATAAGTGTGTTCAAGGCCAAGTAGAGTGCTTTGAGGGGGATTAATGGCAATGTGTTTTTTACTGTAAATTTTTTATTTAAACATTCACCGTAGTTTTTGATCACCTCCTACAGAAATGCAGCTTGAGGGATTCATGTGATAGAACCATCTGTTCTGGTGGTGACCACATAAATCTACTTGTAATCAATCCGCATAAAGTTAAATACAAACACACACACACACACACACACACACAAACCAGTGTATTCTATGTAAAACATGAAATGTGGATAAGGTGGGTGAATTATAACCATGACAATTTCCTGGTTGTGATATTGTATTAAAGTTATGCAAGATGTTATCATTGGGGAAAACTGGTATACACAATCTCTCTGTATTGTTTTTTTACAACAGACTGTAAATTACAATGGTCTCAAAATTAAAAGCTTTTTTAATATTGAGGACTGTAATGATTTTTGCTATATTAGAAATTAAAATGGAGATAATTTACAAGTCTTTCCTTAATAATTTATTTTTAAAGCCACAATGATGTTAACTTAAACAAACCATTTTTTTTCATTAGTAGCTGTTTATTGATCAATGGTTTGATATAAAGTTATTTCAGATCTTAAGATTTTTGCCCAGATGGAATCACAAGCATTACAAATTTTTTCTTAAAAAGGGGGGAGGGGTGAGATGGAAGGGGACCAACTAAACAAACCATTTTTATGAAACATAATTATATTTTTTAAAACAGTGAGACTAGTGACATTGTTCTATATTTCGGCAAATCTCCGTAATGTCGTTGTTCGTAAACAACTGTATCCTCATATCCGCTTCTGCATTATTGTGATGTCACACAGAGGGTTTTCTGGAGGGGTGTAGCAGGATGCTCAATTCTGAGGGAGAGCCAAAGACAAATAATGTCTTAGTGTTATTATGAAAATAGTTTTAACCTCACATAACCGCTCAGAGGGTCTGAGGACCCTTGGCACCCCCGGCCACGCTGTAGCAACTTCTACGTTATTGTGGTCACATGTCCCTGCCCTGACAGCCGGGGAGGGTAGAAGCTGTGTATCTTTCATCTTTGTATTTCAAGTGACTGTACAGGGCCTGGCACAAAGCTGATACCCAAGAAATATTTGATGAACAATGAAATATTAATGACTTGTTTGCCAAGAGAGCGCAGGGGAGGAGAAAGGAGAGAGAGGGACAGCGTGTTGCTGTAGACGTCAGCTGTAAGTCAGAATAAAGGTCAGAGTGTTCTGGCATAGCTTGGTCTGAAGGAACGAACATCGTTCTGAGAAACCCAGAGGCTCCTGGAGCATGAAATGCGGGTATGTGGTGGTGACTGAGTGGCCTTTTGTAAAAGGTCCCCCTGTGTCACGATTTCTCACAAGTCTTGCTCTTGAGGCCTCCACACACCATTCAGATCAAGCATGGAAAGAAAGGGCTTAGCAGGTCACACAGATGCACAATAAATAGTTTTCTCCTGATTTATTGTCTTTCTCTTCCACCTAACTCCCTAGGGTCCCCTAAATACCTGTTAGTGGCTAGTTTCAGCCTACGTGGTCCACAGCTGCACTGGGAGAAGGAAAAATCTTCAGGCCACCATTTCAGATTATGAATTGGTTCTCAGTTCTCATCAACAGTATAAATTAGCAGCATAAATTACCAGGGAGCAAAGAAAAATGAAGATGATTTAAAATTGCCCCTGAAGCTAGGTGTGGTGGCGCATGCCTGTAATCCCAGCACTTGGGAGGCTGAGGCAGGAGGCTCGCCACTAGTTTGAGGCCAGCTTGAACTACATAGCGAAACCCTGCCTCAAAAAACAAAATAAAATTGCCACTGAAAACATAAAATATTTGCTGGTGCCTCCATGCATCAGACAAGGATACCATGGGGACATTGCCCAGTGACCACGCCCCTGATCTGGGAACTAACATCTCCATACTGGCTGGCAGCAGAGACTCTAAAGGGGATGAGAGGCCAGTAAAGAGGAATCAACTCTTTAGGATCAGGGAACAGAGTCACTTTTGACTTTGTCCCTGAAAGGGAAAGGTGCTACCAGGCGAGCAAAGGACGGTAGAAGAGAAGGTCACATGTTGGGGAGGAGGTACGGTCGATTGTTTTAACATAGACCTGAAGTGAGAGTGGTGGAACTGAAATGGAGGTATCTTTTATCAGGTCCAGTCTTACGTATTCCACAATTCCCATGGTGACCCCAAAGCATCAGGAACCAAGGCTCCTTCCTTCCCAGTGCTCCATTTTACCCGAGGCCCAGCCATGTCTGTTTGTGGGTTCCAAATCATCGTGTCTGTGTTCCAGCCAGTGCAAGTGGGGAGGAGGAGGGCAGGCGTGCTCTTTCCTTCAGCGGGCCCAATTCAGAAGTTGTGCACCACTTCCGCTCATATCCTATGGCCAGATCATAGTTGCAAGGAAGGCTGGGAAATGCAATTTAAACACAGGGGCTTCTATCGCTCTAGGAGAAAATGGGGGACACCTAGAGGTTTCTGCCCCAAGCCCAGAGGTGGGAAAGTGAAGGGCAGCCAGGATCTGGGTGTGTGTTCCGAAGTTGTGGGACAGAGGACAGAAATGTAGAGGGAAAGTGGGAGTTGGGGCAAATGGTGCAGAAGGGCCACAAATACCACAGGTAAGGACTTTATTCTGGAAGTCAGTTCTCAACCCTAAGTGTACACCAGCATCCCCTGGAAGGACAGTTAAACCCAGACTGCTGGGCCCCACACCCAGAGTGTCTGATCCATCAAGTCTTTGGTGAGATCTGAAAATACATATTTCTAACCAGTGTCCAGGTGCTCCTGTGCTGTGACCCAGGCCCTCTGAAATATGTAGAGCCACAGAAAGTTCTGGAGAGGCAGATAATGTCTATATTTCAGAAAGCTGAGTCAGTAACAGTGATAGAGAACACACAATACTGAAGCTTCCAGAGACTGGCGCTTCACACCTTCTTGATCCTCATGTCCCTGAGAAATTGCACTCAAGAAAAACAAGGTTGTTAAAGTGTGCAAAGCAAGGTCATAAAATCAGTGCCCAAGGGTCGCTCCCCCACTTCCCAGCAAGGCTGAGAGTGCCAGCCTTTATCTGCTTCTGTCGTTTCTCTGCTCTGTGTGCAAAAGCCTGATCTGGGGGTGTTGGGCAAGTCCCTGACTTTGCTGCTCCAGGGGTCCCTATCATTGACAATAATGGAGATCATTTACCTGTCCAACGTGCCAAGGACTATTAGGTGGCACAGATCAAAAAGTTGGACAATATCTCAAGGCTATGGGGACTCAGACATTTGCCCACACTGTTGGTTGGAGAGTAAGTTGGCACAACACCTAGATGAGAATCTGATGAGCTAATCAAAATTTAAAAGCCCATATGCTTTGATTTAATAGTTCCATATGCAGGAATTGAGCCTACAGGAATTCTCATGTTTATGTGCCAAAGACAAGGTTATTTAATGCCTCTATTATTCAGCTTCCCATTACTATCACAAAATACCTGAGACAATTAACTTATAAAGAGAAAAAGATTATTTAGGATCATAGTCCAGAGATCAAAATTGAGGGACCCCTTGTTTGGGGCCTGCAAGGGAGCTTCACATCATTGCAGGGGTGCACGGCAGAGCAAACTGCTCCCCTAGGGACCTCCCATACGGGTCCACAGCTCTCCAACAGCACCACCTCGGAGCCCAGGCCTATGAAAAATGGGCCACAGGGGGACGTTCAAGATCAAATCTACAGCAACACCCATCATCTATACTGACAAGAGATGGAAAATGACCTCAATATCATCCACAGAGAGCTAAATAAATCAAGAGACATTCAAAAATGGAATTATGGGCAGTCCGTACCAATAAATTAGATCTATATGTACCCATTTAGAATAAACTCTATATTATGTATGTGCGTATGCATTAAATTCCTGAGATTATATATACAGTCTGTGAGATTATATATGCTATATAATAGCATATTTTGTACACATACATATACAAAGCAGCCCACTGCTGCAATGTTACTGCCTAAAATGTTTACGTGTGTGAACTCATGCATATACACTTACATACACAGGGCACATCCCTGAAGAATTTGTAGGAACAATTTGCCCCTAAGATAGGAATTGGAATGGAGGTGCAGGTTGAGGAAGAAATTTACTTTTTGCTGTAATCTTTTGTTTGTTTTTGCAACACTGAGTATGTATTATTTGTTTAAATACATAAACACACAAGCAGTGCCAGGTGCTTTAAATGCTTCATCTCACTAAAACTTGAGAATCACCTAGAAGGGAAACACTCCAGCAATTCCCAGGGCACCGGGAGGCTAAATCATTTGGGGCGGAAAGGTGGGTAGGGGGAGATGGAAGGAGCGTTGATTTGAAGGGCTGCCAGTTTCCACGGGGTAAACACTACCTCCATGGCTGATACCAAGCTACCAGCCTGGTGTCGCTGAGCAGAGCGTGAAGAGATGAGCACACCAGCCCTCGGAAGCCGCGGGGAGCCAGCTCCAGCCTGCACCGAGAGGGACCTTGGGCTTTTAAGGTCGGCACCACTGACCCACTCCACGCCCAAAAGTTGCTCTTCAAGACCAAACAAGTTGAGCAAACACAGCACTTCAGCATCTAAGAGCAGCTATCAGGGATCTTCACGGATAGCAATTGGGGCGATACTGGCAGGTTTCCAATGGATTTGAAACAGAAACCCAGACATTAAAATTAAGCATCTATGTTTTGTATTTGCAAGTTGCTTTGCCATTTTCTTCATCAAATATTCTGCATGGCTATCGAACCAGAAGGCAATAAAAGAATAACAAATGAATCAGTGTTAGCAGTCTGTCAGCACAGCCCTGCGCACTTAGCGAGGTCCAGCCATCACAGTTTAGGGGGGTGATTTAGCGACATTCTCAGCGCAGTAACGGGAGACATGGGGACGAGGGAAGCAGATTCCAGTTGTGCCCCAGCTCTGCTACCCGCGAGGGATGTTGGGTCACTCAGCTTCCTTGTCTCATCTAACGCATGTGCTCAGTGGGGACAGTGCCCATACAGGTCTGCACCAGCAAGTTTGCTATGTTTCATACACGAGGTTAGCACCTGGATATAAGGCAGTGTGGTTTTCCCCTCAAAATTGCATTTGTAGTGGTCGTAGCGGCGCATGCCTGTAATCTTAGCACTTGGCAGGCTGAGGCAGGAGGATCACTGTGTGGTCGAGGCCAGCCTGGGCTACATAAGTGAGTTCAAGGCCAGCCTGCACTTAGCGAGACCCTCTTGGAATGTTTCCTGATCCCTAGTCTCTCTCAGTTACCTTATTCTAAACCACAAAGTATCGTTTGGGAAGGACCAATTTATGGAAGTCACCTGGAGAAAGGGGTTTAAAACATAAAAATTTAAACACAGATCTAAGTCATAACAGCTGGGTTAACTTCATATCCAACTGTTAGGCAAGTCTTTTGCAAGGTTTTTGCAAGGCTTTAAAAAGTAATACAGGGCGGTTGTGGTGGTGCATGCCTATAATCCCAGCTTTTGGGAGGCTGAGGCGTGAGGATTGCCATGAATTCAAGGCCAGCCTGGGCTACATACTGAGTTGAAGGCCAGCCTGAACTGCATACTGTGACTCTGTCTCAAAAATAAATAAATAAATATTAAGCAAAAAGAAATATAAAAGCAATACATTAAATGTTCCATTGTGATCATGAATATAAACCTATACGAGAAATAGAAAAACAAATTGTTCTAAGATTAAGGACATCTAGGATGAAATAGCCCAACAGCAACATTATATAAAAGCTCAAAAATTGCTGGATCAAAATGTAGATCGAAGGAAAAACTGTGACCTAGAAAGTGATCTGAGTGATGCAAAAACCATCCTGGTGACAATAAAATACCAAGACCCAGGTGCTTAGGGAGAGATGGAAGAAAACTGTTTTGTGACATGAGAGTGAAAAAAACCCAATACTTCTAAATACAGCAATCTTGAAAGTATGTACACCCCTAAAATAATAAATTAATATCATGCAGAGCCATTTGATTATTTCGTCTACAGCCTTAGGAATTTGTACATTTTAGTTGACCTCCCAAAAATATTTTCTTTTCTGCAATCATCTGATTGTGAAAAACAGGAGTGTGAAGCACAACCTTATGTCCAGGTGTGTGCCACAGGTTAGCCTCACGTATTAAACGTGGCAAACCTGCGGGGACAGGTGTTTCTGGTGGGCGCCATCTTCACTGACCAAGAGTCAGTTGTAAGTCAGTCGAGACACAGAAAAACACCATAGGTGTGGGACAACCCAACGTCAAGGTGTATCTAGTACATAAAAGCACTTTAAAGCCCACGGAGCTCTGTGTGGTTTATGAGAATTGTGTGATCTGTGGTCGTTGTTAACTCTATTACGATGATGGCTGCTCTACAACCACCCTGGCTCTGGCTGCGCTCTGCGAAGCCCTTCCCTCGATCTTTCTCTCCCTAGCTGTGTGATCCTGGGCAAGCTGCCCAAACGCTGTGTCTCAGTTTCCTCTTCTGTAAAATAGAGAATGCGACAGTACCTCATGGGATTAGTGATTCAATGCTAGTATATGTAATAAGTATTTAAAACAGTGTCTGGTAGGTGCTTCTGAAATGTTAGTTATTATCACTATTTTCACCAAGAGAAAACAAATCTTTTTAATAATATGTTTTTATTTCAGCTGGGAATGTAGCTCAGTGGTAGAGTACATTGCAAAGCCCTGGGTTCAATCCCCAGCACCAATCAATCAATCAATAAATATTATTTTTAATTGACATATAGTAATTGTATATGTTTATGGGATATAGTGGGACATATGAATACATGTATGCAATGTGTGATGATCGAATCAAAGTAACTACCATATATCACCTCAGATATCTATCACTTTTTGGTGTTGGAAACATTCAAAATCCTCTCCACTTGGTACTTTTAAATATTCAATTAATTGTTGTCAACCACAGCTATCCTACAACACTACAGCACATCAGAAGTTACACCAAGGGAAAATTTTATGGGGTGTTTTCCCCACCCTACAATGAGCTTTTACCAGCAAGACTCTGACTCTTTCATCCTAGGATTCCCACTCCTTACATAGGGCCTAACTCCCAGAACTGTGAATATTTGTTGAACAAGAATAACTTCTCTACACAAAGAAAAGTAATGTATAATGTTCACAGCCCACTAAAGACCCTGGTTCCATTAATTGAAAGAAACGGGAGCTAGGAGAGTAGCTTAGTGGCAGAGTGCCTGCCTAGCAGGAACAAGGTCCTTGGTTCAATCCCTAGCACCACAAAAGAGAAAAAATAGAATTGAAAAAAAGAAAAGAAAGAAAGAATGACACACAATTCTGAGTGTTGCTACCTCTGGCTCAGTCTTATTTTTTACTGGCCAGCTAAAAATTAAAGCAAAACCACAGTGCGACAGAGCTAGAAAAGACCAGCTACGTTTTTCTTTGCGTTCTCACTAAGACCATGAGTTCCTCCATAATAGAAACTGAATTCCATTTGTCTCAGTCCTCAATCTGAAAAAACAGTAGGAGCATAATAAGTGCTCACTGAGTAAATAAGTGGTGAAGGGCACTTTAAATTATTTGTTTTTAACTGAATATTATTGCTTTCTCATACCTACAAAAAAGTACTTCAAATTAATACCCACAATACACACATAAAAAGTTCAAATCATACAAAATTATGTTGAATGTGAATGAATCACCTAGAGAGAATTCTCCTTGGTGTCTAGAGTATTACTTATCCAAATATTTCCTTTGTGTATGCAAATACTAACGTAAGTAGAAACCAGTAAGCTAGTTCATGTAGTAGTTCAGTATTATAAACTCAGGATATCCCGAGTTTTAATCCAATCTTACCACTTTTTAGTGGTATGGCCTTGAAAAAGCCATGTATACACTCTGTGCCTTGGTTTCTACAAAAAGTAGAGCTTGGGGCCGGTGAGATGCCTGCCTGGCAAGCGCGAGGGCCTGAGTTCGACTCCCGGAACCCACATACGAAAAAGGGGCCGGTGATATCACTCAGCGGCACGGGCGCCTGCTGGCGCACGAGGTCCTGAGGTCGACCCCCCGGTACCCACAAAAAAAAAAAAAAAAAAAAGTAGAGCTAATAATAAAATCTACCCTAAGACTTATTGAGATAATAAATTAGTACATCTGAACACTTAGGATGGCCCCCGAATCAGAGATATAACTCAACAAGGTTAGAAATTATGTATGTACACATATCTAAACAAAATATGAAACTGTTGTTTACCTTTTTTATGTAACAAAAAATTGTGAGTTTTTGTTTTGTGGTAGCACATATGAAAAAGTCCTTCTTCTGATGGCTGTATTGTATTTAAATGTATATAGCTCTATGTAACCAATCTCCTGCTGTGGGCATTTGAGTGTTTCTAATATTTTATTAGTACAAACAGCCACAATAAAAACCCTGTTGCACATATTTTTTCCCACACTTAGATCAAGTATTTCTACAGATAAATTACTAGAAATGGAATCATTGGATCAAAGTACATAAATTTTTAAATATTTTAATAAACAATGACTTGTCAAATGGCCTTTCTAAAAGGCTATATCACTTTACACTTTGATTAATGACTGTACTTTGTTGCTTTGTGGTTGTGTACATTTCAGCCAGACTGCCCTATAATTTATTTTGAATGCCTCAATAGTACAGAACTAAGTACTTTACCCTGCTAGTTCTGCATGGTGGTTCTTTATCTTTCCAAAAATCGTAAACAACTCCTAAGAACTTAGCAACCAATTTTCTGCAGCAAATGTTCATATACATAGGATGACAAAGAATTTTTATGCCATTCCCAGATGGGAGAGGAAGAAATGTTAGGATTTCTTAGCCTTTTCGGTGGCCAATAAGGAAGAACACTTGAAATTAGAACCATCCATTAAATTTTGGAGACAGGGTGGCTGCGTCTACATCCATCTTATTTTCTGCGACTGGCACCCTTATTTCATAGACAAAAAGCCATCTTTCTGTCAAGTGCTCCGAGTACAGTGTCTCTAATCTGGTGCTCCCTGGAGTGGGAGGAGTTAGGTTCAGGAGCCCGCAGATGCAGCAGGTAATGCAGAAATAACAGATGGCCTCCTGGCCAGAAGCTGAACAGCGCCACCAAGGGGACAGGTGGCTCCAGTGGTGATGGAAGCCCGCGTCTGTTTTTATTTTTAATATCAATTTCAGCCCAAGCAATAAGTATACATAATGTTTAAGAGTCGATATTACTACAAAGCTTGTAAAAAAAACACCCTGTCCCACCCCTAATCCCATTCCAGAGGCAGTAACTTTAATTTTATAGTTATAGTTACCATAGCTGATTATGGTGTCACTTCTTGGCTTTTAAATTTTATACCTTTCCTAGCAAGTCATGGAAGACAGCCTCTCTCCCTCCCTCTCTGTCTCTCTTTCTCCCTTTCCCGTGCACACATCCATGTATTCACAAACTTTGCCTCTCCAGTTTTCCCAAAATAACTGTACCATACTTTTTGGTTAAATCAATGTGCTGTTTTACATTATGACAATGTAATATTATTTCCAGCCGAGCATCATAGTTTATGATTACAAGGTTTTTCTTATAAACTGTCTCGGTATCCTGGCTTTAATGATCACCTCAGGTCTTATTCGCTCAGTTTCCTGTGTAACGCTCCAATTCATTCCCAAATTCTTTGCCAGAATTCAAACCCTCTGCAATTGCCTTAGCTTTATGCTCAGCCTAGAAGCAGAAGAGTGTAAGGCAGTTGTTTTCAAATATGGTCCCCGGCAACTAGCAAATCAATATCAATATGATCCACCTTGCAAGAAAAGCAAATTATCGCGCCCTACCCCAGACTTATGGAATGAGTTGCTCTGGGGGTGGGACCCAGAAATTTGGCTTTATCCAAGCCCCTGGGTGATGCTAATGGGCACTCAAGCTTAGAATCATTGATATAAAGAGTAAGAGTACAGACACCCAACCCCAAGGCTGCAAGATTCAAATCCCAAGTATTCCATTCATTTGTGCATAACAACTTCCAAGATTCAGTCTTCCATTCATAAAATGAGGACAAAATAGTCTTTTGAACATAGAGTTGTTGTGAGCAGCATGATGCTAGACATCACGAGAAGCTACAGTTTTCTCTCAGAGCCCCCTGAAATCCAGGTCCATTGTGGGTGGGGAGCCCTCCAAGCTGGCTGCATGGCCTTGCCCCAGGCCTTCCCGATATCCCCTGACCTTTTTTTTTTTTTTTTTTTGTGGGTACCGGGGGTCGACCTCAGGACCTCGCGCGCCAGCAGGCGCCCGCGCCGCTGAGCGATATCACCGGCCCCTGACCTCTATCTTTAGCACCTCTGTACCCCAGAAGCCTCATGGAATCACCCCCAGCCCTAAGAAGTATGGAGATGAGCAAGGGGGTCGGATTCCCAGCCCCACGCTCACGCTCTGCCTTCTCACTCCGGCCAGCTCCAACTTCATGACTGACCTGAGCCTCTGCCCTCTCGCGTGAAAGGAATGGAAATCATGTCCAGTTACACCAGGGCGCTGGTATCACCTCCTTAGAAAGCTTTTCCCAAACCACCCAAAATTGTTCTAGAAGAGCAGGTGCTCTACACTGTCTGCCCTGGCCTACTTTACTTTCCTTCATAGGCCAATCCCACCGCTCCACGCCGCCGTGCCGTCCGCGTCCGGCCTCTCGGAGGCAGTCCCCACGCCTGACCCTGTCCAATCCCACCGCTCCACGCCGCCGTGCCGTCCGCGTCCGGCCTCTCGGAGGCAGTCCCCACGCCTGACCCTGTCCAATCACACCGCTCCACGCCGCCGTGCCGTCCGCGTCCAGCCTCTCGGAGGCAGTCCCCACGCCTGACCCTGTCCAATCCCACCGCTCCACGCCGCCTTGCCATCCGCGTCCGGCCTCTCGGAGGCAGTCCCCACGTCTGACCCTGTCCAATCCCACCGCTCCACGCCGCCGTGCCGTCCGCGTCCGGCCTCTCGGAGGCAGTCCCCACGTCTGACCCTGTCCAATCCCACCGCTCCACGCCGCCGTGCCGTCCGCGTCCGGCCTCTCGGAGGCAGTCCCCACGCCTGACCCTGTCCAATCCCACCGCTCCACGCCGCCGTGCCGTCCGCGTCCGGCCTCTCGGAGGCAGTCCCCACGTCTGACCCTGTCCAATCCCACCGCTCCACGCCGCCGTGCCGTCAGCGTCCGGCCTCTCGGAGGCAGTCCCCACGTCTGACCCTGTCCAATCCCACCGCTCCACGCCGCCGTGCCGTCAGCGTCCGGCCTCTCGGAGGCAGTCCCCACGTCTGACCCTGTCCAATCCCACCGCTCCACGCCGCCGTGCCGTCCGCGTCCGGCCTCTCGGAGGCAGTCCCCACGTCTGACCCTGTCCAATCCCACCGCTCCACGCCGCCGTGCCGTCCGCGTCCGGCCTCTCGGAGGCAGTCCCCACGTCTGACCCTGTCCAATCCCACCGCTCCACGCCGCCGCGCCGTCCACGTCCGGCCTCTCGGAGGCAGTCCCCACGTCTGCCCTGTCCAATCCCACCGCTCCACGCCGCCGTGCCGTCCGCGTCCGGCCTCTCAGAGGCAGTCTCCACGTCTGACCCTGTCCTCCCCGTGCATCGGTTCTGACTGCCTAACACACAGGCAGGGCTAAAACAACATCAGTCAAATGAACGACTTGTCTTCTGTTTGATGTATTTCCTGATTTATTCAGCCAATACCCGAGTGATCACTTGTGTACAAAGAGCACATTTTACTACAGACAGCTAAACTAGGTAGAAATATTATAGGCAGTCAGACAGGGCGAGGCCCTCGGGGGAGTCGGTGCAGAGGGTGAGAACGCGGTACAATTGTGGCCGGAGGTGCATCTGCTGGAGGCCAGGCCTCAAAATAAAGATGGAAGGACCACAACTACAGGCCTCCCCAGGGAATAAGATAATTGGTATCGCCCGGTGCAATAAAGTCTAGCTAGAGATCAGCCACCTCGGTGGGTGACCAAGACCCCAAATCCATCCCTTCCTAAAGAAGGTCTTTGTTATTTCCATGTACGCTTGCTACGTGACCTGCTTCCCCACTGGACCAATATTACCTAAGCGGCTGTGCTTGTAATCTTATGGCTGATGAGTTCTGACCCACGTTGTACCCACCTCGTGAGTTTGCTCTATAAAACTTCCTTTGAGAAGTGGGCTTGTTGGCAACCCACTCGGGTCCCCTCCTGTCTCTCAGGAGCTATCTCTCTCAAAGTTTTCCTACTCTTAACCTCCCTTGTTCCTTAAGAATTCATTCTTCGATTTTGGGGAGCATGAACTCGGCGTATCTGACACCCAACCGGTTGGGAGTTACATTTATTTCCCCTATCTACCAATTCCACACATTCTCCCGCACACAGCATGGGCACCCAGCAGCAGAGCCTGTCTGTCCCTTCTGCACCCCAGGCCACTGTAAGGACCAAATCTCATTGCTGCTCCTCTCTTCATTTCCTCTACTGCTGAGTCCTGGGCTCCAGTCACGTGCCTGGCACGTCTGAGGCTCCAGGGATTTTGAGGTGGGCGCGTTTGTGGACAGAAAAGATGGAAAAGGTTGACTATAAATGCTCACACTGCTCACCTGGGGGCTGAGCAGGGTAAGGGGTGTGAGGAATCTGGGGCCTCAGTTCCATTCCAACTGAGTGAACTCCGCCCCCCGGTTTCTTCATTCCTAAAATGGGGCAACCACAGTACCAACCTCAGGATCGTCCTGAGGATTCTTGGTTAATTACCATGCCTGACAGGTGGAAAACTTTCATAAACGCTGGCTATCAGTCCTAACAGTAAACACGGGCTCTTCCGTAATTTAATCAAATCCAAAATGAAGAATAAGAATGGGGCCAAGTCGCCAAGGACTCATCAAGTAACCTGGTCCTTCTGTCAACAAAAAGGACTCGCCCCCTTGTGCCTTTTCCCGAGCTTTGGATCCAGGCTCTCTCAAAACTCAGGTGAGGAAAGTATCCAGGAAGAGAGACACTTCTGGCTTCATCCAACCTATGGAATCAGGGGTGGGAGGAGTGGGGCCAGGCCGTGCGACACAGCCTCCTGTCCTCAGAAACCTGAGACACAAGCGTTCCTGGCTGGTCAAGGTTTCCTTTGCCTTCTCGCCTTTTTATCAAACTTCATTGTGATATAACTTGCGGCAATAGACTTTCGTACCCCAGAAAACTCCGTGCCCCTCAGCAGTCAATTCTCATCTGAATAGGGAGGAGGCAGGTAGATCTCAAGGGGGAAGGGGATATCAAGAAATGGGGGGGAAGGGGAGGGAAAAGGGATGAAAAAAGGAATTAAGATGTGTTACATACGTGGACCAACTCCCCGCAAAGACGTAAACATTATGTACTACAAACATGTACTAATAAAGAAAATGATCTGGGGAAAAAATGGGGGTAAAAAGGAACAGGTAACAAGCAGCTGATGATGTGAATTTTATTTTTTTTAATGTGTGATCACAAAACCATGATATCAACAGTGATTATGTTAGATAGTGCGGCTGTGATTTTCATCTTTTTATTTGCACTTTCCAAATGTTTCAAATATTTTTATAATAAATTACTTCCATAAGACAAAAAGACGACCTTTTTCCCCCATTTTTTCTAGCTCTATTGAGATGAGCTTGTAAAAGTGAAGTAATTAAACTAAACATATTAAAGGGTATAATTTGTGGTTTTTTTTGTTTTGTTTTGTTTTGTTTTTTTAAAGGCAGGGTCTCGCTATGTAGTTCAGCCAGGCCTCGAACTCACTATGTAGCCCAGGCTGGCCTCGTACTCAGCAATACTCCTGCCTCAGCCTCCCAAGTGCTGGGATTACAGGCATGTACCACCACGCCTGGCCTAATCTTTATTTTTTGACTGAGGCGTCTTAACATACCTCACCCTAGAAACTGTCAAGATAATGAACGTATTTTGTCACTCTAAAACATTTCATGTCCTAATGTTTTCCATTCCTTCTTACATGGCTGGGCATGGTGGTGCACACCTATGATCCCAACCACTCAGGAGGCTGAGGCAGAAGGATTGCAAGTTCAAGGCTAGCCTAGGTAATGTTTTAATTCATTTTTTGAGACACAGTTGTGCTATGCAGTTCAGGCTGCTCTTGAATTCACTATGTAGCCCAGGCTGCCCTCAAAATTATGATTCTTCTGCCTTAGCTGGCATTATAGGTGTGCCCCACCATACCCTGCTCCAGTCTGAGGCAATTTAGCAAGACCTTGTCTGAAAAATAAAAAGGGCTGGGCCGGGGATATAGCTCAGTGGCACAGCGACTGCCTGGCAGGCACAAGGTCCTGAGTTCAATTCCTGGAACCAAAATGAATAAATAAATAAGTAAAAAATAAAAAGGGCTGAGGACATAACACAGTGGTAGAGTATTTGCCTAGTATGCACGAAGCCCTAGTATGCATGAAGAGGGGATTAAATAAAATGAGGGCTCTAAACCAGTACGACTGGCAACATGGTGGACCAGAAGAGGAAGAGACACCAAGGGTTCTCTCGGGAAAGACCATGTAAAGATACAAGAAAGCAGGTGCCTGCAAGCCCAGGAGGGAAGCCTCGGTAGAAACCAAGCCTGCCCTGATTCTGGATGTACAGGATCTAGAACTACTAGAAAATAAATTTCTGTTTTTCATGCCACTCAGGCTGTGGTACGTTGTTATGGAAGCCCTAGCAAACTAAAAGTAAAGGTCTTCCAATTACCATTTTGCAACCACTATAATAGCAATTATTTCCAGAATCATCAGGGCTAGGGATGTAGCTCAGCAGCACAAGTACCTGCTTGGCAAGCGCAAGGTTCTGAGTTCGATTCCTGGTACCACACAAAAAAAAATCATCAATGAATGCTAAAACCAGAAACTGATGAAGAACACAATATTTCATCTCAAAATATCTTTCAAGATATTTTAGTTAGAAAGGGGGAAAATCACTTTTTAGTGGAATACTTTTGCAGATATCACCTTAACAAAGGAGCAAGGCTAACATTACCAGTGTTGGTACAAGCCAATGTCACGTGTGCTGCCGGATGTGAGGCATCAAGGACAGACTTTCTTTCAGGAGCATTTCTGTCAAAAGTACATACTCTGAATCTAATCAGAAGTATCAGACAATTCCAAATTTAGTGACCTTCTACAAAACAATCTGCCAAGACACTCCATAAATGCCAAGGTCATGAAAGACAAGGCAGTAACTAACTGCCTACCCAGATTAAAGGAAACTGAAGAGATAAGACAAGTAAACCCAACAAGTGATCCTGAATTAAATCCTGGGTAACAGCTATAAAGGACACTATTTGGGATGATTAGCAAAACTTAAATATGAATGGTACATTAAATAAAGGAGTGGTATCCTTGTTCAAATTCCTGATGTTGATAATTGTTCTAGAGACTGAGCAAGAGAGAATCCTTGTTCTTAGGAAATAAACCCAGAAATATTTGATAAAGTGATATGAAGTCCTTAGGGTATTTTAATTTTTTGGGGTTTGGTTTTGTTTTTGCTTTTTTGTGCCTGGGTCTCGCTGTGTAGCCCAGGCTGGCCTCGAACTCCCAGCCATCTTCATAGCTTCCTGTGTGCTGGGATTACAGGTGTGTGCCACCATGCCCAGCTGGAATACGAAATTTTAAAACTCTAAAATGATTTAGGGCAAAAGATACATACATATCACATATACACTATATATGTGTGTGTACACATACATATACACAGAAGAGCTATGCTCATACGAATGTAGAAAATATAATACTTTGTTATTCGGGTTGAAAGTGTATGAGAGTCCACTATTTTTACAATTTATATGTACACTTGATCGTGTGTGTGTCTGCGTGTGTGGAACTGAGAAATGAATCAAGGCCTTGCACATCGTAGGGCAAGCACTCTATTAGCCTTCATCTCTGACGCTACATTTGAAATTTTGTTTTACAGAAATTAGACTTTCAGTGACTATACTATCAGAAGTGGTCTTCAGCAAGACCCAGTCTCAAAAAACCAAACGGGGGGGCGGGAGGGAATGGTCTTCAAACCCCAGAAACCTCTTTTTTTTTTTTTTTTTTTTTTTTGGTCCTTTTGAAACAGGGTTTCACTATACAGTTCAGCCTGGCCTAGAACTCACTTTGTAGCCCAGGCTGGCCTCGAACTTGCAGCGATCTTCTTGCCTCGGCCTGCCGAGTGCTGAGATCATAGGCGTGCGCCACCACACCCGGCGAATGGGATCTTCCCTAGGCGGACAGGTTTCCAAACCAGTCCCTGAGGCGCCCAGGCCCGAGCCCTCAATCAATCAAGCCAACAAATCCGATCTCCCAATCAGTATTTATTGGGCCCCCCGCGTGGGCGGTTAACCCTCGCGCAGGCCGAGAGAAGGCTGCGGCGCGCCGGCGGCCGCGGAGACGGGAGGCCCCGCGGGTCGCGGGAACTTGGCGCCCGCTTTTGCCGCCCGGGTGTTCTCGCCGGTGATTGGGCCGCGGCGCGGCGCCCGGGTGCGCGCAGTTGGCCGGCCCGGCGGCGCGGAAGGCGGCCGGCCTCCCGGGGGATGGGCCACCGGGAGTCCCCGCCGGGCGGAGCGGCGGCGGGAGGCGCGGCTTATGAGAAGAGGTTATGTAAAGGGCTCAGCGGGCGCGCGCGCGCGGGCAGCCGCGGGACCCTGGAGGCCCGGGCCGCCTCCGCGAGCGCCGCTCGGTCCCGCAGGCGGCCCCGGCTCGGAGCGGACCACGTCCCGGCGAGGAAGCCCGGGGGGAACCGCGCCGCCCGGAAGTGGAGCAGCGCCGGCCAGGTGAGGGCGGGCCGCGGCGGGACGTGGGCCGGCGCACTGCGCGGCGCGGAGGCTCGAGTCGGCCGCTGTTTACGCGCGGGAGGACGAAGGCTGCCGCGGGGAGGGGCGGCGCAGACGAGCGGGCCGCGGAAAGGACTGAGCCCGTCAGAATGGCTCCTGTGGGCGGCCTCCGTAACCGCCGAGCCGCTGGCTTTTGCTCCTCCCGTTCCCACCCGATACGTACGCGGAGAAGGCCCGGCGCCTCCGCCTTTCTTTCCGGCTCTCCCTCCGCACCCCGTCCAGTGGTTCCGTCTTTCCCGCTTTCCCCGCCCCTCTCTGTTCGGTCAGCGGCGGTCTTCCGTCTTAAAGGGGCCGCGGCGGCCGGAGGAGGAACTGGAGGAGGTGGGGCTCTACGCTGCCTGCGCTCCCTGCCTACCCGCCTCGGCCTGGTCGTTTAACCGCTTTTTTCGTCCACAGGTCACAATCCAAGGTCCCGCTCCTCCGCGTGCCGGGGCCGGACGGAGGGATGAGGCAGGGGGGACCCGGGCAGCACCGTTGCTGCTCCCCCCGCCGCCCGCAGCCATGGAAACGGGGGAGGAGGACGGCGCCCGCCGAGGTACACAAAGCCCGGAGCGGAAAAGGCGAAGCCCAGTGCCGAGGGCGCCCAGCGCGAAGCTGAGGCCGGTGGCTGCGGCCCAGGCAATGGATCCAGTGGCGGCCGAGGCCCCGGGCGAGGCCTACCTGGCGGGGCGGCGGCCCGAGGGTGGCGGCGGGTCTGCGCCTCCCCGCTACAGCCTGTTGGCGGAGATCGGGCGCGGCAGTTACGGCGTGGTTTACGAGGCAGTGGCCGGGCGCAGCGGGGCCCGAGTGGCGGTCAAGAAGATCCGCTGCGACGCCCCCGAGAACGTGGAACTGGCGCTGGCCGAGTTTTGGGCCCTGACCAGCCTCAAGCGGCGCCACCAGAACGTCGTACAGTTCGAGGAGTGCGTCCTGCAGCGCAACGGGCTCGCCCAGCGCATGAGCCACGGCAACAAGAGCTCGCAGCTCTACCTGCGCCTGGTGGAGACCTCGCTCAAAGGTAGGGCGGCCCTGCCCACGCGGGGCCTGCGCCCCGGCCCGCTGCCGACACACCCTCTGTCCCCAGGCCCGGGCTTTGGGCCATCGTCTTGGGACCCAGTCCCTGCCCGAAACGTTAGGGGAGTTTCCAGAAGAGTTCGTTTAACTGCTAACCATTATGTTAGTAAGTATGTAGTCAGTAACCGGCAAAACCGCGGGGCTTCCTCACTCTCTAGGGTCTCTTCTCTTGATCTCCTAAAACAAAAAAAATCTTCACTTTCTCCCCTTCTGGTTCTAAATTTCCTGACATTCTCCAGTCCCACCCCTAAAACTTGCTTTCCTCCGAGATCCCCAGGCCTCCATCCCAGGGCAGTCAAGCAAACCCTTGGTTTTCTGGCTCAGTCCTTTGGGGCCTGCATAATAATAACCCTGACAGGTGGGCCTGGAGCTGTCACATAACATCCAACCTCTTTTCCCGCCATTCGACCTTCTTAATCTTTTTCCTGTGAGTCTGGCTATAAAGAAAGTAGAGCTTCTTGAGGCCAGGGAGCTTGGAAAACAAACGGGGAGGACTACAAGTAGCCAAGGATCTGTTCGGAGAGGAGAAGGGGCAGTGGCCTAGAAAAGTGAGGAGGCGTCTGGAGGCCAGAGAATTCCAGGGAAGAATTAATCTGAGTCCCAGGTATGGCCTGAGCACTGAAATGATCTATTTATTTATTTATTTAGGTTTTTTGAGACGGGGTCTCACTAAGTAGTTCAGATTGGCCTTGAACTCACTATGTAGCTTAGACTGGTCTTGAACTTCGGATCCTCCTGCCTCAGCCTCTCCCAACTGAGATTACGGTGCACCACCACCCGTGGTTCTGAAGTAATTTAAGATAAAATGTTAAAAGCAAATTCTGTCCCCTTTCTATGAATAGAGAAACTAAGCATTAGAAGTGACCAAGGATAACTTGATTAAGGTTAATCAGCTTGAAAGGGAGCTCTTAATTGCTGGTTTCCATGTATGTACTTCTCATAGCTTGAGTAATGTTTACCAGGTCTGTCTTTATTCAAGGCCTGGATCCTTTCACATGGGTACTGATGCTGGATTTGGGGTTTGATAAGACAGTTTCCTAAAATTTTTGAGCTTTTGCCCAGCTTCCCTGTAAGATCCTACAATCCATTATCCCAAGAGAACTCCTTGTCCATTTCAAGTCAGTTGAATGGATTGGATGGCACAGTCGGTATCACCTGGGGCCCTTTCTCAAGAGATTCTTCCTTTATGCCCATCCCCCATCCATTCTGAAAACCCCAAATCCCCCCAGGGTGAAACTTTTGTTTTGAAAAGTTTCCCCAAGGAAATTCTTTTATCTTGCTTATATTCTAAGAGCTCATCACTTATAGGCCCTTCCTTGTTCTCAGCATTCTCTGTGGTTAATAATGGTCTGGACTTCCATATTTTAAGACTACATGGGCGTTAGAAGTTGCTTTTCCACTTTTCTACCCTCAGTTCATTGATACCAGTCTTGCAGTTTGCAACCCTGGCTGCTAGTCTTTGCTTACTCCCCCAAAGTATAAACACATTGAAACTTTCCTCTCAGGTGGAGTTTTTAAGAATTACACAGTAAACAAAGGCAGCGTGGCATAGTAGTTAATTCTGAGGACTTTGAGGTTAGGCTCACGCTCAGTCTTGGCTTGTCCTAAATGGATGGCGCGGCATTGGATCAGTTGTTTCAAAGCTGTGCGAGGAATGCCTTTATCCATAAGATAGGGATACCTTTGTCGTAGGGTTGCAGCGCACACCGAGAATGTCAGCGATGCTCTGGATAAAGAAGAATCCTCTGCTTCAGTGAGTTCAGGCTGCGTATTAAGTCTTCATCTCCTTTGAGATTCACTCTTGTTGAAGTTTGCTAAACTTCTTTGACCACGGAACATGTCCTGATTCCTTGTATCGTCAGCAGCACTGTATTTTCATCCTCCCTTTAAGAACTACAGCTGAGGGCCGGTGATATAGCTCAGCGGCATAAGCACCTGCCTGGCAAGTGCGAGGTCCTGAGTTAGACTCCTGGTACCCGCATATTAAAAAAAAAAAAAGAACTACAGCTGAGACCTACAGAAATGAAATAATGTGCTTTAGTCCACTTAATGTGATCCCTTTCAGCTGTTGGAATCCTCAAAATATTGGAGCCTCCAGTGTTTTGGGCTCAGAGACAGCACAGTGAAGAAAATATATATTTTCTCTATTTAGGAAAATAGGCTAAGTTTTCATATCATGTTAATTCAGCAAATAGTACAGTTATTTTTCACTTGTCATTATTAAGTGGAGTACAGAGACCCAGCTTTCTCCAGGTTAAGTTTTCCTGGCTTCAGCTTCCAAGAGCTTTCTGTCATGGTGTATCCTAGGGCCCCAGGCTTATAGCATACTCATGTGGTCCAGGAACGTCAGAGCTAAAGGAACCCTAGAGATAAAATGGAGAAGCACTTTGGAGTTACCCTTCGCCATCTGCTACAGTGATTTTGAAATAGACCAAAGCGATAACCTGCCTTGAAGTCCCACCTGAAGCAAATGCATACTTTTTCTGAGTCCCTACAGTGGTATTTGAAAGAAAATGGGGAAAAAAACCTTGTCCCAAAGGCACTTACATTTGAAAAGTTTAAGGACTCTGAAAGATTTAAATGGTAATCAAGGTCACCAGAGGATGTGGCGCAAATGTTAGCTCGTTAACAAGGACTTTGTGGAGGGTATTATACGGAATTAAGAGGAGAGAACCAAGAGTTAAAGAAGGTGTGTTTGAAAGAAGGATGCGAAGGACCATTCATGGTAGGTAGAGATGAAGTACAGTGTGTTTTAATGTTGGGCCAGTAAGACAGTTATTTTCCTTTTCCATCTCAACTCCCTAGTGCATACACAGAAAGCATTTCTGTAGTCTCAAGAAATCGCTTGATGTTATAATCCAGTACTGAAGAAACTTCTGAACGGTGTTCTTGGTTTTACCCAGTTTGATGAACTTGTGTGTCATGTCTGACTTTCCAAGCATAAACCAAACAGCCCTCCCCAAAACACAGCGTGAAGCACAGAAGCCCTGGGTATCTGACCTAGCCTGTCTCACCATGTGGGAAAAGGACCCTAGAAAAGGGACAGGATTTGCCCCAAATGAGGTAGTGGCAGCATTCAAACCAGCCTCCCAGGTTTTTAACAATACTGTAAATTATTTGGTTGAGTGTTTAGTGTTGTTGAAGTATCTTTCACGTAAAAAGAATTAAGGCATCAACAGTGTTGCTCTTTTGGGGGGAGAGGGGTTCGGGGGGGCTTGGTTTTTTGAGACAGGGTGCCAGTATGTAGCCCAGGCTGGCCCCAACTCTGTGATCCTCCAGCCTCCACCTCCCAAGCACTGGGATTTTAGACGTGCACCACCACGCCTGGCAACAGTTTGATTTTTAAAACTTTTTTTTTTTTCTTTTTGAGATAGGGTCTCGCTGTGTATCCCACCCTGGCCTAAACTCTCAGCAGTTCTGCCTCAGCCTCCCAAGTGCTGGGATTCCAGGCATGCACCACTACACCCAGATGCTTTTATTCTCTTGTTTTCCATTTCTAAAGGACCCCGTTCTGAATGTACCTAAAACAGAGTTCAAGGAGCCACTTAGAAGACGACGGCAGACAGCCTGCCATTGTCAAACTCAGAAATTTTGTTGCTCCTATCTCCTTCAGACAAACAGCAGTGAGGACCCCCTTGTCTCTTCCCCTCCAAAAAACTTGGGACAAATTGAAGGAGCTGAGAGCCTGGAGCCTAGTTTATCTCCAGTTTGGTAAAAGGATACTAGTTCTGTTTGCCAGTTGTTCAATATTTACAGTACACAGGGTGGGCTTTTTTTTTTCTTTTTTCTTTTTTTCCTTTTTGGTGGTGGCGGTGGTGGTAATGGGGATTGAACCAAGGGCCTTTGAATCGAGCTACATCGACTACATCCCCAGGGCTTTTTACCCCCCAGACAGGGTCTTGCAAAGTTGCCCGGGCTGGACTCAAACTTGCTATTCTGCCTCAGCCCCCGGAGTGCTGGAGTTGCAAGCATGCACCACCACACCCAGTTTCAAGGTGTCTTTTGGTTGCTTGAGGTGGTTGAGCCCTGGGGAAGTTGTCTTGCCTGTGCACCGAGGCCGCGTGACCACTGGGGCTACACAGGTGGCCTGTACGTGTCCAAATGAACATAATGCACGATCACAAGTGGTGGCATCCTGGAAAACATTTTCTGTCTGATTTCAGTTGGAGGTGTGGGGAGGCAGAGAACAAAGGTAGTGAGGGAAGAACTAGCCTGGGGGAGACCAGGGTCTTGGCAGGAATTGATTGCCACCCTGCGAGCTCCCCCAGGCAGCTGAGTGCCTAAGGAAACCTTGAGGCTCAGCAGGGCAGGACCACCCCATGCCCAGGCTTCTAGAAAGCAACTGAATCCTCTGTCGTACCTTGGGCCTCAGTTTGGAGGGCCCCCAGCTAGGCAGAGCTGGAAGGTGGTCGAGACTACCTTGACATAGGTACGAATGGTGGTCAGAGTCCCTGTAACAAGTTACCAGGATGCGGTAGAACGCTAGATGTAGCAACTGAAAACTTTAGTTCCGGTTTCACCCTGTTAACGAGTTAGAACCTAGTGATTGTTGCGTGCCTGTTCTAAATGCTTTTAAACGCTATCATTCGGCCCTCACAACCACCTTTTGAGGTCATTACTATGATTATCTTTTACAGTTGAGGCAGCTGAGGCACAGAGAGTAATGACGTTGCCCGACAGCAGAGCAAGTAAGCAAGCCAGGCTTGGGCCACAGACCCTGCAGCTTGAGTCCACTTCCTGACCACTGTGGGGCACAGTGGAGACAGGTGGCTTAAGTTCTGAGTTTTGTTTTTCTTGGTTGTAAAATGGACACAGTCGGACTTTGCTTAGAAATTAATGGCTGTTACTTAATGTTTAATTGCGTATTAATCAGTGCTTGGGCACCTCTGGTTTGGTTCATGCGTCCTAGCTGCTGGAGTCTGTACTTGCTTTCTGGTCTGCTCTTGAATGTCTTGGGGCAAGCACGGTAGATTTCTCTTGCTAATGACTGCTTCCCTTCTGTGTGCTTTGCAGATTTTAGGTTCCAGCCCCAGGAGATAGAAACAACCCTTACCTAGTTGAGAGCTTTGGTTAATTGGGGTTGCATCGGGTAAGGCTTTTTATAGTGTACCCTCTCAAGGAGAGCTTAGGGTCCTTGTAGAATGTCAGTTCACCTTGAATTTGACCTTTGATGGTTATCCTTGGAGCTAGAAATCCTCCTCAGTGACTCACATTGTGGACCTGACCTAGTTGTGTTTAATTTGCAAATTTCTGCCATGTGCACAGGCTCCATCTGCTCTCTGCTAGTCAAGAGGCAAGGTGGGGTGGAGAGAGACGTGGGTCACAGTGAGCTAGCTGGTCAGGAGGTGGGAGACCACATTCTAAAAAGCCATGTTGCATAGGAAGCTGATCGGAGTGGTTTATGTAGGTGGATGATTGCGGACAGGTGGGCACCTTCCCCTAGGTGGAGGTTTAGGGCCATCCGGAGGTTTAGGGCCATCCGTTGCACATCTGAGCCTCATTGCCTAGTCATGGGATGCACATCTCAAGAACAAAGATTCTTATTTCCTCAGGCGTTCTTGTCACAGATTACTTTGCCCCCCTGTAGTTGCTTTACAATGTGGATGAACTGCCTACCTGGATCCTGCCCTGAGGCCCTCTTGCTGAGGGCCAAACTCATGGTAATGAAAGCAAACATTTTACCGGATTGTTGTGGGAGATAAGGGTCAGGTGGGGTTAGATAGAAAGTCAGGCACAAGATCTGGTCTCTGCTCCTTCAGTGCCTGTCTTAGGTACTATTTCTCGTTCTGTCTTTTTAAACCTCTCAGCTCCTGATTCTTACTGGTTTATTGAACACCTCCTGTGTACATGCAGTGCATCACGTGGGAACCCCAGACTTGATTTCATTCCACCATGACTGCCCAGTCTAATGGAGGAGATGGTTACGGTACGGTAGATAGGACTTCATTTCAAGCCTGTAAGAGGTGTCGTAGGGAATCAGCTGCCAGGAATGTGGACTAAATCAGGGGAAGAACGGACAGTTGAGAAATGACCCTGGCAAAAGTTGAGGCTTGGCTCTGTGGCACGGCCTGTTGCCTGTGGTGAAGGTCTGCTGGGTGGAAGAGGCCACGTTTCAAGATCCCCAGTAATGTTCCAGCCAGCAGTAGCTAACCTCTCATAGTATTTTCATCCTTTCTCTGTTTAATCCTCTTCTCTGAGAAATTGGTGTTTTTGTAATCTGCCGTCACAGATAATATCCATCTGGGGCAAGTACTGTCTTCAGTGTGACACCAGTGAAGGACTGAGCTCTAGATTTGCATCCAGTTTCCACATTCTTGACACCCTGTATTATGACCAGTGGTCTTGTTGGACGGCGGCCTTTCTCTGGATACCGGAGACATTAACGGAAGTAACATCCAGTAGTTGTCTGTTTTGGTGTCCAGGTACCGTGCAAGGTACGTCAGATGTCACAGTTAAGCCTTCTAACAACCTGGCGATAGAGTTGTTTCTTCCCAAGTTACGAAAAGTGAACCAGATTCTTGGGGTGTTGGATCGTAGTGGTGGAGAGGGCACATTCAGACCTGTCCTGGCTGGCGTCACAGCCCTTGTCCTTTCTACTGGACCTGTGGGTTCATTCCTGGCCTCTCGGACACTGTATCTTGCCTGGCAGCCGTTGTAGCAGGGCCGCTTGGCTTCTTGAGGAAATTTGTTGGACCACGTGGTAATGGTGACATGGTACCCAGGCTTTTTGAGAGAGTCTCACTGAATTGCCCATGCTAGCCTTGAACTTGGGATCCTTCTGCCTCAGTCTCCCAAGTAGCTGGAATTGGAAGTATGTGGTCATCATGCCTGCTGCATTCTGCCCCCCCTTACACATTAAAACTTGCTTATGATATGATATGTGACATCTGAGAGTTTGTTGAAGTATAATATGGCTCTTTAACCAGCTGGCAGTACCGTAAGTAATTGTTGCCATTCTTAGACAATTAAGTTGTATTCAGTCTGCGCTGTATAGAATACGGGTTCTAGGCGTTTGGGTGTTTAGTGTGTCTTCTGTTGTTGGTGAGGGTTTTTGTTTTTGTTGTTGGGTTTTTTGTTACTTTTAGAATACAGTACCGGAGTGGAATGTTTATGTCAAGTGAACAGAGCATTTTTAAGACTCGATACATAACCGCTGAATCGCTAACATCCCAACACATTTCAATCAAAATTGGAATTAGGCTTTCACTAAAAAAAGAAGCTGCGTGTTGTGTGATTGGACAGTCAGCACCCAGGGACTGGAACGATAAACTCCCTGGGGTGTAGAGTCCGCTTCTGCCTGGAGGGGGGACAGAACATCAGGTGTGACATCCTGCTGCCTGGACGGAGAGGTCACAGAGCTGCCCTGAGGATGCAGGCTGCTGAGACTCAGCGTCCTGCTGCTCCTGAGCAGGGTAATCTGTGGCGCCTCAGGCCCCTCACCTGTCAGGACGGTTAGGCGCTGGAGTAAGAAGAGAGGATTAGGTACTCTGGACTCTTCCTTTCCGACACACCAGCCGTAAATGCTGTTGATCCAGAGCTCCCTGTCTGTCTGTAACCCCGTCTGGCCCCTCGCCGCTGGTGTCGGAGCTCCCGTGAGTCTGTGGGCGCTGCTCTGTCTTCTCCGCAGCTCCTGCTGCCCCAGAGGGAACTTGCGCGGGTTGTCTGAGCCGCTGCTTCACGTGTTAACGTCGCCGAATCAGAAGTGGACTTACTGTGGGTCGTGGTATCAGCGGTCTGTGAGGCTTTTTTCAGTGCTATATCTAAGATAAATTATTTTTTAGATTCAGTAAGCAATATAGCTTTCTGAAACGGATGAAGGACTTTGAGTTCCTTCCCGTTTCTTGGTCTGCCCCAGACCTTCTCCAGCCTCACTCTGCCCGTCCGCTGCCCCTGTTCTGTGACTCCCCTGGGCTCTTTGGGACCCTGTTGCACCTGTGCATCTTCATCGTGGAGACACAGCTGAGTGGCCTCTTGCAGTCCTCACCCTGCTTTTCTCTCCCCTCCTGTCCCCTGCTCAGGCAGAACTGGACCCTCTTCCCAGGTCTTGTGGCTATAGTCATTCTGCTTCTCGTGACCAGAAGCCTTTGCTTCTTAGCTCATCTCACCTCTGGGACCAGGGACAAGCCACATGTGCTCAGGAAGTACTTGAATGGAGTGAACCAGAAGCTGGACTGACTTCTAGAGGGGGCTCAGGAATAGGCTTATGAAATCTAGGGTGTCTCGTGTCCCTTTCCAGGAGGCGTCTGCCTTTCCAAAGCTCGCACCTCTGCCTGCATGCAGAGCCTGCTGGCCTCAACTTTCTCAGTAAAGCAGGCCACATTTTATTGGATGATTTCGCTCCTTATTTAACCGTGAGTACTGATGATGTGAGACACCTGCTTGGTTTGTTGTACGGAGAGGGCGTTTGTTTTAGTGTTCTTTTCTCTCTCGCTGTGAACAGTGGCATAGGATGTTTTGAGGTACAGAATTTATCTTGTGGTCAGCTGTTATCAGACTCGAGGGAAGATAGTAGGGCTATCCCGAAGTGTGCCCGCCTCCCTTTAATCAGAGCAGCGTGTGTAAGCTGGGAGCAGCAGGACTCGGCTGTGGAGGCCCAGGTCCTGCCCACCCACTCAGGGCTGCACTCTCAGGCAGATTACTTAGCTTTTCTCACTTGAAGCTTCCCACCTGTGAAACAGCATCCACTGAGCTCTCAGGTTCACTTCCTCAAGTTCTTGTCACCTCCAAGTAACACTGCCAATGTTTTCTCCAAAGGAAGCTGAATTTTTACCTCATAATGCAATAATCTTAGAAAACCATCAGATTATGCCATACAAAGGAATGACATAAAGCCCCGTTTGTTTCCGTCAGTTCACGGTGCTGAGTTCCACGTGGGGGTTCTGGTGGTTGCATACCTCTGTTCCAACTGTACAGCGGTACCTGGGTTCCCAGACTGCATTCTTTCCACGATTCTGGTCCCCAACAGAGTTGGATGAGAACCGAATTAAATTCAGTGGTTAGAGCTGGGCGTGGTGGTGCACGCCTGTAATCCCAGCACTCAGGAGACTGAGGCAGGAGGATCTCCTTGAGTTCAAGGGCAGCCTGGGCTACATAACGAGACGCCGTCTCAAAAATGAACAAGCAAAAAAATTTCATGGTTAGGTTTAATGTTAACCTTATGGGGAAATTTGACTCAGTTCTTGTCCAGTTCAGTTTACAACCAGAATTGTGGAGAGAATTGAGTTCATGAACTCAGGTACCACCGTACATCTAAAAAGCGGGCAGATAACCACAGGGTCGGAGTGGGGACCCACTGGACCCTTTGCGAAATGGGCCTGAGCCAAAACTGTGTTAATCACTGGCCTCCATCAGTGCCCGCTCTGACTGAGAGACCGCAGGGTCAGTTCGGAGCTAGTTAGGGTTCAGTGATGACCAGTGGTTCGGCTCTTTTCCCCTCCCAGCTTCCTGAAGTTAGCACACTTTCTAAATGTCTGCAGGTCCCTCCAGCGAGGCAGGAATACTGAGAAATCTAACCCCCTTCCTCAACATTTGCACAATGTGCTGGCCTTTCTCATGGTTAATGCAAGAGTCACGCCGTGGGTTGCGAACCAGAACAGTTGCTATAACTTAGTACAAACTAAATAGAAATTTCAGACTGGGACCTTGGCTGGTCAGAAGAGGGAAGTTACCTGGGAAATGGGGCAGGTATAAAGTAGGGTGGCTCGCAAGCTGGGCTGAAGGTGATGTACACTAAGAATTTGGCTGTGAAGGCTAATTTGGGGTCCATAGTTACCAAATTTGGCACACATTTTTTTTTCTTTTTTACATTAGATTTTATTTTGGTACATTTTAGATATACATAATGATCACATACATCATAGAGAATTTGCACCTGTACACAATATAACTTGTTTTTTTTCCCATTCCCCTACCCTCCCTTCAACCCCTCGTCCCCTCCCCAGTTATAAAGCTTTGTTTCCATGTTTTCCTCCTTTTCTCATTCCTTTTTTTACTTTTCCCTTCTTTCCTTTCCCCCTCCCTTCTTCCTTGTTCCCCTCCCCATTTGAACATTTTCCTCCTATTTCAAAATACATTTTGGTCCTGATTTACGCTTCTGGTTTCTCACACCAGAGAAACAGTGCAGTATTCACACATGTGTCCAATTTATTTCACTTAAGAGTATGGACTGAAGGTGAATCCATTTTCCTAGAAATGTCTCAAGCGTATCCTTCTTTATGGCAGAGTAGTACTCCATTGTATAAAAAAAAACCACATCTTTATCCATTCATTAGTTGTTGGATACTGGGTCGTTTCCAAGATTTAGCTATTACAAACTATGGGGCACATTTTCAAGAGATGGGGCTTTGTAGGCCTATGTAGGTTTTCGCTGTTACCACCTAAGTTTGATGTCTTCTGTGGAATCATCCGTGTTCTTTTTCTGATGTAAATTTTGTCTTTTGCATAACGTGTGAGAACTTTATTCTCAGCACCGGGATTATTGAAATTTGTGACTTCTAAGGACCTAGTTGGGGTCTTGTGGCAATGAAGATGTTAGTGATGGCCAGTACCTAATTCCCAAAGTACCTATACTTTGCAAAATGTATTTTATTTCTTTAACTTAATTCCAGTAACCCTATGGCATGGATGTCATTCTCAAATTTGGTGCATGAGACTGAGCCACTCAGGTTAAGGGACTTGCCCAAGGTTCTAGGCATCGTCCATCATGTTTTCCTCTGAACTAAGAATCCAGCTGTAAACCAGTGGGTGGAGCTGGGATCTACACCCCGACCCTTTGCTTCCTGGTCTCTGCCTCTCTTACTTCACCCTGGCTTGCTTCCCCACAGAAATGCACCACGGGCCGGGCACTGTCCACGTCCCCTCCCTCCAGCTAATCGTCATCTCGCCGTGAGGTAGCAGAGGCCTGTGGTACAGGGCTGGTCTTCTGATGCACCTCTTCATTTTCTGGTGGGCAGATGGAGGCTCCTGAGTGAAAATATATGCTCCAGCTTCTCCGGAAATAAGCCTAAGTGCGCTGCCTGCTCAGGAAAACAGTTTCCTCTCTGGGACAAATGGCCGTGTCCCCCAGTTTTCATTCTGTTACATTTACTGGTGACACATCAGATCCCCAGAATGCTTCTTCCTATCCAGTGTTTTCCTCTCCATAGCTCAGGCTCAGTTCATTTCCTCAGAGCAGGCTTCTCAGTCCAGGGGTCCCATCTACCTCCCCTCCATGCACTAACTTGGGGTACTTTTTTTTTTTTTTTTTTTTTTTAAACCTTTTTTCCAGATCTACATTATAGTCTATTTGGCAGACTTTTCTTATTTTCCTTCAGTTGCCATACCTACTTTGTATATAAAATAATCATCATTCCCCACCCTTTATTCTCCCACTAGAAGTTTCACTATTTTCTAATGTGCCCTTTGCAGAAGGGATTTGATGGTTTTTAAATCTGTCTGGCTGTACCACCAGGCAACACTTGTTCTTTTTCTTCTGTCTCTCTAACTAGAATAGATGGGTTAGGTCTTCAGATTGCAGCTTCATTTTGCAATGTTTTTAGGTAGAGAGCCTCAGCCCGCTTGCCAGTGACCTAGAAAGAGGATTAGAAGAGGGGAGACAACTGATCTAAAAAGAAAAGCCATCTGCCCTAAACTGGTTCTACCTGTGTCACTTTGATTATGAGTAATATAAACAATTATATAATTGTAGAGGAAGTAAGGTTTATCAGATTGTGATAAAAAACCCAAAGCTTTTGTTAAGTCATCTTGCTGGTGGAAGCTGGAACTCCCAAGCCTCTGGCTTTGGGACTGTGCGCATTGGTAGTTTCAGGGAGTCATCTGGAGTTCTGATTGTCTTTATAATAAGGTGCTGCAGAGTAAATGACTAGCAGCAGAGGCCGTCTGAGGAGGCAAGGCCTTGTCTTTGGAGACAGATATTCCTTGCTGGGAGCCAGATAACTTGTTTTCAGACCTGGGCCCAGTTACACATGACCAGTGCGACCACTCGGGCCAAGTTCCTTCACTCGTATGCCCTCCTTTTCATTAGATGAAAGGACATCTGCCTGCTTCGACTTAGCTCCGGGGCCAGTTGTCATCACATAACTTCCGTCTAAGGGCTCAGTGTGGCAGCAGTTGCTTTGTAGGGAATATTGGGATTTGCTCAGAGGGGCCAGGCACCAGCTTTCCTGGTTTTGAGCCCACACAACTCCATCCACTTTATGTATCTACGTCAAATGCGTCTGTTCCCACCGGACTTCCTGTTTACACCTTCCTGGTCCATTTGTCTGTGTAGCCCCTTATCCATTCCCTTTCAGTCTGGTGTCCCTTGTTGCTTCCCCCTCCTGATCTGCCTGTCCTTTAAAGGGTAACTCAGATCCTGTCCCTTGTGACTGCTTCAGACCTGGTGACTCCTGCCCACCTTCCTTGCTGCCTGTGTTTCGCTTGGGACGGTTGCTTTGGCAGATACCTGCCACCTCCTCAACTAAGCCTCATAATGCTGAGGGCATGCTACTTGCCTGACTTGTCTTAGACATATGGTCTGCTAGCAGAGGATATTGATGGATTGAAGAATGCTTCTGAAATAATGTTAAAATGCCATTCCGCATGTACTAACAAGAATTCTTAAACAGGTCAGGAGAGAAGAGAGAGAAGGTCATTTGTCTGGCAGGAAGTAACAGTGATAATAGAAGCACCAGACATTTGACAGCTTCTCTCATACAATACCTTGTTCAGCTTCCCAGCAGCCTTGGGAAGTGTGAGTGCAATGATGCTCCCTGATGGTAGGCAAATATAAGGAAACAAAGTGTTCTTATGGTCAACCAGATGACAGCAAACCTGAGTTCACACCCAGGCCTTTTAACTCCACCCCCCAGGTGCTTGACACCAGTCCCTAATGACTGCGTCATGCGTTGGTAGAAATGCACCTGCATGTGTAGAATTGGCTCAGTGCCAGTCTTACCAGTTCTCTTGGAGCAGTTATTTGTCACCACTGTCATTCTTTAATAATAAAGTGCTGTGAACGTGTCCATCTCACTCAGGCTCTTTCCTGTCCTCCTTCGGTTTAGGAGAAAGGATCCTGGGCTATGCTGAGGAGCCCTGCTATCTCTGGTTTGTCATGGAGTTCTGTGAAGGTGGGGACCTGAATCAGTACGTGCTGTCTCGGAGGCCGGACCCAGCCACCAACAAGAGCTTCATGCTACAGCTCACGAGCGCCATTGCCTTCCTACACAAAAACCACATCGTACACAGGGACCTGAAGCCAGACAACATCCTCATCACAGAGCGGTCGGGCACCCCCATCCTCAAAGTGGCAGACTTTGGACTGAGCAAAGTCTGTGCTGGGCTGGCACCTCGAGGCAAAGAGGGCAATCAAGACAACAAAAATGTGAATGTGAATAAATACTGGCTGTCATCAGCCTGTGGCTCAGACTTCTACATGGCCCCTGAAGTCTGGGAGGGACACTACACAGCCAAGGCGGACATCTTTGCCCTGGGCATTATCATCTGGGCAATGATAGAGAGAATCACTTTCATTGACTCTGAGACCAAGAAAGAGCTCCTGGGGACCTACATTAAACAGGGAACCGAGATCGTCCCTGTCGGTGAGGCGCTGCTAGAAAACCCAAAGATGGAGTTGCACATCCCCCAGAAACGTAGGACTTCCATGTCTGAGGGGATCAAGCAGCTCTTGAAAGATATGTTAGCTGCTAACCCACAGGACCGGCCTGATGCCTTTGAACTTGAAACCAGAATGGACCGGGTCACATGTGCTGCTTAAAATTCAGGGCTGAACATCTTGGGTGTTTTTAAACTAGGTGAGTGGTCTCTTTTTGTTCTGCATGCACACTTACTGGACTGGGCTCTGTGTTTTGAGTCCTGGGGAGCTGGGGAGAAATGCAGGGTGGATGAGAAGTCCTTATTATCAAAGATTTCCCCCCGCCCCCCAAATCTCAGTAAGGAGAAAGGTGGATTGTTTGAGTCCAAGCTGGGAAGTACAATATAGAGGTCTTCCGAGGAGGGTTGCTTTTGGGCTAATATCTTGTAGTTTTTAGAAACACTTTCTTATCAAATAACAGTAAAAAAGTAGTTACAGTAAAAAATGTGCTACAAAATTGGTACGGGTTTTCAGGGGATAAACACCACCCATAATCCTTTCTGTTCACACATTCATCTCTACGCAGTTTAAATCTCACTGTAGTTAGGGAGGGTTATTTCCTGCTCTTTTCACTCAGTGCTGGTCTGAGTATTCCTCCCTCCTGTCATCCTTCAAGTGTCATCCTTTCGGTGATTGTATGGCCTCCCACTTTATGTACCATTACTTAGCCATTCTCCTGCTTTAGATAGCACACTTTTCTTCACTTTAGATACTATAAAGAAAACAGTAGTGCATAGTGAAGTTTCGCTTGTTTACTAGAGTTATTGTGGGGTTTCATTGGTCAGATACTCTGCTAGGCTGTGGGGTAACTTGCTAGACAACAATCAAACACTCCCCTTCCTCATGAATTTTGCAGCTTAATTAGGGAGAGAAGCAGTCATCAATTTTTATCAAAGTTGCTTGACAGTGAAGGAGAGGGGTGTTAAAGGCAATTGACCTCTCAGGGGGTGGTGCCCAGAAACAAGAGTAGGAAATATGGGGTAGAGGGGAGCACCCCAGGCAGGAGGATCAGTCTCTATAAAGGACCTGTCTGTCACCAGAGGGACCCTGGCACATTGGAGACCCTAGACCGGTGATCGCGAACCTATGGCATATGTGCCATAGCGTAAAAGGAAGCTCTGAAAGGTTTGCCATCATTGGCCTAGACCAATTTAGTTATGTGAGAGTGTAGACATGTGGAGATTAGGGTGGACAAGGACCTGCCAGGACAGGGAACAGTGTGGGCAGAGGTCGAGGTAGAAAATCCAAAGGTGTGGGCTAGGGCAGTAGATCAGAAACTGACCACCATATATGCTCGGTACTGTATTTTCACATGTGCCGTTTCATTTCACCTTTACAACCCTGCCAGGGGTTAAGTGATTTATCCAGGAGCCGACTAAATTGAGGGCAAGTGTATCTTACTTGATCAGGCCTCTCTCCCTCTTTTCCCTTAATGTCTGTATGGAAAGGTGGAAATAAGCTACTCTTAGATTTTGCTAAAGCCTTGAGAAATGGACGGGGGGCCTGCTTGTCCCAGGGAACGAGCCTCAGGAATCGTCAAGCACAAGGTCAGGGTTTTTTTTGTGGGTTTTTTTTTTTTTGCTTTTTTGGGTTTTTTGTTTGTTTGTTTGTTTGTTTTGAGACAGAGTCTCACTATGCAGTTCAGGCTGGCCTTGAACTCAACTATGTAGCCCAGGCTGGCCTCAAACTCCCGGCAGTTCTCCTGCCTCAGCCTCCCAAGTGCTGGGATTACAGGTATGTGCTACCACACCCGGCCTAAAGTGGTACCAGTTTGATCATAACCTATCTTCTTGCCCTGTCGTGGGGGGGGTGGTGTTGGACTCAAAATTGTGGCCCTGGTCTGAGGTCCAAGTGCCTAGAGCTGACCTTGTGCTATTAGAAGCTATAGTCGTCGTGGTGGTGGTCAGTTCTTAATCCTCTGTCACCCTCAGATTTCTAGGTGCAGCTGGTTCATGCAGAGTTAGCTGGATCTATCCGTATTCTCATTGAACGTACTTGGAAGTGAGTCACTACGTCTAATTCTCCTGTTTCAGACACTTTGAGTGCCTCCCTTGTGCCAGGCCAATTTGTCTGCCACCCAGCGACTAGGAGAGTAGTTTTTCCCCAAGACGAGGCTTGGGTAGTGCTGTGTTAGAGACCAAAGATCTGGCTTGCCGTGTTTGAATTGTATTTCATGCGATCGTTTCCTGTTTCCATCTCATCTCTTCTTTTTTTTTTTCTTTATCTTTTCTGTTTTTGAAAGACCTCGTATGAATCGAATCTGTCCTGGTGTGGGAGGCAGGTTGGCGTTGGGAGGATTGGGATTTGGGTTAGGATCATGGAGTTGTCACAACGAATTGAGATCAGGGCACCCATTTAGACGCCCACACTTGGGATTTGTGTTGCTTTATAGAGCAAAGCTTTAGTTAAACACAAATGCTGCTTTCATCCAGGAGAAATAGGTGACCGTGAAAAGAGAGAAAAGGTTAGGAACTTGTTTACCTTAAGTATCTCAGGAGAGCTGGGCAATTCAGTTTGCGATGCTGACAGCTGATTACTACTGTACTAGTAGCACCCATTTTTTAATCAAATATTTTTCTGATTTTTTTTCCAGTTAAATATTGTTTAATATAAAACTCGTAAAGTTAAGTAATTCATCAATAGAAATACTTCTAAAAAATATACGTGGGTGTTAGAGACCCCCTAGGATGGTCCTTTCACCCAAAATTGACATGTTCCATGAAAAGAAGGGAGGAAAGTTGTTTGAGATGAGAGCAGGTAACTGTAAATTTCCCGATCAAGGTAGTATGGCGTCAAAGACAAACTGCATATCCCTCAAGGAGATGATCTAAGTGAGGGGCGTGGTGGGATGGTTGAGGCTGTGAAGGTGGGGACAGGAGCCAGGCCCTAAGATGGTGCATCCCAGAGGAGGGACATTGAGCGTCAAAGGCAGAGACGCTCTTGGCAGTTACAGTGGGGTCGTGTGTACCAGAGAGAATCTACCCCCGGGGCAGGGCAGGAAAGCGTCCTGTTCACCTGGCCCAGCACTGGGACCCAGTGCACGAACAGGCTTTCTGTGCACGCCGCCTGCAGTGGCTTTCTGTGTTCGAGGGGAGATAGCCTCTGGGTGCAGGGGATATATAGAAGCCCCATGCTCTTCTGTCTGCCCCAGTCTGCAGGACCCTGAGCCTGCACCATTAAAGGGACATTCTGTTCAGTTACCTTGTCAAAGTGTGCATTTTGAGTGGTGTTGAAAATGAATGAAAACAGGTGTAGTTTATGTGAAATACAGCTGCGTGGGGCAATAGGTTTGGGTGCTTCAAATAACTTTTACGAGGTTTGGGGTCACTCGCTCTGACAGTGACTATCATTTAAGGGCAAATTTTTTTTTTTTTTTAAATGCGGGTACCGGGAGTCGACCTCAGGACCTCGTGCTTGCCAGCAAGCGCTTGTGCCACTGAGCTATCTCACCGGCCCAAGGGGAAGTTTTTTTAATTAAGTTTATTGGTACAATTTAGATATACATAATGATCACGTTCATCATAGGGAAGTTGTGCCTGTATATGATATATCTTGGTTCCTCTTTTCTCCCTATTCCTTTCCCCTCTCTTCAACCCCTCCTTCCCTCCTTATTTATAAAGCTTTGTTTCCATTTTATCCTCCTTTTCTCATTTTTTTTCTTTTCCCTTCCTTTCCCCCTCCCTAGTTCCCCTTTCCTTTTGAACAACTTCTTCCTATTTCAGAAAGTGGTACCAATTTGTTTTGTTTTTATTTTTTGTCTTTTTGAGACAAGGTTTCACTGTGCAGTTCAGGCTGGCCTTGAACTCACTGTGTAGCACAGGCTGGCCTCAAACTCACAACAGTCCTCCTGCCTCGGCCTCCCAAGTGCTTGGATTACAGGGGTGCGCCTCCACGCCCAGCCTGAAGTGGTACCAATTTGATCATAACCTGTCTTGCCCTGTCGTGGTGGCACTTAGAATTGTGGCCCTGAGCCCAGGTCTGAGTGCCTGGAGCTGAGCCTTGTGCTGTTACGAGCTGCAGTCGTCGCGGCGGTGGAGATAGCCATGTCTGGCTGGTTAGAGAGTCAGAGGCTGGAGTTGGGAAGGACAGAGTACAGCCTTCTCCCCTGCCAAGCTTTGTAGACAGCAGAGCTAATTCCACGTACTCACTCGGTGTGCTTATCAGAAAACTTACTTGCTAGGTGCCATTTTAGACAGAGGTGATATATTTGCAAGCAGAAAAGACAAAGTTTTGCAGTCATGGGGCTTACATTCTATTCAGAAGACACAGTAAACACAGGTCATCCATGAGAGCATAGGAAAGGAGAAGAGAGGTAACTGAAAGTCAACTAGAGTAGGCTTGGTAGGCCGCGGCAGAGATTTTGGCTTTCGTTTTTATGTGAAATGTGTGTTTCGAGCTTTGTGATATTTGGTCCTTTGAAAGGATCACTTCATCCGCTGTGCCAAAAGTAAGCTGTAGGGAAGAAAGTGAGTGAATAAGATGGGAGGCCACTGTAGTAATCTGGTTCCAAGGTGGTGATGGCTTGAGACTGGAGCAGGGGGTGATGATCGGATTGGGAGTGTATTTTAAAGTTAGAGCCAATGAGATTTCCTGTGGATTGGATATGAGGTATAAGAAAGGAATCAAGCATGACCGCAAGGTTTCGGCCTAAGCTATTGGAAGGATAGAGTTGCTATCCAGTGAGATGGGGGCGACATCAGAGGAGCCATAGATTGGGCTGAAGAAAGTCAGGTGTGGTCTTCGGGCAGTGAGTGAGCTCTGGATTGTCTAACATTAAGATGGGGAGGAAGTAGAGCGCCTGATAGGAAAAGACTTCAAGAAGAAGAAGTGATCAGCTGGCCTTTGCCTTGGGTAAGTTGAATGAGACGAAGACTGAGTGCTGACCACTGGGCTTGGTAGATAGGGAGACCTTAGTGACTCTAGGAGTTACGGAGAAACCCGGCCAGAGTAGATTTTTACGGGAGTGAGGGGAGAGGGTTTGGAGACAGAGCACAGATCCTCCCATGTCAGGTGTGAAAGCCCCTTTACACTGTTGGAACGAAGGACTCCAAAGAACTTTGGTTTTGGAGTATATGTGGATATTTGTTGCATTGAACATTAATACTGAGAGATACACCGGCTAAATAAGTATATTTCATGAAAAATAACTTCAAAAATTAAAAGTAAGCATCGTAAGTAGAACAGCATTATTTTATGTATTTGCAGACCTCTTTAATGTCTCCCTTAGGAGTCAGCCAGTTTCTTATTTGCTTCTGCATTATAATCTGGGCCGTGTCACCATCATGTAAATTCTGGAAAGCTATTGGCGAGAAAGAAAGTGAAAAAGGCAAATAGTACTCTGTTATCAGTGTGAAAAAGTTTGGCTTCACAGACTTCCAAACCGGACTCCTGCACTGTGAGAACCAGTAGGGCAGATGCTGTGAAGACTAACAGAGAAGGGGGTTGATTGAGGTCCCAGGTGAAGGGACAGAGCTTACGTGTCCTGATTCCCTCCCAACTCCCCTGTTATACTTACCACGGTTCAGACTAGCTGCATATAATAAGCACATCTGACCCCAGTCCAGTACCAACATGAAGTCTAAGATTGTGGATTTCAGAGTAACATTTAAATCAAGGCTAAATGGTTTCAGTTTTTTCGCCAAAATGAAATGCACTTCGTGTTGGAAAGTTGGGATTCCCTTGAAAGGATTGTTGGCTAGTGACATTGCACAGAATGCATGCGGTAACATAGAAAACTACCTTGTGCAATTAAATGTTCCAGAAAGATGTATCTATTTTTAATAATTATTCATTGATGGGTCCTATCTCTCCTTTATTTGTCACTTTCGGAAGACATTTAATAATTCCTAATGGATCCTACCAGCCAGCCACAAACTACCCCAGCAGGAAGTCAGCCACACCGATGTTCCAGGTGCCACCACCCACATGTCACCAGGGAGGGTGTTGTGGGGTGAGGGACTCTGCATTCAGGCCAGGTCTGCTGTACAGTACACAAACCTCCGTTACTAGGGCCTTTGGAGGCCCAGCCCTTGAATGACGTCAGTTTGGAGTGGGTAGCTAAGGCCTGCTGAAGGAAATCAGATGTTGATGTGACCCGAGAGGTCACAGAAAGCATTCTTTGCTCCAGATGAATTCTTGTTAGCTGCCTCCCATCACAGAGAAGTCACGCCTAATTTCTTGGTAAAAGTTAGAGATAGTAAGGGGCCAAATCTAAATTTGAATGGAAGCTTTAGTCCATGGCTGTAACCACTATGGCATGTGGGCTCACTGAGTGATCTAGATCGTCTGTGCTCGTGTTTTCATAATTGACCTCAGCTCACAGTTGGACGTTAACCATGCTGAACTTCTTCCCACCTTTGCCTGCGCATCCTGAGCAGGGCGACGCGGACCTGAGACGCGTGGTGCTTAGGTTTCGTGTGACGGGAGGCGGGTTCTTCTGCTCTGAGAGAGTTTGGAGTACACGGATGAGCACCCATGGGGCTGGCAAGGGGCCGACACCGGTGGTCGATTCTGTGCCTTAGAAGCTGATTGACCCCAGCTTAGTCCTTGGAGCCTTGAATTGTTGGCGGGGGGGCTGTGCTCTGAAGTGGATTATTAGAGCCTTAAGAATAGGAGTTTTACTTAAAGTGGAGAGATCTTTTGGGGGCAGGGTGTTGTCCCCATGGATTATCTGTTCTTTGACACAGGTTGAACCTCAGCCTTTTTCCTGGACCTCTTTTGAGTTCTTCTCCGCACAGCGGGGTGGCAGCTTTGCCTCACCCTGTCTCCTGAGCCCTTCGCAGAGCTGGGCCAGAGGGAGAGGAAGGACTAAGCAAATTGTTCGATGTTTAGTTGCCCTTCCCCAAGAAACTGAAGCTCAGCCTTCAATTCTGAAGACCCTGGTGGCTTCTGGGTACCAGTGTACAGAGACGGGTCCCCTGGGCCCTCGCCTCTATTGGTGTTTCTGGAGTTTTCCTCCCCAGGCGGGGACGGCTGGTGTTCTGTAAGGCGCAGCAGCTCCCCTGTGGCCTGACGCTGCCATCTCTTGATTGTTCCCCTTGTGTGGCAGGGCAGAGCTGAGCTGTCAGTTATGTAACTGAGGCTTCTGGCCCCAAGGATCAGCTGTCCCAGGAAGCTCTGCGGGACTTGAAAGTATCTGGGAGGGCTCAGGCAGGCCCTGGGGCTGTTGACAGCAGGGCCCAGATGCTGCTCACATTCCCTCCCTCCCTGGTATCCTTGGCTCCACCAAGCCAGACGGCATCCCTCTGGGCAACTCAGGGGCTCTTGTAGTCAGCCAGCTGTGAGCAACCTGAGGCTCAGGGTTCCTCCAGCTTCCGTTTCCTCTGACCCCAGGGGGACATGGACACTCTTACTGACAGTAACAGCTGTGGCTTGCCGGAACCTGCCTTGAGGGGCCCCTGACTTGTAGAGGGCAGTGACCCTGCCTTTTCTCGTCTCCAGCCCTGAATTAAGCACGACTCTTGTTATAAATCACCTTCCTAACTATTCTGTCGTTCGCCCTAATTCTACAGATAAGGGAGCCAGGGGTTCTCAGGTTTTGAGAGTCAGGATTTGGTACAAGGTGCATCTGATTGGAGGGCACACTGTTCAGTTTGCCTCCTGATTTATACTCTGAGGCAGATGGTGGATTCCCCTCCAGTAACACGGCACCAGTGACCCCATAGATCTCAGTGGACAGGGTGCCACAGGTGTCCTCCAGTCTGGCACCTGATCTTAGGCACACCACAGCAGGGTCACCCGCCACTCCTTCAGGTGAGGTCAGCCTCACGCACATTCCTCCGGGGTTGCCCTGACACAGCCCCAAACATTGGCAGGGCTGGCAGCTGTGACAGTGAGGCACCCTTACGGTGAGGGCTCTGGCAGCACAAGAGGCAGAAGCCACATGAGCAGACTGAGGTCAGCATTACCAAATGGCTGGAGGGTGAGGCCCAGAGTACACAACCGGGCAGCCAGGAAAGCGTGAGGCACTGAGGGAGCCTGTGACAGCGTCGGTGAGAAAAGGTCTCCGATAGGAGCAGAAGGTATTTACATGTCTGGTCCCTCGCACCCAGAAGCAGCCCCACAGCGAGCTGGCAGAGTCACTGTTTCTCCCCAGCACGGAATTCGGAGCATAAAAGCGCGTCATCCTTCGTGCCGACTGAGCAGTGGGGCTGCCGTAGCCCTTGGTGGAAGTGTTCTAAGGCGAGGTCGGGTGTGGTGGGCAGGAGCCCTCCTAGGTCAGGCAGACTCTTGGCCAGTGCAGTAGGCCCTGGTGTCGTCCCCTAGGAGCTTACAGTCTAACAGTGGGGACAAGACACAGGCCCAGTCGAGGTACGGGGAGACGGGACAGCAGAGGAGAGGCTTCGTGGAGGAGGTGGTGTTTGGGGCCTGTTCTTAAAGATGATTTGGGTACCTCGTAACAGGCAGGTCACGTCTCAGGGTACAGTGCTCTCAGCTGTGGTAGTGAAATCCCCAAGTGGAGGTAAGTGGAGCCAGGCCCGGGGAGAGTGCCCGAGGTTTTGTTTTGATAGTTAAGGCAGAGCTGTCATATTTCCTCTACTGAGTCCTCCATGGTGTTATGAAATCAAAGAAATGGATGCCTCCACCAGCATTTATTTCTAGGACTCAGGCATGGCAGGCCTTAAAACTGCGAACCGGGTTTAAAATAAATCAATACCATAAAACACTGCAGTGAATTTCCCAACTTTAAAGGAATTTCACTTTCAGTGAGAGGTGCCAGGGGAAACTTATAACTCAGCCTGCATCATACACAGGTCAGAAGAAATTCTGCGTTTTGTTTCTTTGTTAAGGAAAGTGATGTCTGGGGCCTCGGCGGGCAGAACGGATTGGAACCACCTAGGCTCCTGGTAGTGTGTGGTGAGGAAATCGGAAGTGCTCCCGTTCTCCAGGGCAGTGAGAAGGATCTGGGTGCGGGACCGGAGGACGTAGTCTTTTGAATGGTGGCTGGTTCTTTTGTTTGTTTTTTCTGAATCCAGAGACATGGTACTGTGACAGTGATGGGGAAAGCAGGTTGGCTTTGGTGCATCATGCTGGATTTTAGTACTGGTCCTCTCTTCTAATGGGGAATTACCAAGGCAGTGCTAGCCAGTTGACTCATTGGGCATCCACGTCCATCCTTTTGGGAAAGGGACACCCTTAGCAACCACACGCAACACCCTGTCCTTTTTTTTTTCCCCCCTTTCTAGTCTGCTTTTTGGACATGTCTAAAACATGCCCTACCAGAAAGCTGAAATCTAAGGCTTGAAGTAGCAGGATAGTGCTGTTGGACTCTGGCATAGCGCACGGGCATTTCCAGCCCAGCCCAGCCCCTTTTATCAAGCATGAAGAGAGCTAGAAGTCACAAGTGGAAACTTCCTTGTTGTTGGTAGCTGACTGTGCGCTCGGATTCGGCGAGTGTTTGGAAGGCACCCTTGGTTTGCATAGGGCAACAGAAGGGGGCAACTGTACCACGCCCCACACAGACAACAGGGCGTCTTTTACGCTCAGTAAAACTTGTTCTGGGGCTTAGGCCAGGTACCCAAAGTGAAATCCAGACGTCACCACTGCCATCGTCCAGAGGCCCTCCTCCCTCCCCGGCCTGGAACTAGATCTAGGGCCTGGGCACCAGCCAGCCCAGCGTGTCACCAAAAGCCTTTGGAGAGCGCACAGTTCCGCCCCACTGTTGCAGATGTCCTGGGGCAGTGCAGCAGCTGTCATGAGAACTCCAGTCCCCCCCTGCTTGTAGAATTAGGTTTGAGTGATGCCATGAGCAGACTAAATGGGAGTCTGCGGTCCTGTCCCTGGACCCTAGGTGAAGTACAGCTGTGGCTGGAAGGTGAAGGATTGCTTCCATCTCCTCAGTGGCAGGAACTGAGTGCATCATGAGTTTCCTGCAGAATAGGTCAGCACTATCCCATGATCTGGAGGATAGCTTCAAGCCGTTTTCAACCTCCTCCTGGACTCTCCTCGCTAGGTTCCACTTCCTAACACATACAGCACAGTGGTTCTCAGAACATGGCCTGCGGACCAGCATCACCTGGGGACATGTTAAAAGGCCCATTTCTGAGTCAGAAGTTTGGGAGGGTGGGTTTTGGAGTTTTCTTCCAGGCCAAACACATGCACAAACTGGATAATGCATGCCCAAGCTGGAGAGCCATCCTTACAAAGGAGGGCAAAGTCAGAACTGCCACCTTGCTGTGTTGTAAATATGTAGGCTGTGGCCCTCATGTTTTATCATTTTACCCTCTGAAAGCTTGGAGCTAGGTCTGAAAGCCAGGAGGGCTTGCGAGGTTCTAATCCTGGCCAGTGTAATTCTGCTGTTGATTCTTTTATTACTTAGGCCAAGCTACTCCTATCTGGGCTCAGGTTTCCTCATTCAGAGAACCAGGACACCTGAAGGACCATTCTCGGTCCCCTTCCCCATCCCCAGCGTGTTCCTCACTCAGTGCTGGACCATTGTTCTAGGATGTGGGGCGGTGTTTTCTTGCTTAGTCTCAGCGTGTATGAATTTAAGACAGCGTGTGTGGCCTCCTGCTCCTGGGAGGAATAATTCAACTTCTCCACGGGCCTCCCTAGTCCTAGGGAAGTGGACTTCGGAGCCATACTAATGCAGAATGCCTTAGGGTGATCTCCAGTGAGTGCCAGGACGGCAACGCGGGGCACCAGTGAAGTCTGCTGGTAGGGAGAGCGCCCCAGAGAAGGGGAAAATTGGGACAGAGTAGGGCACGTGGAATGGTGCTACTGTGATGCATAGGCTTTGAATCTTGACCAGAAAACTTCATTTATTCACCCCACAGGCATAGACTGAGCACCTGTTGCGTGCCAAGTTTGGGCTTTGGAAATGGGTAATCCCTGACCTTGGTACATTTAAATCCTGGGCATCTTTCTGGGCTTTGGAGTCGTCCTTTGTAAAAATGAGGTCACTAGCAGTTATGTAGGGGTTGCCACAAATATGAAGGTAACAAAGGAATGTCAGGCATGCAACAGGCACTTGACAGATGCTGGATCCTGCTGTCCTTTCGTTCCAGTTCTTGGCCAAACAGAGCTAGAGAGTGTGTGTTGGTTCCTATTGCTGCCCTCCTTTTCCTTCTAATAAAAAGGAAAAGACACACACCAGACAGGCCCGTTAGTTTTTATTGAGGTGTTTGTAATGCACTGGTGAAAAAAATGGGCCTGGTCCAAGGGCCAGTTTGAGAGACATGTCGTAAAGGAGCACTGCAGATACGGTATCAGTTGGGAATGGATGAAGAAAATAGAAGAATATGAGACCTACCCAGGACGATCACAGTTCTTCTGTGAGGGTGACACTGGCCTTTTCCCAGGAGAGGAGGAAGGCGCTGTCTGGAGCCCTGGGGGCAGAGTGGGGTAAGGCCAGGAGGAGACAGGAGCCTGATCAGGGCAACTTTGTAGGTCACGGCAAAAGGCTGAACTGTGATTTTGGCCTCAGATGTGCACATTTAGAGGATCACTGTGGCTGCTGTGTGGCCAGTAGACTTGAAGAGAGGCAAGCGTGGTGGAAGCAGGAAGTGCTAGCTGCCCGGGTTAGGGGTCATGGCACTGGAGATGGCACAGAGTAGGTTTTGGGGTTTTCTGAAGGGCTATCTCAGGCGGACTGAATTGGGGCCATGAGGAAGGGTGACTCCGTGGTCTGTGGCTCACGTAACTGTCAGTGGGGTGGAATCTGAGAGGTGGTGACCGCTGCAGAAGGATGCGACGTGGGGTGGGGAGGTATCCCAAGTGTGGTGCTGAGGCGCCTTCACAGGCGTGGAGTGGAGAGACCTCTGGGACCCAGGCCTCTGTTCCTGCTTTACCTCCACTCAATGGTGTCGTTTGGTCCTTGCCTCGGAGTCAGTTTCTCACATGGTGACTGATGCGCCTGGCTCTTAGGTCTTCGTTTGCACGTGCACTCTGCTGTGGTCAGGTCTCCAGAACACAGAGTTTCGTTGGCTTTGTGTTGTTTTACTTTTTAGAACTGAAAACCTGTCCCAGTCCAGTCGTGGGCAACCTGGCGGTTTTGCCATGGAGCAGCTTTCCAGCAACAGCATTTTGTCTTTTTATTTATTTTCAATAGTTATATAACACCAGGAGTATGATTGCTGGCTGTAATAAAATTGATTTTGAGAGTCAACTTTAATTTACAATTTCAAGAATTCTTTCTATTTTGGGTTAAAGCAAGGAATGCAGAGAAGGAGTTGGAGGAAGAGTCTCTGGCCTCAGTTGCCTTCAGGTTTCTAAGTGAAAGTACCAGCGGCATAAATGCCTGCCTGGCAAGCGCGAGGTCCTGAGTTCAACTCCCAGTACCTACATACGAGAAAAGGGCCGGTGATATCGCTCAGCGGCGCAGGCGCCTGCTGGCATGCGAGGTCCTGAGTTCGACCCCTGGTACCCACAAAAAAAAAAAAAAAAAAAGGAAAAAGAAAGTACCAGAAGCTGAGAGCTGGCTCTACGGCCTTAACTTGACATTCAGCTAGTGGGGAGGAGGCTTCAGGGTCATTCCTTGAACCGTCCTTCCATACTTTGGAAGAAGAATACATAGGGCACAGGGAGAAGCAGGCCTCTCCCGTGGAACCCAGGAACTCCGAGGTGCGTATTTGCACTCATGTAGCAGACGCACATAGGGAGCTTTCAGAGCTTGCTGGTAGCCCTGCATTTGCTGTTCCTCTGCATAGGAAAAAGCAAGCTTGGGCCAAGCAGGAGTTATCATGGCAAAGCATAGGAAGGGTGGGATGTGGGGGATGGGGGGTCTCCCCACCGCGTCAGATCTTATTGAGCTCGTGCTGCTTGCCAGACTTAGTACTCCCCACTGTTTATCTTGTTTGGAATTTTTGATTTTGTTTTTTGGGACAGGGTCTCACTGTGTAGTTCAGACTGGCTTTGAACCTCCTGTCTGCCTCTGTGCTGGGATTACAGGCATGCACTACCACGCCCAGCCCTGATTGTCTCGTTGTCTTTACCCATGTCCTCTATCAGTGCTCCCACCCCTGCACCCTTCCAGAGAGAAGGTGATTTGCTCCTGGCCACACAGCCGACTGTCTTTAGCTCATGGGTTACAGCCCGAGCCAGGCTCTTCCCAGGAAAGTCCATCTGGGTAAGTCCCGAGTGGCCCTGTGCTGTCTCGGGGCTACCAGGAGCTCAGAGAAGGGCATGCTGGCTTCTGGAGAAGCGACGGCAGCAAGTGGGATGCGTGGCTGTAGATGGGCCTTGAGGAGAGAACTGGCAAGTGTCTCCGAAGCAGGGGTCAGCATGAGCACAGGTAGAACCTGGCGAGTGTGAGGAAAGAGTGTCCCTGCCACGTCTCACACAGAGGCTAGGGGTGGAGGTTAGGCGGCACTGCGTTGCCCGGAGCCTGGAGTGCCAGCCTGAGGAGACGATGAACTTCATGCTGCGAGTAGGTGGGGCGGGCGGGGCTGCGCAAGGCTGCGTTTTAGGAGGGTGAGTCAGGGACAGCGAGGGGTGAACTGTCAGCCCCCCCAGGGGAGGGAGATAAGATGCCCTGCCTGGCAGTGTGGCTCCAGAAGGTGTGAGACTGCCAGCCGCCTTTCTGAGCCTGTGAAGGAGGAAAGGGCAGCAGCGGGATAGAGGGCTGGGATCCTCGTACTTCCATGATGATACCAGGACATCGCGGGACTTGCTGCACCTGATGGGCTAGTAAGCCTAGGTTAAACCGATGCTCTGCCCCTTACTGGCGGGCTGACTCTAGGCAAATGGTCTACCTTCTGCAGACGCCAGATGTGGGACGGTGCTCACTCTACTGTCCCCACTGCAGTTGTAGTCTACACACAGCAAATCCAGGAATGTGTCTCAGTGTGTTGTACTCATCCTGTTTCATTGTTGCAAGACCCTCGTGGGCTAATCATGTGTTTTCATTTGGCTGCTTCCTAACGGTTTGTGGTGCCCTTTCCCTTAAGAGGCTTCCAAACCCCTGAGCAAGTGCCCTCGTTCGTCCCCTGCGTGTGCTGACCACACCGCTTGCTATAACCTGAACTCCGTGTGGTCTCCCTTCGCCCAGACTGCTCTGTGGGCGCCACCTTGTTTGTGTCTTTCCTTTTGTAGCCACGAGTTGTCTTGCCACGTATGGAAGTGACCTCTTCTAGCTGGCAGAGGGACTTAGACATCCCCCTCCGGTGACTCCCAGTGTCCCAGCCTTTCCCCCAAGCCCTTTCTTGGCTAATCACAGCAGCCACAGCTGAACCATCCCTCTGGGGACCAACTGAGGCAATTGGCAGCTTTAATTTCAACCTCATGCCTAACAAGTAGAGGAAGGGAATTCGTTAGGGTATCCACGTAGCTAACTGCCAATTACCGGCACTGTTTCTGGGGACAAAAAGTTCCCTTCAGTTGGTCTTGAGTTCCACCCAGGACCTGTTTACCAGCTAAGGTGCTTAAGGGAAGCCACCAAGCCCCGCGCCCAGGGTCTGGCTTCCTCGACCCAGACGATGACGCGGTGCGCAGCCCCGCCTGCTGCGGGTCGCTCAGAGACCTCCGCCTCGAGAATTTCAGCCCTGCCCAGCCATGGTGCTTTTAACACTCAACTAGCGTTTTTGGCAGACTCCAGGGAATCAGAAGATTAAAATAATACCGAGTTAGCAGTGGCGACGACATGATCAGTGCTGTAATGACACCGAGTCTCTGCCTCCGCAGTAACTGCTTGCCGGAGCTGGCACAGACTCGTTCACTGCCCAGACTGAACCTCCTGGCATACGTGCGATACAGCCGACGTGTGTGTCTGGCAGCGCGCCATCTCGGCTTTAACTCTGCTCACACCCTGTGCCTCAGCAAGTCACACCCTCCATACACTGGGCCGGCCAGCTGTGTGTCCTCCGTGTAGAGAGTGGGCCGTGGACTGGGCATCCTCCTGTCCGCGGTGTTCAGCCCTCTCAGGAGAGAGGGCTGCTTGAAACCTTCAGGGAGAGGGGCCTCACCACCTCCACTAGGGAGGCCGTGGTGTTACGCGCTGCAGCCTGCCTCACCCTGAACACTCACTGACCCCTCCACCCCAAGCGCACAGGCTGTACGTTATTCAGTGCTGCTTCCTAGTGAAGAGTTGTTGCTCGCGTACATCAGGAAACTACAGAGGTCCTCGTGGCTCTCAGTGTTCTCCTGCATTTTACTTTAGCATCTCTGAATAGGTTGCCACCTGGGAGCCCACCAAGAAGATTGCATTTGTGCAGTTACAGTCTGGGTGACTGTGCCTTTCAGGGTCCATAGGGCTGCCTCTGGACACATACGTGTATAAGTCCACAGGGTGTGGAAGACGGGCTTAGGGTTTCTTAGGTGAAAGGGAGATGCCTAGCTGTGCGAGAGTCAGTGCTCGCTCAGTCCTCGTAGAGGCCCCCCTGCTGCCTCTTCCAACACTTCGCGTATTTGAGAGTCCTCCACTGCCGCAGTGGCACCCAGGCAGAACTCCACCACGTCCTCCTGAGCTGTCTGCCGGCAAAGGGGAGGTAGTAGGTGTTTTTTCCCATTTTACAGATGGTTAGGCCTGGGAGGAGATCATACATCTTAAGTCTTGGGGAATCCAGAATTTTACATCAAACCTAAGTCTCTCACCTCACTCTGCTCTGGTCATAAACCCCTTACCATGGCTGATACAGACTCAGAGGACGTGGTCCAAAGCCAAGCCCTCCACCACCACCACCACCATGCCTGGATTTCAAAGGCCCTCTCATATAAACAGAAAAATATTTCTAGACAGTTGGGTACTCTTTCCCATTGAGGGGGGACCTCCTGCTGAAAAGCTGGCAAGGGAAGGGCAGTGGAGAGAGCTGGCGTTAAAGACAGGAACTTCCTGATTCTGTAACCCATGGGTTCTGTAATATCAAGAAAATCCGTGATCCCACCCAGCTCTTTCTGGTTGCTCATTTCTCCCACCCAGCTCTTAAGGTGTGAGAGGGAACATCACTGAGGCATGGTGGAAAGATAGCACGGCGTCATGGTTGGGCACAGTCTTGGCCCTGTCCCTTACCAACTGTTGGAATATGGAGGAGTAGCCAGCCCTCTGGATGAAGACAGGCGTCCCTCTGCACACCTGGCTGCTAGATGTTCAGTGGGGGGGGTGTGCAGAGGACTTGGCAGAGAAGCGGGAACTCAACCAAAGGTGGGGATTTTTATAACCATATTTTTGTGTTAAGATGCTCTCAGGTTGAATGAATGATTCTGTGAAGTCTATAAATTAATTGTATACAGCCATGTACAACTCTTTCTACCAGTCAGCCTTTGAGCCCCTTCTGAAATCCCAACACTGCTTAGGAGAAGCAGAGGACTGTGCTCGCAGGAGCTTGTAGTCTCGGGTGGTGAGACCGGCACCCGCAGTGTGGTTCGCGAGGTCCGAGGTGTGTGCTTCCTGTCGCTGGAGAGCAGTCCCGGGAGGGACGGGGTGCAGCGGATGTGCTTCCTGGGAGGAGGCGCGTGGAGGGGCCTGGAAGGGTGAGCGCTGTGGAGTGACAGCTACAGGGGACAGGCAGTAGTCAGACCAGTAGGAGCTGAAGCCCAAAGCAGAAAGAAATCTGTCACCTTGAGAAAAAACTGACTTGAGGCCAAGTCATCTTGCCTGGAACTTTTTCCTGAGCAAGTAACTATTACGAGGTTTCTGTTTTGTTCTATATTTTTAGATATGATGCCATCATAACTTACTAAGTGCCTCTTGCTGCACATGTACCTGTTACATGTGCTGTCGCTGGTGTTCGTCTGGCAGAGTAAGCGGTCGTTCCCTTGTTTTAATTTGAGAACACCGAGGCTTGGGGGCCTTGACTGGATGAAGGTCCGAGCTAGTAAACGGGAGGGGAGGTATGAATTTCGGGTCCTTCTGCTCCGGGGCCCACACCCTTGACAGAGCAACTCTCTGCCGTGCTGTAAGTTTACTCTCTGCGTAGTCCTCCCCAACAGCCAGGACCTGTTCCTCAGTGTCTGCCCCATGGCCGAGCTGTCTTGCTTTGGCCTCGTGGTCAGGGCTCAGAGACCATAAGGCATGAGCCTCTCTCGTTCCCCTTCTCCCTGACACCAGGGCTTTCCGTAGACATGAAGCCGGAGACAGCCTCCTCCTCTCGCCGTCTCTGCCCTTCATCTTCAACCCAGACTGCAGGACACTGGGTGCTCGCAGCACAGTTTCCCCTGGTTCTGCCCAGCTTTAAGCACCACAGTTGCTAGCTCACCCTTGGCAACAGTGCATCAGAAAGCTTGGCTCCCTGGCCATTGCATCCCCAGCACTGCTGCGTGGATGTCTGAGTATGAGCCAGGAGCTTAATCCTGCTCCGCGCATCTCCTCGCACCACGAAGGAGAAGGCTGCCCTCTGTGTCTCTGACGGTTGACCTTGCCTCTGGTGCCTGCTTGCTCCACAGTACGACGCACTAAAAATTAATAAGCCACACCTCAGTTTGCTCATCTGTAAAATGGGGATAACTCCCACATGGACATTGTCTAGCCAAAGGAGGCTTTGCAGATTAAGCCACACGTGGTATCTAGCGTCTCCCAGGTAGCTGTCGTGACAGAACCACCATACAAAACGGTGGGAGAGCGTGGGTAAGAGTGAATTCTTGGTTCCCTGCCCAGTGATCCCACTCACTGAGTTCACACGACGTCTTCATCTGCCAGCGTGCCAGCCAGGTGACTTTCTCTTCTGTTAAGTAGAAGAGAGGCAGGTTGGACCAGAGAAAACCGGTTTTAGGTTGGAGTCCCCATTAGCCACTTAGCATTTACTTGGCTACTTACCAGCCTTCCGTAACCTGATAGTAACCTCCAAGCAGAAGTTCTGCATCTTCAGAGAGAACTTTTTCACGGATAAATATGCATGTGCAGAGCAGAAGAAAGGAAATGTACACAAGCATCCACCTGGCATCACCGTTGTTTGATGTCCCTGTCCACCTCTAGCAGGTGGGACTCACTGGGATGCTGTGGCACTCAAGCCTGCAGACCGGTGTGTGAGCCCACCCTTCTGACAGGCGCCACTGGCCACCTGGGGTGTGGTCCGCCCTCACATGGGTAGCTGTCACGCTTGCGGCAGATAGGTCCTCGAAAACAGTGAGGTTGCAATTCAGATTTGTAGATCTCTGAGGTCCTTCACCAGGGCTTAAAAAGTCCATTTTCAGGAATAAGGAGAGCAGAAAGTTCTGAGAATCCTTCTGCCACCATCTGGCTGTCCTCAGGGCCACAGCAGCAGTAGGTGGCAGAGGTTTGCGTCCCCCCACACACAGATCCGAGAGCCACCTTCCACTGCCTTTGCTCTCACTCCCACACCGAGGCTCTCGGACAGAGCACTCCGAGCTAAACCTTGACTCGAGATAGTAACAGATCGTCCAGTCTGTGGCGCCTAAGACCAGAACAGCCATTAACGTGAATAACAAGGGAGGTCGAGTGAGCGTTCCCCTCCAGAAAGGGTGCGATTGTGGGTAACTCGCTCGGGTTCTCACTCCGCGGCGAACCCCAGGGACAGGTGGCGCCGCGTTTTCTAGGAGAAGACTAACTCAGGTTGTGGAAGTGGCAGTGGCAGAGCTTGGGCGCGGGCCCTCGAGTGTCTGCTGTGAGCCCGAGCGCTTTCTCCGTGGAGCACTGCTGGCTCTGAGGACGCTGCACGTCAGACGTAGCTGTGGCTCCCAGGGGCGCGCCAATGCTATTTTCATAGGACAGTGCCTTTGAAGCCCTGGGCAGGGAGCTGCCATTCCTCCTTGCTTCCGTTATCATCTCGTCAAAGAAGTGACTCTTCGACATCAACAAAAAGAGAGGCTGTACTTTCAGAGTAACGGGTAACGCGTTATCCACCCAGACGTCCCAGGTCTGCAGGTGAGGAGGTGGGGTGAGCACGAGCCCGTCCCCTACCAACCGCTCACCCAACTCTCCCCAGCCCTCGAGCTGCCAGTGACCTGGACTCTGGACAAGCCAGGCAGCGGCTCAGCTGGCGGAGGAACTTGCTGGAAGGCTGCTCACTGTCTGGTTGGCACTGCGTCCCCTCTAGTGCTCTGGGTGCCAGACCTGTACAGGGGCACCAAAGCTGAGCTCTCTGCGAGCCCTTTTCTGAGTGAATCTATTTATAAATTCCGGGATTGAATGGGCTTTAAGCTTCTCGTCTCTCGAGGAAGAGATTTGGTTACAGAGTCACATGTTAAGAGCAGGGTCTTGGGAATGAGCCCGACCTGGGCTTGGACCTTTCTCTCTGCCGCTTTCCGGCTGTGCGGCTCTTTCCTGAGCTGCACTTTGCTCGGCTCTTCAGGACCCGGCTGACGACAGCCCTCCTCTTAGGCTTGCTGGGTAGGAGGCGGCGGGAATGTGAAGCACCCGGTTCCTTCCGGGAGGCTGCAGAGCGCGTAGGACGTGTTCGCAGTGTCAGGAGTTAAATAAGGTGGGTCGGGCTGAGGGAACCTAATCCGAGAGCTGAAATAAGAAAGGTGAGGGTTTGTCGACCAACCTGCCATGTCACCTGCCCCAAGACCGGCCAGACGCCAGCTGTCTGAGCCCATGGCTCTTCGGCTGGGAGCACACGGGGGCCTGCCCTGCGGAGGCTTTGGGCGGCAGCCGGAGGAGTGTGGCTCAGGGCTGGGCCCGCTGCCCACCAGCCGTCGGGTGAGCCAGGTTGCTGCCGCTCCCTGGGCTCCCCGTCCTCGCGATAATCCGAGTAGACTGCTGGTGACCCTCGCAGGCTTCCGCAGCAGAGGTTTTCATTACGCCCTGCCAGTGTGGTTTTCCTTCCCCAGCGCTCTGGTCAGCAGTGTAGGCTCCACTGGGGGGACAAGGCAAGCCCTGCGGGCCTGGGCAGCTGCTGGGGGGCGGGGGGCACCAAGGCTGGGGCTGAGACTGTTTACGATGCCATCAGGTGCTCAGCGGGGTAGGCTGCTTTAAGTCAGAGCGCTGTGGTCCGTGTCACTTTTGTTCAGGCAGTGGAAAGGGCCTCTGCCATCTTCAGTGAGCTTGCCGGGCCGTGGACCCTCCCCAGTGGAAGACAGAGGAACCCAAGGTCCTGTCTGTATCAGAGAGCCCTCATGTTTTCCTTTTCCCTACCCAGAGGGAGAGCCAAACGCAGACACGCAGCTGTCCCAAAGAAGCCTTCTACGGGGAGACTAGGGCCAGAGCCAGGCTGGAGGAAGGGGCGCGGTCTTGGAGATGTCAGCTTCGTCTCTTGGCGACCAGAGTCACCTTACAAGCTGATGTCTCCAAGGCTCTCGCAGGGAGCTTTGGGGGTGGGCCTGGCCTCCTATAGGCACATCCTGTCCCACTGGTTTGTTTCGTAAAAAGGGACCCATGGCTTCTGGGTCTTTTTAGCTGCCATTCATCATCATTCTCCTGCTGATGGTCACCCTTTTGAGAAAGGTGTCAGGCATTCGAGTCCTGCCCGAGAGGGAGGAGTAGGATGTCGCTGCATCTCAGCAGATACTGAGAAACCATACAGTCTCCCGCGCTTCTGTGTTGATGCTCGGGTGGTGAGAGTTCCGCTAAGCACCTCCCTGATTTCTTTATCGTCGTCTGCTGCAAGGATGGGGAGAAAGCAAGGTAAATTTGGAGTTTGGGATGGCTGCCTTGGTCGAAAAGGATTGTTTACGGTGTTTCTTCCCCCAAGTCAAAAACTGGCATCAAAACACACAGTGGGTTTTGTTGAAGGGAGTTAGCAAGGGGAGCAGAAGCAGCGGAGTAAAAGGTTAAACCTGAGAAATCTGTTTTCTTTCCAGAATATATACTTTTCAGGTGTGTGTGTCAGCTACTTCCACTCCGGATGGAGACACTGGGTTCCCCTGCCCAGGCCAGTGGGGCAGGACTCACGAGCCCGACCTCTCCCTGTGCCGATGAGCACTCTCCACTGCCCGTGGGATGGAAGACCCCGGACAGGAGCCCACACCTGCACCTTTTTGTTGGAGTGGCCAGTTTTCTTCATTAAAGTGTACTATTTTTAACATTAAACAGTCAAGACTAACCATGAGACGTGTGTTCAGTATTAAAAGTCAGAAGCGGGGAAGGGGGAATCTCAGTGGATCTCTTGCCAGATTTTCCTACAGTGGTTGGGGGCTTTACACAGTCACAGTGTCCTGGTCCGCACTCTGTTGCTAATAACACATCGCCGCAAACTGGGTAAGTTATAAAGAAAAGAGCTTTAGTTTGGCTCCCGTTTCTGGTCCCAGGTTTCCACCTTCTGGCCCATGTCTGATGATGGCTGCCCTGCTGATGGTTTCAAGGCGGTTTAGGCTGTTTATTACAGGGAGCATGAATGTCTCTCCCTCTCCCTCTGAAAAGCCACCGGGATTCAACCATGGGAATTCCACCCTCATGGCCTTACCCGATCCTAATCTCTTCCCAAAGGCCCCGCCCATCTAAACACTCTAGTTAGATTAGAGATTAAGTTTTCACCCCGTTACCTCAGAGTGGGGTTTAAACTCCAGTGTAAGCTGGGGAACAAACCATATGCATACTTAGGCCACACAGTAAGGTCCGTTATTTTGGGACCTGCTAGGTACTGCATCATAACTCAAGGTGATGAAGATCTTCATCCACGAAGTCTTTCCCATTTTGGTGTTATCAGTTGGGCTGGGCTTCCAGGAGTGGAATTGGAGAGCTCCAGGACCAGGCTCCCCTAGAGCTCTGAAAGCGAGTTACCAGATTGCTGTCGTGAGGGCTTTTCCAGACCGGCCAGCGGCCTTGGGGGTTCGGGCATCTTTCCCATGGAGCCCACACCCAGCCACAAGCAGTTTTGATGGCTAAATTGCTGACATCTGTGCCCCATTTAAATGCACCATGGTCATTGTGCACTTAGTGACAATGGCTGAGAAGGGGTGGGTTCATCAAATGTGTCAGTACCTGTTGTAGGCCAAGTACCTACTGTCATTCCACTCAGACCTCGAAAAGGCCCCCAAGTTTCAAAGGAAGAGACTGAAGCTGACCAGAGGTGAATTGTCCAGTATTATGTAACCCCTCTGCCTCTTCTGAGGACAGGTCGTCGGGTGCCTCTCCAAAAGATGAGGACAGTGGCCAGTGTCGTCAGACTGCATTGGGCGCAAATTACAGTGGAGATGGCGTGGGGCGGGGAAGGCACACTTCTCAGAGAGTGGGCCGGGGGTTGTAAGCTCACAGGGAAAGAGTCTTCAGGTGAAATTGGGCACTTTAGAATCTCTTCAGTGGTTCCATATACGAGGAGGAGTATGCAGGAGGGCACTGCTGCCCTGGTGGATGGTCCTACGTGGGTCAGGGCTGTACTTAGCTCAGGCAGGAGGCTCGGAGTGTGGGGCAGGCCCAAGACTAATCTCCATAGGCTTTTTTTTTCTTTTTCTTTTTTTTTTTTTTTTGTGGGTACCGGGGGGTCGACCTCAGGACCTCGCGCACCAGCAGGCGCCCGTGCCGCTGAGCGATATCACCGGCCCCTTTTTCGTATGTGGGTTCCGGGAGTCGAACTCGGGCCCTCGCGCTTGCCGGGCAGGCGCTCAAGCCACTGAGCCATCTCACCGGCCCTCCATAGGCTTTTGCGTTCTAGGTTTCTGCTAAAGGAAATCCCTGCCCCTGACTTCTTGTGGTATTACTGGTTCCTGGCACCAAAGTGATGCCAAGTAACAGCTGACAGAGTCAGGCACTCTTCCGAGTTTCCTAGGCACAGTTGTGCGCTGCATGACAGTGTCAACAGCAGCAGTCCCGTAAGATCATATCACTCGCTGGCATCATAGCCATCTTACTTTGTGTAAATACGCTGTATGAAGTTCAAACAATGCATTTTTCATATCCTGTCCTGGTCATCAAGCCATGTGTGACTGTATTCATTCATGTGATCTTCCCAGTAACCCATGACATAGGTACAAGTGATGAGACCAAGGAACAGAGGGCTCAAATCTGCCCAGTGTCAGGTGTATCTGAGCCAGGGTTCTGGCTCCAGAGCCCTTGTCTCTCACCCCAGCAGTGGCCAAGCGAGGAAGTCCTGGCTGAGTCCACTTCTGAACTTGGGGCTGGGACCCTGCTCTCCTTAGGACTTTGACAGGCAGCTAAAAGTTCCCAGAGCCTGGTCCTCAGTCTCCTCACCTGTAAAGTAAGATAAGGAAAGCTTGAAGGTTGAAGAGCAGCAAGAAAAGGCTGAGCTTAGCAAGGCTGTCAGGACCCTTGGGGCCAGGCCGGCCAGAGTGGATCCTAGGGAGCCTTTCTACCCAGGGTACGGGGAAGCTGGGATGGGGATGAGTATGCAGGAGATTTGTGATCGCATTGGTAGCTGGAGCCTGGATTCCCTGTTCCCTTAGTCACTGTGACCTTTGACGCTTCTGTTTCCTTACCTGAGAAATGAGGTGTCTGTGGCAGGGTATTTTCAGTGGCATTTGATTTACTTGGTGTAAGTATGTATTCAGGAAACCCCACCCTGGCACGCTTCAGTGCTTCTGAGGCAGCTCGGGTTGGGGCTGCACCCCTAACCCCCCGGTCAGTGTCCACTCCTTGCCTGCCTTCTGTCTTCCAGGTTGATCCCTCGGGACCCACAGTCTCATCATGTCTCACGAAGGACGGCAGAGGTACAGGTGGTGGCTTGACGGGTTGCGATCTCCCGACAGCTGGATCTCCGGCAATGTGAAGCTTTCGTTTGGGTCCTTACCCCCACCCCACCCCTGCTTTCAGTTTTGCCCTTTTTTGTTTTGTTTTTTTTTTTTCATTTTCTTTTTTAATTTAAACCATCCAGATTTCCGATGAGCAGAAAGCTATGCTGTTGACAGGCACCATTTCTTTAAAGAAATTCAGTGTGGACGAAGCATACGTGTAAATTTTTCCGTCGAGTTTTTTATAAGGGGTTAGGGAGCAAGTTTGGATTTGTCCTTCATCTTCCCTCTTGTCCACTTTCCTTTACACATCTCTCAGTTCTGCCTAGAGCATCTCACTTCCCAGAGAAGACTTGTTACCCCAGAAAGAATTTTGGGGTTTCTCCTGGAATAGGACATGAATGTGGGAACTGCTGGACTCCTTGGTGGGCTGGTCCTGGCTGCCCCTTGGGCTCGGACAGCATCAGAGGCACAGAAGCACCTGGAAGACGACAACCAGGGTTTGGCCAGGATTCCAGAAGGAGGCGGAAGTGCCAGTGTGGTTCTCTTTTAAGCTGTTGGCAGCCCCAGGCCGCAGCAGGACTCACAGTGATGGGACTCGGTCCCCTCTTCTGCCCTGTGTAACTGTGTGCCCGAGGGAAGAGGTAGAGCGTGACCGTACCCCACCCCATCTCCACAGGCCCCCCTTCCATGAGGACCGTTGTGCCAAACCCCTGCCCAGGTCGCATGGGGTCTGCACGGCACCGGCACCGCTGTGAGGGCAGCACCCTCTCCTGCTGCCTCCTGGACTGTTGTCTTCCCTGGGTGCCCTCAGATGACCCTGCCGTGACAGACAGCAGCTTTTCCTGAACTGGCCGCTGCCATCGTCTCCTCACAGCGAAGGGTGTGCCCTGTGTGCAGGGTCCACAGTGTCGCATCCAATAACAGACACTACTAAGCGCCATCTCCCTTACCCAGAGGCTGTGTTGGGTGCCTGCCCACAGTGTAAATTCTAATGGGAAGAGAAGGGCCTGCCCCAAGCAGGGTGGGTCAGGCCAGACAGAGCCCCTGAGGCTGTTAGGGACCTGTGTGGGCCCTTGCCACTTTAGAGCGTCCTGGCTGTGACCCCTGCAGCCCCACCACCGCTGTCTATGTGTAGCCACCCTTCCTCCCGCCGACAACGCTCTCGTAGCCTCCTCCTGGGTTCCCGCATTACCCTCCCTCTGGACGTGCACCTGGCTGCCCCAGACCTTTTCCAGGCTTTTCACCCCATTCTGGCCAAGTGGAATGGGGGCACTGGCAAAGGGAAAAGGAATCATTTTGTGTTTGTTTTTGTTGTTCGTTTTACCTAAGCTAACACAGGATTGACGGGGAGGTAATTGCAGGGTATTTTGGTTAGTTGTGACCAAGGAGGGGTTCCCCGCCCACAGCAGTCCTATAGCCCTGGGAGTGTGGGAGAGACCAGCCCAACATCACACCCAATTTGGCCACTCCTGCTCTTCAGCCTTCACGGGCCCTGGGCACCAAGGCTTTCCCCTCCTCTTGGGCAGATGGCTGGCTGCTGTCCCACGGGGCTGCAGGTGGTAGCAGCCCTCCCCTTCCTGGGCTGTGGTCACCGTCGTGGCCTGTCTCTGGTCTCCTCTCTGACTTCTCGGACGGCCCCGAGTGCACTCAGAGTTGCAGCTGGGAGGGTTGAGGCGGCAGTGTCCCCTAGCTGTGGTGCGTGTTCTTGTTTGGCCCTACCGCCCTGCGCGCGCGTGGGGCAGCCGGCTCTGCACTGAGCAGACGGGGCAAACAGTGCTCACACTTGGCGCCCGCAACACTCCCTGATTGCCACCAGGCTCCAGGTTCCCTGGTGAGGGCTTGGACCCAGCCAGTCCGCCGCCTTCTGCCTCTCATTTCCTCCTGCTCTGCCAGTCTCTGAGCTCCGTCTGAGTAAGGCCTTGAGTCTGTCTGTCGTGCCCCGCCTTGGTGCTTTCCTTGGTATTGGAGCGCATCCTGCAGACCTCAGAGGGCAGCCTGCTGGGGGAGCCTCTCCCTGTACCCTTCCCCTCCGGAACTCCCAGCCCGCTCCCGCTGGGTGGCAGGACTCCTTACCTGGCTTGGGTGAGGGCAGCCCTTTGGCCCCAAGTGCCTGTCCCTCTCCTCCCCTGCTTTCTGCTCTGCCCACTGCAGGCACCCAGCCAGCCGGGTAGAAGGTGGCTCTGCCATGGTCCGTGGGCCATCCTTGGGTCAGCCACTCTCCTCCCTCCCCGATGGGATCAGTTTCCTCCTCCTGTTGCCTCCTCTTCCTGCCTCTGCCCACCTGGGTTTCTGGTCTGCCAGCGGCCCTGGAGCATCGTCGCAGCACCACCAAGTTCTCGGAGTGTGCAAACCTTGTCACAGCGGTCGGCCTCTGCTCGCGTCCGTGGAAGGCTGTCCGGTTGGGAGGAACTGTCCTGTCCTCGGGCTTCATGGGTCCGGACTCAGGTGCCCATCAGAGAATCAGTGGGACAGATCACAGTGCCTTATTCCGCTGTCCCCCGACCACACTTCCTGGCTCAGCTGCAGGTGGGGCTTCCTTCTCCCTGTCTGTCCATCTGTCACTTGCACTCTGACTCCCTCTCCACCCACAGCCACAGGAGAAGGATGACAGCCCCCCACTACGCCGTAGCCAGGCACCCACCCCTCACCCACTCTGGGGCACTCCAGGCAGCAGCTTTAGCCCAGGACAGAAAAGCTGCTGCAGACAGGTGCGCTCTGCCTCGTGTCCCCAGTGACCCCGTCCCTGCCTTGCCTCTCGCCGGGAGGTGCCGCTGTGTGCTCCTGCCAGACTGGCTCCATCCGACCCCCTTCTGGGTACTGGGGAGTAAGGATGCAGGCTTGGCCTGGTCTCTTTCCCCGAGCCTTGGGGACAGGTCATGGGAATTCTTTCCTCCTACCCTGACGGGGCTTGCCCCACATGGCTGCCTTTCCGAGGGAGTGTATTAATGTTTACTGAAATACCCTGTTTACAGCTGGAGGAGAAGTGTGCCCACACCGGGTGGAGAGGTTTCCCTGGGCAGGGCCTGGCCTCCTTTAGGGCACTGCCAGTGGTGGCCCTGAAGCAAATAAAAACAGAAGCCTGGGGCAGGGGCAAAGGCCCTTCACTCCCTCTGCTCCCTGACCCTGAGGTGCTAAGACCGCTGCCCACCTTCCTTCCGGCCTCCTTGCCCTGGACATTCCCCACCTGTGTCATTCCCTTCCAAGATTCTTAGCTTCTCAACATATCACTTGTCTCCTACCCTAAAAAAGCAATGTGTGGAGCAATAAGATTATTTTTGCTTGAATCTTTTTCTAAAAAAAGGAAAAGAGCTGGCATTGTGGGAAATTTTAAGCTGTTGGCTGTTTACAGAACTTTAAAGGATGGCTATCTGGGTTTTAGGCTTAGGGCATCTTTGGGAAACAGGCTGCCACCCCAATTGCCCTTGCCTTGCTCCATGCCACTCCTTCTAGCCCCGCCCACCAAGCTTGTTCAGCTGCCCATTCTGCAGGTGCCCCTGCTCCACACCTGCAGGGCGCTGGTGGCTCTCGCTCCAGGTGGGTCTGTTGGTCATCCTTCCCTTCGGTTTCCCCTCCTGAGGTGCCTGGCAGTCCCCAGACAGACAGCTGCTGGCCCTCTAAGGCCCAGCAACCTCAGAACAGCCATGCTTCTCCACGCAGCTCTCCAGGCCCCCAGAGGCCCAGAGTACTGCTCTGCCCCCTCCCATGCTGAGCCGTGGTGGCCTTCTGGTCACAGGTCCGTCTCCTACTCTGCCGTGCCTTGGCATGACGGCAGGGTGCTTTTTCCTGGAAATATGTTCCCGAAGAGTGACCAGTAGGAGCGACATTGCCATCCACAGCCATCACTGCAATGAGTCCACTGCCATTGGTTGCCTGAGGGCTGCTGGGATTGCAGAGGGTGTCAGGAAGCCCCACGCTAGTTCTTCCAGGGAGGCCACAGGAGAAGGGGACTGTATTTAGGGACATTTTGAAGAATCTGGTGGCCCAGAGGCTTCTTTCCACCAGCGCAGGGGAGGATATTTTACTGACTTCCTAACGTTCACTGGGACAGTTGAGGGTGTGAGGGAGGTTTTAAGCCAGGCACAAAGTTAGTTTCAAATACTAGTTAATCTATTTTTCTTTACTTCCTTTTTTTTTTTTTTTTTTTTTTTTTGCACAGAAGCTGGTAATCTAGGACCTACGTGTGAACAACTTTATATGAATATTTTTTGTACTTGGTTTACTCGGGTTGGTATGATACATTATATTTAAGTTCCTTGAACACTGTGGATCCCCCTAATGTGTATGAATGACTGAGGCTTTGTAAATTAAGGGACGTTTGTGTGAATAAAGTTATTTGATGGGGTCGAAGAAGCCATACATGATTTGAAAATGAGTGTTGTGTGATTTTGTTGTCACCTGTTTGAGAGGGCAGAGAAACCTGCCCAGGCCACGGCACTAGGCTCTCTGCAGTCACCATTGGTGGGTCACATGAGGGGAAAGGATGCTCCTTGCCTCCGTGTTTTGTGCTTGAGAAAACTGCCTTGTGGCCCTCAACCAGTCTTCCCACTCTACACCTGAGAAATGGGCACCTGTCTGAAACTGAGCCACTGGTACCTGGGGGCGTCCAGGATCCAGACCAAGCCAGATCTGCTCTGCCAGGGCCTGCGCAAACATGGGTGGCCCCTCCTCCAGTCGGCTCCAAGGCCCTTTCAACCCCAACCCTCAAGTCTGTCTGTTCCAACCCTGGGGAGTTTTTAACAAGAGGTAAGACAGGTCTCCACCGTAGCAGCAGGGAAGGCGTCCAGTTCTGGAAAAGCGTGGGCTCCACTGAGAAGGACAGAACAATTCTGGGCCGAGGTGGTAGCATCCATGCCCCGAGAGTAAAGGGTCCGACCCAGCCAGGCCACAGTGGTTGGTTGGGAATGAGGAAAGGAGCAAAGAGCCCATCTCCCCATGCTGGGCCAACAAAGGCCACATTCTGTGAAGAAAGGGGGCTGGGATTTGTTGAGAACCATCTGCCTCTGATAGTCTACCACACTGCCTGGTAGCTGTGATGTGTGCCCCTCTGCTGACGAAACTGGGTGATACCCGGGGACTGGGATGAACAGACTGCGACAGGCGACAGGGTCGCAGCTCGTTTCCTCCTGTAACTTGGAGGTGATGGTAGCTACCCTCGGAGCAGTTGAAGGCTAAAGAAAAACCTAGTACTGGGCCTGGCACCTCGTAGGCTCCTGGCAAATGGTGTGAAGGGTTCCTCTTCCTGAGGAGTTGGGTAGGGTTTTCCTGCAGCCCAGGGACGCTGAGGTTGACGTCCTGGTGCTGTGCAGCTTTGGTGAAGCCCACGTGTCTGGGAAGGGCTGACCTTTGACGTGGAGGTGCCCCCCGTCCCCCAGTTCCAGGCCTTTCCTGAGGAGACACGTGAGCCCAGGAAAACGGAAGTACAAGAGGGTGGAGTCAGGATTTAGGAATGTGTTAGCCAGAGGCAAAGATCAGCCGGGCTTCCTGCTTAATCCTGGAGTAAGCAAGCTACGTTCCCAGCCTGGGGTTTGGGATCCAGTGGTTGCTAGGAGGAAACTTCCTGCAGAGAATTCTGCCCTCACCCTGGGCAGTAACCTGGAGCTTGAAGAGGAAATGTTCGGTTTCAGATTAACAGGTTTATTGAGATCATTCACTCTAGAAATGTACAGTTCGGTTGTGCAACCACTACAAAACATTTTTATCATCTTACACACGTGCCCATTAGACACTTCTGACGTGCTCCTGCCACCCTACACATTCATGCTTGCAGCCCCTCCAACCTCCGATCTCTGTCTCTAGACTTGCCAGTTTGGGACTTTGCCTATAAATGGAATCATAGGACATGCAGCCTTTGATGGCTGGATTCTTTCATTTAGTTACAATGGTTTTGAGAAGGTCTTGCTATGTAGTCCAGGCTGGCCTTGAACTCACTATGTAGCCCAGGCTGGCTTTGAACTTGAGGTGATCCTCCTGCCTCAGCCTCCTGAGTGCTGGGATTGCAGGCATGTGCTACCACATCCAGTTTTCATTCCTCTTTATTGCTTAATATTATGCCACTGTATGATTATATCACTTTTTTTTTTTTTTTTTTTGTGGGTACCGGGGGATCGACCTCAGGACCTCGCGCGCCAACAGGCACCCGTGCCGCTGAGCGATATCACCGGCCCCTTTTTCGTATGTGGGATCCGGGAGTCGAACTCAGGCCCTCGCGCTTGCAAGGCAGGCGCTTACGCCGCTGAGCCATCTCACCGGCCTGATTATATCACATTTTGATGGTCATTTGAACTGTTCACTTGGCTATTATGAATCATATTGGTACAAACATTTGTCTATAAGTTTTTGTGGACTTATATTTTCAATTTCCTTGGGTATATATGCAAGTTCCAATGGACTTGCTGAGTTACTTAGTCACCTCTTTTTTTTTTTTTTTTTTTTTTGGTACTGGGACTCGAACTCAGGACCTCGTGCTTGCCAGGCAGGTGCTATGCCGCTGAGCTATCTCACTGGCCCTGGTCGCTTTTGTTTTTTGGCCACATTTTCTCCATTGTACATTCCCACCAACAGTGCTTTCGCCATATACTCTTTATTAGTCAACCTGGTGGGTGTAAAGTGGTCACAGCTTATAGATGTCTGCTCCATTGTAGTAGTGATGATGAATTGGGGGACAATAGCTCATCGGTGCTTTAGATTGTCAATTCAGTCACTGATTAATCAAGCAAGTATGAGGGACACAACCTATGCCTAACAGCATTAATGCAGACTGCTCTGCTGTGGACCAGCCCTTGACCTTGGGGCAGATTGCCCTCTTGACTAAATGTTCTCGTCCACAGTAATAGCTATCCAGTCCGTGGATGGTGGGCACCCCTTCAGGGAGCATTTTCACCCACCCCAGTGTCCCGGGCACTGTGCGGGTGGGCAGGGCTCCAAGGTGAAGCGACTTGAAAGAGCTCACAGTGTCATGTTTGAGCCCGGGTGATGTGGAGCCACCTTGGAATATGGCTCTGTTGAGCGCCAGGCTCCAAGAGGACGAGACGCGTCACCCAGACCCTTAAGGGAAGGATCTAGAAAACTGAACTACGCCAGCGTGCATGCCAGTGGAATGGCCCTTATGAATTCCCACACAGCCGACTCTGGGGTGTCCTTCCAGCCCCGGCTCCTATTTTGATAAATACCCGCTCCCAGCCACCTGCTCCATGTCAGCCAGGAGCTCTTGGCCAGAAGAGGGCCTTGAAGACAGGTGCATCGGCATGGCAGCTGGCCTGAGGAGAGGGCACTGAGGGGCCGTGGTGCCCAGAGGAGATGAGGAGAGGGGAGGTAAAGGGGAGACTTTCTAGAGGAGAGGAGGTCTGAAGGGCCACCCTGAGTCCCCCGCTCTGCCTGACCTGAGCATTGCTGCAGCCCCTTCGGCAGCCTGCTTACTGCCCAGTGTTCAGAGGCGGCAGCTTGGCCTCAGCGTTTTCCAGCTTAGAGCATTGCTGCCTCTGAGCCTCCCGGAGGGCTTTGCTTCAGGGCAGCCCTGCCTGAGAACCCACAGGAGGTCCAGTGGTCCGGTCTGCACAGAGATTTTCCTTGCAATCTATAGAATAAGTCATGCTGTGACCCAGGCCACTCCGAGACTTCCACCGCACTTAGTCATTCAGACACCTGTCCTTGGCCTGTGGTTGATCTCCATCTGCCCCTGCTTACTCCTCAGGCTCGCTTGCCACCCAGCACCCACCCCCACCCCCGGCTCTGCCCCCAGGCCTTCTTGGCTTTCTTGCACAGAAGTCAGTTCTGTCCTGGGCATTCGCACTGCCTAAAATGCGTATTTCACGGCTTCAGACAGGTTTCTGCCCATAGACCGGAGAGACCTTCCCTGGCCCCTTAAATGCCTCCCATCATCACTACCTCTTTCACACACTTTCCTTTTCTTTATAGCATTTATCACTAGCAGAAAGTTTCATATATTGTGCACACATATAATTTATATACGCGTGTGTATACATAATCTCTACAGAGAGGTAGATATAGATAGGCCTCCAAGTAGACGGATGACAGCCAATTTAATCAGAGCATATCCCACGGCCCAGTGGAGGGAACTTACTCGGGGGCCAGCAGGGCAGAGGACAGCACAGGGACAGGAGCCCCCCTGGTCCAGCTCCTGCCTGGCCTGCACCTCCCTCCATTCCTGAGGCTTGGTCACAGGCCGCTTCATTCCCGACAGCCCCTAAGAAGCAGGGGTGAAAGCAGCTACGGGAGAAGGAAATCATCAGATGTGGATAATAATATCACTGGAGTTCGATTTCTTTCATCTGGATCAAGAATCAGCAAACTTTTTTTGTCAAGGGCCAAAGAGTAAATATTTTAGGCTTTGCAGGCCCTGGGGTCCATCGTAGCTACTCAGTTCTGCCGCTGGAATACAGCAGCCGTAGAGAATATGCAAACAAATGAGCAGCCGTGGCCAATGGAACTTCATTTATGGACGCTGACATTTGGATTTCATCTAATTTCCACCCGAGTGCCACAGAATAGTATTCTGTTCTTTTGCAACGTAAAACCACACGCTAGAGTGGTCTAGGGCTTCTGTGGGCAGAGCCTGTGGTGCACAGTGCAGCCTATGGACCCACATCAGGTCCATAGGGGACAAGGTGAGGCCATGCGTGTGTGAGCGAAGGGCAGGACCAGGCTCAGAGGTTCTGCTGCTTCTCCAGGTGGCCCCCGGGTATGGATGAGGGAAACACAGAGTAGGGCGGTGGATGTCACCCACCGTCTGACACAGTCATGAGTCTAGAAGCAGCAGAGTACGAAAAAGCAACTGGAACAGGAGTCAAGATACCCGGATCCATCACGGCCTCCTGTCAGCTGTGGGACATGACACACTTTCTCTCTGGGCCTAATAATGTTGTAGATTCTGGAATCGGAAGGGTTTGGATTACTGCTTTTTACTTCTTACAGTCTTGTGACCTTGGGCATGCTACTCTCTGAACCTCAGTTTCTTCCTCTTTAAAATGGCAACAATACCACTTAATGGATCTTTCTGAGAATTAATGAGATAGCGAATATGTATTACAAAACAGTACTTGGCATGCAGTAAATAAGTGCTATAGTTGGTAGTCTTTTTAAAGGAGAAAGACATCCAGTGAGATTCTCAAATACAAGGACTCTAACTTCAAATAATAAGGAATGTGTGTCTTTTATCTCCGTCCCAGAATGTCCCAGTCCATGATAAGACGCTGAGAAGTCCTATGATAAGAGCTATTTCTCAAGCTTCTTGGATCCCTGATGCTTCCACGTTGAATACCCACCGACACCTCCCGAAACTAATGCTTGGGGAAAAAGAGAGGCCACTTTGGGACATCCTACCCAGGTCATCTTTGCAGGTCTAAGATGCTGATTCCCTTTTGTGGGACTTAACTGTCCCATCCTCTTTCAAATGGGACTGGAGTCACTTCCTCTTGCAAAAGCCTTAAATAATTGCTCCTGCTTGGTCTACTGGTTCCTTGAGGGTAGACCAGAATCTGAGGAATTTAATAACCGTGGTCTGGGTCCTCCGCCAAAAACACTGTGTGGCCTAGGCCCAGACAACTTGAATGTGGTAAGAACACCGAGAGCAGTTGCCCAGCCAGCAGAGCAAGGACACTGCCAAAACCTGTGCCTTCCTGGTTCCCACATTCTCAGGGCCCAGCCGGCTTCCAGCTAGTGTTTACCCAGCACCCAGCACATACAGTTGGCCTCCTGCTGGGATTCACCTGCAGTTCAGTGGTTCCCAACACAGCTCATCCGGGAGGTTGCCTGGGTTCAGGTCAAGTTGCCATGCTGTTTCAGGACTCGGCCTCCTTACACACATAATGAGGATAATAACTTCGGTGTGTCTGTGAGGATTAGGTACTGCTGCAGAAGCCAGAGGCCCTGAACAGCAGACAGAACCTGGTTTCTCCTTCACCTGGAACGAGATGAGAGGGAAGGGCTACTGTGTAGATTGCAGAGTCAGCAGGGATCCCACCTCCTTGTCTTCAGCGCGTGACTTCCATCTTGAAGGTCACCTACTGGTCCAAGATGGCTGCTGGGGCTTTAGGTATTTCATCCTCATCCCAAACAGCAGCAAAAAGGGAGGGAGGAGAGACCCTGACCCTTCTTTTTAAGGAACCTTCCCTTAAGAGCACACCACACTTCCCCTTGTACCTTGTTGGCTAGAACTTAGTTACGTGGCTGCCTCTGGTGCCAAGGAAGCTTCGAAGTAAAGGAAGCAACGGTCTCTCAGCATTAAGATTGCGGGGACACTGGATGTAGGCGTGGACAAGTACTCTGTCACATCAAGAGTCCCCTGGCTCATTCTGATAGAGGTTAGCTGCTACTGTGATTAATAATGGCCCTGCAGACCTGGTATTTTTTTTTTTTTTAAGGGAGAAGAAAAGCGTGACTTTAGCAAGGGTGGGACAATGCCTGAGTCAGAATCCTAGGTCTGCCTCTTCGTGTGTGATCTGGGTAATTTACCTGACCTTTCTGGACTCCATAGTTTTCCTCTCTAAGATGGAGAAGATGATGAGAACATCATTGCAGGATTGTCCGAGGATTAAATGAATTAACATATGTGAAGTTCTTTGAACACCGGGGGAAAGGCTCTGAGCCCTTCAGGGGGCCCAGAGAGCTTCTTACGTGTACCTTGCTTTCTTCCTTCCTGAGCATTCGCTTAGTGCTCCTCTGCTGGGCACTAGGGTTCAAGGACAAAACGCATGCAAACCTGTGTTCCCTAACCGTATGAATGAATATTCCCTGAGACCCCACTGTGTGCCACGCTCTGGTCATAGGATGGCGACACTGGAAGAGACGAGGCAGTCAATGGAGTCAGGTGTGGGTGACACAGAGGCCAGATCCTGAGAGCTTCCCTTCCAAGCAAAATGGATCTAAAGGGCACGGAGACGTGGGCTCTGGACCCCACTTGTGGGTGGGATGCGGCCTATAGGTATCTGTGTTCATAATTCTGGACAGGCAGCTCAGCCAGACCTGGAGATGGGCGCTGGGAGAAGAGGCCACCCAACTCTAGCATAGAAAAGTACAGCTGTATTTTTCTGGGTCATCAAATGAGCACTAATCCGGGAACAAAAGATCATTAGCCATGGATGCCTGCAGAGTTGGGCCGGTTGCCGACACCCCAGAACCTAGCCAATTCTCTGCTCTCAGGGCCCCAAACTTGCTTCCCAGGGCTGTTCCAGGGAGACCCTCAGACACATCCCCACCCCAGCTCCTGCCAGCCAGCGTTGGGGAGCAGTTAAAATAACGAGCCTGCTCATCTGGGTCAGTTACTCATTTATTTCATCTCAGTTCCAAATGCATCTTCAATATGTACTTCGTGGTAAGCAACAGAATTCCTTTAAGTATTTCTCCTTTAAATTAAGCGTGATTGTAAGCGCTCACTGAAGGATGCTGGAAGGACATTGCAGGAAGAAGGGGGGTCCTGCAGCGGATCTTACCCAGCCCACGGGCCCAGAACATGACCTGTCTACAGCCTTGCAGGCTCAGCCCAGTAGTATCCTTTGTACCGTCCTCTTGAAACCAGTGTCTTCCTGTGGCCTGCACATGGCCTTCCTGTGGTCGCCCATGACCTGGAGTCTCATGTACCCACAGTGCTTCCTTCAACAAGCCCATATGTGGCTCAGGTCACTTGAAGGCCTCCTGTCCCCACCAGTGCCCATGCTCTGCTGCATGCTCATGACACTATATGCCAATGACACTCATTGCTGAGGGCCTGATCCCTTACCCATACTCTGGAGCGCTGCTTATTATTTGACAGCAAGCAGCTTCAGACCACCCCCAGCCTGGCTAAACATCCAGCTTCTCTGCTATCTAGTGATTGAGCCTACACCTTTTCCAGTGAGGTTTGAACCCCTTCCAAATTTGTCCTTCCTCAAGCATTTATGAAAAAACTACAATATCATTCCTTTTATGTGTGTGTGGTACTGGAACTTAAACCCAGGTGTGTTCTACCCTGATCTACATCCCCAGCTCTTTTTATTTTAAGGCATGGTCTCTTTAAGTATCCCAGGCTGGCCTTGAACTTGCCACCCTCCTGCCTCAGCCTCCCAACTACATGAGATTACAGGCACACACTGTAATCTTGATTACTTTTCTTATTGCTGAGACAAAATACTCAACACCCAAAATTAGAGGAAAGGTTTATTGTGCCTCACAGTTTGTAGAGGTTTCAGATCGTAGTTGGCTGGCTCTAAGGCAGGGTAGTCACAAAGGAGGGTAGTCATGGCAGAGGGTCATCACAAAGGAGAAACAGTTCATGGCAGGCAGTAGGCAGCAAAAGCAGCAAGCAGCTAGTGACAGGCAGTAGCTCTTTTTGTCCCTTATATCCCATCCAGGCTACCCACCCATAGGGCAGGTAGTACTCACACCCAGGGTGGAGCAGCCTTAACCCTAGCATCACACCATGAATCAATCCCAGCAACACATCCTTGATCCCAGCATCACACACCTTGGATCCAGCCACCTCTGAGAAGCCCCACCTATGACCACATGAGGCTTTGTGGGGGACATCTAGATACAAGCCATAACATACCACCAGGCCTGACTAACATCGTATGTAATGATGAAAGACTGTTCTTTCCCTCTAACATCAGGAAAAAGACAGGTTGTCCACTGTTACCATTCAGCATTGTACTAGTTTCTAGCTAATACAATCAGGCAAGAAAGAAAATTTAAAAAATAAAAGTCATGAGATAGAAGTAAAATTGCCTTATTTACAGATGACATAGTCATTGATGTAGAAATCCCATGTAATCTACAAAAGCAGCTACTAGAATTGAGTTAAGCAATGTTGCTGGATACAAGATCAATATACAACAATCATTATGTCTATATGCTAGCAAGGACTAATTGTGAATTGAAATACTGGAAACAAAATAATAGCACTCACATTATCAAAAATATGAAGTACGTATGGATAAATCTGGCAAAAGATATGAAAGATCTGAAAAGTGAACACTATAAAACACTTCTGAAAGAAAATTTACTTGTAATCCCAAAGTCAACAACTGTGGCACTGTAGTCATTCATGGACATGTGCAGAAAAAAATTTGAGTGGCCTGATGCACACATTGCCAGCTAATATCCAACAAGGCAGCTCCTTACCTTTTTGTTTTAGCGCTCATACCATAAATAAATGTCCCTTTCACAGTCTTTAGAGCCACAGCTTTTACATTTGTGCTTTTTATTGGTGGTTTTAAACCGGTCCCCAAGCTGGGCTTGGTGACACGCCTGTAATCCCAGCATTAGGAAGGCTGAGCAAGTAGGATTGTTGCAAGTTTGAGGCCAGCCTAGGCTACAAAATGAATTCAAGGTCAGCCTGGATTACATAGCAAAACTATGTATAGATGCTAAATAAATAAGTCCCCAAGCATGGTGCCAAAGTGCTGCCTATTGCTTCTATGTGCAAGCTGGCTGCAGTGAGCCTTACAGAGAGAACACCCGTGTTAGATAAGCTTTGTTCACGCATGAGTTATGGTGCTGTTGTTTGTGAATTCCATGTGAATGAATCACAGTAGATATTACCTAAGGTCCTTCAAACAGAAGCACACGTAAAGTGATGTTGATCAGTTCATCTCTGTTGTCACCAGAGGCTTGTGGGAACCTAACACCCTATTTCTCTTAGGAACAATGGTTCAGTATTTGCTAATTCATTGTTCATGGAGAAGCTATAAAACAACTCCCATGAATAATTAGAAAATTCAGTATTTTAATACAGCAATTCTCTCCACCTAAAATGGCCAAAACAACTCTGGAGAAGACCAAAATTAAAGGACAAACACTACCTGACTTCAAGAAGTAACTGTGAAGCACCATTAACCAGAACAGTATGGTACTGGCATAAAGATATAGATCTAGATTAATACAGCAGAAAATAGTAGCCAAAAACAGACCCACACTTACGTGGATGACTGAGTTTTAACAAAGGTAGAAAAGCAATGTGGTGTAAAAGGACAGCCTTTTAACAAACAGCTGGCACAACCAGATAATGATATTTTAAAAAACCTTCAATTTATGCAAAAATTAAATCAGTAATAGACTGTAGACCCAAATATAAAGCCCCAAATGATAAAACTTCTAGGAGAAAACATAGGGGAAATTTTTTGTGGCATGAGAGTAAGCAAATACCTTTTAGCTATGCCATCAAAAGCACGATTTATAAAAAGAATAAATGGATGTATCGAATCATATCAAAGTTAAAATTTCTGTACCTCAAGAGATGCTATGAGAATACAAAGAATTCTAAAAATTGAGCAATAAGCACTCCCTCCCCCAAACTGACAAGAGATTTGAACTGACATATTATCAAAGAACACAAACACATGAAAAAGCACATGAAAAAGACATCTGCACCATTCGTTTGCCTTTAAGGAAACTTATATTTAAACATTTTAAAATTTAAATTTGAGGGCCGGTGAGATGGCTCAGCGGCTTAAGCGCCTGCCCGGCAAGCGCAAGGGCCCGAGTTCGACTCCCGGAACCCACATACGAAAAAGGGGCTGGTGATATCGCTCAGCGGCACGGGCGCCTGCTGGCACGCGAGGTCCTGAGGTCGACCCCCCGGTACCCACAAAAAAAAAAAAATTAAATTTGAAAATTAAAGCACCAGTAAGATATTACTACACACCAAATACAGTGGTTAAAATGTAAAATACTGGGCCGGTGAGATAGCTCAGCGGCATAAGCACCTGCCTGGCAAGCATGAGGTTCTGAGTTCGACCCCTGGTACCCACAACAAAAAATGTAAAAGACTGACCATGCCAGTACTGGGAAATATATGGAGGAGCTGGAACTTATGCCTTGCTGGTAGGGAAGAAGATGGTTTTACCACTTTGGAAATACACTGACAATTTCTTAAAGCTCAAGCCAGACATGCCACCTCTAGGTATTCACCCAAGATGGAAGGAAGCCTGTGTCCCTACAAAGACTTATACCAATGTTCGTAACAGCTTTATTTGTGATAGCCCCAAATGAACAAAAACCCAAATGTCATCCAGCAAATCAACACCAATAAACACACTGCGGTGTGTACATACATACCAACTTGGCAACAGGAAGGAAACACACAATAGCGCAGGTTAACATCGAAGCAGTTGTGCTGAGTGAAGGAACTAGATTCACAAAGTACCAACTGTATGATTCTACTTCCGTAAAACTCTGGAGAAGGCAGACTGATCTCCAGGACCTGAGGGAAGATCAGCGCTTGCTTGAGGGCAGTGAGGGTCTGGAGGGAGGATACCGGACGCGGTGTGGAGACCTTGGCTGAGATGGATACGGTCCCTCTCTCGAATACAGTGATGTCTTCGTGGGTGTGTAATATGTCAAAACTTATTAAGTTATACACTTCAAATACAGGTACTTTGTTGTATGTCAGCTGTGCCTCAATTAAAAAATTCTTAAAAGGAAGGGGGACACATAAGTCAGCTTGAAAGGACTCCTCCAAGCCAATTTGGAAGAATTTGAACATCAAAAAAGAACAGTGGTAATGGGTTTGTAACACATTCAACAATAATAATGTAAAAGTCCGTAAGTGTGCAGTAGTACTCCAAAAAGTGGGGAGGAGGAAGAAGAGAGGGAAAAACTTTACAGAATTGTGTAGGAAGACAATAAAATTAGGAAAATATCTTTTGTAGTCACCAGTGCAATAATTGATTCAGACAAGGTATCAACAGCTGCTAAAATCACTCTGTGAAAACTTACAAGGGAGCAAGATATTTGTGTCTCAAACATCATAATCCATCACACAGATGAGTTATTATTTATAAAAGGAGTCCGCTTTCTAATGGGTGCACTTTAATCGGATGATCACACGTAGCATCTCCAGTGACTGGATGAGCTGGCACGGCACCCTCCTTACATAACGGCCATCGGGAGGGGGCAGTGTCACCTCTCTGAGGTTACTGCCCAGAATGGTTAGCCAGAAACTAATCACAAGGAACCAATTAGGTACGCCCAAATGGAGGCGGCATTTTACAAGACAACTGGGCCATCTCTCTTTAAAATGTCAACGTCATGGAAGAAAAAAAGGCAGGAGGGTGGTGCAGCTGGACCTAGCCATTCTGGATCATTCTGGATCATGCTGAAGGAGCGTACCAATCAAGGAGTCTCATCCCTGGGAAAAACCCTTGCGTGAATACGTAAAAATGAAACAGTACCAGGCATTATGAAGACTTTTGGGGGAACTTAGAGTCTTGAAGATGTAGTCACAATGGTTTGATGATTTCAGTGTTCTTGGTGTATAGGAGAATGTCCTTGCTCGGATGTATGCACTTGTATTTTGAAGTGAAGTGTTATATACACCTATACCTCTTGTGTCTGTCTCTCATCTGTCTGTCTAGAGCGCAAGGGAGAGAAGGAAACTCAAATGTGGCAAAATGCTAACGACTGGAGAGCCTCAGTGGCAGTCATGCGGTCTTCATCGCGTGATTTGTTTTAACTTCTTGGTCAGTATGAAAATACTCAAAGCCAGCTGTGGTCGTGTGCACCGGTAATCCCAGCACTCAGGAGGCTGAGGCAGAAGAATTGCCTTGAGTTTGAGCCCAGCCTGGGCTACATAGTGAGACCCTGTCTCAAGACAACAATAACAACAAAAACAAAAACAAATACTTAAATGAAAAGTTGGATGGGGTCAGGACCTTTGCCTGCCAGGCGCTTGCCTGGGCCCCTCCTACCCTGGCACTTCCTCCTCACAGGCTGCCTGGCCACGTGGCCTGGGCCACTGAGGGCAGAGCGCATCTCTTCCTGCCCGCTGTCCTCCTGCTTCCTGCTTCCTAGAGCCGCCTTTGGTGGATCTCGGAAAGGAGACGCAGGAGAGGCGCGAGGCGCAGGCGCACAGCAGGGCAGCAGCAGCCCGGCAGGCCACCGATGAGCTAACTCCCTGCTGCGGCCTCAGGAGGTACCAGGGCTCCAGCTCTGTGTCATAAGAGACGCAACCACCGCGCCACACGTGGACCGGCCACACTTGCCCTTCCATCTGTGTGCTGACACCTTGCCATGCGTGCCGTGCATTGAGGGCGAAACGGAAGTCCTGACCATGAAGACAAAGGCCTTCATCCACTGCCCCTCCTCCTCACCCACAGTCCCATCCTCTCACACCACCCAGCCCCACCAGCTTTTGTGTTATTTTGAGGCTGCGCACTCCACCTCTGGCCTTTGCACCTGTCCGTGCTCCGGAAATGCTTCCCCCGCCCCTGCCCTGATGTCTGCCAGCCCACACCCTCCCCTGTCCTCCGGAGCCCACACTGCCATCTAATATACCACCCGTACCACGTCGCTCCCATTAGCTGCCGGTGCCCCCAGAACTGTCATTTCTGTCATCCTCTTCTGCCATTCCCAGCTACACAGTAGGTGCTCAATAAAGAATTCTTGAGCGAGTGGCTCCAAAGCCAGATTTCTGCTTTCCTGTGGACAGCGGCGTGTATGAGTCCATGCGTGTGAGTGCTGGCGTGCGTGTGTGTGTGCCGGGCAGGCTGAGAAGCATCGGCCCTCTGGCTCATCCTCCCGAGACTCATTTCCTGGGGAGAAGCAGAGTGCTGGGTGGATGCCAATAACTCGCCACTGTGGGTGAGAGGGGCCGGCAGGCCTTCATTCCATGCTTGTCCTGAGAAACTTGCCCGGGCCATGTCCCAGCTGCCAGCCCGTCAGCTTTGTGCTTCCTAATTGCCCTGACAGGACCCACCACCCATTCAGCCGGCCCACTGGCTCTGAAAGGAAGAGCCAGTGTGGATGGCATTTGGGGCTGGGAGGAGCCGGTCCCTGGTATGCCTCTGACGCTGTGACCCCCAAGCCTCAGCCCCACCCAGGCACTGGGGACCCTGGGAGGGATCCTCACCTGTCCACCTGTCTGCACACGCTGTGGCCCCAGGTGCTGCTTGGGGCACTGCCTACCTGCCCTCTGGCCTTTCCTGCTTGAGACTCGCAGTACGGCCATCTCAGGCTGGCTCACCCACACAGTGACTCGGGCAGTCGGACTGGTAACCGGCCCCAGTGTTACGGAGAAGCTGGGCACGACAGGAGCTCGGCTCCTGCACCAAGCTCAACAACCGCTACAGTCGCAGTCACTGGGGTCCACCCTGAGCCATGCCCGTGCCCGTGCCAGTTGCTGTGGAGCTGGGATCACCAGTCCTTCGGTTTCTACTCTGTTGGAACCTAGAATTCAGGGCTGGGAGACAAATATGAATAAACAAAAGTACACATCAGGCAGCGAGAACTTTAAGGACAGAGAAGTCATGATTATGGGGTAAAGTGGGTCTGAAGTCAGGGTGACTTCCTGCAGATGCGACCTTTGAGCAGGGACCAGGAGAAAGTGGGTGCAAACCTGGTGGTGGCTGGGGAGGGGAGCAGCAATGCCAAGGCCCTGAGAGGAAGTCGGGGTGGGCCTGGGGAAGCACAGGGGAGACGACATCAGAGGCGGCAGGCACGTGGGCTGTAGGCCACTGTCTCTTCCTCCCAGTGCCTGGGCTATGGAAGGTTTTGAGCAGAGTGACAAGGTCTAGCTTCTATCATCCAAGGGTCCCTCAGCTTCTGTGTTAGAAGTGGATTTGGGGTGAAGACCATTGGAGAAGTGGGGAGGTGGGCAGCACTGTAACCTTGGAAGAGGTGGTGGCTGCTGGACAGCTGGTAGGGGCCACAGAGGGAGAAGTGGCCAGAGACTGGAGGGGGGGAGGAGTCACCAGACAGGCTGGGGAGGGGGGTGGTTACTGACTTCAGCTCCTTCTGGGTCATGGCCACACCTCCTGTACACACCTCACACCCTACAGCACCTCTGAAAGGTATGTCATTGTCCTCATTTTAGACACAGAGGAACTGAGGCTCAGTGATGGAGGATGATGTGGACCGAGGGAAGCTAGCTCGGTTGGGGACCATTTCTACGGGGGTGGGGGGAGACCTGCTTCGTGGCGAGGCTGTGGCCCAGACCGGGGTCCCCCTCCACCCCCAGCGGCATCTTGGCTCTTCTACCTGGAGGCATAGCACAAGGGCTGCCCAACCCTTCCCTGTCCCACCACAGCGCCAGCGAAACCTCCCGGCCTTTCACCCAACTGTGCCTTACCCGCCCATGGATGCCCATCTCTCCACTCATTCATCCCAGGCCACTCCGAACCCAACCCCTCTTGCCTACTCCTCCCCTGTCACCTGGTGGCAAGGATGCCCTGTGTCTCCCTGTGCCCTTGGCAGCCACTAACTTATCACTCCTGGCATTGACTCTGAGGGAGGCATTGTGGCTGACAGGAACCCACTGCACAGGTGAGAAAACCAAGGTCTGAAGCCGTGAAAGTCAGCCAGCTGGCAGTGGTGGAGGCGGGGAAACCCTCCACTCAGCAGAGAAAGTACTGGACAATTCCCTGGTCCTTTGGAACTGTCCATCACAGTGCTGTCACGAGCATCCAGCTCTGCGATGTGCCATTCCTGTTCCTATGCTACAGACGGAAAGCCAAGGCCAGAGCAGTTGAATCGTCAGCCAACTTCACACAAGGAGAAAGTGGCAGAACAAAGATCAGGACTGGGTTTCTGACGCCAGCGCATGAGTGCGGCAGACCTGGAGGAAGAGAGCGTCTTTGATGCCTCTTCTCTGCAACCACAAGTGTGCGTTTGGGATGGGGGAGGTCAGGACACCAAGGTTGAAAGCAGACCAGGCAGGGGGAGGAGAAACCAAATCCAAGGCTTATTTTACACTTCCATCTGCTTCTGGATGCAAAAAGCAGTTCATTATCCACGCAGACGCTTCATTCGCCACCTGAAACGTCGATAGCCTTGGTAATTGAGGGCCTCTGTCTGGCCTCTCAGTCCCTGAAAAGAATTTTCAGGTAGATTTCAGCCGGGAGTGCTGGATTCTACTTAGAATGTAAAATGCATCTGTGAAATGTTTTCTCTGAAGTGGGAATAGGTAATTGATTTTTTTAAAGAAGGCAACCTTTCTGGGCTCAGGAAAGTGCTTTCAGGTCCCTCTCTTATTTTTCTGTGCATAAAGGCAATTATCCCAGGTCAGCACTCCACGCAGGAAATGGGACTCTCTAATTCCGCACGGCAAATGTTTCACTGTTACATTTTCCTTATTGCAAGAGAGATTATTGCATCAGTTGTTGTGTATCAGAGAGGAAAACCAAGGCCTGCCTTAAACGGTGGACTAAGGTGAGAGATATTTCAGGGTTTGGAAACTCCCTGCTCTGCCTCTGTCTTCCAGCGTGCTGGGCAAAGAAGCACTTTCCCTCTCCATGACTTAGTTTCCCCATCTGACCAATAGCGATCATCGCAACACCCCTCTCCAACAGTCCCTGCCGCTGGTGAATGGTAACAAGGATCACACATCATTCTCCTCCATCAGTGCCCTTTGATGGTGTCTCCCCTGACTCTCGTCATGCCCATGTGACTTGCTTTGGCCAATGGTGACAACAGCGAACACAGTGCAAGCAGTGGCTTGGAAATCTTTGGCTGCAGTTTTACACTGAGGCCCTGTAATGGAGCCATAGCTGGCCTGTGGGACAGTGAGAGGTCACAGCAGCTGGAAGTGAGCCCTCCGCAGTGGACCAGACAGATACAGGAGGCCACCCTGGACCAGCCAGCCCCAGGAAAACTGGTCCAGACCAGAACTTCCCAGCAGGGCCCTAGAACTGCTGGAAATAATTGTGTGTTTTAACCCATTAAGATTTAGGGGTGTTTGGGCCAGTGACATGGCTCAATGGCATAAGTGCCTGCTGGCAAGTGTGAGATCCTGAGTTTGACTCCCAGTACCCACATAAATAAAGAAGAAAAAGATTTAGGGGTGTTTTATTACCTAGCAATAGCTAACTGACGCATCAGCTCTCATTCCTGTCTCTATTAGATTCTTGTGTACTTGGGTAAAAACAGAATTTGAGAGATTACTGGGAATCCTGGAATAGAGGCCCTGGTCCTATGAGTGTGGGAGCAGCAGGGTCCGAGGAAAGGGTGCACACACGGCGGTGACAAAGCATGGGGCCTCTGGAAACTGTCTCAGTTCTAGCACTTCTCTCCCGCTTGCTAGCCAGTCCTCTTTCTCTGAGCCTGAAGTTAGCCCTCTATGAATAAGCTGCAGCTGCATCTACGTCCTGGATTTACCGTGCGACTGAACAAAGTGACGTGCGTGCAGCGCTTGGAACGGTGCCTCACACTCAGACCTCAGTGAATGCTGTTGGTGCTATTGCGGGGAGGCATTTAGCTTTCATGAGCTACTGCAAAGACTCTGTTCAGGAGCTGGCAACAGGTAGGCGCTCCATGCACGCTACCCCTCCCCCACCCCAGGTGACAAACATTGGGGACCCACTGGGGGGATGGGCAGGAGCTCCAGCTTCCAGTGCTGTGCACCTTGGTCTCCCCTCTGCGACCCTCGGCGTTCGCACCGGTGCGGTGTAAGGCACTGGGTGTATCAGCAACTCTCCAAAGACATTTTAGCCTTTCTTTTTCCTTGATGAGACCCAAATACAGTGGCTGAAAGTGGAGAAGTAGCAGAGCCCCGCTTGTGAGCTCAGTGTCTCTTCTGAGGCCTCTGAGACACTTCTGCAGACACTCGAGGCTGCAAGGAGCTACCCCTGCTGACCACAAGGGCCCGTAAAGCCTGCTACAGTCGTCTTAGAATAGACGTAGCTCGAATCCTAGCTTTGCTTGCCGTGTGATCTTGGGCTGGTCGCTTGACCTCTCTGGATTGTCCGTATCATCTCTACGTGGAGACGGGAAGCAGCAGATAAATCTGGGTCCTAACCCACGCTTCACCCCCGACTTGCTCTGTATCTTAGAGGATTCCTCCCCTTTCCGAGTGCCAAACCTGGTGACAAATTCAGACTCCTCATGCCGGCCTCTGCCGGGGCTGATCTCCGGGGCATGGCAACTCGTGGAGTTCCCGGATCATAACCTGCCTCCTCCTCACACTAGGTTTAACTGAAGTGAGGAATCCAGGAGGCACTGGCAGCCTCCCACACAGAAATGGGCCAGTCGGTGGGCAGCTGACCTTGGAGTCCAGGGCCTGAGCTGAGGCCTGTTGCCTGGCAGCCACCATCACACACTGTGGGTGGTCAAGGGCTCCTTGGAGGCCACACTGCCAGCCCAGCCACACCTATCTGGCGGCTAGAGGCTGCTAGAATGTTCTTGAGGCTTAGAAGCAAAGCTTCTGTCTTCAGGGACATTTGCATATGGTCTTCCCACCTCCAGCTTCCTGGTACCTACCAGAAGAGCCCACTACTGTGTAAGTAGCATCTAAATCCTGACCAGAGCTCTGCAGACAGCCCAGCTCGTCCCCCTGTACAGGAAAGGAAGCGAAGACCCGTCCTGAAGAAGCCTCTTGCCCACGATCCTCAGCGCAGCCCCTTGACTAACTGGCAGGGGCTAGGGGTCCAGAAGTCCTAAGTGGGGGTCACAGCAGGTTTGGTTGGAAAAGAGGAAGCTGAGAAGAGGTTTGTGGCCTGACACCACAGTCCCGGAGATGTCCAGTCCAGTGTTCCACTGTATCAGAGGTGGCCACCCCCAGCTATGAAGTGGTCAAGACGCTGGGCAGCTGGGGTGGGACCTGGGCGTGGCTCCCGGGCAGGCCTCTTAGTGGGCCCACTCGGGATCGTCCACATGGAAGCGCTGAGCCTAGGCATTGCTCCAGACCAGACCACACCCATCCCCTCCTTTGCCGACTCAGCTCAGACCCAATGGAGGCCTTCGGAGCCTCAGACAAAGCCGCCAGCGGGGCCCTGCGCACACCTCAGGCCCAAGCGTCCACATCTCTGCTTGCTGTCTGTGGGACCTTCACAAATAAGCCCCCTTTCGGGGTGTTATGAGGATGCCTATCTTTATTTTATCATTGTCCTTAGACTTAGAGAGGTTAATGAACTTACCCGAGCTCACACAGCTAATAAAGGTAGAGCTGAGATTCGAGATTGCTCACTCCACTTACCTCCTGCTGCTAACGAGCCAGCCCGCCTCACAGTGTCCACACAGATGCGCTCAGCGTTCACAGGGGGACAGTTTGTCAGGGTACAGCAGAGAAGCTCATTTCCGCTTCCCTCGCCATGCGTTGGGCCTGGAATCTTCCAAAGCTTCATCCACCCACATGGGGATCCGCCGAGAATTCAGCTGAATCTCTCCACAGGGTCTGGGTTTCCTCATAACACGGCACCTGGCCTCCAAGAGCGAGAGTCCTGAGAGTCGGAATCCAGAGGCCATGTTCCTCCCGTGAGGGGATGCACGAGGAAGAGTAGAGCACTGAGGGAGGGAGCTCTCTGGGACTGAAAGGTCAGAGAGAAGCCCACTGAACGCTCTGCGCCTGCGCAGGCCCCAGGGTAGGCCCGGGAGGCAGGGAGGAAGCCGCTCCTTCCAGAGCCCCTCCCCGAGGAAGAGGCCTTCAGAGGTGTGAGCTGGTCAGACAGACCGGGAGCCGAGCCAGGCAGAAGCAAGCCTTAAAAGTGCCAACCTGGGGCCGGTGAGACAGCTCAGCGGCTTAAGCGCCTGCCTTGCAAGCGCGAAGGCCCGAGTTCGACTCCCGGAACCCACATACGAAAAAGGGGCCGGTGATATCGCTCAGCGGCACGGGTGCCTGTTGGTGCGCGAGGTCCTGAGGTCGTCCCCCCGGTACCCACAAAAAAAAAAAAAAAAAAAAAAAAGTGCCAACCTGCCGTGACACTGGTGTCACCTTGGAGATCTAGCCTTCTTGGAGCCAAGAACCAGTAGCTCCTTTGTTTCCAGAACTCTTGCCCGTAGCGCCACCTCCAAAACGGGTGAGTCCAGGCCCTCGCTCAGCTGGACAGTCACACCCCGGCCCAGCCACATCGGCTCTCGCCTGGACCGTTGCAGCACCCTCCGCACTGTCCCCGCCCAGCGCTGAGACTGTCCCCACTCTGCAGCCAGAGGTGCTCCGAAAGCATAAATCAAACATCACACCTTGGCTGCTTAAAAATGTCTGTGGGCTTCTCATCCTTAGAATTAAACTCAGACCCTGCAAACGCGAACTCCCGCACCCGTGCCTCCCTCCTTTGCCCTCTGCGCCCCCTCTGCCTGCACAATCTCTCGCACTCCCGCGTGGCCGATTCCCCTTGTCCTGATCTCCCCATCGCCACTGCCTCTTTGGAGAGAAGCTCCGGCCACTTGGTCTAAATCACTCCCTGCCCCCACCTCAGTTCTTCACTCCGTGACATTATTTCGTTTCTCTATTTTCCTGCTTTTTTTCTTCGTTTCTCCTCTCCCCAATCAGGGTCTTGTGAGATCAGGGAACCACACGTGTGCAGTGCACAGCTGTGTCCAACGCCATCTGCCCTGGGTTGAGGCAAAGTAGAACAATATCCTGGGAGAGCGGAGTGAGTGCACCAGCGACACAACCTGAGTCCGAGCGCTCTCACCCACGTGCACTCAATCACGCGCTCTGCAGCGCCTCCGGACTTGCACATGCGCAGATGCACACTCGGCCTCGCCTGGCGCGCACCTTCGGACTCCTAGGTCCTCCGCGGAGCGCCAAGAGGCTCGCGCGCCTGTCACCAGGTACGCTGCCTCCCCCTCCTGGAAAGATAGGGGAAGTGCAGTCAGGATCTTGCCAGCAAGCAGCTCTGTGGCTAACCTCCGCGAACCCTAACTCACCTTTGCAGATGCGGGGCGATTCCTGCCTGCGGTCTTCTCCCAGGCAGGGTCTCCATATCATTTCTGAGCTTCCTCTCCCTATGCTGGCATTTGGCCTATGGTCTGGACCTCGAGCTAATCTAATCAGATGTGGAAAAGGAAAGAGGGAAGACGTGGGAAACTATGACTTAGGCAGGTAAGGTCATTTTAGCCATTTACCTGTCTGAACCTCGGTTTCAGGATCAGTGTCACAAGCCTGGCACAGTTCGTGTGCAGTAATTGTGCACTCATAGGTTTGGGACAAGATCCTATCCTTTCATAAAGGCCTTGAATGCTTTGAAAACAAAGCCCTGGGTTTTGTTCTCAGTTCAGGGGGAGCCACAAGATCAGAACTGAGCTTTGGAAAGATTAACCACACCTTGCACATTCATTCATTCATTCATTCATTCAAATGTCTTAAAGGTCTTTTGCCTGGCTCTGGGAATGCAGCAGCGACCAGATGGAGATGCTGTTGGCCTTCATGGAGCTCACAGTCCAAAGTGGAGGGAGGCAGAGAGGGAATTACCCCAGGGCTAGGCAAGATTAGTCTTTGGGTAACAGGAGGCTCACCAAAGGCACACAGATCCTAACCAGAAAAGCCCTGCAGGCACAGCAGAGGTGGGAGTCAGCTCAGCCACTGATTTAAGTACAGATCCTAGCGCAGGGGTCAGCTTGATCGTCCTCAGTCTCATTTCCTCATAATGAGAGGACATTCTAGCCAACTCAAGGGCTGCATCTGTTGATTTTTTCACAGGCCCAATCAAATAAATGCAAATAGCATGCAAATATATGCAAGAGGTCCTAACTCAAGGTATGTTAAATAAATGTATTATGGTCTGCCTGCTGCAATTATAGTCAAACTCAGCATTTAGGATGTGACCAACATGAAATACTGAACTGATTTTCGTATCAGACGGCATGATCACCTTGGAGACAAAATGAAGCAGAGGTGCAGGGACTGCGACACACCATACGGGGAGATGCACACACAGGCAGGTGTTCGTGAGAGATTTGCTGCATTTGGGAGGTGAGATGGGGATGCATTTCACTCTCAGCGAGGGCTGGCATTTCAGTCCTTCCTTGGAGGGTATGTGGACAAAGAGTTAGATGTTCCTGGCACCAGTCCCCTCCTGGGCCACTGGGTAGCTGCATAAATTCTAACTGGTCACTTGTCTAATTCTGTTTTCTTATCTGTACAATGGGTCCAATGACGGGGAACAATGGAGACCATGGAGTTGGGCTCCCCAGGAGCCACTGGAGCAAGAATCCCTATAAAAGTGACGTACTGTGAAGCGTTCCCGGGAGAAGCTGGTGGAGGACAGGGAAGCAGGACTGGAAAGCGAGGGAAGCCGAGCAAGGGCGGATCATCTCCAAGTCCTGCCCAGCATCAACAGAGGCAAATAATGTGCGTCTCACCTTAACGTCATCTTCTTTAAGGGAGACGAGGGAGCTGGCGTAGTTCTACTCCCGCAAGAGTCGGTGCCTGGAGGGGGCAAGTCGCCCTTAGGGATGTTTACTTCCATGGAGCTCTTGTACCTACTGGGTTCAGCTCTCAGACAGGGGCCTGGAAGAGGCCCTCGTCTGAGTACTTCCAGGAGCTCGGATCCCTCGCAGGCAAGCTTCTCCCTTCCCTGGGCCCATATCTTCCCAGATGAGTGCACCAGTGCACATGGATTGTCACAAAGGTGGCGGCACTGAGACCTGGTGACCACCCGGGGAGTGGGGTTGTGGACAGTGGAAATCCCTTCCGCTCCGTCGGTGGGTGTGTGAATTAGAATGATCCCTGTGAAGGCAACGGGGCAGTTTCTATCACAATTACAAATACACAATCTTTCAACCCAGCCATTTATTTATAAAATGCTACAGACACACTCACACATATATTCACACGCTCATGAAACAACACAGTCATAAGTTTATACATCGCGGCGCTGTTTATAATTGTGAAGAAATTAAAACAACCTAATTGTTAAATAAATTATGTACACTCATAAAATGGAATATTCCACAACAACAATAACAAATATGAAAAAGAAGAATGAGAAAGAGCTGCCTGTGCAGCTTTTGGATGATCTCCAAGCCTTGTATTTTAAGTTTTTAAAAAATGAGTTAAAGAAGTATATATGATATTTATTTAATAAACACTTACGTAGCCAAGCACTGTCATGGGTGCTCCACGAATGCGAATTCAGAGTCTTCCTAACAATCCTGAGATAGGCATTGTTGTTATGTCCATTTTACAGATGAAAAAACTGAGGCACATAGGTTAATTAACTCAACGAAGGTTAGGCTACTAGTAAATGGCAGAGCCAGGATTTAAAGTTGGAAGTACACAAAATCTACATTTTTCATTATTGGGCTCTGTTTCCTCCCTGGAAGTGGAGATTTCTCCTAACTGAGCCTAACTCCTCCTGTTCAGCAATTGGTTTGAGACGGGCACACAACCAGCTAATGAGACATGACAATGTCCACTTCTGAGAAAGGTTTTCTCCTTGATCAAAAGGAAAATGTGGTTTGCTTCCAGAAGTCACAGTGAAGCTGTCCCTGGAGCAGCCACCCAGTGACTGCTGGGGGCTGCGCCAGAAGACAGGGGTCCATGCGCAGAGTCAAAGTCACAGAGCCACTGCCCAACCCTGGGCTTCTGGCGCGTGCGATCGTGAGCATCTTTACTGCAGAAAGCAGCGGGTATCTAAGAGGCCAGGGAATCAGTATCACCTGTTTAAACACAGATGGCCGGGCTCCGCCCACACAGATTCTTATTGGGTAGCCAAAGCCAAGAATTTGCATTTGTACCAAGTTCCCACAGGATGCAGTTACTGGCTACTCCGGGGACCACTTGGAGAACTGCTGGTCTAAAGCACTTTGAGTCAGGGTGCTGTGATGGCAAGAAGTCACGTATTTGGGGTTTGGATCTACATGAACAGAGAAGAGCCACACAATGATTTTTAAAAAGATGAAAGTAAGTTTATTATGAAAGTACAGCAGAGCTGGGCATGGTGGCACATGCCTGTAATCCCAGCACTTGGGAGACTGAGGCAGGAGGATCGCCAGGAGTTCGAGGCCAGCCTGGACTGCAAAGCAAGACCCTGTGTCAGAAAAAAAAAAAGTGCAGCCAATATGAGCATAATCAAATAACACATTACCACACCACGAGGCAAGGGACAGCACCAGAGGTGAAGGGGAATCCTCTGGGGAAGGAGCTTGCATGAGATGGAGCCTTCATCAGGCAAGAAAAAAAGTGCCATGCCACACCCAGTCTCTCAGTTCCTTAAGTACTGTGTTCAGATAAAAGTGACTTGGTGCCAGCAGGCTTGGATAGCTGTAAGGGACCATTCCCAGGCTTAGCTAGGGTCTGGGAGCCATCAGTCCTTTGTGTGTCAATGGTGGTTTCTATATACTCCTTTCCCAGGAGGTAGCTAGCCTCCCTGCAGAAAGGCACACGGCCAAGGTCACTTCAGCAAACACGCACATTCCAGATGACTCTTTTCTAACTTAACCCTTTTGGAGACAAGTTCTTGTTCCTTAAACTTGAAAGCATCCTGGGGCATCCTGGGACCTTGCGCTGTAAGCTTCTCATATCCACTGTTTAGGCAAGCATGGTGGCACATACCTGTAGTCCCATCACCCAAAAGGCTGTGGCAGGAGAATCTCAAGTTTGAGGCCAGCTTGGGCTATGTAGCAAGTTCAAGGATGGCTTGGATTACACAGAGAGACCCTGTCTCACACAAAAAAATTCCTCTGGGTAAAGGGACGTCAGGGGTCATAGGCCATAGCATCAGACTCGGATGAGATGACTGTCAAGAATCTAGGAATCTCCATCTATCCTTCTCTGTGACCTTGAGCAGTTTGCTTCTTTCCTGCAGGGTCTATTTCCCCATCTTGGAAAGGAGGTTGGATGCAACCCCAGCTAATTGTCCTGGCTGTACCACTCTATGTCCCAGGACTCTCCGGAACAGAACGGTCTGACCTTGGGGATACTGTCAGTGTAAGTTAGGTCCCCTTCATCGTCCCTCTCATACCCTCTCCCACACACCGTGGAGGTTTCAGCTCCTACAGAATTGGGTGCTGGGGGCAGAGTCTGGCTCCACAGTCATTTCTAAGATATTAAAGTTCCAGGCAGAAAACTCATTTGGAGCTCGTGTTTGCCCTAGGAGAAGGGGCGTCAGAGCCAAGTTTCACTCCTCAGAGGTTCATCGCTCTGGCTGGAGCCAGAATGTCTCCCAAGCCAGCAGCAGAGGGGCACTGTGCCCAGGTCTGGAAGCCCCTCCCTAGAGTTTCGCAATATGAAGGTGCTCAGTAAACAGCACAGATACAGCCTGGCACCGTCTCTCCTTCTCTATTCAATCAGTCACTGAACACTGGCTTCCACCTCCTCGGTGTCATTCAAATCTGCCAGGTTCTCCTGGTCTCTTTGCCCTGGATTCTTGGAACAGGCTCTTGACGGTGTCTGTGTCCAGCCTGGCCCCATTAACACCTGCCATGGCCTTTGGATAAAGTCTAAATTCCTGAGCATGGGAGATGCACGAAGCACTTCGCAGACTGGCTTCTGCCGCCTCTGGCATCCATGTGCCCTCAACACTCCAGCTGGACCAAAGTGCTACATTCTGGAACATTCCAGTCTCTCTCACACCTCTGAGCCTTTGCACACGCTGTGTCCCCCGCCTGGAACCCAGCGTTTTGCACCCTCCCTCTCACCATGCCGCCGCCCAGGTCTCAGCGCAGATTTCCTTCCAGGAAGGGCCAGGTGTAGGACTCAGTGCAAAATCAAAGTGTGGAGTTGATTCGAAGTGTGGAAATCATTCGAAGTTGATTAAGGGTCCAAGACAACAACAGCAAAGTGTTAAACCTGGTTTGGGGCCCTTGCGAGGGTGAACCTAGTGCGACTGCACAGGTTCACGCCCCCGTGAAGCCAACCCTGCTCCAGGAGCCATCCTGGCATGTGCACCCAGTGTCGCCTCTGTGCCCCACAGTCTGTGTGTCCCGGCGTCAACGCTGATCCCCCGCAGTGGACTGTCTGCTTGTCTCCTCCTGCGAGACTATGAGCATGAGGGGACAGGACTTGCATCTGTCTTGTTCCAGGGGCTGGATGCCCGGCATAGAGCTTGGCAGATTAGGCATTCTGTAAATATTTGTCATTCGATGCATAAACAATCTGTTCAGCAAATATTCTTTCAGAGGCTCTGATGTGTCAGGCAGGATCCTGGGTGCTCGGGCTACAGCCATGAATTTGTGGAGCTTGCATTCTGCTAAGGGAGACACAGCGCTAACATCTGAGGTTGCATCCTGGCAGAAGCAGACCCCGAGGCTGGGCCGTGAGCGCAGGAGGTCTGTTTGGAAGAACAGGAAAGGCCGATAGGGGAGTGGGGAGCTGAGATGGAGAAGGGAAAGAAGCCACACGAGGAGGTGAAACAGGGCGGGCTGTCACTGTGACAGCGGGGGCTCAAGTCCAGGGTTGATATGGGAGATAGTGACAGTTAATTTTATGTGTCAGTTTGACTGGCCTGAAGGGTGACTGCCCAGATAACTGGCAAACGTGATTTCTGGGTGTGCCCGGGAGTGCGTTTCTAGAAAAGATTAGCAATTAAATGTGTAGGCTGAGTAAAATGATCACGCTCGCCAATGTGAGTGGGCGTCTTTCAGTTCTCTGAGGGCACAGATAGAAGAAAAAGACAGCAAGGGTGACCCACTCTGTCTTAGCTTGGACATCCATCTTCTGCCCTTGGACATCCACAGTATTTATTCTCAGGCCTTTGGACTTGGAACTGTGTATTTGTCCATTTTCTGTTACTTTAATAAAATGCCTGAGGCAGCCTGTAAGGGAAAGAGGTGTATTTAGCTCACAGTTTTGGAGGCTGAAATTCCAAGAAGGGCTGGCTCCATCAGTCTGGCCTCTGTTGAGGGCCTAATGGCAGGTAGCGTCATGGCGGGAGTATGAATGGGGACAAGAGTCTTATCATAAAACGGGAAGGCAGAGAGCAATTCAGAGGTGAGACCCAGGCTTCTATAACAACTTGCTCCAGCGATCTAACAGCCTCCCAATAAGCCCCGCCTCTTAAAGGGCACACTCCACACTGAACAAGCTGCCAACACCTGAGTTTTTGAGACCAACCACATCCAAACCGCAGCAGACCGCAACATCAGCACGGGCTTTCCTGGGCTTCCAGCTTGCAGGTGACAGAGTGTCGGACTTCTCATCCTCTACGATCACATAAGCCAGTCCTCATAATAAATACTTTTCTATTCTGGCTCCATTTCCCGGATAGCACTGTCACAAGCGATGGTTCCACATGCCAGGCAAAGAAGACGGCGGTATCTGCCACCAACTCTTATTCTTCAGTGGCCAAGGGCAGCTCCCAGGACCAGCAACTCCTGGACGCTCCTGCAGCCGGGTGAAGTCGTCAGGCAGCCTCAGGTGCTGCCACGGGAAGCCGTGGCAGGGAGAGAGACGGAGAGCAGGAGGGCCGTGCAGACACTAAACAATGTCCGTTTCCCACAGGGACAAGGGACACAGGTAGCGGTGAGATGGGTCAGTGGGGCACAGCAAAGCGTGCAAGGTATGCATGAGAAGGGGTGCAGACTGCTCGACCTTGAACTGACCTCCCCACCTTGGTCTGCCCTCAGCTTCGTGTGCAGTAGCCGTTCTCCCCTTCCCCCACCCCGGCCCACCTCAAGCCCTGAGTGTGTCAATAGCGGTTTTCTTTTAGCCTTTAATTCTGGCCATAAATTACAACCTCACAGGCAGAGGGGTGAGGATCAAATTGCCACAGACACTAATTTGGTTTCTGACGAGACTTCACGGGCCTCGCCACCCTGGGGAGCTCTGCCCGCCCCAGAGAAACCGCATCTGTCTTGATTTTGCCTTGATTTGCAGCCCTGCAGAACCAGGGTGAGCTCGGCCGATGCACAAGACCGGCTTCTAATTCACTTCTGGGATGAACTGAGTCACTGATTCCCTGAGGAGCCAGCACCTGGCCCCTCTCACCGCCCCGCACAGTAAATCCTGGGAGATGAATCAGGAGTCCTTGGCTGCACATGTCACATACGCCTGACAGTTCTGTGAGTCTCTTCTCTTCCGTGATGCTGTTAGCCCCCCAAACCTCCTACAGGTCGGGCAGGAGAAATATTAACTCTTCCTTCAGACATCAGGCCGTGGGTGTTCAGCGAGTGAGACAGGGCTACTCAGTCCTGAACCCCAGTTTCCTTACACCACGACGTGTCTGTCTTCCACACACCCCTAATCTATATAAGATCTCAGAGAAGCCTCTTTTAAACTCTTTTAAATTGAAATATGTATGTTAAAGTAAAACATAAATAGCATTTATCAAGTTTCCCACAGTGGGCACACCCACATATCCAATATCCAGGTCGACAGCCAGTACATTCCCCCAGAACCTTGGTGCCACCAAACTTTGGTGCAGCCACACTGACACTGTCCATGGGGGAAATAGTTTTACCTTCAGTTGTGGCTTTTCATCATAAATTTACCCTCAAGGTAAACTTAGGGGAAAAAGAAAACTGATTTCCAGGCGGACCTCGTTTAATGATAAGAGCATGAGGCTAGGGGTGGGGAAACTGGGTTCCAGTCCTCACTTGGTTCCAAACTCACTGTGGGGTTTTGAGTAGGTCACTCTCCTCCCTGGACCTCAGTTTCCCCATCTGAAAATTCAGTGATTTCCTCAGGTCTCTCTGCTTGGAACTGGAACTGGAATTCCTCTCTGTGGACCGGAAGTGTTCAAACCCTGGGACCCCAGGTCTCTGCAGTAGCCAGTGACCTAACCACAGTCCTTCCAAACCCTACAAATGAGGCAGTGTGGTCCCTGAGGGACCGGGGCTCAGCATTTGGGTGTCCCCTGCGGAGGTTACAAAGAAGTTCATCATGGACATGGGTTACATTTAGACTGAGAACAGCTAATGCCTTTGTGGGTGGGCGGGTCCCCCACAGTCACAAATTCCTGCCACTACTAAGTACTCATGGGAGCTCTGCCAAGCTTTACATACATTTTAATTTCATCTCTCAGCAGTCTAATGAGTAGGTGTTAAACTCATCTCCAATACAGAGTCCACCAAAACGTGTACACACTTCAGGGAAAGAAAAACTTGTATAAATATTTTAATTCTAAATTTATTGAGACACCATGAGATTAATACAACTTAGCTTTGGCCTCTACAATTAAAAGAGGTGCTCAAAATTGTGGCTATTAGCTTCCAGACATTTATTATTTTTCTTTTCCCGAAGTCTGTATACATTTTTTTTGATGGACTCTGTATGTGCCAGGGATGCATTTGGCTGCAAATAAAAGACGGCCTTCTTTCAAACAGACCATTTAACCATATCATACAATTGGTCCTACACTGTTGCAACAGCTCAAGGCAGTCATCTATGACCAGATTCTTTTCTGTTCAACCACCTTTGTCTGTCATGGCCAAATGCAGATGGCCCCATCAAGAGCTGGTGTCTATTTTCCTGCTTCTAAAATTTGGGGTCCCTATGTGAGCACTGATCAGTAGAATGCAAGGGAAGTGAAAGTGGAGAGCTCTCAGGCCTTGGGAGACCTTACCTTCATGCCTGTGCTCTTGAAATGCAGCTGCATGTACGCAAGCCTGTGCTAACCTCCACTTATGGGGAGAGAGACTTAATCTTCCTGTGGGGTGGTGCACACGGAAAAATGATCCCAACAGGGCCAGTGAGATGGCTCAGCAGCGTAAGTGATTGCCTGGCAAGCACGAGGGCCTGAGTTCGACACCCGGATCCCACATACGAAAAAAGTGCCGGTGACATCACTCAGCGTTACGGGCGCCTGCTGGCACACAAGGTCCTGAGGTCGATCCCTGGTACCCACAAAAAAAAAAAAAAAAATGATCCCAGCAATGCTTGTGGGACAGATGAGCCAGCCCAGCTGAGCCCAACTCAAATTTCTGACCTGCGTAATCCTGAGCAATATGCGATTGTTATCTTAAGCCACTATGTTTTGGGATGTTTTGTCAGCAAAATCTAACTGATACAGCTGTGTTGGCTCCTTGTCCTTAGGTTTGTCATCAGTCTTATGGTCGTAAAATAGCTGCTATAGTTTCATAAAACCAAAGCCAAGGCAGTAAGAATGGGAATAGTCAAAAAGAGAACTATTTTCTCCCAATGCTTTTCTTTTTATCAGAAATGAAAATCTTAAGAGCCTCATGCTCGCCAGATATCCATTAGGACAGGGCCTTAAACTCACTCCTTGCCAGTCATTGGCAAAGGAACATAGCACCATGGTAAGTATTATGACTTGTGACTTACTATGAGAAGGGGGCCCTACCCTTGAGTATATTGTGGCCCAAACAACCTGGGGCTCCATTAGTGAACAGGAAGGGGGTGGGAACGGTGTTGGATGGGTGGCAAACAGCTTCTGCTATACCCATTTTATATACAGAGGAGACTGAGGCTCAGAGAGTTACTGTAAGTTAAACAAGGTCACACCATCGATGCATAGCAGGGTCAGAAACCAATCCAGGACTTTCTGACTTTAAGGCTTGGTTTCTTAATCACCAGCGCCGAGTGGAGGACAATGGCCCCAGCAGGATTCTCTAAGGGCTGATCTGAGGGTTTCTTACTATGCTTGCTCCATGCTGCCCTGGGTCCTATGAAGTCACCTCAGGGCCACCATGAGCATAGCTAGCCTGATCTGCCATGCGTGTTGAAGACTCTGGAATTATTGTTTGGAAAATAGACCACGGGCCTAGAAAGAGATTGAAAACCACCCCTCTAGGTCTAGGCCAACCCCTCTGTGTGGCAGCTGAGAGCCTGAGGGAATGAACCAAAGTCACCCGTCAGTCCATCAAGTGGCCCCTGGCAGGCATGCTTGGTGCCCTTAAATGGAACTCATGGTTTACAATGATGTGTTTGTGTGATTATTTGATTATCTGCATCCCTTACCAGACTGCGAATCCAAGAGAAGAGGAACCATCCTGCTGGCTTCTCCAGGCCTCGATTCTCACAGTGTCTGGCACGTGGTCGGCCCTTCAGCAGCATTGTGTTTGTGCTGCATGACTCAGTAGCTGAGGCAGGATTAGAACCCACATCTTTGGTTTCCACACTCTTTCCTTTGAGGAAGAATTAGTATGCAGTGTACTGAATGGGACTAGAAAGGCTAAGATGTTCTTAGATGTTGGCTACCAATGGAGGCCGAGCCAAATACTCCACATCAATTAGTCCTAATGAAGGGCTTAGTAAGAGAGGGAGGAAAGTTCGTGCTTCTGGAGAGGTTTGGACGGCACAGATAAGAGGTGAGCACTTTACCAGGAGTCTGAAGCCCCAAGTCCTGACTGGACACATGCTGGGCTCCTGTGTCACCATCACAAAGTTCTTTAAATACTCCAAGACTCAAGTATAAGATGGAGGAATGACCCAGCACTTCAGGAGGCTGAGGCGGGATGATTGTCAGTTTGCGCTCAATCTGAGCAATTTAGTGAGTTAACGAGACCCTGTCTCAAAATAAAAAAGGAGTGGGAATGTAGCTTAATGGGAAGGCCCTGGGTTCAATCCCCAGCACCGGGAGAAAAAAACAAATAGAACGCAGTGGGTCACATTGTTTCTAACCATCCCCATTTTATCAGAGAATGACAAAAGTGATAGCCAGCATTGCCTGAGCGCCACACACTGTACCAGGAACAATGCTCAGGCCACCTGCTTCAGTCCTCCTCAAAACACTCTCAAGAGCCACATTTCCCAAATAACAAAGACTCCAAGAGGACCCCTGACCTGTTCTGGTCTCCAGTGTGGCCGTAGCAGATCTGGGATTTGAGCCCAGGACTGTCTGACCCAGCTGTACGGTGTTCTCTGTCTTTCTTCCAGGAGCCTACGTCCTACCCAGGGTAGAAGCAGAAAATAGATGTGGTAGCTTTGAGGTCCCTGTCACCTGAATGGGTCTGATTTCTGGGGTGAAGCTTCCTTAGGGGACATCCCAGCCTCAAGGGCACAGTCAGCCACAGGACATAATGGGAAGCATGACCTGAACACAAAGATGCATCTTGCACTGAGCTGTGTCCCCTCCCCTTAGAGAACTCACAGTCTCCGCGAAATATACAAGGCTGTTTGCAAGTGAAGATGAGGTCCTGCAGGAGTGGGGGCTCCGAGAAGGTCTTAGTAATCCAGGAGAGCTTCAGGAAGAGGCAGCTCCAAGACTGAGCTTGAAGGATTATACACTGGTTAATTTCAGAGAGCAGATTGCTTTGGCTAATTTACACAAAGGATTTCACCCTGGAGTAGTGTCTTACAAGACAGCCAGAGGAGTTGAAGAAACCGCCCCAAGGCTTATCTTGCAGAAACAGCTCCAAAAGCCACACAGCAGAACCAGGTGACCCCATGAATTATTGCCCCTGCCATGATCAGGAAGCTGCCTGCTGAGAGGAGAAGCAACGGATCCGCTCGCTGGCTCCAGCACATCACTGGGACCCACGTGGGCATGTCTCATGACTTTCTCCTCTCACCACTTAACTCGGCTCTACACATCTGGCTCCATCTGGTTAGTAGATATAAATTGCATCCATCACCCTGGCTGCATGAAAGTCTGGAAAATACGGTTTTAGGAACACGGTTTCCAGGTTTAGTTCTGTACTGTTCCTCTGCAGTACAGAAAGACACAGTGGAAGAAGCCTCCACTTGATATTGGTCAAAGTCACCAAGGAAACCACTTGGATCTGTAAAATTCTTTGCAGAAGTTTCTCAGTGTTTTTAATAGATAAAGCACTATGCAGATTTTCCATTTCACCTTGTGTCAGTTTTGGTAAACTGTATTTTCCAAAGAATTGGTTAATTCCATAATATATAATATATTGCTCACTTGTTAACTGGTCTAGATTGTAATGAAGCCAGTCCACTGTGTCCACTGCGTACCAGTAAACTTTGTGCCCCCCCAAGCTGTGAGGATCACAGTGAGGCCATCTGCCCGGATGTTGGAAAAGTACAGAGGAATACCAGGGGTGGTGGGGAAAAAAAATAGATGTAGCTCAGGGCTAAGGCCTTGTGTTCAATTCCTAGTAAAACACACACACACACACGCACGCACATGCATGCATGCACGTACACATACACAGAGAGTTCCGAAGAGTAAAGGGACAGGCAAGAGGCATCTCCGTATCTCTGTGCTAGGGTCAACGCCAGCTCTTTAGGAAGGGGGTGGAAGATCCCAGGTCTGTCCCCCCATAGCTGCAAAAGCTGATGTGTCTTACATTTGGGGGCTTTGGTTCCTGAGTATGGAGGTTGCCTTTGGGGATGCCCTGCCTAACTTTCTCTGGAAAGAGACCAGCTGCCATAGAGTAGGCTCTAGGCTATCCTGGTTAAGCACTGTGACCCCATCCCACCCCCTGCATTCAACTGGATCAAGAATAGATTTTTTTTTGAGACAGGGTCTCACTATGTAGTCTAGGCTAGCCTTGAACTTGAGGTGATCCTCCTGCCTCAGCCTCCTGAGTGCTGAGATTACAGGCATGTACCACCATGCCCAGCAAGAATAGAATCCTGGTCCCACCTAAACCTACTTTTTTTCCTGGGAATATTGATTTGAGACTAACAGCTCCTCTTGAATGGAAGAGCTGTAAAAGCCTTACGACTCTTGGTGGCTGTATTAGTCAGTGTTTTGCAAGGGAATAGATTTAATGTAGGACACAAATCTATAAGATTATCTTACAATAGTCACTCACCAGGTCAAATGTAGAAGAGCACAAGCGATATGTCAGTGCACTAGAGATCCAAAGAATCCAACCAGAGGCCTGGAGCCCACAGGAATGTCTTATGCAAGTTCGTATCAGAAGGGAATCCTGGATGGGAGACCTACGGGTCTGCACCAGAAAGCCCAGGGGCAGGTGCTAGAGGCTGGCGAACCTGCACCAAAAGGCCGGAGGATCTGCATCAGAGGCTGGGGGATCCGCACTGGAGCCAGGAAGTGACGCTCAAGACGGAAGTGGAGACCAGACCCGCCCCCCAACAGCTGCCATCCCTGGCAATAGTGAGGACCTGAGCTCCTCCTACAAGACCAGTGGAGCTCCCTCGAGGAACGAAAACAGCCAAGCCTCACCAGGAAAATCAGAGTGAAATCCTCCCCTCCTGCTCTCCTTTTATGCCTTTCCGACAATAATCCTCAGGCGGGTCTTCCATGCCCAGAAACACTCTGACTCAATTCATTCGGGCATTTCCACTCAAGTTGACCATTAATTAATCCACCACAGTGGCCATGGCAGAGAAGAGAAAGCCAGTTTGCACTGAAGGAAGAGGGTAGCAGAATACAGCAAGCGACAGAAAGAACATCTGTTGAAAGCCTTCTAGTCCCATATGGGCTCTACCTTTGTCCTTGGAGCTCCAGGAGAAAGCTCTGCATTGGTATATCTGTATTTACCTCTCCATGTATCTCTTCATATATTCTTATACATACTGGGTAGTGGCAAACGTGGGGGATGGTGGCTCTGTGCTTTGTAGCCAAGGATCCTAACTACGGTAATAGGATTCTTTGAGACAAAGGGTTGCAACACAAAGGTGTATGGACCCAAATGTGGGTCCCGTGAGGACTTGCTCCTGCCTGCCTCAAGATTAGCAGAAAATCCAGTGAGATGCAAACACAGAAGTTGGGAGGTTACCCAGATATCCCTACTCACTTACGTATGCTCTTTGCACGTGAACAGGGGCAGGACAGCGCCCTGCACAGGCTCACCCAGGCTTCCCTGCATGTAAGAAGCTTATGACAGGAGGCTGATAGGACTTCATGGTTGGCCCAGCTCTGTCCCCAGTACGGATTCAGAGAATCTAGTGGGAGGCGTGGAAGCATGGTTGTACTCCTCTCTCAAGCTACTCAGGACTAAATAGCTTCGAATCAGCATACGCCCCATTCCCCAGCAAATGCCCAAATTCAAGAATAAATCGAGACCTCTGACCACTCCGTAACTAAGTGCTGTGCTCGGAACACAGGTAAGATTACGTTGTGCCAGTGTCGGGCATCAGAATTTCTCTGATGGAGAGAAGGAACAGGGAGCTTTGTTTGGAAAAATGCCTTGACAAATCACTAAGGGAAGACGGGCTCAAGTGTTGGTAAGAGTCAGAACCAAAGAGAAAAGCCAGCTGCTCTGCTGAGCTGCTTGTTGGACTGAGTTTTTGCTTTCCAGGAGGGCGAGAGAAGAAAGCAGAGACGGAAAGGGAAGAAGGAGCAGCGGGCTTGCGCACCTGGGCTGCGGGGCGAAGGGCCTGGACGGAGCCTGGTGTGGGGCAGGGTGGACCCTGAGGAGCAGCGTCGGGCAGCGCACTTGATGTCGCTTGCAGAATGGGGCAGCACGCAGCTCCCCCGACTCCCGTGCTTTGAAAGCTGCCATGTCCTCGAATGTTTCGCGTGGATTCGTTCTCTTTCCTCTGGCTGGGGGTGGTGGAAGTGGTGGAGCAGACGGAGCAGAATGGGGGACATTTGGAGGAATTTAGGGTGCAGCAGAAACTGCATCTGTGAAACAGTGCCCAAAGCTGGGATCGGCACTGGGATTGGCACTGGGATTGGCATCATCTACCCATGACCTAATCTGGCAAGTCACGGATACTTAAGGACGTATTTAACAGGGACTGGGGACAAGGGTTCTAGTCAACTTCGTTTAAATCTCAAAAGGCAAGGAGGCGCCAGGTAACATAGGGGTTGGATTAAAATACAAAAAATTATAACCTCAGCACTGAGCTCAAGCACAGAAACAGCAGCTGCTGAAGAAGGCTGGGGTTGAACACCCAGGAAAACCGTGCCCAGATTCACGACACGAATCACAATTGATGAGAGAAAATCGCAAGTGTCCCATTCCCCTCTTTCTCAGTTAAGCATGGCCTTGTTACTCATTTCTGACTGAGACCTAAACAAAAGTCTGCCAAGGTGGGTGTAGGGTGAGAGTGAGGGTTCTAGAAGCTTTTGATTTTACCTTCTGTCTTGAACACAGACACGATGGTTGGTGTAGTGGCAACCATCATATTGCCATGAGGGAAATGCCAAGAGAATCAGTCATGTGTCCTAATATACTTGAGCTGCTGAACCTACACCAGCAGCCATCTGCCTCTGACCTTGCTACATGAGTTAAAGAAACCCCTATTGGTTTATAGCCACTGTAGTCAGGCTTTCTGTTTCTTGTATTGAACATATTTCTAACTAGTACAGAGGTTGATGAAGGAAACTGCTCCCCAAATGATTTGGTTATTCTCTTGTTTGAGAATTAAAGACAAATCCAAAGGACAATTTAATCAGTTGCCTGAAACCACAGGCTCGGCTCCAGCCTCGGTAGGCAGCAGGAGAGAACCGCCAAATCTCATTGCGGAAAGCACAGAGCAGCCCTTCGGTGAAGCATCAGAGTTAATGGCTCGCTTCCGTCTCATTCCCCGCAAAGCCCAGCAGCAAAACGAAGCTGGTGATGGATGCCGGCACCGCAGCTGTGAGCGGCTGTGATCTTAGTCCCTTCATCACCGCGGCTTCCAGAACCCACTGGGGAAATGAGTGATCAAAGGCATTTACAGGCCACAGAAATCCACCAAGAGCCGGTAACTATCGTCCTCACTTTATACGTGAAGTAACAGACAAGCTGAGCATTGTAAGGGCTTTGTTTGTGTTTAAGTTAATCAATTCACTCATGAAATATTTATTGAGTATCTACTTTGTGCTGTGCTGTGAGCAGGGTGTTAGTGAGATGCTCGACTCTAGCGAGGCCAATAAGCCATGGCACAAACAGCTACGACATAAACCAAGGGGCTCCGGGAGTCCTGCAGGAGAGCGCCCCGGGGTGCGGGTGAGGGAGGGCGCTCTGGTGCTGCGTGGCTCGCGGGTGGGAGGGAGCGGCTCAGCGCAGCTGCTCGGTTCTGTGACTGGGTACACGGAAATAAAAAGAGGAAGAGGGCAGGGGCTCCGATTCCGGTCAGTCCTTACCGCCGGGCACGTGCTAAGCGAAGACACTTGCTTGGCACCAGCAGTGTTCAGAGCACCTTAGGGATGCGGAGAGGAGCTGGTGCCATTTTCAGAAGAGACCCAGAGAGCAGTGTGGTCCAGGGGCCATCGCCAGCGAGCGCTGCCAGGATTTGAACCCAAACCCAGGCTCAGCCCTCTGAACTCCACCGACCTCTTCTACCAGCCAGGACACATCTAGAAAATCCAAGTACAGCTGCCTCGAACAGCAGAGGGGCGTGCAGGGCCAGGCAACCAGCACGTCCACACGCGGGTTCCGGCGCGGGCCAGCTCCTGCAGCTCCAGCGATGCCACCCAGGGCCCCGGGGCTTCTGTCTCAGCGCTGTCTTGTGAAGCGTCTTCCTCTGGCCCATATTTGCTCCGTCACGAATTGGCCCGGGTTCTCTGTGCAGGCAGCGGTGCCACTGTCCTGGACCTCACAGAGTCCCCACCCCGGCTCAGGGAAGGGGGAGAGGGTGTGCTCCGCGAGCCCTTGGAGGAGGGGGAAGGCAGCTTCTCCCTTCCGGAAATCCCGGCAAACATTTACAGCTCTCCTTGGCTCTGGTGGAAAAGGCGTCCACTCCTGAAACATCAGTGTGTCCCTGGCAAGGACCCTTACACGCAGAAAAGATCTTTTTTATTACTTTAGATTTTAAATTTAATATCAAGTGCATTAAGGTTAGAAATGAAAAACTTAGTCTGTTCAACATTAAAGTTCAACTTATAAATCTTGCAATTCTACCTCTAGATCCAGCAAACTTTCATAGTCAAGGTTAAAAGGCCTTTGCAATTAACTTAAACACTTTAAACTGCATTAATAAAGTTAATACAGTTGCTTTCCTTTTTAGGTACTTTAATTATCTAACTAATAAACAAAACCTTTTAAACACTTAAATAATGCTTGCAACATGGTGACTCTCGAGCCTTCTTAAATGTTCCAAATCAGTTTACAAACTTAACGAGAATCACTTTCACTTTTTAATGCAAAATCATAAATCTAAATCCACTACTCAATATGCAGTTTAATTGGGATTATAAGTTAATCTTTTCCAATATGTCAAATAACCTTAAACATTACACATATTTTTAAAATACGATATATATACAAATTATCCTTTAGCCAAACACAAAAAAAAAAAATCAGGGCCGGTGAGATGGCTCAGCGGCGTAAGCGCCTGCCTTGCAAGCGCGAAGGTCCGAGTTTGACTCTCAGGGCCGGTGATATCGCTCAGCGGCACGGGCGCCTGTTGGCGCGCGAGGTCCTGAGGTCGTTCCCCCGGTACCCACAAAAAAAAAAAAAAAAAAAATCAAATTGTGGTTATTACTTATTCACTGTTTCTATTAAAAATGTTAAAACTTCTGGGTTTAAGCCAGGCATGACGGTGTATGCCTATAATCCCAGCACTCAGGAGGCTGAGGCAGGAGGAGTGTCAGGAGTTCAAGGCCAGACTGGGATACATAGAGAGTTCAAGGTCAACCTGAACTACGAAGTGAGACCCTGCCTCAAAAAACCAAAAGCAAAACAAAGCAAAAAGAAACCACAAAAAAAAAAAAAAAAAATCTGGGGTTAAAAGACTTCCCTACCTTGAAAACGTCATCCTTACTAAGATGGCACCTTATCGCAAAGTAAAAGGTACAGGTGGGCTTGTGAAAGGCTGGGATGCAGCCAAGCAGCATTCAGGCCTGAGCTGCTGAATAGACAGGCTGAAACCTACTTGTCATTACGACCCCATAAGTTCCAGGGAGTTGAGGCAGGGCAGTAACGAAGGGGAAGGAGAAGTGCTTCGATTGCATGGGATGTTGGGGACCATCCCAAGGACCCTGAGCCTGAATAAGAACAGAACCTTGGGAGAGTTTCGAGCAGAGAAGTGGTATTCTTACCTATGAACGGACATGAGAGTCAGTTTTCACCAAGGCATTGTGAGAGGAAGTCTGCCTGAGGGCTTCTAAGTAGGGTTTGATCTTAAACAGAACTACAGCATACATCTTTTAATTTTATTCTAGATTTTGTCCCATGAAGATATGATGCTTGGAGCCTTGACAGTTACTTTGTGACTATGAGGAAGTTCGAGGACAACAATCTGACATTAAATGTGGTAAAGATGGAACTCTTAAAAACAACTTTATTGAGTTATAATTTGCATATCATATAATTAACCATTTAAATTCGGTATTTTTAAGTATATTCTCCAGAGTTGTACAACCATTACCCCATTAATTTTAGGATATTTTCTTTCTTCCTTTTTTTTTTTTTACACATGTCCAGTTTATTTCGCTTGTGAGTATTTTCTCGAGTTGCATCCATTTACCTATAAAAGTCTCCAGTTTATCCTTCTTTATGGCTGAGTAGTACTCCATTGTATAAAAGTACCACATCTTTTTTATCCATTCCTCAGTTGATGGGCATTTGGGTTGTTTCCAGGATCTGGCTATTACAAATTGTGCTGCTAGGATATTTTCATCATCAAAGAAATAAACACTTTACCTATGAGCAGTCATAGACTATTTCCTTTCAACTTCTCCACCTCTAGGCAGCCAATAAATTATTTTCTGCTTTCATAGATCTGCCTTTTCTGGATCTTTTGTGTAGTAGAAGCAAACCAATCATGTGGTCTTATATGGCTGACTTCTTTCACTTAGCATAAGGTTTTCAAGATTCATCCAAGTTGATGCCTGTATCATTATTTCATTTCTTTTTTAGTGCTAAATAATATTCCACTGTATGAGTGTACCATATCTTATTCATCCATTTGTCAGTTGATGGACCGTTAGGTTGCTTCCACTTTTTGGCTATTATAAAGAACACTGCTATGATTATTCATGCATAATTTTTTGTGTAGACATATATATTCATTTCCTTCAGGTATTTGCCTATAAGTAGAATTTCTGGGTCATCAGGTACCTTTGTGTTTTAACATTTTGTGGAATTGCCATATTATTTCCCAAAGTCATGGCATCATGAGGGTACAAATCTCACCAGTACTTGACAATATTCATAATCCATCTATTATATTGTAGACGACTAGTGTGCATGAAGTGGTATTGCATAGTTTTGATTTGCATTTTTCTAATGGTTAATGATGGTAAGCACCTTCTCACAGACTATTGGTCATTTGTGCCTCCTTTAGAGAAGTGTACATTCATATATATCCTTTGTCCAGTTTTAATTTGGGTTGTCTTCTTTTTATTGAATTGTAAAAGTTGTTTCTATATTTTGGATACTAGTCATTTATCAGATATATGATTTGCAAATATTTTCTTCCCTTCTCTGGGCTGTATTTTCACTTTATTAGTAGAATTCCCCAATGCATAAAAGTTGCTTTTTTTTGGGTGGGGGACCAGGAATCGAACTCAGGACCTTACGCTTGCCAGGCAGGCGCCATGCCGCTGAGCTATATCCATGGCCCGAGAGTTGCTATTTTTAGAGAAGTCCAGTTTATCCACTTTTTCCTTTGTCCCTTACACTTTTAATATCATATGAAAGAAGTCTTTGCCTAACCTTGGGCCAAAAAGATTTACTTCTATATTTTTTTCTAAGAGTTTTATACTTCAAGCTCTTACTCTTAGGTCTGTTATCCATTTTAAGTTAATTTTGGTGAATGATGAGAGAATGTATGATTTTCTCTGTGGTTTTTTTTTTTTTTTCTTCTTCTTCTTTTTCTTCTTCTTCTTCTTCTTCTTCTTTTTCTTTTTTTTTTTTTTCTTTTTTGAGTCAGGGTCTCACTATGTAGTGCAGGCTGGCCTTGAACTCACTTACGTAGCCCAGGCTGTCCTCAAACTCACAGTGATCCCCCTGCCCCAGCCTCCTGAGTGTTTGTATTACAGGCGTGTGCCACCATGCTCAGCTGTATCATTTGTTGAAAAGACATTTTTCCTCCAATAAATTGCCGAGGGACAACTGTTGAATGCCACTTGATAATAAATATAAGGTGTTATTTCTGAATTCTCCAGCTTATTTCACTGATCTACCTATGTACTCTTATGCAAGTACTACAGTGTCTTAGTTACTGTATTTTTTTTATTAAGTTTTGAAATCAAGAAGTGTGTGGGTTTTTTAATTTACTGTAGTTTATTTATTTTTTTATTAAGTTTTGAAATCAAGAAGTGTGTGGGTTTTCTAAATTTAGTTGTTTCTTTCTTTTTTTTTTTCTTTATTCCCAAGATTGCTTTGAGTATTCTGGAACTTTCGTATTTCCATATGGATTTTAGGATTATCTTTTCGATTTCTGCAAGAGGCAACTTTTATTTAATAATAAACATTGAGTTTATAGACTAATTTAATGATTGTTTTCACCTTAACAATATTCTTTTAATTAATCAATACATAATGTCATTCTACTTATATAAGATTTCAGAATTATTTTCTAAGTTGTTTTTTTTTTTTAAATAAGAGTCTTGTCATACTATGCTGCCCAGGTGGGCTTCAAATTCATGATCCTTCTACATCAACTTTCTGAGTATGTGCGTGTCTGTGTACCTGGCTATTTCTAAGTATTTTACTCTATTTTGATGCTGCTGTAAATAGAATTGTAAATATTTTCTGACTTTTATTTTTAGATTATTCATTGATGGTATCATATATGGAAATATAATTGATTTTTGTATATTTCCCTTGTATCGAAAAAACTTCTGATTTGTTGGAATAGTTTGTGTGGATTTCTTGGAATTTTCTATATATGAATTATGTGCAAATAGAGTTTTATTTCCTCTTCAATATAAATATCTTCATTTCTTTTTCTTATCCAGTTATAATCTGGGTGTAATTACTCCAGAAGTGGTTAATAGAAGTGTCAAAATGGACATTATTTACTTGTTCTTGATTTTATGTGGAAAGTATTCAGTCTTTCATCATTTTATATGATGAGAAGTGTGGTTACCTCATAGACGCCCTTATAAGTTTGAGGAAATTCCCTTTACTTCCTAACTTTTGATCGTATTTCTAATTACAAGGAGGTGTCATATTTTCCCAAATGCTTTTCTGCTTCTCTTGAGATGATCTTGGTACTTTCTGTTTTTTTGTTTTATGAATATTGTATACATGAATTGATTTTTGGATGCTTAATCAGCCTCACATTCCTGAGATAAATCTCACTTAATCATAGTTATAATACTTCCTACATATTGCTAGATTTGGTTTCTAGGAATTTTGTTGAGGATTATGGCATCTATATTTGTGAGGAATATTGGTCAGTAGTTTTGTTGTAATGTCTTTGCCTGATGTAATTATCAGTAATACTGGCATAGGGACAGGGAAGGAATAGAATAAGGGCCTCAGTAGATTTTCTAGCAAATCCTGCCAAGAAGGAGTTAAAACTTCACTAGAGGAATTCCTTTGGAAGCAATTAAAAAGAACTCACATCCAAGGCCTGAGGGATAGCTATGGAAGCACAGAGGAAGCCAGGTGCTCTATAGCTGCCCCTCCCCCCCACAATAAAATGCAAAGGAGACAAAGGGGAGGGGCTACCTATCTTCTTTAATGTCTATTTTATTCCTCTCACTCTAGGGTCGCCATGTTGCTGTACTAGATCCACACACATCCCCTTACTTAATCAGTAACTCAACCTTGTATGTAAGGCTCCTCCCAACCAACTTACAAATCCCAGAGCAAACCAGTGGGAAAACGTCAAACGAAGCCCACCTAGGAATGTGCATGTAGGCGACAGTGCCCAGGCCGGGTCCTGTAGCCCATGGTGCATCTGTGACAGTCTGGAGAACCAATCAGGTTGTGACAAGTTCCAGGGAGGAAGAGCCCCCCAAAAATGATAAAAGATACCAGGGACAAAGGACCCGCAGAAATCCACCTTTCCAGAAGTCCCTGCCACTGCTTCAGGGCAGCTTTCTGGCTTTTGCTTTTTCCTCCTTACAAATAAAGTGTCTTCCCTTTTCTTAAAAAACTTCTTCCCTTTAATTCATTGCTGTCGCTGGGTTTATCGTCCCAGTTGTCGCCTCTCCCAGCAGAGCAGAGGTGAACGCCCACAGCTCGACACTTGCCTCATAGAATGAATTGGGAAGTGTTCTTGTTTTTAGAAGATTTCATGAAAATTTGATGTTAATTCTTCTTTAAATATTTGGTAGAATTCTCCTATCACCTAAACTTTTTATTATAAGAAATATTTTGATTACTAATTCAATATCTTTACTTGTTATATAGATCTATTGATATTTTCTATTTCTCTAAAGACTTATTTGCTTGTTGTTTCTTTCTAAGAATGTACATTTCAGGCTGATGAGACGGCTCAGCAGCATAAGAGCCTGCCTTACAAGTGCGAGGGCCCGAGTTCGACTCCCGGTACCCACATATGAAAAAAGGGCCGGTGAGATCGCTCAGAGGCACAGGTGCCTGCTGGTGCATGAGGTCCTGAGTTTGACCCCTGGTACCCACCAAAAAAAAATGTACATTTCATCTATTTTTACCTAATTTATTGGTATTTAATTAATAATATTCCTAATATTTTTAAAAATTTGTAATGTTGGTAGTGATGGCTCTTCTTTTATGTCTCATTTTAGTAATAAATCTTCTTTTTTTCTTGGTCAAAAATGCTTTTCAGGGCCGATGATACAGCTCAGCGGCATAACCACCTGCCTGGCAAGCGCAAGGTCCTGAGTTCGACTCCTGGTACCCAAGTAAAAAAAAGTGTTTTTCAAAGGGCCAGGGGTATAGCTTAGCAGCTCAACACCTGCCTGGCAAGTGCAAGGCCCTGAGTTTGACTCCCAGTACAAAAAAAAAAAGTGGTTTTCAATTCTTCTGATCTTTCAGTGAACCAATTTTGGTTTTATTTTTTGTATTGTCTTTCTGTCTTTATTTCATTCCTTTCTACTCTAGTATTATTATTTTTTCACTTTGGTTTTTTTGTTTAGTTTGTTCATTTTGTTTGTTTTCTAAACATGAAACACGGGGTTAATTTGAGATATTTTTTCCTTCTGAATACAAATATTTGCGGCTACAAATTTCCTCCGAGTGCTGCTTTAGCTGCACTTCTTGAGTTTTTTTGTCGTTTCGTTTTCATTAACCTCAGCGTTCTCTAGTTTCACCGGCGAGTTCCTGTTTGGCATATTGCTCATTTAGGTGGATGCTGTTTCGTTTCCGCACATTCGTACAATTCTTTGCATGTCTCACAATTTCTTACAGTAGACAGGTTAGGTAATAAATTATAGTAACTCTGGATGCTTATCCTCACCCATCTCCAGGCTCGTTTGCTAGTTCAATGGGTCAGTGCCTTTGCTGGAATATTTCCAGAAAATCTATTTCCTCCACAAGGCGTGGCCTCCGATACTTCTCAGAAATCCCAGCCTTTGGCCTGAACACGGACATCCTGGGATGCCAGTGGCTTTAGCTGGGATTCTCTGTGACCCCTTTTTCCTTTACCTCTCTGTTAAGCTGTCTGCTTTTGTTGCTATCACATCTAGCTGTCAGCCTCCACTAACTGGTGGCGGATTGCTTTATCGTTTTCCACAGCGCTGCTAAGTCATAAATTGTACCACCGTTGACTCTGAGAAGTTTGAATCCCTTTGCAGTCATTTTTGTCTCTCAGGCCAATCTTTGGATCTTGTTCTGACCCCCAGTGGGCTCGTCTTAGCTTTTCCCCCATTCTCTCTGTTAAACTACTGGGTGGCCTAAGCTTTAGCTCCTTGATTTCAAGGACCTACCAATCTCCTCATAATTGCTCATCACCAAAACACCCACTATTTTCGAGAGCACCATTAGTTTTGAACTTCCTCACATTTTGTTCACAGCAAAACCAGTTCGCCTGAGGGACAGCTTTGGAGCCTCTGTTCTTAAGGCCTCCCTTTCCTCTAGGCAACATATCTGTACCACTGCTCCACACCTGGGGTGGAGATAACGATCTGCTCCTTGCAGTGACATCCCTGTTTGACAGCTAGTGTCCTGTTTGGGGCAGTTTGCAGTTTCTCCATCTGGAAAGGTGACGTCAAGTAAGACCTAGCTGAAAAGGCGTTCGACCTCAACACCTCTAACACCACAGTGCTACCCTTTTCTGTTTACTGGCGTATCTCTTCCATGCGACTATGATCTCTTTAAGTGTATGAAAAATTAGTGAATAAATAGATAACCATTGCCAAGGTAACTTAATTACATCCTTTAGTCTCCACAAACTTCTTGGACATATTTGGCAATTTTTCATCAAGAACTGATCTACTCAGCCGGTCCTATCTATCTGGAGATGTCTGATAATGTAGGGTTTAGCTAGAGTTTGAATTTTGTTTCTATTGCTTTGCCTAAGAACTTTGGGACTATGACTTTACCTCCTCTGAATTTCAGTTTTTATCTTCTCAGTGGGGCAAACACAACAGTCCCATTAAATTTTATAATAATAGGGCCAGTGAGATAGCTCAGCGGCATAAGCGCCTGCCTGGCAAGCGCAAGGTCCTGAGTTCGACTCCCGGAACCCACATACAAGAAAAGGGCCGGTGATATCGCTCAGTGACATGGACACCTGCTGGTGCACAAGGTCCTGAGGTCGACCCCTGGTACCCACAAAAAAATAAAGTAAAATAAATAAATTTTATAATAATAATAACTAACATGACTTATTGTACACTGAATCAGAAGTGACTCTAAAATTCTGCATATATTAGCTGCTTTAATCCCGTTGTTCACACAATCATTATACCCCATCTCGCAGATAAGAAAACTGAGGAACAGAGAAATTAAGTGATTTCACTAAGGGCACACAGTAAGCAGTAAAGCCGAGATTTGAACCTATGTCGTTCATCTCCAGGCTCCTTTCCCACTCTTTATAATATGTGTATTTATGGCTTTTCGAGGGCTAGATATTCATTCAGAATGGTTTGCCACAAAGATCTTTTTAAAACAAAAGTATGATCGTGTCCCCCCACCACTCCTGATCGGTTTAAAATGCCTCAACAGTTCTGCTCTACCCTTCAAATTAGGGCAAAATCCCCTCCTACGATATCTAAACCCCTCCTGCACCCCGCTCTCTCGGATAGGCCCCCCGCTCACCTCTCTCCCTGCTCCAGCCGCTCTACCCCTTTCTGCTCCCTCACACCACCAGCTTCTTTATCCTGCCACAGGACCTTTCCACACGCTGTGACCTTGTGGACAGTGTGCCCTCCCATCATCTTGCCTCCTCTTTACCCCTTAACTCCTGCTCACTCTGCTTCCTCGGGCAGCTCTTCCCACCACCTTAGGCTAGATCAGGGCTTTCCTTTAGAGGGAACTGGGGTCGGCGGGACCTTTCCTTGGTGCCTTCGCATCTGCTTTGTGTGATTGCTTGGTAGTATTTGAACTGTAAGCTCCAGGATGTCGAGAGCACTGCTTGTTCTGCCTGATTGTATCCCTAGTGCCTAAGCACAGCCTTGAACCTAGTAGGGGCCACTTAACTTTTCGGAATATGAATGAATGAGTGAATGAATGAATGATGAGTGACAGCTTCTAACCTTAGTCTGTAGCCCCAGGCCTTATCTTTGGCCCAAGGAAAAGAATCCAAAATAACTTGCCCAATACGGCTTTTGCTTCAGCCACATATATCATGAAGACCTCATTCATTCAACAAAGATTTATACCGCCTGGCATGGTTCTAGCAGCTGGGGCTTCACTGATGAACAAAAAAAGACTTTATCTTCATGAAACTTATATTCTGGTTATATCATAAACAGATGAACAGGTTGATGGGGGGTGGGTGAGCACCTTAGCCAGAGTAGCCAGGGAACCCCCCGATGTGGCATCTGAACAGACACCTGCACACGATGGCAGGACAGGCCCACGCAAAGACCTGGGGAAGAGCACCAAGAGCAAGGGACGTGCTGGGTGAAGGCCCAGCGGAGATGGAGGGGCGCAAGATGGCCCTGGGGCTGGAGCAGTGAGTGAATCAGGGGGCTGCTTAGGGTACGAGAGAGAAAGTGAGGGAATCACACTCTAGCCCCGGACAGCCAGGGAGTTGACAGCTGCACACCTGTGTCGCTGCACTTGAAATGGCCTGGATCATCCCTCTGAAGCCTTCCCAGAAGCCTGTGCTGGGAGACAATGGAGCCGGAAATGCGTCTGTTTTAGTGACCACTCCCGCCCACTCTCCACACCCTCAGCGGGGCAAGCATTCCCACGCACCTAGGATGTCTCTCGAAGTGCTTCTGGCTTCAGATTTACTGTTTTCAAAACAAAAGCACTTTTTAATCCAGCCTTTCCCCTCCCCTATGCTAACCAATCCATATGTGTGTGGAGTGCACCAGAGAAATCACAGAGGCGATTAAGAACCTCAAGGCCAAGAGGATGCAGTGGAGACTAAGCTGGGGGTTGCAGGGTGTCTACACCCACTCGCCCTGAGAATGGTCCGGCTCGGGGTTCTCACACCTGGGTGAGAATCACCATCGCCTAAAGCCTGGGCCAAAACCCAGATGGCTGCCCGAGTGAGCCAGTCCGGGGCAGGGCCTGAGCATGCGCCTGCCTTACAAGCTCCAGGGGACGCCCATGCTTGTGCTCCAGGACCGCTCTTAGAAGCACCGAGGCAGCTCGGAAGTCCCCCCCAGCAGCCTCTCCTGAGCTTGTCTCCGAGTGAACGCCTTTTCTGGGTGAGCCTCGCAGCCCCTGGCTTGGGCAGCTTTCAGGAATTTCTCACTTGCAGGGGTGAAGCAGAGGATGGGGAGAGTCTAGAAGTCACGTGTCTGTTCGGGGCTGAGCTCAGCGCCTGCTGCTTCCCCTTCCCCTTGTTTCCTGCCTGGCCGATAGCAGGCTAGGCCCCCTCTCCTCCCAACCAGTGGTGGGGCACACGTGAGCCCCGTTTCTCTGGACCTCAGGGTTCTGACGGGAAAAAGAGGGAGGCCCGGCTGGTTTTCCCCTCAAGGTCCTCCTTTCAAAGAATCCTTGAACACAGACTCCATGTGTGGTTGTCACTGCAGCTAGCACACTGTCCAGCATGCAACCTGGGCCCCTGGGATCCCCTAGTGGGCCCTCTCTCACACTCACATGTGTGTGTGCACACCTGCTATAGTTTGGGGGTCTCCCTGAAGTTATCTGTTGGAAACTGAAACCTCGGCGGAGGAGACTATGTGGTAAGGGTACTGCCCGTGTGAAAGGACTGATGGCATCAGTGAAGGGTCAGTCACAGCTGAGTGGGTGCATCATAAGAGTGAGTCCAGGCCCTCTTGCTCTCTCCCTTTCGCCCTCTCTGGCTATTCCACCTTCTGCCATGGAATGATGGAGCACAAAGACCTTTGGCAGGTACTGGCCCCCTGTTCTTGGACTTCCCAGCCTCCAGAACCATGAGTCAAATAAGGCTGTGTTCTGTATAGATTTCTCAGTCTCAAGTATTTTCTTTTTTTTTTTTTTTTTTTTTTTTGTGGGTACCGGGGGGACGACCTCAGGACCTCGCGCGCCAGCAGGCGCCCATGCCGCTGAGCGATATCACCGGCCCCTTTTTCGTATGTGGGTTCCGGGAGTCGAACTCGGGCCTTTGCGCTTACAAGGCAGGCGCTTAAGCCGCTGAGCCGTCTCACCGGCCCTCAAGTATTTTCTTATAGCAGCAGAAAATAGACTAAGGCACGTCCATGACCCTTACTTCCGCTCTGCCTGGCCTTCCTCTGTAAGTGCGACTCAAGTGATTTTGGTCTGTGATGCCCTTTCCCACCTTCTCCATGAGTTAGCTTCTGCTCTTAGGAGTCCTAGCTTATACAACTTTCTCCCCAACCAGCTTCCTCCCTCCCCAGTCAGAATACCAGGTAGCATCATTCCTTCCCTCCTGGCTCATGTAGTGTTTTTGAGAGAGTGTTCAGCATGGTGGTTCAAAGGCCCGGTTCCAGATGTCCCAAACCGGGTCTCTCTGTAGAAAGTTCTTTGGCATTGAGAAGTTGTGTCCTCTCTAGGCCTGTATTATTCAGGGAGGTCTTCCTCGACCTCAGTTTATGTTGCTCCCTTTCCTGATTTAAGATATGTAATTAAAATACAGTTGATATGTGAAGATGATAAGATGAGGTGGGAGATAACAATAGCTCTCATCTCGAGGACTCACTAGGACAACTGGGTGAGTTAACCGGAACTCAAAACAATGCCTGCTACATCGCAGACAATGATTTAATCCTAGCTCTGGTTATTCGGGGGTCATTCTGATGTCACTCTGGTGAGCGCTCAGGAGTATTACACTTTCCTGATTTGTGCCCAATATAGATTGTACGGCCCTTATCAGAGTCATGCAGGTATCTGTCAAAAATAAAGATTTTTGCCCCCTACCTGGACTTCCCAGATCGTAATCTAAGGGGTAGGTGAGGCTCCCGATTCTGCATTTTTCACCATGGCCTCTGGGTGACTTTAATCCAGAATGGGCTAGAGAAAGAGAGCTTTGGAGTTTGGCGAGTCTAGGTTCAAATCTACCCAAAGCACTGGGCCGGGAACAGGGAGCGCAGTGAGCAAAGCCCTTTCCTCGGAGCCTGAGGGGTACGGTGAGGTAAAGGACGCAGGCACCGCTGCCGTGGTCAGAGAGGACACAGAGCCCTGCCCCACCCCAGGCGTACGGCAGCTCTCCTTGCCGCTGACCGTGGGGCTCCTGCCTGCCCTGTCTGCTCCGGGACACCCGGACGTGCGCATCACAGTCAGAACTGACCTCGGTGGCTCCCCCGTCACCACCACCAGGTACCCTTCTGTTAAGAGTGGCCTTTTTCCTCTCTTTCTTCCTTCAGCGCTGGTTATTAGCACCCTACAAGGAGGGCGAGGCCCCCTAGAAGGAGCGGGGGTGCAGAACAGAGCTGAAGTCATGGAGGAAGCAGAACTACAGACATTTTACATAGGTAACTTCTACTACGAATTCCTCCTACGAAAAGCCACGCTTTCTTCATGTTTGAACACTGATTACTCTGGAAGTTATCTGCGGAGTGTATGCCATCAATGCCAAATGCTGGGTGTAAGACACGCTGAATGAATGCATGAATGAATGAATGAGGCCATGGGTGATGAGTGAACAGGTACAAGTCCTTCACCTGAGGAAAGAAAGCAGATGTCTAAGAGGTGAATGCAAGGATGCTCTGCATCTGCCCCCTGAATGGTTGTCTTAGTTACTGTTCTCTCGTTGCTGAGACAAAATACCCAACACCCAAAGTTAAGGGAGGAAAGGTTTATTTAGCTCCCAGTTTGTGGAGGTTTCAGTCCGTAATCAGCTGGCTCTGAGGCAGCGTGGCACATGGCACAGGGGCAACTGTTCATGGTGGCAGAAGATACCAAAAGTAACAAGAGCCTAAAAGGGGGAAAAAGCCTCTTTCCGCCACTTTCATCTTCTCCAGACTGCTGGGATTAGGGCAGTGCCAATCCAATCAGTGGACTGATCCAGCAATCACCCCGCCTTAACCCCAGCGCCCTTAATCCCAGCATTGCCCTGTGAATCAGGCGCACACTCTAGATTCAGCTGCCTCCGAAAAAGCCTGCAGCCCATGACTGCATGAGGCTTTGGGGGGACATGCAGACACAAACCGTAACAATGGGAGGGGCCCTCTTCCTCCTCCCCTCTCTGGCCTGTTGCCGACTTAACCATCTGCCAGGTTTAAAGGCTTTAAGAGGGTAAGACTCCAAATCTGTCTTTAGCAAACTCTCTTATTGCTATGCTTTGGGTAGGGCATTTTTTTTTTTTAATTCCCTAGTAGATGTTCTATTTGAAAAATTCCAATCTAGGCTACTGTAAGAAAAGGCAGCTTCTCCACATTTCAGGGATGTAATAGTATCCTCTTTATATTCACTTACCTCGGTGTGGTCCTTTATGGGTTGCAAAATACCTACATCTGCCAGGCCCCCAGGCACAACCGTGAGGCCTCTGCTCCTTCAGTCCCCAGCGCTAAACTCCAGGTGGGAGCTCCAGCGGGGATGGTGAATGCACCATGCCTGATTGGAGCCCATCACAACGACTCTCACTCCCCTTTTATCTTTGGAAACAGAGGGGAGGTATGGCCTGGCCATGGCTGCCCAGCCTGGACCTGAAGCCAGATGTTGAAGTCACACCTCTGGTCATCTGCCCTGAAGAAGGGCATGGGTAAAAAGCTGGCACTGGAGCCAGGTGTGATGGCGCACGCCTGTGATCTCAGCACTCGGGAGGCTGAGGCAGGAGGATTGCCGTGAGTTGAAGGCCAGCCTGAACTACATAGCGAGACCCCGCCCCACCTAAAAAAGCTGACACTGGAACGACAAAGAGTGGGGATTTGCAGGAGAACGGATGAGATGGTGTCAGCCAGAAAGACCTGCTTCGAATCCAGCCTGTGGGTCCTGGCTAAATTATGTGATTTCTAAGCCTCTCATTCTCCATCTGTAAGGTGGGCAGCAATAGCCAGTTAGCTGGGCTGTTTGTATTGGATGGGAGTAGATGTATAAAGGTACAGACTAGTCAACTTAGTGACCCTCTGGTTCCCCATCCCAAAGACCAGTCAGGACCACCGCGACTCTGTCTTTCATCCCTGCCCTCCCCATCCTCACCGGGGCTTTGGGTGATGAACATATTCTCCACATCTTATTGAAAAGCGGGCTGTGAGTCGAAGGATGAAATACAGCTTCTTCGTTCCCAGATTTCCTGAGAAAGAGACCTCTCAAGGCCTTGGTTGCCTTCTTCCTGGCACACTCGGACTGGTTTCCTGAAGAATGGATGACAAAGCTGATCGCTGCTGCACGGGGAGGAGGTGGGAAAGGAAAATGGGATAATTTGTTAAAGAGCAGACTTTTCAAACGTCAGTGACGTGGCATCAGGAGCTGCAGGCCGGGGGCCCTATGGGGATTCCGATTCCGCGAGCTTCTGTGCCATCTTTTGCTTGCTTACATTCTGCTTTTCAGCCTACTCCGTGTCTATTGATCTGCTTCCGTGTGACACTCCTGTTCCAAGTAGCTCTAATTGGCTCAGGTGGTGGCTGGAAGCACGGTGGACTTCAGGGACAGTTTATAGTGAGCTGGACTTTAACCAAGGATAGCATGAAAGGAGCTTCAAAGACAGATCGGCAAGGATCACCTCTGCATGACCTTGGGCAATATTGGCAGCTCTGAGCCTCAGTTTCCCTGTCTGCAAAATGGGGGTTATGTTTGTGACTTCCTAGAGCCTACACAGGGATAAATAGGGGATAGTGCAGGAAGGCAGAAATTTCTTACAGTAAGCCATTTCATTCTTGCAAAAACTTGTATTATGCCAAAGAAGATGCAGGAGCTCTGAAATGGCAGGGAGCACTGATGGCTCTGTGAGTGATGTGGCACCGGTGACATCTGTAGTCAAATTTCAGAGATTCACGACTTCCTCCCAGTCATTACAAATCCAGCCCTTGTTCCTGCGGCTGCAGTCTAAATTGAGAAAATAAAATATGAACACAATGTCTGGAAAACAACATTGTGTTTAGGCTCTTAGACTAGCATGTGGGCTCGATTCTCTGGTGGTAAATGTTGGTGTTTCCATCCATTGTAACAAATAAACATGCAGAGGCAAAGCCGATCAACCATTTCATTCCTTTTAAGACACAAAGAGATGAACGGCTTCTTTAAGTCAGTGTGGCACAGCATGTAATTTGATGATGTTGTTTAGAAACTCTATGTACTGTTTTCTGGGCCAAAACATATCACTCATTTACAAGAAGAAAATCAAAAGACAAACTACCAATTCCCAGGAAAGAGAGAAACTATCGCGGTCGTTCCTGATCATAAGCATAGACTCCAGTCCCGGTGGAGGCAGGGACAAGGGACAGAAAACAGGAAGGAGAAAAAGCTGGTTACTCTCCTTCGCTGAGCATGGAGTCAGGATCCCTGAACGGGGATCCTGCTCCCCGTTTTATAACTCCCCTAACTGGACCATGTCCTCACTCTGAAACAGGCACCCATCATTCCTATCCAGCCGGCTCCTAGGGAGGTCTGCCAGACTGGCACACTGTATTTCAGATTTCACCAAATTTTAACAACACCTAGTGAAGTGTGGGACTTGCTTAGGTCACAGAGCCAAAAGAAAGCAAAGCAAAAATTTGAACTGCAGTGTGTACACTATGAACTGTAATGTAACAAAACACAATCTACTACGACATTACGGTGGTAAGGACTTCCGTGATTTTTAGTACTGCAGGCGAGGGAGGCGAATTTCAGCTGATGTCTGGCAGAGCTTTCTGAAAAGTGACTTCTGAGCAGAACCTGTGGAGAGTGAATATCCGGGGAGCTGAAGGTACGGGGACCCGCAAAAGCGCCAGCCCTTTGCAGGCACTAATGCTGTCACACTGAGGGCCTAGTGCAGGTCCACGTGGCCGGAACTCAGCGAGGAAGCGCTGGCTGCTGGCAGAGCAAACCGGGGTGGGGCAGGCTGGGTATGAGGCGTGTGGGTGAGAAGACTGGATTTTCTGCTAAGTGAGAAGGCAAGTGCAATTAAGGAAGAGTTAATGATGTCATTCATGTAAAAAAAAAAAAAAACTAATTGCTTTATTGTTGAACAGATCACATGACTGTCTAACAGTCATAAGATTCAAAATTCAGGGCCGGTGAGATAGCTCAGCGGCATAAGCGCCTGCCTGGCAAGAGCGAGGTCCTGAGTTCAACTCCTGGTACCCACATATGAAGGAAAAAAAGGCCGGTGATATCGCTCAGTGGCATGGGCGCCTACTCACAAGCGCGAGGTCTTGAGTTCGACCCCCCCGTACCCACGAAAAAAAAACAAAAAAAGATTCAAAATTCAGAAACACTAAAACGTGCCACCCTGCACCCCTCCCATCCCCCTCTTCTCCCCAGATGCTCTTTAGGTACCAGTTACGTGTGTTTTCTTACATACAAACATGCACGTACACTTCCTCCCCTTTTCTTTTACAAATGGTGGCAACTTAACCATACTTGGCTTTTTTTTAAATGTTTTTGTTTTGTTTTGTTTTGTTTTTTAATGTGGTTCCGGGGGTTGAACTCAGGACCTTGCGCTTGCCAGGCAGGCGCTTATGCCGCTGAGCTATCTCACCGGCCTTGTCATTTCTTGAAGATCACTTGTATCAGAACTGAAAGATCATTCTTATGATGACTTTTTATTTTGCATGTCCGCATCAACACCTGTGTGTATTGTACTGTTACTTTTTTTTTCTTTTTTGGTACGAGGAATCGAACTCAGGACCTTGCCCTTGCCAGGCAGGCACTGTGCCGCTAAGCTATATCCCCAGCCATGTACTGTTACTTATTTAACCAGCCCCCCATTGATAATCATTTAGGCTATTTCACTTGAGAGTTTTAGGGCAACATTGTGGCTAATATTCTGTGAAAACCTCTCTAGCTACTGCCAGGAGATGGGCTGCAGGAGGATGGCCCAACGCTCCCCACTTAGGGAGCCGCTGTCCTTGTCCAGGAAGGAGAAGGGAGGGGCTGGGGCGGGCAGTGGAGGGGAGTGAGAGAAGTAGGTGGAAATGGGATGTTTAGAAAGTGGAACCAACTAGTACTGGTACCAGCATAGACTGAGTTTGGTTAGCAAATACAATGGGATCAGAGGCCACTTTTGGGCTTCAGCCACTGGGATAAGTGGGACCCCTTTATTCTCTCAGCAGCATTTTATGTCTGAATTCTGCAAACAGAGCAGGTGGTTAATGCAGAAGAACTGGCAGTAAAAGATGAATCCTCTATGTGAGACTCATCTTTTATATGGCCGAAAATGTATTTTATGCACTAAAGGTAGCATAAGGCTCATTTGGATTTTTCTATCCCACTACATTTGAATGCAATCAATCCCTAGCGAGATTCACTAGCTGGAGGTTTTCTTTCTCAGCCTTTTTTGCGGGGTTTCCTCTACCTCGTATCTGACCACTGACCTTCCTCGGCAAATGGCCCTCAGCCCCCACTCCTTCCTGCCTGCTTCATCTCCCTGGGGCGCGGCCTTTGGCCCTGTGCTTTTGCATTCATCTATATGCTGAGTCACAGACTCCTATCCTCAGCTCTGCTCTCTCCCTGAGGTCTCCTAACTTGCCATCACCATCTGGATGCTTAGTAGCACCCCACACATATGCTGCAAGCAGACCGTCCACTCACAACACTGTCCCTCCAGGTCTGTTGTACGTCAGTAAGGGCCACCCATCCACCACCCCTGCATACGCACAGGCTGTAATCCTCGGGGTCGTGTTCAGTCTCCCACCTTCTTTTCAGCAAATCCCCAGCCCATGTCCGTCCGCTTCCCTTCATCCCCACCATCTATCGGCACCTCTCCCCTCCGTCACCTCTACTGGACAGTGCTGCCCCCAGGCCCTGCTTAGCCATTTTCTCCAGAGTCAGCTGAACGAGTCATCTCCCAGGTGAGTCTGTTCGTGCCACTTCCCTGCTGAAAGCCTCAGTGTTTTCTTGTTGCACCTCAGTCACTGTACATCTCTTTTCCTGCGGCTCCTGTCTACCTCCCAACCTTACTGATCCCTCTCTCCCAGGCTCTTTGCGCTCCAGTCCCTGATTAGGGTCGTTGGCACTTGCTGGACCTTTGCCTCAGTGTTCTTGGCTGCCCACGAGGCTGGCTCTGTCTTCACCTCCGGGTAGTCTTCACTTGAAAGTACCATCCTCGACTCCAGTGAAAGCCTTCAGCCCCCTCCAACACACCCTTACTCTTCATCCCGTCACTGTGCTGCCCGAGTGGGCGCGGAGCCGCTTGACAGTTCCGCACCTCTGAGGGAATCCTGTGTGAAGTTCCCAGGTACCCGGCACGTGTTTCCCATCTGTGCCCTTAGCATTGTTAGTGCAGCTGATGGAGCAGTGCTTGGGCAGCGGTGCGGATAACCCACCCTGTGATCAGCCTCTGCCTGGCACTCGGTCCCGTAAATGTCACAACGAATGTCATCCAGGATTATGGCGCCTCTTTCACCATCCCTAGCACAGAGGATTTCCATAAAGACTGCTCCATTAACTTTTTTCCTAATTCAATGCCATTTGATCATTTGCATGCTTTAAAAGTGCTGTGAATTTCATTTTGATAAATGAAATAATTTTCCAAAATGTACACAATCACTTTGGCGATGTTCAATCTTCATTTCTCCGCTCAGTAAAGTGCCTTACCATTTAGCTTAGGCTCCTTGCCAGAAATTCTGCCTCAAGCAGAAGTAGTTAAAAAGTCTGAAAAGCAGTATTTGGATGTATTATGAGGGAATCATTATTAAATTCTTTTATTAAATTCAAGATTTTATAAGCAGATCCTCTTCAATGTGTCTCAGCTACACAGAATCACAGTAAATAACTTTAAATACATTTGTTCAAAGACCGCTGGGATTCACACGTTTGAACAGTCACCCGGGGTCCTATTTCTTCCAAGGACACCACTTCATTCCAGAACAGCCACTCCAAATGCTTTGTCAGTGGCTGAGAGGTCCAGAGGTTTCAGAAAACTGGTGGGAAGAAACCTCAGAAATCACCACCATGCAGCCTCCTCCTTTCTCAGACAAGAAATCGAAGAGCTTGTGGTGTTGGAGCCTCAGAATGGTCACTGTCCCTGAACCAGACACACTGGATGCTCTGTGCATAAAACCGGATGCTGACTGCATAAACACACTGTGTTAATGATCAGGCTCCACTCCATTCGGGAGCGCCGGACCTGTGTATTCATATAAACATCAGCGTTCTATCCAAAAGGACACATGGGACATAAAAGATGATCTCTCGAGGTGGAAAAGTATTATACATTTATGGTTATGCTTATGTTTTTGAAATAGATATTAAGTTTGCTAGTATTTACTGTGGGACATGACTCCAAAGGTCACCCCCAGTCATGTGTCATGGCCGGTAAGCCTGGAAATGGTGGAGTAGTGGACTGTGGCTCTCCTATTCCTCTACTGCCCTTTGTCATTTTTTTGGGGGGGCAGTACCAGGAATCGAACTCGGGGCCTTATGCTTGCCAGGCAGGTGCTATGCCACTCAGCTATATCCCTGGCCTGCCCTTTGTCGTATTATCATTGTTGTAGTCAGGGTTTGCAAGGGAAACAATACAATACAGGACACATAATTTATAGAGTTATTTTGTAATAGTCACCCAAAGAGTCACATACAAAAAGTGCAGGAAATCTGTCCACACACTAAAGATCCAAAGAATCCAGCTGAGGGCCTGGATCCTACAGCAGTGTGCTGTATGAGTCCAGCTGAAGACCTAGAGCCCATGACCATGCCCTCATGAGTCCAGCTGAAGGCCTAGGGCCCACAACAATGTCTCATGCAAGTATATTTCACGGATCTGCACCGGGAAGGCCCAAAGGTCAGCGGTGGAAGCTAGAAAGTCTGCACCAGCGGGATGAAGGACCTGTGCCAGCAGGCTGAGGGATCTGCACCAGAGCCAGGAAGCGACGCTCAGAGTAAGGACCAGAGCTCCCCCGAAAGGCACCACAGCCATCCTCAGCAACAGTGGGGTCCCGAGCTCCTCCGACGATGAGAACAGCCAAGTTCCTGTCAGGAAAGCCAGCGTGACAAGCTCCTCAAGGAGAACCGACAGCAGCAACTCTTCCTCACCAGTTCTCCTTTTTATGTTGTTGACAACGGTCCTCAGGTGGGCCCTCCACACCCAGCACCACGCTGATTCAGTTCAGCTGGGTGTTACAAGTTGACCACCAGTTGTCGATCCACCACAATCATGTACTATAATTTCCCTGCTACAGAAAACTAACAGAGTTCATTTAGATTTTTAAATGGTATAATTTTTATAGTACTTTAAAAAGTTGGCTGTATATGCATCCAAATTTTTCCTTAAGTACCTACTAACAAATGGTTATTTTAAAAAACAAAAATAGATTCATATCTACTCATTCATATTTTTTCTTTTACTAAACCATATGGTTTGGACATCTTTTTATGTCAGTATATATAGCACTAACTCATTTTTTCCTAACTTATCATTTTTAATATTTGCATAGAATGGTCTTCCCTCTCATTACAAGGTTATTCTTTCTTTCTTTCTCTCTTTCTTTCTTTTTTTGGTTTTTTGAGACAGGGTTTCACTATGCAGTTCAGGCTGGTCTTGAACTCACTGTGTAGCCAAGACTGGCCTCAAACTTGCAGAGATCCTCCTGACTCAGCCTCCCAAGTTCTGGGATTATAGGCAGGTACCACCATGACTTGACAGATTATTTATAAAAAATTCATAGGGTAAATTTTTATAGGTGGAAAAGATAGTTACTATTTTATCTTATTGTACATAAATACTATAAGAAATCATAAATAAAACATATATATGATTCTCAAATTCATGAAATTATAAAAATCCAGAATAATAGAGACAAAGGAAAAATGCAGGTAGTTATCACTGGGTTATCACTGCCGTAACTAACAAATTTAAAGCACCCAGCACCCAGTACACTGCTGTGGAAATGGTATCCTGGTGGCTGCCCCTGAGGCTCAGTATCAGTCCTGTGTGGCAAACGCAATGAAATTCCTCACAAGCCGAAGAGAGACACTAAATAAACTCATCCTGAAGTCAAAGTCTCAAGCCCGTATGGTGTATCTTGGTGTGAGACTTTTTTGTAAGATGGATGTACCATTTATTTCCCCGCTCCCTATTCCTTGGACATTTGGGTTTGTAATAGTCTGAGAAGGCTGCCCTAACAGAATCCGCTGACCGGGGACTTAAATGACAGAAATTTCTCACAATTATGGAAGCCAGAAGTCCCAGATCAGGGAGTCAGCAGCTCTGGCTTTTCTGGGGGCCCCCGTTCGTGGCTTGCTGATGGCCGCCTTCTCCCCGTGTCCTCACATCGTCTGTCTTCTGTGCACGTGCACCCCCGTGTCTCTCCCAAGGACGTGGGTCATGTCAGATTGGTCACATGACCTCGTCTCACCTTAATGTATCTTTAAAGGCCCCATCTCCAAATGCACAATCCTAAGTATTAGAAGTTAGGGTTTCCCTTTCAGGGTTGTTTCTCGTGTTCTTCACTACTTACCCACACTCTACTCCCTCCACAGCCACCCCATTTCCACTCTCGACGCTCCACCGATCCTTCGCCCCTCTAAGCGCCGCCTGGTCCAGTTGCAGTTGTCGCCCCTGAGGATAAGTGCAGTAGTCTCCTTCTAAGCGGTTTGGTGGCATTTTTCATCCCTCCCAAATGTGTCCTCCAGATAGCACAAAACGTATATCTAATCTAATTATGCCACTGCTTATATTGACAGTCTTCTCTGGCGTGTTGCTTTTAAATTAAAATGCAAACACCGTAAGGCGACAGACGAGGCCTCGAAGGATCAGGGACCTGTCTACCTCTGTCATCTTCCCCAGCCCGCCCTGTTCCAGCCACGCTGGCTGCCTCCACGCTCCAAAGGGCCAAGCCTCTCCCCTTTCCAGGGTGTAGGGCAGGAACAACCTCCTCTTGTCTGGCAAACCCCAACTCATCCTTCACATTTCAGGATAAAAAACAGTCTCTCAAAGAAGGCCTCTTTGGCCCCACTTGTCAGGTGGCCATGCTTCCACCTGCCTGCAGAAGCCTGCAACAGTTATCCCATCTCGGAGGTGGTGTGATTATCTGCTACACATCTTCTCAGGGAAGCCAGCTCCCTGGAAGGAAGGGACCGTGTGTAAGATGCTCCTTCCTGCATCCCCAATGCCCAGCCCAGTTCCTGGCACAAGTAGGCTCCCAATAGATATTTACTGAATGAATAAGCGCCTTGCATTTTGCTGTGCCCTCCATCTGGAGAGGCTTTTTCATGTGTGTGTGTGTGTGTGTGTGTGTGTGTGTGTGTGTGTGTGTGTGTCCTATCGGGAATTGAACCCAGGCCATTCACACTGAGCTATATCCACAGCCCATTTTTTATTTTTATTTTGAGACAGGGTCTTGAGTCAAGAAGTAAATAAAATCCTTCCACCTTCTGTCTGATTCACAATGACTCTCTTCGGTAGAATAAATATAACATAAAATTGACAGTGGTTAAGATTGCATATGCTAAATTTGCCGCAGTATTTAAAAAACTCAGAAGACACGTCTCAAGGGTAACACTGGAAACTGTAAAATCTAGGGGAAATTAGATCCGGTTGAAACACTCAGTACAAACTAGAAAGAGACTGGCCATATAACATTTGTTATTAAACATTTATAGAGGACTGTCATTGACAAATTTTAGACCTACACAATTTTACAAAAGAAAATAGAACTTGTTAGTGCCAATACCCTCTAGGTAAAGACCACCAGGAACACATTTGTCATTGAATAAGTTGGGTTTATTATTGTTCCACTGGGGGAAAGTGCAGGGGGACAAAGGGCTATTTCAGTAAAGGGTGCTAGAAAGACTATTATTGGGTCTGTGCTTCAGTTAAGTGAGTCGGGGAGGATCTATGGAAGTGGGGTTCAGGGTCTACACTGGATGTTATCAGGAAGCAGGAACAATTCCCTGATTGGGAACCTTAATAAATGGATGGAACAGTAATAGGGAAAGCAGCCTAGAACAACAATAAAATTGTAATTGGTTAAAAAAAAAAAGTAGCATATTTTCATCAAGGGAGGGGGACATGAGATATTTTGTGGGTGGCACAGGGCCATGATTTTTTCTGTTCTTAGGCAAAATTACCAAGCAGACTTGCTTTGTTTCCTTGAACCATGGCCCCAAAGTAACTTTGAGGTTGAAATTATGTGATGTTTTTTGTGTCAAAAAGAACTACATTGGGGCGGTGAGATGGCTCAGTGGCATAAGCGCCTGCCTGGCAAGCGAGAGGTCCCGAGTTCGACTCCCGGAACCCACATAAGAAAAAGGGCCGGTGATATCGCTCAGTGGCATGGGCACCTGCTGGCGGGCGAGGTCCTGAGGTCGACCCCCGGTACCCACAAAAAAAAAAAAAAAAAGAAAAGAACTACATAGCCGAGCTGTGGCAGGCCAGCTTCTGAACGTGAGAGTTGCTCTTTTTATTCCCTATTTTTTTTTCAATAAAATGAGGGTGAAATAAGAAACCAAAGTAAAATTCGACATACAAATTACTAAAGAAGTAAAATCTTTATTATGAAATAAATGGGATTGAACAGTTTAATGATGTTGTATTAAAAAAAAATCAAAGAATTAAATTGGCTTAATGGTGCTGGCTCTGGAAAGTCCTTACGAAGTAGTTCATCACTCTGTATACAGTCCTAATTAAAATTATTGGATTCCAGTTTTGGTGAAGATGTAAATTTGCTAGTGCCTTCGGAGGGCAATTTGGCCATATCCATGAAAATTAAAATCGCATTTGTCTTTTGACACAGTAATTTTACTTCTGGAAATTTATTCCAGAACATCGCACATGTGCACACAGGTATACACAAGGACATTACTACATATATTACAGTAGTATCGTCTGCAGAATGAAAGACGGGGGAAAAAGTAATGTCCTCCAGTAAGGCTCCGGAGAAATTCACGCAGGCACATCCACGCTGCCAAGCTAGGCCGCCTCGAGAAGGCCAGACAGCTGCTCCGGCGGCGACAGGGCTCAGCCCGCGCCCCCACGCAGCCCGCCGCGCGCCCCCCCGCAGCCGGCTGCATGCCCCCCGCACGCCCGCAGCACTCCCGGCGCACGCGCCCCGCACGCCCCCGCACGCCCGCGGAACGACCGTCGCACGCGCCCCGCACGCCCCCCCCACGCCCGCAGCATTCCCGGCGCACGCGCCCCGCACGCCCCCCGCACGCCCGCAGCACTCCCGGCGCACGCGCCCCGCACGCCCCCGCACGCCCGCAGCACTCCCGGCGCACGCGCCCCGCACGCCCCCGCACGCCCGCAGCACTCCCGGCGCACGCCCGCCGAACGCCCCCCCCACGCCCGCAGCACTCCCGGCGCACGCGCCCCGCACGCCCCCCGCACGCCCGCAGCATTCCCGGCGCACGCCCGCCGAACGCCCCCCCCACGCCCGCAGCCTTCCCGACGCACGCGCCCCGCACGCCCCCCCACGCCCGCAGCACTCCCGGCGCACGCCCGCCGAACGCCCCCCGCGCGCCCCCGCAGGGCGGTCACCGGCGCCCAGGAGGCAGCTCCCGGGGCTGAGGGTCCTCGGGGCCTCAGCAGGGCCCTGGCACCACTCTCGCTGCTCTTTTTTTTTTTTTTTTTTTTTTTTTTTGTGGGTACCGCGGGGACGACCTCAGGACCTCGCGCACCAACAGGCACCCGTGCCGCTGAGCGATATCACCGGCCCCTTTTTCGTATGTGGGTTCCGGGAGTCGAACTCGGGCCTTCGCGCTTGCAAGGCAGGCGCTTAAGCCGCTGAGCCGTCTCACCGGCCCTCTCGCTGCTCTTTACAAGCGCAGTCCCGCAGAGGAGGCGAGGAGCCCGCACGCGACCTTTGACCCGGCCGCCTCTGCCGCCGCGTCACTATGGCAACCAGGGACGAGCGCACGCTCGGCGTCGAAAGCCCGGACGGTCTCCGCGTCTGCGCGTCCGCACTGCGCTTGCCGGTCTGCGGCGGCGGTGACGCGGCAGCACAGGAGCTAAGAGATTTCCCCCGATCCCGAGACCCGCAGCGCCTCGGACCCCGCCGCTTCCGCGCGCCCGGAGCCCCGCGTCACCATGGCAACCCGCCTCCCACCCCGCAGAGTGCAGGCGGACCTCTGCAGACTCCGCCCCTTCCGCGCTCCGCGTCCGCCTCTCGTCACCATGGCAACCCGAGGGCGACGGGCCGGCTTCACGGACTGGGCGCGCGCCGCGATCCCGCACCTCCCGCGCTTCCTCTGCGTCCTTCACCGTGGCAACCGCTGCCGGGCGGGGACGCAGGGGCGGAGGCCGATGGCGGGGCGGGAGGGAGGACGCGGGAGCGGCGCGGGCTCTCGGGCGGTCCCGGCAGCAGGGGGCAGTGGCGGCCCGCGGCGCGCGGAGGACGCCAGCGGGGTCCGGGGCTGGGAGCGGACGGCTCGGGGCGACCCACGCGGCCCCGACGCCCGGAGCGGCCCTGCTGCTGCCCCGCCGGCGGCTGTGCCCCGCACGGGGCCCCGCCGGCTTCTTCCGAAAGTGGCGATGATGACAGTGATTATCCTAAGGTTGCTCTGAGTATTAGGCAGGGTACTGTAATGGGACTTAGTGCAGTTTCTGAGCTTAGTTTCTGGCACGTGGCAAGTGTTAATTGCTGTTAGATGACCATGGGCCAGTTAGTTAGCCCCTTTGTACTTAAGGTTAATTTGCTTCATTGAAAAGTGAAGATAATGGAAGTACCCACCTAGCAAAGTTGTGACGACTATAAGAGTTAATATTGGCGAAGTCCATGGAACTGTGCCAGGCACATAAAAAGTGCTGTGTAAGTGCTCTGTTATTACCATGATTTTTTTTTTTTTTTTTTTTTGTGGGACAGAGTCTCACTATGCTGTTCAGGGGCTGGGCTTGAACTCACTGTGTAGCCTAGGCTGGCCTCAAACTCACAGAGACCCTCCTGCCTCAGCCTCCCAATTGCAGGGATTACATGCATGCGCCACCATGCTCGCCCATGGTCATATTATTGTTTTCACTGTTCCCAGTTTGCCTTGTGAGGTTGGTAAGGATCGTTCTGTCCTCCCACAAGGACTCTTACTTAAAAGATTCAGGACAATCATGTCACAGGGGTTACAGAAATATTTGCTTACACTGCTCCTTTTTCCTCTCAATTTTTCAAGCCTTTTGCACGGTTAGAAGAGGCTTAAAAGATCACTGGGTATGAGTCAGGTGGGTTTTGGTGTGGATTATGCTACTGGCTCTTTGTGTGACCTTCAGAAAGTCACTATTTTCCTCATCTATCAATAAAGGACGCGGTATTATTTGTGTATATTTAGCTTCTCTGGCCAGGTAATAAATGACTACTTATGTCAGTAACTCTTAGAACAGTGAGGGAAGCGCCAAGTGCTTTAAGGAAGTTAAAGATAAGAGGTTATGGGATTCTGAGAAGAGGCTCTTTTCCTTCCTTCCTTCCTTCCTTCCTTCCTTCCTTCCTTCCTTCCTTCCTTCCTTCCTTCCTTCATGCTAAGAAAGTGCTGTGTTACCAAGCTACGCTTCCAGCCCTTTTAGAAAATGTTATTTTGAGGGAGCAAGAGGAGAAGAAGGGGACATAAAAAGAATTAAGATGTGTTATAATCCCTATGATGAATGTAATCATTATGTACTACAAACACATACTAATAAAAATGAAAATTTAAAAGATAAAAATTTTATATTGATACTGGGTCTCTCTAGGATGCCCAGGCTGGTCTGAACTTCTTGGATCCTCCTGCCTCGGCCTCTGAAGTAGCTGAGAACACTGGCAAGTACCACCACACTGAGAGAGGGAGAAAGAGGGTAGGGGGTAAATGTGTACTTTGATTTCTGATACATAGAAATGCCAAGACATTCGGGGATAGAATGAAATGGAGGCTCTGCCTCAATAAGAAGTCTGGGAAGGTGACGTTTTCCCTCGAAGTCTTGCTGTTTCTCAGTGGGCAGCCATGTAGATAAATTTATTGGTGCCTGCCACTCTGCGCTGCTAGGGGTTCCCAGCCTTGACACCTGGACTGACCTCATCCCCTTCTCTTAACTCACTTGAGGGTGAGGTCCCGATGTATCCTCGTGTTAATCCACCGGGTTAAAGGGTAAGCAGTGTTTCCTGGAGGTCTTGGGCGTTAGCTTTGACAAAGGAGATGCGCGCCGCGGTGTGACCGTGCATAAATTTCTGAGTCTCTGGTTTTCCTCGTTTCTGAAACGAGGATAGCAATACCCAGGGATGGCGTGATCATTAAATGAGATACCGCACTTAAAGGAGCTACCGGAGCAAGTGCTCAAAAAAGTGTTATCGGCAATTTCTGTCACCATCGTGGTTGCTATATGGCTCGCTTACAAAAGGCAGGATAATCTGCAGTCTTTTTTATTCTGTTTATTGTCTGGCACAGTGTTGGAGCCCAGCAAATTTTTGTTAAACAAATGAATAAATCCACCCGGGAAGCTCTGATGACACCGAATTTCACGTTGCGGCTCACGTTTGCTGAACACTTCAGAGGAAGCCGTATTTAAGTACCATTACCGCCTTTAATACTCAAGTTCAGTGGCCACGTCTGGCCTTCTGTTGGACTGCTGAAGTGCGGTGTCACTGATGCACAGAATCTGAGAGCCCACAAGCTGAGAGTGCTGTCCGTTGTCAATGTCCGTGTTATTTCCGTAACGAGGTGACAGCGGAATGGTTCCCGTACCCCTGCCAAGGCAGGTGTCATGCAGACATCGGGGGCCGTGTTCTCATCTCCACGAGGATGCGCCGCTTCCTCGATGCCATTTCCTCGTCTCTCTCTCATTAGTGCATCGCTTGGCATTACACACAGCAGGGCTCAGTCAGAGCTGGGAAAGGCCCCATTTATCAGGGCAATAATGTCACGTGACATCAGAATTGGATTCCTGCTCTGCCCTCCTGTGGCCACTTTCAGAGAAGTGTAGCGGCACTAGAGGAAGGATAAACCAGGAAAGGTCTTCGTGCTGCTTCTGATCCCTTACTGCATCTTACTTTGGATTAGAGAAACCTCTAGGAGAAGAATCCACTGAACGGAGAGCTGAGGGCTTCCTACCTCTGGTCCAACCACAATGGGCTCTGTGAGGTCTTTTAGGACACTGGGAACATCTTTGACAGCAAGTCAGCACTGTCATCAGACAGGCTTTGAGCAAGGTTTTATGCATCTATGTGTTCATTCGTTCATTCGCTCGCCACATACTCAGACACTGTTCACAGGTGCTGGCGAGGCAGCAGTAATGAAATGAAGATCCTGCCATCAAATAACTCACAGCCTAACAGGTGGTGGCAGAGTGAAGCACATGCCATGTAGAGGAAGAGAGGGCCGACGAATGGTAGAATAATCCGAGCAGAGGGAGTAGCTGCAAGGACGAGTAACAAAATACCACCGAAGGTGGCTTTGAGCCATCAGGGTCTAACTGTGCAATGACAAGGGATGTGAACGGGGCAGTTGCTACTACGGCCTCAGGGTCTCAGACCTTTAGATCCCTCCTCCCCTTTGCAGGGTGGCTTTTGTTCTCATGGTCACCAACTGTCTGCCTCAGGTCCAGGCATTAAAACTTCATTCTGGACAGAAAAAAAAAATAAAAAGGGATTGCAAAGAGCCAGAGCCCATGGCGTCCGTTGTTTTGCTGCTTTTCTTTTTTAAGAATTGTTTTGGAGCAGTTCTGGATTCATAGCAAAATTGTGTGGAAGGTACAGATAATGTTGCTAATGGGGGATGCTATGCATGTGTATGGGGGGTCATGGCATCTTCCGTTATCAGCACCCCCTCCAGAGTGGTATGTGTGTTGTAAATGACCGGCATACAATGACACATCATTATCGCCCAGAGTCTGTAATCTACTTCAGGGCTCACTCTTGAAGTTGTACGTACTGCAAGTTTCAACAGGAGTATAAGGACATATATGCACCATTATATCTTTCAGGGTATTTTCATTGCCTTAAAAATCCTCTGAGCTGGGCGCAGAGGCACGTGGCTATAGTTTCAGCTACTTGGGAGGCTGAGGCAGGAGGAAAGCTTCGGTCCAGGAGTTTGAGAGAGCCTGGGCAATACAGTAAGACCTGTCTCAAATCAAAATAAAACAAAGATAAAAATCTTCTTCTCCATCTATTCATCCCTCTCCCCATTGACCCCCAGCAACCACTGACCTTTTTCCTGTGTCTACAGTTTTGTGTTTTCTAGAGAGTGATGGTTAGACACATACAGCACATAGCCTTTTCAGATTTACTTCTTTTTTGAGTAATATATATTTAAGGTTCTTCTGTGTCTTTCCACAGCTTGAGGGCCCAGTTCTTTTTGGCACAGTATAACTTTCCATTGTAATCAGTTTATTTATTCATTCGCCTACTGAGGGACATCTTGGTTGCTTCCAAGTTATAGCAATTACGAATAAAGCTGCTATAAACACCCACTAGCAGATTTTTATATGTGCTTAAGTTTTCAACCCTCTGGGGTAAATACCAAAAAGAAGGATTATAAGAGCATGTTTAGTTTTATGAGAAGTCACCAAGTTGTCTTCCAAAGTGGTTGTCCACTTCCTGTTCCCACCACCAGTGAGAGTTCCTGTTACTCCACATCCTCACAGCATTTGGGGTTGTCAGTGTTCAGATTTTTGTCACTCTAATGCCAGTAGGGGTGTTGTGTGTCTCTTTTTATTAGGAAAGCAAAAGCTTTCTTGGAACCCAACATGGTCCTCACACCAGCTGACTTCCCATTGGCCAGAGCTATGTCACATGACCATCCCTAGATGAAGGAGGTCCTGGGCCTGAGTACCATACTTGCTTTTATAATCTGTCTGGTAGAGGCAGACAAGGGAGAAAGTAAGGGCAGCACTATCCAGTGGAAGTATAGAATGCTCCACATATATAAGGTTAAATATTCCAGTAGTTACGCTTCTAGAAAGGTTTTAAAAAGAAAAAGAAACCAAAGGGAATAAATGTTTAAAAAGTTTTATTCAGCCCTGTATAGCCAAAATGATTTTATCATGTAATCAATACAAAATTATTAATGAGATTTTATACGCTTTTGGGTATGAAGTCTTCAAGATCTGATGTATATTTTAGACCCATGGCACATCTCGTTTAGAACAGCCACGATTCAAATGCCAGCAGCCACAGCATGGGCAGGGACAGAGCACGGTGAGCAAAACGACACTGTCGCCACAACTGCTTTGTTGCTACTGGCGTTTGCTTAACTCTCCTTTTTTGTCTTCCCACTGAATTTGGAAAATGCTACCTTGTCTCGGCCTACTGAAAAGAAAGAAGGAAAAGGAACTTTGGTTTGTGTTAGGGCTAAAGTAATGAAGAGGAGAGACGGGAACATGTTGGGGCCAGACGTGGTGAGAGCAGTGGAGTGGACCTTTTGAGAACTGCGGGGGAAGGCGAGATGGGTAGGAGGGAGAAAAGGATGCAAGAGATAGACTGTTGCCATAGTAACAGTAAAATTCTTAACATCAAAATGAAACTATTGTTTTCTGGTTACAGAAGTGAAAGTTTTGTAGAATATGAGGCAAACAGAAGTACTGAAAAAATTAATGTATCTCCATAATGCTAGAGATGATCCATATTGACAGTATATTCCATCAATTTTTATATACTTATGAATAGATACACTTTACACATGGATGATTTTTTTTTTTTTTTTTTTTTGAGACAGGGTCTGGCTGTATAGTTCAGGCTGGCCTTGAACTTGCTATGTAGGCCAGGCTGGCCTCAAACTCACACCAATCCTCCTGCCTCAGCCTCCTAAGAGCTGGGATTAAAGGTGTGTGCCACCACACCCAGCACTTTTTTTTTTTTTTTTTTTTTTGACACAGGGTTAGTTCAGGCTGGCTTTGAACTCCTATGTAGCCCAGGCTAGCCTTGAACTCACAGCAATCCTCCTGCCTCAACCTCCCAAGTGCTGGGATTACAGCACCACCATGCCCAGTTTAAATGGACCCTAAAGTCACACCTCCATGACCCACCCAGCCACAACTAGAACTGTGCTTTCCTAATCCTCTAGGTGACTCTGAAGCAAATCAAGTTGATAATCTAACCTATTTGTCAGATTCTACCCCTCATCAACTTGGTACCAAAACATTTCTCCTTAAACCATACTTAATCTCCAAATAAACATAGTCATATAACTACCCTATCTATAACCAAAACTTTACTAATCCCTTCCCCCAAAGTCTCAACAGTTTCAGAACTGCTCAAAAGTCCACGTCCAAGTCTCTTTTGAGATTCAAGGCAGACTGTTAACTGTGAATCCCTGTATAATTCAAAAGATAAGTTACCTAACCTCAAATATAGTGACACAAGGTAAACATTCCCATTCCAAAGAGAAACAGAAGGACAGAACAGAACTGGATCAAGCAAGACTAAAGCCTACCAGGACGAATGTTCAGTTCTGTAGCTCCCTGTGTGGCATCCAGGGCACACAGTGGTAGGATGTGAGCTCCAAAGGGTATTTGGATATTTCACACCCCTGGCATCTCTGATATTCTGGAGTGTCCACTGCACCTTTGGCTTCATTCCCATGGCTTCGTGCATCCCCCTCTCAGAAGCACATTGCCTGGCTTCCCAGGCCTTTCTTTAAAATCTGAGGGGAGGACTCCATGACTCAATAGTCCTTGTACTGTGCATGCCTGAACCTTGTCTTCCATCAAGGTCTGTCACTACCCGAAGCAGTAGCAGGGCCCCCTTGGACCATGGCTGCAGCAGCCTCTGACTTCCTGGAATGGCTGAGCACAGTGAAATGAATCCCAGGCAACCAGTTCTCTAGATTGCATTTTGAGCAGGGTACACAGGGGCTTTCTACTCAAATAAAAGGTTTACATTTTTGCATCCCTAAGTCTGTGATAGGTGGGGTCTTGCCAATTCCTGAGCTGCCTCAAGTCACCTTTCTTCTTGTCCCAGTTCAAAGTATTTGGTGTCTTTGTAATGGCACTAATCTCTTCAGCAACCACATCTCCACTGGCCCGAACATTACACCTGGTCCTTTTTGGGTCAGAATTTGTTTTTTAAATATTTCTGCTCTGCTTTTTGCTCCTAATTCTCACTATAAGTCTATCTAAAAGCAGCCAGCAGTATCTATGCCACAGCCTGAATGATGGACTGTCTTGAAATTTCCTCTGCCGATCAGTCCATCACCTCTCAAATGTCCCTAACAGCATAGGCTTCATCACTGTCAAGTCCATCACCCTTGAACTCAGCCTCCTGCAGAGTCTCAGGATATGGGTAAAATGTAGACTTTTTTTCCCCATGGTGTAATACATATGGCCTTGTATCCAATTCCCAATAGGGTTCTTTTTCCCAGCTGAAATCTAATAAGCCTGGCCTTTACTGTCTGGATTCCTATAAGCTGGTCTTCTGAGTTCTGACCAAAATATCCCATCAGGCTCAACTTACAGCATTCTAGAACTTCTATGGCCTGCATCTTCAAATTTTTCCAAACTGGTTCCCAATAATTCTGAACCACATGGCCGGGTATAGTCACAAAAAAGGACACCACTTTTCTGGTACCAATTTTCTGTATTAGTCAGCTTTCTTATTACTGGGATGAAATACCCAGCACTCAAAACTTAAAGGACAGGAGGTATAATTAGGCTCACAGTTTCAAAAGGTTCAGTCTAAGTCAGCTGGCTCCAAAGCAGAAACATCATGGGAGAAAGGTATGGTGGAGCAAAGCTGCTCACTTCATGGTGGCCAGAAAACAGAGCAGGGGAATAGTGCCAGAGAGGAAGGGGCCAGAAACCAGACATAGTACCCAAAGTCACACTTCTGTAACCCACCCAGATACTCAGAAGTGTGCTTTACTAATCCCCTAGGTGGCTCTGAAGCAAACCAGGTTGACAAATCAACTGTCACATCCTCTTTGGGGTTAACTCAGCCTCTTAACTCTGCAGCTTTGAGCCTTTGTCAAACTTGAAAAATGTTCAGCCATTATCTATTTGAATACTCGTTTAGCCCCTCTTCCTCTCTTCTGTGACTCCGGGGATGTAAATGTAGCTTTTTGTTATTGTCCCACAAGCCCCAGAGGCTCGGTTCATCTTTTCTGACTTTTCTGTTACTCATATTGGCTGAGCTGCGTTGGTCTGTCCTCAAGCTCGCTGATTCTATCTTGTCATCTCTAATCTTAAAACCCCTCAGAGAGATTTTTATACTGCTTATTATATTTTTAATTCTGTAATTTTCACTGGTTCTTTTTTTTTTTTTTTGGCCACTTCTATTTCTCGCTAAGATTTTCTATTTTTTCTCTGTTTCAAGAGACTGTATAATGAATTGTTGAAAAATTTTTGTGACAACTGCCTTAAAATCCTTGTCAGATAATTCCAGGGTCTAATTCATCTTGGTCGGTACCAGCTGACTGATCTTGCACACCCGACTTGTGATTTTCTTGGTTCTCAGGTTTTCCGTAGGCCCCTAAGGTGGAGGAAGGGGTTTGCTGAAGTCAGGGTTACTAGCGTCTCCCAGTTAGGGTCAGAGTCTTAGGCCTACGAGGGTAAAGCGGCATCTTAGCCCAGGCACGTGTAGTGGCAGAATCCCTTTTGTCTGTGGCCATAGCTACCCCCATGCCTGGGGGGGGAGTTTTGGGCTCTAGGAGATGAAGTGGCTTCCTAAGTGGGGCTGCTTGTACGGCTCAGGCAGGGCCACCCCTACTCCAGTATCTGGGGGCGGGGAGAGTTCAGGCCCAGCAGGGAAGGAACACGCTTCTGCCTGACTTTTCCAGCAGGGCTCCCAAACTACCCCGTGCTGGTACTGCCAGGCCCACCGGATTGTGTTGGAGGGACTGGTGTTAGATCTGGAGAAGGGCTCAAACAGCCTGAGCTGCTTTCTGTTACTGTGCTGGGCGTCTATAATGTTCGGTCCACGTTTCTTTCTGTTTGTTGGGAGGACATGAAACAGGAACCCTTCAGTTATTTTTATAAACCCCTCTGGCCTCCTCCCTGCTTCCCTTCCTCCCTTGCCTCTTGTGCAGTAATTGTCTGTTGAGTGACCCTCACAGCTGACCTGATGTCCCTGAAGAACTCTAAAATCATAGTCTCTTACAGTGACTTGAGGAGCCAAGCCCCACTCATCTTTTGAGAACTCACAGCTGATGATTGCGCTGTTCAATCGAAGGCCTGTGTTTGATGCCTAGGCACCCCTGCTTGACAACGCACCCAGAAAAATGGAAAAGAAATAAGAGGGAGAAGGAGAAGCGGGGGAAAGGAAGAAGAAGAGGAAGAGAGGGAGAGGGAGGAGGAGGAGAAGGAGAAAGAGAAGGAGAGGAAAAAGAAGGCGAAGAAGGAGGAGGAATTGAAAGCTCCGGGCAGCTCACTGAGTGGAATTTTTTTCTTTCCTGTGTGAATATTTCTTAAGAGCCAGGAGATTTAATATACTCCAAGTTCTGACGGAAGCAAATATGGACATATCAGATAACATTTTGACAACTTCCTGCTCTCATTTTTACACATTCTTATCTCAGATAAAAAGGCTGTTATAGTTGTCTTTTATCCACACGGAGCTTCCTTCCCTTAAAAATGTACTTTGAGAGGTAAACTTTGGTTTTGATTTTGTTAAAGAAAAGGCCGTGATGCCAGGTGTGGTGGTACATAGCTGAGGCAGGCTGAGGCAGGAGGAGATTTACTGAGACCCCCATCTTAAGATGGAAATAAAATAAAAAGGGCTGGGGGTATAGTGCAGTGGGAGGGCACTTACCTAACAGGTGCAAACCCCTGGGTTTGATCTCTAGTACCACAAAAAAAAAAAAAAAAAAAAAAAAAGAAAGAAAGGAAGTGTTGTAGTCAGGGTTTGCAAGGGAAACAATACAACACAGGACACATAACTTATAGAGTTATTTTGTAATAGTCACCCGAAGAGTCATATACAAAAGAGTGCAGGAAAACTGTCCACACACTAAAGACCCAAAGAAATCAGCTGAAGGCCTGGATTCTACAGTAGTGTCCTGCATGGGTCCAGCTGAAGACCTAGAGCCCATGGCAATGCCTCCACGAATCCAACTAGAGGCCCAGAGCCCACAACAATGTCTCATGCAAGGATATTTCATGGATCTGCACTGGGAAGGCCCAAAGGTCAGCGGTGGAAGCTAGAAAGTCTGCACCAGCGGGATGAAGGATCTGTGCCAGCAGGCTGAGGGATCTACCCCGGAGCCAGGAAGCAACGCTCAGAGTAAGGACCAGAGCTCCCCTAAAAGTCACCATAGCCATCCTCAGCGACAATGAGGTCCCGAGCTCCTCCGACGATGAGAACAGCCAAGTTCCTATCAGGAAAGCCAGCGTGACAAGCTCCTCCCGGAGAACCAACAGCAGCAACTCTTCCTCTCCAGTTCTCCTTTTTATGTTGTTGGCAACAATCCTCAGGTGGGCCCTCCACACCCAGCACCACGCTGATTCAGTTCAGCTGGGTGTGACAAGTTGACCACCAGTTGTCGATCCACCACAATCCACCCCTGGTCAACTTGATAACCACACACATTTCCTTAAACCAATGGTCTCTAGTGGCAGATTTGTGAAAACTTAACATGTGTTGGTCTATTCAGATTTACATTAATATAACAATTACACATATACAATTCTTATTGCACTCATTTCTGCACCAAAAGCAAAATATACAAAGGGTGATCAAAATTCAGTTAAAACCACAACACTTTGACAAATTAACCTGATTACAAACATATCTAAAAACTACATTAAAATCAAATTAAAAGAACTATTACAATCAGAGTCCTTGCATCCAGTAACTTAACTACACGACATGTCAAGACTAAAAAATGGGGATCTCCTGCAATTTAAATACACTCATCTTCAGGTGAAAGGTTTCAGTTCATTTTTCCATTGTCCTGTTTTTTTTTTTTTAACAACTACTTTTTCTCTTTTTTAACCTTGCAACCCACAGTTCCATGGAGCCTTCCCTCTGGCCAAATGCTTCAAATCACCTTGTTGGCTCTTTACTCTTAATTTTAAACATAGATCTGGCCAAAAGCTCTCAACAGTAACCATGCCACCATCCCAACAGTAGACAACATTGAAAATTTTCTGCCACCCAGATAATATCTCTAAACACAAGCAAATTGCAGAACAACTTCCTGCCAAAGCACAATATACTACCTGGGATCCAGCAGCCAATGTGTCCTTCTCAATAGAAGCCTCCTGAGCTTCATCTTAATGGGCAGCATTTCCATCCGTACTCTGATTTTCCAGGCTCCAACCAGAGTCTCCAAAATAGTTTACAGCATATTGGGGCTGCTCCTAGGCCAGTCTCTCAAAACTTTCCAAATTAATTCCCAAGGCTCTTAAGCCACATGGTCAGGCAACATCACAGCAATGACCCCACTCTCCTGGTACCAATTTTGTTGTAGTCAGGGTTTGCAAGGGAAACAATACAATACAGGACACACAACTTATAGAGTTATTTTGTAATAGTCACCTGAAGAGTCATATACAAAAGAGTGCAGGAAATCTGTCCACACACTAAAGACCCAAAGAATCCAGCTGAAGGCCTGGATTCTACAGCAGTGTCCTGCATGGGTCCAGCTGAAGACCTAGAGCCCATGGCAATGCCTCCATGAGTCCAACTAAAGGCCCAGAGCCCACAACAATGTCTCATGCAAGGATATTTCACGGATCTGCACCGGGAAGGCCCAAAGGTCAGCGGTGGAAGCTAGAAAGTCTGCACCAGCAGGATGAAGGATCTGTGCCAGCAGGCTGAGGGATCTGCCCAGGAGCTAGGAAGCAATGCTCAGAGTAAGGACCAGAGCTCCCCTGAAAGTCACCATAGCCATCCTCAGCAACAATGAGGTCCCGAGCTCCTCCGACGATGAGAACAGCCAAGTTCCTATCAGGAAAACCAGCGTGACAAGCTCCTCCCGGAGAACCAACAGCAGCAACTCTTCCTCTCCAGTTCTCCTTTTTATGTTGTTGGCAACAATCCTCAGGTGGGCCCTCCACACCCAGCACCACACTGATTCAGTTCAGCTGGGTGTGACAAGTTGACCACCAGTTGTCAATCCACCACAGGAAGGGAGAGAGTGATGGAGGAAGGGAGGAAGGACTAGGCAGGCTGTGGCAGGTCTGTGTGTGAGAATCCTCCTCATCTTCTGGGTCCATTTGCATTTTACTGCCCCTGTCCAGTGCACCCAGCCTGAGTCCTCAGCTGCCGCTCAAGTCCTAGTGCAGCATGGGAGCCACGTAGCTGGGTCCCGTTTGGCTGTCCCCCTCCAAGGCACTCAAGTTGTGCTTTAGTGTTCGATCTCATCCTATTTAAAATAACATCCAAAATTTTTATGCTCCACAGGGGCCTACATGATCTTGCTGCCCCCAGTCTCTTCCTCCCCTCTTCCTCAGTCACACCCTCCTTCCTAGTTCTTGAGACGCTAAACACACTGCTGAATCCCTGGGGTCCAGAAGCGTACATGGTATAATATCCGCTCAACGCATAGCAACTGAGTTAATGAATGAGCGCATTTAAGTAAAGCTTATTATCCTGGCATCACGATTGTAGTCTATGTTTATTTTAGAACTTTGGGGACTATAAAAAGTAAAGGAAAACCCTATATAATTCCACACTTGAGAGGCAAAACATAATTTGCATATTTCTCTCCAGTCCTTTTACTACGTATGGTATTTTGGCTGGTTTGTTTTATATGGGTATATTCATAATATATTCTAGGTGGAATTTGATCTTTTTATATGTATATGCCTTGCTTTTCCTAAGTGTTACGTTATATTTGTTTATTTATGCTGCTTCTTACTCCAAAAATGGTTTCAGGCCTCGTGAGATACACGGGTACAGTATTTCTCTGCCTGCCTGCAGCCTGCTAGCCTGGGCCTGCTCCCGAAGGGAGCCCTCGGGCCTGAGTGGGGAAGGGAGCCTGAGAAGTTTGCTCTCCAGCTGCGGTGGGTGGAGTGGGAGGGTGGGGGTGCCAGACATGGGAAGGCCTCTGACCTGACTCTGCGAGCAGCTGGGCCCTCCCAGCTGGGCCCTGGTGTATACCTTTGGAACTGAGTTCTGTCTCTGGTCATTGTTTATACCCTTCTGTCTTTGTCTTTCCTTTCTAGAAGGAAGCATGTTTGAAGGCCTGGTCACAATGGGTGGCTTCCTCTCGACCAGACTAGAGCCATTCTGTCCTGCAGATGTGTTATCAAAGGTGCTATTTGCATCGAAAACGCACAGTAAGCGCAGCCCAGCCCCTGCAGTGTGCGCACCTCCTCTCTCCCATCCACTAGAGGTACTTCTGATGTCGCCCAAACCGCCCAAATCCTCCACTCTCCCAAGCTCTAGGATCCCCTTGATGGGAGGTTGCAAAAAGGATGGTAAATGTAGGTTTCTTGGAAACCAGGGTCCTAAAACTGTGTTTATAATAACTGGCATAAGTGACTATTGTAGTCAGGTTTTACAGGGGAATAGATTGAACACAGGACACATAGTTTATAGGATTATTTTATACTATTCACCCAAAGAGTCAAATGCAAAAGAGTGTGAGAGATCTGTCCACACGCTAGAGACCCAAAGAATCCAGCTGAGGGCCTGGATTCCACAGCGATGGCCTCCGCAAGTCCAGCTGGAGGCCTAGAGCCCAGGACAATGTCTCATGCAAGTCTGTAGCAAAGATCTGTGCCGGGAAGGCCCAAAGGTCAGTGGTGGAAGCTAGAAAGTCTGCGCCAGCGGGATGACGGATCTGTGCCAGCAGGCTGGGGGATCTGCACTGGAGCCAGGAAGCGATGCTCAAGAAAAAGACCAGAGCTCCCCCGAAAAGAACCGCAGCCATCCTGAGCGACAGCAAGGACCTGAGCTCCTCTGATGATGAGAATAGGCGAGTTCATATCAGGAAAGCCAGCGCGACAACTTCTCCAGGAGAATCAACAGCACACCATCTTCCCCTCCAGTTCTCCTTTTATGCTGCTGGCAGCAATCCTCAGGTGGGCCCTCCACACCCAGAACCAGGCTGATTCAGTTCAGTTGGGTGTTACGAGTTGACCATTAGTTAATCCACCACAGTGACTACGTCACATTCCATCCTACCACAGTCATTCCAAAAGCTTTTCCCTTCCCTGATCCATTATACACACACACACACACACATACACACACACACACACACAACTTGTCCCATCCCACTTCCCCTTCAGATCTCAGCTCTGATGTCATTTCCTTGGGGAAGCCTTCCTCTATTCCCGGATTTCATCGTGTGCCCTGTTAAATGGCCTCATGGAAAAGCACAATGAATTCTTTCTTCCTTGCCTTCATCACAGTTTATAGTTCTGCATTTTTTATCTCCCCTTCCCCCTTTAGGTTGTAAACTCAATTAGGGACTATGTCTGCTTTTGTTCATTGTGTCTGCAATGCTTAAGCACAGGGCCTAGAGCTTGATAGTGCTCAATAAATACTTTTTGAATGAATAAATGAATGAATGAATGACTAATGGACCTTTGGATTGAGGCAGAAAAGAGAACTGATTTAAGAGCTTTGGAGCTAGACATTGAATTCAAACCCAGCTATGCAACTTTGGATACTAACGCAATCTCTCCATGTTACCGTTTTCCTGTCTCTAAAACGGAAATAACAGAACCACCCACACCTCATAGGATTACTGAGTTCAACAGTGCATCTCTGTAAAGAGCTTCAAGCAGAGCCAGACGCTGATGATAAGTTCTCGATCTGTATCAGCTATTATCATAATGACCATTTTCTACTCTCTTGGCCAAGAGAAATATTGCTATAATGAATATTATTTTATATATATGTGTCTTGATTTTATACATATATAAATATATCTTGATATACTTTTCATGTATATTTAAGTAAATGAGATTCCTCAAAGCTGGCTTGTTGCATTAGCAGATTAATTTACTTGGAATATTCCTCTTTGGTAACAGAGTGTGGGAGATAATAATTTTGCACTTTTCCAAATGGAGAGTCACGGGAGACCAACACCCCTGCCAGGTCCTGAGTCAGCGAAAATTAGCCACTCAGCATTTAGTCAATGGTAGTAGCCTTTACTCAAGCAAAGGAAGCCTTGATGGCAAGTTGTCACGGCTCAGGATGGCCCACCTTGTCCCTGAGAGGCTCACCTCAGGTTGCAGAGATTTGCCAGCCCGGACAGGATTGTATCTCCTCTGCTGGAGGTTTTATTCCAATGTGGATTAATACAATAGTTTCCAACTCAGCCTTACACGACGATTTTGTCTGTAACTACCATGTGACCTAGAGTTGACATCTTGGTGTTTTGGTGTTTGAATTCTTGGATATGTCACATACAGGCTTTCTATGCAATGGAGAAGCTTTCTAGGGCCTCCCCAGCACCAGGCCAGTGTCCCAACACTATATACAAATTCCTTATAAATTTTGGGGTCTATTCCTGAACTCTGTTCTGTGAAGATGTTCCTTCATTCCACCTCACTGTCCTTGTTTTTTACAAAATCCTCGGCTATAGTATCATCCAAGAAAACTTGAGAATCTACTCGTCCAAATTGTGTTCCCAACCCTGCAAATGTGCTTATGTACAGACACACACTCACAGGCCCCCATGTGCCCATGTACACACACTCACAAACACAAGCTTCCGCTGGGATTTTCCCTGGAATTATGTTGAACCGATGGAATAATTTGGAGATCAGTTTCTTTTCAGCACTGAATCTCCCCATCCTCAAACATGGAATAGCATTCATTTTATTTGGGTCTTCTCTTTTATGCTCATCAGTAAAATTTTGTAGTTCCTGTATACAGGTCTTACACATTTGCTGTGCTTGCTGCCACTGTCAGTGGCCTTATTTATTACAGTCTGTCAGTTGGTTATCACTGACTATAGCGACACCATCTTTTACTTTTGCTGTTTACTCACGGTAAGAGAACATTGGAGACAGATGGATAAGCTGGTTTTAGTTGCCATGGTATTGGCAAAGTGCTAAATCAGACACAATGAACAGCCCTAGGCAGCGACTAGAATGACCTACGGGCTGTGCACGGGGTGTGGGGTGCACAGGTATGCCAATAATATCTTCGCTTGATTTCACTGCCATTTAGCACTGAGTTCAGGTTTCTCTTTCACCTCATAAATATTCTTCCTGAACAATCTGGATGGGTTTATAGAATAATTTAAGGCAGTTTAAGCAAGGTGGTGTCTTTTTAGATGGTCTACTTTTTTTGTTGTTTGTTTTTTGAGACAGGGCCTTGCTCCGTAGTTCAGGCTGGCCTTGAACTCACGGTGTAGCGCAGGCTGGCCTCGAATTCCTGGGGAATACCGGCAGACACCTCCACGCCCGCCTTCCCCGACGCACTTCGTCTCTGCTGCAGGAGTGGATTTTCTTAGCCTGCCTTCCCTACAGCGTATATTATCAGCTGCGCATCACAATGATGATAGGTTTCACCTAGGAATTTGTAGTTATTCAAACTATCTTTTGACCTTTAGCTTTTATTATCAAGATAAGATCCTACTGCTTCTATTTTTAATATAAAAGTTTTAAATATAAAATTCACATGCCAGCAATTCATGCAATTAAAGTGTACCTGCAATTCACTGTTTTTCGTGAGGGTTTTGTTTCTTGGAGCCGGGGACTGAACCCAGAGATTCCAGAGCTACACCGCCAGCCCTCTCTATCTATCTATCTACTTATTTATTTATTTATTTATGTATTCTGGGGGGGTCAGGATCTCTCCATGTTGCCCAGGCCCCAAAATTTCAATCCTCCTGCCATAGCCTCCTGTGTAGGTGGGACCGCAAGCATGTACCACCATATCCAGCTGCAATTCAGATTTGTTTCATTTTGTTGAATATACAGAGAGTTCAGCAGTCCTCACCAGGACTAATTTTAGAACACTTTCATCACCCTAAAAAGAAACCGTGTTCTAACTGGTAGTCACTCCCATTTCTCTCCAACCCTCCCCAGCCCCAGGCCAATACTAATCTACTCTCTCTCTCTCTGAATTTGCTTTTTCTGCACGTTTTATAGAAAACAAACAGTATGATATGTGGCCCTCCATGGCTGGGTTCTTTCACTTAGCATAATGTTTTCAAGGTTCACCATGTTTTAATTTATGTAGGTTCTTTATTCCTTTTTATCACCAAGTAAGATCCCATCGTATGACTACTTCACATTTTATCCACTTACCGTAGGTTGTTGCTCATCTCGGTTATTTCTATTTTTTGAGCATAGCGTTATGAATAATGCTGATATGAATATTCATGCACACATTTTTGTGTGAATGTATGTTTTCATTTCTCTTGGGTTTGTATCTAGCAGTAAAATTGCCGGATCATAGGGTAACATTAAGTTCATTTTTTTTTTTCTTTTGCAGTACTGGGGACTGAGCACAGGGCCTTCTTACTGTGTTTCACCCAGATCCCTTTTTAATTTTTTCCAGACATGAACTTGCTATCTTCCTGTCTCATCCTCCCAGAGTTCTGAGATCACAGATGTGCACCACCATGCCCAACTTGCGTTTCACCTTTTGACTGTCAGTCTGATTTTCAAAATGACTGCGCCATTTTACATTCCTACCAACATTGTAGGAGGGTCCCAATTTCTCCATGACCTGGCGAGCTCCTATTATTCACTTGTTTTGTTTTGTTTTGTGTTTTTGATGATCACCCTCTTAATGGATATGAAGTGGTATTTCCTTGTGGTTTTGATTTGCATTTCCCCGATGGCTAAACCTTACAGCTTTTTGAATCAAGCATTTAGGAGCCCTCCTTTGCCTTCCCTTGGAGTTAATTTGTGACAGGGGTTTCATACTTAATTTTGCAGCTCCCATACACCTAGACAATGTGTCCTATGACCATCGTTATCCAGCAGAAGGGATGGAAGTTGAACAGAAAGAAGTATCCAAAAAGTGTGTGATTCATGGCCAGAAAAGAAAATTGGTTATAGATATCTCAGTTGACCTTATGTCCTTCTTACAGATATTATAAAACTCAGAACTAAACCAGGAAACAAACTTTTTCCTAGATTCTTTCATTAACCATTAACTCCTAGGTGACTCATATGAAGAAAAATCTAATGTGTCTTATCAGACACGACCATGCTGCCTGTGGTCTGCAAGTTCCTCCTCGAACACATGTAGATAAAAAGTTAAGAAAGGGTGGGTGAGGAGGAAGCAGGGAGAGTATAATTAGAATAAGTTTACTAAGCCAAGGCCCAAAGTGCCTGCAGGACTCAGATGTCTTAGAGGATAATTCATGAGGAGATAAGAAAAGAAGAAAAAAGTACTGCATTAATAAAAGACAGAAAGAGGAAGGAAAAGTCAGTACTTTTTTTCAGTGTGGGTCTCGAAAACCTGAGCTTCAAAGATTAAGGAGAACAGGGGCCGAAAGGCCTCGGTAATGGAAGGCGAGTCATGTAATCAGAGCGGCCACCTTCTAGGCCTCATGTGCCGTGTGACAGATACGAGGCCCAGTGTGGCACATGAATAATTACGTTTCCTTCTCCTGTCTGTCCTGTTTTACTGGAGAGGAAAATGAAGCTCAAGAGAGATTACTGGACCTGTCCAAAGTCGCGTGGAAATAAAAGTTAAGATGCTGCGGTTTGGTCCAGGGAGGGGGCAAGGTTCTCTGTTAGCCTCAAGGACTGCACTCAACAGGCCGTAGGTGACTCACAGACCTGGGCCGCGACAATCTTTAACTTCCAGATAACGAGTGCTGTTTGGAAAGGGTGTGCTTATAGGACATCAGGTGGTGACAGCTTCCAATCCTCGGACTTCTGCTATTTGCTGGCTGTCTCGAAAGACTTATTACTTACAACTCCCTTGCAATGTCCCCCTAGCAACCCACAGTGCATACTTTATATGTGAATAGGCCCTCAGCACCAACCTAAACTCACTCAAAACAGCTGGTGTAACTGTCGGGACCGGTGGAAATTTGTTCAGAACCAGTTACTTCACTTCTCCCCGCACCCCTTCTTTTCCTTTAGAAACCCAGTTTTCCTCTTGATGGAAAACTTCTTCATTTTCAAACTGCACCTGTTTCCTGCCTTGTAAATCTGTTCTGTACCCAAATAAAAATGCTCTTTGCTTTTGTTTTAACCTCATTTACAATTTCTTGGTTTCTAGGAGCATTTGAAACCAAGGCTTTCTGGATCTTAACCACTCAGAACTGTAGATGTATAATGGCATACAGAGAGGCTATTCTAGTTTGAACTGAAATAGAATTTGGGTGACACGAAGAAGAAAATAGAGATTTCTTAGTGAACTGCCAAGAGAAAGACCCAGATTCTAGGCAAGGCTAAACTCAGAGAATTACATAACAGGGAGACTAAGGCTTCTCTAAACAAGAAAGGACTGAGTCTTACAGAGATTTGGGTGGTTTCTGTAACTATAGAAAAATAATAACCTACTTACACGTGCAGGTACAAAGCTGGGTGTGAGTAGCCTGCTTGCTGTTCCCTCCCTAATCCAATAATCTCTCCCATTTGTGGCGGGTAGGGTGGTTACTTTTAAGACTGGTGATGCCAGGTTTTCCGGGGAGGACTGAGGAGCATCCTGGAAAGAATAAAAAGAGAGAACAGTGTGGCCAGTGTTAAAGCCGTAGAAAACAGGTCAATCCCTTGGACGCTGAGGAGTGACAGTTAAGGGTTTGCCAGGCCCCGTTCTCTACCCCAGCTCATGATAACATCTTATAAGGTGCGGTGGCAAAAAGACAAAACAAAAACTCCTGTAATGTAGAGAATAAAAAGGCCACCAACTCCCTTCTGCCCTTCCCCAACTCTCAGGAAGGAGCCATCCCTTGTCCCAGCGGCCCCTCCCTGCCACTCCTTTATGACTGAGACCCCTGGAGCCAGGGCCTGGCTGAGAGAGCGAGCAGATGCCCAAACTGGACAGCTTGGGGATAATGAAGATCAAAAGTCCCGAGTGCATCAGTCTTCACTCGTCACCCTGTTTAATTGGGGCTACTCTGGATTCTGGCCAGGGCTGGGAGACTCGCCCTGTGCCTCCTTTAGCAGGCTTTGTAATCATCGGTCTTTGTTTTCTTGTTTGGGATTTGTCTCGGGATCATCCCAGACCACTCCAGCGTGGAGCAATCGCAGAGTCACAGGCTGTCAGAATCACTAGCACTGACGGGCCGCACAGTCATCACCGTGCACACTGCTCGGGCTGCGGAGATGGGCGCTCGGGCCGGGGCGCCCTGCGGAGCTGGTCGGACACAGCGGCACAGCTGCAGGCTCACACCTCTCTTGCAACATCTCTTTTTTATGAGAGGCTCCAGGCTTTTCTTAAACATTTAAAAGTGATATCTTCACTTGGAACTGTAAGAGAACGAGAGATGGGCAGATGATGACTACCCGGCCATATGCATTTTGAGTGTGTCTTCCGCCTCTCCTCCACCCCACAGAAAAACGTGTCAGAGCTCCCCAAGTCCACTCCAGGTTTTAATTTGCTAGGACTCGCAGACGCAGTACCGAGTTGTATCACAGATAAGATTTATTCCAGGGAAGGGATCCAAAGTGAAATCAAAGCGGGAAGGTACGTGGGGGAAGTTCAGAGGAAACCAGGAGGCAGCTTCCAAGGGTCCGCTCCCAAAGCCCCACACAAACTGTGACAACTCACGTCAGATGTGCCTACCGGGGACATTCACTCGAGACTCGGTGCCCAAGCTGTGCTGGGACTGGTCACAGAGGCACGACCTGTGTTGCAAAAGCCTGCGCTTCTAGAAAGAAAACAAGTGCTCACCAGAAACTGTATGTTTGCACAAATGGTGTTTAGGGCGAGGTTCCCATCAGCGCAGGGAGCTGCTCACCAGGCGAGGTCCCAGGCATCGCCAAGGGCCGTCCTTGGGGAGCAGGCCTTCAAGGACAGCAGTCTCGGCCTTGCTGCATTAACTGTGCGCTACCCAGAAAGGGGACCACCTTTCCCGCTTTATTCAGCTAGAACTTAGTAACCTGCCATCAGTAGGCTGAGGTAATCATTATAAATTCTAGGTTTGCATTTCTAACGGGTCATTTCTATTCAAGTGGCCTAGGACCCCCAGTGTGTCCCTAAATAAACTCACTGTCTTTCCCACATTCTGGTTTTCTCCAGATACATTCAGTTAGTTCCTTAGTTACCAGCTGTTGCATCTTTCCTACCACTGAAGTCATTCTTTTTATTTTGTTTTATCTTATTTTATTTTGGCGGGGGTACCTGGATTGAGCTCAGGGCCTTTGCACTGAGCTACATCCCAGCCCTTTTTCTCTTTCTTATTTTAAGACAGAGTCTCACCAAGTCACTAAGTTACCCAAGCTGGGCTCAAACTTGCAATCCTCCTGCCTCACCCTCCCAAGTGCTGGGATCATAAGCATGTGCCACCATGCCCGGCAGCTCAACTTTTCTTTTTCTTAAACAGTATTTTTGAAATTTTTGTTGAACTAGTTCAAAATTCACTACATTAGTCCTCTTTTTTGAAAAAGTAATAATGTATGGGCTATAAATTCAAACAGTATGAAAAGTTATGCAATGACAAATAAATTCCCTCCCTTCACGTCCCCAGAATGCGCTGGGGTGTAGCTCTGTGGTAGAGCTGTTGCCTGGCCTGTACAAAGCCCTGCATTCCAACCCCAGAACTGCAACAAAACAAAACCAACCCCCTACATATTCCCAGTCCCCCCCCGGAGGTGCTCACCGTGGAGTTCATTGTATGCACATCCAGGTATCCTCCCCACCTGTGCACCTGTAGGTAGGGATCTCTTTAAAACGCACACAAATGGGAATACAGTGTCCATGCCAGGCTGTGCTTCGCTCTTCTATTTCCTATGTTACCTTCTAGAAATTTCCTTACCTGTACAGTCTGAGCTCACTTTTTAAAAATATCATCATGTTCTGTGATATGAATAGAAGGTATTTAACCCCGTCTCCCCCGATGGGCCCTTGCGTCATTTCTAGGAGCTCACCTTATTTCTGGTTATCTTTGGGTGTGCTCGAATCTATCTCTGGCTCGCTCATCTTCAGTGACGTCTGGGTTTTCAGCTGTGTGTGCAGCTGGGATTCAGCGGTGCCCCCGCCTGCCAGGGTGCCTGCGGCTGCTCGGGAGACAAAGGCAGATCCGCCTGGAGTTCCGCGTGGAAGTGGTGTTTGAACGGCTAAGTGGCTGAAACTTTTCACGTCAAATCGACACAACACTGTTATGGTGTGAAATGAGGGGTTTTCTTGTATTTTTCAGGTGGAGGGAGGAGATTCAAAAATTCATGGAAATTACTCAGCCTGCACTCCCAGACCTGCCCAGAGGCTCCTGTTTCCTCTCTTGCCTGAAGGACGTTCCTGGAAAGGCCTGTGGAACCAAATCCTCCGGATAAGGTCAGGACTTCCTTGCATGATTTCACGAGTTCTCACATTTTTTTGCTCTTTTTTTTCTCTTTTTTGAGACAGGGTCTCGCTATGTAGTACAGGCTGGCCTTGAACACGCGACACAGCCGAGGTTGGCCTGGAACTCACGGTGATCCGCTTGCCTCAGCCTTGGGAGTGCTGGGACTACAGGCGTGCGCTACTGCGCCATCTTTCGGGGTTTGATTAGTTGCATGTTTGTTTGTCTCACGCTTTCTGACTCTTGCCCCAATCTCTCTATCCACCTTATCTGCTGTTTTTCCCCCACGCATGCAGAACTACTTGCTATATTCTCTCTTCTCCTTGGCTGGAAGGTTTCTGTCCTCTACTTGGTCATCCCTACAGGGGCAGTGCAGCCTAGCGCTGAGAAGCATGGACTTGGGTGTCAGACTACCCAGGTTTGAGTCCAACTGTACCATATTTCTAGCTGTGTGACTTTGGGCAAGTTACTTAGCCTCTCTGAGCCTCAGTGATCTCATCTGTAAAATGCAGGTACTCACAGAGTACCCGGCCCAGGCTTTAAGGTAAACATTTTGAGTTGATTCAGGACATCAAGACAGCCACAACAGTGCAATTAAAGACTTGAAAAAGGACTTCCAAAGCTGCTTCAGAAAGTGGCAAGAGGCCAGGCGTGGTGGCGCACACCTGTAATCCCAGCGCTCGGGAGGCTGAGGCAGGAGGATTACTGTGAGTTTGAGGCCAGTCTAGGCTATTTAGTGATTTCAAGGCCAGCCTGAACTATATAGCAAGACCCTGTCTCAAAAAAAAAAAAAAAAAAAAAAGAAAAGTTTACGTTTCATGGACATTTTGACTTTGGCGAAGAACAAGAAGTCACACCTTGCCAGAGTTGGTGAAGGCGGATGAGGGCGTACCGTGATGTTTTTACAAGCCTGCTTTTCCCTTAAATGTTACTTGGTAGCAGCATTCACTATAGTTTTGACCATACCTCATAAAGACAGGAAAGAATACTTCCAGAACTGCTTCAGAAAGTGGCAAGAGGGCCAGGGATATAGCAGTGCCTGCCTGACGAGTGCAAGGTCCTGAGTTCGATTCCTGGTGCCCCCCCCCAAAGAAAAGAAAGTGGCAAGAATGATGGGATAAGTGTCAAAGTGATGGGGGACTATTTTGAGGGAGATTAATGACAATGTCTCTTTTACTACAATAAACTTTTAAAAATTAAATATTCACTGTATTTCTCCATCACTCCTTATATAAAGATTTTATTAATAATGTTATTCTATTATTCAAGGTCTAGTTACAAATACTTTCTTCCGTCTTCTCATAACATATGCTTCTACTTAACGCATTATTCTGTACTTACTTTCTCTTTTCCCTTGGGTAGCACTCTTCTGAAGAGAGGGGACTCTGTCTCATTTATCATTCTATCCCTTGTGTTATGTCGAGTAGACGTTAATTGAATGAGATAATTACAATAAAAATGGTCTGAATTATTATGTCTGTCATCATTCCCATGTCTTGTCCTTTTTTTAATGCAGCAACCAATAATTCTTGGTCCTAGAGGGGATTTCACATCTCCAGTGTGGTTTGTAAGTGAAAACTTCACTATAGAAACCATTTACACTAAGCCAGTGTTTCTTAAGTGATTTTTATGCTTACAGGTATTTTCCAGAAACAGGCTCCATGGATAAAACTGGGCAGGTATCTTACTCCAGCATTTCTCAAGAGCGTCACTGGGCTAATGCCATGGAGCCGTGGGTGGAAAGCAGAGAAAGTTTCACACATTTCTTTCAGATTGTGACCAACAGTTAGTTGACAAAAAACTTCACCAACTTAGCCTCCCTCTGTCTTCCAACTGCCTTCGTGTAGCCTGGGACCGAACAACCGTGGCAGCTCACTGGTCTGTTCGGTAAGGATTTAGTGAGTTTCTGCTGTGTGTGCTGACTGGAGAAAGCAGGGTTCTTGCCCTGGAAGAACCAGATGGGGGCTCAGAACATGCGAAACCCGAGGTCTACTGTGTTAGGTGCACAGAAAGCGCTCCAGCCTCTGCTGGCTGCGTGGCAAGCTTGGGATCGGAGCATCTTTATTTGTTTTCTGTTTTTTGATTTTTGATTTTTCCTAAGACAGGGTCTTGCTATGTAGTTTAGGCTGACCTTGAAGTTGCTTATGTAGCCCAGGCTGGCCTCAAACTCATGGCAATCCTCCTGCCTCAGCCTTCCAAGTGCTGGGATTACAGGCATGCGCACTGCGCCTGGCCAGAGCGTGTTGAGGAGCGCAAAGTTTCAGGTAGACAGGAGGAGTAAGGCTTAGTGACTCACTGCACGGAAAGGTAATTCTAATCGATAAGGTGTCACATATTTCCAAATTACTGCAGGAGTAGCTTTCCAATGTTCTCACCATAAAAAATAATTATGTTAAGATGATGGATTTGTTAATTAGCTTGCTTTGATCATTCCATACATAAACATATCAAAATATTACATTGTACTCCATATATATTTATATATATGCAGTTATTATTTATCAGTTAGGAATGTTTTAAAGAGGGTGAGACAGTTTCTCTGGTCGAAACCCTTCAGTGTGTAAGTGGATAGGTGGGGAGTTGGAGGTGTAGGGAGTGTAGAGTTGCTATTGTTCTGTTTTGTTCTGTGAGCTCACAGCAAGTTGGGAGCGGATGGAGAGTAGAATTTTTCCACTGTTACTCAGCCTTTGAAGCTCCATTGTCTGAATCAGTCACACGCATGGGTGTCCAGGGAGAACTGGTTCCAGGACCCCTGCATGTACCCAAATCTCCCAAGTTCAAGTCTCTTACATAAAATAGCATAATATTTTGCAAATAGCCTATGAATATCCTCCTGTATACTTTAAATCATCTTTTAATTATTTATAATACCTAATACAATGCAAATTTTATATCAGTAGTTAGCTATCTTGTTGGAGTAATGACAAGGATAAAAGTCTGTACATGTTCAATAAAGTCCAAAATATTTTTCTGAATATTTTGACCTGAGGTGGGTTGAACCCAGGGCTGCAGAGCCAGCAGGCACAGAGGGCTGAGTGCACACACAGAAAGGTGAAACCGAGCAAGGATTTCTTTCCTGCCTCTCCTGGAGAGATTTTGAACTTGTTCTGAGCCATAGCAGGTCAGGTATCTTTCTTGCTTCCTTCTTCGTATCAGTGACCTCAGGCCATGTTTTGTTTCTATATACATTTGTCTTCTCATCTCTTTCATCGCTGGCTATTCTTAGGGAAGACATCTGTGGCCTGCACAGCGCTATAGGCAAGAAAGGGCACACTTTAGAAGCCAGAGGGCTCGGTTAAGCCGAGCTGTTGTGGTTTGCCAGCCTGGTAATTGCTGGTGGGAGGAAAGTGACACTGTGTAAGCCGGGCCTTCAGAATGTGAGCAGGTTTGCGGTATTGTGGTTCATGGTGTCCCATGCAAATCCTAAGCAAACAGGTCCGCGCGTCTACACCGCAGATAAGAATGAATGAAGCCACCCACTCGGGCTCTAGGCTCTCAGCAGCCGCCCAACCTTGCTCATCCAGGGCTTGGACTGGCCTGGCCCGGCCTGACCTGGCCCATCCCTGATCCGTGCCAGGAAGCAACCTCAGCTCCCAAGAATGGCGCGCTCCCTGCTCTCAGTGATTCTTCCCTGGGTAATCCGGTCTCCGTGATTAAATTAATAATCGTTTTTCTCTGGATTTGGGCCATTCTTTCTCCCTAATTAAAGTCTAAAACCAAAAACACACATTCTTTTAAAAGTAAGGGGGAGAAAAGCCCTGAATAAACCCTCCAGCTGCACTTGCTCCTTGTTCCTTGATATTACCAAGATTTTAGAAGTTGCTTAACTCCACAGTAGATGAATGCACTCCTGTTAGCTTCACGATAGACAATGCCGCCGGTGTATGGTCACCTTGGTAACAATTGTTTTAAGTTTTTGTTTGTTTTAGGGACTCGGAGATAACCCTGTCTAGCTCAAACCTGTCAAAGCCACTGACTTGGGCTGTACCAAGTGTTGATGGGTGATCTTTGGATGTCAGACAGCCAAAAAAACTCCGATCACACTAATGCGATTTTCTGAACACATATCCTGTGAAGAGCCGTGAAGTCTGATTACACAGGCGCCGGCCGCTGATGACATCACCTTTCCTCACCTCCACTCGCCTTTCCCACACCTTGGACCACCACCCTGTTTCTTCATCTCGTAAATACCTCTAACCTCTTTTGGGGAGGCAGATTTAGGTCTGGGGTTTGCCCCTCCTCACATTTGGCCACCTGGTAAATGAACTCTTTCTCTTTTAGCAAAATCATTGCTTCTGTGACGGGCATACTGTGTGAGCAGCAAAATGGACCTGGTTCAGTAGCACCTGCTTTTGAAAGGAAGCACGCATATCCACACCGGACCTTCCCAGTCTTCTATCCCTGCATCCAGCCTGCCTTTGTCACCTTCTCTTCCGAGCTCCTTCTCTGCTCCATCATGCTCTGAGGAGACCACGCCCCATGCTTTCCTCCACCTTTCTGTTGCCTCTGCTTGTCAAAATCCCTTGGCCTGTGCACCACTCAGGTTTGGGTTCAGTTGCGTATAAGAGAAGTTCTGCTACACTGGCTGAACCAAGGACTTGTTGATCTTGTGCAGCAAGAAGCGCAGGGGCAGGCAGGTAGGGATGGTGTGGCGGCTCAGGGACTCCATCCCGGAGCCTAGCCTCACTGAGCTGACAGCTGCTGAGCTGTAGGAATTACACAGTTCGAGGAAGGAAGAGGCAGAAGTGGTAGAAACTGTTCTAGAAGAACCCTGCATATGTCTCATTGGCCAGATCAGAGTCACCTAGCAACCCCAGGCTGCAAGGGAATCTGGGAAGGTTTTCAGCTTTCTAGCTTCTCAAGGTCAGCTGGAAGGGAACTGAAATGGCTGTGGGATGATTTAACCTGTTTTAAATGTTACTTCCTCCCCGAAACCTTTTTCAGGCATTTTAAACTTCCTTTGCTTTAATCTAACATGTGCAATCCTTTTTTTAGTGCATTTATATTTTGATTGTGTTATATACTGGTCTTATCTTTTCTTCAGGAATATGTTTCCTTTTTTATTTTAAAGAGAAAAAACAATAAAAATGATGATACAAAATTTCAAAACAAGATAGTAGGAGAGTAACAATGGTTAGTACATTGCTTATTCTCTTCAAAGTAGTTGCTCAGATTATAAGATATAGGCATGAAAAATTGATCAAATGATATAAGCACAAACCTTTCTTTTCAATGGATTTATAAAAATTAGTAATATAGCTTTCTTAACTATCTTTTATGTATATGTATTTATTTATTTGCTTTTACTTTTCTCTTCCTTCTTTTCTTTCCCCCATCCCAGTTTCTCTTTCCTTTTGAATATTTTCTTCCCATTTTCCAATATCTATTGTACATTTTGGATCTTATTTACTCTTTCAGCTTCTTACACTAGGGAGACAATACGATGTTTACACATGTGAGTCTGATTTATTTCACTTATGAGTATGGTCTCAAGTTGCATTTGTTTACCTATAAAAGTCTCAAGTTTATCCTTCTTTATGGCTGAGTAGTACTCCATTGTATAAAAATACCACATCTTTTTTATCCATTTCTCAATTGATGGGCATTTGGGTTGTTTCTAAGATTTACCTATTACAAATTGTGCTGCTATAAACGTGAGTGCACATATATTGCTGTGGTATGATGTTTTTAATTCTTCTGGGAAGATACCCAGAAAGGGAATAGCTGAGTGGAATGGGACCTCTAATCCTAGTTTTTTGAGGAATCTCCACACTGATTTCCACAGTGGTTGCACCAGTCGACACTCCCACCAACAGTGGAGAAGGGTTCCTTTTTCCCCACAGCCCCTCCAGCATTTGTTATTGGTTAATTTCTGATGACAGCCATTCTTCCTGGGTTGAGATGGAATCTCAGTGTTGCTTTAATTTGCATCTCTCAAATAACCAATGATGTTCAACATTTTTTTCATATATTTATTTGTTACGTGTATTTCTTCATCTGAGAAGTGCGTATTCATCTCAGATGCCCATTTTTGGATTGGGTCTTTTAATTTGGGGGGTCTGATTTATTTCAGTTCTTTATATGTTCTAGATACAAGTCCTTTGTCGGAGGGACTGTTGGCTAACATTTTTTCCCACTCTTTGTGGGTTATCTTTTCAATCTGTTGGTGATTTCTTTTGATGTGCAAAAGCTTTTTAATAAGATGAGATCCCAGTTGTTGATTCTTTGTAGTATTTCCTGAGCAGTTTAGGTTTTGTTCATGAAGTCTCTGCCTACACCTATGTCTTCAACATTTCTACCTTTCTCTTCCAGTAGATTCAGTGTTTCTGTTTTAATATTTAGATCTTTGATCCATTTTGACTTTAGTTGAGTGAGTGGTGATAGACGTAGGTCTGTTTTAGTCTTCGGCATGTAGAGAGCCAGTTTTTCCAGCACATTTATTAAAGAGGCTGTCTTTCTTCCAGTGAACATGTTTGGCCCCTCTGTAAAAGATAAGGTGGCTGAGTGTGTTTGGAGTTGTGTCTGCATCTTCCAATCAGTTCCAAAGGTCCTCAGGCCTGTTTTCTTGCCAGTACCATGCTGATTTTATCACAGTAGCTTTGTAGTATAGTTTCAAGTCAGGGATTGCGATGCCTCCTGCCTTGCCTTTGTTGCCCAGAATTGCTTTCGCTATTCTAGGTCTCATTCTGGTTCCAAATGAATTTTAGGAATGTTTTCTCTAGTTCTGTGAGGTGTACTAATGGTATTTTGATTAGGATTGCATTAAATCTGTACAACAACTTTGGGAGTATGGCCATTTTCACTATGTTGGTTCTTCCTATCCATGAGCAAGGGATATCCTTCCATTTTCTGATACCCTCTTCAATCTCCTTTGTCAAAGTGCTATAATTTTAAATGTATAGATCTTTTACTTCCTTTGTTAGATTGATTCCTAAGTATTTCATTTTTTTGGATGCTGTTATTAAGGGTATATTTTCCCTAATTTCTCTCCCAGTGAGTTTGTTGTTTGGGTACAGGAATGCTATTGATTTTCAAGTGTCGACTTTGTATCCAGCTTTGCTACTGAATTTGCTTATTAAATCTAGAAGTCTTTTGGTAGAGTTTTTGGGGTCTTCTATATAGAGTATCGTGTCATCTGCAAATAATGATAATTTAACTTCTTCCTTTCCTATCCTTATTCCTTTTATTTCTCTCTCTTGTCTAATTGCTCTGGCTAATGTTTCTAGAACTATGTTGAATAGGAGAGGTGATAATGGACATCCTTGTCTTGTTCCTGATTTTAGAGTGAAAGCTTTCAGTTTTTGTCCATTTAGTATGATGTTGGTTGTTTGTCATAGATGGCTTCTATTAGATTGAGGTAAAGACCATCTATTCAGATTTTTGGTAGGGTTTTTATCATTAATGACTGTTGTACTTTTTCAAAGCTTTTTCTGCATCTGTTGAGATGATCATATGATTTTTGTCTTTGGCTCTGTTGACATGGTGTACTACATTTATTTATTTGAGTATGTTGAACCATCCCTGCATTCCTGGGATGAATCCCACTTGATTGTAGTGTATAATCTTTTTGATTATTTGCTGCATTCTGTTTGCTAGTATCTTATTGAGAATTTTTGCATCTATGCTCATTAGGGAGATTGGCCTGTAATTTTCTTTTTTGGTTTGGTCTTTCTCTGGTTTTGGTATCAGGCTAATATTGCCTCCACAAATGAACTAGGGGGTATTGCTTCCCTTTATTTTCATTGAAGAGTTTGAGGAGTATTGGCATTAAATATTCTCTAAATTTCTTATAGAATTCAGCAGTGAATCCATCAGGACCTGGGCTTTTCTTTGTTGGTAAGTTTTTAGTTACATTTTTAATCTCATTCACTGATACTGGGTTATTCAGAATTTTTATATATTCTTGATTCAGCTTTGGTAATTCATATGTATCTAGGAATCTGTCCATTTCTTCTGAATTTCCATCTTATGAGAGTAAAGATTTTCAAAGTAGGTATTGATGATCTTCTGAATTTCCACAGGTTCTATAGTGATTTCACCCTTTTCATTCGTCAATGCATGAATTTTGGTCTTTTCTTTCCTTTTTTATTTATTTTTTTATAAGGTTGGCTGGGGGTTTATCAATTTTATTTACTCTGTCAAAGAACCAACTTTTTGATTCAATAATTCTTTGTATTGTTTTCTTAGTCTCCACTGTGTTAATTTCTGCTCTGATTTTTATAGTTTCCTCCCTTGTATGGGCTTTGGGCTTGTCTTGCTCTTCTTTTTCTAGAAGCTAGAGGTGTAATATTAGGTTGTTTATTTGGCTCGTTCTGTTTTCCTGATGTGAGAATTCACCGCTATAAATTTCCCTCTTAGGATTGCTTTCATCATGTCCCAAAAGTTCTGGTATGTTGTATCTGCTTTCTTGTTTAGTTGTAGATATTGTTTAATTTCTTCTTTAATTTCATCTGTGACCCACTGGTTGTTTAGGGGGCTGTTATTTAATTTCCATGTGTTTATGGAGTTTTTGCAGTTTCTTTTGCCATTAATTTCTAATTTCATTGCACTATGGTCAGATAATATGCATGGGATAATTTCAATTCCTTTGCATTTACTTAAGCATGTTCTGTGAGCTAGTATATGGTCTATTTTAGAAAACATCCCATGTGCAGTCGAGAAGAATGTGTATTCTGATGATGTTGTGTGGAACACTCTGAAAACATCTACTAAGTCCATTTGTTCACAGGTTTGGTCCAGTTCTGATATTTCTTTGCTGATTTTTTGTCTAGTTGATCTATCTCTTTGTGACAATGGGATATTAAGTTCTCCCGTTACAATTGCTTATTTAGTTTTTCATGTCTATTAATAATTGTCTTATGTAGTTGAGTGCTCCCATGTTTGGTGTATACATATTTATGATTGTTATCTGTTCCTCTTGAAGTTTTCCCCTAACAAGTATGTAGTGACCTTCTTTATCTCTTTTGATCATTCTTGGTTTGAAGTTCACATTGTCTGCAAACAGCATAGCTACCCCTCCTTTTTTCTGGGTTCCTGTTGCATGGAAGATTGTTTTCCATCCTTTGACTTTCAGTCTATGAATTTCTTTTTGAGTTAATGTGTTTCTTTGTATACAGCATATTGTTGCATCTTCTTTCTTGATCCACTCTGCCAGTCTGTTTCTTTTGATTGGTGAATTGAAGCCATTTACATTGATAGTTATAACTGATACATATTGGCTTATCTTTGCCATGATATTTTCCTGTTGCTGGTTCCCTGCTTTTCCCCTCTGTTTAATTGCTTGCCCTGCTTGGTGGTTTCTTTCTGTTGTTGTTCTTGGAATTGTGGTCATTTTTATCTCTGTCTAGAATATCTTTTAGTACTCTTTGTAGGGTTGGTTTTGTGGTCATGAATTTCTTCAGTTGTTCTTTTTCGTGGAAGTATCTTATTTCTCCATTAATTTTGTTTGTTTGTTTGTTTGTTGGTACTTGGAATCGAACTCAGGGCCTTGTGCTTGCCAGGCAGATGCTGTGCTGCTGAGATATATCCCCAGCCCCATTTCTCCATTAATTTTGAAAGATAGTTTTGCAGGGTGCATCAATCTGGGTTGGAAGTTGTTTTCTTTCAGGACTTGAAATACTTCACTCCAAGCTCTTCTTGACTTGAGGGTTTGTGTTGAGAAGTCTGCCATGCTTCTGGTGGGCTTTCCTTTATAGGTGGTCTGTTTCTTTTCTCTAACAGCTTTTAATATTCTGTTCTTGTGCTGAATATCTGGATTCTCAATTATTATATATCTTGGTGTAGTTTTATTTTGGTCATGGCTGTTTGGAGTTCTATATGCTTCATTTATTTGTATGTCAAATTCTGTGTCCATGTTCAGGAAGTTTTCTGCCATTATTTCTGTGAAGAGGTTTTTTATGGCATTTACGCTGCCTCCAGCCTTCTCATTGACTCCAATCAATCTTATGGTATTCTTCTTTGCATCGTCTTGTAGCTGTTGGATTGATTTTTCATGGTCTCTTGCTATTTTCTTTTTTTTGTGGGTACCGGGGGGTCGACCTCAGGACCTCGCGCACCAACAGGCACCCGTGCCGCTGAGCGATATCACCGGCCCCTTTTTCGTATGTGGGATCCGGGAGTTGAACTCGGGCCCTCACGCTTGCAAGGCAGGCGCTTACACCACTGAGCCATCTCACCGGCCCTCTCTTGCTATTTTTAAGATATCTCTCTATTCATAATCACCAGCTGTCTTCAAGGTCTGATATTCTATCCTCTCCTTCATTCAATCTGTTGCATACACTTTCAATGGAGGTTTTAATCTCTTGGATTTCTGTTTGGATCTGTTTCATGGATTCCATTTCTTTCCTATGTTGGGCATTTTTTGTTTCCATCATTTTTCTAAGTTCATCTATTCTTTTATCTGCATCTTCTCTAATATCTTTGATTTTAAGCATCATTTTTTTATAGCTGAGAGATTATTTTCTCTATAGCTTTTTCCACTTGTTTTTTCACTTCTGTTGCTATCATTTCAGAAAGTTCCAACATTTGACTTCCAATTTTGTCTATCTCGTTGTGTTCCAGGCTTGTCCTGGGTGGGCTGGGGATCTGGTGTTGCATTTTGCTTCTGCATCTTCTCATTTTCTCTGTTTTATTTTATTTTGTTTTCTCTGTTGATGCTTGCTGATTTCTTATGATAGATAGCTTTATCACTAGTACTGAGGCTTCCCTAGGAGATGTCTGTTCTTCAGGGATGTCCTCTGGATGTAGGTGCTTCTTTACAGCTATCCCAGGAACCTACCTTCCCAATTTGTAAAAGATGCAAAGCTGCTATTTGGCTTAGCACCCAATCCTTTGATACTGGGCTGTGGTGGTGGTTATGACTCCATACTATCACAGTGTTATCATACAGGGGAGAAAAACTGATTATAACATGTATGTCATCCTGGCTGAAGTAGTACAGTTAGTAAAACAATAGTTTCAAGTACAGCTTAACTACTGCCGAACTATGGTAACCATTGACCTGCTACCTCCAACCACAGAAGCAAACTCTAAAGTTATATAACAAAATCACACATACACCATGTACTTGTATGCAGTGATTTTCCCCTTAGTGGAGTGGTGTTACCCTTTTGTGGAGGGTGGGAGGAGATGGGCAGGAGACAGGGTAAAGTGATGAATGAGGTCAAATATAGTAGAGTCAAGGCTGGAGGTCAAAGGGTGATCACCCAAGCTTTGGGAAACTGGAGTACACAGGAGGCAAAGAATGAAATAGGATGTGAAGGAGTAATCAGAAAGGGCAGAGACAATGTTTACTGACCTGAAAGTTTAAATTCAAAAAGTAGTTGAGGAAGGTGAGAAAGAGGATCAATAGAAGAAAATGAAAATGAAAGGTAAGAAACCTAAACAGTGAAAAAAAGAAGGAATAAAGAGAAGTATAATGGAAAAGAAAAGAAGAAAAGAAAGAAAAAAACATAGAAAGAGAGGAAAGGAAAAAGGAAAAGAAAAAACAAAACAAAACAACCTCCCCCCCAAAAAATGCAGAACACAAGACAAAACAAGATGAATTCCAACAGACAGGAAAGGGGTAGCCAATCAGACAAACAAGGGAGAATAAAAGTGGTAAAATACCTCTTGTGTTTACAGTTCTGTGATAGTGCCCATGTCAGATCCCGGAAATGTGCTGCGTACTCCAACCACGTTTGCCATGGGAATTGCGCTGGGTACGGAGCTGGTCTTGGCCTCTGGATGTGGGGCTGAGACTGGCCTTCTGTTGGCGGAGTTCTCCAGAGCCCTGCTGCTGGCTCCTCACTGCTGCTTCAGACACTTCCAGGTTGCCGGGCTCGCTGATTACTCCACGCACCCAGGGCCAGCTGTCCTGGGTCTCCGGGTTCCAGTCGGTCCTCCCGCCAAAGGTATGTGTGTGGCCACGTGCCTGGGTGGGCCTGTCCTGGGTGTCCAGGAATCCGTTTCTTAAGAATAATAGATGCTCTCTTCATACCCTTGTTTCCCTTGCAGCTTCTTTTAGACTGATTTGTGCCTGTGCTTCTTTCCATGTGTCCTCCCTTCATCTCTTCTTTTCCTAAAATGCACATAGAACTCGTTCTGTAGACTTGTGTTGATTTACACTGAGTGGAATTAAATGAGAGAATGATGGTGTAATTATTGGAAAGGGTGCTGGATTTGAATCTGGGAGCTTGTATGACTCACCTGACCTTCTTAGATCCCAATTTCCTCATCTGAAAAATTAGGGGACTCAACTAAATTATCTCACAGTTTTCTCCCAGCTTTGAGAACTCGAGGATTCTCATGAATGAAATTGTGGATCCCATTCAGGACAGTGAGGGCCAACAAAACAGGGAATGGGGACCCCAGATACCTCTCACTCAACCTCACAGTTATGGGCCCAAGCCAAGCCAAGAGAAGCAAAAAGTGAAAAGGAGACTGGCCCAAACCAACCTGGGCCGGGAGGCTGGAGCGAGGAGGTCAGTTCTAGTGCAAGAAAGCAGGGGCACTCTTAGGAGGTCAAGTTTCAGAAGTGGGACTCCTTCAATTTCCAAATCTTAGAGCCCCGCTGGAGAACAGAGAAGGACTTTCTTTAAGATTGTCTTTGGGTTTAGAAAAGCTAGAACTCCACACCTGGTATCATCTGTGAACTGGAACAAGTAACCCGTGTGTGGCTCACATTCCACAATGGGACAGAGACTTAGGTCTGTCCCTGTGTGATTCTGAACAAGTCAATTGTCTTCTCTGGGCTTTAGATTCCCACCTATAAAAGACCAGCATTAGCTATATTACTGGCTGTTCGATCTTTAACACTGAAATGAAAATGATTAAAAGTTTGAATAGGTTTCTCATGTGGCAAAAGCTGCTCTCTGGCAAGAAATGCTTGATGAGTTGTGGAGTCCCGGAAGCACCTGGGGCCAAGCATGAAAATGACCAGAGCAGGTGCACTCCGGCCCACCCCCTGCTCTCTGACTGCTTATGGTTTTCTGATTATGGTTATAGTTTTGTTCATTTTTGTCTTCATAGTTTCCATCTACTGCAGTTTGATCCCAAGTTTCGGTGTTTTTCTAAGGGATAATGGAGCTAAGAAGGTATCGCCATGCCTCGGTCGCAAGCTGACAGGTTTCACCTCTGTACATTTCTTGTTGCCAATCATCCCTCATTCTCTTCTTTGAAGCTTGTCTTTTCCCTTCCCCACCCCAATACAGGGCTTTGTTCTTAGTCTCTTTGGCCCTTACCTCATTACGAGATGCTATGACAAATCAAGCCATTTCTATTCCTTGTCTCCAAGCTTTGTGAGTCACAGGTAGGCTGTGTACAAAAGAAACTCACACGTGGATGGGACTCTTGATTCCACTCAAAGCCTCGTGTCAGTGGTGGAAGTTGCTGACTTTGATATTTTTTTGTCATCTGTAGAGAGAAAGACCTTTCAATGCTGGTTTCACAAGTGACCTGCCAGACCAGTTTCACGAGGGTTCTCCACGTAGAAACACAGGCAAAATTTATTATTCTTCTTCCCCATCAACTTATTAATATTATTAATAGCCAACGCAGTAATATTCAACGGTCATTTATAGAGATTCTATCAGGTGCCAGGCACAGAGCAGGATGCTCCACATGGATTATTTTTAATATTAATAACTTTAGAAGGCAGATATTATTATCCCATTTTGCGGAAGAGTAAGTCTCAGAAATTAAGCCCTTGGCCCATCGTTGCCTGCCTGCTAAGAAGCAGAGAGTGTATTCCAAATCAAGCTGTCTGATTCCAGTTCAGAGCCTGCCTAATTCATGCTTTTTCTTATACTATTTTTAGATGTTAAGAGTTTGTGACAACTTTGATAAGTAAAAGAAAAAAGGAAGAGAGAAAAGAAAAAGCTAATGATAATTATTAAAACTTTTGTTTTTGCAGTACCGGGGTTTGAACCCAGGGCCCCCATACTGTCCTACAACATCCCCAGCCTTCTTTTTATTTTTATTATGACACAGGGTCCAATGAGCCTTTGAGTTGCCTGGGCTGGCCTTGAATTCACAATGATCCTCCTGCCTCAGCCTTCCAGAGTACTGGCATTACAGGTACACACCGCCACACCTGGCTGGTAATTTCAAGACTATTACAACTTCATGTGCAAATTAAATGAGAACAAATTGTAAAATCAAATCTCATTTTGGAGGCAAAACAGACAGATTGACATAGGTATGAACATACTTATGTAACTTTGGGGAAGTCTTTAAAATTCCCTGAGCCTATGCCCTTATTTATAAGTGGAACAGCCAGGGACTATAAGCAGCACCCACTGCAAACTGTGGATCATCAGCTCATGGAGAAAACGTAGTCATCTTCCCAAAGATTTCTTAAGTAATGGAAAGTTGAGGTTGTATAATTATAATAGCTAATGTAGATCTACAAAGTGCCTACCGGGTGTGGTGGTGAATGCCCACAGGAAGCGGGAAGTTGAGGCAGGAGGATCGCCACAAGTTTGAGGCCAGCCTGGGCTACCTAATGAGTTCAAGTACAGCCTAAACTATGGAGTGAGACCCTATCTAAAAAAAAAAAAAAAAGGTTAGATCTACAAAGTGTTCTGTAGTTTACGAAGTTCACTTCTACCCATGAGCTCATTTAACTCTTTGAGGAAGATGTCATAACGAGAACCTTTAGCTAATGACAGATCAGTAAATATTTCTTGAGCACCTACTGTGTGCTAGAATATTCTAGAATCTGAGTGGGATATGGAGATTACAAGTGATGTTTACTTTTCATTACTCTCAAATCTTTTCATTATTTTCCCACAATAAATTTGTCATTAGAAAAGGTTATCACTTCTCCCAACCCCAGAAAAGACAAAAAAAAAAAAAAAAAATCACACCACGATCCTTTAAGAAAAAGATAGTGAACACCAGTATACATGGCAGATCACGGTAAATTGTAGCAAAGAAGTACAGACAGATAAGGCAATTAATTAATTAATTTTGACTCCAGGGGCGAGAGGCCTTTAAATGCTGTGTGAATTAGGAACAGTAATGATCCTTGTCCAGTCTGCCTCCAAGTGGCTGTAAAATTTCAACAAAATGGATAAAAACTCTCAAATCCTGTATGTCTTCAAGGAATAATGATCACTTTTGCCCCTGCTTTCCTGTACTTATCATTGGCACTGGGCGTGCTGGCCACTCTGGTGCAGCTGTGTTGTGTCAGGACACACCCGAGGGTCGTCTTCCTGAGCCTTGAATTCACAATGGACGCGGCAGTCCCAGAAGCCACTGAGTTTAGCCCCGTGAATGCACTCTCACCTGCTTTCTTTAGCTCTTTTTTCTCATCTTGTACAGTCTTCTTCCCCTTCTTCCCTCCTATAAACCCTCTTGGCCCTCTTTTCCCTTTCGCGTTCTGTGTTGGAGTCCACAAGGCCTCCCCGGGCTCAGTGATTTGTTAGGAGGACTCATGGGACTGCACGCACCGTGGTCCTCCGGTGCACTTTATTACAGGGAAAGGACACAGAGAGAATTCAGCGAAGGAATTTGGGAAAGGCGCATGGGCACAGTCCAGAGGAAATCAGGGATCCTCTCCCAGTACAGTCGTACCTGGCACGCTTCATTCCTCCTGCCAACAATTTGTGATGAGAGATGGGATATATTGGCCACCAGGAGAGCTCAACCAAACTCAGGCATCCAGGGTGTTTATCGGGGTTAGTCACACAGGGACCACTGCAGAGCAGGTACCAAAATTCCAGACTCCCCGAAGCAAAACAAGTGTTCAGCATGAACCGTATTAGTACTGAAAGTTTAGCACAATGAGCCACTCTTACCAGTCAGGGAGCGGTGGGAAAATTCCCCCAGTCTGTCCTCCCAAACTCACATCAAATTTGCCCAAGGCATCTTTAGACCAAAATTATTACCAGCAGGGCCCCGTGCAGCAGGGTGCAGCCCACCTGAAGTACTGATCTCCTTTATCCCCTTCAGAGGTTTTGTACTTCATCAGTTAAAACAAATCCTTCCCACATAAATATCTGTCTTAGAAAGCCGGGTTGCTTTCTTCTTCAAGCTTAACCAGTTCCCAAACATGGTGCACCTTTCAGGTTAAGTTGTATAAAAATGTTTTTCTGTGAATATGCTTTTGTCCCTCTTGCACGTAACTTATCCAGGCGAGAGGTCTGGGTAACAGTTAGGGGTGATTCTAAAAAATGTAGAGTTCTCATTGCTAGCTGGAGCACACTGATTTTGAAGCAACAGAGAGGAAACAACCCCCAGCAGCTGGGAAGATGCAAAGAAGTGGTAAGGGTATTGATAGTTTTGTCTTTCAGAACTACTTCTGGAAGTTTCTTTTCTTCCTGAACCAGAACTTCTGTGCTGCCTTTACAAGCTGCTGGGAGGGCTTTGAACTCAGTTGACTGCAAGGCACATGATCGGACCTGACAGCACCTGCCTGCAGACGGCAGGATTTCCCACACGGCACACTGCCAGAAGTTGGCCATGCTGCCTAGGCAAATGAACCTGTGCTACCGACAAGCAAACCCCAACTGCCTCAGGCAGTCCTGCAGCCAAGGACAAACGGAGTTAATTGGATGGAACTGGAGGCCTACGGCGGGAGACCCCATGATGGGTCCCTAGAGCTCTCTCTGTCTGGCTCATGTAAGTCCTGCGTGGAGTGTCCAAGTCATTGTCAACTCAGTGTTTGCAGGTGTGATTTCTAGGGCTGGCCGTCCTCATGCATCCAAGTGTGCACTCTCTCAGCCTGGAGAGGCCTATGGGTCAACTGCAACCCACTGGCCAGAGCTGTCCTTAACCTAAATTGATGCCTCAGGCTGGGCAAAGAAAAACTCACAAAAAATTCTCAGCATGGGTCTGTGTAACCTCCCCTCCCCTTTATCCTAAGCAGCCTGGAAAAAGGCCACTTACTTCCTGGCCCCAGATGCATTTAACAGCCAAACTGGCTTTGAAGGAGTGTCGCCCTGGAGCGAGAGGAGGAGCCGGGCTTCTAATCCATGCTTGCAAACTACTCGGTCCCAGCTGCTGACACCACAGTCAACAGCAGTGAAGCTTTCCCAAGAGGGGCTGAGAGCCCATCTTTCAGGAGCGGGTAAAGGGATCACAGTCCCTGTGATGCCCGCCCCACCCGCTACTTCCAGCTATAATCTCTTACGATAGAAAGCAAGTGGTCTCTACATCAGAAACGCAGAGCTATCAGCAGCTGCATTTCAGAGGATTCCCACAAGGTCCCAAAGGGTCCCTTTCCCGGGACATTTATATGTGACCCAGACGTTCCAACTAGAATCCATGATGTTCTCATGGTTTTGCACCCCCAAGGGATGTGCCATATTTACAACGCCCTGTCCCCCATCCTGCACCTGGAGCAGATGGTGTCAGGCTTCAGCTCAGAGTCATGTCCTGGTCAGGATCAAGGAGCTCAGGACTGCGAAAGGACAAAAGGTGCCCCTTTGACAGTAGAAAAGGTGGCACACTGGAGGCCAAAACAGCTGCAGCTGGGCTCCGCGAGCAGCAACAATCAAGGCTTTCCTAAGCCCTTTATGTGGCGCCATTCTTAGAGTCCAAGTTGACCTAATGAAAAATATGCACAGTGGGCTAGAAAATCACCCGCTGAAGGGCTGAGCTTTCACAAGATCGAATGTGATTTACAAGAGGTTGTGAGCAACTAAAAACTGCTTTTTTAAAACTCAACTGGTGAGCGGCTCTCTTTTATGTAGATTACCTTGTCCCAGAAGCTCCAATAGGCTAAATCATGAGGATGGAGAGGTACTGTTTCTAATATTCAAGACCTTAAGCTCTAATTTGCTCATCAGTGGCAAACAGCAAGGAAATTGTAGCTTACTCTTTTTTTTGCACAGCTTTCCCTGATTGCAATGCCTCTAGCATTCTTGAAATTAGGAAGCTGTTAACACTTTTCATCAGTTCTTACCACACATCCAGATGCAATCCCACGAAATACGGGGTCCTTTAACAACAACAGAGCCCCTTTTGTTCTCACTGCAAACATACTCAAGCCCCTGCTGGTGAATTTAGCACTTACAGGGTTAACACAGCTGCCAGGATGTCGTGGCTGGAAGGCAAGAAAGGGGCAAGTGAAGAAAGGACTGCACAGTCCTCTCCGTCTCCTTCCCTCTCTGGTTTAACTAAGCTTTGCTCCTAGGAACTGATTTTTTTCCTCCCACTTGGAGGAAATAGAAATGCAAATTTTTAACATTTTGGATTCACCCAGAGCTCACCATTTGGAATGGTCGGCCTCTTTCTCTTCCCACCTGGAGAAGAGGACAAAATCAAAGGTGTTTCTCCTTTCAGCCAGCACCACCAAGAGCAGCCCTGGGCTCCCACAGCCAATTCTTCTGGAGTTGGAACCATCGTTTTCAGATTCCTTCAGGTAACTTTGGCCTTTCCTGACAGCTACTCATTAGCCACAGTTTCATACCATCCATATCTCTAGAGCCATCCTGACGCCCAATGCTCATTTTCTATGATCTTCATCCCTCCTTTTCCCAACAGCACTTTCACCACACTCCAGAGTCAGTTCCTCTTCTGATGCTCTGTATTGGGGGTCCCCAAGTGGCCCACCAGGAGAACACACGAGACTTAGCATACCATCTTTTTTGGGGGGGGGTACCGGGGGTTGACCTCAGGACCTCGCACACCAGCAGGTGCCCATGCCGCTGAGCGATATCACCAGCCCTTTTATCGTATGTGGGTTCCGGGAGCCGAACTCAGGACCTCGCGCCTGCCAGGAAGGCGCTTACGCCGCTGAGCCATCTCACCGGCCCTAGCATACCATCTTAATCATAGCTGTGATTTATTACACTGTAAACGTCCAGGAATCTTTTGCCAGTGAAGTCATGAAAGGACACATTTAGATCCTCTGGTCACAAACCGAGAGCCCGCGTGAACTGTTGCCTGCGGATCACTCTACTGACCTTGGTTCTTAGTGGGGTCTTCAGCTGAGTCCAGGAACCAAATGGACACAAGGCAGATTAGCAGGAAAAGAGCCTGTTTTATTAACCCTTACATGTATACCAGGGGCCTCACAAGAACAGAGACTCAGAGAAATGGCCAAAGCAGAAAGTTTTTATACTTTTTAGACAAAGAATGATAAATTTGTAAAGAAATTATAGTGTGACAGATCTAGTGGGACAGAAGCAGCAAATTCTAGGGAAGTCACTAAGAGCTATGGAGGGGATGTAAAACTAGTGGAGACAAAGGCTATTTGCAAGTTTATTTGTGCTGGTTTACTACAGACACATTCTTTCTGTGTGTGATAAAGATTCTTTCTGCATGTTGGCACAAGGAAGGTAGCTTTCGCACAAAAATTTTACTGCTTGCTGCATGCAGGAAAAGGCACTCGGCTTGATCTTTCTGCAGGTACAACTTCTCAAGTGACTTAAGCCAGAAATAATAAATATGCCAGGTGTTATATCCTTGGCTTCTTCACCTACCAGAGAAACTTGCCCAAGCCGAGTTAACCAAGGTTTTTATTGGCATAGATCACATAGACACCTCTTCCTAGCATGCGCCAAACTTCCCAAGCCTCCGAAGGAAAGCAGGTGTTCAGCATAAACCTCATTGTTGGTACGAACGGTTTAGCACAGTGAGCCACTCTCACCGTTCCAGGAGTGACGAAAACCCTTCCCCGAGTCTCAAGTTCCCAGACATCAGCCGAGGGCCAATCTGGAAAGCGGGTCTCGCTAAGTGCAGCAGTCTCAGGCATCTGTTAACTCTTTTCTATGTCGTATCTAAAAGGGAAGGAGGGCCGGTGAGATGGCTCAGCGGCTTAAGCGCCTGCCCGGCAAGCACAAGGGCCCAAGTTCGACTCCCGGAACCCACATACGAAAAAGGGGCCGGTGATATTGTTCAGCGGCATGGTCACCTGCTGGCGCACGAGGTCCTGAGGTCGACCCCCCGGTACCCACCAAAAAATAAAAAAGTAAAAAATAAAAGGGAAGGAAATCAAATAGGAAAATAGAATAGACAAGAGAAAAAATAATATGAGAAAATAATGAGGCAGGAAAGGAAAATGGGAAATTTTTTTTGTTGTTGCTGTTGTTCTGTTTTCTTGAGATAGGGTCTTGCTGTGTAGTCCAGGCTGCCTTGAGTTCACTATGCAGCCCAGGCTGGCCTTGAACTCACAGTGATCCTCCTGCCTCAGCCCCTCAAGTGCTGGGATTACAGGTGTGTGCCACCACATCTAGCTGGAAAATGGGAAAATATTAAGTCTGAAGATGAAAAATAGAGAAAAAAAAAACTCTTCTATAATAATGTTATGTGATAATGTCATAATCTTGAACTCATACCATGAGGGGACAGATCATTCAAGCCCTGGGCTCAGCATGCAGGACAATCCCACTGAAGTATTTCACAAGTCCCCTATTTCAACATTTCATTGTAGCAGAACTCTTTAGTCAAATGACCCTGACTTAGAGTCCAATCAAGACATAAAATTTGAGCCTTGAGCCTAGTGGGAGGGGTTGTCCTCATGCTCTTGAAGTTCCAGGAAGGACAAGTGGAAACCACCTATTTAGTATAATCTTATTTTCCACAAAGCCACCCTAACAAAGGTCTCATCATCTCAGAAATACAACCCATTTATTTGGAGTCCCAACTCCTGTTGTTATTTTTAGTAAATTCTAAGTGTCCCTTGAAGAAGATGGGTTAAAGTCAACATTTCCAAGTAATCTCCAGGCAGGTCCACTTATTCTTAAAACAGATTAAAAATACATAAGCAGAAGGTCTGGTTTTTGGAAAATACTCCCAAGTACCTCATTCCGTTGCAACAGATCATGGGCCATCAGCCTGTTCTTCAGGGGCCAGTAGTCTGCTTTCATTCAGGCTTTAACTTCTCTGGCCAGCATGCCTTCTCTTCTACTCCCATGGTGTCCCCCCTTTTTCTCCAGTACGGCTGGCTTTTGATACGGGTTGTGCACATGTTTATTTTACTTCCAAGACAGGTACTACACTTCATGCATGTCCTTTCTTGTGCAGTTCTTCACTGGGCACCCTGAAGACCCAACTAATGTTTCCTGAATGCTGTTGACAAGGCTGGGGTCCACCAAGCCCACCCTGTTAACTGGACAGAGGAGGTTCGAGTCTAATGACCACAGAGAAGTAACTTTGAAAAGCATCTCTTCTACTTCCTCCTTAATTTTTCAGCCTGGAAGTTGCTTATGAAATTGATGAGGAAAAATGAAGCCTTGTGATCTTCCAATTATAAGTGTTTTGTGTGCTTTTGCTGCCTTCCAGTAGCTTCTCTAGTCTTAAAAGACAACCCTTCACAGTAGCCAGAGATTCTAGCGCTCTGCCCGATGTATGCTTTGACCAGTATAACTTTTTGCTTCGTCCTGATTGATGTTGCAAGTATTTGTGATTTGCTTTAGAGCCCAGTTACCTATAGTGAACTATTACATTTAGAATAGACATTAGGAGACACTGAGTCCAGTTTCCTGCCCAGATCCCTTCTGTGACATCTTGATGGTCAGTCACCTTGCCTTTCCGTTTGTGTCCTCTGGATGAGGCGCTGACCTTGGGTTCATCGAATCTGGAGCTTGACAAAATCCAGTGAGGAGAACTCTCCCTCCTCTGAGCTGCGCTTGGCCTCCGTGCCACTGCCCCGGACACGGCCCTGTCTTCTGGGGCTTCGTGGAGCACAGCTCATCCCTCGCATAATCCTTCTTTGGGCTGAGGGTGCGCGGCTTGTCACCAATTTTGACTTAACGTAGAACACTCACGGGAGGTCCTGTACGTTTTGTCAGGGTAGAGAGAGTGGTGCTTGGAGAGAGACACAGTGTGATACACACATCTGGTGCTATCTGTGACCTATTTGTACATTGTGTGTTTAAAGAAAATAACTTTAGAAATAATATCCCATGAATCCATTTCTATGAAATTCTAGAAAAAGCAAAATTATAGTGAAGTTTCCAAGGCAGGTCTGTGATGGCCAGTGGTCAGGGAGGTCACCGGCCCATAGAACCCAAGGGAAAGCCTAGTACTGCACATTTTTAAAAATTAATTGAATTCTACACTTACAATGGCTGGACTTTATCATATGTAAATTATAGCTCAATAAGTAAAATGACCTCTCTAAAAGCAATGAGAGAACGGGAGCTTCTCTCCTCTCCTTCCTGCTATAAATTGTTCTCCCATCATTTGCAACATAGAGGTGTAGCCAAAGCAAGTTCAGACCTGATTTTAGTTTTTTAGCGTAGATTTTATGGAAGTATGCCATACATCCAGAAAAGCACACAGTCATCAGTGTGCAACTCAATGAATAGTCGCGGAGTGAACACCATTATGCAACCACCCCCCCACACACACGAAGCACAGAGTTGCCAGAACCTTCTAAAGCTCCACTTGCGTCGCTCCCAGCCAGTTCTCCTTTACGTCTGCCTTCTTCTGCTCGTGGTGACGTCGGGGAGATTTTCTGTGACATTGGGCGCTTTGTCCGTTCTTCGTTGAGCGTTCATCCTCACCGTGGGTGTAAGCAGCAGAGGGGGTTCACCTGTCATGATGTTGACTGAAGTGTCTGTTTGGTTGCTATGAAGAACGCTGCTATGAACGTCCACATTTAAAGGGACAGTCAACAGGCATATTAATACTAAACTGATAGAGAAATTGGTTTTGGCACCGTGGCTTCTGTGTCTCATGAGCTCTAGAATCTCTGCGGAGGGAGGAGACCCCCAGAGTGGACTTTCCTTGGTTGGATACCCAAGGGACGAGAGTTTCTCTGGGTGTCTCCGCCATGTCCGAAGTTGGTGGCTAACGTCTTTCCTGCTTCTGTATCACTTTGTGCCTTAGCGTAGATTCAAGGTCTTCCATGGAGACAGGGCTGTAGGTGATAAGAGCCTTGGGACCCTTAAAGGAAGTCGGGATGGACGAATGAAGATTAACCTCCAAATGTGCCATTGTGTGAGAGGCTAGGGTCGCCTCCGCCTCTTTCTTCTTCTTGCTTTGTGCCCAAGGGCCCCAGGTTCCCAGTTGGCAGTCACAACAGTGTGACAATAGCAATAAGGGTGTGGGACTCTCTTTCTTCAGCTTTCCATACAGCCTGTCCTGCCCGACCCTCTCCTGCACCCCCTCTCCCTGCACACAGACTGATGGCAGAGCGGCAAGACGCAGGGTGTGGGGGACACGGGTCTGTCATCACTCAGGCAGGGCTCAGTCTTGGAACAAGGAGGTCCTGGGAGTCCGGTGGGCTGTCCGGCACCAGGGTCCACAGTGTACATCACACGCCCGTTAAGGGAGCAGAAGGAATTGGCCCCAGAAGGAATCGCTCTGGACTCGAGGGTGTGGGCAGAATAAAATCTTTACTAACAGCTTGTCAAATGTTCCCTGCAGCTGACTGGAAAAGCCTGGGGAGGAGCTTGCACTTTGACCTTGCTACCTCATTCTTAGAGGGGGAGGAGGTGACCAGGGAAGGGGAAATGGGTTACAGGCTCCTAAGTTTCTTTTTAGCTTACTAGGGATGTATAGTCAAACTTATGGAAGGGAAACGCAGAACCAGAGGAACCAACTAACTGACTAGAAGCAAAACTTGGACTAGAACTCAGATCATCAGAATAAAAACTGAACAGGGGTAAGGATGTGAAAACAGATTATTGATGACCGTGTGTGACAGCTACTTATCAGGGTTTGTGAGTGTGTGCACCTCATTTGCTCTGGACAGCAATGCTGTCGCATTGATACTGCACCATTTTGTAAGTACAATGAAGATCAATACGGAGGTGGTCCCTTCCCCGTGAGGCTTGTCATGGAGTAAAAAGCCCATGTGATGCGCTGTGGTCACAGCAGGCGTTTAGAATGCCGTGGGAGCGCTTGCGTGGGGCCTGCTCAGACCTGGGAAGTCGGAGAGGTCCTTACCTGTCAGGACCGGGGTGGCCAGAGCACGGGATGTGAGGATGGAGATGGGGAGGTAGGGAATGAGGCCCGGAGATGAGGCCCAGAGGGAGAGCTTGGGAAGGTGTTTGGATTTCACCCGAGACAGAGGTCCGAGGCGGAGGCCTCTAGAAGGGTTTGAGAGATGGGGTGATGTCCTATCCTGAGGAACACTTTGCGCTTGGTGCGGAGGCTGGGATGGAAGAGGCAGGTCTAGAGGGAGGTGAGCTAGGAAATTGTAGCAGTGCTCCATAGCAGCAAGACTAGGAGAGTATCAGAGGAAATGAGTAGAAATGGATGAATTCGAGAAATCGCCTCAGGGGTTAGAATCACTGGGATGGGCTGGACGATGGTCTGTGAGGGGTGGGGGTTAAAGGAATCCAGGGCGACTCTCAGTTTCAACTTGGGCACTGTCATCATAAGGGTACCACCATCCATCCAGTTACCTGAGGTCAATCAGCTCATGCCTAATCCCTGTTCGAGACCTTCCTAATTCGACTTCAGAATCGCCCTGTTCATAATTGTCTGGACAACAGCCACGGGTAGCTTTGGCCGAAGTGTGTGGCTGTACTTGTCAAAGCTGTGGTTTTCTTCAGTGGTTTCTATAGGTTTATTTTGAGCCTTAGCAATTAGTTCATTGGAAAGAAACAAAAATCCAGGAATGGTGGTGCACACCTGTAATCTCAGTACTCTGGAGGCTGAGGCAGGAGGATTGCAAGGTTGAACTCAGCCTGGGCAATTTAGCATCTTAGCAAGACCCTGTCTGTAATAATAAAAAATAAAAAAGGGATGGGGCTATAACTCAGCGCAAAGGACATAGGTTCAATCCCCAGTACCGAGAAAAAGAATGGAGGGAGGGAAAAAGGGAGGGATGGAAGAAAGAAAGAAGGAGATAGAGAAAGAGAGAGAAAGAACTTCTTCACCCAACCCTCTGGTGCAGAAAGTAATATAATATCTCAAGAGGCAGCCTGGGCTAACGGAAGAAGCACTACCCTGGTTTAGGAGACCTGAGTTTGAATCCTGGTGCTGCCACTCCACATACCTTCTCTGGGTCTCAGTTTCCCGGTTTGAGAATGAGGGAGCTGGGCCAGGTGACCTCCAAGAGCCACTTGAGCACCAGCTTCTAAGATTCTGCATGCTGGGGAGCAGGGAATGAGCGCGAACACACAGGATTACAGTCGAGAGGCGTCCTGCAAGCTGTTTAGTTTGACGCTCCAAATGATGTTATTCTCCTCTAATGTCCCAGCTACAACAGTTGAGGCAGGCACCAACCCTATGACATGACAAGGGGGCCCTTGGCTGGGAACTAATTCTGACTGCATCTCTAAAATGTGTTTCTGGTGCCACAGAAAAGGGGGCCAGAGAAGTAAGGCAGGAGCTCTAGCTTTTCCCCCGGGTAGCCCCTCTCTTTCAAACCCTCAAAACACCTTCTCATTGCTGGACTCCTCAGAGCCCCGGCAGAGGCATTACGCCCGGCATTCCCGGGGTGACACGCCTTGCTACAAGTCCTGCGAGACAAGATGACAGAAAGCACTCAGCTTACATCTGGTCAAGAGGTGGGGGAGGCTCTGCTCTTAATAATGGCTTCGATTTCATCATTATTATCTGTCAGCGCTTACTGCACATTCAGCCTGCACCAGAAACCACACCTCTTGTGAGGTGCAAACAGCAGCGCTGTGGATTTGCCCTGTGGCCTCCAAATGCCAGGAGGCAGCGGACAGGGAAGAGTTCAGCGGGGACTCTGGGAGGTTCAGCAGCACAGAGGAGGGTCATCAAACCCTGCCAGTCAGTCCCGGAAGTCTTCCTCAGGGAGATGGCGAGCTGCGAAGGACAGGCTTGTATCCTGCAGATAGGAAGGTGTGTGTGGTTGTGCAGGCAGGGAGGTGATGGTGTCGTGACTGTTTTATATGGTGCAAAGCCCATCTCCACCCATTACTTCATTTGGTGTTGACACGATGCCAGTTAAGAAGTTCACAGATCGCTGTTTCCTCTTGGATATCCTGACCTTCTGGGGACTAGGATGGAAAATGTTCCTCATCACCAAAGCGGGAGAATCAGAGGCCTCGTCTGACACCGTTGTTGTTGAAGGAACCTTCTCTGCGGCTGACATCGCTGTCTGCACACCCCTTCAGTCTCTCCAGTAACTTGCGATGGAGATGGAACTTTCCCCGTTTTGTAGAGGAGATCAGATTGACTTCTGATCAGTGCACACACGATGGCCTAAGCAAGAACTGAGCATTTGAAACACTTCTGAATGAAAGCGAAGGCTACGTTAATAGTCTTTCCAAAGTAGGGCCGGGGATCGAATCTTCAGTAAGTGTCTCTGCAAAGGTGTGACCAAAAATGCGGCAGCGGTTGCTGTCCAGGGCTATCCATCAGGAAGGCAGGCTCCTGAGAACCTTGCAGCCTCTCCTCATGCGCCTTATTCACCGGTTCTGGCACTGTGCAACTTCTGGGTCTTTCCCCAAAGTCAAAAAGACCATGAAAGGTAAATATTTTGAATTAATTCAAGACACCGAGGCAGCCACAACAGTGCAACTAAGACACTCAAGAAAGAGGACTCCAGGGCCGGTGAGATGGCTCAGCGGCATAAGCGCCTGCCTTGCAAGCGCGAGGGCCCGAGTTCGACTCCCGGATCCCACATACGAAAAAGGGGCCGGTGATATCGCTCAGGGGCACGGGTGCCTGTTGGCGCCTGAGGTCCTGAGGTCGACCCCCCGGTACCCACAAAAAAAAAAAAAAAAAAAAAAAAAAAAAGAAAGAGGACTCCAGAGCTGCTGCAGAAAATGTCAAGAATGATGGGACAAGTGTGTTTCAAATGAGGGGAGTATTCTGAGGGGGATTCACGGCAATGTGTCTTTTACTGTAATAATTTTTTTAATTTAAGCCTTCACCATAATTTTTGATCACTCCACATATATGCGAAAGTAGTTTATAAATTGCAAAATCCTATAAAATGTCAGGCATTATGGTAATTATTTTTATTAAAACTAGTTCACCATAAGTATACTGTAAGAATACTTGTCCAAGGCCAGTGAGATGGCTCAGCGGTGTAAGCGCCTGCCTGGCAAGCACAAGGGCCCGAGTTCGACTCCCAGAACCCACATACGAAAAAGGGGCCGGTGATATTGCTCAGCGGCATGGGCGCCTGCTGGCACGCGAGGTCCTGAGGTCGACCCCTGGTACCCACAAAAAAAAAAAAAAGAATACTTTTCCAGTTCACATATTATTTCTGCGCCTGTGGGGACGAGGATCGCAGGGTCTGATTAGACGTCTCGCTTCCTCGGCTGGCTGCCCAGCCACCCCCAGCTACTCACACCTCAGCAGACGCCCCAACTTTCCATTCTGTGACTGAGGAGACTGTGATTGAAACTTCAGGGAAAGGATTATGGTAGAGAGAAGAAGAAGGGATGTATCTTTTTTGCTGAAAAGAAAATTATTGCCAGGTGTGGTGGTGCACACCTGTAATCCCAGCACTTGGGAGGCTGAGGCAGGAGGATCGCCATGAGTTCAAGACCAACCTGGGCTACGCAAGCGGGTTCAAGGCCAGCCTGCACTACATAACAAGCCTCTGTCTCGAAAGAAAAAAAAAAAAAAGAAGAAGGAACAAAAGAAAAAGAAAGAAAGAAAGAAGAAAAAAGAAAGAAAAAAAGAAAATTATTCCCCTTACCATTATTTTTCTGGGTTCTTGGCTCACCTAAAGAAATTATTTTTATAGAAAGGTTAACAAGGAGATATAAAAAGAATTAAAATGTGTTATATACATGTACCAACTCCCCATAATTGATGTAATCATTATGTACTGCAAACACGTACTAATAAAAATTTTTAAAAGGTTAAAATTCAATATGTAGCCAGGCGTGGTGGAGTGTGGCTGTAATCCCAGCACTCAGCAGGCTGAAGCAGGAGGTTCACTACAAACTCAAGGCTATCTGGGCTACATAGTGAGTTCAAGGCCAGCCTGAACTGAGAGTGAGACCCTGTCTCAAACAAACGAACAAACGCTCGGTATGTAATTCTTTTTCCAAAATTTCTATAGACTAGATTGCAGTGCAGTCCAATAGAAGTATAATGCAAGTTGTAAACAGAACTTTAAATTGTCTTGTAACCACATTCAAAAAGTAAAAACAAAGCTAGGCATGGCAGTATACATCTGTAATCCTAACACTTGGGAGGCTGAAGCAGGAGGATTGTAATGAGTTCAAAGCCAGCCTGGGGTACATAGTGAGTTCAAGTCCAGCCTGAACTACATAGCAAGATCCTGTCTCAAAAAGAGAAAAAAAAAAGTTTTAAAAGTGCAATTAATGTTACTATTTTATTTTACTTAACCTAGTATATCTAAACTGTTACCAATTCAATGTATAATCAGTGTAAAACTTACTAAGAGAGATTGTTCTCTTTTTTCATCATAAACCTTCAAAATTTGTGTTCAACTTATAGCACATCTTCATGTGGATCAGGCCCATCACAGGTGCTTTGTAGCCACAAAGCGACACAACTCATGATAGTGTAGGACTAGAACTTCATAAGGCTTGGTGGAATTCACTAGAACTTTGTAAGGCTTGATGGAAGTCACTTCTGCTCAGAAGGGTAGAAACATGACCGGCACGCAGGGGGCTTCTGGATGAGTATTGTGGGCGGGGGAGCAAGTGCTAGATTTGGGTTCATTCAGCCATTGATTCACCAGATGTCTATGGCAAACCCACTCTGGGCAAAACCTGGGGTCTCAGCCCTGCAGCCAGCTAACTGAGTGACAGGGCAAGTCGCTTCCCTGCTCAGGTCTCATGCTTTGTGCCACCTTGGAGAAGATTAAGATGCCCATTGAGGAAGGAGACAAATGTTTGCCCCAGCCAGAGGAAAATGCCTCTGGAAATCATCAGCTCACTGGTGGAGACAAAAAACTCCCTGCACCAGTCACTTTCATTGATTGTGTGGATGGAGAGCTCACAGTCTCTTCATTACTAATGTCAAAACCAACCAACCTGGCAGGATTTTGCTAGAGGAATTAATCACACGAACCTCAGCCCTGGAAACCGTGATTTATCATGCTCATGGTGTCTCCCTGAACTTGATTTCTCCACCAGTGTTTAATTTGCCGTCATCTTAGGGAGGTTCTGAGGAAGAACTAATAAAACTAGTCATAAGTTCCAAGAGCCTTATTTGTACTAAGTAATCATTGCCATCCATCAGTAGGTTTAACTGTGGGAAGACGTCTTGGAGGCGTTGAAAGGAGAGGCACCAGGACCTCACACTCTCATTAGGCTTGGAAATAGTCACATTCATTAGCTCACAGGTGGCCATGACGTAGGATGACTGCAGTTTAAACACAAAGAGAAAATGGATTTGCACTTGCCAGGAGCTGGGGGACATTCGCCACTCCACACAGCTGGGCTCTGAGGAGAAGTCAGGTTTCTATTTCTGTGCTGGGAAAATGATTCTACACCATATTTAGGAGGAGAGAGAATGACTCGGAAAACAGAAGCGTAAGAAACTTATTAAGTAGATAATGATCAGAATATCAGATATTATCACTACTGGTTGCAGCCCGAGCCAGGCAGGAGTAATTGTCACACACGGGGACAAAAGAGACATTGCGATTGCTATTGCAAGTTCAGGTGACAAGCGCTGAAACAGAATTCCCAGCGTTAGCATGTGGCCTTTAGCTTCACAAAGTGCTTTTACAACACTGTTTCCCTGGAACTTGCGTGGTGAGTAGCTATGCGTTATGACATTCAGTTTACAGGAAGGGCGATGGAGGCTTAGTTAAGTAACCAGGTGAAGGTTATGGGATTAATGAATGGCAAAGAGGACTGCACAAATCAAGGCGTTTTGTTTGTGTTTATCTTCAACCCATCCTCCCGGTTTCCTATTCTTCCCCAAAACAGAAAATTAGCCCTGATGTCTTACACATCTTTAAGCAAGTGTGGAGCTCCTTTGAAGGCTGTGTGTCTAGCAGTGAAACAGACTTCCAGTTAACTCAAGCACAGGAGTACCTCTCCTCCATCCTCCATCCTTACCTAAATACGTACACTTTTTACTACGAAGACAGAAGGCAAACGCTGTGTAGGTGGTCCTTATGATTATTTTGCCAAGACTCACAGTGACATGCATTCAGTAGAAAACATACTTGGAATTTGGGGGTTTGTTTTATTTGATTGGTTGGGGTTTTTTTGTTTGTTTTGGTTTTTTGAGACAACTAGGTAGCCAAGGTTGGCCTTCAACTTGCAGCGATACTCCTGCCTCAGCCTCTTGAGTGCTGGGATTACAGACCTGTGCCACCATGCCTGGCTGGAATTTTGAATTTTGATCTTTTCTGGGCTAAAATTTTATAGTATTGTAATCTCTCTCTCTCTTTCTCTCTCTTTCTCTCTCTCTTTCCACAAGGCAGCAGCAGCTAATTAAAACTTCCAATCAGCCCCACAATCACAAGAGGAAGCAGTCGGTACTCCACAATGCACTGTGTTGCTAAACTAGGATATTCAGGAGGGTAAGTGTGTTTGATGTATTTTTGACCCATGATGTTGTCAATTTACAATCGGTTTATTAGCATGCAACCTCACTGTAAGTAAAGGGGCATCTGTATTTCAGTACTATCAGACGCAGCAGAAGCGGAATCATTGCTAAGAAACACTTCCCTAGAACTGGACATAATGGACTATGTTAGAAAAGAAAAAGTATGCTAGATCCCATGCTCAACAACTCCTGCTTTTCACGGTGCACCTCATAGTTTATAAAACATTTTCAGAGACATAGCTTCAATCCATCCATCCATTCAGCAGTCCCATAAGGTAGAAAACAGTCTTGCATACCACCATGCTTTGTGCATTGTAAAAAATCAAATATTTGTCAGGCAAATAAACAAATTAATCTCCATTTTACAGATAAGAAAACTGAGGCCCAAAGCGTTGAGTGGTCTTAGTGAGGTAAACATGATGAAACCCATATTTTCTGAGTTCAAGTCTGATCATGTTTCTAAATTCTTCCTTGAGATCTGGTTTTGGGACAAGTACCATGGAATATGATAGGGAAAATAGTCAAATTTTCCCCGCATAGTTTTCCATGAAATAGGAATTCGGGGGTATCTAAGTACATCCCCAATCATTCCTAATCATTTGCATTGCTATAAATTAAATCATTATTCACTCCCTCTGGAAGAACCAGAAAAACACCAGATTAGCATTCTGCTTCCCAAGCAGCTCAAGGCAGAGTGAGATGGAGTGAACAGTAGCTAAATTTCTAATTATCTCATCAGGAACTCCAAGAAGAGAGTTAATCCATGAGCCACTGATCATAAGTGTAAAATAACGCCAAGGAAAATGGAAAATACGCATAATGAAAATGCCCCCAAGAAACACCTGGTGTTGTAATTCTACTTCATGGGCCAGGTGGCTCATCACAGACGAGATCTTATTTATTCTCCTGGAATTTTAAGACTGAAAAGAGAAAAGAGAATGCTAACAAATGGCTTCAAAGGTGTTTATTACCACAACCCCAAGGAGAAGTGAATGGCAGTCAGTCGTGAAGGGAAGGGTGCAGTTTCCACAAATGCGGAGGTGTCTGGGAAAGTGTACAAAGTTCCTCCTCTCAGGAGGGACTCTGGCCCACTGCACAACCTCTACTATGAAGGGCAAACATCTTCTCACGGGCATCTTCCAGAACCCAAGTTTCCAAATTGAAAGAGTTCTTAAGCTGACCATGTGGTGTAACAACCCAGCCCTATGCGGTCTGCCAACCCTCCTCAAAACACTTCTGCCACCGTCATCGAGCATCCATTTGTCCTTCAGTGCTAGACAAATTCACCACCTGTGAAGTATCACTTCCCTGTATGCAAGTTCTAGAAAGTCTTGCCCTTATGTTGAGGGCAGGCCAACCATCCGGGTGTTTCTACATTGAAACTCACCCAAACAAAGCAAATCCCTCTCCAGTGTGACAGTTCATCAACTACTAATCATGATTCTGTCCCCATCAGCTAAATATCTGCAGTCAGAGGGTAGTTACTGACAGCACTCCAAAAAGAACTGGATTTCCAGATCTGTCACCATGAGGGCCATCCTTCTGGCCAAGTTTCAGGGCTGACAGCTGGATACTGGACTCTGAGAAACTCTGAACTGCAGAGGGCCCTTCCCTCAGAGTAGTTATGTAACCCTTCCTCTACCCTCAGAGTGGAAGGATGGTCTCTGATCTCAGGGTCAGATGCCTGAGAACTGCCGGGGCACCTGGCCAGGGCCCTGTGCTAGGTTGTCAAGGCAACTGGCAGCACCATTTCCATATCTCAGCAACTAGCCTAATGGGCCAGGCCCTGCCTCCCTTGTAGCCGTGGACCTAGAAGAGCCCTCTCTGGAACCCATCAGAGGTAGCCGGCTCCTTCCCTGCAGGCTGGGCAGCAACCCCATCAGGCCCGTTCTACCCCAGCGAGTTCATTGTCATTTGTACTCTGCCTGCAGCAATTCCACCCATGTTGAGTGTCTTGAACACAAGTCTCCAACCTCCAGAGAGAAAATGTGCCTAGTAAGTGGCCAGGGATTAAAAGCCCGAAGGAACAGAGCAGGACATTGAGGGGCATTTGGGGTCCGCAGCGCTGTAATGTCAACCCCGCACTCCCTCCCACAGGGCATTTGCAAAACTTTACCGCTGAAGGAAATATCCTAGATCCAACCTCTTCCTCCCCACAGGTGAGGAACAAGGCCCAGAGAAAGAGAGCGGCTCCTTCAAGGGCATATGGCGGCATAGAGGTGGGGCTGGGGAAGACCCAGTGCCCACTCTTGGAATACGAGAATCCAGCCTTGCGTTTTCTGGAACCTACTATAAAGGCACCATAGCAGGAAAACACAGGGACTGGGGGCTTCCCTCCTTCACCCACATTGACTCCTCTAATGGTGTGACACAGTGAACAAAAGCTGTGGGCTGATGAGCAGAGCAGGGATGTCACAGACCTTCATGGCTCCCCCTCCAGTGTCACTTCCATTTGTGACACGGCCTCGCTTAGCTGTGATCTCTCTGTGTTCTGTGATGGCTCTGGGGTCAGGCACCTGTGTGGCCTACATCACAGAGGGATTTCATACAGTGTCAACACAAATAAAAAGAATCTCTACCTATGCCATCTGCTTTTACTACTGTCACAAGACAAAGAAGAATTTTGAGGAGGCTTCTGGAAGTGGAGCCAGAAAATGTGTCTGCAGTTTAGAACAGGTGTGGGGAAGGGAGCAGGCGCTCCAGGTTCACAAGGGATACCTCACAGGAGTGGGGGCCTTTCACCTGCCCACTTCCCACAGAGGGCTTCTCCAGCCCCAGGCCATGGCCCCATCAATGCCACCCCCACCCTGCCGTGAGGTTGCCTCTCCACCACACCCAGTACCAAGTCTTGTTTACCCCCAGCCTGGCAGATGGTGGGTGCTTATTTCATCCTCAATGACTGATGTACCAGGCAGTGTCTACTGGGACAGGCCAGGAGTGAGACTGCGGTGTGTGGAAATTCTTCAGCTTGTCATATCGCTTAGGCAAGTCTCCTGCCTTCCTCTTCAAACTTGAAATAAAGCAGCCCAGTAGACGAGTAGCTTACAAACTGATCTATAAAACGCTGCTCTCTTGAACGCTCACGGTCTCCCTGGGTGGTTTGGTGATGGACACACTGCAGCTCCCTTTGGATGTCAACCGGCATACTGTGATATTGAAGGCTTTGAAAAGTCTTGCAATAAAAACATCTATTTAATCTTATTTCATCCAGCCTCCTCCAAAATCTTTTGGCCTCCTCTTCCTCAGATCTGAGGAACTGGAGTTCGGAAACATACAACCTGGGAGACACTGAAAGAGATGATTTCTAAGTCCCCTGTAAACTCCGTATCCCATCTAGAGAGGAGGTGGCATGGGAAAGTGGAGCATGCAGACTTTGTTATCAGACAGAAATGGGTTCAAATCTTGGTTCTGCCTTTTAGTCGCTTGTGGCCTTAAGCAAATTCCTTAATTTTCATCACGTAGATTTCCTCATCTGGAAGATGAGCCCGATAGTACCTGTTCATTACAGCGGTAGGTTGTTGAGAGTAGTCAGTGACGTAAGTTATGAAGAGTCCACAGCAGTCTTTGGCACATGATAGGCCCATAACAAACATTAGTGCCTTTCCCCATCTCCCTATGTCCTTCTTCTACCTCCCAAACCCAGAGCCAGCCATCAGCAAGGCAGAGAATACAGCAGAGGGAAGGCCAAGCCCAAGGCCTCGCATGGCCCCAACTGGGCTCTCAGTTTTGTTGAAGGACCACACTCGGTAGGCCCCTGGTAGGGAGAAAAACCAAGGTGAATGGGGCCTCGGGACATGGCAGAGAATCTGCATCTTTGCCAAGCAAGTGGGTCCTCCCTGTGCCAGGCAACTAGGTGCCATTGCTGAAAAGAGGAGACAAAAGAATGCTTTGAGGTTGTTTCAGAATTAACGCCACTCTTCTGAATCTACTGCTTAAAACTGCAAACCCGTCCTCAAGGCGCCACTTGAGGGCAAAGCCTTTTGTTGGCACAAGCTGGGATCTGAGTGATGGCAAATGGAAAGCCTGGGTGAGCAACCCGGAAGGGCAAGGTTAAGAAAGCTCCTAGGAGCCTTGGCACTACAATAACAGTGGCGGGAGCTGGCCCTGAAACAAAGTCACCCATTGTCAAACACGAATCAAGTACCAGGTTTGCACCAGACACAACTCGATCCTTGTGAAGGAGACGAGGAGTCTGCCTGGGAGAGAAAATGGATCTGGGGCTTGGCTCTGTGAGACTGAACAAGTGAGTTGGATGAAAGGCACGGGCTCTGTGGACTAATCCCACTTTTGTGTGGCCTTTTCCTGTCTCCTCCTAACTGTGGGGCAGAGTTAGAAGACAGAGCACAGCTTTGGAGACAAAAGTAGTTTCGAGTCTTACTCCGCCTTTGCTGGTTTTGTGATCTTTGCCAAGTTACTTAAACTCTGTGGATGGTAGTTTCTTTGTGTGTAGGGTAAAGATAACAATCCCTACCTCATAGAGCAGTTTTTTAATGGAAAAAAAGGTAAAATAAAATTTCATAGCAAGATGATAGGAGAATAACAATAGTTAATACATTGCATATTATTATCCTTAAAGTAGTTACTCAGAGTACAAAATATGAGCATAAAATTCTCCAATTGATATTAGCACAAACATTCCTTTTCTATGAACTAAGAGACACTAATAATACAACTAATTTGCATTTTATAGAGCAGTTATGAGGACCCAGTAAGTTACTGCTGGATCCCAAAGTGTGGCACATCTAACCCTGACATGGGAATGAAAACTTTTAATTCTCATGTTACTTGTTTATTTTCCTGTTGATTAGTACAAGGCTAAAGTCAGTACGCAAGCTAAAGAAAAAAAGGGAGGGTTGATTTTTTTTCTCAGTACTGCGGATTGAACCTAGGGCCTTTCCCCTGAGCCACATCCCCAGCCCTATTTTACTTCGATACAAGTTCTCGCTAAGTTTCTAAGTGGCCCAGGCTGAGCTTGAACTTCTGATCATCCTGACTCAGCCTCCCAGAGTGCTCGGATTCGAGACATCCACCACCACAAATGACTAAAGGGGCTTGACTTAGTGAACAATTACATAGTGGGTGTGCAAAAAATGGCAAAACTCGCAAAGATCCTACGAGAATGACTGAAAGGGTCAGAAACTGAATTCATACTGAACCAGGTATGGGGCTGGCACGTGGCAGGAACTGAAGGTCATTTCTCCTTCCTGCCCTTCTCTTCTTGGGAAAGGAAGAGAGAAGACGAGGAAGGAAACAAACTACTTATTTATCTACCTCCTCAACGTATAAGTCTATTCCAGCCCTGCCCTTCATGTTCAAAGCTTCCCTGTTGTGAGTTGCCTCATTACCTCCATTTCCTCCCAGCTGCAGGGCTCAGCTGTCCATTAGGACATTCTTCTTGCCTTAAGTCCTCTGAAATATGCAGGCATCAGAAGCTCTAAGCACTGTGCCAAATCTTCACCCTCCACACTCCAATATGATTTCCAGAGCTTCTCAGGCAGTAAACACTCTAATAGATGAGGGCAAGGGAGAGGCACTTCAGGAAGGAGAGAAGAAAAGAACTGAGGAGGGAAAGGTTGCTGGAACAACCTAGTCAGATTATGACACTTAAATTTTATTTATTTATTTTTTTTTTTGTGGGTACCGGGGGGTCGACCTCAGGACCTCGCGCGCCAACAGGCACCCGTGCCTCTGAGCGATATCACCGGCCCCTTTTTCATATGTGGGTTCCGGGAGTCGAACTCGGGCCCTCGCGCTTGCAAGGCAGGCGCTTACGCCGCTGAGCCATCTCACCGGCCCTATGACTCTTAAATTTTGTGACCCTCATGGGATGCAATCCTGTTTCCTAAATGGGCTTTTCCTTTTTCTCTCAAGGAAGTGGAAATCCAGAAAGAGGAAGTGACTTGCCCAAGACAACAGTGAGTACTCAAACCTAGAGGTCTCCATTCTTGGTCCCATTCTTTGCTTTCTGTCACAATGGGGATTCAGAGCTTTGCAGCCCCAGGAGAACCAAAGCAAATCTCTTTTAAAATAGGCTCAGCTGTTAAAAACAAAAGAAAAGCAAAAGCCATGAGGCTAAATAGCTCTAAAATCTGGACCCTGTCAGGTCAGGACCCAGCCAAGACAGGCACTGCAATCTCCAAGTCCTGATCCTTTCTCTTCATTCTTAACTGAAGAACTCCAGTTTTGCACAGGATGGCAATATGTCCAATACAAAACCATTTTCCAGCTTCCCTTGCAGCTAGAGGGAGCAGCAGCATGCAGTTCTGAGCACACCGAGATGTCAGCAGAACATGTTCAGATGGACTCCTGTGAAGCTCCTTAAATGAGCTCTAACAAGTTGGCCCTTCTGCCTTCTGGCCTGAAACACAGTGTTTTGCCCCAAGGTGTGGCAGTTGGCTGTGAGCTGGGGGCCAGACAGGGCCACAGTTGAGGAAGGTGCTGCTGAGAGCTGGAAGGACCCGCATAACACTGTACCAGCTCTGGGCATGTCCCCAGACTTATCACCCAGTAAGGAAAATGAAACCCCTTTGTGTGGTTCAGCCGCCATTCCTCAGGTCTCTGTGACATGCAGTCAAATGAAATTCCTAATGTGATATGTATTCAGTAAAACGACAGAGAGAGAGAGAGAGAGAGGGAGAGAGAGGAAGGGGGAGGGGAGGGGAGGGGAGGGAAGGGAAGGAAATGGAAGGGAGGAGAAGAGGGGAGGAGGGAAGGGAAGGGATGGAAATGGAAGGGAGGAGAAGAGGGGAGGGGAAGGGAGTGAAGGGAAGGGATGGAAATGGAAGGGAGGAGAAGAGGGGAGGGGAAGGGAGGAGAAGAGGGGAGGGGAAGGGAGGAGAAGAGGGGAGGGGAAGGGAGGGAAGGGAAGGGAAGGAAATGGAAGGGAGGAGAAGAGGGGAGGGGAAGGGAGGGAAGGGAAGGGAAGGAAATGGAAGGGAGGAGAAGAGGGGAGGGGAGGGAAGGGAAGGGAAGGAAATGGAAGGGAGGAGAAGAGGGGAGGGGAGGGAAGGGAAGGGAAGGGAAGGGAAGGGAAGAGAAGAGAAGAAGGGAAGGGAAGAGAAGAGAAGAGAAAGAAGAGAAGAGAAGAGGGCAGTGGCTCTATAGTGAAGCCACTGTCTTTGTTTCCTTAGCCATCAGGCTCCTGTGTCCTTTTCCCAGAGAAAACCTCTGTTAGTGTCTTCTTTTAAGTCTTTCCAGATATCATCTATGTGTATACGAGCAGCATTGTGTCCATGCCTCTTTTTAAAGTTTTTTTTTAATAAAAATAAAGAAAAATGAGGGCCGGTGAGATGGCCCAGCGGTGTAAGCACCTGCCTGGCAAGCGCGAGGGCCCGAGTTCGATTCCCGGAACCCACATACGAAAAAAGGGCCAGTGATATCGCTCAGCAGCACGGGCGCCTGTTGGCACGCGAGGTCCTGAGGTCGACCCCAGTACCCACAAAGAAAAAAGAAAGAAATTGTGGTTACCATTGTCTCAGTAGCACTCCAGTAATCACCAGCACTGGCATCAGACACAGCTCTTGAAATAGCACTGCTTGAGATTGCTCTGTTTCTAGTCATGATTTCTTCAAACTCTGCTTCACTCAGTGGTGTTCTTGCAGTGTCCATTTCCCTCCGCAGGGAGGCCATAGTCACCCCATCATATGGCGGAGCTCAGCCATATGGGTCTGTTGGTGGTGGACCTCGACTCTCTGATGCAGGCACGCCACTGTTAGTTGGTGGAGGAAAGCACAAGGTCCTGAGTTCGACTCCCGGAACCCACATACAAAAAAAGGGCCGGTGATATCGCTCAGCGGCACAGGCGCCTGCTGGCATGCGAGGTCCTGAGGTCGACCCCCAGTACCCACAGAAAAAAAAAAATGATAAAGTTTTTTGATCATTTAAATTCAGAACCCTAAAACCTAAGAGTTGGATGGGATGCAAAACGTATTCAGATCATAGGGTCAGAAACAGGCAGAGGTAGCCCTGCTGGCTGACAATCTCTGCATCTGAGCGATGTTCCTGAGCAGTTATAGAACATGAAATGGTGTGAAAGCTGAAGACAAGGTCGAGGCTTCTGTTTTAGACCAAACCCTGCTTTTCCCAAGTGAGACGGAGACAGAGCTTTGGCTAGAACCTACGTCTTCAGGTATCACTAACACAGGGGCCCAATCTGCCCCGGGATGTCAGTGTTGAGGACAGAGAATCTGGGAGCCAGAGGAAGTTCTCCCAGCCACTTTGCTGCCGGGCAGAAGGTCAAGAAAAGCCAAGTGTTTGGGGATCTGTCTTAGTTACTTTTCTTTCATTCCTGCGACAAAATACCTGACACCCAAGTAAAGGAGGAAGGGCTTATTTATCTCACAATTTGTAGAAGTTTCAGCCCATAATTGGCTGGCTCCACGGTAGGGTGGCTTGGCAGAGGAGAACCAGTCATGGCGGGCAGAAAGGAAACAAGCAGGGGAGGCAAGACTCTTTTTGTCCCTTACATATTGTATTTAGACTGCTGGGACTAGGGTCACGCCAAAGCAATCGGTGGACTGATTCGGCAGTCACCCACCCTTAATCCCAGCACCACACACACGCTAGATTCAACCACCTCCAAAAAAGTCTAAGACTGCATGAGGCTTTGGGGAGGCGTCTACACACAAACCAGAACACGGCCTGCTGGAAACAGAAAGGAAATTGTTTTTGTTCCTTTGCTATAATTGACTCAAAGGAAGAATTCCACTTCCTCTCATGTCCCCTGTGCACGGCCCTTACGAATATCGCCACGCCGTGAAGAATGAGCCTCGTTTGGGCTTTCGAGACTGTTTATGTTCCAGAGAGTTGAGCAAAGCCATTTCACAGAGCACCACCCCACTTCTCTTTACCCAGACTCTTCTAGTGGACAGAGCTGTATCCTCGTTTGCAAGTGACCCCTCCGTTTTAAAGTCATTAACATCCATGCCATGAAGACCATGTTATGCCAGGACAAGCCTTCGCCTCTGACATTTATGGCTTTGTTTGTGGACGCAGGAGACTGAGATCTAAATCTGCTGCCTAGGAAATTTTTGCTTTGCCCTTGGGAATTAAAGAACCTTTAGTGATGAAGACTAAAATTCTCAGTTAAATCCAGACAATAGCTGATGAATTCCCAAACTATAAAATAATTCACTAATTAAAATTCTCTAGTGCTGAATTCTCTCAGAATGTCATAAGAACCAATTAGAAAAGAAAACGCACCTTCGCACTTGTTTGTGACCGCTGTCTTTGAAAAGACACGGAAGAGCTTGGTGATTAAGCGCGATGGTAGACGTGGGTCTGATGGGGGGCTGATGGGGAGAGCTAATCATGTACCAGCGAGCCCTTCCGTGGGCCTCTCCCCGGATGTACTCACGCTTTGCTTCTTTTTGCTTTTTGTCTGACAAGCGTGACCTGTCCTGCATTCTTTGTTTGATCTGTCTTTTAAGGCATGCCCTCAATGTTTTCTCTTCTGTGAATCCTCTCGACTCAGTAGGCAAACCTACTGAGCCCTCCTGCATATTTTAGTTCTCTGATTCTGCTCTCTTCTCCTCTTGGTTTTTTTTTTTTTTTTTTTAATGTGGGTACCGGGAGTCGAACTCAGGACCTCATGCTTGCCAGGCAGGCTCTTGTGCCACTGAGCTACCTCACCAGCCCTTCTTCTCCTCTTGTTGTCAATTCATTAAAGGAAAGACTCTATTTTATTAACTCATTTTTAGAAAATGAAAGGGAATTTACTCTTCTTTCTTGTTACATACTTCATGAACATCCATTATATACACTGGAAAATACAGCAAAACAAAATCAGAGAATACAAACCATTTGTATTTTGTTGTACAATACTCTAGGCTTTTAAAAATTCCTTTATTTGCTATAAAGATATATCAAATTTGGATCACACCTTTTTTTTTTTCTTTTTTTTTTTTTTTTTTAGCAAAAAGCAGTGGCAAAATTTATTTGAAAAAGTAAAACCAAAGAGTGAGGGAGAAATTGGCCCTGGAGAGTGGGTTTGGTCCAAGTAAAAGAGGAAAAAGTAAGATAAAATAACGCCCTGGAGAAAGTAGGGTGGGCTATCACGAGGAAAGCCATGATAGCCGATCACACCATATTATACATGAAGTTTTCAAGTCTACTTTTTATATTACAATATATCTTTAACATCTTTTTGAGCTAATATGGCTATATTTTAAATGAAAATATGTTGTTCTTTTTAAAAAAATATGTGTTCATCACAAAAAACTGAAAGGAAATGTAAAATTATATGAAGAATCAAATAAAATTTGTTTTAATTTCGTGAGGTACACAACTATTCACACTATAATATATAGTCATTCATATTTTTTTCTGAGAGCAAGTGTGTGTTTTTCATGTATCACATTTAATATATATTTATTTAAATATGTACATTCATCCATAGTTTCAGCTTTTACTTAATATAGCATATTATTAATATCTTTCAATGTCAAATAATTTAGATAATGTGTGGGTCTGCCACAATATCTGTAATAAAGCATTTACATTCTCCCAAAATACTTCTTTAACAAATTTTATGGATCATCCAAATATATGTGTCGGCATATTTACACTTTTATGGATTTTAATACAAATTACCCTCCATAAAATATGTGCAGTTTGTAATTTCACAAATTGTTCAAAGAAAGCCTTGCCCAGAATGACAAAATAACTATTGGATGGATGAAAGAGATCCAGAAGAAATTACTTTCCCTTCCCTCTAATCTTTGTCTTTTATTTTTATTTTTATTTTTACTTTTTTTTTTTTTTTTTTTGGAACCAGGAATCGAACTTAGGACCTTGCGTTTGCCAGGCAGGCACCATGCCACTGAGCTATACCCCTGCACCCCCCTCTAATCTTTTATTTTCTTTCTTTCTTTCTTTCTTTCTTTCTTTCTTTCTTTCTTTCTTTCTTTTTCCTTTGAGACATCAAATGGAAAAAATCTATTTATTCTTCAGGTACCATGAGATGGGAACCACTAGAGATAGGGCCTACATAAACCGATCTTCAGTTTCTCATCACTTTGGTAAGCTGAGGAAATGGGAATGAAGAGGAGACATCTTGCTCCAGGTCTGCCCGTGAGTGAGGGTCACAGTTATTTTTCTCTTACTGAGACAAAATACCCAACGCCCAAAGATAAAGGAGGAAAGTTTTATTTTGGCTCCTAGTCCATGGTTGGCTGACTCCAAGACAGGGTGGCATGGCAGAGGGGCACCGCAGAGGAGAAACATCTCAGAGCAGGCAGAAGGCAGCAAGGCAAGCAAGGGGCCTTGGCAGCTTCTTTCTGCCCCTTTTATATTCTATCTAGGCTGCCCGGCTTAGGGCGGTGCCAAACCAATCTGTGGACTAATTTAGTGATCACACAGCCTGAATCCCAGCATCACACACTCTAGATCCAGCCACCTCTGAAAAAGCCCTGCCTATGACCACATGAGGCTTTGAGGGGACATCTGGACACAGCCACAACAGTGAGGCTAACAGGAGGAGGGTCAGAGAAGGCTGCAAGAGGCCTCTAGACCCCATCCGGCCTGTGCCTTCACCACCTACCTCAATCCTCCAGCTCACTCTTCACCTCTCCTTTACCTTCAGGTCTCTTAACACATCACTTTTTTTTTTTTTTTTTGTGAGTACCGGGGGTCGACCTCAGGACCTCGCACACCTGCAGGCGCCCGTGCTGCTGAGCTATATCACCGGCCCTTTTTTCGTATGTGGGTTCCGGGAGTCGAACTCAGGACCTCATGCTTGTCAGGCAGGCCCATATATCCCATTTATATTCCAGCAGCTTGTGCTGTGTCGGAGGGCAAAAATGAAGCAACGCGCTGCACACACGAGCTACCATAAAGCACGCAGCACACATGTGCTGTTGAACTTTTTTCCTGCAAATCATCTACTATTAGCACGTCACACGAGGTGGACAAGAAAAGGGCGCGAAATTTGGAATCCAAGGTTTCAGATCTGAGTTGGCTTCTGCTAAGACACAGCCTCCATGGGCACCAATTTTTTACCCCTGAACATGGCAAATGTGCTAACATCTGTGTCCAGGGACTCTTACAAGGATGCAGACGAGGTGAGTACAGAAGCAAGTTTTCAATCATTGTAAAAATGCATAAAGACAACAATAATAACATGCACTGCTAGGGATGGTGTTGAAAAGTATCTCCCTGCCTTATGGACCACAGGCCTTTCTAAGAGGCATTTCTCAACCGAAAGGAAGGAAGTTACTACTGCGGCACCGTAGAAGAACAGAGCTGGAGAATGAGGCATCCAGTGCCTGGTGTGTTGGGCCTTGTGTTGTGTGAGTAAAAGCAGGAAGCTGAGGGGATGACCCCCACATTCCTCTCCCTGCCGGCTCTGGGATGTAGATCAGCTACTCCGAGATCTTAGGCAAATCTCTGCAAGTCACAGTTTCTTCATCAGACGAGGGAAGGAATTGAGCCAGATGGCATCTCTCATGCATTTCCTTTCTCAGAAATAGTCCCAGACACTTGCCCCTTATCATCACAATTCTCTGGGTTGCTCTTAAGCAAACCACAACTTGGCCTCCAGGCTGTGGCTTCTCTCTGTTTGCTTTTGCCGCTGCCTGCTCACGAGGGCCAAAGCACAACGTGGCAGAGTAAACCAATCCTTCCCCGAAGAGCCCTGACACACAGTGAGCTGGAGCTACGCACTCGTTTGCCTTCCCCAGGCCCCAGGATTAAGGGTCCTCTAAGGGCCCAGCCCACCCCTCGCTCGGGTTCTGTTACTCCAGAGAAACGCATCTGCTGTCTTTCCGGGGTGGGGATGGGCTGCAGATGCTCCCACGCTTTCCTGCTGCCAGGGATGCCTCTTCCTGATTTGTTTCTTCAGGGATCAGGTGAGATGCCTCCTCCAGACTAATCAGCTCTTCCTTATTTCCATAATAAGTACCCAATGTTCTATGAGTGGTATGCACTTCTTTGCAGTTGGTACGTAGCTCACTATGTAGCCCAGGCTGACCTGAAACTCAAGGCAGTCCTCCTGCCTCAGCCTCCCAAGTGCTGGGATTACATGTGTGCACAGCCACACCCAGCCAGTTTATCTTCTTAAACTGTTCCTTCTTGTCTGTTGTCCAGTGAGGGCTGGGTACCTCCCAGACTTCACTGCACCATCGTCCTACAAGCAGCCAGCCAGTGAAATGAGCGTCCATGTGAGTTAGCAGGGACTTTTCAGCTGGGGTGGTGGCACTCACCTGTAATCCCGGCACTGGGGTAGGCTGATGAAGGAGGATCACAAATTCAAGCTCAGCATGGGCAATTTAACAAGACCCTGTCCCAAAATAAAACATAAAAAAGGGACTGGAGATGTAGCTTGGCACAAAGGTCCTGAGTTCAATCCCCAGTATGGCAATAAAGGAGGTAATTTCCAGTAGCTACACTTCCTCCAAGGTTTCGTTTCAATTTATTCATTAAAGTCAAGTATTAGTCCCTGAAGGGCCCTGACTTCCTGTTCAGTCCTAGATTATTATCATCACCAGGGTCAGTAGTGACAATCTACGGAATAAAAGAGCAGGTGCAACCCTCAAAGGCTTTATTGGCCGGGAGGATTCATCAGAGATGAGGAAGGCGGCGGCAGAGCTCAGTGGTTGAACTTTTGCCTTTCATTAAATGAAGCCTGAGATTCCACTCCCAGCATGAGAGAGAGAGAGAGGGTATGGACAGTGCCCATTGTCATGGTGTGGGCACTTGCTAACCGTGTTACCCTATTAAGGTGCTTAGCATCTCTAAGGGTCTGCTTTCCTTGCTGTAAAACTGAACAGTAATGCCACACCTACCTCCCAGGGAGGCTTCCAAGTTAGATGACGTGGGCCTCCTGGCATGGAGCCCGACATCAGGAATGGTGGCCAGCCATGGGGAATCACATACTCCCCCCCGGAAGGGTATTGCGCTCGGAGGGTGCTCCTGGAAATGGCACTCACAGATTTAGACAGTTCCTAACAAATGACACAGGACACCTTCCAAAGGTTCAGAGGTGGGCAGTCAGGGCTCTCTGTCATCAGCCAGTGCTTTGAGGAAGTCAGTGGTGTGGGTGTCATCACACCCATAAAATCTTAGGCTCAGAGAGGGTAAGTGATTTGCCACGGTGGTTCCCGCAGTTAGAGGACGTCCCTCAGGCTTAAGCCTGGATGCCCTTGCTTCACTGCAAATGCTCTTTCCACAGCCCTGCACGAGAAAGAGCAGAAGAGACTCGTTTGGGCCTTGGTGAGAAGAGAGCTGGGTGCATAAAGAAGAGAATAGGTGTTCGAGGTAGAAGCAGCTCATAAACAGGCGGGAAGATGGTTAGACACATTTCGCTAAAGAGAGTTCATAATAAAAGTAGCAGGAAATAATGGAGTTAAGGATGAGCACATTCTGGAAGGCCTTGACTGTCAAACTGAGAAATTCAGGCTGTATTAGGCCCTGGGGAGCCACTGAGGTTTTCAGAAGGGAGGACCGTGATTCAGAGGAGCAGTGAGATGGTAAGAAGCTTCCAGATCAAGACTCAGCCAGATTGGTTAAAGAAACTAACGCTTAACCCAGAAAACAGGAGACTTCTAGAAGGGAGAAAGGTGTTTTCCAGACTTGGGGGAGAACGTGATGCTTAGTGAATGGGAGAAACAGGCTCATTTTATGGGGGCTCGCTGAGTGGCTGGGGCTGGGAAGAAGCAGTGGGGATCAGTGGGGAGAAGCTCCAAGGTGTTCGACTTTTTCAGTTCAAATGAGGAAGAACTTTTTGGTCCTTTTAATGCACTGTAATCTGAGTTTATCGGGAGCCCACTGCATGTCCTGAGCGTGGTGCTAGGCACTGGGGATTGAGCTGTGACAGCTGAGGACAAAGCACCCCCCTCACGGAGCTCAGAAGGAAAGTCACGACCACCCCAGAATTCAGCGTGCAGCCACAGCTGCTGCAGTTCAGCACGGGCTGCCTTGAGAGGCAGAAGGTCCCTCCTCTTTAGCGTTGGCAACAGAAATCCGTCAGGGCAGGGGACTTGGGCCGGGGGATCGCCTGCCCTGGATGAGTTCTCATGCATCTGCGCTCCTGCATGTGTTGTGAAATCTTTAGAAGTCCTAAATCCCTTAATTAGAGGGAGAAAAGAGGCAAGTGATCAATTAACTTCTCTTTTTAAAAGCCTGCATTTGCATGCCCCATCTTCGCTGGAGTCTGAGACGTACAGTGTGTAGCCAAGCAGGAATTTCATCCCGTCTGTAGCTAAGTGACTCCACCTATGAACTGAAAATCATTTAGCTGAAATTGTGACACAGCCAGTAAATTACAGTCTGCCTGCAGGTGGAGGCTGCAACCGCGGCTATGGCGCAATCGTCTAGGAACTAACATTCAGCCTGGCAGGGCAGTGGTGGAGGGGACAAGGGAAACTGGTCCCTGATGTCCGTGTGATGCTCGCCTGTCTCCAGAGGAGCCTCCTTGCTACTACCGTACTTCACCATAGTTGCGACCCTCACTGCAGCTCTGGGGATTGGTGGGTCAGGTTGGTGAGGACGCCGAGGCTCAAAGAAGGGAGAGGATTTGGCTAAGGCCACACCGTGGGCAGGCTAAGTGCCTGGCTCTGAATCGGGGTCTTCTGAATCCAACTTGGTGTATTTCTCCACCTCATCACAGTGGGGCGAAGGCTGAGCAGCTACAGACCCTAACAAAGGGAGATCACATGGTCAGTGGTCAGACACCAGTGTCCAAATTTGTGGTCCCCTTGCAAAATATGTGGCACTTGGATCTGTGCGTTCCTGCAGGATAATAGTGAATACCAACTTTTTACCCTGTGCTATGCCCGTGCTGTGCTAATTAAGAAGTTTTATTCATCGACTCCTTTAATAAAGCAGTTCCACCTTGGTTTTACAGATAAGGAAACAGAGGCTCTGAGAAGGGAGATAACTTGGCAGAGCCAGAATCTATGTGACCCAGGTCAATGCAAGCTCAGGCTTCTCTCCAAGTGCGGTGCCATCTGCTGTCACCTCTGCAGGTTACTTTGCCAGATCATTGAAGTATTGTCCAGGGCCCAGTTCCTCTTGGCTCCCAGGCCAACAACAGTACCAATAAGAATGGTACACAACGCAGGCCCTGCCCAGAGTCACAGCTGGTGCCATGGCAGGGACCAAAGCCACCCTCAAACTTCCTCATCTGGGTTCAGGGCTCTTGCCAAACCCCCTTTCTCTCTTTGGGGCATCTGCCGGGGGTGGATGCCAAGACACCTCCCCAAAAGCCACGAAGGCCTGGGAGAGACTGAGCTCCCCTGCTCTAGGCAGCAGCCTCAGAAGTGAAACAATCAGGCCGTAGAGACACTTGCCCGTGGTAGGGACGTCACAGCTGCGTAACCTCCGGTGAACCCGTCAGATGCCCCTGTGCCAAGGCACCGACAATAGCACCTGTGTCGGGGCTTGAGGCGAACATGAGGAAGGGCAGCATATGAGAAGAGGTGGGCAGCACCTGCTCGCAGTGAGCACCGAAGGGGTGTGGTTACGATCCCCATCCTTACAGTGATGCATTGAGTCACTTACTCAGGTGTGTGTTTCTGCCTTGGGTCCCTCCGCCGGGCTCTGAGAAAAAGATGAGTAACACAAAGCCACCTGTACTTCCACATGGCATCTTCAGTCCAGGGCTGGGACGCATTCACAGAACAGAAAATCCCAGCACAGTGTAATATGTGTCTTAAACACTCTTAAATCTTTTTTTTTTTTTTTTTTTTTTTTTCTTGTGGAGCTCGGGATTTGGGAATTGAACCCAGGGTCTCGTGCATGTGAGGCAAGCACGCTACCACTGAACTACATCCCCAGCCCCAAGATACATCATAATTGAGCTTTGTAAATGTGCAAAAGTCTACAGAAGCCCAGAGGACAGAAAAAGGACATTGATTCTTTTTCCAGTTTTTCCAAGCCACCTGCCTGCCCAGTCTTGCCTTCTCAAGATCCAGCGTTCTCAGCTTCTCCCTACAGACACAAGCTTCCCATCTGTCCTCACTCCCCACTCCAACACCCAGGGAGCCTGGAGACATTTCTGTGTCAGGATCTTTGCTTTTTTTTGTGTGTGTGTGTGGGTACCGGGAGTCGAACTCAGGACCTCGCACTTGCCAGGCAGGCGCTTATGCCGCTGAGCTATATCACCGGCCCCTGTGTCACGATCTTTGGAACATTACTTTTTTTCCTTAACATTAACTCCCTTGTCCATCCTAGGAAACCTTACCACTTGTAAACATCCATAATAAGAACTTCGGTAAAGCTGATCTCTTTAAAACCAAGCAAACAAAAAACTAAGGAACATTAGAGGGCCACTGCCATCATCATCCGGCATATGCCGGCCTTTTACAACCGGCATAGAAGATGGCACCAGAGAAGTTCAGTGACTTCCACTGCAGGCTTAGAGAGAACACATGACAGGGCCAGAGGGCCAGAGGCTGAAAAAGAACAGTTTTTCCCTAGTCTGCACTCAAACTACCTTTCGATTTCAGATGACCCCTGGTTCAGCCCGTGGGGTGCACAAACTCACTTTCCACTTGTGTCATCGCACTGGACTACCCCACAGCCGTGTGCGCGTGAGGGGTAAGCACAGTTATCCCCGACATGAACAAGCTTTCCAAGCTCGCAGGCTGAGGGATGAGCGCCCCCCCATCGGAACTGAGGGCTTCTGAGCCGCAAGCCAATGGTTTTTTTTGCTTATAGCGACCCTGAGAAAACCACCCATGATGTGTCTCACACCTCTCGTTCAAGTGGGAAAAGTGAATATATGTGTATAGAGAGACAGGACTTCACTTTTTCTGCTCTGGGTCCTGCGGAGACATTTCCTTTGCCCAGAGGGGACTTGCCAGTATTCTCTCTGGGCAAGACACTTTCAAGAAAAGCATGTCATCATTTCCTAAACCCTATCATCCAGGAACTTGTTCACTTTTTTTTTTTAATCAAAAAAGCAAACTATCTCATTTTCTTATCCCACCCCCCCACCTTTTTCCTAAGTAAGCCTTGCACAAGCATGATGACCTTCCACTGGGTGACAAGCATGTCGTAAGTGAAACGTTTACAGGCACTACAGGAATGACCTGGTGCCTCGCCCACCTCATTAGAATTCTAATTAGTGTGTGTAGGAGAGGCTTCTATAAATGGTCAGACGATCCCGACTCCGTCTCCAGACACCAGCTCTCATTCCCAGAGGAGCCCCGGGAGAGGCAGAGGAAGGCGGATCATGAGTGGTGAGTGTGTCGCACCCGCCAGCAGACCCTTGCTGGAGGCCAGTGTTTCCCCCCGGCCAGTCTGTGAGGCCAAGGTGGCTGGCAGGAACGGCTGCCTCCTCGGGCACTCTGAAGGCTCGATCTTAGTGTTTCAGGGTTCTATTCCAAGGTGGCTCTTCAGAGTGGCTGGTGGGTCTTTCTAGCACATTCCAGAGATGGCACGAGATTGGAATGTAATTCTGAGTGATGGGTAGAGTGTCAAACACAGTTGGAGGTGATGTCCCATCAGACCGAGGATGAGCTTTGCCTCATCCATGCTTCTTTTGCACACTGGTCGCCCCCATAAAGTCAAACCAGAGGGCGTGCGCCCCAAGTGTTTCTCAGTGTAGTTTTGCCAGCTGCTGTAGTGGAGGAAAGAAAAGCGCATGTCAGAGCTGCAAGGGGTGAGAGGATGAGAGCACGCCAGCGGAAACGTAAGAAACCCTTGGCATCACTGGAATGTTCCTAAGCAAACTACATGTCCGGAGGCACCAGCAGGCTCCAGGATGTGCCGAATCCTAGTAGCAGAAGCAGCAGGCACTCCACAAGACCTTCGCTGTCCCTGTCACTGTCCCTTTGAAGGAAGGGAGTGAGAAAGAACAAGAAGGGCGGGTTTTTAGCTCTGTGGGCACTGTCAGTTACTGTCGAGGATTCGGGCCCTTTGTTAATTAGTGCCCCTACTAAGTAGCCTGCTAATTATTGCCTGTCACAGGTCTTCAGACCTGAACCTTGACAGCAGCGTCGCCAAACCCAAACAGGGCATGAGTCAAACCTGTAAAATACCATGAATGGCGATTTTGGACCACAGAAAGTTTTGCCAAGTACATTACTGAGCCAGGTGCAAAAGATGAACTCTGGCTGCTTAAGAAATCACTGATACTACTGGGACAGGATGGTCACAAAAATGTTCCCTTTTCCTCCTGTAAATAGGCAGCATGCCTGGGATGCCAACAAGAAGCACTCTGGGCACTGCAGACTTTATCAAAAGGGGATGGGGGTACCTGTCATCGAGCCCTTTTCTCTCCCCTCAGGAGGAAACTGAGGCCCAGAAACAGGTAAAGCCTTGCCAAGGTTACACAGCAAGTTGGTAGCAGAGCTCAGCCAAGTCCCAGGCACTGTGGAACTTTTCCACTGTATTTTGTTGCCAGCGCTGGGCCCACCTGTAAGTTCATGTGACATCTGGAACACAGGAAAGCGATTCTGAATATGCTTTCTTATTTGAGCTCTGTTAGCAACTGCTGTGGTGTTTACCGCCACTACTGTGCCCCTAGTTTACAAGATGAAGGGCTTTAAATAGACGGACTTGGGGGCTCTTTCTAGGACTGGTCCTGCCTCCACGCAAGGTCACTGGGGACAGGGAAAGGATGGGCCCCAGCATGTGCCCTGTCCCCAGAAAGTTGTGCAGGACCTACGGTGGGGCCACATGAACAGGGACATTGAGGAGGCCTTGGGATTCACGGATACTGAGCTCTTAGAACGTGATCTAAATTGACCAGAAGGGACCTAAGGTCACAACAGAATGAGGACAATGGCAGGTGGGGAGAAAGTCAAATTTTAAAAAGTGGGTGGAGAGGCAGGTGAATACATTCAGCCCCTTAAATTTGCTGTATATGCGATCAGTTTCTGGCTCAGCTCCAGGCCACTCAGCCAGGAAGGGCTCAGTGTGTCACACTCTGCGGTACTCCCAAGGGACAGGGCTGTGCCAGGTACCATGGGGAACATGGAGACAGATGAGCTGCACTTTCTGCCCTCAGTGAGCTTTCAGTCTTGGTGACACCAATTCATTAGTAACGTACAAGGTGAACTGTTATTAAGCTACATGACAAATTCAGGGAATTAACCCTGGCTGCAACTCGGGATATGGAAGGCTTTCGTCATGGAGGATGAACTGGGCTTGGTCTGGAGCAATTTGTGGGATTAGAAGTATTCTGGGCAGAGGGAACAGGAAAATAAATGTGGCTGCATTGGCAGGTGTGACCCAGGGGACAATCTGGATGGTACAGTACTGCTTTGGGAGGACCCTGCGTCCAGCTCTAATTTAAAGCCTTGTTGGAAACAGAGGCTCCAGCTATTCTGCCCGTTGGGAGAGAGGATGGCCTGGGCTGTGGGTGGGATGACGGTGCGAAAGGAAGTCCCGGCAGTGCCCTGCACAGTGGCAGGGAGCCCTAGAGTGGCCAGGAGTGCGGCTGTGCACACAGATGCTGGGCCCCACTGGAGAGGAAACAGTGTTCCCCTCCCCCAAAGCCTCCTACAGTCCTCAGGGCACAACCCTGAACCTCAGAACTCTGCCTGTAAGACCCCAACCTCTGTTTGGGGACAACTGGCTCCATCCCACTGAGGCCGTGAGCTTTCTTACCAAATACTTTGTCAGGCATGGCACTGGCCTTGGCTTCAGCGATTCCCCTTGTCCGGCTTTCATTTCCTCCACCTCCCAAGGGTGCATCACGTTCTGGGCCTGTGGTTCTGCCACCAAGTATTTTCTCTGGAGCTGAGACAGCAGTGGCCCTTGCTCCCATGGAAGCAATGAGGAATTCCTCCTGGGACCCCGCCTCCTTCTCAGTACTCCTTTAGAGTCTTCCTCGCTCTCCTCACGTTTTTGTTTCAGCTTAGCATCACTTGGGACCTGCTGGCATGAGCCTGTTTCTTAAGAAAAACCCTATGAGATAAGGTTGACTTTCTAATCAAGGATGATTCCCAGGGGTCCCGTCCACTAGGAGCCTTTCTAGCACAATTGCCCCGTCGCCCTCAGCAGCCTGAGATCCCCTGCTCTTCTTGTCTACTTCAGATGACTTCCTGTGCTCCCTCCAGCATGCAGGGCTCTGCCGTGCGCACAGCAATCCTCCTCCTCCTCCTCCTCCTCCTCCTCCACCTCCTCCTCCTCCTCCTCCTCCTCCTCCACCTTCTCCTCCTCCTCCTCCTCGTCCTCCTCGTCCTCTTCCCCCCCAGGGCCCACATGGCAGGCCGGGGTGTATGCCAATATTAGGAGATTTCTTCCCTGTCACTTGGCCCAGGTTTGGGGTTTTCTGTTGTTGTTGTTGTTGCTTGGTTGGTTGGGTTTTTGTGTGTGTGTGTGTATGTGCCCATTTCTTTCTTCTTTGGGGGGAAGAGGGTTAGTTTTTTGATGCCAAGGACCAAACCCAGGGCCTTGTGCTTGCTAGGCAAAGCGCTCTACCAGTCTTTGGTCAGGGCGAGGTGTTTTTAAAGGAGTTTGCCACCCCTTCTCTTAGACCTATTTTCCCTGTGTGAGAGGACAGCACAGGAGGACGGTGACTCCTCCCTTGCCCCTCCCAGAGCCACTGTGCATCTCAGGTGAGACAGGTAATTAAACGAGCTTCCTGAACTGTAAGATGATATCAAGGCCTGAGGTACTGATTGTCAGTCTTGGCTGCAGGTGAGAATCACCAAGAGAGCTTAAAAAAAAAAAGACGAGTACGGCCCATAACCCAGATCCTGATTTAACTGGTTTGGGGTGGACACAGACCAGTACAAGGCTCCCCCGGGTGGTTCTTCCAGCAGCTGTGGTTTCAAGCCACTAAGAGATTCTAAACTGTCTTTGGAAGGGAAAGGATGAGGAGTCCTACCTGCCCCTCCTCTCACCCTGACAGCATGATGGATGGGCAAGGAGAGGGCCCTTTCTCTCTGGCGGCCTCCAGGAACTGGACCTGAGTCACTGCCACCACCACCATATTGGATGGCTGCAGGGCGGTAGCTCAATCATCCTTGGTCAGGCAAGGTTAACTTCTGTCAGACTTGGATTCAGGCCCTGTCTGTAAGTGTGATGTTGGGCAAAAGCCTTCGCCTGATTAAACTTCTAAATCCCTTATCTGTAAAATGGGTATAACAACATCATAAGGTGTTTGTATTATGGGACATAATGCAGGTAAAATGCTTATAGTAAAGTGTCTGGCCCAGGAGAGGCCTTAATGGCAGATAGCTCATAAAAAGTTCAAGCCCTCCTCTCCTCATGTTGCTTTTGCCATGATATTTTTATCCCATGGCCTTTGTTCCATCCAGCTCCGGAGGCCCCAGGACTGGGATGGGTATAGCTGGCCTCCCAACAGTCACCCTACAAGAAAGGAGGTTCAGGTCTAACTGCCCCCTTTCTAGGGACAAAGAAAGTCACCTGTCCAGGGCTTATTTTGCTTCATCTCAGGGAGTGTCCCCAGCGCCTTCCTCTGTTGGCCAACAGCCCTGGGCTTCCCACTGGCTGAGGACCAAGACATTGTGCCTCTTCTGCTACGCAGGCTTGAAAGTGTTGGGACATGAGCGAAAGCTAAAAGGAAATGGTACAGGCAAGAGAGAGAGGAGGAGATGGGAGCCAGCCCGAGCAGGGACACACATGGGGCTGACAGGAGGCGGAGATGTGCTTGTGCCCCGGGAAGGGGCGGGGGTGTGGCTCCGTGTGACTCACAGTCCTTGCACGACTCTCATCTGAGGTCTGGCTTCTGGGGCACGCTCTGCCTCTAAACCACCCTGTCGGCTCGGCAGATGGATCCTGCTTCGGGAGCCTCAGTTTTCTAATGTGTGATATGGGAATATTGAACTCGGTCACCCTTTTTCAAGTTGCCAATTGTTCCTAAGATTGTGAAGTTAGTTAGGTGCAAGGTGACCAGCGTGTGTGTGTGTGTGTGTGTGTGTTTTAATGAAGTAATAGAGAAAATATCAGAATGTATTCTACATAGTAGAATTGGTATTTTTTCCTGAAACTTTGTGTCAGTTACAGATCGATGTACATGAACAGTGTGTGAAATATATTCCTTACGGTAGTCTCCATCAGAGAAAGCCCAAGCCAGGCGTAGAGGCACGCGCCTGAGCCAGGAGGGTCGCAAATTCAAGCGCAGCCCGGGTAATTTAGGAAGACCGTGTTCCAAAAAAAAAAATTTTTTTTTTTAATTTCTAAGGGTTACATACATAGCTCAGTGCAAAAGTCCTGGATTCAATCCCCAGGACCAAAAAAAAAAAAAAAAAACAACACTCAAGTAGATGACATTTAGCATTTCTGTCAACTGTGATTAACTCCAGACATCTGAAAGGTAAAAATACATCTTTGTCCAGAAAAGGGACAAGGAGGGTGGGGTCTGGGCAAGTGGCAGCGCCCCGCCCCCTGGAGTGTTGGTCCTGCCCCGTGGGTGACCCGCCAGCTACTTTCACAGCAGGGATCCTCGCAAGGCGCTGCCCCTGTGAGCTGCAGGCGATGGGATTACAGAGCCAGGGTGGCCGGCAGAGGCGCACAGGACCGTAACGACCCCCTTGCACTGTGTTCTCCGTGCTCCCCCGAGTAATAGCGCTTTGGAGAGAAGATTGCAGCTGATTTCCTCGCAGGCAGCTCTGGGCGGCGGGGAACTGGGCGGCACTGGGAGGAGGGGCGGCTCGGTCCAGAGCCCCCCTCCCATCTCAGGGCGTGGTCCTGCACGGTCTGAGCTGGCCACTTGTGCTGTCCACGTCTCACCCCTACTCCAGGCCGCAGGGTCGAAAGAGGGAGGAAAACAGGCCAAAGGCAACTGCTTTTAAGGAAAGGTTTCCTCAAGTGAACTGAAAACAGATGTTCAAACGAAGTCTTGCCTACAAACAGACAGCAGCGCTCTTCACCAAAGCCACAGGGGAGAAACAACCGGAATGCTCATCAGCTGACCAGCGGATATGCTATATTCACGTAATAAGAGAACGGACCGCGGGTACATCTGACAACAGCAATGAGCCTTCAAAACACTGCGCTGAGGCCGGGCGTGGTGGCGCACACCTGTCATCCCAGCACTCGGGAGGCTGAGGCAGGAGGATCGCCGTGAGTTTGAGGCCAACCTGGGCTACATAAGCAAGTTCAAAACCAGCCTGAACTGCAATGCAAGACCCTGTCTTTAAAAAAAAACACTGTGCTCAGTGAAAGAAGTCAGACCTAAAGACCCATATGGTGAAGTTCCATTTATATGAAATGTCCACAGTTTGTAACAGCTAAATCTGGAAAACAGCTCAAATGCTCATCAACCAATGAATGAATAAAGAAGATGTGGGCTTTTTGTGTGTGTGTGTGTGGGTACCGGGGGTCGACCTCAGGACCTCGCGCGCCAGCAGGCGCCCGTGCCGCTGAGCGATATCACCGGCCCCTTTTTCGTATGTGGGTTCCGGGAGTCGAACTCGGGCCCTCGCGCTTGCTGGGCAGGTGCTTAAGCTGCTGAGCCATCTCACCGGCCCCCAATGTGGGCTTTTTTTTATGCAATGGAGTACTACTCTGCCATAGAGAAGGATAAGCTCGAGATATTTCTAGCTAAATGGATGCACCTTGAGACCATATTCTTAAGTGAAATAAATCAGAAGCACATATTTAAATACCACATTGTTTCTCTGGTGTGAGAAACCGAAAGTGTAAATAAGGACCAAAACGTATAATAGATATTATGGGAAGAAAATGTTCAAATGAGAGGGGGAACAAAGGGGAGGGAAGGAAAGAAGGGACAAGAAAAAATAGAGAATAGAAGAAAAAAATGGAAACAAAGCTTTTGTAAATAAGGAGGGGAAGAGCAGTTGAAGGGAGGGGAGGGGAATGGGAAAGAAAGAAGCAGCAAGATATATCATGTACAGGTACAAATTCCCCATGATGGAAAGAAAAAAATTCCCTATGATGAAAAAAAAGAAAAACTTCCCTACGATGAATGTTATCATTATGTATGACTAAAATGTACCAACAAAATTAAAACCTCAGAAAAAAGTGTACATAAAAAAGTGAAATGTCCAGAACAGGCCAGTCCATAGAGGAAGAAAGCAGATTAGCAGCTATCAGGATCTGGAAAGAGGAGGGAATGGGGAGTGCCTGCCAATGAATGGTTCCGGTGGGGAACCAGGTGGCAGCGATGCTTATGCAACACTGTGAATATCCCAGGAGCCACTGAATTGTACTTTAAAACGGCTCAAAAGGAGCCAGGCAGGGCCGGTGAGATGGCTCAGCGATGTAAGCACCTGCCTGGCAAGCACGAGGTCCTGAGTTCGACTCCCGGTATCCACATACAAAAAATAAAAAATAAAAATAAAAGGAGCCAGGCATGGTGGCATGATCCTAAATTCCAGCGCTCTGGGAGGCTGATGTAACAGAATCCAACGTGTGAGCTCCACCTGGGCGCTTGTGCACACTTGACAAGTACCGTGCCATTGAGCTGCACCCCGGCCCCTCCTTCCTTGAGGTGTAAGTTGATGAGTCAGTTGTAGGAACAATGGAACACTGCCTTCATCCCCTGCCTTTTCCCTTCTTCGCGTATGTGTTGTCTTGCTGTTCTGGATTTACATCCTATGGTAGTTTATCTTGCAATCTGTATTCCCTGGTAAATTGCTCACCACTTTCTCATCCTTACTTTTAAAGAGATAAATTATCTTTAGAGACTTAATAACAGACAAGCTATACTTGCAAATTACTTTGTCTGATATTAAAAGAAAAATAAGAGAGTTAAGGATTCTCCCAGGGTGATGCAGAACACAACCCTGAGACTAAGGATTTACATAAACTGCGAACTCGAGATGAAGCTTAGATGGCTGGTACCTTCCCTCCCTTCCCTTCCCGCGCTTCTGGCAGCGTAGCCAGAGGGGTGGGGCAAAGGGCCTTAGGTAACCCACACACAGCATCGCCAGATCCTTAATTCGGCTCTGAGCAGAGCCAATTCTCAGGCTCAGGGGTGGTACAAGGACTGAAGAAGGCGGCCAGTGGGAAGAAAAGGACTTCAGAAACTGCCCACGAGGCATTATGCACATGCGCCCCACCTGTCCCCTTCCAACCTTGGGGATGCCAAGGCAGCCAGCCCCCTTCACATCTCCTCTGAAGACTGCCACCTGGCAACACAGTGCTTATCCTCCAGATGCCCACTTTCCCCTGTTTGTTGTGAGACAAATACCAGAGGGCAGATGATGAATCCTGAGGGTTCCTCACCCCCAGAGCAGGAAAACCAGGGACACAGTGACAGAGTAGGGTCAGTAAGAACTTCTGGTCTCAATACTTCTAGCCATCAAAGGTATGGAGTTTTGGGTTTGTTTTTTTTTTCTCTCCATACCAAGCAATTCTCCGATTAAGAGCACCCACAGGGTATCCTGCAATTTAGTTCAATTCCAACACTGTCTGGAGTTAGCACAGACCCCGTAGGTTAAGGGCTTAGCCCCCTAAGATGCCCCTCACTTCACTTGCCAATGAAAAATGCAGGTTGTGGGCCGGTGATGTAGCTCAGCGGCCTAGGTGCCTGCCTGGCAAGCGCAAGGTCCTGAGTTCGACTCCCGGTACCTGCATATGAAAAAAAAATGCAGGTTGTAGCCAGGCATTTGTGGCACCTGCCTGTAATCCCAGAACTCTAGCAGCCTAAGGCAGGAGGATTGCAAGCGCAAGCCCAGCCAGGGAAACTTAGAGACTTAACAAGACACTGCCTCAAAATAAAATTTATTTTTAGCACAAGGACTGGGGGTATTATTCAGTTGGAAGGCCCTAGGCTTAGTCCCCAATATATACATAAAAACCAGGTCATTATCTGTGCTTCTGACTGCCTGGCCATAAATGCCTCAAGTTTGAAGATTTGCCGGAACTCACAACTCAGGAAAGCAACTCGGGAAGAGCAAGGTAGAAGAGACGCATGGGACGAGGGGTATCCTCCCAGCCCTCTGCGTTTCACCACAGGGAAACCCAATCTTTGGGATCTTTATGGAGGATTCATCACATAGGCAAAAAATGATTGAATGAATCACTGCTCATTGATGAAGTTCCTCTCCAATCCCTCTCCCTTCTCTGCAGCTGAAGGGCCTAGGGGTGAAAGTTCCAACCCTCTAATTACACGGCTGCCCTAGCAGCCATCACTCATCTCATTAGCATAGAAAGATACTCATCCTCTCCAAGGTTCCAAGGGTTTTAGGAGCTGTGTTCTAGGTCTTTTCAGGCAGAGACCAGAAATGTGTTTCTTGCGGTGTCACACCTGGGTTCAGAGTCCTGGCTCTGCCAGCTCCTGGGTACAGGACTTCAGGCAAAGTCCTTTGTCTGTCTGAGCCTGGATTTCCAGTTGTAAGGTTTCATCATGATGTGCACAGGCTGATGACAAATGGGAGTCCTCCTGATCCTCCTCCTCCAGCTCAGAGAAGCCATGAATATCCCACAACGCCCTCACGGGCAAAGGGGCTCCTTGCCAGGGACCCTCACGCCTGGTGCCTGGGTTGCAGAGACAGAGCGTGTGGGCTTGGACCGGACTCTCAGGCTGCCTGGCTGCGGTCCTCCTCTGAGGAGCAGTCGACCAGGACCCACGCTGCTCCACACCTTGGCTTCCTCCTCTGTAAAACAGAGGATTACACATGCCCCACTCACAGGTTAATGGGCATGTAAACCCTTGGGATGGTGACTGGCACACAGATGCCCAGTAAACATCAGCCAATGCTCTGATCATCACCAGCACAGTCACCCCAGCTCTGACCTAGCAGGTCACGCAGAGTGCACCTGTCTCCTTGCCGCCGTTGTTCCTTGGCGGGACAGTCTAGGCACACTGGAGCTTGGGCTTGTCTTGGTCATTCTCCTGAGGGACAAGTCACTGGACTCTGGGGTGAATGGGGGAGGCCTCTGCTGCCATCACAGCCACGGCAAAGAGTGCACAACCTTCAGTAGAGCCAAGAACGGCAAGGGCCCTTCCGAGGGGAAACAGGCGCCAGCTGTAGATGCGGACTCCCTTCTACTCCATTTCCTCCCCGCCGTGCTGGGCAGAGGTCCCCCTGCTCCCTGCTGTTAGAGGCCTCGAGTTCCAGAAGAGCCAGCCTCCCCCGGAGAAGGACGTGTGTCCCTTTAGGTTTGGAAAGGGGGTGAAAATCATGCCCCACAGAGCCCTTCTTTGTTCTAAAACAAGACCAAGAGTGAAGCTCTACCAAATCTCAACTGCTGGGATGCACAGAACCTAGGAGGCACAGGTTAAAGAAGTTGGGAGCGGTGCCCCAGAGATACCCGGCACCAGGGCAGCCTGGCTGCCCACCGGCCGCGCGGAGTCAGCGTGCGCCGCGCAGGGTCTCAGAGGCGAGCTGGCGCCATCGGACCCCGTGTGCGGGAGCGCTCGGCTTGCCTTCCTCCCAGGGTGGTTCTGGCCCTCCCTTTTCCCAGCGGTCAGTCGATGTTTGTCGGTTGATGAATGTTTTCATTTTCCTGAAGTTGTGCAAAAATGTACCGACTTTTTCTTGCAATAAATATTTATTGAGTGAATGAATATATGAAGAAATGAGTCAGCAATGCCCCGAGCTGGTGGTCTGATCACCTCTCGAGCCTCCTTCCCAGTAGCAGTGTGTAACTCACCACCGAGAGAGGGAGAGAGAGAGAGAAAGGGAGAAAGAGGGGGGGGGAGAGAGAGCGGGCTTCTGCCTGGTCTCCATAGCTGCTTCGGGGGAACCCCTCCTGCTCCCCCCGGCTCTCTGCTCCATCCTGTCCTCTTCCACTCTCCCCCCGCCAGGCCTCTGTTCTAGCCCAATGACACACCTCCTTCTGCCGGGCCTCCGGGGTCTCTCCTCCCCTCGCCTGGAAGCAAAGCTGCTCTCCTGGCACCTGACAAAATGTTCTTCTTTCATGGCCCAGGGTGTCTTGCCTTCTTAAATTTAAAGGTATTGTTTAGTTGATAAATAAAAACATAAAAATTGTAGATATTTATAGGATACCATATGATATTCTGATACATGCAAACATTGTGCAATATTTAAATCAGGTTAAATATATGTAGTTCCTCAAGTATTTATCAACTCTTCATGGTGAAAACTTTCAAAAAACTTCTTGGGGGGGGTGCAGGGGATGGTTACTGGGGAAGTGAACCTACGGAGCTACATCTCCAGCCCTTTTTTATTTTATTTTTATTTTTATTTTTTACTTATTTCTTTCTTTCTTTATTTTGAGACAGGACCTAAAGTTGCCCAGACTTGGTTCAAACTTGCAATCCTCCTGCCTTAGCCTCCCAGAGGGCAGGGATTACAGGTGTGTGCCACCACACCTAGCTTCAAAGAATTTCTTCCTCCTATCTAACAATAACTTAATGCCATTGATCAACCTTTCTTACCTGCCCCTCCTCCCCACCACCAGCTTCTGATAACCACAAATCTACTCTCAACTCCGACAAAATCGACTTTTTCATGTTCCACATATGAGTGGGTCATGCAGTATTTGTCTTTCTGTGCCTGGCTTATTTCACTTAACATAATGATCTCCAGTTCCCTCTATATTGTCACAAGAGACAGGATTTCATCCTTTTCATGGCAGAGTAGTATTCCATTGTGTTTAGCTACCGTATCACATTTTCTTCATCTATTCATTAGCTAATGTACACTTTGATTGTTTCCATTTTTTGGCTACTGCAAATAGTGTTTCAATAAACACATGAGTGCAGATGTGCCTTTGACATACCAGTTTCATTTCTGTAGGGCTCTTACTCAGTAGTGGAGTTGCCGGATCATGCGGTAGTTCTAGTTTTAATTTTTTCATTTTCTTTTTCCTTTCTTTTTTTGCAGTACCGGGGTCTTACAGAACCCAGGGCCTTCGCACTGAACTGTATCCGCAGCTCTTCCTTATTTTTAAATTTTTGAAACAGAGTCTCACTAAGTTGCCAAAGCTGACTTCTAACTTGCAGTCCTCCAAACGCAGCTTCCCAGTCCGCTGGGATTACAGGTGTGGGCCACTATATCTGGCTTAGTTTTATTTGTTTGAGGAACTTCCAGCTGGTTTTCTACGACGACTGCACTAATTTACACTCCCACCGATGGTGTGCAAGGCCTCCTTCTCCCTGCCTCCTGAGTACCACTTATTGCCTTTCGTCTTGTGAGTATTTTTTCGTATAAATGTTGGCCATTTGTGTGTCTTCTTCTTAAGGCCCAGCATTTCAGTGCAGCCTTTCTGGACCCCCACGCCTTTTGGAAGGAGTGACTGTCTCCTCCCTGGGTCTCTCATCTGGGTGAGGTATATTCACCCCAATCTGTATCCATTATCACTTACACTTGACTGTAGTCGGGTGTTTTCTTTCTTTCCTCAATGTTTTCCTTCATTTATGGATCTGGTTATCCCAATACAGTCAAGCAATGTGCTGGGCATCAGAACAAAGCTCAGGAAGGCACGTTCTGATGGAGAGATTAGCATGTAAGACAGCATGGTGTCTGACCCTGCATGTGCGTCACATGCGTCGTACTTGCGACCTCATGGTGGAAACAGACCAGTCTGGTTTGTAGAGGAGTGGGTGACATCACATCTCTAACACAACCCAGAGGGACAGATTTCTCAACAGTTGTATGAGCCAAACTCTTCACGCATCATGGTAGCTCATAAACCCTGGGCAGTTTAGCTGCCTCCATAATCATATGGGAAGAAGAGGGGGAGTTTCAAGACATCTGTCCTCAGGGTCTTCTATGATGGGACAAAAAGCAAGCCCAGCTCATGAATTTGACATGTCCTCCTCCCCAGTCCTGTCACAGCTCCTGCCCACAAAGCAATGAGAAATGCTGAAAACGGACAGGACAAGGTACTCTAGTGACATAGTCCCTGCTGGCTGGGAGAAGTTTCCCTGAGTGGCCTATTCCTGGAGGCCTCAAGGTCTCTACATGGAGAGGAAAGACCCCGCCAGCAGAGAGAACAGCGTGTGGAGAGCTTCCACTGAGCCAGGTGTGGTGATGCAAGACTGTCATCCCAGTGACTCAGAAGGCTGAGGCAGGAGGATCCCAAGTTCAAGGACAACCTAGGCTACATAGCGAGATCCCGTGAGAGAGAGGCTGAGGGAGAGAGATTGGAGGGGAGGGGCTCAGGGTGTTTCTGTTGTTTTGAGTCATGTGATCTGGGGCATCTGCATCTGGAAAGGTTGGATGGGAATAGACTGTGATGTTCTTGCTACATAGGACCAAAAGTCTTTGAGTTTTATTTCGATTCCTTCCGGAAGTAAGGCTCTGCCCGCAGCACTCATCCGTACCTTCCTTTTTGGCATCTCGTACTCATTCCACACCTCTGCCCCCTGCCTCCCAGGACTTCAGGCTCTGCTTTCTGTCTCACAGCTTTAGAGCTCCAGAATGTCGACTGGCAGGTGGCCAGCAACCGGCGTGAACATCACACGGGACAGTTCTCCACCCGGGAGGTCATCCTGCGCAGGGGCCAGGGGTTCTCCGTGATAATGAGCTTCAACCGTACTCTTGACTCTGAAGAAGGCCTGAACCTCACAGCTGAAACAGGTGCCTGCTCTCCTCCCCCTCTCACCCACACATCCCCTGAGTAGCCCTCAGTGCTCCGTACCTGAGGGGGATGGCAACTAGGTCACCCGGCTCTGGGGTCTCACCCAGCTCTGTCATGGGTTCAGTGTGACCTTGGACAAGTGGCTGCCCATCTTGAGCCTGGGAGTTGTCAACCTCAAGTAAAGAGGGATGTGACCCGAGGCCTCGCTAGCTACTCCTAGCGGGTAGTTTGTAACAGGGTGCTTCCCTGGATGAGGCGCCCCAGCGAGCCCCTGCAGTTGTACGGGAGCCTAATCTGTCCCTGTGGTCTGACCAGCACTCCTTGGTTTCCTGCAGGTCCTAACCCCTCAGCGTCAGCCAAGACAAAGGCCACATTTCCAGTCTCCAGGGGGAGAAACACAGGCGGCGGCTGGGCTGCAGAAGTCAGGGAAAATAATGGCAATTCTCTGACTGTTGCCATTTCCAGTCCTGCCAGTGCCCCCATCGGATGGTACACAATGAGCCTTCAGATCTCCTCCAAGGGCAGGGTCTCCTCTGTGAAACTTGGGACATTCGCACTGCTCTTTAACCCTTGGTTACAAGGTAGGTCTCTAACCACCCACACTTCCAGCCCCGATCTAAGCAGCGAGTATGCAAAGGAGATGGGGAAATGCGGTTCACAGGCTCAGTTCTGATAAGGGAGTTTGCGGACCATGGAAAGCTCAGAGGAGCTACAGGTCAGCTCTACCAATAACCAGTTGTGTGCATCTGAATAGTCGCTTTATAGCTCTGATCCTCAAATTCCTGCCTATAAATGGACATTTGTTATTTCCTGTGTGGTTCCAGTGGATATCCACGAGCTTTTACACACTGCAGAGCATGGCTTATTATAAGGGACAATGACCACAGTACAAATCTGCAGTATCGCCATAGCTTCTGCTATAGTGTCTCACTCCTGAGGGCTCATTTTCAGTCCCCCAGCACAGCCCAGCTTCTCTTCCCAACCCATAGTTCCCACTAGGACAGCTGGACACATTAAAGCCTGGGACTGCGCTCCCTGGCGGAGGTTGGGAGATGCGCCGAAGGTGGGCTTGTTCCAGCCCCGCACTAGGAGTGCGGAGGAGGACTGACCTCGTTAGTCTTCTATGGGAGTCTAGTCCCTGGTATCTACTCTTTGTGTCAAACAGCGGATGATGTCTTTATGAGTAACGAGGCTGAGAGACAAGAATATGTTGAGGAAGATTCTGGCAACATCTTCGTGGGCAGCGCAAATCGGATTGGCATGATTGGCTGGAACTTCGGACAGGTAAAAGAGTCATAAGGAGGCTGCAAATAATAACCCTATTATGCAAGAAGCTCAGCAGCTTGCCCCACAGATTAGCCCTGTGTCTGTCCATTTGCCATTCATTCATTCATTCATTCATTCAGAAGACATTTACTGACCACTTACTATGTGCCAGACCCCAAGCTGCACACTAAAGGTATAGGAAATGAACAAGATCCCCTGCTTTCGGGCAGGGGTCACAATCCGGTGGGCGAGACAGACACGTAACTCAATCAATCAATGAAATACTATGGGTGCCCGGATACGTAAATAAGTGTCAGGCCCAGGAAAGACCCTCGGGACAATAGCATTCTATTATTATTATTATTATTATTATTATTATTATTATTATTCCTTCTGTGCAAAAAAATGTGATGAAATCTCCTTGCTGTGTGCACTTGGCTTTTCAAAGCCATGGCATCTTTGTCCTGTATTACCTTGATCTACATCTGAGTCCAGAGAATTTCCAGGCTTTCCCGGCTTAGAAACCTTCCGGGATGCCTCTCCACCTTTTCCTTTTCTCCCAGAAGATAAATAAAGGTGCTAGAATGAAGGATGGGGTGCCTGAGATGTCCAGGAGGGCACAGACAGGGACGTGCTCCACACATCCCAGGCCCCATGGTCAACCGGAGCCAATCTTCTATGTGTTAGGTTTTGTGACCAATTTCATTAGAAGGAAAAAAAGGAAAAGACAGGTAAGGATATGCAGTGCACCTACCAGATGAAGCGGGGCTACTTCTGGTGACGTGGTTGGAGAAGGAGCTTTTATCCAGTACCAGAAGGAGGCCAGGGGTCTCGCAGCTCGCTTGGAGAAGAGGATTCCACACGGAAGGAAAACCAAATGCGAAGACTTTAAGGCAGGAGGAGCCGGTGTGAGAAACGATTTCTTACCATAAGTCTCATTTTGTGAAAATGGCTTCGGACATGTCTCTTAGTGACATATCTACCTTTAGTTCCGGTTTCCCAGGAGCCTAAGTCCTATGCTCCAGACGTATGCCACAGTCAGAGCTGGGCAGAGACCCTGAGACGAGGCGGGCCTGCCCCTCTTTCCCCAGAAACAGAGATCAAAGCCAGACAGGCTATGCTCCTCTGGCAGCGAGGGAGGGGACTGAGCCCTGCTCCCTCTTGCTCAGTTGGGGTAGTGGGTACGGGTCTCGGGGTCAGTGAGGACTCGGGGTGAGTTTGTAGGCTAAAGGCCGGGCACAGGGGCCCTTCCTCAGGAGCTCTTGGTTCTGGAGTCCACAGAAAGAACCTGACAGGCCCTGTGGTTCTCAGCATCGTGGCTCCTGTTCCCATAATTAGCTGCCACTTGTCATTACTTTTACCCTAATGCATGGTCCTGTTTTCAACAGTATGAAGAAGACATTCTGAGCATCAGCCTCGCCATCTTGGATAAGAGTCTGAACTTCCGACGCGACCCTGCTACTGACGTGGCCCGCAGAAACGACCCCAAATACGTCGGCCGGGTGCTGAGTGCCATGGTGAGTGACAGGAAAAGGATAATGACACGTTGTGACCATGCGCTGACTCTGGGTTAGCGACACACAGTCTGCAGTGTCGTCTCAAGGGAACCGCACCAAGTACAGCTCGTGGCTATGACCGTTGCATTTTGCCAGTGAAGAGCAGGAGACTCCTCTAAGCTCCAGGGCTTTCCCAAGACACAGGGAGAGGGTGGCGGCTAGGGCAGAATTGAACCCCGTCTGGAGGGCTCCAAAGGCACCTCGGCTGCACAGCGAGGGCCTTCTCGGATGAGAATGGTACTCACCCTGTAGGTGACCGCCAGGGACGGGAGAGGAGGGAAGAAGGATGCAAAGCGAGGACTCTGTTATTATGGGGCCTCCTGGGAAGGAGGGCACGTCGCCTGGTGAGCCCGAAGGGTTAACCTCCCACGCCGTAGTCCAGCTCCTCGGTGGCACGCAGCGCTGGCTCGTCAGGACGGACGGCAGCAGGCTGTTCCATTCCTTGTGCAAACAAGGAGAGAAGTCAGAAAGCAAACGTGACTGTGACTAGCTCTCCTGGACTTCTACACAGGAGACCCGTCCTGCCCCAGGACACACGCACACACGCGCACACACGCGCACACACGCGCGCACACGCGCACGGGCTGGATCCTGGAGGAGACTATGGCTCTGCTCTCAGTGTGTAGAGAGCACCTCCACCAAAAAGTGACCACCCCTCTCAAAAGTTACAAGTTAAAAGCTGGAAGTCAGAGCAAGTCCCTACATTTTAACTTTCGTGAACTCTAAACAATTACCCAGAAATATCCTTAACTTCATTTTATTTGGGGCAGTGGTTTACCCATGTCTTGGTCTCTTTAGTTTTGAAATGGATAATCTCCAAGCTAACAACCTAGTTAGTTGGTTAAAAATTCCAACAACATTTATCTGCATGATAAAACCCTGAGGTTCTTCCGAGGGCTTTTTGAGAAATTTGAGTGTAGAACCAAGCCTTTCAGGAGGGGAATGGGGTGGGCCCAGAGACTTTGGGGTCCCTGAAATCAGTGAGGACCAGAGCAGCCAGAAAAGGGGACAGAGAAGGAGATTTGGGCTAAGCTTTGTAAACGAAGTTTCAGTAAGGAGAGGCAGGCCGGGGATATAGCGCAGCGGCACAAGCAGCTGCATGGCAAGCACAAGGTCCTGAGTTCAATTCCCGGTACCAAAAAAAAAAAAAAAAAAAAAAGAAGGAGAAGAGGCATTACACTGAAGCAGAGGTCAGGCAAAGCTGGCGTTCCAGCCACCTGGGAAGGCGCGAGGGTGGAAAAGCTGCTGCTTCTGTACTGCTCATTCATTCTCAGCCTGGGGCCAAACCTCTTCATCTTGGAGAAATTTCCTCCAGTGCGGCTCTCAGACGCTCTCTCCAGACCTCCCTGTTGGGTCGGGCCTGGAGCTAATTACGGCCCATGCAGCTTTGAAATATTCAGCTTTGCGCCAGAGATGATCTTGCTAATTAAGTCACCAGAGGAGGCCACCATTTGCTTGCTTCTGAGATTCCATCCCAGGCATCCTGGAAGTGGTGCGCAGCTCCCGCCGGCTTGAGGGGCTGGAGTGGGCTGGGCCCAGCGTGCCCAGACTGCCCACTCTCACAGGCCTCGCCTCTTAGAGCCACCCCAATGGAACGGGGCTCACAGGCCAGGGCAGCCCTTGGAGACCTGGTTCTGCCTCTCACTGTGCAGGCGGGATAAATGACAGAGGTTCACAGACTGAAAACTTCACTGCCCTTGAGCTCATTTCTTTCTCACTTTCCCTGTGTTGGAAGGGGAAGACTTAAGTCCCAGAGAGGAAAAATTGACTTACCCACAGTCACCAAGCTGACAAGTGCAAAGGCGATGCTTATAGCCTGGCTTTCCTCTTTCCTCTCTTTTAATTTTTTATTATGGAAAAGTTTAGGTCTACACAAAAGAAGAGAGCAAAATATAGTAAATTCTTATGTCCTCATCACCAGCCTCCGCAGTGGTCTCCTCAAGGCTGGTCTTATTTCATCTCTCACTTTCTCCTCCACAGATCATTTGAAAAATCCCAGACTTTGTATCCTCTGGCATCATTTCACTCATAAATACTTCTGCATGTATCTCTAAAAGGTCATAGAACTCAGTCTCTCGAATCCTAAGCCAGCGCTCTTTCCACACTACGTCATGATTCTTTTTTTTTTTTTTTGGTATCAGGAATCGAACTCATGACCTTGTGCTTGCCAAGCAAGCACTGTGCCGCTGAGCTATATCCTCAGCCCCTATGTCATGGTTCTTTATACTAGACCCATATTCTAAGTTAAATGATGTCATGAATAAATGGATGGATGAATGAGTGAATGGATGAATGAATAGCAATATTCCATTTTTATTGTTTCCAAGAAGTTAGCTGCTAAAGTTCTAAAATGGTCTTTTGGGTCCGGGGATATAGCTCAGCGTCACAGCACCTGCCTTGCATGCACGAGGTCCTGAGTTCGATTCCTAGTACCAAATAAAATAAAGTAAAATGGTCTTTTTAAAACAGCAATACAGAAGCCGGTGCTATGGCTCAGCAGCATAAGCGCCTGCCTGGCAAGCGCGAAGTCCTGAGTTCGACTCCCAGTACCCACATAAAGGAAAAAAAGAGCCGGTGATATCGCTCAGCAGCACAAGCGCCTGCTGGCAAGCACGAGGTCCTGAGTTCGACTACCGGTACCCACACACACACAAAAAAAAACATCAATACACAAAAAAGATTTTCAAATCACAGATCCCCCAGCAGACAGACACCTGTAACAACGCCTGAGTTCTTCTTTTTTAAGAAGTCCTCTGCCATCCGATTTCTGACCCTGCCTTGCCACTGACAAACTGTAGAATCTCTATTTCCATGTCAGCCTGCAGCACAGGATTGATAAATGGACCAAAGCCAATCACACCTAGCTTGTTAGGCGAGGCTCCTCTAAACTCATGAATCACTCGATACCCCTAAGATATTACAGGTATCATCCCCAAGTCACCTAGAAAGACAGAAAAGTCTACTCAAAGGTCCCTGGCTTCCTTCCTCATCTGCCCACCTCCCTGGAAAAGTATGGCGCTAATTCACTGCGGGTGGGGGGGTCTGCCCAGATCAATGGCAATGATGACAACGGCGTGGTCGCTGGGAACTGGAGTGGCAGTTACAGAGGTGGCGTGGACCCGAGGACCTGGAATGGCAGTGTGGAGATCCTGAAGGAGTGGAAGAAATCAGGCTTCAGGCCAGTCCGGTTTGGCCAGTGCTGGGTCTTTGCTGGGACACTCAACACAGGTACCTTGGGTGTGACGGGCCTTTGCTGGGTCAGTGGACAGCGACAGGGTGTGCCATGGGGCCACCTCCGCCACCGCCCGCGTCCTCACGCTGCCCTTGACTTGCAGTGCTGCGGTGCTTCGGGATCCCCTCCCGGGTGATCACCAATTTCAACTCTGCTCACGACACGGACCGAAACCTCAGCGTGGACGTGTACTACGACCCCCAGGGAAACCCGCTGGACAAGGGCAGCGATAGCGTGTGGTGAGTGCCCGGCCCTTTCCCTCCTCTCTGAGCACCGCGTCAGAGCAGCTTCTCGTCCTCCCCTTCCCCTGGCAGCAGTGTGTCAGAGGGAAGTGACATCCCAGCCCATGGTTCAGGATGGAAATGCTGCCGCAGCCGATGTCACCCCGGAACATTTCTCCATCCTCTGCAGCATCTGAGGTCTGTGCTCTCCCACTGCCCTCAGGCGCAGGGTCTGATTCCGGTGAAAAACATAATCACGGCGCTGCGAAATCACGCCGACTTTACGGGGTTCTTTAGGCCTTTAAAAGAGAAAAGTTGAAGCTATCGATTCAACTTTCTCCAGTAAGGATTATGAATTTACTTCAGGCAGCCCACATGACACAAGGGTTTTCTTAAAGAGAGTAAGAAAAACAACATTTTCTCTCAATGTACACATACTTATTACATCCTGTAGTTTACAGGATGAGAACTTATAGGGTTATTCTGGATTCTAGATGAAAATAAGAAATTTTGCATGTATTTAGGCGTATAATTTCTAACCATAAATAGCCCATGTACACGTTATCTATACATTCACACATGCAATTTATAATAGAAGCCAACTAGAAATAGGTTATGTAAAATTATAGACATATATCTATAACTCCATTATTCTATTTAAGGGTATACCGTATGCCAACTTATCACCAGATGGCAATTGAAAATGATGATCTATATCTATGTGTACACGTAGATGCCTAAGTGCCTCTCTGCATAAAGCACCACGTACATTTCAATAATCTACTGTTTTAATCCTTTTTCAAGGCTACATACACATACAATTGCTCACAAGCACACATGGCTAGGTAACCTTATAGCTGAAGTCGTCTTACTTCCAGATATTCAACCTCGATATGGTCTATATGAAATATCCTTTATTATTTATTATTTTCAGAATAAGAAGATCCAACTTTTCTGAATTGTGCTTACTGTAACAGTGCAGTAAAGCAAAATGAAAAATATAAAATAATGGAAAAAGCTATTAACACAAACAACTATCTTGTGCCAACAATTGAACTAATATAAGTGTTGCCTTCCCTCTGCGAGAGAGCAAAGCTCCTGTAATTCACCTCTGATTACACGGAGACCAGGGTTTCCTGGGGGAGAGAAAGCTTATTTCATGATTTTCTTTCTTGATTAGTACGTGTACCATTTTCCCTCTAATGACTTCACTACTTGTGACAGGTTTGTTTTCCAGCTTCCCGTGTCTTTTTTCTCCCTGACTTATTTCTTGTGCTATTGTGTCTGAAATCCCATTAAACCAGTTCTGATTGCTGGGACACCGCCATGCCTAGCCTTAGCTTCCTATACAAAAGGCGATGACTGCTCAAACAAGATGCCCAATCTTTTGGAAGAGGACTCCCCTTGGTCTAACCCTTCTGTAATGATCCTACACCCTGGAGCTGAGGGTAGACCAGAAAGCTTAAGATTCTATCTCTCTACTGAAAGCTTTTAAAGTGTGTTTAAGAGATAGGGGTGGGAGCCCTTTAGTAGAGGCTGTGTAGCAACACGGCATGGTGCGTGATGTGCCCAGCAGGGATTCAGACAGTAAGCACTGTGGGAACCAGGGAGGGAATTCTCAGAAAGCCTTACGTGACACAGGGAGGTGGCTTCTAAGCTGAACTTGGAATTGGAACCCAGGTATCCTGGCTACTGGCTCACACTACCATTCCACATCGGCTTAATAACGCAACCAAATATAATCACCTTTAGGCCAAGTAGGCGCCCATGGAGATGTCTGTCATTTCTACGGCTCCACTGTCATTTCTATTGGCCTTGAGGAAGGATGCCTGGGGTTCTGATGGTTCCAGAAAGTCCTGTCACCCCTTACTCTCTCACCTGCTTTTCTGAACTCTTCTCAGAAAGCAGTGGAGCTAATGGCCACTCCCCACCCTATTCCCAACCAGCAGTGGGTGGAGAACCAGCGAGGGATGGTATTAGGGCAAGGAGTCCTGAGCACTAGTTCCAGCCCTACTACCAAGCAGCTGTGGCACTTGTGCAAGGCACTTCACCCTTCTGGCCCCACGTTTCTCCATCAGTGAAACACGAGGGAGTTAGCCCAGCCCTTGATTATCATTGACGTCTCTTAGCAACTTGACTACTTTTATTCTCTGCAGCTCCAACCCACATTTCTACCCATCCCAGTGGAGCCATACTTCCCTTTCTAAATTAAATCCACGCACGGGAGAGCCGAACCAAGAGTCATTTTCCACCTGGACTGAATTACTCACCTATTATTATAAAGACAAGCTGTGTTTGGACAGCCAACCTTTCATCTTTGTGTCTTATAAATATTGGGAGCATTAGAACCTTGTCTAGTGATAGAATGAGCATGAGTGAGGTCGATCACCTGAAAATGCTTAGTAGTAGCACAGCGGCAACTCAGAACTTGCCAAGTCCCTGTTGTGTGCCAGGTACTGGTCCAAGTGCTTACCTGCATTTGTTCCTCACACTGGAGGTAGGCCCTGTTATTAGCATCCCTGCCTCACAGATGAGGGAACTGAGACACAGAGGCATAGAATAATCTACCCAGTGGAACACCACTAAGGGTAGTAGAATGGAGGCATGAACTCAGGAAGGTTTGTAAACTATAAAGCATCAGAAAGATGCCGGAGAATGTTGTTATTATTCCTGGCTTCTCTCTCTAACCTTGAGATTTTCCAAAGATTCCTTGAGATTTTCCAGAGGAGTTTGGCTGGACACCACCAGGGGCCATGCTTGGGTTGGGTACCGTCCATCCCATTCGAGTGGAGAAAATGGTTCTTTCACACGCCACTTCTTTGTAAGACTAAACATGCCTAAAGTCACATTGTGAATTAGTGACCAAGCAAGGGGCGGACTCTACCAAGCCACAGGGCATTGGGACTGAAAGGGACCTTGAGAGCTCATCTGGAGGTTCTAGCAGGGGAGCGCAGCTGCTCTAATACCCTTGACCGAGGAAGGGTCCCCCTCTGTCAGGGTGGTCCTCCCCTTCAACAGAGCACACAGCTTTGAGAGGGACGTATGTGGAGCATTGAGGGAGGAGGGGACCCACCTAGCCAGCCAGATCAGCCGAATCAACCCTGGAGATCAATGGGATGACAGATGTCACAGCCAGATGGCCCTCACATCCAGAAGGGTTTTTTTGTTTTTTCTCTTTTTTTTTTGAGACAGAGTTTCACTATGCACTGCAGGCTGGCCTTGACTTTGTAGCAATCCTCCTGCCTCAGCCTCCAGAGTGCTGGGATTACAGGCCTGCACCACCACGCCTGGCTGAAAGGGACCTTAGAAAGGGGCCTGCTCATGTTATAGATGAAAAAACAAAGGCCCAGAGAAAAGTGCAGTAAACTCTTCTAATCCATGAGCTTCACGTTCACAGATTCAACCAACTGCAGATCCGAATGTAGTTAGGCCCGCGACGTACTGAGTGTGTATTGAGATACACAAACTTCTCTTGTCGTTATTCCCTAAACAACATGATACAACAACTACTAATGTAACATTTACTTTATATCAGGTATTATAAGTAATCTAGAGATGACTTAAAGTATAGAAGATGTTTGCAGATTATACGCAAATACTCTCCCAATTTATACAGAGGACTTAAGTGTCCATGAATTTTGGTGTCGTAGGATATCATGGAACCGGTCTTCCGGAGATGCAGAGGGACAACTTTTCCGTGTCTAAGAGTAAGCAGTTAGAGACATTTAGGCACCCTACATAAACATGACGTTACAGTCAACATGTTCCTACCAGCTTGAACCACTGACAGTACAAAAAGATCTGGTCACTTTTGTCTGTCTTTTTACTAATAAAAAGTGTATAAATGGACTGAATCTAGTTAGCTGCTTGAATTTGAATAATTACTGCCCAAATGTAAACATTAATTAATACTACTCATACCAATTAAAAATTATCACAATAATCAACAAGTTTATTTCATTAAATTTAAAAGAAATTTGTTTATATTCATGGATAGTGTATCAAGAATTAATTCTCTAAATTTTAACGTGGAAATCTTATAATGCCCCGTTGCTAGTGTATATAATCTGCATTTACAACTACTATACCACACAAATTATCTGTATTACAATTTTTATACCATTTTAATGTTGTCCTTAAGGAACTGTAGTATGATGACATCGGACCTGCTAAATCAATGCCTTTCTTTGCATCACTGTAATCAAAGACCCTTGAGAAGTGGTACAAGCCACCCGATGGGACAGTCATGCGTGTACCACCAGTGGCTCAAATCAGAACCACCCGGCAACAAGACATACAAATTACAGCCCCTACAGCCCCATCATTTCTTTCTTTCTTTCCCTCTTTCTTTTTTATCTTTTCTTTTTTTTTTTTTTTTTTTTTTTGAGACGGGGTCTGACTATGTAGTTCGGGCTGGCTTAGCCCAGGCTCGAACTCGAAGCGATGCTCCTGCCTCAGCCTCCTGAGTGCTGGGATTAAAGGCGTGTACCACCATGCTCAGCACACATTAAATTTCTTAACCTCTTTTCCTCCCTTGAATTTCCCACCTCTAAAATCAAGGGCTAGACCAGAATCCTCTGTGGTCCTTCCAGATGTTTCTTTTAACACCATCCAGAGCACCCAATAGGATACATTTTTTCCTAAGTCATTCTGCTCATGCCAATGCTTTGGCTTAAGGGGCAAAAGCTCCAGAGTCTTCCCTTTCTCAGAGGCAGGAGGACCCTTTGCAGGAGCGACTGGATGCTTCTTTGATGCTATTCCCTGCTGGGCCACCATGAAGGAGGTCTCTGCAGCCTGCTTAGTCATGGAGGCAGCAACCAAATGATTTGGAAGTTTGGCCAAGAATATCTTGATGTTTCTGTCTTGCTTTCTTAATTTGGTTGGCTCCAGCTCCCAGTTTCTGCAGACACAAACCTGACTGTGCTTGTAGACTTTGCAGAGCTCGAGGTAGGAGGCAGGAGGAGATTGCTGAGCCCCGCCAGGAGGGGGAGCCGGGCAGCTCCTCCGGAGAAGGGCCGTAGGCCCCCACACTGGGGCTGAGCGCCTGGCGCCCGAGGCGGCCTCTCCTCACACAGCTCTGCCTCCGAACATCTGCCCCCGGCCCTTGGCCACCCAGACCCGCGGTGGGCCACAGACTTCCAAGCTTATGTGAGAATTAGCGTGGCTGGGGGAGAAGGTCTCAGCAAATGCTTCAAGTCGTTCTGACACTGACAGGCCCATTCCATTTTAAATTCCCACCTTGCAAATACGTATTAAAATACAGAAACTCTACTCAGCACTTTTTTAATCCACCTGTCCTTCCCCAGGCTTCCGTGTCATAAATAAATGGCTGTGAGACTCCGCACCCCAACCGCGCTCTCAGCCCCCTCCAGGCCCTCTGACCCGCCCGGCCTCATCTGCTCAGACTTCCCTCGCCTTCCCCTGGGTGAATTCTAACATTCTTAAAGGCCCGATTAAAAGGACACTTGTGGGTCTCCCTGGAGATTGTTTTTATGATTTTTTTCACAGCTATAAGAAGTTTCAAGATAGAAGTAAAAATCATGATGATGGGCCGGTGAGATGGCTCAGTGGCGTAAGCACCTGCCTTGCAAGCGCGAGGGCCCGAGTTCGACTCCTGGAACCCACATACGAAAAAGGGGCCGGTGATATCGCTCAGCGGCACGGGCGCCTGCTGGTGCGCGAGGTCCTGAGGTCGACCCCCCGGTACCCACCAAAAAAAAAAAACAAAAACATGATGATATTATTATTCACAAATTTTTAACATTTGAATTAATTACACATGTATAATTGGAATTACACATTTTACAAGGTTTGAGTGCAAGACAGGACTTATAATAAATATATCCTACTCGTCCCCACACCTGGAAACTACCACTTCACAGCTGTAATCATGTGTTCTTAACTACATATTATATTATAAGCATTTCCCAATGTTATTAATCTTCAAAAATAGGATTATTTTAAATACAACATAAGCCATTATATGTTTGAACTATTATCTCTTTCCCTATTACTTCTCATATTTATTTCCCTTTTCTCCCCTTCTCCCCGAATTCAAATTCACTTCAACATTACTTGACTTCTCTGTCCCATGGTTTACAAAATCAGTGAATGGAGATAATAATTATTTTCAACTTACAGGGTATTATAATGATTAAATGAGCTGACATAGGGACTAAGGGAGTAGTTCAGTGGTAGAACATGTACTTAGCATGCATGAGGCCCTGGTTTCTATCCCAGAACCAAAATAATAATTTGTTTGTTTGTTTGTTTGGTACCAGGAATCGAACTCACGACCTCGTGCTTGCCAGGCAGGAGCAATAATAATATTTAACATACAATTTATACAGGGACAAACCCTACTCTACTTATAGAGTAAGTCTAAGGCAGTTAGACACTTAATTTTTCATAACACTATGTTAACTATTATCATTTATATAATATACATAATTTTTAAATATCCATTTATGTTTTAATTATAGAACTGAGGAGTAACTCAATGTAAAAGAGGAAAACATAACAGAAATTAAAAAGCATAAAACTTATTTCATATGCACCGTATACATAATATATACACCAAACAGTTGACGTTGATAAGTCAATAGAATTATTAGAGACTAATTTCTCCAATTTTTATATATAATTTTTTAACTCAAAAGGATTCATGGTATGTAGATATACATGTGTACATATGTGTATATATAGACATATTATTTTGGAATTTGATTTTCTTCAGGATGTATTTTAGACTTCTCGTCATGTAAATGCTAGCTTGATTTTTGCTCTGTTGTTTTTGGTGGCTGAATGATATTCTACGCTATGACTGTGCCGTGATTTGTCTGATCATTGCTGCGTTGATGAGGTGTTCTTTCAACATTTTTGCTATGTCAAACAGTGCTGCAGTGAGCGTATTTCTTGTGCCTCTGTGTGCTCTCAGGGGAGCTTTTCTATAGCGATTCCTAGAGTGGAAATCCTGGCTGGGTGAGTAGCAGATCTTTACAGGATTTTTACACTGTGCTCATTGTCAGGTTGCCCGCACAAAGGTCACACCAATTTAAACCCCACCAGTGGTGTGTGACAGCACGCGTTTTCCCACCTGGAAGGAGGACAACGATGGTATCACCTTGCACTTCAATCTCTGTCAGTCTAAGAGATGTGATCTATGTGCAGGTGTAATGGTATCTTTTGTCATTTGAATTTTCTTTGACTAGTAATAAGAGTAAAGCCGTTTTCTTACTTTCAGTGATCATTTATGTTTCTTATGAAATTATCTCCTGCTCACTGCCTTTTATTCGTGTTTTTCTTTTTCCTTTTTTTGATTGATTTGTAAGTACTTTACCATATTAGTGTAATAAACTTGTCCAGCATGTATGTTGCCCCTGTTTTCTTGGCTGCACTGATTTCTTTCCAGTCTTCGTTCTTTCTCCTCTTCAGACTGGATAATTTCCTCTAATCCAGCTTCAAGGTTATTCATTCTTTCCTGTCAGCTCTCCTGATGAGTCCATCCACTGAATTATTTAATTTCCGGTGTTTTTTTCCAATTTAAAATTTCTTTTTTATTAGTTTTAATGTTGTTTTGTTATTTTAAAAACTGTTTGGGCCAGTGAGATAGCTCAGCAGCATAAGTGCCTGCCTGGCAAGCGCAAGGTCCTGAGTTCGACTCCCAGTACCCACATTAAAAAAAAATGTTTGTTAGTACATGTTCACAGTGCAAAGTGATTACCTTCATTGTGGGGAGTAGCTATGTGTTTACTACACATCTTAATTCTATTTCCAACCCCTTCCCCTCCTCTCCCATCCCCTCCCACCTTCTCTTGATCCCTTTCCCTTTTGCAAAAGATCTATTTCCCTATTTCCTATTATCTATCTTTTATTTTGCTCTTTGACTTATTTATACATTGGGTTTCTCACATAAGAGAAACCATACAATATTTTTAAGTTTTTGTGTCTTATTTTTCCACTTAACATTATGGTCTTTAGATGCATCCACTGCCAATTAAAAGTATCTATCTAGTTCTTTTTAAATATTTGTTATTCCTCTGCCAAGAATTTTTCTCTTTTCATTCATTTTGAACATATTTCCCTTTACTTCATCGAGTATAGTTATAGTTACTGTTTTAAAGTTCTTGTCTTATAATTCCAACATTGTTTTAAGGTTGATCTCTGTTGATTGTCCTTCCCTCTAAGGACATGTGACATTTTTCTAGTTCTTTGTGTGTGGCGTAATTGTACCCTGGAGAAGGGATGTGTCAGTATTCTGTTGTTTTGTTTTAGCAGTTGGTCTCGGATAGACTCAAACTGCAAACTACAGCAGCTCCAATTTCAGTTCAGCTCTTTCCTCTCCAACTGGCCTACTTGTAGTCTGCCTCATTACACGCATGGCTCAGGAGTCACCCCTCTCAGAGGTTTGCGCAGAGTTTATAGACATATTTGGGGTTCCTCTTCCCCGACTCTCTTTCCAGAACACCACCCTCACTCGTCAGCAATCCCAGTTGACCCAGGCTCTATTTCCTGGCCTCAGGTCAGAAAGATGCAGCTGTCCTCTGACTGCACCCTATCGTTGGGGCAAAGCCAAAAAGTGCAACTTATTCCCTGCTGGACGCTTCCTCCAAGTTTTGACTCGTGTCCAAAATCTTCCTGCTTTATTCGCAACTCGTTGTCTTTTCTATTTTTTTTTTCAGAGTTTATTGCTTCATGTGAAGGGGTCTGTCATGCATCAATTTGACCCCAACCTAGAGGCTGTGTGGCTCTTAGCCAGACCTGTCACTCCTGCAGCAACCCCATCCATTTTTAGCCCCCACCAAGTACAGACAGGTCCGCCAGGGAGACACAGCCCAGAGCGAGAGCTAGGTGGCTTTGCCTGCTGGGCGGCTGGTGCTAGCCTAGAAGTGTTTTGCTTCTCAGACAGGGAGTAGATGGTGGGTAAAGCTTTGGCTTCGGAGCTAGGCGTATCTGGGTCCAGACTTTGACTCGGCCATTATTAGTTGCTTAATGTCTCTGAGCCTCAGTTTCCCCTTTGATGAAGTGGACCTACATGTAGTCACCATTTCACAGTCTTGTGAGGATTTCCACGAGACAGTGGTCTCCAGCACTTAACACAATAGCTGGCAGAGGGTTAACCCACCCCACAGGACCAAAGTGCTGCCCTGTCCGGCCAGCCACTCCCTTGTTGTGTGGCCTTGGGCAAGCTCTGCGGTCTCCGGTTCTGTCCACAGGAATTTCCATGTCTGGAACGAAGCCTGGTTTGTGAGGACCGACCTGGGCCCCTCGTACAACGGATGGCAGGTGCTGGATGCTACCCCCCAGGAGAGGAGCCAAGGTAACCTCCGCAGGGCTTGGCTCTAGCTCGGCTCCAAGTCGTGAGCCTCTGTGTTCTTTACAGTAGGACAGCAGCACCAGGAGCTGGCCCAGACCCTCCCCATCCTCACAGAGCTAAAACCAAAAATGTTTTAAGAATAGATCTCCCCCTGGTTTGGTTTGGCTCCAGCTGCTATTCACACGGGGCCTTCCTTGCACCCACTCTGGCTGCTGCTGTATCACAGTGGCCCAGCTCATGCCAGGCACAGAAAGAAGCCTTTCCCTGCCAGCACTTTCCAGCACTGCCTCCAGCAGCCGCACTCCAGGCAGTTTCTACCTCGAGGCTCCCTTGGCCCTTGGGCTTTAGTCCACAGTGGCCGCTCTGCACAGGCCTGGGATTATGGCCCACAGTGACTCCTCCCTTCCTGAGTGTCCTCTGCCCAGCTTGGCTCCAGCAGGTCGCCTTGCCTCTGTCCCCCTCCTCTTTTAGTAGGATGGGGTCTCAGGCTCTCGGGGTGCCTTTCCTCTCCCCCTCTGCACCCTAGAGCGTGTCTGGTCTGTCACCCTCACTTTGAGTTGTTTCTTTCAAACACACACACACACACACACACAGATTTATAAATATGTGCACATAGTTTTAAAAATTCAAGCAATTCTAAAAGGGCTTAACAATGAAACTTAAGTCTCACCTCACCCCATAACCCCTAGCCCCTCTCCCAGAAGCAAGGACTTGGGATTGGAGGTCACCTGCAGATACTTTCTTAGCCCACTGTATTTTCAACTTTCATTACCACCCATTAGGCGGTTATATGATCAAGTTAATGGGTTGTGACCATCGTTGTGAGAAATGAAAATGAAATAGAATGGAAAGGAAAACAATAAATTATTGGGGTGCATTGGACCTAATAAAACTAAGTATTGTCCTGTGAAACTTTTGTTTCAGTATTATACATATGCCAGGACGGCAAATGTATTTCTTTCTAGGGATCATGGCCAAAAAAAAGTCACTGTTAAAAGCATGTAAAAAATTGTGTGTGTGTGTGTGTGTGTGTGTGTTTAAACAAAGACAGTTTATTTGTTTTATAAACAAATAGAATAATATTCTTCTTTCTGTTCTGCTATACCTTTCTTTCAGCTGGACATTTCCTGAGTGAAACCCTATCTATCTATCTATCTACCTATCATCCCTCTATCTCTGTCTCTATCTCTGCCTCTGTCTTTATCTCTATCTCTATCTCTCTATCTCTATCTCTATCTCTCTATCTCTATCTCTGTATCTTCTATCTAAGCCACCATGCTGAGTGCTGGAGGAGGGAGGTAAAGGTCAGGCCTTGGGTCTCGGGGGAGAAGAGGTCCTGTGGGCCGGGTATTCAGGAGTCTTCCAGGAATAGGAGGGCAATGACCTTCTAGGGTAGAATGATTTGCAGAGGTAGAAAACGGGAAGCTGTTCTGAAAACAGACAGCAAGAATTTGCTCTTCAGGAAACAGATCAGTGGCCGTGGGTCAGCTCAGATTAGGCAGCCTTGGGAGGCAGAACGGAGCCAGTTTTAGGTAGAAATTGAGCTAGACATGGGTGCCATTGCAGAAAGATAGCAATGGGGGGATATCTGCTGACGGCCGGATGAGACAGCCTGGCCAGGATGGAGGCAGGGCTGAGACTGGACGGCCCTTGGAGGAGCAGGCCATGAGCAGGCTTTTGTGCGTGGGCCTAGCCTTGGCATACGTGCATCCAACCTCCACATCTGCCACCAGGGGTATTCCAATGTGGCCCAGCTTCAGTTATTGCAGTCCGAGAGGGTGATGTGGACCGGAATTTCGACATGCCCTTCATCTACGCGGAGGTCAACGCGGATCGCATCACCTGGATCTATACAGCCTCCAACGATAGCAAGAAGCAGAACTTTGTAGACACTCGGTCTGTTGGCAAGTACATCAGCACCAAGGCTGTGGGCAGCCGCTCTCGCATGGACATCACAGACAAGTACAAATACCCAGAAGGTAAGAGCGGAGATGACAGGGTGGCGCCCCATGGCGCTTAGTGGTGGGTGGGTGGATTGAGGGTGGAAAGAAGAAAAGGCCTCATCTCCACACCATCAGATCGCCAGGTTCTCAGCTAGTTCTGCCCAAATGCGAGGATGGCTCCCTGGCATCAAACACCCAACTGCTCATTTTCAGTGGGTACAGAAAGATCAAGGGCAGCTGCCATGCCAGCAGCAATTTGCAGCAGGGGACAAACAACAGTAAGCCCAGCTCATCTCAGTTGCAGAAAGGGGTGACAGCAGCACAACTGGACGTCACGCAGAGAGATGTGGCCCCCACAGGAGGTTCCAAAGACTTTGGGAGATATTTCTCCATCCGTCCAAGAAACAGAGGCAGAAACAAAGAAATGGACAAAGAGACCCAGAGATGTGGGCTTGTGCCACATTCTGGGGCTCCCAAGAAGCCAGGTGAGCTGTGATTACCTAGGAAGGCAAATTCCCAAGTCCCACCAACAACGGTCCACCAGGGTCACCTTGGAAGGCCGGGGCTATGAAGCTGCCTTTACTCTAATTACATCATTTAATGCTCAGAAGTTGCTTTGGGAACCAGCCACACAGTGGTCCTCAATGGTGACAAAAGTTGTTCATTTGAAGGTGAAATTCATTTTTTTTTTTTTTTGTGGGTACCGGGGGGTCGACCTCAGGACCTCGCGCGCCAACAGGCACCCGTGCCGCTGAGCGATATCACCAGCCTCTTTTTCGTGTGTGGGTTCCGGGAGTCGAACTCGGGATCTTGCGCCTGCCGGGCAGGCGCTTAAGCCGCTGAGCCATCTCACCGGCCCGTGAAATTCATTTTTAGAAACAGCCCAAAGTAATTCAGCACTTTCTCTGCAAGGACATGGTCACTCCTTAATGGGGTCAATAGCTCACTGCTTCCAAAATGCTCGGAAATCATGGATTCATTTTCTCCTCACAGTCAATTCTAAGGAGTCAAGAAAAGTGCTCTTGAAAACATGCCCACATTACCCCCTAAAATAAGCTCCAAATCTTTGAACAACTTCTGGCCATCGGTGTTGGCCAGAGCTTTCAAAAGAGGAAAGCTGAGTGCAAGAGATGGAGGTCTGACTCCAAAGCCAAGGGGACGTTCCCACTGGGTCCTGAGATTCATGGACCTTTTGAGGAACAACTCTTGGGTAATGAGATTGGCAGCCTCGGTTTGAGCCCATCTGTCTCTGCAGGCTGCTTCCAGAGCTGAGGTCAGATGGACCTTGTCTTAATCAATAAAAAAGTGTTGAGCCTGTCAAGCTAAAACAGTAATCAAAATGAGAGTCTCCAAAAATAACTATATTTATTTGGAAGCAGCAGAAATGCATATGCACTAGGAAACTATAGGCGTAGTCACAGAGACCAAAGCAGAGATCGAGACGGCTCTAAAGGGGAAAATGAGGGTTACATCAGATATTTTGAGACAGTAATCTTTGGCCACGTGATTAATAGCCAGGGTAACACCAGTCCAAGGTTGAACAACCAGTTGCGAGGCAGATGTCCTTGTAGAAGTACTTTACATGTAAGGGCGTGGTAGCCTCCGTGCATGTTTGTGGTTCTGGCAGAGTCTTTCGGCATACTTATTATTAAGCAGTCGTACATAGGAACCCTTTGTTCTAACCGTGCAGCTTTATTTATTTATTGTTTTATTAAGGCTGACACAAGTGACTCCATTTTAGCTGTCACAACTTTCGCAAGCTTCGCCCAAGTGCCTGCTCCAGGCCGGGTCCTGGGGATGCAGCGGAGAATGCGGCAGAGGCGACTGTGGGGGAGGCAGACGCAGGACACACGTGTTCCGCTACAAGTGTAAGGCGCAGGGTGAACGCCAGTCCTACCGCTTAGGACTGTGCGACCCCAAGCAGGTTTCTTATGGTCTCTGATCCCTCATTTCCTTGCTTGTGAAACCTGACTAGCAATGCCTGTCTTCAGTTGGATTTCAATGCACAGATGCACACAAAGTGCACATAGAATGCACGCAATGCCTGGCACATAGCAAGGACTTAATAAATAGCAGAGTGGTCTTTATCCATTTGAATACCTGCAGCGTGCCTGGACTAATGCCCTCCCAAGGTGACTATTTCACAGGCCTTGTCTACTTGGATATAGGAGCCTGTGAGTTTCCCTATCACTGTCACACATTGATCCTGCTTCTAGGGGGCTCTGGCCATCCTAGCCGCACCTCCTGAGTGATGGGGGTACGGGGGGTCCCCTGGCAATGCCTCAGCCGCTGCATGATGGCTGGACAGATCACCCTGCCAATGGTGCCCAGTTCTTCTTACTTAATTATACCATCTTGTCTCAGAAGGCCCCAGGGAGGAAAAGCTCATAAAATAGATTGCTAAGCATTTGTGCAATAGCAACATCGTGGTTGAAAACAGCAGCAGGATGTTTAGTCTTGAGTAAGCACAGCAGGTGACCTATAAAGGCATCAAGGCTCTGAGCCTCACTGCGCAAACACACTGCATTGAGGTCCAGAGCACTGGCGTCTCAGATCCCTGCACGACCATCAGCCCTGGGCGTGGACTTACACCTCGACCAGAGAATGGAGGGGCACCTGGAGGAACCCAGCCCACCAGGAGCTCTCAGCTCGGGTAACCTGGCTGCCTCCTTGTAGTAGGGAGTGGGGAGGAACCTTACACTAGGGCTCCAGGCACTGGGGGCTGGCCCTCGCCTCCTTGCCTTTAATCCCCAGAGTGGCCTGCACCAGTTGCTTCTTCTCGAACCTGGTAGACTTGGCCCCTGAGGTCTCAGCCGGGTGTTATGCATAACATACGGGGAAGGGCTTACTGAATTGTAAAGTGCTTATCGTAAGTTCTCTGGTGCCTTGGAAAACTCACACATTGGCTGGGGAAGCCAAGGGACCATCCCTAAGGCCTGCAGATGTAAATATGGTCTTTCCTCCAGCTTCTTGGGCATTTGGCCCAAGCAGCTCCTTTCTCACGCAGGTCTGTCTTCAGGTCAAGACCAGGAGCCTTGAGTGAACTGCTTAGTCAGCCTGGAACAGACTTGCTGTCGGTCACTCAGCAGTTAGTGTCATGCAGCCCTTTTCAGGGACCATCGCCAGGGCTCTTCGTGGGCCCCTGCCATCTCACCTTTGCAGCACCTGCGACCCGAGTCCAAGTCCGAAAACTCATGCTTTAATTCAGTCCTTGCATTTTTGAAACCTAAAATCTCTGGACAATTCGAACGAGTCATAATTTGGAGCCATCCCAGCCATGGGAGGCCTCGGTCCCTGGCTAAGTCTCACGATGCCTCAAGACCAAGACAGGAGAAGGCAGGGAAGTGTTTTGAAAGTGTTTTTAACAAAGTCAGTTTTAAATCAAACCTTGTTTTTGCTTATGAATTCATCCTAAAATTTTATCAGCTCAGTTTTTGTTATTTGTTTTCAGATGATCTTCTGTTTCTTAAGTCTCACAAAAGACCTGTCATCAAACATTAAAAATAAAAAACAATGAAGCGGGCCGGTGAGATGGCTCAGTGGCACAAGCGCCTGCCTGGCAAGCGCGAAGGCCTGAGTTCGACTCCCGGAACCAACAAAGAGGAAAAAAGAAAACAATGAATCAGTCACTTGCCTGGAGCAGTCTTGGTGACCGTAAGGCCGCTGTTAGTCCCAGGTCACCCTTCCAGGCGGGGCACTGTCCTTTACCCAAATTGCTGCCACATCTCTGAGATGCTTCTTTCTTTTCCCACACACAGGTTCCAGTGATGAAAGACGAGTGCAAGAGAAGGCCTTGAGCAAACTTAAACCAAATGTGTCCTTCGGCCCAACATCTGCACATCACCTTCCAGGAGAGGAACAGGCACCCAGCATCTCCGGGAGGTTCAAGGTGACTGGTGTATTGGCAGTGGGCCAAGAAGTCAACCTGGCCCTGCTGCTCAAAAACCTGACCAGCGATAGGAAGACGGTGACAGTGAACATGACAGCCTGGACCATCGTCTACAATGGCACGCTTGTACACGAGGTGTGGAAGGACTCTGCCACGATATCCCTGGACCCTGAAGAAGGTAACTTGTGCTGTAGGCGGTAGGTCCATGCAAGCAAGCGAGTTCATAGTCTGTTGGGACGGGAGGGCGCCTGGCAGACTCCAGGCCACCCACTGACTCAGCCTCAAAGCTTAAGCCCTGGGTTTTATATTCCAGAAGATGCTGTCTGTATGAGTAGTAAAAGTCAGGATGGCTCCAGCCAAAATCCTTTTACACCCTAGGAAAGAAAGGAGGAAGGCTTTGCCGCGGCAGATATCCCTTACAGCTGTACACCACCCAGCAGCCCTCATAAACTATCTCACTTGACCTTCTCAAAAAGGGTGGCTTTCAGGATCCACATTATGGAGGTAGAAATGAGGCTCAGAGAGGTCTGTAACTTGCCTCAGAGATGAACTGTCATGGCTGGTAATTGGGAATGCCCAGATTTTGGTTTTCTGATGCTAAATCCAGTGCCACCCCACATCTATTGTCTGTGTTGCCACCCCCCGCACCTCCTTCACCCCACCTCACTTCAGGTTTGGCCCTGGATGGGCCGTGACTCCTGGCCCAGGGTCTCCCCACAGCTGCCAGGATGTGAGTGGAATTTCTTGACTCTTGACAACCGTGATGGATTTTCTTGAAGGCCTGAGCACTTGGGAGGAACAGCAAAATCCCTCAAGCTGTTACGAAAAGTTTGGACTTAAAAGCAGATTAACAAGGGTGGGGCAACTATGTGCTTTACATAAAGCACAAATAAAAACTGATTAATTATACAGCCCATCTTGAAAGAATTCTGTCTGCCAGAGAAATGGAGATGTGTTGCACCTGTCAAGGCAACATCCCCTAGCAGTCTGCCTTCTGGCAGAATTTTGGCAGAAATCTCAATAAAAGAGGCAACTGCCTGGCTACTGTTTACTTTTGAAGCTCGAAGGAGGAGCTTTCTTCCCTCGGTGCTGAGGATCAAACCCAGGGCCTTGCGCATGCGAGGCCGATGAGCATCGCCGGTAGAGTACCACTGAACAGGGCCGCCGCTCCTCCCCACCCGAGCAAGAGCTTATTTCTGCTGGCCAAAAATAATCCATGTGAGGGATTTTTTTTTTTAATCCCTTTGCAAGAAATAGCAGAGTGAAATGGAGAGCAGGGGCGGAAGCGAGCGAAGTGTCCTGGGGTCCTGACGTTGTCATGCACTTTGCTGGGTGACCCTGGATGTTTCCCCTTCGCTTTCTGAGCTTCAGAGCTGAGCTGAGAGGGTCCAACCACTGGGAGGCCTGGGCCGCCTGGCGCAAGGGTCTGTCTTTTCCATGGCAAGTCCCTCCAGTGGTTTAAGCGGCTTCCTCCTCCCAATCTCACCCCCAGGCCACCCAACACAACCTCCTGGGGGAGCCCAGGACCAGCAGAGGAGGGACAGGGCCCTGTGGCCTGTGCGTCAGAAGATGAGAGGCCTCAAAGCCTGGAGAGGAGCCAGGCACGGGGAGAGAAGCTGAGGGAGGCAGTGCCACATGGGGGAACCTGCTAGCCAAAGGGCAGAGGGCACAATGAGTAGTGCAGCAGGTTCTTTAAGGGACAGGTGAGTAGGGCACACTTTATCCCTCAGGTAGTGAGGAGCCATGGAAAGTTTGTGTTATAACTTGGAATAGGGAAGACATCATTTAGAAAAATGCATTGTCGGGCCGGTGAGATGGCTCAGCGGCTTAAGCGCCTGCCCGGCAAGTGCGAGGGCCCGAGTTCGACTCCCGGAACCCACATACGAAAAAGGGGCCGGTGATATCGCTCAGTGGCACAGGCGCCTGCTGGCGCACGAGTCCTGAGGTCGACCCCCCGGTACCCAAAAAAGAAAAATGCATTGTCTTACAAAGCTTTGTGTACTCGCATGTGGGTGATTTGGAAGCAGCAGAGCCCTGAGGTGGGAAGGTACTTGGAGATGTTGTTGCAATAGGACCCCAGGGAATTCAATGACTGGGACGATTCTAAACATTTATTTAGCCAGTACCCTGGTTTCCCTTCCTAGCTATTATTGTGTTGTCATCGTTATTGTTAGTGCCATTAGGCAATTTTTCCCAGACTGGGAGTTGCTGCTACCACAGATGCTGGAAGCCTATACTTTGAGGAGTCTCCCCAGCCAGTTCAAGTCCTGATCTCTCCCTCAGTCCTTGCTCTGGAGTCCACCCCCAACAGGACCTGGCCAAAGAGCACCCAGTCAGGCCCCTAGGCTGCCGGTGCTCCTGCCGGGCTCCCTGACTTGACATCAGCTCTGAAGAAAGAATGAGCACTTCCTCACTCTCCGTCCATCCCCCGGCTTCTCCTCACAGAACTGCAGCATCCCGTGAAGATCACGTACGCCCAGTATGACAAGTACCTGAAGGCCGACAACATGATCCGGACCACAGCCATATGCAAGGTGTCTCACGAGGCCGAGGTGGTGGTGGAGCGGGACATCATCCTGGACAACCCCACGCTGACCCTGGAGGTAAGGGGTGCCACGGGCACCTCCCCCAGGCAGCCCAGTCCCCAGGAACTCACTGGCTCCTATGACCTGGCACCTCTGTGGACCACAAAGGAAGTCTTTTCCTGCTGGGAGGGCAGACATCAGCCAGGCCGGAGCTCTTGCTCCCTGTCTGGCGAGATAAACATGCACATTTGCCTGGCGGCTTCTTTGGCTCCCATTCTAGACCCACTGGGGATACCACTGGGGCCGGGCTAGAAGGAAGGACTCTCTGGCCCACTCACCCACTCGCTCAGCTGCTGAGTGTGCACTGCACTCTGCCAGCACAGGTTGGGGTCCATGGAGAGCTCGTGTGGCCTCAGCCACCATTCATGGAACTGATCAGAAGTGGGCACCGCTCCCCTGTGCCTTCCCACTCTCTGGAACCCAGGGATGCAGAACTGTGGCCTCCTAGGAGCCTAATCCCAGGCCTTTCACACCTGCGTGAAGCAAACCCAGAGAGATGGGAACAGCCTGACACTCCCAGAGCCAGGGCTGGACCTCAGGCCCAGAATCCCAGCGGTGCCCTTTCTAAGTCACCTGCAACGACATCACAAAGTGGCTGAGTCCAAGGACTCCTCTCCCAGACTCCCACCCAGGGACACAGGGGTTTATAGGTCTGCAGGAGGCCCCGGGTGCCACTCTGTCCCTTCCTCAGCACTGAGCTGGAGCACACGTGTGACGCCAAGCCTGTCCTTCACCCTCCAGCCCCGGGGCCCCATCCACCAGCCCAGGGCCGAAAAGCACAATCCTGAGGGGGAAAGACTGGGCAAGGGCAGGCAGGTGGTGGGCAGAGAAGATGGTGTCTCCCCTTCCCTAAAGGCCCACAGGCCAGGCCTTCCCCGTCTGCCGTGTCCACCACCTGCCCCCCCGGCCGTTCCTGTCCGTCACACTGCTGGCTTCCCAAGGGCACCACTGCTAGAGGAGCAGGGTAATTGCTACACCATAGCTGCCAGGGTTCCTGATTCAGAGCTCAGGGGGACCTAGGGTGCCCACTCAGATGTGGTACCCTGTTCTCCTCTACACTGGCCTGGAGAGCCGGTGTAGGGACAGCAGAGAGGGACGGTCACTCGGATCCTGGGCAGTGCAGCCAAATGGACCTGACCTCGGATCTGCACCCCAGTATTCATCAGCGCTGACAATGAGCGAGCTCTTTCACTGGGTGTCAGCTGCTCCAACTCTGTCATGGAATAATAAGGTGCTTCCCTTGCAGGGGGCCACATTTCCTGACACCCCAGTCAGGCCTGGTCCCGTTATACACCCTGAGAACTTTCTGTCCTCTTCCTTTCTGCCATTTTCCCAGCTGAGAAGTGACTTGGATATGCGCAGTGGTTTGGTCCCTACCCGGCTACGCGCAGCAGGAGGGTAGCTGCTGCCTGTGCTAGGGGCTCATCGCTGTCTCCCCTGCGCTGCGCCTTAGTAGGCAGCCCCAGTGCGCCCCATGGGGCATGACTGGAGCAGAGCTATTGGCTCTCTCAGAGGAGTGTTATCATTGTCATTGCCTCCGTGTCCCCTCACGGTACACCACCTCCCACTGCACAAGGCACTCCCAAGAAGGCTCCCCATCTCTGAGGACGCAATGGGCAGCTGAGTGTCCATTCCAACACCTGAAGCTAGGAAGTGACACTGGCTAGTGACCAGTTCAGTTATGAAAATATTTGCCTTAAAAATGATCAGAGTTTAAATGAAGTTAATTTTTCCCCTTAACATTTCCTTCTCTAATAATCTCAAACCTCTTTATCCCATTATCTTCTTTTTCAACTTAATTTATTTATTTTTTTGTGTGTGTGTGTGTGGATACCGGGGGTCGACCTCAGGACCTCACGCGCCAGGAGGCGCCCGTGTCGCTGAGCAATATCACCGGCCCTTTTTTCGTATGTGGGTTCAGGAGTCGAACTCGGGCCCTCGCGCTTGCCAGGCAGGTGCTTATGCCACTGAGCCATCTCACAGGCCCCCTATCCCACTATCTTTTATTCAACACTTTTGCCCTACATCTTTTGGGTTTCCCTATCAAGCCTACTTAATCTCTAAAGATATCATAGTACTTTTAGAAAGGAAATAAGAACACACACAGACTAGAAAGGGGTTATTTTGAAAGTTCTTGTTGAATCTTTATAAAATGCATCTGACACATTCTCTTTTCTACTTGAGCCTCTGAAGCACTGACACATTCTTTTTTTCTTTTTTCTTTTTTTCTTTTTTTCCTTTATGTGGGTACCAGGAACCAAACTCAGGACCTCGCCCTTGCCAGGCAGGAGCTTATGCCGCTGAGCTATCTCACCGGCCCGGCACTGAGTCATTCTTGTCTTGATTGAATGAATAAAGCTCGCTCAGAGCAGGGCACAGATTTTTAAACTCATGAAGGTGATCTGGATGAATAGAAACCACAAAAATTTGGGTAAAATCCTGTTGTCTCCTCTGGCATCGATTGGCAGTTAGCATTGAGGGCCTTAGGCCATGGAAGCAGAGGTAAAACCTGAACGTTGTTCTAAAGGGCGATGTCCTTCAAATCCGTGACCTGTGATTCTCATCCTCCCCTTTGGGTACATTTATGGATTCAGCTCAATAGAAGAGGGCAATAAGCAGCAACAAAGAAGAGAGACAAATACACGGATGTCTCAAATACCAACACAAAAACCACAGCACCATTTATGCAGCTTTATTATATCCCAATAGCATAACATCGTCGTTTACTCTACGAATTGTGTTATGCACTTAAGTGAGTTCCATGGGAGAGATTATAGTGCAGATCGCGGTCTCTAAAATGCTTCAGTTATTCACTAATTATTGGGAGGCACTGCAGGGCCTTTTTAAAAGAGTGAAGGTTCTGGAACCCGCTGGGTCCCGCGTGGTGTGTGAATTTCCCAAGTTACTGACTCAGCCTGAACTTCAGCTTTGTCACTGTAAAGTGGTTCCTGTAAGGACTAATGACAAGAATAGCAAAAACCAAACTAACGAAAATCGGCAACCAGCACTCCCCGGTAATCTTCAAAAGTAGAAGGAAAGAAAGCCACCAGCCGTACAATTTCTATTTCTATTTTCTCGAAACTCTTTCTTCCCTATCCATGATCTCCTTTGGTCCCTTGGAGGAGGGGAGGGATAATTATCCGTCCTTATGACTTATGTCTGTGCAGAGCCAGACCGTTTCTGCAGAAGCACAGCTGCTTTTGACTTTCATGGTGAATAAATCATCCAGCTTCCTTCTCTGACCCCGAGCCCTGGTTTCATATTCTCTGGCCCCTGTACGGTCCGTATGAGAGGACTACAGACCAGAACGTGACACGCAAGGAAGCTGCTGTGGTTTAGAAGCTTAGCAGGAAATCAATAGACTGGGGTGTCATCAAAGAAGAGGCCTGCATGGAGATGGGAGGACCCAACACCTGTGACAAAAAGTAGAAGAGGGGGGCCAGTGATATCACTTAGCGGCATAAGCGCCTGCCTGGCAAGCGCGAGGTCCTGAGGTCGACTCCCGGTACACACATTAAAAAAAAAAAAAAAAAGTAGAAGGGAGGCCAGGGATATCGCTCAGCAGCACAAGCACCTGCCTGGCAAGCGCAAGGCTCTGAGTTCAATTCCCGGTACCAAAACAAAACAAAAAAGAAAAGTAAAAGAGGCGATGAGCCAGCTCAGTGGCCACCATCTTCAATACCTACGGGGCCTCTCAGGAAGGGAGACTCAGGATTTAAGGGAAAAAACAGGATGAATGAGCAAGGGATTCAAGGAAATTAATGTTATTTAATTCAGCATGAAAAACCCTCTAACCCTCTGAGAACCGATGGTGGGACTGGGCTGTCCCGGGATATAGGGGCTGCCCTTCCCTGGATGAACTTGACCCGGGACTCGTGACCCTGGCCCGGGCATCACTGCTCTGTCAGCCTCTGCGAGGCGCCCTTCCTCCCTCTGAGCCTCAGCCTCCCGTCCACAGCATGGGGACAATGGTCATGTCTCAGAAGCCCTGAATGGACGGTGGGAGGCCACCTGGCACTTAGGAGAGCTACATAAATGACCTCCCCTCCTTAGTCCTCAGTGACATCATCCCCATCACCACGCCATGGGCCTCGCCCTCACTGGTGGCAGGCAGGGCCCAGCAGCCTGCACCCGGACTCGGCACCCCTTCTGCTCTGCAGGTGCTGGACCGCGCCCGGGTGCGGAAGCCCGTGAACGTGCACATGCTTTTCTCCAACCCCCTGGACGAGCCCGTGAGGAACTGCGTGCTCATGGTGGAGGGCAGCGGCCTGCTTCGGGGCAGCCTCAAGATCGAGTGAGTCCGCGACGTGGGCGGCTGATGTGGGAATGGCAGGAGGGGGCGGGAGGCCTGCCTGGAGCCCCTGGGCAGGGCGGACAGTTTCCACTGGTCTTGGGGTCTTCACTCTCTTGGGGGCCTCAGAACTCAAGAATATGCATTTATATTTGGTTTGGGGGTTCACTAAACTTGAACTCCTGGGAAGGCCTGGTCTCCAGAACTAAGAGCTTAGCATGTTTGAGAGACCATAAGACATCCCCCCTGCTGAAGGGTCACAGGCCTGGAGGGACGAAGTGATACAGGGAGTTGACGAAGTGGTGACCTTGCCCGCTCCCCACCAGAGCAGGAGTGGGGCCACAGGAGGCAGTGCAGCCCGAGCTGTTTCTCACCACGCTGATCCATGCTCTTCTTCCTCAGGGTGCCAGCCCTGCGCCCCAAGGAGCGGTCCCGGGTCCGTTTTGAGATCCTGCCCACCCGGAGTGGCACCAAGCAGCTGCTTGCTGACTTCTCCTGCAACAAGTTCCCAGCAATCAAGGCCATGCTCTCCATCGACGTGGATGAGTGAAGGGCCCCGGGGGCCTCCCATACAAACTCGGGTACCGCAGAGCAAGGAGGGCGTGCCAGTGGAGAGGACCCCTGCCCAAGCTGCCCAGCCTGGGAAGCTAACGGCTGCCAGACGTGGACCTCCAGCACACACCCCCACCTCCTCTCACCCCCCAGTCCGGGGCCTGCAGTTCGACCATTTTTGCACATTCCCTGGCCACTGCCCCCTGAGGCCACCTGCTCTGTGGGCTCCACTCCCCCCTCATCCCTTGAACCCGTCAAAGCTTCGGGACGGAACGGCACCTCACCCAGGGCTCTCCAGATGGATATGGGCGAGAAGCGGGTCTAGCCTCTTTGCTGGCCCCCAGCCCGCAGTTGGGACATTCCCGCTCCTCCCTCAGATCACTGCGAAGGGCAGGGAATGGTGAATAATCTGTCATGGTATTCATATCCTTACACTCAAATAAATGTTAAATAAGCGTGACCACACAGCACCACCCTGCCAGACTGATGCAGTACTTAAGGTGATTTAAGGTGGCGGAGGAGAGGGGCCGGGGTCGTTGTCCTGGAGAAGGGCTGACTTTAGGGAGGCTTCGTCTCCTGTGTTCCAGTGTCCACAGAGAGTAGACACTGTTCTGTGTGCCACCAAGTGCAAAAATAAGGACACCTCTCAAGCCAATTTCCGGAGAATTTGCTAATGTGATGTCCAGATGTAAACAAGGCTGCATGGGGAAGCTCATCGTGGCGGGCTCCAAGCACTCTCCGCGTGTTGGGCCAACTCTTTCAGGGTTTTTCAAAATATGAGTGTGTTGCAGTAAGAAGACTTCCGTGTCTTCACTGGAACTCTTTGGCCGACGGCTGGTGGTGCCCCAAGCTCTGCTACTGGGTTTCTCCAGCTTGTATTAGTCCAATTTCCGCTGCTATAACAATACACTTGAGGCTGAGTAATGTCCAAAGGAAAAAGGTTTATTTAGTTCATAGTTTTGGAGACTGAAAGTCTAAATATCAAAGTTAGGGTTTGGGGCACATGGTAGAGTGTGTAGGCAGAATTTTCCACTCCAGCTAGCCCCAGCACTGTCAACTCAACTGGAATCTTCCATGCCTTCGTATGTGCTTGGATGGTTCCTTAGTCTTTGCCCCTTAAAATAACCCCGAGCAGATCCCACAGTCCCCCTGTCACTTGCACTGATGGATCTGGGTGTAAACCCCCAGAGATTTGGGTTCCCCAGGTGCCTCTGGACCCCCAGAGCCCACAGAGCTGGCTGAGTCCCTTTCTATTAAGGAAGAGAACACTTGATCGAGGGGCGTGTGGCTCCAGCCTGAGTGAGGTAGCATTTCTTGACTAGGCTGTTCTTTTTGTGATATGGCATTTCACGCTGGTGACGACACCACAGCTGGTGCAAACCTGCAGTTCAGTGGCTCCAGACATCCGGAAAGCAGGACAGCTCGTGCTGAGTAAAGCTGAAACGGCTGAGTTGTTGGGGACGGTGGAAAAAGGAACTGAAAGGTTCAAGGAAGGGAGCATCCCAGAGTCGACATCCTTGTATGGGGCCGGGACAGGCGCACACCCACTCCCACCAGAGGATTATTTTCCACTGGAGGCCCCAGTAGCCGCACCACTATTCATCAAGGGCAGGAATGAGTCTGTGACAGAGGCATCAACATCACTAAAACAGTGCAACTGCTATACCTCCCCTACATTTAAAACAAAACGAGGGCCGGTGAGATGGCTCAGTGGCATAAGCGCCTGCCCGGCAAGCGCAAAGTCCTGAATTCAACTCCCGGAACCCACATAAAGGGGAAAAAAAAAAGCAACATTGTAGAAATAAAGAGGATGAAAAATCTAGCTCAATAACCAGGAAGGGGAAAACTGAAATATATCCACATAAATTTCTTATATAACACATGAAGTGGCAAAAAACTAACTAAAACTAGATTGTGAGAAGTTAAAGATATATACTATAAAACTAAAGCAATCACGCTGGCATACACATAACCTGTCCTTTCTACTGCAGGCATACCCACCCCTCGTCCTCGTCACTGAAGGCCTATGCATCCCCCATCCTCTCTTCTGTTCTCTCTTCTAAAATCTAGTTATAATTAATAAGCCAAGAAAATAGATACCATGTAATAATAAAGATAATTAGTAGAAAATGAGACAGAATGGGCTGGTGAGATGGCTCAACAGCGTAAGCGCCTGCCTGGCAAGCGCGAGGGCCCGAGTTCGACTCCCGGAACCCACATACGAAAAAAGGGGCCGGTGATATCGCTCAGCGGCACGGGCACCTGCTGGCACGCGAGGTCCTGAGGTTGACCCCAGGTACCCGAAAAAAAAAAATGAGGCAGAAAAAGAGAAAACAGGAGATAAAAAACAGAAAAAAGGTAAAAAGTAAGTATCAGTATGGCAGATTTAAACCCAGCACATTAGCTGAGCATGGTGACACATGCCTATAATCCTAGCACTTGGGATGCTGAAACAAGTTTGAGGGCAGCCTGGGCTACGTAGCAAGTTCGAGGCTAGCATGGTGTTATGACTTGTGTCTAGATGTCGCCCCAAAGCCTCATGCAGTCATAGAGGGGGCTTTTCAGAGGTGGCTGGATCTAGAGTGTGTGATGCTGGGATTAAGGGTATGTGATTGCTAAATCAGTCCACTGACTGGTTGGGGGTAGTTCTGAGCAGGTAGCCCAGATAGAATATAAAAGGGACAGAAAGAAACTGCTATTATCCCTTGTCACTTCTGCCTTCTGCATGCCATGGACTGTTTCTCCTCTGCCATGCCCGTCTGCCATGCCACCTTGCCTTGGAGCCAGCCAACTATAAACTGAAACCTCTACAAACTATGAATCAAAATAAACCTTTACTCCTTTAGCTTTGGGTGTTGGGAATTTTGTCTCAGCAATAAGAAAAGTAACTAAGACACATAGGCTACATAACAAAAAGTGAATGACCTAAACACTACAGTTAAAAGGCAACTATTGTCAAATTGGATTTTAAAAGCAAGATCTAACAATATGCTGCTACCAAAAAATGCTCTTCAAATATAAAGTTAAATGGGCTAAATGTAAAAGTATGGAAAATTATATACCTTTCAAATAGTAGGCAAAAGATAGGTACAGTGGCTATAAAAATATCAAATGAAATAGACAATAATTGTTACCAGAGAAAAAGAATAATATTTTCTAAGGACAAAAGGTCCAATCTATCAAGAAGAATAAAAATTATAGTTTCAATATTCTTTGATCACAATGAAATTAAACTAGAAGACAATAGCATCAATATATCTAGAAAGTGACCAAATATTTGGAAACTGAAAAAAAGTCTTCTGAAAGACCCATGGACCAGAAAAGAAATTGAAATTTAAATACTTTAGAAAGTATTTTAACCTAAAACATAAAATATCAAAATGGGAAGGCTGCCGCTACAACCACTTTAGTAGTTCAAAGGAAATTTATAGCACTCAATCCCGACATAGATGGCCCTCAGTTCACAATGGTTCAACTTGTGACTTTTATGGTTTATCGTGGTGTGAAAATTAAACATATTTATCAGAAGCTATACTTCAAGTTTTGACTTTTCATCTTTTCCTGGAATTGTGGTATGCGTGCAATGCTCTTCCAGAATCCTGAGCAGCAGCAGTAAGGTATAGCTATAGTCAGCTGCATGAACACTGGTCAACAACAAATACGCTATCGGGCCGCTGAGATGGCTCAGCGGCGTAAGCGCCTGCCTGGCAAGCGCGAGGGCCCGAGTTCGACTCCCGGATCCCACATACGAGAAAGGGGCCGGTGATATCGCTCAGTGGCACGGGCGCCTGCTGGCGCGCGAGGTCCTGAGGTCGACCCATGGTACCACAAAAAAAAAAGAAATTACGCTACCGTCGCTGGGCTGTGATGTTCCGTAGATTAACTGAATTAAATGCATTTTTAATTTATGATATTTTCAACTTATGATGGGCTTATCAAGAAGGACATAACCACGTCCTGAGTTGGGGAGAATCTGTATTAGAAACACAGAAAGAAGTCGATGAACTCGGCTTCCTCCTTAGGAAATCAAAAAAAGAAGGAAGTGGAATTAAACCCAAAATAAGCAAAAGGGAAATAAAGAGCAAAGAGCACAAGTCAATGAAGCAGCAAATATAACAACCAAATAGTAAACCGATGGAACTAAAAATGGATTTTTGAGAGGATGAATGACATTGATAAATCTCTAGCTAGACAGATCGGAGAAAAAAGATATACATTTCTAACGTCAGAAATAAGAACCTTTATAGTTATTTGAAGAATGATAAAGTAATACTATGAACAACATTATGCAAATGAAGTTGCATAAAGTAGATGAAGTGGGCAAATTCCTTAGAAGACACAACTATCGAAACTCATTCAAGAAGAAACATACGCAGACTCCTGCACAGCTACTAAGAAAACTGAATTTGGAGCGAGGACAAGCTGGACCTAGGCGAATGGTCCGAACTCTTTGTTTTATCACTACATTTTCATGTGGCTTGTTATGCTGCAAAGAATATTATAAAACCACTACTCTTTCCCACCTCCATGAAAATAGCTCAAATATCCCTCCTGTGGGAAAACTTCCCAACATCCCTCTGCCTGGCTGCATCCCAAGCACACAGGACCCCTTCTTTCCCTGAGCTTCCCTCACTGTACACCGCCTTCTTGGACGATTTGGCTTAATTTCAGCAGGCCTCTGTCTGTCCTCTCCTCTCTTATAGATTATGTGCATGTCCCGAGCAAGAATCCTTTTCTTTTCTACACCTGTAGTTCCTCTGCATTTGCGTAGGGTCTGGTGTAGATTAAGCACTCATATATATTCATGAGAGAGCCAGAGATGTAAATGAGGCTATAGATGAATGGATAAATGAATGAAGTGAAACACTGGAGTGACTAAAAACCATCATATTTAACATTCATTGAAAGTGTACACTCTGCTAGTCATGTGCTAAATATTTTATAGTATTTATTTAATCCAGTGACCCTTTAAGGAAAGCTCTAATGCTCTTCCCATTTTACAAATGAGGGAGCTGAGACTTAGAGGTGCTGAGGTCCCAGGTTGCTGGGGTTAGCATCTATTACAGCTGGGATCTGTGTCCAGATGGACTGGCTCTGGTGCCTAATCTGTATGTTATGCGCACTACCCATGCAAACGTGAAGAAGGTATCCAGTGATAAATGCCATCAAAAGTTTCCAAAGAGACAGGGAGGTAAAGGCTATAAAACTCAAGAAAGCGAGTGTCTGCCACGGCGCCCAGCCCCGCGGAGGTATCCTGGACGTCTCCTCCCAGCCTCCTTTCCTGCAACTGCTAAGATATTGGCTCTCTCATCCCTAGGCTGAGAAGTATCACTGGCAGGGGACCCAAGAGTCCCTCTTCCAGAATCAGCCTTTTCACCCTTCTGCTTCTGGCTCTAGGCCAGTCGCCCTCCCAACCTTGGTCACAATTGCTTTGGGAAGCCAGTCTCAGGCAGCTGGATTCAGCCTGGATCCTGCCCAGTACCAGAATCTCTTCTGCCATTGTGTCATTTTTCCTCCCAGCGTCCTTCACAGGTGAACATTATTATACCCTGGTACTAAGGGGAAACAGGATTAGAGTAAGTTCTCTGTATGTCTTACTCCATACTAGCCTTCCTTTACCTCTATTAGAGCCCATAGTACTTTTATTGCAATCATTTATCTATCAATGGTTGTCAACCTACAGGGTGGAGATATAAATAAGTGTGCATAAAAATGATTTAATTATATCACATTATAATGCATATGTCAATCAGCTTTTGTTTACTCTGATGAGATACCTGAGGTAGTCAACTCATAAAAATTTATTTAGGGGGCTGGTGAGATAGCTCAGCAGCATAAGCACCTGCCTGGCAAGCGCGAGGTCCTGAGTTCGACTCCCGGTACCCACATACAAAAAAAGGGCCGGCAATATCGCTCAGTGACACAGGTGCTTGCTGGCACATGAGGTCCTGAGTTCGACCCCCAGTACCCACAAAAAAAAAATTTTATTTAGGCTCACAGTTTAGAAGTTTAGGTCCATTATGAGTTGGCCCCATTGTTTCTGAGCATGTGGGAAGGCGACTCATCATGGTAGGAGTACAAGATGGAGGAAAATTACTCCCCTCATGGTCAGGATGCAGAAGAGGGAGCAAGGAAGGAGGCCAAGGTCACACTAATGCCTCCAGGGGCACACCCCGAAAGACCTAAATACCTCCCATTAGGCCCCACCTCTTAAAGGTTGGACCACCTCCCAGGAGTGTCTCGAGTTGAGGTCCAAGCCTTTAACACATGGAACTGTGAGAGACACTTAAGACCCAAATTACAGCCACATAACATGTTCGTGGCATTACACACGTTCAGCGTGTTGCCCCTCCACAAGGCATAACTTGTGCTATGCAAAACTGTGATGAAGCTGGAGTGTTAACAGGAATTCCATCAACCTTGCACACCTCTTGGGTGATGTGTTTCTCAGATTTTCGCTGAATAGACCTGCATCTTTAGCGTGCCTAAGAACACATAATCAAGAGGATTCAATCTGGAACAAAATAAAATATTACTTATTTCTTAAACTAATATTACTCTTATTTTACTGTTCATATTACTTTTTATTACTTAAAAACTGAGTATTCTCTGTAGTAAGTTAGCTTTCCCTCTAATAAAATAAAATCATTTCAATATATGCAGACACATTAAAATATTTTCACAACATAAGAATTCATCAAATATATAAGCATATAAGCAAATTAAAAAATAGAAGTCTCCCCTTTCCCCACGCCTTCTCCTAGAGGACATACCTATTGCCAGTTTGGAGTGTGTCTTTCCCAGTATTCCTGGACCCTTAGGGGTGAGAGTGGCACACCTCCTACTGGTCCATGGGAGAATTACAGGCATTTATAAAGTTAACCTGATGGCCAATGCTTCAGCCTTTTGTTTAGTTATAAAATCCTGTGAGGGGTCACAGAAAGATTTCAGCATTCTTTTGTGTGTGACAGGGGCAACCTAATTCACTTTATCCTGCAACACATGACCTCCTAGAGTCACCAGGTCATTCGATTACATGGCCAAGATTTCACTGACTCACAAATGATTAATGGGTTCCTGCTGTGGTCATTTGTGGGGACTCAGCAGTGACAATTTGTGCTTTCTGGCTGCTTGCAGTCACGGGAGGGTGCAGGTGGGAGAAGGAGGGGAAGACAGACAATACAGTGAATAATCAAGTAAGTACAAAATACAAAGCCGAGTAATGATTAGATACTGATGATTGAAAGAGTGGAGATGTGTATGGGGAGGAGCTGGATGGGGCAGCCCCTCTGACAGGTGATATTTCAGTGGAAACCTAACAGGAACTACAAAGGTGCCATGTGTAAATCTAAAGGAGTGAGTTCCAGGCACAGGGGCAATGCCCTGAGGTGGCATGAACGTGGCGTATATGTGGAGCAGAAACGAAGTGAAGATCCTGGAGTGGAGAAGGGAGGTGGTGGGAGGACGTCACAGACGGTTGTGAGGACCTTGGCTTCTATTCCAAATGAGATGGGGAACCCAGAAGAGTTTTGAGTAGAGAAATGACTGCAGAGTAGGATCCAACCCGTGTTTTAAAAGAAACACTCTGGCTGCTGCAGGGAATCCATGGAGAAGGCAACTGTTACCATCCAGGATGCATGATGGTGGCACGGACCATGACTGGACTGAGAAGTGAAGCCCAAGAGATATGCCAAGGAGTTGCATGCGGGATGTGAAGGAAAAGGCATGCAACTGCGGCCCACGTCTTCGAGCCTGAGCAACTCGGTGATTCCAAGTCTCCAGGAGAACAGCTCCACTGTGTGGGAAGCTCTTTTCCTTTCGCCTTCCAGCGGCCTCTTCTCTGCATCTGCCTCTCTCATTGCTGCGCTGAGACCCTGGCTTACGCCCAGAGGCCAAAGGTGCACCTTCTTCACTGCGTGGCTCAGAGCTCCACACTGGTCCTGGGAGGAGGAGCAGTTGCCAGAGGAAAAAACTTGAGGCCCAGCTAGGAACCTGGGCGATCAGGGAAGACTGCTCACAGCTGGCCTAGTGAGGGCAAGTTTGGGCAGAGGGCCCTGGACCATGCGCAGAGACGTGAAGAGGGAAGACATGCTGGTAAACCAGACCAGTCGGAGGCTGAAAGGCAGGAGGACCGGGACTGGGAAAAGTCCGACCCAGGGTTTACTTCAATCTGATCAGGTGGAGCGGGGGAGGGGCTTGGTAGCAGATTATATTTTCCAAAAGTCGTCACAGTAATATTTCTAATTCTATATCGCCTTCTAGACACAGTCTGTCTAAAGGTGGAGTCCAGTTTCGACCTCTGATCTGTGTTGTCCTTTAGGATTGCCTGGACTACTGTGGAGAGGATGCAATGTGACTGCAGGGCACTGGGTTACCCTCAGCCCTTGTGTTTTTGGCCTGAGGTCCCAGCCATCGTGGAACAGAGACAGGCATCCCCAGCAGGCCTCGTGCACAGGCAGAAGCAAAGATTCGTCGCCACTAAGTCTGAGGATAGTTCGTCATGCAGCTATTGTGACTGGCGTAAGCCCCAGTACACTCCAGCCTGCGGGTAACACCCCAGTGTCACGACCAGACGTCTCCCTCGTTATTTCCAGGGTTATCAATGTCTAACAAGTAGGCATTGTGCACAGGCATAAAGCCAATCATAGCCTTTATTCTAAATATTGTTTTATTATTGTTTCCTGCTGTGCTTGGCTGAGACCTGTTTGCTGAGGATGAGGGCAACCTCCCCACCCAGGCAGAGACAACCCTTGTGACTCTGTTTAATAACAGACAATGAGGGGCCTGCTCATCCTGCGGGAGCAGGACAGGAGTCTCCAGGTGACTCTGAAGAAGGAATGTGACCAGCAGTAAGGTGCTTACCTGCCTGTCCCATGACTCCCAAGTCAGCCGCATCACAAACAGGATGCTCTAAACATCCATTCATCCGTCCAGCCAAATGCAGCCACTGCCAGGCATGAGCTCTGCGCACAGGAACATAGTGGTCCATGGCCTCATGGAGTTTGTACCCCAGTGGGGAGCCAGACAGGGCGAGCAAACAAATAAATAAAATGCAGACAGATTGTGGTAAGCATAATACAGGAAAAACCAGTTTTATCCTAGGGAAAACAGGCAACCCTGTCCTCTGGCCACGTGAGGTCTGTCTGCAGAAATGTTTCAGCTAAGATCTGAAGGAGCCAAGTGTGTTGGACTCATCTGTAGGCCGTGGAAACTGACTCTGGCTGAATGGAGAGGAGGAAATATTTGAAGGACTCAAGGAACTCATAGACTGGCTGACAAAAGTAGAGAAACAGGGTTAGAAAACAGGCAGGAACAAAGGGCCCCACAGCCAGCACCACAGTCTGAAATGCGTCACAAAACCCACCAGGAGACGACCTCGTTAGCTTGACTAAAAATAGTGTGGCATGAGAACCCATTTGGCCACAAAAAACACAATTATTGTCCTTTACAGTACACTCTCTTCTTCTTGCCACATCTTCCAAATAAAAGTTTCCGATGAGAATATCTACCGGGCTGAGCCTGTCATGGAAGTATCCTCTTGTTTCTGCAAAGCCTGGGAGAGTAATCGTTTGGACAAGATGTCTAGATCTGCAGCAGCCATCTTGTGGTAATGAAGCAACATGGATGAAGAACAACAGCAGTCAAGGACAATGGAATTGAGATGTTAAAGGAACGAAGTCCTTCCTGGCACTGCTGAGCTACTACATCAGGCTGAAGAGTGTATAATTCTGGACATTTTATTAAATAAAAAAAGAAAAGACTAAAAAATAAATAAATAAAAGAAAGTGTTACAGCAAAATCACAAGATTCACTCACAGGAAGACGAGACTCTAGAGATAAGTGAATTATTTTATTAAAAGAAGCCGGTGGACAGCAAGTCACTCATAGGAGTTGAATCTGCTGACCCCGAGTCTTTGTTTCACAGCTCCTTAAATACACATTGGGGGAGGTTACAAAATTTCTTGGTTGCCATAGAGACCACATTCTTTACCACATCATTTCTTTGGCATTTCACAAGGTCCCTCTCAAATATCAGGTTAATTAACACACAGAATGGGGGTAACGGGTACCAGCCTGTGCTAAAACCATTTGTTTCTCTTTTTATGGTTTTATGGTTAACCGGGAAGGAGTCTGAGGCGTGAGTTTATCTAGGGGTTAAGCGGAGACAAACTGGAGACAAACTGGCACCTAAAAAGAAATAGAGTCACTTTAGCCATATCAAAAGGACTTTAGCATTTTAAACCACTGTTGTCAAAGAGTCCTATCCTTGAGAGAATGCATTTTTAACCATTATAGAAGGGAAGAGACCCATTCTCAAGTAATTTTTATCTAAAGTCACTAGTAGGGTGGGCTCTAATGGGTAAGAGGCTGGGAAATAAGATTTCTCAAACTTTCACGTGAATCAGGATCAACTTGGGGTGCTTACTAAAATACAGATTCTCATGATCTATCCCGAAAGTACAGCTCACAGGAAGATGCTTTGGCACCAGGACATCCGATGCAGGTGTCCAGTGGGCAGACTCTGGCTCTGCCAACAGAGGCCCTCACTAAGGGAACGTGGGACAGGCAGACCCAACCGGCTGCACTTTCTTAGTCCTCTGAGTCTCAGTTTCTCATCTGCAAATGAGATGTGCTCGTCAACGTCAAGTAGCTAACAGTGCCCCGGCACAGTAGCAGGATTCACAGTAACACCTGCTGCACCAGCCTGCCTGGGATGCTGGCTCTGCCTCTTAACTGATGTATGATTTACTTAAACTCTCTGTGCCTCAGTTTCCTCGTTTGTACAACCAAGATAATAATGGTGCCCACCTCACAGAATTGTGAAGATGAGTGAGATTTTGTTTTTGTTTTTGAGACAGGATCTCGCTGTATAGTTCAGACTGGCCTGGAACTCACTATGTAGCCCAGGCTGACCTCAAACTCATAGCGATCCTCCTGCCTCAGCCTCCAGAGTGCTGAGATGACAGGCATGCACCACCATGCTGGGTTTGATGAGCGAGTTAATAATGTTAAGCATTTAGCATAGGGCCTGGCAGACAGTAAAGGTCAGCTTTAGTCATTACCACCAGGGGCAGGCATTGATTGGGCAAATTTAATCGGCATGGTTCCTCACCCCCTGCCCCACAGCACTAGCATTTGAGAGAACCAGGGAGGACACAATTCATTCCACCTAGAGGTAATGTGAAAAATGGAAGACAGAGAGGAGATTTGAGTTCCTCTTTGTTCTAACCAGGGCTGAAGCTCATCCCAGGACTCTGAGGGGTTGCCTCAGAGGGTTTGCACAGCAGAGCCGTCCTTCTCTGGAGAGTCACAGGGACAGACACAAAGCGCTGTGGCCCGAAGCTTAGGACCCAAGGAGGCCTAGGACTGGAGACAGCCTGCTGTAATCTTAATGATGACCAGCAGAGGGAGACCTAGACTAGCCCGGCCTGCAGAATTTCACAATTTGCCACAGACTGGAGACCAGCGACCGACAGATTGACAACCCTCGCCCTGGAGAGTGCATTGAAAGCCCCTAAAAAGCTTGTTAAAAATGTGCATCCTGATCCACCATGGGAGGGGGAACAGGGCCTTGGGGTAGAGTATAGATGTGTGTCAGACCCCCGAAATTCTCTGCCGGCAGCTCTCCCAGTCTCTGGCTCCAGCACCAAACAACCCCTCCCGTTGCACCCGTGCTCTGGGCTCCTGTTACCTGTTCAGCTGTTCGAGACTTCCTTCCAAGGCTCAGCACCCCGCTCAGCATCCACAAAGGTGCAACAGGAAGTGCAATGCCCTAGGGCCCTGCCTGATGCACCTGTCATCAAAAAGACACAGGGCTCGGTGGAAAAATCCTTCCATCCTCTCACCCAGCTGCATGGTCCTGGAAAGTGGCGGACAGCGGTTTCTTGTGCACAATCAGTTGCACTTTGCAGTGGCTGCCTCAGCACCACACCGTCGCCTGGCTGTCCCTGTAGCAAAGTCCCCTTTGGTAAGGCGGCCTCATGTCTCGGCCTCAGGCTCTGCTTTCTCAGGAAATGGAAGAGGGCAAAACGAAACAAAATCAGCCGTGGCTGATGCCTTTTGAACCTGGCCTGATGGGTGCGTGGGACTTCGTTATTCTGTTCTCTCTACTTTGATACATGTTAGAAATTTTCCATAATAAAAAATACATACATACTTTAAAATGCATGTTCTGGAAATGAGAACTCAGGAGAGAAGCCCTCCACAAAGCAACGCAAACACTGACAAAAAGTGTCAAAATTTACTGTTATAGAAAGGACCACATTTACAGCCATCTGAGGAACACTCATTCAAGAAATTTGCTGAGTCTTAATAACAAACTAGGATTTGTAACTTGAGGACTCAACCATTTCCCTCCTCCCGTCCTTTCTCTGAGGCAGCCTTAAGACACAGAAGTCAATATATCTATAAACAAAAAGAGGCAGCTCCTCAGGAAGGTCCATCCAGAGAGCAGTGCTGCTATTTGATCTGCCTTGGTCTCCTGGAAAGTTCCATTCTACAGGATGCTGCCCGTATCCGGTCTGACCTGGAGCTTGCTCTGCAGGAAAAGCGCTGTCCTGAGGTGCTCGTCAAATCAGTCAGTAACAAACGTTTACCCTCCGCAACTGCCTGAGGTGTGATACCAGTTAGGTCCAACAGGAGCCTGGCAGAAAATTTAAGATCCCAGGAGTACACGCTGAAAAAGTTTGACACATTCCTGAGGATCTAGAAGGCTGTATCACGTGCAGAGGTGCATGCATGATTAAAAATATCTAAGGAGACCCCAAATATTTTACATAGGGCTGGACTTAAGACCCCAAGCAAGCAGGACATGAAGGCTAAAGCAGAGTCGTAAAACTGTCCGAGTGATGCAGGCTTGCCTCAACATACACAGTGCCTCTCAGCAAAGGGTGAAAAAACTTACTGGCCAAGGAAATCGCCGGAAGATCTTTAGCTGACCACCAAGCCAACTGAGCAGAGACAAAAAACAACACAGAAAAAAATGGTGGAAATCAGACTTCCTAAACTGACATATTATATTATCTACAATGTCAGTTTTCAACAAAAATTATGAGATACATGTGAAAAAGGAAAATATGTCAGGGAAATAAAGCTTTCATAAAAACTGGACCTGATAGGGTACCTATCAGACAAGGGCTTTAAATAGGGAACTAAGAGAATGCATGTCTAAAGAATTAAAGCAAAGTATGAGAATAATGTCTAACCAAATAGAGAATATCAAAAAAGACACAGAATTTATAAAAACAAATTCTGGAGCTGAAAATTATGATGATGTTTCATAAATATAAGTAAGATAAAAATTTGACTACAGAGGCCAAACAGTAGATTTCAGATGCCAGAAGAAAGAAATGGTGATGTTCAAAATAAGTCCATTGATATCTCCTTGAGGAATGAGAAGAGAATAAAGAAAAATTAACTTGTGAAACACTGTCAAGCTTACCCACATATACCTAGTGGGAATTTCAAATGGAGATAAGGGAAAGAAATAAATGGAAACATAGTTGAGAAAATATGGATAAAAATTTCCAAATTTAATGAAAAATATTAACCTGAAAATCTAAGAAATCAGTAAACTCCAAGTAGGATAAACTCAGTAAGACTAAAATCTGACTTCTCATCAGAAACCATGGAGCTCAGGAGTTAGTGGGTGGCATATTCAAAATGTTGAAACAAAAAGACAGTAAATTAAAAATTCTATAACCATTAAAATTATCCTTCAAGGGGCTGGGGATATAGCTCAGTGGCACAGCACCTGCCTGGCAAGCGTAAGGTCCTGAGTTTGATTCCTGGCACCAAAAATAAATAAATAAATAAATAAATAAATAAATAAATAAATAAAATTATCCTTCAAAATTGAAGAAGAAAGTAAGATACTCCTAAATAAACACAAACAGAATCATCACTAGCCAACCTGCTCTACAAGAAATACTAAGTAGAGTTCTTCATGCTAAAATGAAAGTACACTAGAGAATGACATCAATCCCCAGGAAGAAATAAAGGCCACTGGAAAGGTAACTACATAGGTAAAAATTGCTTTTTATGAGGCAGGTGAGATAGCTCAGCGGCATAAGCACCTGCCTGGCAAGCGCGAGGTCCTGAGTTCGACTCCCGGAACCCACATAAAGGAAAAAAGGGGCCAGTGATATCGCTCAGCAGCACAAGTGCTTGCTGGCAAGTGCGAGGTCCTGAGGTTGACTCCCAATACCCACATAAAAAAAAAAATAAAAAAATTTGCTTTTTATAACTTTTTTCTATTTGATTCTTCAAAACTTACACAAAAGCTATAATAATCCAAATGGTGTAGTGCTGACATTAAAGACAGACATACGGATCAATGGCATAGAACAGAGAGCTCAAAAGTAAATATGAGATAATACGTGAACACATATTTGGGCAAATGATTTTTGACAAGGGTGCCCAAACCATGCAATGAGGAAAAGGACAATCTTTTCAAATATTGGTCCTGGGAAAGTTATACATCCACATGCAAAAAAATAAAATTGGACGCTTAACTAATGCCATATATAAATATAAACTGAAAATAGATCGAAGACTTAAATGTAAGAGTTAAAACTATAAAATTCTTAAAATAAAACAGAGGGGGAAAGCTTCATGGCATTGGATTTGGTGATATTTGGCTACGACACCAAAGCCACAAGCTACAAAGGAAAAAAGCAGATAAACTGTCACCAAAATTAAAAATTTTTGTGACACTAACAAGAGAGTCAAAAAGCAACCTACAGAATGGAAAAAATTATCTGTAAATTACATATCTGACCAGGAACTGACATCCAGATTATATAGAAAACCCTTAAAGTTCAAGAATAAAAAACAATTCCAAACTGTAAAATAGACACAGGATTTGGGTGTACATTTCTCCAAAGAAGATATACAAATAGCCAATAAGTACATGAAAAGGTGCTCGATATTACTAATCATTAAGGAAATACAAAATCAAAACATTATGAGATGCTTCCTCACACCCATCATGGTGATTACTATTTCAGAAAATAGCTAGTGTTGACAAGAATGTGGAGAAATTGAAATCCTTATGTCAGTGGGAATGTAAAATCTTTGTGTTAGCTGGGATGTAAGATGGTACAGCTTTTATAGAAAACATTATGATACTTCCACAAAAACTTAGGGGTAGAATTACCATATGACCCAGCAATTCTACTTCTGTGTATAAACCCAAATGGATTGAAAGCGGGTCTCTAAGAAATATACCCATATTTCCTTCTGCATTATCAAACACATACAAAAGATGGCAACAACTCAAATATCTATCGGTGCTGGGGATATAGTTCAGAGGCACAGTGCTTGCCTGGCAAGTGCAAGGTTCTGAGTTCGATTCCTGGTACCAAAACAAACAAAAATATATATATCAGTAATGGATAAACACACACACACACCGAATATTATTCAGTCTTAAAAAAGAAATTCTAATACATGCCACAACGTGAAAGAAATTTGAAGACATCATACCAAGTGAAATAAGTCAGTCACAAAAGGACAAATATGATTCCACTCATATGAGGAAGTCAAATTCATAGAAGAAATATAGTTGTGGTTGCAAGAGACCTGTGAGAAGGGGATGAGGAGTTACAGGTACAATCACACAGTTTCATTTTACAAGATGAAAAGAACTCTGGAGAGGGACAGCGGTGATTGTAGCGCATCAGTGTGAAAATACTCAACACCTCCAAACTGTATGCCTACAAATGATTAAGACAGTAAATTTTATGTCACATGTATCAACTTTAAAAAAAAAAAACAACAGCATAAACGATGTTGATTAGTCCGTAATGTATAAAGATACGCTTTTACAACAATAATTATAAAATGAGGGGCAAGGGATTGAGCTGTACTGGAGGGAAGTCTGTGGATGCAATGGATATTAAGTTAGTTTTTAACCAACTACTAAAAAAATAACTTTAAAATAGTAGTGAAGGAAATACAAGGGAATAAAAATGAGACACAAGAAAATTTTTTATATGTAAGAATTCAGTGGCAGATGAATAGAGGAACAGACACAAGTCAGAAAACAAGCAGAAAAATGGCAATATGCAAATCCACCTCTCCAGTAATTCCATTAAATGTCAATGGCGAATCAAGGAGGGTCCCCTCAGGGACACTCGTTTCTGAGCAGAGCTCCAGTGTGAGCTGCGGGAATGTCAGGAAGCTGCCAGGGAATCCGGATGTGCGTTCACATAGTACTGAAATCAGACTGTAAAAAGAAGTAGCTTTCAAGTGATTCCAGCTGCAAAACACTTTCTTCAAATCAAACAAGTAATGGGACTTTAATGTATATAAAGTAATCAAGGAAGTTCCATGATTTGGTGAGGGTGGGGGCCAGGGGCTGAGCCCACTCCGCCCCTCCCTTATAAGCAGCGCTGCATTATGCACCCCGCTTTCCTCTAGGCAAACAGGGGTGGAGAGCCCCACGAACCCCGCAGGGCTCCACACGAGTGCGTGCCCAGGCATCTCTGCTCTGCGTTCAGAGGAGATTCAGAAGCTGCTCAGCCGTGCAGATGCATCCAAGAGGTGGGGGATGGAGGTTTAACACCTCTGGAGGTGATCCCCGACGGTGGACCCTGGTATCAGCCCCACCATTGAGACAAATGAGAGGTACCCGCCTCTCTGCTTTCTCCTGTGACCTCAGAGTGGCCATGGTTTGGCCCACTTCAATGCTCCCCCCCTATCCCCGAGGAGGGACAGGAACAGCTGGCCTCAGTGTCATCCCTCCAGCCCTCAGGTTACTTCATGGCAACTCTCCGGGCCACTCTGATAGGCGATGTGGCTTGGCTGTCAGTGGGGTGCCCCTGCCCCACTCCTGCCCCTCCAGACGCTGCTGCAGCCTCTGAAGAAGGGGCCTGGAAACTGCCCTAAAGTGGCAGAGATCAGGGATGGATCCGAGCCCATTGTGAACATCCCCAGCCTCTCTAAGCCCCCAATAAACTGTGATTAACACAGCCAGCCCTTCTGAAGATTCCTCTCTCCGCCATTTTCGCAGAAACATGACAGCTGCCAATCAAGCAGCCTCATCTCCTGATGTTCCAGATGTTCTACTGAAATACCTCATGACACCTTCAACTGACCTGGGTGACTGCACTGCTCCAGGAGATGTCTACCCTGAGGGCAGCTGGCTTAATTGAATTAAGAAGTAGAACTGAATTTGGACCAGTTAGCAAGCTCAAATCAGAAGGCTTGAGTTTAGACCAGTTTGAACCGCTCAGCAGCCTCGAATTTGGATCAGTCACAGACAAGAACTCAGGGCAATCGGCAGGCTTGAATTTGGACCAATCACAGGCCTGCTGCTGCCGTATGAGCGGCGCTCTTGGTGGACTAAGATCTCTCTTGTGCACCCGTCCTCTTGGCCATGGCACAGACCTTGTTCAAATAAAGACTTGCCTTGCTGGTCCTGTAAATCTACTTCTGATTTATTTTCTCTGGTAGTGCGGGCTCTGCTTGGGATTGTGACCCTGAGTAGTGTAGGTAGAGAGGTCACTTGAAAAAGTGCTGTAAACCCTTGGGGTTGTTAGCCCTGCAGAGCTTCAGAACCCAACAGCCCGCAAAGATCAGGGCAGAGTCCAGCAACAGGCAGAGTTGACCAATGGTGAATGGCATTAAATGGACTTGGCCAGTGGCATCAGGGCCAAGAGTTGTAACACTAGGATCTGAGGGCCATTGGCTCTCAAAGTCCAGGGCTGTGAGCAGACCTGAGTTTTGCTGTTCATGATTTCTGTCTGAATCAAGCAAAAGAATCCTCACTTAACACCTCAGTCCTCAAATGACGCCATCTTTTGGAGGAGTAGATCTAAGGCACATGCCATACATTCTTCAGAGAGTCCCTGGTGGGACCAAGCCCCCGTTGTTCATAGTAATCCACTCTTCAGCACACACTTTATTGACATTCTTCCCTTTCCTGTGACTCTAAATGCTCCCCCCTACTGCTTTCTCAAATCACCTCCCAAATCAATTATGTGCACCATGATTTTCTTAAATTTTGCTTTCAAGGAAGATCAACTAAGACTCAGAACACGCCTCCCAAGACCCCTGACACAACGCCTCCATGGATCTGTGTAACAACCACTGCCCCAAACATCCTTCACTCAGGCTTCTCGATGACCTTAGCCTTTCCCCCATCACCTCCAAGAAGCCACCTGGACTCAGGAAAAGAAAAAACAGCTAACTGGAAATAGCAACACTGTTGACCCCATACAATGTATAAATTCTTCAGGTAGCATAATAAGATAAACCGGTCCTGGTGACTGCATGCAGGAAGTGACGGCAGGAGAAACAGAGATCCAGGCTGGTTATAGGATGGAAGAGAGAGCTGGCTGCAGAGAGGGGATAAACAGACTGCTTTGGGTCATATGTTTTTGGTGCCTCCGGATATCCTTGTAGAGTTTCCAACTGACTGGTTCTGAAACTCAGGAGATACAGATTTGAAAGATATCAAACTGTAAGTGGTATTCAAAGTCATGGGCATGGATGAGCTCACCTATGGTAAATGTTTAGAGCAGAAAAAGAATTTAAGAACCACTGTTTTACAGCTTAAACATAATGACTTCTGAAGGCTAAGGTTTTGGTGGCAGCAGAACAAAGGAACCGTTATTTTAACTTCAGGCAATTTTGGCTTGTTGTTTTAAACATATGTATCTGTAGTAGATAAAAGCCAGAGAAGAGAACCAAAGACAGGGTCATGGAGACCCCCTGTGTTGTGCCTACAGGACGCGTCTCCTGACACACTTTCAGGAAGGGGATCAACTCCCTAACACGTGACCCGGCCCAGTGGGTAGGTTTGTGGCATCCTCTTGACATTAATTACACCAGGCCTGGCCAGCACTACAGACATTGCACTTCATGAGGTTTGCTGAGGGAGGCAAGCAGTGTTTATTTGTTCTATATAGTCACCACCTACCGCTTCCAAGTCCCTTCGAGCTGTTTCGGAGGACAGTTCCCCAAGACAGGCATCAGCCCGCGCTCCTACTGGACAGTGCCGTCCACACAACTCTGGATGAGACAGCGGCTCCACCAGAGGCGCCGTCTGCCCCAACCCCCAAAGTCTGGGAAAGAGGACGTGTGGTCCTAGTGGGGAGCTGGGGCCAGAGTGCACAAAAGGGGAGGTCAAGGGCAGAGTGAGAATGGCAGAAACAACTCGCAGGTGCAGTCCTTAGCCAAAATTCTCTCTTCATAAGCCTCAGTTTCCTCATCTGTAAAATGGAAATCATTACACATGCTTTTCAGCCTCTTTGAGTAAAGTCATATGGGATGACATATTTAAGCTTTTGTGTAAATTAGAATGTGCTGAACACACTGACAAGAGATCGCTCCTAGGGCCGGTGAGATGGCTCAGAGGCATAAGCGCCTGCCTGGCAAGCTCAAGGTCCTGAGTTTGACTCCCAGTACCCACATTAACAAAAAAGAGAGAGAGAGATCTTTCCTATCACCCTAACTTGTCACCAGCAACAACTTCTTCTTAAGCACAAAGATACACAAAACTTCAGCAAGAATGAGGCTGATGTCATCCATCTATGGATCCCAAATGTCTGCCCATTGTGAACCATCTTCCTGGTTTTTCAGCTTCTTTACACCCATGCAGTCGCCATCCAAATCAAGATGAAAGCATTCCCATCTCCTTCACAAAAGTAAGACGGTTTTAATTTTTTCCAGCTTTTTTAGTATGGGAATGAACACAACATAAAATTTACCATTCAAGCCATTTTTAAACACAGCTCAGTGATATTAAATACATTCATACTGTTGTTCAACCATCGCCACCATCTGCCTCCAAAATTCTTTTCATCTTGCAAAACTAGAACTCTGTATTCACTCAACAATAACTGCATCGCCTCCTCCCCCACCCCTAGCAATCACCGTTCTATTTTCTGTCTCTGCAAATTTGACTCCTCTAAGTACCTCGTATAAATGGAATCATTCTATAGCTATTTGTTGGGCGGTTACCATGGGAATTACGCTTAACATTCTAAAGTGATAGCAGTCTAATTTGAATTTGTGCCATCTTAACTTCAACCACATACAGAAACTCTGCTCCTTCACAACCCGACCTCCACCCTTTCTGATGTCACAAAACCACATCTTTCAAAACCACATGTTTCAAAACATAAGCTAATAATGCTTTTTAAGCACTAGTCTCATAATACGTATCAAAAACAAAATATGTGATTACAAACTGCAGTTATAATACTAGCTTTGAGACTAGTAATTGTTTTTTAATTTATTGGTGCCTTAAATTGCACAGAAAACAAAAATAGAGTGAAAATCCATTGTTACAATAATACTAGCTTTTATGGTGGCCTGTGTCGTTACCTCTCCTGAGCCCTCTATTTCTTCATATATTTCCGAGTTAGTATCTAGTGAGATTTCGTTTCATGTAGGGCATGTCTAGTGGTAACGAACTCCCTCGGCTTTCGTTATCTGGAAACGTCTTCATTTCTCCCTTGCTTCTGCAGGACAGTTTTGTTGAATACAAAGTTCATGATTGACAAGTGCTTTTTTTTTTTTTTTTTTTTCCTTTTTCTCTTGGACTATATCAGCCTGCTACCTTCTGTCCTCCAAGGTTTCTGATGAGAAATCTGCGATGCTAGGTCCCCACATGGCAGAAAGGATGGATGGACAAGAGAGCAACCCCTTCAAATGCAAGACCCAATCTCATGTTGAGATTCTCTTCTACACGATGGGGTTGCGTGTCTCTTGCTATTTCCAAGATTCTCTCTCTTCTTTAACTTTTGACGGTTTGCTTGTACTTGTAATGTATCTTAGTGTAGATATCTTTGAACTACCATGATGTATATCTCTTTGAACTCCTATCTGGAGTTCGTTGAATTTCTGGGGTGTTTATATTCATGTTTCTCATCAAATTTGGGAAACTTCCAGTTATTAATCCTTCAGCTATTCTCTTCCTGTTTTCTTTCTCTTCTTTTTCTGAGATTCTCACAATGTACAATATCTGTTAGTCAATTCGATGGCCTCCCACGGGTCCCTTAGATGCTGTGCACTTTTTTCAGTCTTTTTCCTTCTGTTTCTCATAGTTGATCATTCTATTGTCCTGTCTTGAAGTTTGCTATCTCTTCCTTCTGCTCAAATCTGCTTTTGAATCCCTCGAATTAATTTTTAATTTCAGTTCTTGTACTTTATACTCCAACATTTCTTGGTGGTTTCTTTTCGGGACTTTTATTTCTTTATTGATATTTCTATTTTATTCACACGTTGCTTTCTTGGCTTTCTCCACATTTTCCTTTACTTCTTTGAGCGTCTTTAAGACAGTTATTCTGGGGCCAGGGATATAGCTCAGCGGCACAGCGCCTGCCTGGCAAGTGCGAGGTCCTGAGTTCGATTCCCAGTACCAAAAAAAAAAAAGACAGTTATCCTAACATGTTTGTCTAACAGACCTGCAATCAGTCCATTTTCCAGGTACAGTTTTTATGTGCTATGAAACAGCTATTTACTGAGGTATGTATATTCCTCGATTCATGTTTTGAAATTTAATCCCTATAGCGATGGCATTAAGAGAGAGGCCTCTAGGAAATGATCGAGCCCTGAGAGCAGAACCCTCATGGATGAGATTTAGAGCCCTTTTATTGGCGCTCGCATCTGAAGGGCTCACTCTCTTGCCCGTCCACCCCTTCCGCCACGTGGGAACACAGCATTTGTCCCTACAGAGGACAGCATCAAGGAGCTGTCTTAGAAGTAGAAAGCAGCGCTCACCAGACACCAGTCCTGCTGGTGCCTTATTCTTAGATTTACAGCCTCCAGAACCACGATAAATAAATTTCTATTATTTATAAATTACACGATCTCAGGTATTTAGTTCTAGTACACAAATGGACGAAGGCATTGCTGATACCTACAACACTTGGAAGAACCTCTTGAGAATTCTGCTTTAAATTCTGCTGCAAAGACTATGCGTTTCTACTTATATAAACATTCTTCAAATACCAAAAATTATAGAAATGAAGAACAGCATGGTGCCTTCCAGTTATCAGAGATGGGGTAGGGTGTGCGGAAAGGAGATGGATGTAGCTATAAAGGAAAAGCTGAGGGCTGCTTCTAGGGATGAAGCATTCTGCACATTGGCTGAGGCAGTGGATACACAAAATCGTGTATGATAAATATTTGCATACAACTAAATACACACACATAAGAATGAGTTACAAGTGAGGGCATAACCAGGAGAACACTTTGAAAGCAAAGAATTTTCCCTGCCTGATCAATGAAGAGGAAATCAGAGAGACCTGCTTCAGCTGCCCTGGAAGACAGCAAGCACCCATGTCCCTACAGGGGCCACTTGAGGACACTGGGTACGTCTTCTAGGAGCTGACAGCAGGGTCTCGCTGGCAGCTAGCAAGAAAGCAAGGACCTCAGTCCTATAAGTTTCATGTTTTACCAACAATCTGCGTGAGCTTGGGCAAGGACTCCACTCCCAGGTGACAGCTGCCCTGCTCGGCGTCTTGGTTTCCACCTCACAGTGCCCTCAGCAAAGAATCCAATTAAACGGAGCCTGAACATTCAGAAACTGTGAAATAAGAAGTGAGCAGGGTTTGGGTTTTGTTTTGTTTTCAGAAACAGAATTTTAACTTGCATATTCAGGGTCTTCCTTCCTGGCTACCGCCCTCCACAGTGCTGGAGAATGTCGACTTGCCATGTTCAGTGAAGAGCTCACACTGTCGAGGATCAAAACATTTTCCAAAGATCCTAATTATCATGTCCCTCCCTCCATTTTTAAGGTTTTTGAGAAGGAAACTGTGCTTACATTTTTAGAATGCGACTAATGGAAAAAAAGACTGGAATAGTCAAAATAAACAAAGAAGAAAGGAAATAAAGTTATAACTCTACCTATAGTTTCTCTTAGTCAGTTAGCTAAGCGCTATACTTTCTAACCCAGGATGATACCATACAATTAGATTACATGGTTTTTTACTGAGGTGAAATTCACATAATATAAAATGAACCACTTTAAAGTGAACGATTCAATGGCACTTAGCACACTCACAGTGTTACACAACCACCATCTCTGCACAGCTCTAAATAAAGCATCTTTGTCTTTCCAAATGGGAACCCCATATCCATTAAGTAGTTGCCCCCCATTCCCTTCCCCCAGACTCTGGCAACCATCATCTTTTAGTCTCTATGGCTTTACCCATTTTATATAGAAGGAGTCATACAATATGTAACTTTTTGTCTGGTTTCTTTCATTTCTCATAAGGTTTCAAGATTTGTCCACATTGTATTATGTGTCAGTATTTCATTCCTTTTTATAGCTGAATAATATTCCACTGTATGTGAACCCCAGAAGTTGTTTATCCATTCATCTGCTGAAGGGCATTTAAGCTGTTTCTGCATTTTGACTCTTGTAAATAATGTTACCATGAACTTGGGTGTGCATGTACTTGTTTAAATCTTCATTATGTAGCTGGAAGTGGAATTTTGGGGTGATTTGAATTTCTGGGTAATTCTATGTTTAACTCTTGAGAAACCATCATTGTTTTTCATGAAGGATGTTTTGAGCTGCTAAATGTGTAGGGATTTGTTACACAAAATTACAAGACAAATACACATTTTTTATCTGATAGGTTTTAAATTTACATTCATATCGCTAAATAACATGCAGTGAAGAACATAATTGCTATTTCTCGCCTCATGTGAAAGACAGTAGCCACTGCTCTGTAACTTCCTGACACAGTAAGCTCGGCTCAGGCCTCCTGCTCATTCCCAGCAACACGGCGCCCAAGTACACCGAGTCCAGCCTTCCCAGCTCCACCCCTCCCGGACTCTTCCGTCCTGATTTCGGTTAAATAACTAATCGGTATTTCCACTTCTCTATCCACACACAGCTTTGATCCCTACAGTTAAACTGTTTTCTATTCCTTTCCTGCACAACATTTTATTTCCCTTGGAATAAATGATTCAAAGTCTCGACTTTCCATTTGCCTAGTTTTCTACATCCTTATTACTATTTCAACACTAAGCACCGACCAGTTGTTACAATAGCCTGGCAAGACTTCTAGACACACCGAGTGTTCTGTCGGATTTATCGTCTTAGACAAGCTTCCCTCAGAAGCATCTGACCTGCTGTACGCTGACTACCGGCCTTTGCCCAGTTCCCAGGTGACATCCTGGGATTTTCCTAGGATCACCGGACTCTGCAAATCTCCCCTGCCGGGTCTCCCATTTCCTATGTCACATGTGTCTCCGGCTTACCTGGCTCCCTCCCTCCAGCAACTCCCAAGCAGGGGCCCCTAGAGATGAATCTTTCACACCAGCCCTGTTTAAAAAATATCTTTATTTTGCTTTTCACATTTAGCTTAGAGTTTGGCAGTGAATCCTAAAATGGAAATTATTTCCTCTGCAAATTTTCTGTATTCTAGTGTCACTGTTGGGAAAACTGAATGTCTGTCTTTCATGTGAGGTTTGTCATTTCCCTCAGGAAGCCTGCGGGATCGATCGTCTCTTCGCCCCCGCTAGTCTGTGACTTCACGAGGCAGGGCGAGTGTCCTTTTTCACCAGTACCCATTCTGTTTAGCAGCCAGGGAGCCCTTTCAACTGGAAAAGTCAGAGCCAGCCATGGTGTTGTGCTTATAGGCTCAGCTAATAGGAGGCTGAGGCAGGAGAATTGCTTGAGAACAGCCTGGACAACACAGGCAAACACCATCTCCAAAAACAAAAAAAAAAAAAAAAAAGAAAGAAAAGGAAAATTATATTTTTTGTTTCTGAACATTTAAAAGGTATTTTATTTATAATTTTCTTCCCTTCTTGCTCTTTTATTCTCTCATGCATATTATCTCTATCTCTCATTCCTTCTAAAACTCCTATTGCTCCTAACCCCTCACACTCCGTGCTCAACACCGCCCAGCCCTCGACAAACCTGCTAGGCTTCAGTCGGAGACACTCTGCTTTACCCTCCATGAAAAACAGAGCACCGGACTTGTTGGGCCAGGGCCAGGAGAAATCATTTAGCTCAAAGCGGTGAAGGGACCCAGGACTGACTATTACATAAACAAACTTCCAACCAATTCTTTCTATTTTATTGCTACCGTGTGAGTCTCTCCCCACAGCCTCTGCTTACAGAGATCTCCTTCAAATTCCGGAGCCTTTGAAGAGATTCTGCAGTGAGTACTGGGTTGGTTTTCATCACCATCTTGGTTGCTGCATTGTCACATTTGGAATGGTTCTTTCAGAACTGCTAAATTATTTGCTAGTCTTCCTTTTGCTTCTCAACTGTTAGACTTTTGCTATTATTATCTTCTCTGTGGTTCTGCCATCCTTGTGCAATTACAACTTTTGCATAGATTCTTTTTATTTGTAATTGATGCATAATGTACATACAGTATGAATAGGGTACAGTGTGATGATATTATGCAATGATCAAATCAGGGTAATTAGCATGTCCATTCTCTCAAACATTTATCATTCAAAGTCATCTCTAATTAGCTATTTTGAAATAGACAATACATTGCTGTCAATGCTAATTACCTACTATGTTATAGAACACTAGAATTTTCCTGTCATTTTGGTGAGCTTCCAGGAAATGGCTGCAGGTGTCCACTCCGAAGTCTGTACCTTCTTTCCCCTTACCTCTCTGGCCTGCAAAGCTCTCAGTAAAGCATGTTTGTGCTGCGGTGGGCAGCTTTCCTGCCTGGCTTTCTGGAGTGAGTGGGCTGAACATGATCCGGGCTGTGCGGGCTGGGACATATGACACACCTCACTGTTTCATCTTTTCATTCCTTTTTCATCTATCTTCAGAGCACGGAGGATTCTTCATGGGCAGGAAATACTGGGAATTAGATTATAAGAATATTTTTTTCCAGCTGATTCCACTTGAGATGTAATAAAAAAGCACTTACGAGTCACAGGAAGAGCATCATTCTCCAAACAGAATTAAATTACTTTTATTCTGTCTCCTAGGAAACTATTGCTGGAAATGTCCTCTCCCAACTCAGAGCTAACATGACTGTCTGTTGATGCATTTCATAGAAATCACCAATTTTTACCTCGTGTTGTCATATTTACTATGTGTGTTTGTTTTTCTTTCTTAAGATATTGAGTTCCTTTCAAGCTAGGGACCATGTCTTATTTATTTTTACATCCCCAGGGGATATTAATAAACATTTTATAAATGAATGAATGATGGAGAGATTCTTAACAGTATAACAACTGGCAGTGGGAATGTGTCTAACCAATCGCTCTTCCACAACGACTTGCCCAGACTAAGCTCTCATAAATGTTCGGGGGTCGGCAGGATGACGTACAGGATGTTGAACAAAAAGGTAACTGGACCACCAAAGCCTGTCTGCATTTATTAAAAAGATAAGGAGGAGTGGCAGAGTCAACAGGAGCCCTCAGGAGTGTTAACCGGAAACTCAGAACTGGCCCGAAGAGGAAACAACAGCTGCTAGTGCTGCTGCTGCCCCTGCCCTGCCAGTCCTGCTTCTCTCCACGGCTGGGAACCATAATCTTATCGAAGCTGGTCTCTGCCCCAACCCGAGCCAGCGGACACCGGTACGTGGAGAGTCAGCGTCATCATTCTGCACACTTCCGAGCTGGAGTCCTGCCTGGGGCTGACTGAGGAGAGCAGGTCGCAGGCCAGGGTCCTACCTGCAGGGGCGCTGGGCTTTGCGATTTCCGTGTTCTAAGTCTGGATGGTGGGATCGTGCAGGCTGGAAACTCACAGCACACATCAAGGACATTCCGAAGAGTCTGGCCAGCTAGACAGCATGACACCAAATGGGGCAAAAGCCTTTTTCTCATTTTAGTATGAAAAATTTTCAAATATAGAGCAAAGTTAAAGGAATTTAATAGTGAACACCAACATACCCATCACCTAAAATTCCACCATTAACATTTCATTATACTTGTTTTATCATCCATCCATCCATCTACCCAATCATCCAATCACCCAACGTTCTTTTTTTTTTTTTCTGATGCATTTCAAAGTAAACTGTAGACATTGGTACATTTCCTTCTAAATATTTTAGCATGCCTATTATTAACTAAAGGTCAAATTTTGTTTACAGCTTTTTTTCTTGGATGTTAAATTCACATGCAATGAAATATACAAATCTTAACTGTATGTTTGCTGAATTTTTTTTTTTTTTGTGGGTACCGGAGGGTCGACCTCAGGACCTCGCGCACCAGCAGGCGCCCGTGCCGCTGAGCAATATCACCGGCCCTTTCTTCATATGTGGGTTCCGGGAGTCGAACTCGGGCCCTCGCACTTGCCAGGCAGGCGCTTATGCCACTGAGCCATCTCACCGGCCCCTGTTTGCTGAATTTTAAAAATACTTATGCTACCAACATCCCAATCAAGATAGAGAATACTCTATCACACCAGAAATTTCCCTCATGCTCTTTCCCAATCTCTGTTGCCACATCCCCAATGGCAACCACTGATCTGTCATTTTTCCTACAACAGATTAATTGGTAAGGGCCCTCTTAATTTTGGCTTTTCCTTGAATCTGTGTAGCTACAACTGGATCCTCACCATTGCGAATTTGACCCAGAGAAGTAAGGTCAGACGGAGATCTCACCTGCTTCTCCTCCGTTGGCCTCTTTTCACCTTCCCACCCTGACACAGATGGCTCCCCTCATTCCCTTGGTGGAAAGAGCACCCCTTCAATGGAATAGCTAGAGATCTCTGGCCATGGCTTATAATCTAACCTTGATAGTTAAGGCCTGACTCTTGATGGCTGACAGAAGTTTAAAGAGTGTACTAGACCCTTCATTAACGAAACCTAGCTTTAAAGACAATATTGTCTTAAGAGAGCAAAAGAGAACCAAAAAACAGAAATCAAAAACTTTTATGAGGCAGTCAGTTCAGGATGACAGCCAGCTGCAATTGGTCCCCTTCCCCTATTCACAAATTACTAAGACACTGAGCTTCTGTGGGTGCAGAGTTCCAGGGTGACATAATTAACAAGAAATATAGCCGAAAACATTTCAAAACACAATCCGTGAATGAGTGAGCCAATATGAATCAAAGGGCATCCAAGTACTGACTGAATAAAGTGCAATAACCGCTTACGTCTCAGTGGGACCCACCGTGATTTATCCTTTAATAGGCACAAGGAAGTCTTTGCTAATGAATTTTGGAGGGACTGACTCATTAAAGAATGAATGAATCCGTGACTGAGGGGATCGTAAGGACGGAGACTCTTGAGCATCCAAAGCAAAACCAGTAAGCACTGAACTCTTTCGTAGCAGCTTGTAGGTCCCATGGCGTTGGATGGATGGACAGAAAATACTGAGAAACTGGGGGATGATGAGGCCACCTCAGTCCTCCTGGCTGGAGCCACAGCTTCTGGCTCACACACAGTGGGCAAGAAAAATGTCTTCTGAGAATGGCACGGTGGCGTCTTGCCTTCTGGCGAGGGGAGGACCTCCCTTCGAGAGTCTGACCTCTGGCTACTTAAGTCATGGATGAGGTGACGTGGAGATGAGTTAGAGCTTTACAGTCTTTTATTAGCTGCCCACTGACTTCACCCAGGGTGGGAGGGAGCAGTGTCATCTTAATTTTATAGCTTGATTAACAGAGAAGAGACACCTTGCCAACCAGCCAGTCCAGACCTAGCTCTGACGGGTTCTTCTGACTCACTGCCTTGTGAACACGAATCCCCGGGACGATGGTGATGACTCCTGACTGGAGTCCATGTCTACCCAGGTGCCCAGGCCTTGGACTCCCCCCATGGGCAGCACCAGGCCTTTGGTGACTGGGGGTCTGAAGCGCCCCTGTAGAACACAGCCACCTCAGACTTTTCCGATACACGGCCTCGTCCTCAGCCTCGGGCCCCTCTACGTTGTTTGGGTCAGTCTGCAATCTTCTCCTCGGAGACAGAAGTGGAACTCCAGACAGGAAGCATGCTCCAGGGCAGCGGTTCTCAGACAACCGCACTGTTAAAATTATTGAGAACCTCAAAGAGCCCTTGCTTGTGTGAAAGTTAATTTGGAAGTTAGCACTGAGAAACTTACAAAAGATTTATTCATCAAATCATTTAAAAAATAATAAACCCATTGCACAAATGAGAAACTTAACACAAATAAAATATACTTATGAAAAAATAACTACATTCCACCCCCAGAAAAATAATAAGAATAGCATTGTTTCATGTCTTTTGTGGTTTTGGGTTTTGGTTTTGGTTTTGGTTTGGCAAATCTTTTTAAGTGGAAGACAAGAGAGAACAGCTGGGTTCTCATAGGGCTTCTGTATTCGAATTTTTGTAATTTCGAATCAGGTAGCCTCTGTAAAATTTCACTGAGCACTCATGAGAAAATGAGAGTGAAATAGGCAAACAAACAAAATACCTCACTAGTGTTACACAGTTGCCCTGGCCATCTCGGGGACCACTGGAACCACTTTGAGGACAACTGCTGCAGATAGTTTCTAGAACTTTAATGTGCACATGAGTCATTTGAGGAACTGTTCATATGCAGTTTCTGGTTGGAGGCTTGGGTTAGTCAGCTTTCTGTTACTGTAACAAATACCTGAGATAATAAATGTATGAGGAGAAAAGGTTTACTTGGCTCACAGTTTTGGAGGATTCCATCCATGACAGACAAGCCTCGTTCCTGTGGCCCTGTGGTGAGGCAGCACACCATGGCAGGAGCAAGTGACAGAGCGAAACCACTCACATCATGGCCAGGATGTGAAACAGCTGGGGAAGAAGGGCTAGGGCCCCACGGTCCTCTTCAAGGGCACGTCACCAGTGACCTGAAGACCCCCCAACTAGGCCCCACCTCTTAAAGTTAGATGGTTCTCAATAATACCAAGCTGGGGACCAAGCCTTTAACACATGGCCTTTGGGCACATTTAAAATCCAAAGTATAGCAGGGAGTCTGAGGTAGAGACCAAGCTGCGTTTCTACCCAGCCCCCTCCACACCCCCTCTTCCCGTGAGGCCAGGCTGCTGGGTGGACGCATTCACAGCTCTGCCGCCAGCACACCCGGAGGCAGGGCTGGACAGAAGTTCCGAGCTCTGGGACCCATGGGCCCTCTCTATCCATGTAACTAAAACAATAAATTTAAAATTAAGTAAACTCAACAAAATTCTTACTTTTCCCAAGGTGATTAGATTTATTTATTTTAATTATTTTTTTAAAACGTGTCCACATTTTTCTGCTGTCTTAAGCATGTGAAGAACCCCTCACTGCTCCGAGGGGAGGGGCCAGCTACTGCTTTACTTCCAGGAGAAGCCCCTCCTCCATCCTCTGCTGCCCGCCCAGCGGCCCCTGATTCTACTCCTCCCAAAAGGACAAGGAGCTTTAGCACAACTTCTTCTCCGTTGGACCTCAAGTTCAGTGCTGGAGAGCAGGTGGGAGAACAGAGAGGTCTGATGCCCTCTCAACATGCTCAGTCAAGGAGACTAAGTGAGAAGAAATAATGTTTTGCTGAATGAGGCACATGGGCAGACAGACACCATGGGGAGCTCCCCAAGGTGGGGGGCACTCTCGAGGCTGTGGTGGTGGGGCCAGGCTTCCCGCAAGGAGCACAGCTGTATTGCAATTTGCAGCGCAGGAACAAGGCAATCTTTCCGGCTGGAGGACCAGCCTGAGACAGGGTGGAGTGATGAGCAAGGTGAATGTGTGAAAAGCTTAGGTGTTTAACTTTCCTCCCCTGACATTAAAGATGACACAAACCAGTGTAGAAAAATCAAATGACACGGAAAATAAAAAGAAAGTAATAACAACTGCTACTCATTGGCTACATGCCAGGCATTATTCTAAGTGCTTTACATTTACTGACATTTCATTTTCACAACAACCTTACTTTTTTTTTTTTTTTGTGGGTACCGGGGGGTCGACCTCAGGACCTCACACGCCAACAGGCACCCGTGCCGCTGAGCGATATCACCGGCCCCTTTTTCGTATGTGGGATCCGGGAGTCGAACTCGGGCCCTCGCGCTTGCAAGGCAGGCGCTTACACCGCTGAGCCATCTCACCGGCCCAACAACCTTACTTTTATCCTCCATTTTACACATAAAGAAACCAAGGCCCAGAGCAGTTGAATTATTTTCCAATAGGGAACTAAGTAGCAGGACTGGAATTTGACTCTAGCCATTCAACTCCAGAGCCAAGATCTTCACCAAATATGTAACCTCTGTAAACATTACTTGTACATTGAGCACCTACTATGTGCTGGGTACTCACCTAAACTCCAGATTCTTGAGTTCAACTCCTGGCTATGATCTCCCACCTGAGCACTTAGGATATGAGTGCCTTATTTCTAGAAATAGCTTGTTCACCATCCTCACACCACGGTGGGGTGGTAGGTGACCTGGGGGTGCTGGTGAGCGTGTATGAGGCAGAGTGTTCACCCAGAGAAACAAAAGACTTGGAGAAAATTGTGGTTGTGTTGCAAAGGGCATTAAAGGCCAAGGTAAAGGATTTGAACTTGACAGTAGAGAGCACGAAGGACCAGGAGTGCTAGAAGAAAAGCAATGCTTTAAAAATTACATGTACAAAGGGCCGGGGATTTAGCTCAGTGGTGCAATGCCTGCCCAGCAAGCGTGAGGCCCTGAGTTCGATTCCCAGTACCCATCCCCCCCAAAATTATGTGTGTCCATACAGGGCAACTCAGAAAATATCTGATAGTATTATTCTTTTAAATAATATTTTTGAAAAGTCATTATAAACCCACAGTAAAATATTCCTAAGAGATCAATGAATCTATCTCCTTTTTTTTTCTTTTTTAATAGCTGAACTGCTATTTTATTGAATGGATATATTGTCATTTAACCTACTGATGAACTCATGAGTGTTTTCATCCTTTCTTTTCTAATCAGTGTTGTATTACTAAGTTCCTTGTGCATAAGCCCTTGAATATAAATGAATCCATCACCCAGACAAATTTCTACATGTGAAATTGCTACCTTGAAGAATAGATTTGTCTCAACAATTTTACTTCTTAGAAATTGTTTCATTAAAGAAATACACAAAAAATACATGCAAACAATTGTTACATTTCTTTACAAGGGCAGAAAATTGGAAACAATCTAAATTTCCATTGATTTGAGAAGGGTTAATTAAATCATGTGAATTCACATGTGTGGACATTAATAATGACGATCCATAGCTATATTCTGTGATTTGAAAAGAGACCACGATATTTGACTTAAGCAAAAGAGGTGGGTTGCAAAGCAGCTTCCAACACAGTTGGATTTATTTATAAATGTAGTAACGGGCATTATGCTTTCTTCTTTCTCTGAATCACTTGAGTTTTCTACGTGAGTTTATCTTTATAGTCAGAAGGACAATTAACTGCTTTTAAAGCATTTGATTGCTCCATAGTCATTCCAAGCATAGATTTTAATTTATAGCACTGCCACTGGACGCTGGGCTTTGGTCCATATGTTTACACCGGGGTATTCTGAGTTGCCCCCAGTCTTCGGCTCCTGTCTGCCCTCTCTTCCCTGGTCATTTACAGTCAGAAAACACTGGAACCTATAAAGTTTATATCTTATTTCACAGATGAGGGTGCCAATGCCCGGGGAAGGCAAATGATCTACTAAAGATCACACAACCAGTTTGACCTAGAGATATCAGAGCCCAGGGCTCTGCTGCCAAGCACATCGCTTTCCCCTACATCTGAGTATGAATCTTTGGGGCTGGGGAGGGGAGTGATCTTGAATGCCCTGTCTTCGGGGAGACCCTGTCCTGGCAAACCCAAGATGAAACATAAAAGCAGCTTAAATAAAGCTGTCATTAGTGGGAAGGAACTGAGCTTGCACAGGCTTCACAGGGCCGGGGTCCGCCTGCCCCCAGGCAGCAGGCTGCAGGCCCTTAGGGAAGGAGCGTCCCTGGGCTGGGGCCAGAGGTCAATAATTATAAGGCAACTTGGGCCTGCGGAACTCAACCTCTTTGCCACTTTCTGTAAGAAATCCAACCACATCCAGCACTCTGGGATTTTTATATACTTCCCTGATTGTTTGGGTGATCCGAGGGAATGGTCCCATGGCACTGGCCCATAGCCATCTGCTTGCTTCTTCTTGATCCTGTCCCACACATTCTACCCCTCCCTCCCCTCCTTCATCCCGGGCTCAGCCCACACCCAACCTCTGAGAGCCCCAGGTCACCCATCAAAGCATCTCCCCAACAAAGAGAAACTTCCCCACCAGCTTTCCTGAACATAAAATTTCTTCTATTTAACTGCAGAGAAGACTTTAGAGGCCTTGAACACCTGAGTCATTGAACCCAGACTCTTAGGCTGTGAGCTAGAAAAATCCCACCCTGAGGTTCAGAGTTGGAAAGGAGGGTGCCCAAGGCCATAGACACCCTGGGCGGCCTCATCCCTGAGCTCCAGGCTACAGCCAGCGCACAAAGCCAGGACGGATTAGCCTTGCCTTTGAATCGAAGCATTGGCTCTCCTCTTCTTCCTCTCTACCTCCTCCCCAGAGCCCAGGTGGCCGCTTCCCCAGCAAGTGAGTCGTGATAGGGAGGCCCTGCAAGATGTCCAAAGGGCAGAAGACCCTGGGAGAAACCAGAGGAGGGTCTTCTCTCAATTTCCAGTGTCCACATACCATAGAGGACAAACAGCATGACATCATCATCGCCCCACCGCGAAGCCCACAGGCTTTACGTGCACCGAGGGGGGTGAAAGTGCCCCACGAGGTGGCCCAGCTCCCAGTGACCGAGAGCGCAGTAGGGACGCCTGAGAGAGTGAGGGCCCACTAGGGGAGAGACAGGCGAGTCAGGCTCCCTAAGCATCGAGGCTCTGTCCACTTTACCCCTTGAGGAGACACTGTCCACTGTCCTAAGGCTCAGGAGGCCTCGGGACCCAACCAGACCACGGAGCGAAGGAGGCAGGGCTTCAGCGCTGGGCTGCAGGTCTAATGAGACCCCTCTGCAGCTGGGCTCTGCCATCGAGGCTGAGCCCACCGGGGGGCGCGAGGAGGGTGCCAAGTGGCCCCACAAGAAGATCGAGGACCTGCGCCTGCAGAAGAGAGGGGAAGCTGGGCTCCCAAGGACTCTTCTCAACTCATCTGGGGAAGAGACAGCCCTGGACTGGATGCCGCAATTCCTGGGCTCTGGTCCCGCCCTGCAGCTTCTAACCGGTGCCTACGGTGGCTCTGAGTCTCCATTTCTCATCTGGGGGTCAGGATGAGGGGTAAGAATGGCTGACAGGAAACCTCAGTTCTCTCCCTCTCTCCCTGTCCTTCCCCGCTCTGCTTCTCATCAGCCTTATGAGCACTCCTAGCCTCAGTTTCTCCCACAGACCTGTTCTCAACCCCATGTTCCAAGGCCGGAGCCACTCCCACACCAGACACCTTCTAATATCGAGAAGGCAATTACGGGGTGATTGTGTGTCTCCCTGGTGTCAGTGCTGGGTGAGGAGGGCCACGCCTCCTGGCTGAATTCTGACCTCCCTGTCCAGCAGCCTCCTGAGGTTGCCTCATTAATGCGGCTCTGCTGGCTACTCTGACACACTGCGCTGAAGGCCACACAGCTCCGTGCAGAAGCAAGGATTCTGTCCAGCTGTCGCATGGCAGGTGAGCAGGCGGGGCCTGGGGACCTCGGGCATGAGGGCCCAGAGAGGAGTTCGTAGGGGTGTCTATGGGATGAAACTTTGATCACTGCTGTGGGCCTGGGTTCTAGAGCTGGTCAGACCAAAAGCTATCAGAAAATGGGGGACCGGAGATGGAAAGTGCTGGCCCCAAACCATGCAGCAAGTCCATGGCTGAGTCTGCCCTGGGCTCAGGCCTTCCCCTCAGGCCTTGAATTGGGGGAGGCGGGAGCAGAAGGCTCGGCAGGAGCTCAGAGCTTCTCTTCCCCTGCCCAGAGTACATGGGCGCAGAGAGGTTTCTGGGCACAGCTGGAGGCTGCTTCTGGGTGGGAAGGAGGAAGAGGCCTCACGGGCCTGCACCCTCCTAATTCCGGCCCCAAGCACTTGAGGGCAAAAGCAACTCTGTCTGTGGCTGACCTTCGGCAGGAGAATTTGCCCTCGGTGCCTCTGCTTTCTCATCTGTGGCACAGGATTATGATACAAATCACCTCCCAGGCCTCCTGGGAAGACGCCAGAGTGCCGTCCTCTGCTACGCATCTCACGCGGGGTCTTGCGAGTCGTAGACTCAGAAAGTGTGTCCCCATCACCCCAGTAGAGTGGGCAGCAAACTCCCTCCCACTCCCCCGGCCCAGGAGCACGTCTGACGTCAGATGCAGGGTCTGGTGAGGAACCAGACCCTTCCCCTCGCAGGTCTCTAAGGAACGTTTCTGTTTCTACGTCCATTGTTTTCAATTGTTCAGCATTTGGTGACAACTATGTGAATCAACTCTTGCTAATTCTTTGACTTTCACAAGCAGGTATTTTAATTTCCTTGTTATATTTCAATTTCCTCTTCCTATTTCCTCCTGGTAGTTGATAATATTGTTGGGCCTCCAGGTCCATCTGGCTCCTGGGATACTCTGCTTCCCTAAGGACACCCCAGACCCCCTAATCCTGGTGTACAGGGGACTGGCTTTGTGTCCACCAGGATTTGATTTTCAGGACTCACCTAGAGGGCCCCTCTTCCCTGGGCATTGATGAAGGATCAGCCCTAACTTTAGCAGTGCCAAGTTTAATTGCCGAGGAAGGAAGAAGTTGGTGGTGGGAGTCCCCGTGTCAGGGCTGTAATTAATCTAGTGGCCACTCCTTTCTCTGAACCTCAGTTTCTCCATTTATAAAATGTTAAGGTCAGACCCATCATGCCTAGCGTATAAACTGTTTGTTGATTTGAATGCAATTCTCTAGGTTCTCTGGGTTTCTTTCTTTCTTTGGGGGACCTGCTTCTCAGAGTAGCAATCTGTGTCTATTTTGTACCCTGCGCATGAATGAAGGAGACAGGAGATCCTGCTGGAAAGTGTATCCATCACCCCGACCCCTCTCCTCCCTCTCCCTCACTCTGCTCATGGCAGACACCACTAGCTGATCCCAGAACTCTACGCTACAGAGCCTGGATGGGGCCCCAGAATTCTCCTCGACAGTTATTCAATATCCCTACCATTTGATCAGCATCAGCAAATTAGATTAGACTCTTCTGCCACCACTGAATTACAATCATCTTTCAGCGCCAGAGCTCTGCCACTGAGTGGAATTCTCTGTGAGTTGGCTCCATGTAGGACATTGGTCGGAGTTGATGGGCCATTGTCCACTGTAGGAGAGAAGCCAACAGCTTCAACAGGACCAGGAAGGAAAGGAAGATTAGGCAATAGCCCCAGGATGGCTCCAGGCAACTCCCCACTTAATCATTTAGCTACGGAGCTCAGGCGCCCATGATGCGTACTAGGATGGAGTCATAATGGGGCCCATTAGAAACCAATTATAGAGTCCAGGGTCTGGGAGATGTTGCTGGCTTCAGCAAGCTTCCTGGGCTCGGTATCATGGGTGCAATGCCCAGGCGGGGACAGAGAGTCGGGAGGGCAGTACTGTATTATTCACTTGCTCGGTGTCAGCCAAGGGCAGGGGGCAGAAGAGCTGTGCTGAGCTGCGGAGAGGTGGGGACGGTGGTGGAGAGTGAGCGGGGGTGTGGTCTTCCGCCTGCAGCCCCCTCCCTCAGAGCAGCTCTCTTTGTTAGGCTGACAGCTGAGGCTGGTGGGCAAGCGAGCTGGAAAGCAGGGGTGAGAGTGGCGGGGAGGGGAGCGGGGCCAGATCCAGGATGGCAGCGGGACGTTTGTGGACTCCATGGCTCTGGAGCAGGGGAAATGATGTGCTGACACTCACTCATGCAATCAGCGAAGTGCTTCTCCCTCTCTGAGCCTCAGTTTCCCCAGAGCAACAGGATGGATTGAACAGGAGGAGCTATAACTTGCTCCAAGCTGTTGGGGCCATGCAGTGACTCAAGCAAGAGGTGAAGACGGGAGAGTAAAAAGGAAAGCGCTGTGTGTGGGGATGGGGGAGGATACTATTGCCCCTTTTCAGGGAAAAAATCTGAACCTCAGAGAGGCCCAGGAACTTACCAGGGCTGCACAGCCAGTGAGAGATGACGCCAACTGCAGTAATTGGCAGAACACGGGACAGGCAGCCAAAGGTCTTGTGCAATGCAGATGATGGTAATAATATAGCTAAAGGGCTGGGGGTATAGCTCAGCGGCGTGGTGCCTGCCTGGCAAGCATGAGGTCCTGAGTTCGATTCCCAGTTCGAAAAAAAAAATAATAATAATATAGCTAAGAACACATTCACTGAGTACCGCGTATGTACCACGTACTCTTCTGACTGCCCTGAATGAATTATTTCTTTAAATCGTCACAACACAAAGAGCAAGGAGCTACGACCGCCCCCATTTTTACCAGGAGACCGAGTTTTAGACAGGTTCACTCTGTTGCCTTGGGTCACACAGACAAAAAACGCCAAAGCCTGCAATGAAATTCAAGCGTGCGTCCCTGAAACTGGACTTCAAGTGGCTATGCGGGGTGGAAATTAAGACCAAGAGAAGACGCTGAGAGGAAGAGGGGAAAAGGGGTGGTAAAACTGGAGGGGCTATGAGGCTTGGGGTGACAGGCGGAGGAAGAAATGCTCTTACTGCAGCCTTCTCTCCCGGAGCGTGGTGGACATGGCCTCCGCCTGGGGTGCGTGGGGCCTGGAGCCCAGGTTTTGGTGCTCGCCTGCGTATCCCCCAGGGAGAGGGTCCAGGGCTGGCAACACATCACCCATCCTATCCTCTGGCCTAAGGTTCACTCGCAACCAGAGGGGTCCCAGATCAGATATGGCCTCTCCCAGTCCCTCCCTCGTACCCACCGAAGGACCGTGTGATGGCTCCCACATCAGCACCCTCTGGAGAGAGCGACCACGTGGCATCCTTGGAGGCATCAGAGGCACTTGTTTTGGCAAAGCCCAGACTCTCCCAACCATAAGCGTTCCTCTGGGTCATTTCACAGATAAGACAACTGAGCACCAGAGAGAGGAAGAATTTTACTCCGGGTCGCACCAGGAGTCAGCAGCAGATCTGCCCCCCTTAACAGAAGCCACACGTGCCCCATCCTCCAGGCCCCAGAGCTTCGCGACAGAAGAAAGTTAGGAGGGCGGGGCAGGTTTCGGAACGTGACAGTTTAAGAGAGAAGGATTATGGGGCAGATGAGTGTGGGCAGCTGATGGGTAGGGCTGTGCCCACGACGCTGGTGAGTGTCAGCTCCCTTGCCATACCCCAGCCAAGGGACAGAAAGAAACTGTCATTCATTCATCCGAGTATCTGCCATGTCTGGGCCCTGAATCGGAGACAACAAAGCCAGGCCTCATCTGCACGGAGCCGTCAGCCCAGGAGAGAAGAGAGACGTGGAACCGCACAACTACAACAGCATCTTTGGGCACAGATCAGGGACAGAAGACAGCCTCAGATGGCAGAATCTGAGCTGAGCACACAGGAAGGTGACGCTGAGCTTATTTCGACAAGGAAACCTCCCGGGTGCACCTCTATGTCCTCGCGTGGGGGTGTCCCTGTACGCAGGTCCCTCCTCTGTGCCCACAGGTCTTGCTAACCCTGTGAGGGCCACACGTTATGACAGAATTAAGCTGTAGCCACCGGAAGACTTGCTTTTCTCCTGCAGAATCCTCGAGCCCCAGTCCTGACCGCCGTCCCCCAAACGGCAGGTACATGGGTGTGGTGCTGATGCAAGTGGAGGACTCCGATCGCCTGAGGCGTAGCTCCCGAAACAGTCACACAGGGCCTGGGACATTGCCATTCTGGGTTATGGGGCAGGTACAGAGTTCGGGCGGTGGGCAGTAGGTCGATATTCTAGGTTACGTCTCCGCAAATCCGCCAAGGAGCAAGAAGAAGAGGCAAGCTGTTTGGGGGAAGCAAAGGATCAGAGTGGAAACAAATAGGGGAGAAGCTGCGAGAAAAAAGAACTCGACTCCTCAGGGGAAACTCGTCCTCACCCTCGGGCAGTGGAGGAGCTGCCTCTCCTAGGGTTGCCCCCGGGACCACAATCAAGTCTCCGCCAAGAACTCAGCTGAGGGAATTTGATCGTGGCAGGAAGCTGGTCTCTAAGATTCAGGAATAATGATAAAGATGGTTCTGACTCATCCCATCCCTTATGCTCATCTGTGATAAGGAACCAGATGCCTCAGAGGGAGATGGAAGCTGGCTTGGGATGGGGCAGGGAAAGAGGAAGACGCTGCAGCATCCTCAGGCATCAAACACAAGACCCTGGGCCCAGGAACCTCATCAAATCCCAAATCCCCTGTATCCAGCCCCAGGGCATGCCAGGCTGAGCTAATTACTACCCAGTACCCTCCTCCCCTGCCCCTGACTCATCCCGGAAAAAGAGAAAACACTAGCATCCTGCTCTGGTCTGTACCCTCTGGCGCCGGGCGTGGCAAGTGGCAACAGGACTCTGGGGTCAGAGAGCCAAGTGTCCTCAGGCAAGAATCCCCTTTCTTCCCATCTGCATAAACAGGCCTGGAATTCTAAAGGCTCTGTTGATGTTAGACTTGACCATTCCACGTACAAGATACGTAGGCTTCCAGCTTGCGTTTCCAAACTAAACAGAGGCCACCTCCGCTCAAAGTCCTGGGGCTTCCGAGGCACGTGCCTCCCCAGGAAGGACTGGGGTGAAGGCCATCAGTTCCCTTCCCTGGCGAGGTTTGGCAAAGCAACAGAAAAGCCCCAGCACCGTTGTTCCAGCTTCCTGCCACTCAGGGTTGCTGTTGAACACAGCTGTGGACACAGGAGCAGCAAAGCTGGGGACACGCATGTCAGCCGTGTGAGTCCCTATTGGCTCCAAATCACAGTGCCAGGATGGGGCTTCCAGTTTACGCCAGGTCTTTTCCACGAACCTTGCATGGCACCCTCCCAGACAGCTCACAAGTGGAGACCACGTAGGAGGCTGTCACAGGTCAGACAAGAGGCACAGCTCCCTGCGTGGCCGGTATCCTTCACCCTGTGATAAGCTACCCCGAAACTTTGGGGGCGGAAGACAGCAGCAGTCATTCTCTTGCTTCGAACCTGCAATTTGGGCAGAGCTCAGCAGAGCCAGCTGGTCTGTGCTTCGTTCGGTATCAGCTGGGACAGCCTGACAGGCTGAAGGATTGGCTTGCAAGCTGGCTCACTCCCATCGCTGGCAGGCGGGTGCCGCCAGCAGGCTGGAGGCTGGAGGCCTGGCTCTCCGTGGGGGCTTCTTCATGGCATGGTGGCTGCTTTCCAAAAACAAGCACTCAGAGGGCCAGGAAGAAATTGTCAACATTTATGAGTTGGCCCTTGGAAGTCACAGAGTGTCGTTTTGTTTTTGCTGCAAGTCTTCCAGGTTCTGGGGATAGGACTGTACATCCCATTTACCAACTTCAAACTGTAAGAGCGTGTGTGGAAAAGGAGATATTATTGCCACCATCGTTAGAAACTACAGTCTGCCACACTCCCTTACCTAGAAGAGTATTTGAAGTACTGAGTTCCTTAAAAAGCTAAATATTTTGGCCAGACCTCTTCAGACCTTAGCCTGGCCGAGCCACAGTTGTAATATGCATGACCCAAGCTCGTGTTGTATTTTAGAGTCTGAAAGTTTTGGGTCTGTGAGTTCTGTGGGATCAGAGGTAAGGGCAGAATAGCCTAGAGTTCCATAGAAGCACAGGCTTGGAAGTGGGATTCCCAACTCCCCCATTGCAAGGCCTCAGTTTCCTCATCTATTAAGTTGGGGTAACCATAATATGCCCTTTAATTGGTTTATGAAGATTAAAGAAGCTAGTATTTTTAAAATATTTAGAAAAATGCTTGGTTCTTAGGAAGTTTTATTAAATAAAACCTATTCGACAGTTCAGCCCACAATTACTAAGCACTTGCTGTGTGCTTGGCACTAGATAAAATAGAGGTGAGGGTCCCACAGCCCGGGACTAAGTACTTAATGCTACTTCTTCATCGTTTCTCCACTTCACACAGTGGTCATGTCAATATGTACCTCTTCTATTCTTTTTATAATGTGACATTGATATATTTTCAGCAGGAGATGGAGCATTTTTCCTCTTCCTGAATCTAGGCAGACCTCTGTAACTGCTTTGATGAGTAAAATGTGGTAGAGGTGACAGCGTGTGACTTCTGAAGTCAGGCCATAAAAGGCATCGCAGCATCCACCTTGGTCTCTTAGATCACTTTGATGGGGGAAGTCAGGCACCACGCCATGAGGACACTTACGCGGTCCCAGGGAGAGACCACAAGCAAAGGAACCAAGGCCACCAGCCTCCGTAGAGCACCAACTCTCCGCCAACCATGGCGGAGAGCCGCCTTGGAAGTGGGTCCCCCCAGTCCCAGTCAAGCTTCCAGACGAGGGCGGCCCCGGCTGCCGTGTGATTGCACCTGCGTGAGGAATTCTAAGCACAAACTGGCCAGCTGAGCGCTGTCCCAACGCCTGGCCCACAGAAGCCAGGAAAGAGTCAAACTCTGACATAGGAAAAGTTACTAAAACCTCAGCTCTCGCATCCGCACACCCTCTCGCTATAGCAGATATTTTATAAAACTTTCACTATCCTGAAATTAAATAGATGCATATTACTGACCTCCATCCCTCACTTTTAAAATTATGTCCTAACTGTAATATTAAATAGGAGGACATCAGTTTTTAGCTAAATGTACTTAGTATGTAAATGCTTATTAAAGCTTGACCAGAAGACGTAACGAAGTGGTCCGATGCTGTCCTGTGTGAAGCCACCAGCTACAAAGGCCGACTCGCTCCTGTGGGCTGCATTAGAGACGGACTACTCACAGGGACACTGCCATTTGTGACACTGCTTCCCACAGTCTACACAGGGAACTTGGGAAAGATTCAAATGACGTTAAACACAGTCTTCAACTTACATAATAGTCGCATTCCTATGGATTCATTAAACTTCACAATATTGCAAAACTCAATGGATATAAACACATAGAGCAGAGTTGGATCGGGGCTTGGGTAATAAGTAGATTTTCTTCTGTCTGAGTGTCCATCAGGACGTGGAACACTGTGTGGGACGTGGAACACTGTGTGGGACGTGGAACACTGTCTTATCATTCGCGTCTGACGCCACTGTTCTCTCTCCATCGCTGCATCAAACAGTTCACACAAATATCCGAAAAGCTCCTGGGGCAGGACCATCCCCAGAACCACCCCCAGTGAGGATGGCTCTTTACCAGAAGGGTGACACTTTGGGCCTTTGAGAGCGAGACCCTGTCTTTCTCCTTTGCTTCACATAAGGGGAAGAGCATGTGCAAAGCCCTGAGCCCAGACCAAGTGCAGCAGGTTCAAGGAACGGTTAGGTGGCCGGTGCAATTAAAAAGATTGAGTCCAGGCAAGAGAAAGAGAAGACTCAGAAAGATACCAAAGGGCCCAGTCATGAAGGACTTCCGGGTCATTCTCAGGACCTCGACTCTGCTGAGCAAGACAGGAGCCAATGGAGGGTTGGAAGAAGTGAGGTGACCTTAGATTTTAACAGGTTCCTCTGGGTGCTGCCTGATTTGCATAATACTGATCCCCTCCATTTGGTCGTCAACTGTATATTTCATGACTGTCAGGTCCCTGGCACCCAGCACCACACCCAACACTTGAATGAATGAGCGTGAATAGATGGAAAGAGGATGTTTGGGCTGAGGCCAGATTCATCACCCTCCTCTCCCATCCAATTCAAGACTCAGCCTCAATGCCACCCTCAAGGAAGCCTTGCTTGTCACCTTTACACACCAGGCCTCTCTGTCATGTGCCCTTTCAGCACCTGTACTTCTTGACAGTCACAAGTAGACTCATCCATTTGGGTGTCACCCCTGCCCATCTGAACGTAACAAACACTGACTCTCTCCAAGGACAGGCAGCGGTTCTCACCGTCACTCCAGAGGCACCATTATTCCATTCTGCAAAGAAGAAATTGAGGTACAAAAGTCAAGTAGAAGGAAGCTCAGCCAGTAGATAGCCAAGCCAGGATGTGTACCCCAGAGTCCCTGCTCATAACCACCGAGCCACACAGCCTCCCCTGACCCCCTGCTGAGGATAAGACCACATCTACGTTGTTAACCAATACATGCTCAGCGCCAGAGCCCAGCCTGGCGTGGAGAACATGCAGTCCATCTTCAACACTGGGTTGTACATTGTGAATTGGCTTACTCACTGAAATTTATTTTTAACTCCAAAATCAATTTACTTTGCACCCTCTTAGTCATTCACAGACACGCATAGGATGGCAAAAAATGGAGGCATCTAACGCTCATGTTTCTGACTGACATACGTTGAACAGATGACACTCTGGCTTCTGGTTTCAGCTTTCATATGAGCGTCCTTTCTTGATCCATTTAAAACCATGCTTTTTACAATTTGTGCTTCTTGTTGATGATTTTGCTGTTTAGAATGGCATAGTGCTGAAGTGCTATTTAGTGTTTGTAAGTGCAAGAAGGTGGCATTGCCTTACAGAGAAAATAGATGCATGAGAGAAGCTTCGTTCAGGTGTGAACTACAATGCTATTGACAAAATGAGCTCAGTGTTAATAAAATAGTGATATAAATTAAGTAAGGTGTCTTTAAAACAAAGTTACAGATTGATGAAAAAATTGTGATCAGAGGTTCACAGAACCCTAACCCTGTATCTTCCTTACCAGCAACAGTTCAGGACTCACTAATTCAGCACTTGCAGGAATTTTATAGAGCGTAACTGCTGCGATTCACGAGAATCGAGGGCATGCAATAAACAGTGGCTGGATGAATGCTCGGCTGGCAGGATGAAGTGGGTAGGTGACAAGCCAGGTGTGGATGAGAAACGTACCAAGGACTTAGCCTCATCTCTCTGTCTTCTCCCTGCTCAGAGGTCAGAGTCACCAAGGTGGACTGGCAGCAGAAAAGCAATGGTGCTGCCCACCGAACGCAGGAATACTCTTGCAACGAGCTGGTGGTTCGTAGGGGCCAGCTGTTCAGCATCAGTCTGCATCTGACCGGAGTGCTGGACGAAGAGGAGACCCTCACCCTCACAGTGGAGACAGGTAACTGGGCCCACCTGCGCCCCCTGCTGGGGAATAATTGGAGTTTCGTGACCAGTAACTGGAGACACTGAGGTGGGCAGCCCAAGATTTACGGGAAATAAGTCCCTATGGTGGACAGAGCCTTGAACCCTGGAGGCTTCTGAAAACAGCTTCCTGGGACCATTGGAAGGTGCTGCTTGCAGGCATGGGATGGGCGAGGTGACCCCTCTGGAGCCCCATGCATGCCAAGGAATCCAGCTCTCTGGAGGGTATGGGAAATTACTGGGCACTTCTGGACCCGAGCTCTTCCTTCCTTTCCTGGCCAGACATAAGGCAGACTTTGGCTTGAAAGGGTGCTGTCATGTTCTTGGCCCAGGAAGTGGCTGGGAGTACAGGCAGCTGAGGCATCCCACTCTGCCACTGGCCTTGTTGTGATCATTTGGGTCCTTCCCCCAACCATCTGCAGCGTTTCCAGAGTGAGGTCTGGGCTCCTGACCCTGTGATTTCTCCACTTCTCTAGCGCTGGGTTCCCTACACAAGATCACCTAATGCCCTCTCCTCCTGCCAGGATCCCAGGCTTCCGAGGCCCTCCACACCAAAGCCGTGTTCCAGACAGCAGAGCTGGAGGTGGGTGATGCCTGGACAGCGGCAAAGGAGGCACAGACTGGAGACACCGTGACCATCAGCCTCGCCAGCCCCCCGGATGCTGTCATTGGCCGATACCTGCTGAGTGCAAGGGCTTCCTCCTGCTGCAAACATAGCAACCGGAAGCTGGGCGAGTTTGTTCTGCTTTTCAATCCATGGTGCCCAGGTAGGAGCTGCCAAGCCCAGGGCAGAGGGTCTCCTGACAGCTATCTCAGAGGTCAGCCTGCCCCTGAGGAACTATGGGAAGCAGATTAAGGGGCAGGGAGGTGAATGCCAAGAGCTTGGCGTGGGTAGCAGCAGGCACTGGACACAGGAATCTCCTCGCCTTTGCCCAAGGGACTGGAAGCTACCAGGTTCTCGTATCAGAGGCCAGTAGGTAGGGATGGGGCCGGGTAGGCAGGAGAGGCCCAGGAGTGGCTAAAAGCCAGCGATTTGGGCTCATTAGCTCCAGCCCCGCTAAGTCGCTTCTCTCCATGAGCCTCCATTTCCACACCTATAATATGGGAATAATAAATAATAACAAGTTCTCGGAATCTGGTAGGAATTCATAGAGCTAATGCTGCAAGGTACGAGGTTCACCCCAAAAGTAAGGGGCACCCAGGATCACTATTCTTTTCCGTGTTCAAGAAATGTGAGTTGCCATGGGCATCAAGGTAGGCCACCCAGGGCGCCAGGATTTCTAAAATCCTTCATCTTGGGCTGGGCAGAGGTTGGTCCCTGCACTGTGAAAGACCACCCAGGAAGGACGGGGCTTGGCAGGGAGGAGAGAGGCAGAGAGGTGCCTGCCCCAGTCAGCCTCCAGGCACCATCTGTCTTGCTCCAGCCCCTTCCGCAGGCCAGCAGGGCCGAGCTCCAGCCCATGCTGGGCCTAATGACTCCTTTTCAGAGGATGACGTATTTCTGGCCTCCGAGGAGGAGAGACAGGAGTACGTGCTCAGCGACAGCGGCATCATCTTCAAAGGCGCGGAGAAGCACACCCGAGCCCAAGGCTGGAACTACGGGCAGGTCTCCAGGGGCACAGCCAGATGGGGCACGGGCTGAGGTGTGGGAAAGGCCAACCTGGGAGCCCTGCTGGGCACTCAGCTCTTCCCAGGAGGGGCAAGATGAGCTGATCTGTTCATCTACATAGCAGATCCTTTCATTGATTCATTCATCTGCTATTCACTGTGCAATGGCCTATGCCGGGTCCTTGAAAAGGATGCTACTTTGGATATGATCTGGAAGTAAAAGAGCTCAGTTCTGTATGGCAGGATAAATAGCTTCCATCAGTGGTTCTGAAACCCAAGTGCATCAGAATCCAATGGAGGCCCCTTAAAACATAGGTTTAAGTGGACTCCTTCCCACAGCAGCTGATTCAGCAGGTGTAGGGCCAGGCAGTTTAACAAGTTCCCAGGTGATGCTGATGCTGATGCTGCTAGGACCAGACTTCGACAACACCATCACCTCTCAGTAGCCACAGGCGACCCACGTCAGAACCCCCCGTGGGGCCCACATTTTGCGAATGCTTGCATCTCTTCCTCTTGTATCTTTTAATCATCTCTAGATTACTTAGAAAACCTAACACGATGGAAATTCTACTTAAATACTTGCTATCCTGTATCGTTTAGGGAATAGTGACAAGGAAAAAGTCTGGACATGTTCAATAGAGCTAATATTTTTTTTCCAAATATTTTCAACCTGGAGTTGGTTGAGTTCTTGGATACAGATATAGTTACAATGCTGGTTGCAATGGAGGCAGGAAAATGAGAGTGGTGGCGTGGAAGCAGAGCAGCACAGAGAGAGCGAAAGGAATCTCCATCTTGGAACTGAGGAAGGTTTCCTGATGTCAGGATGGGGTTTCCAAATTTGGGCAGGATCTGGACAGGCAGGGGGAAGAGCAGACAGAGCAGCATGGAGGTGGGAAGTAAAGGGGTCCAGAGTCATCTAGAGGATTCTGCCCATCTGGACTCAGTGCCACCCAGGAAGAAGGTGGGACAAGCCAGTTAAAGACTTGACTATCTGGCTGAAGAGTCCTACACCGCTGCAGGCTGGAGGTGAAAGCTTTTGCAGTTCAGGGACTGGGTGAGGGCGATATCGTGGAGGGGCCCGTTAAGGAGGAGCCACTGCTCAGCACCCCCCTCTTGTTGCCAAGGAAAAAGTCAGCCTAGGGTTGCCCAGACTTTTCCAGTTTTCAGAGAATAGGAATCTAAATGCATATGAAAAATCCCTCAGGTTTTAAATGTTACCAACTAATCCAAACACATTGAAACCATCATGTAGATCAAAAGGAGCCTATTAGTGAGGCAGATGTCGCTCAAGAGCCACCAGTTTCATGACTTTACAGCGGGTGGGAGGAGCCACGGGAGGTCACTGAGCAGGGAGGGAACGTGACTAAGTCTGAGATTCCAGTCGTCCTGGTATTGCTTGAGGAAGGTTTCTGGCACTTGGGGAGGCTCTGCGATGTCCCTGGGGGGAGGTGGGGCAAATTCCCACGCAGACACCCGTGACCGACCGGGTAGGGCTGTGGAAGGGCCTGGAATGCGCACAAGGTCCCAGCCTCTGAGCACCACCTCTCTGGGGAGCAGTTTGAGGAGGACATCCTGAGCATCAGTCTCTCCATCCTGGACCAAAGCCCCAGTCACCAAGACAACCCAGCCACCGATGTGTCCCGCCGCCACAGCCCTGTGTATGTCACGAGGGTCATCTGTGCCATGGTGAGTAGCCCTTGCCTTCCCCTTCCCGGGATATATGCTCCCTCAAGTATCCCCAGACCAACTCCGGGGCCCAGCTGGGGATTTTTTCCTTGTTTCTGTCCTCTATTGCTGCATTACCAATCACCCCCAAACTCAGGGGCGTAAAGCATCCTGGGTTATGATTGTGATTCTTTTTTTTTTTTTTTTTTGTACCGGGAATTGAACTCAGGACCTTGTGCTTGCCAGGCATGTGCTTGTGCCGCTGAGCTATATCCCCGGCCCTATGATTGCAATTCTGAAGGTCAGGAATTTGAGTACAGCACTGTGCAAATGGCTGTCTCTGCCCCAAAATGCTTCAGCTGAAGGCATCTCAATGGCTGTGGGTGGCTGGGATGGTTTGCAGGGCCATATATCCAGAGACTTGATTCTGGTGGCCAGCAGCTCCTCGTCCCCCACCCGTGCCGTGTCTGCTGGAGCTGGACTGTCCACAGTGGCTTCCTTGCTGTTGCACCAGGCCCCTGGTGCAGACTGGCCAGGCATCGAACTTTCTCTCTCTGCAGCCTCTCCCTAAAGTTAGCTTGGGCTTACTCGCAGGGCAGCCTCATGCAGTGACTGTTTTAAGAAAAAAGAAGTGAAGCTGCCAGCCTGCCACGGCTGAGTCCTGGAACCTGGCCCCGTGTCCCTTCCACAGTAGTCAGTGGACAAAGCCGTCCCAGGCTGCCGGACTCGGGGGAGAGGCACGGACATCACCTGTCCCTGGGAGGAGTGCACAGCGGCTCAGGCTTGAGGCCCAGGCCCACCCTTTACCCAGCCTTGCTGTGTAACTTGGGCAGGCCCCATAACCCCCCTGCAGTTAGGTTTTCTCATCTAATAAAAGAACCTGCAAACAGACTCGAGCATTAACCGAGTACACACCAAGTCCTTGGAATAGCGCCCAGTCCACAGTACGCACTCGGTAAACGTCAGCTCTCTCTATAATTATTGTACCACTAAAAGCCCCAAAGTAGAGACCAATTAAAACAGGAAATACTCTAAAATTACACATGATTTTATTTTTTTTTTTATTTATTTTTTTTTTTTGTGGGTACCGGGGGGACGACCTCAGGACCTCACGCGCCAACAGGCGCCCGTGCCGCTGAGCGATATCACCGGCCCCTTTTCCGTATGTGGGTTCCGGGAGTCGAACTCGGGCCCTCGCGCTTGCCGGGCAGGCGCTTAAGCCACTCAGCCATCTCACCGGCCCTACACATGATTTTAAAGAACAGATTATCCAAATCGAAGATAATTGGAAATTGTAAGTAGTGCCGAAAGCAGGAGTAGGTATTTTCGTTCTCCTGTGTGTGTGTGTGTGTGTGTGTGTGTGTGTGTGTGTGTGTGTGTGGTGCTGGGGATCTAACCATGGGCTTTGTGCATGCTAAGGACACACTCCACCTCTGAGTTACATTACATGTATTTTAAGACAGCAAAGCCCCTAACTTTCAATTTAAAACCAAGGAGTGGGGGCCGGTGAGATGGCTCAGCGGCACAAGCGCCTGCCTGGCAAGCGCAAGGGCCCGAGTTCGACTCCCAGTACCCACTTACTAGAAAAGGGCCGGTGATATCACTCAGCAGCCCGGGCGCCTGCTGGCGCACGAGGTCCTGAGGTCGACCCCCAGTACCCACAAAAAAATAAATAAATAAAACCAAGGAGTAATCCCTGCTGATGGTCCAAAGCTGGGGAGATTTTACAGTGGCAAGGCTCCGGAAGGGGACGGCCAGCCCAGTGGTGGACCCGTGGCTCCTCCCTCCAGGTGAACTGCAACAATGACCAGGGTGTGCTGCAAGGCCAGTGGCAGGGCAAGTATGACGACGGCACCAGCCCACTGCACTGGAGAGGCAGCGTGGCCATTCTGCAGAAGTGGCTCAAGGCCAAGTACAAGCCAGTCAAATACGGCCAGTGCTGGGTCTTCGCGGGAGTGATGTGCACAGGTATGGGAAAAGCTCCTCACATCCGGCTGCTCCCTCATTTGCATTCATTAACATATATTTGCATGTGCTCCAATCAGTCTGCCTTGATGAGGACATAGAAGTCTGGTTAATGATGGGAGAGACTAGAGACTGTAGTTCATTTACTTGATATTTGATATTTTATTTGGCAGAAGAGTGTCCCCTCTGCCTCTAGCTCAGTGCGTGGCTTAGGTGGGCTCTGTGGCCCCTTGGGTCTCAGGTCCCCTCAGAAAAACTCTTACATGGCTGTAAGCATTTGCCAGGATCAGAGCCCCCCTAGCAGTAAGGTCTCCTTGAGAGAGTGCTGAGGAGGGCACCGTGGAGGGAGCAGGAGTCCCACCCCCCACCTGCCACAGCACAGGAAGTGGCCAGAAAGCAGCGGGGTCACAGACCCCCACCCGCCTCCCAGGGCCTGGGTCGCTCCTGCCACTGGAGCCTCTGGGCCCTCTGCTCTGCAGTCCTCAGGTGCCTGGGGATCCCGACACGGGTGGTGTCCAACTTCAACTCAGCCCACGACACCGACAGGAACCTGAGTGTGGACAAATACGTGGACTCCTTTGGGCGGACCGTGGAGGACCTGACGGAAGACAGCATGTGGTGGGTCCCAGGCCAGGGCCCGTCCAGCCCAGCTCTGAGTACTCGCTTTCCTCTCTCCTCTCCTCATGCTGACATTTCTTTCTGATGGTGGGGCCTCCACCACCACCTAGCTGGACAGAGTCACCCCTTACTCCCAGGCGCTCATCAAGGTCTTTTCCCAAAGACTTCCTGAGAGGAGTTCCGAGGCCAGCTGTAAAGACGCCAAACCAGGCAAACCAGGAACTGGGTTTCTCTCCGCTGCCTCCTTCCTGGGTGACCTTTCCTAGTCCTATATCCTTAGCTTGAACACAGGAAGTTGGGAATAAACCAGGAACTGCTTGCTAAGGCCTACAGAGTTCTGCGTAATCTAAACCCCACCTATCCTCACCCTGGCCACATCCCAGAGATGCTCGCACACCTTCTATTCCTTTGATACACGACGCTTCTTGTCTCAGAAACTTTGCACGTGCCGTTATTCCTTCTGCCTGGAACACCATTCCCTTCGCTCTTCCTCCGACTAACCTTTCTCATTTAGGTCTCACCTAAGGCATCATTTACGCAGAGTAGGTCTCCGGAAGTTATTCTCAGTTCGAGCCCCTCTTTTGCTTCACAGCATTTATTGTCACTTGCACTTATTTATCTACTCACTTGATCCTCTGTGTCTTCCCAGCTGTCGCCTTTGTTAGACTGTAAGCTGCTGCATGAGGGCAAGGATCTTTTGTCTTATTTACAGTTGTATTTGTGGTACCCTGAAGAACAGGCTCTTAATACGTGTATATGCTCACCGAGGCCACCTCGCCCACCCTTTCCTTGGCAGGAATTTCCACGTCTGGAATGAGAGCTGGTTTGCCCGGCGGGACCTGGGCCCCTTTTACGATGGCTGGCAGGTTCTGGACGCCACTCCCCAGGAGGAGAGCGAAGGTAGGGCGCAGTGGGGGGTGCAGACCCCTGTCGTCCCTCCCCGCTGCTCATGCCCACCCATCCCACCCAGGCATGTTCCAGTGCGGCCCAGCCTCTGTCAACGCCATCCGCGAGGGCGACGTACACCTGGCCCACGATGGCCCCTTCGTGTTCTCGGAGGTGAATGCCGACTACATCACCTGGCTGTGGCATGAGGATGAGAGCCAGGAGCGCGTGTACTCAGACACCAGGAAGATCGGGAGATACATCAGCACCAAGGCAGTGGGCAGCGACTCCCGCGTGGACATCACCTACCTCTACAAGTACCCGGAAGGTGAGGGCCAGTGGTGGCTTTTATCAGCTTCCCCAGGATGGGCCGTGCACTGCAGAGAACCAGTGCAGAGGGTGGCTCAGGGCCAGATCCTGTCCCGAACATTATGACAGCGACCAGCGCTTCCACTCAGCACTGTCTCGGGCTGCAGCCAAGTGCCTTTACCTAAGCTAAATTAATTGCTTCCTTTGTTTGCTAAAGTCCCTCCACTGTGTTAGATGATTTCCCTCACATAAGCCTCATTTCCTTGACCTCTCGCCATGCAGCAGGCACTGTATTTAGGAGCATTCACGTATGACCGTGGTAATGACTGCTCGTATAATGGTGAGGGTCGTAGCAGGCATTGTCTGCTGAACGCTAGAAAACTGTGGGAGGCACAGCTCAGAATAACAGCAACAGCAGCCCCTGCTTGACATCTGCCAGGGCCTCTGCCATGGTCAGGTGTTTATGGTCACTGGTTTACGGAAGAGGCTCTATAAATACGAGACAGTTGTAGTTTTTTGTAGCTGCCTCCAACTGTATTCTTTCCCACGGAAGAATGTGTCCCTGAACAAGGACACGGTCTGATCCATACATGCCCAGCCATGTCTGCTTGCTAAAACAATGTTAACGAGTAATTAAGACTTCCAGTTCAGCCAGCCAAGTGGTGCACGCCTATAATCCCAGCTACTTGGGAATCAGAGGCAGGGTGATCCCAAATTCAAGGCCATTCTCATCAACTTAGCGAAATCCTGTCTCCAACTAAAAAATGAGAAGGGCTGGGGATATAGCTCAGTGGTAGAGTACCCCAGGGTTGAATATCCAATACCAGAAAAAAAAAAAGTAAGACTTCCTGGAGGGGAGGACTTGGTCTGCTGGCTCCTCTGCGGGTGGGGAGAGAGGTCTCCTTTTGACATCCCCGTCAGTCCTCTTCTACCCTGCTCACGTAACACGTGGCCCAGGAGGACAGGTGAGCAGACCTCCTACTGGAAATAAAATGCCAACTTTTTCTCCTGGTAGGCAGCCCAGTCTTTACTGGCCAGTCCCTTCTTTGTGTTGATTCTCTTAAACACCCCCACACCTCCACGCCCGCACACACGTACCACCAACATTCCCTCCTACCCGTCCCTAGGAACATGGCGCTTGAGTGACTGTCCGTGACCTCCCCTGTTTGTCCTATCCTTACTGTCCTGGCCTGGGCAGTGGATGGGTGGGGGGTGGTGAGGCTCCCTCAGCACCAGGTCCTCTCTCACAGGTCCTCCAGGTTGGTGGCTGGTCTCATTTGCTTAGAACTTTTATTTATTTATTTATTTTGAGACGGGGTCTCCCTCTGTCGTCAGGCTGGCCTTGAACTCACTATGGAGCCCAGGCTGGCCTCTGCTGAGAACTTCTGGAACTTCGAATGTAGGGTCTCTAGGGGCTTTGGTCCTGAGCTTTGGCCATGCCTCAGGAGAAATCAACATCCTGATACATGATGACAATGAGTTTCTCCCCCACTTGTCAGAGAAGCCCGAAATCTGCATCTGTATGTGAAATTTCCTGATTTGAAGTTGCTGGCAACTGATTAAAAATTCATTTAAATAGAGAACCTGATATGGGCAGATGGCTGACTTCTGCAGTTGGGGGCCATAGAAATCTGTAGTAGTGATGGAGTGGTGGCCTTGGCCAGAGCAGTGGCTGGGCCCTGTGGAGGGTGCCTGTCACTGATGGTGGCACTGCCGTGCAGGGTCTCAGAAGGAGAGGCAGGTGTACCGCAAGGCCATGGAGAAGCTGCTTAGCATGGAAGCCTGGGGGCAGAGGTGGCGGAACTACAAGGTCAGCAGGCGCAGCCTCCAGCGATATGACCCCCTGGAGCCCCCCACCAAGCCCAGCATCACCGGCAAGTTCAAGGTCCTGGAGCCACCAGTGCTGGGCCACGAGCTGAAGCTGGCTCTGAGCTTGGCCAGCCTCGCCTCCCAGCCCCTGCTGATCCGGGTCAACCTGAGCGGTGCCATCGTTCTCTACACCCGCAAGCCGGTGGCAGAAATCCTGCGTGAGTCCCACCTGGTGACGCTAGACCCGGAAGAAGGTGAGAACACAGTGGCTTACCCGGCCCACCAAGCGAGGGTTGGGGATGGGGGTAGGGGGCCCTGAATCTGTGTTCATTCCCAGGAAAGAAAGGGAAATTCCTGAGCTTTAGGCTCGGTGACTTGTCTCTTGTCCCTACTTTATGGATAAAAATACTGAGGCTCAGAGAGCTAAATAATGATAAAAGTAATAAAAGTCCACAATCACTGGTGGTAGACTGACCTGATGGTGAAGTGATTTGTTTCCCCAAATCATCCCAATTGGTATGAGTTTGTTTGTTTGTTTTTTTAATGTGAACTCAGGAGTCGAACTCAGGGGTCGAACTCAGGACCTCGTAGATGCTGAGCAATATCACCGGCCCTTGTTTTCTTTTATGTGGGTTCCGGGAGTCGAACTCAGGACCTCGTGCTTGCCAGGCAGGCGCTTATGCTGCTGAGCTATCTCACCGGCCCAGTATGAGTATTTATATTCCAAAGAAACACAGTTCACAGTGTATGACGTATGCCTTGTGTTGTTTTCTAAAATCCAAAAGTATCGTGGAGTCCCGCCGGCCCCAGGTGTGCTGCACGAGAGGAGAGGACCCATAAGAGATGGTTAGTAAGCACGCTCACGTGCCAGGCTGTCCCAAGAACTCGGCTACAGGGCGGGTGCCAGTGGGAGCACCGTTGCTCGGAGCCAAAGTCACAGAGAGGGTGCAAGAGGTGGCAAGATCCAACCACAGGCAGCCCGGCTGTAGGGACACTCCTGGCCGAGGACAGGGAAGGAGCAAAGCCAGGGTTCCAAGCCGGAAGTGGACCCTGGGGCACAGGGTTGCAGCTGCTTGGTGGCTTGACCGTGGGCGGTGGGCAGGTCAGCGTGTGCCAGGGACACTTCATGCGCCTGACAGTACATTCGCCTCAAACGTGACCTTCGTGTTTCACCACAAAGCCACCGAATGGCTTCAGACTTTTGGAAGGTTTTGTATCATTTTAGCTGACCCTTATTCCAATTGCCTTTAAATATATCAAAGATTTTTTCCTCTCATGAGTCTCGGACACATAGCTCTTCATGTCTGGGTCACTAAATGCATCCCATTTGATTATTTGTCCTTCCTTCTCCTTGTCTGTCTCTCTGTCTCTCCCTCTCGCTATCTCCTGTCTTTGTCTCATTGCCTCTGTCTCTGCCTCTGTCCCTGTGTCCCCCCTCTTCCTCCGTCCTTCTCTCCCTTCTTCTGTCCCTCACTTCTTCCCCTCCAAAGAGTCAATTAAGCGAAGTTTAATCGAAGTTTTTCTCTGGACCAGTTTCTGGCGAGTGAACCTTGCAGATTTTGACGGCATGACAACATATGAGGGAGGTGTCACACATTTTTAGCTCTTTTTGTCACTTTTTTGTCACAAAATTTAAATCACAAAATAACACTTCATAATGAAATATTAATTAACATACACTTTCCCCTGGCTTTTAGCGATTTTTTTCATGTTAAAAGTAATACATATTCATTAAAGATTTTAAGAACAAACAAGAAAAATCGCCTGTGATCTTACCACCCACCTACAAACTGTTAACAGGTTTTCCTTCCAAATTTTTAATGCCTATTTGCTTTCTGAAAAACACAGTTCTAATTAAATATTCCAAATACTCATTAGTGCTCTGCTCTTTTCATATTACATTGTGATTTAAATATTTCTATAAGCACTTCATAAACATCATTTTAATAAATGTGTACTGTTTAAACATATAATGATTTATCTTTTCTTTTGGATAGTTATCAGCTTACTTTTATTAAAAAGAACACTAAAGTTGGTGCATAAACAAATTGGTGCAAAATTTTCTCATTTTTTTCTTCTGGATTTTGGACTATTCAGTTAGAATAGATTCACAAAAAAATGGAATTCTTGAGCCAAGTGGCATGACTATTAGACTTATAATTTATTTAAAATATAACTTATTTTATAAATTAATAGACTTTATTTTTTAGGCTTTAGGTTTACAAAAAGAAAAATGAGTGGAAAGTACAGAGAGTTCCCATCCACCCCCTTACCACCTCCCCTCTTCTCCACTTATTAACGTGTTGCATCCCTGTGGTACATTTGGTACAACTGATGAGCCACGGTTGACTCTTTTTTCTTTTTTCTTTTTTCTTTTTTTTTTTTTGGTACCAGGAATCAAACTCAGGACCTTGTGCTTGCCAGGCAGGTGCTGTGCCGCTGAGCTATATCCCTGGCTGACTCTATTTTAAACTGAAGTCCATAGTTTACATTAGGGCTCACTCTTGAAGTTATACTTTCTAAAAGTTTTGAAAAATGCGGAATAGCGCATATCCATTATCAAAGACTCATAGGAAATCGTTCCACTGCCCTAAAACTCCCCTGTGCTTCGTGTCTTCGTCCCTCCCTACCCTGCATCGCCAGCAACCACTGATCTTTTTGCTGTCTTTTTAGTTTCATCTTTTCCAGAAAATCATAGAGTTGGAATCATACAGTTGGTAGCCTTCTCAGATTGGTTTCTTCTCCTTAGCAGTGTATACTTACGTGTCCTCCATGTTTAGTTTTGTTTCGTCTTTGGATATCTCGCTTCCTTTGTTTACTGAACAGTATCCCCTTATATGGGCTGCAGTGTATATATCTAGATCTGCTCATTGACTGGGGGACATCTTCCTTGGTTCCCTACAGTTTGGGGCAATTAAGAATAAAGCTGCTGGAAACATCTGTAGTTGTCCATTTTGCTTTAGTACAATGAAATATCTGGGGCAAATTAATTTGAAAAGAAGGAAGGAAAGGAGGAAGGGAGGGAGGAGGGAAGAAGGAAGGAAGGAAGGAAGGAAGGAAGGAAGGAAGGAAGGAAGGAAGGAAGGAAGGAAGCAAAGAAGGAAGGGGAAGAGAAGAGATTTATCTAGTTCACAGCTTTGAAGACTGGAAATTCGGATACATGGCACAGGCTCTGGCAAGGGCCCTGCCACAAATGACAGAGCATCCGTTGAGGGAAATCTAGCTTAAAACGGGAAGCGAGAGGTCTGGAGTCTCACAGTGTCTTCAGGGGTGCACCTCAGTGACCTAGGGACTCCCACTAGGCCCCACCTCTTAAAGGTCCCACCACCTCCCGACATTGCCACTGTGGGAAAAGCCTCCCGCACAGCATCTCTTAAGCAACATTCAAACCATAGCAACACCATGTGCAGGCTTTTGTGGGGAAGATACATTTTCAGTTCATTAGGATAAATACCCAGGAGCTCAGCTGCTCGTTCATACAGCAAGGGTATGCTTACTTCTGTAAGAAACTGCCAAACTGTCCTCCATAGCGGCTGTACCATTTTGCATTCCCAGCAGCAATGAATGAGAGTTTCTGTTCCTCCATGTCCTACCCACCATGTGATGCGTATTTTGGATTAATGCCATTCTATCGGGAAGGTAATTGTATCTCATTGTTATTTTAATTTACAATTCCCTATTGATGTGTGATGTTGAGCATCCTTTCATATGCTTCTTTGACATCTTTGTGTCTGCTTGGGTGAAATACTTATATCTTTTGTTCACGTTTTAATTGGGTTTTTTGTTTTCTTATTGTCGGGTCTTAGAAAGTCTGTGTGTATTTTGGAGAATAGTCTTTTATCAGATGTGTCTTTAGCAAATATTTTCTCCTACTCCGTAACTTGTTTTCTCATTCTCTTGGCAGTGTCTTTTGCAGGGTAGAGTTTTAATTTTCATAAATCCAATGTGTCCATTTTTCTTTCATGGGTCACACCTTGGTATTATATGCAAAAAGTCATTATCAAAGACAAGGCCATCCAGGTTTTCTCCTATGTTATCTTTAGGAGTTTTGTGTTATTGAATTTTATGTTTAGGTCTATGACCCATTTTGGATGAATTTTATGAAAAATGTAAAATCTGGACTGGTGAGATAGCTCAGCGGCATAAGTGCCTGCCTGGCAAGCACAAGGTCCTGAGTTCGACTCCCGGTACCCACATACAAAAAACAAGGGCCGGTGATATCGCTCAGCGGCACAGGCACCTGCTGGCACGCGAGGTCCTGAGTTCGACCCCCGGTACCCACACACACACAAAAAAAAATACTGTGTTGACTATTCTGAGTCCATTTGCCTGTCCACCTAAATTTTGGAGTTAATTTATCAGTATCCATAAAATAACTTCTTTTGATTGATATTGCATTGAATCTATAGATCAAATTAGGAAAAATTGATATCTTGACAATATTGGACCTTCTTATAAATGACCATGGAACATTTCTCCATTTATTTAGCTGTTTGATTTCTTTCATCAGAGTTTTTAGTTTTCCTTATATTGAACATGTTTTTTAGATTAATGCCTAAGTGTTTCGGGGGGAGCTGACGTAAATGCCACTGTGTTTTTAATTGCAAATTGTAGTTGTTCATTGCTGGTATATAGAAAAGTGAAAAAATTTTCAACATTACTCTTATATCTTGTAAACTAGCTATATTCAGTAGTTTTTGTATGTTTGGCTTTGCTGTCAATTCTTTTTTTTTTTTTTTTTTGGTGGATACTGGGGGTCGACCTCAGGACCTCGCGCGCCAGTAGGTGCTCGTGCCACTGAGCGATGTCACCGGCCTTTCTTTCGTATGTGGGTTCCGGGAGTCGAACTCGGGCCCTCGCACTTGCCAGGCAGGCGCTTACGCCGCTGAACTATCTCACCGGCCCTTGCTGTCAATTCTTTTGCAATTTTACATAGACAATCATGTCAGGTATGAATGATATTATTTTTAATTCTTTCATTCCAATCTATATACCTTTTATTTCCTTTTCTTGGCTTATTGCATTAACTAGAACTTTCCAGTATAATGTTGAGAAGAAGTGGTAACAAAGGACTTTCTGGCCTTGTTCCTGATCTTGGAGGGAAAGCTACTAGTTTCTCATCATTAAATTTGATGTGTGCTGTAGGGTTTTTTGTAGATTTTCCATATCAAATTGAAGATCCCCCTTGTTCCTATTTTGCTGAGATTTTTTATCATCAGTAGGTGTTGAAGTTTGTCAAATTCTTTTTCCACATCTGTTATTAGAATCAAATAATTTTTCTTCTGTCATTTGATAGATACCTTAATTGACTTTCAAATGTTGAACCATCTTGCATATCTGGAATAAATTCCACGTGGTGCAGTTCTTTTCATTTATTGTGACATTCAATTTGCTGATATTTTGTTGAGGATTTTTGCTTCTATGTCCATGAGAAATATTGGCCTATAGTTTTCTTTTCGTGTAATGCCTTTGTCTGATCTTCGTATTAGAATAGTGCTGGCCTCCAAACATGAGTTAAAAAGTGTTCCTCTGCTTCCATCTATGGAAGACATTGCAGATACTTGGTATAATTTCTGCCTTAAATACTGGGTACAATTCATCACAAACCCATTGGGGTCTGATGCTTTCTGTGTGGGAAGGTTATCAGTTATTTATTTATGTAAAACAGATAGGCCCATTCATATTGTCTATTTGTCTTCTCTGTGAATTTTGGCAGATTGTATCTTTCCAGGAATTTGTCCATTTTCAGTTTTAGGTTATCAAATTTGAGGGCATAGAGTTGTCCATAATTTTTCTTTGCTATATTTTTGTGTCCATGGAATCTTGCATTTCTGATACTGATGATTTGTATCTTTTTTTTTTTTTTTTTTTTTTTTGCACAGCCTGTCTAGAGGCTCATTGCTTTGATTGATCTTTTCTTTTGCTTTTTCTTTTCTTTTTTTTATGTGGGTACCAGAAATCGAACTCAGGACCTCATGCTTGCCAAGCAGGCACTTGTGCCACTGAGCTATATCACTGGCCCTGATTGATCTTTTCAAAGAACCAGCTTTAGGTTTTGTTGATTTTTCTCTATTGATTGTCTACTTTCAATTTCATTGATGTCTCCTCTAATTTTTATTATTTCTTTGTTATCTGTTTGTGTTGGGTTTAATTTTTTTCTAATTTCCTGAAATAGAAGCTTAGATTATTGATTTTAAATCTTCCTTCTTTTCTACTCTATGCACCAAATGGTAAACACCGTAAGCACTGCTTTTGCCGCATTCCACAAATTTGATGTTTTATTTTTGTTTTCATTAGTTGATAATATTTTAAAATTTATCTCACAATGCCTATTTGACCTACATGTTTTTAGGCCAAATAAATTGTTTAATTTCCAAGCACTTTGTATTTCCCAGCTATCTTTCTGTTTTTGGTTTCTAGCTTAAATTCCACTGTGGTCTCAGCACCTACATTGCATGATTTCTATTCTTTCAAGACTGTTAATGTGGGGCCGGTGAGATGGCTCAGCAGCATAAGCGCCTGCCCGGCAAGCGCGAGGGCCCGAGTTTGACTCCCGGATCCCACATACGAAAAAAGGGCCGGTGATGTTGCTCAGCGGCATGGGCGACTGCTGGCGCGTGAGGTCCTGAGGTCGACCCCCGGTACCCACAAAAAAAAAAAAAAAAAGACTGTTAATGTGTTCTTTATGGCACAGAATGTGACCTGCCTTGGTGACTGTCCCATGTGAACTTCGCTGTCACTAGAGGACGTACTCAATGGATGTCAATTATATCAGTTGAGTACTGGTGCTGTTGAGGATCACTGTTCTAGGGGAAAAGCCTCAGCTTTGCTCAGATTATTAACAGCGTCCATTGTTCAGAGGCCTTCTGGAAGCTTTAGTCTGAACACTGTGTTAAAACAAAAAAAAAAACTTTCTCTAACTTTCTCCCTGGGTCTGTTTATACCACTTGGTGGCACATGGTGGTTCTTTATGCTGGAGCCTATTTGCAATTCCTTTCTTTTTATTAAGTTTATTGGTACAATTTAGATACACATAATGATCACATTCATCATAGGAAATTTGTACCTGTACATGATACATCCTGATTCCTCATTTTTTCCCATTCTCCTCCCCGCCCTTCAACCCCTCTTCCCCTCCTTATTTACAAAAGCTTAGTTTTCATCTTAGCCTTCTTTTCTAATTTCTTTCTCCTCCTTTCCTTCCCTTCCCCTTCCCCTCTCCCTAGCTGCATTTCTAACAAGCTCCCTCGCGAAGCTGATACAACTGGTCGGGGACCACATTGGAGAACCGCGGTCCCCCGTTATGGGAGGAGTAAATGAGACAATGTGACAGAGTATTTGGCACAGTTCCTGCCACCTAAGGAACATACAATTTTTGGTGGCGTTTGTCAGTGTTTTCATATTACTATAAGTTGGGGGTAACAGTAATAATATGTGCTCATGGAATTGTGATGATTAAATGAGTTAATTCATGAATATACTTCCGAGTGCCCAACGTGCTTTAATCTTTTATTAAAAGTTAGCTTTCATGGGCCGGTGATATGGCTCAGCGGCACAAGCGCCTGCTGGCAAGTGCGAGGTCCTGAGTTCAACTCTTGGTACCCACATTTAAAAAAAAAAAAGTTAGCTTTTATAACTTTAACGCATGGACAGCCTAGTGGCATTCGGGAGAATGTACTGTGTGCAAAATCCTAAGGGACCAAGAGTATGAGGCAATTCAAGTTTAAGCATCTTTTCCACAAGTTCAAAACTCAGATGTCTTTGGAGTCAGGAAAAAATAAAGAGCATTAAAAGAAGAAATAACAGAAGAAAGGATGGTACAGCCTGGAGCAAACCAAAAAGGACACATCGTACCTAAAAGAAAAGACATAAAGTGGACAGAAATCCCAAATATAACTGACAGGGAGATATGGCTTGTGGCGATCCATACACACAAGGAGAGAACCCGCAGGCAAGGAGTTTGTGACTGGTGAGAGGGAGACAGAGATGGCCGGGACCATGGGAGCCCAGGAAGCATGAGGGCACTTCAGTAATCAGGGAACGTTTGGGCACATGTCTGAGAGGTCTTGGAGAGACAGCGCAATGTCGTGATAGCTTCCCGCCCTGAGTCTGAATTCCACTTCACTTTGGTTCCCTGATGTACTTGCTGTGTGACTTTGGATAAGAAAATCACCCTCTCTGACCTTTGGGTTTCTTCCTCTATGTACTAAAGAGAATAATGCCTTTCTCGGAATGGTTGCAAGGACCAGAGAGGGTACAGCTATTCGATGGACACCCCTTTCCTCCTTCTGGGTACCACTGAGCCCCAACTCCCATCTCTGCCTTCTCTTCCAGAAGAGAAAATCCCAATCGCAATATCTTACTCTCGGTACAAAAAGGACCTGACCGAGGACAAGAAGATCCTGCTGGCTGCTATGTGCTTTGTCACCGGAGGAGAGAAGCTCCTGGTGGAGAAGGACATTACTCTGGAGGACGTCATCATCATCAAGGTGATGCCTGTCCACATCCACCACCTGATCCTAGCGGGCCCCTCAGAGCGGGGAGAGGCCATCAGAAGCTGGGGGGCCCTGCCTTTGTCTCTCAAGGGGGAGAAGGAGTGGTGCGGATGCAGGAGCAGCCAGCAATGGGGCAAGTGGAGGCAGGGGGTGGATACGACTAATCTTCTCGCCCGGCCAGGACCGTGGGCTTCCGGGGGGGTAGGGGAGGGATAGCTCACGGATGCTGTCCCTCCAGGTGCTGGGTCCAGCCACGGTGGGAGTGGCAGTTGCTATAGAAGTGACTGTGGTCAACCCCCTCTCGGAGACAGTGAGGGACGGTGTGCTGATGGTGGAGGGCAGTGGCCTTGTCCAAGGACAGCTCAGCATCGAGTAAGTCCAGTCTGGGTTGGCGAGGAGAGGGGCTGCCTTCCTCAGGCACGGGCCAGAGAGAAGCTGCTGGGAGGGGAACAGGAGAGAGCTTAGAAACCAGCAGCGAGCGCGTGCGCCTCGGCCTCCATCCACTCAATCACGAGTTTACTCCAGTGTGGCTCATTTTCTCACTCGCGCACATCATTCCTTCACACGTCACTCATTTACCCATTTACCTGTCATTCGCTCACCCGCGTCTGCTCATCTCCTCTTCTACCCACACGTTTCACTCACTCATTCAGTTATTCGTCCTACTCCATTCACTTTTTTCTTTTTTTTTTTTTTTGGTGCGTACCGGGGGTCGACCTCAGGACCTTGGGCTTGCCAGGCAGGCGCTTATGCCGCTGAGCGATATCACCGGCCCCTCCATTCACTTTTGATTGCTTCATTCATCCGCTCATTCATTCTTTAATTTTCTCACGCATCTACTCATCCATTCACGCATGTATTCACTTATGCATTCCCTTGGTCATTCACGCATGCTCCATTCCTTCATGAACTTATTTAAAAGGACTGGAGACGTAGCTCAGTGAGAGAGCACTTGTCTAACATCATAAGGCCCTAGGTCCAGTCCTCAGTACTGGGAGAAGAAAATAAAAGGAGGAAGGAAGGAAAGAGGATTTCCCAGACGGAGGTCTCTGCGACTGATGTAGTCAGAGAAAGTGTTCTGAGGAGGAGAAATTTGACCGGGGCCTTGGGCGTGGAGAGACTGGGAAGGCATCCTGGGCGGGAGGAAGCCTGAAGGCAAAAGCCGGGTGGAGGGAAACGTACGGTAAATTCAGGACACAGGAGACTCCTCTGGCTGGACACCAAGAATATGAGTGGCAGGTGGGGAGATTAAGATGGAAAAATGTTGATGAGCCTCAAGTGCCAAGCAAGGTGAACTTGACCCTGTGGGCTCTGGGGAACGGGGACTGACTTAGAATGGAGAGAGGGCTGACGGTCTGCCTCCCCGCTTGCCTCCAGCGTCCCCACCCTGCAGCCCCAGGGGAGCGCCGTGGTCCAGTTCAGCATCACCCCCTCCAGGAGTGGCCCACGGCAGCTGCAGGTGGACCTTGTCAGCGCCCACTTCCCGAACATCAAGGGCTTTGTGATCATCCACGTGGCCACAGCCGAGTGACGGGCCCAACTGAGAGGGGAGGATTTGTTCACCTCCACGTTGCTTCCTCGAGGGGAGCCAGAAGCCCTGGATTCATCCTGTTTCAGTCTCTGCCCTACTTTGAATTTAGGTCCCTCCTAGGCCTCAGTTTCCTCATTTGGAAAATGAGGTGTTGGACTCAGCAGTCGCTAACCTTTTGGACAGGTCATGAAGGACCTAGGCCCCCCTAGCCCTCCATCTCATCATCCTCCCACCGCAGCTGGAGGCGGATGCCCACGAGCGTCCCAGCAGCCCCGGCTCGCCGGGCTCCACCAGCTCTGCCCAGCAATTCACTTCCTTGCTTCTCTCTCAGCTCTTCAAATGTTCTGGCCACATCCAAACCCCAGAATTGTCCCAGGTCCGACAGAGAGCCCAAAATATTAGAGCTGGACCTGAACATCCCTCAACACCCCCTTTACAGAGAAGGAGGCATCTAACCAAGGCCACAGGGTGAGCGAGAGGCAGAGTTAGGCCATGTGCGTGTCATTCACCCCATCTAAGGTCTACTCCCAAGCCATGTTTCAGTTTTAAGCAAGGAGATATTTTCTCTCAGTGGAGACACAAGCTCTGGATTCGAGGAACTACTACCGCCTGAGAGCTGTTAAAGGAGATAAAGGAGAGGCCATCAGACTGGGTTGTGTTCTCGGAAAATGTGCAGCCACACCCAGTATTTCTTCCTTTGGAACCAGCACAACACCAGCAAAACATCTCTAGGATTTTCCACTATGCAGATCATGGGCTTGGAGTCAAAACCCAGCACAGACCCCAGGGATAAGGACCAGAGTAGACCCCACCAGGCCCTGAAGATAACCACACTGGTTATGAAATTCTGCTCTGGAATTTTCTACATGGCCCAAAAAAACCCTAAAATTCATGATATAATTGAAGTCATCTGAACAGCAATAACAAAACAGACACCTCCTGGATACAAATTCGGATGAGAATAACTTCTGTGGGGGTCTCTGCTTAAAGGGGGCCAGACAAATACACAGGCAGCTTGCAATGGGTGGTCCCTTTGGTGCAGGCATTTCCCAGATGGTGCTGCAGAATGTGGGATGGGATTTGGAGAACCAGATGAGTAAATGAGTAGATTTTCTTCTCTTTTATTTTGGGACAGGGTCTCACTAAATTGCCTGGGCTGGGATTGAACTTGCAATCCTCCTGCTTCAGCCTCCCAGAGCTGGGATTACAGGTGCAAAACCACACCCAGCAAGTGCACGTGTTCAGTGAGTCAGGCCCTCGGGCTGCCTCTGCTCCACAATCCCCTTTGCAAATCTATATTTTTGATGCTGATTCCATATAAGAAGGGCAGCTGGAAGAACAGGGCAGGCAGCCTTTCCCTGGGGACTGCAGTCGACAGCAGGCCATTGTCCCACTCTAGGTACTGGGGGGCTGTGTCCCATAAGCAGCCAGGAAGGGACTCCCTTAGTGGGGCTCCAGACTGTTGGCTCTTTCAGCAAATGCCAGGCGCCCTCCTTTCCCCTCCAAACTCAGGCAACTGGAGTCCCTCAGGAACCAATTCTGAGGTGGAGTTCGGGGAGCAGCGTGTTGGCTGAGGGGTGAGCTGGGGATCCACACCCGTGGAAAGCAGTGGGGGAGCAGGAGTGGGCAGAGGCAGGCGTCAGCCATGAGGCAGGCCCTGTGACAACCTCAGGGCCACCCGCAGGCAGCTCAGAGCTGGGAAGGGAAAGTAGCCGAAGGTGACGAGGGCCACCTGCCAGGTAGCTGTTTGCTATTCAGCTCTCTTGCCCTTGGTGCCTCTAGCTGGGCTGAGGCAGCACTTCAGTGACACCAAACTGGTCCCACAGCATATTCCAGCCCCAGCTGAGAGCAGGTGCCGCCTCGCAGCAATGAGAGGCGCCTGGCTGGGGTGGGAGAGGCAGGGAGACTGAGGTGAGACAGCTCAAGGGCCCAGGGAGAGTGTGCTGTGAGTGAGCATGCGGTTTGGGGTTGGGATTACTTTGTGGTGGGCAGGGCAGCATCCTGACAGTGCCCTGACAAGGGACGGGCAGAACAGGTAGTTCAAGACTGAGAAGAGGCCTGGGGATATAGCTCAGAGGCACAAGCACCTGCCTGGCAAGCTCAAGGTCCTGAGTTTGATTTCTAGTACCAAAAACAAAACTGAAAAAAGTCAAGCATGGTGGTGCATGCCTGTAATCCCAGCACTTGGGAGGCTGAGGCAGGAGAATCACTGTGAGTCTGAGGCCAGCCTGGACTACACAGTGAGTTCAGGGCCAGGCTGAACTACACGGTGAGATCCTGTCTGAAAAAAAAAGACCGAGCACAGCCTCGTAGTTGGGTTGTCACGAGGACCCAGAACGACACTAGCACTGGGCTTTCCGTGAGGCCCAGTCCTCCTCTTCCTTTGAGTCACCTTGGTCCCGTAGACACCTCGAACCTTCAGAGGCTCTGGACACAGAGCTACATCAGGGACCTGGGCTCCCACACACCAGCGGTCCCCCAGAGCTTTAGAACCATGGTTGGCAAGCTTTTACCATCAAGGACTAGAGAGTAAATATTTTACGCTGTGCGGGCCAGAAAGTCTCTGCTACAGCTGCTCAACTCCACCCTACAGCACTAACGCTGCCGTAGAGGCTGAATAAACAATTGAGCACAGGTGTGTTACAATAAAACTTTATTGCAAAGACGCCCAGCAGGCCAAGTTTGGCCCAGGGCTTGCAGTTGGCCGGCCCTGCTGTGGAGCAATAGGCTACCTCGAATGCTTGCTCCAGGACTGAGCTCTGATACCAGGCTTCACTGGGGCCTGGAACCAAGTACAAACCTGGGCTAAGGCCTAGCCCTGCAGAAGCCCCAGACCAAAACCAAAATGAGGTTCCAGCTTGTGCAGGTGACCCCAGGTAGAGCCATGACTCAGAGCCAGACAAGTCCGGACCCCAGAGATGACACACAAGGCCCAGTCCTTGACTTCCAAGTCCTGGCTCCTGCCAAGCTGAGCCCTGATCGAGCCCCAGACAGTCCCGCCCCCTTCAGAGCCTTCATCCCAGCCTCAGGCCAAAGTCCAGACCCCACACTGAGCTCCAGTCCTGGTCTCTGATTGGACCCTGGTCCCAGACTGAGCTCTAACCTACACCAAGTCCTGTTCTCCATCAGACCCCAGGCAGAGCCGGCCTGGGCCTTGGCTTTGGATTTCCTGTCTGGCTCTGAGCTTCTCAGATGGGGGCCTCCCTCCCCTTGCCCAGTCACTGGGTGAAGATGGCCTGTCTTCCTGGACCAGGGCTCTGAGCTCCCTTCCTGCCCTGCAAGGACATTGGGCAGAAATCCTGGAGAAACGCGGCGAAGCCCTGGGTCCTTCTGGCTCTGTCACTCTGAGAATCTGCATTCAGGAGGACCCAGTCCTCAGCAGCACCTGACCAGGGCCTTCTCCATTGCAGGTTCTCTGCTTCTCTTACACGCGCCCAACTCAAAAGGAACTCTGCAAACTCCTGTCTAGACAGAAAACCGCCACCCGCCAGTCCCGGCATCGGGATGCTCCTCCCTGCAGGGAGCAACGGCGGGCAAAAGCGAAGGTCAGCCATGAGGCAGGCCCCTGATGACCTCTGGGGACCTACAGGCTGCTCGGGCCACAATGACTGACAGGACAGCCAGGTCTTTCCGTGCAGGCATCTTTTGCTGATTTACCCAAGAGGGGTGCTGACTCTGGGTAAGACAGCTCTCTACAGCTGGGCCATCCTGGAGCCAGCCAACACTTGAGGGGCATCTGCTGGCAGCATGGTCACCAGCTGGGGCCACAAGCTCTCCACCGGGAGGTCTGGGCCAGGCATCTCCATGTCCCCACATGACATTCCATTCGACTCCTGGGACAGGGCAGTGACTTACATTCACACACGGGTGCTAACACGCATCAGGGTTCAATCACATTTTAAAAGCTATGAACAATAAAATGAGATATAAAAGCAAATGGGAAAGCAGCTTCTTGAATAAATAAGCTAATTAGATTTAGTGGTAAGTGCCCAAATAAAGCAAGTCAGTGATGGGGTTAGGATAGCTTTACTTTAAAGAAAGGAATCGAAAAAAAACTCTCTAAAAAGCCTGATATTTTAATAGCAACAATAAAAATAATGATTAAACTCTAAATCAGTATGTGTGCCAGGAACTGTTTCAGGTGCTTTACACGTGTTAATTTATTTAATCTTCATAATAACTCTGTGAAGTAGCTACTATTATTCTCTCTTCTTTCCAAATGAGGAAACAGGGCGGAGCGGGGCACAGAGCGGGTAAGTCACTTCCAGACAATTGCACAGGATGCGAATGGCAGATGTGGCATTCGAGGCCAGGGTGTCAGAGGCAGAGCTCTCAGCCACTTTGTTTACTGCCTGCGAAGAGCCGGGGAAACTGAGCCACCAGAGGAGACAGACAGGTGAGACGGGCTTGTGTTAGTCAGCTTTCTGTTACTGTAATAAAATATATGAGATGATCAGCTTATAAAAAGGAAAGGGTTATTTTGGCTCACAGTTTCAGAGGTTTCAGTCCGTGATCCATTGGCCCCATTGCTCTTGGGCCTGAGGCAAAACAACACATCATGGCGGAAGCACACATTGGAGGAAAAGTGCTCACCTCATGGCTGACACAAAAAAAGAAAAAGGAAGAGGAGGGGCTGAGGTCCCAAGACCCCCTCCAAGGCCACACCTCATATGACCAGACGACTTTCAAGTGGACCCCAATAGTGCCACAAGCTGGCAACCAAGCCTTTAACACATGGGCCACTGAGCCCTTCCAAACCATAGCACTTACAGGAAGTCGCCTTCCCCTGCAGTCTTGTAGGAGGGCAGCTCTCGGCCCCATGTCTTCTTGGGGTGAGGAACAACGAGCCTCCCTCTTCCTGTCCCCGCACAGCCCGAGCTGAGCACCTGCACCCAGACGGTCGCATGCTGTCTCCTGGGACCTTGACTCTCAAGAGATTAGGAAGAGGGGACATTCAGGGGACTTTAGACTTGGTGGGGGCTATGGTGTCAGAACCGTAGGCATCATCCTAAGCAGTGACTTCTGCCATACCTGTTCTTTTCTGATTACCAGTTTCTGTGTAACAAACCAACCCATAATGTAAGGCTTAAAATAACGACAACTATTTTGCTTGAAAGTCCACACTGTGGGAGGGGCTTGGTGGAGATAACACCCTCTACTCAACTCGGCCACGTTGCTGGTGGCTGATGCTGGTTGTTCCCTGAGCCCCCAGTGGGATTCTCGGCCGGATCACCTGCCCATTGTGGCCTGGGCTTCCTCCCAAAGTGGCAGCTGGCTGCCAGGGCAAGCATTGCTCTCACAAGAGAGCAAGTGCCAGAGAAGCCATACTGCTTTGGTGGCCTCTTGCTGGATGTCACCCAGTGTCATTTCTGCCACATTCCATTCATTTGGGCAGTTACAAAGTTCTTCCCAGTTTTAAAGGGAAGGGAGATTGATTCTAATTCATGATAAGGCAGGGAAATGTTCTAGAAGGAGCTGGGGGGCTGGAAACATTGCTATGGCTATCATGGGAAATACACAATGTGCTGTACTGCGTTTTGCCACCTGCTTCTTGACCCTCTGGTATTCATGGCATCCCACTTCCCCCTGGGTTGGGTCTGCGTCTTAGCATCCTCTCCATTTCACGCTAATTTCACTCCATCCCCTTTTGTTTAAGCCACCAAACTTTATTTACTCACAAGCAAGAGCCCTAACTCATACACAGACTAAGGCGGAGATGAGCCGGTTCTGAGGGGCAGAGGGAAGCCGCTGTGCCCCACGTGCCCTGCGGCTCATTGCCCTCTTCGTGACACTGGGCAGCAGTCCTAACCTTCAAACCCTAGAAGCCAAAGGGATGCCAGAGGCCAGGACCTTGACCCTGATCCTCAGTAGCTTCTCACTGGAGCCATCTTTGCAGTTTCTTCAGGCCTTCAGGGCTGTCCCTCGGAACGATCCCTGGCCTCCTGTTCAGTGGTCAGGCAGAGAGGGCTATGAGAGTGTTTCTTAAATCGAAGCCAGGAAGGCGATGGGTAATTGTGGTAACAGCAGTGCTTGTAGTAAGTTCATCATAGGAACAGAATGCATGTGTAGAGCAGAGGGTTTTTTTTTTTTTTTTTTTTTTTTTTTTGTATGAAATTGACTCAAGTGCTTACGAAGCTGATCTATTCCAAGATCTACAGTTGACAAGCTGGACTCCCAGGAGAGCTGATGGTGAAGTTCCAGTCTGAAGGCTGGTAGGCTTTGACCAAGGAAGGGACAGTGCTTCAGTTCAAATTCAAAGGCAGGGGAAGACCCAGCTGGAAGGCAGTCATGCAGCAGGCACCCTTTCATTAAGGGGAGAACTGCCTTTCTGTCCTATCGATTCCTTCAACTGATTAGATAAGACCCATCCACACTAGGGAGGCTGTTTTACTGTCTACTGAGTGAAATATTAATTCCATCCAGAAACATCCAGAATAGTGTTTGGCAAAGTCTCTGAGTACCCCACGGCCCAGTCAAGTTGACACAGAGAATGAAGCATCGCACAGATGAATTCTGAATGGGCCTCAGGAAGCAGAGTCAGTCCAGGCTGCCTATTGCAATTTCTGAAGTTTGTCTGCATCAAACACAGGCACAGGAGGTGGGGGGTTAACACTGTCTAACAACAACAATGACAGTATTTAAGGAGCACTTATGATGTGCCAGGTAGATAATGTTCTTACCTCTATTTTACAGACAAGGTAATTGAAGCTCTGAAATGCCGAATAGCTTCTCAGAGGTTAAGTCAAAAATGGTGGGGCAGGCAGTGAATTCAGGTAGCCTAGCTCCGGAGCCCATGTGTGTAACCCCCAAAGGATATGTTTCTTCATCTTCCTCTGGGACATTTCCTCAGTGTCCCTCTGGAAGGAGAAGACAGAGCTCCCCTGCTCACTAAGGCTGGGTAGGTATGCCATCCTGTGTGTGTGTGTGTGTGTGTGTGTGTGTGTGTGTGTGTTGCCGGTATTACTGGAACTGCATGACACTGACAAACTGTGTGAAAATTACTTGATTCCTTTCCTCTTCCAAAGTCATTTGTTAGACAGAAACCTGGAGAGGGCAATACCTAATTCGATTAGAAGAGTGACTCTCAGGCAAATTTCAAGTATCACCAATGGAACTTACGTGGATTACAAGACCTCCAAAGAATAGCTCAAATTCTAGGATCTTCCGGAGCTAAGTTCCAAAATTCTGTCTCACCAGAACCAGGTCAAGTGATACAGCACAGACTAGAAATCAGCCACCTTTCACTCCGTTCTTCCTCTGGAGAAGTTGTCGCCCACGGTGCCAACAGGGACTTGATTGAGCTTGTGACCGGTGTGACCCAGGGAAGGTTATGCCTAGTGGAGGTTCGGACCTTTTCAATCTCCAGGCAAGGGTGAGCTCCCAGTACTACCATGGCCACAGAACTGGCCTAAACAGATGAGGGTGGCATGGTGATGCATGTGCATTTCAGCATTTACATTTCTTGCCTACCCAGAAGGAGGAGCCCTGATTGGGAAAGAGGAAGAGATGCTGATTATTGTTACTTTTACTCAGCATTGTCCAGGAGCCCCCAGTGCAATAAAATTTAAAAAAAAAAGAAAGAAAGAAATTAAAAGGATAAGGATCGGGAAAGAATTAGAATTGCATCTATTTTTAGTCAACAAGATTTGTATAATTATAGAAAATCTAAAAGTATCTACAGATAATAGGATTAATAAATGAATTTAGTAAATTTATTGTATATAAGGTTACTATAAATCAATTAATTCTATTTCTATATACTAGCAGCATAAAATGTTAGAAAATAAATCTTAAATATACCATTGCAATAGCATAAAAAACATGAAATATTTGGAGAAAGAATACAATAAAAAATGTGTAAGGCCTCTATCCAGAAAACTAGAAAACATCAAGAAAAGTGAAAGATCGATAAACAGTCATTGAAAGGTATACCATCTTCATGGATTGGAAGGCTACAAATTGATCTATCAATGCAATGCAATAATAAAAATTTCTACCTATTCTAAAATGTACATGGAACACAAAAGTAGAGAAGACAATTTTAAGGAACAAAATAAGAATACTTTCTCTACCAGATATCAAGGTTGATTATAAATCTATAGTAATTAATATACTCAGCTACTAATAAGGGGAAGATAAAGTCAATGGAATAGAATTGAGAAGATAAATAAACACCATACGGATATTTGAGTTATAAGATAAGTAGCACTGTAGAGCAGTAAATAAAGGAAGATTATTTTCAATAAATAATGCTGGGTCTGTTAAATATCCAGAGATAAAATCAAAATCAAAATCGATTCCATGCATTCACAAAAGAGCAGCTTTCCTCCACACAGGCCCTTCCACCATGCTGTTCTACCTTGGAGCCAGCCGACTATGGACTGAAACCCTACAAACTGTGAGCCAAAATAAACCTTTCCTCTTTTAAACTGTGGGTATTGGAATTATGTTTCAGCAAGGAGAAAGTGACTGAGACAGATTTTGGTATGAGACAAGTGGAGTCATGGCTGTGACCACCTGACCACATGGTTCAGAAGCCTTTGGGACTGGCTCTTGGGAGGGGTTTGGAAAGCTTTGGAGATGGCAGCTGGAGAAACAGCCCTAGCATGCTGTGAGCCAAGCTTGATGAGAGATTCTGGTCGGAAGATCAGAATGCAGATAGAAATATAGACTCAGGAGGTTTCCATTGATTCAGTTGGCAACAAGGATTCCATTGGCAGTTAGACTCCAGGCCATGTGTGTTATGATCTGACAGAAAAAAAATTTTTTTTTAATTTTTTGATACAGGGCCACACTGTGTAGTTCAGACTTGCCTTGAACTATGTAGCCCAAGCTGGCCTTGAACCAGCAGCAATCCTCCTGCCTCACTCTCCCAAGTGCTGGGATTACAAGCTTGTGCCACCATGCCCAGCCTCTGGCAGAAAATTTGTCTACATTTTGATTATTTCCTGAGACTTTGCAAGAGATTGAGATTAAGGGCAACGGACTAATTTTTCTGGCAGATGGGCATGATGGAGGAGAGCATAACAGGAAATAAATTTTTGTTTCCTTACAGTAAGAGAGATTTCTTAAATAGTGCACACAAAAAAGGATTAACCTTAAAGGAAAATATTAATAAATTGAACTATATTAAAATTTAAGTCATTCTTTTAATCAAAAAAATCACTGAGAAATAAAGGAGCAAACTACAAAATGAAAGATGTTTTTTGGAATGTAAAACCAACAGAGGCTTCAGCAAAAGGTATCTATAAATCAATAAGAAACAGCCAGATCCCAGCACTCAGGAGGCTGAGGCAGGAGGATCACTGCAAGTTCAAGGCCAGCCTGGGCTACAAAGTGAGTTCAAGGCCAGTCTGAGCTACATAGCGAAACCTGTCTCAAAAAGACAAAAAAGAAAAAGAAAAAAGAAAAAAGAAACAGCCAGATAACGTAATGTAAAAATGGATAATAGCCAGGCATGGTGGCACAGCTCTTGAGAGGCTGAGGCAGGAGGATCACTGTGAGTTTGAGGCCAGCCTGGGCTACATAGTGAGTTCAACCCCAGCCTGAACTACATAGCAAGACCCTGTCTCATAAAGCAAACAAAAAAATGGATAATAAGCTTTTAAAAGCACTTAAAAGGGTACACATCAAGAACTCCAGGCTGGGGATATAGCTCAGTGGCACAGTGCCTGCCTGGCAAGCACAAAGTTGTGAGTTCGATTCCTGGTACAAAAAAAAAAAAAAAAAGAATTGTGCAGTTCCAGGATGCCATCAAGAATGGGAGAGTAAGAATCTTCAAAATTCCATTCCTCTATTAAAGCAACAAGACACAGACAGAAATTATCAAAACCAACAATTCAAAACTCTGGAAATTAACCAAAAGCTTGCAACAATCTTCAGAGTATGTATTCAAATAAAAGTAGCTGAATATTCGTAAGAAGAACAAATGTTTTACGTTTCAATGTGCCAGTTCCCACCCTTCACCTGCCCACTCCCCAGGCCCACCCCAACCCTGGTTGCCTTAAAAACCCACAACCCTGCACCCATGGTGAAGTTCAGCAGCGTGGCAGCCACTGGAAAAGGCAGAGCAGGTTTGGCATTCCCCAAAAGCACCATTCCCAGGGAACTGCTGTCATTTGAACTGTTGTGCGGTTCTCTAGAAATCCCCATTTGTAGAGCTTCTCACCATGCGACCCAGCTCAGAGTTTCCTCAGTGCAAACAGCCTTTTCCCCTGTGTGTTTGTCAAAAACCATCAGCAGTAGTTGTTTAACGTCGCAATACCTAAAGTTGGGGCCAACAAAGAGCTGACTAAAAACCCTAAAAGGCGAGAAATGAGATGCACACCATGTCATTAAAACATTCCAGAATATATCCGGAAATCTCAGCATCAACAGGCATACATCAAACTGTATCGCACCGAGCTATGAACTGTCCAGGAGAGACACGGAAGGTCCAAGTTCTCACCTCTGACTGACCTTGAGGCTCTGCACAAGCAGGAAGTGAAACATAAGGAAGAGTTACAAACTTGCAGGCTAACAACTGAAGGTACACCTCATCACACACGAATCCTGGAGAGTTATCATTCAAGAAATTTAAGAGAGCCTGGGCATGGTGGTGCACACACCTGTAATCCAAGCACTCAGGAGGCAGAGGCAGGAGGATCACTATGAGTTCAAGGCCAGCCCAGGGGCTACAAAGTGAGTTCAAGCCAGCCTGAATGGCACAGTGAAACCCTGTCTCAAAAACATAAATAAATAAATGAACAAATAAATAAATAAATGAAATTTAAGAGAATCTCTGTTCAATAATTTGCCAACTAATGAGAAGCGACTTCAGTGGTTATACAACATTTTACAGAATTAGTACAAGAAAGTCACAAAACAAACAACAAAAAACCACAACAACAAACACTGAGTAGGCAGAAGAACTTAGTTTCCAGGGCTACCACATTATATTATTTTAAATGTCTGGATTTCAAAAAACTTATAAAACATACAACAAGCCAATAAAATACGGCCCATATCCAAGCAAAAGAAAAAAAAAAAAACTCAATAAAAACTGTCCCTGAGGAAGCCTTAGACATTGAGTTTACCAGACAAAGAGTATAAATCAGCTGTTTTCAACATGTTCCAATAACTTTTTAAAACCATATGTAAAAAACCAAAAGGATGAGAACAATATCTCACCAAATAAAGAATATCACTAAGGGACAGACACCATATAAAAGAATCAAACAGAAATCCTAGAGTTGCAACATAATTAAACAAAATGAAAAATCTGCTAGAGGGGCTCGACAGCAGATTCAAGCTGGCAGAAGAAAGAATCAGATTCTTTGGGGCTTCCTTTCCTTACAAGGGCACCCATGTCATATAAAATTTATGCTGTATTAGATGAGCTTTTATGCTTTTCTCCTGCTGATCTATCTTATGCCAATTTAATTCTTAGGCCTAGGTGACACTAAGAGAGTCCGTAGCTCCTCCACAAACGCACACCGGCAACTACTCCTGTGCATTTAAGCCGGAGAAATGAAACCTGTGTTCACAGAAAAACCTATGCATGGATGTATGTACCTCTTCGTTCATAATATCCCAGAACTAGAAAGAACACAGGCGTCTTTCAACTGTTGAGTAATTAAACCAACTGTAGCAAACTGGGCATGGGGGTGCATGCCTGTAACCCCAGCTCCCAGGAAGTTGAGGCTTCAGCATAAATTCAAGGCCAGCCTGAGACTATATAACGAGACCCTGTCTCAAAAAGCCAAACAAAGAAAAAAAAACAAACCTGTAGTATATTCATACTATGGAATTCTCTCAGCCATCAAAAAGAAGGAACAGGGCCGGTGAGATGGCTCAGCGGCGTAAGCGCCTGCCCGGCAAGCGCGAGGGCCCGAGTTCGACTCCCGGATCCCACATACAAAAAAGGGGCCGGTGATATCGCTCAGCGGCACGGGTGCCTGTTGGCGCGCGAGGTCCTGAGGTCGACCCCCGGTACCCACAAAAAAAAAAAAAAAGAAGAAGGAACTATGAACAGAAACAACACCTACAAGAATCTCCATAAAATTATCCTGAGTGGAAAAAAATCCTAAAATGTGACATCCTGTATGACTCCATTAATACAATATTTTTTAAATGAAAAAACGATAGAAATGAAAACAGGGGCCAGTGAGATAGCTCAGTGGCATAAGTGCCTGCCCGGCAAGTGCGAGGTCCTGAGTTCGACTCCCGGTACCCACATAAAGGGAAAAAGGGCCGGTGATATCGCTCAGCGGCACAAGTGCCTGCTCGCAAGCATGAGGTCCTGAGTTCAACCCCCAGTACCCACAGAAGAAAAAAAAAAAAGAAAGAAAACAGATTAGTGATTGCCTGATGTCAGAGAAACCTTGAGCTGATTGTGAAAGTGGATAAAATGACAACACAATGTAAGGATCCTCACTATGAGGAGGACCTCTAGGTCCTGATTATATCAATGACAACATCCAGATCGTGACATTGTACTACAGCTTAGCAAGATGCTACCACTGAGAGAAACTGGGAAAAGGGCACAGGGGATCTCTTATAACTACAGCAAATCTACAGTCATCTCAAAATAAAAAGCTCAATTTATTGAGATTTGTTTTATTGCCTGGCATATTGTCTATCCTCAGGAATGTTCCACGTGTGCTTTAGAAAAATGCATATTCTACTGTTGCTGGGTTCCGTAGATTTGAGAGGCCAATAATATTTATAATAGCTGCTTTGAAGTGTTTGCTAAATCTAATATCTGGAGCCCTCGGAGATTTTGCATATTGATCATTGTGTTTGTCAGCTTTCTGTTGCTGGGACAAAATACCTGAGGTAATCAACTTATACTGAGGAAAGGTTTATTTTGGCTCAAGGTTTCAGAGGATTCAGTCCATGGTCACTTGTCCCATGCATCATGACAGAAGCGCATAGCATTGGAGGTCTGTTCCTTTTACAGTGGTGGGAAGCAAAGAGAGAGATAAGAAGGGGCCAGGGTCCCAATGTCCCCTTCAAGGGCTCAGCCCCTGTGACCTCACTTCCTTCCACTCAGCCCCACCTCCTAAAGGTTCCACCATTCCTCAACAGCACCACGTGCTGATGACCAAGCTTGCAACACAAAGGCCTTTGTAGGACACTTATTCAAACTGCAGCAATTGCTTTTTTTCTGTGTATGGATCACACTCTACTGGTTTGTGAGTGTGTGTGTGTGTGTGTGTGTGTGTGTGTGTGTGTCGCATGTCTCATAACTTTTTGTTGTAACTCTGAATTCTGATCCTTCCAAGAGAGGTGGTTGTTATTATCATTTGTTTCTTTTTGCCTGGATTAATGCTACGGGATCTATTTTCCTGGTACTGTGTAATGTATACTGTCCCTGATTAGGATTTTTTTTTTTAAATCTTGCTTTTATTATTAAGCCTGACTTCCTAGAGGTCCATCCTGGGTTTGCATAAACACCTTGAACCAGTAAATCTTCTATCATTTGCTAGAGAATCTATTCATGATATAAAGAAAAATAAATAAAAAGAAGAAGAATCTATACATGTTTTAAAGAATGCATTCAAAGCTTTGGAAATTTATAAGGGGGTCCCACCTTTTACTCTGTGTTTTCGAGATCTCGCTTTCAGCCTAAGAGGAGTAGTAAGCTGGTATCCTCTCCGGTCTCTCCTCAGCTACCCACGGCCTTCTAGACCACCAGGAATAATTAGACTCTTGTCAAGATCTGCTCTGCACTAGGGAGGTAGCTCAGCAGTCAAGAGCATGGCCACGCATGCAGCCCTAAATCCAGTCTCCAGCACAAAAAAACAAATCTCTCTAGTTGTCCTTCTATATAGCAAGCCCTTCCCAGTCCTTGTCTCGGTCCTGGAAGTTTATATTTGTAATCCCATAGAAAGGTTATCAAATTCTAATGAGTTAATTCCAATCTACCACTTCCAGTGCAACCCATGGTGAGAATAAAGACACTAAGGCATATTTATAGTTGTGGGGAGCCAAGGGGGTCCTAAGTCCAGCCAGGTGGGTGGTTACTGGAACAAAGGCCCCGACCCAGGGCCGAACCTGGGTTTTATTAATTCTCAAGGAGGGGAGTGGCTCGGGGATGAGTGACTGTGAGAGTGGTGGGAAGCCCGTGAGTACCGTGAGCTGGGCTAGGTAGGTGGCCTGAAATCACCTTTGCAATATGCAGAGGGAAGGATATGCAGAAGGAGTAATCTGCATAACACAATTCCAGATAGTATCTAATGTTTTGGGGTCAGCACTTCAGCTCTGATATGCAATCTTCTACGCCCTGGGAAGTCACAGCCTCTTTTTTGAGGCTCAATCTCAGCCGACAGTGTGGAGCACGGCTCTCCATCCCACGCATCTTACACATGTTTTGGGGAGCTATTGGGGCAGGGAAACACCGACCTGTCGCCTTGCTTCAAAGACTACACATCAGGGCCAGTGAGATGGCTCAGCAGCTTAAGGGCCTGCCTGGCAAGCGCAAGGGCCCGAGTTCGACTCCCGGAACCCACATACGAAAAGGGGGCCGGTGATATCGCTCAGCGGCACTGGCACCTGCTGGCGCGCAAGGTCCTGAGGTCGACCCCCCGGTACCCACAAAAAAAAAAAAAAAACAAAGACTACACATCAGCACCTCAGCCAATTGAAGGGATAAGGAAAAGTCCTAGCCAGCTCTGTACACATCAGTCCATGGAAATAGGGCCAGGTTTAGCCAAGATGGAGATAATTGCTCTTCTTTCAAGGAGAGTCCTCCAGGTGGTCCTCCACACTTCTAGATCTCCTTTGCTAAATTTTTTACTGGTCTATCTGCTATTTGCCCCAACTAGTATGGAAAGCTCTGGCTGTGATGGTGGCTTTCTCTGAGTTTTTGCTGCTGATGTTGCTATGATTTTAACAACAACCCTGAACGTGTAGTGTTCAAATAAAATCACCCTCATCCTCAGAGCTGCAGTCCCCACAGCCTGCCCTGTGCTGCTAGGACTGCAGAGCTGGGGGTGGGAGGAGAGCCGCTGTGGGCTCAAATGCCCTGAGGTCCCATTGTTTTAACTGAGGTTTGCTATATTTTCTTAAATTAACGCTTTCCATTTTACTGTGTCTAACTTAATACAGATGCTTCTTGGCTTATGATAGGGTTTCACCCCAACAAACCCATCTTCAGTTGAAAATATCACAAGTTGAAAATACGTTTAACATCCTAAGTACCAAACGACCTAGCTTAGCCACACAGTGCCCTGTAGTCTTGGATGCTGTCCCTCATGCTCATGTGGCTGATGGGCGCTGCCACTTCTGCTGCCACCCAGCATCAGTGAGAGAGGATTGCATCACATATCACAAGCCTGGGGAGAGGCCGTCTACTGAATACATGCAGCTTTTACACATCACAAAGTCAAGAAATCCCAAGCCAAACCATTGGAGTTGGGGACCATCTGAATATCTAAAACTGAATCCCTGATTCCTATGCCCTCCCACTATAAGCGTAATCTCTATCGTTTTGGTTCTTTAAGTCAAAAACCTTGAAATTATTTTTTGTTCCTATTTTTCTCCCTCACCCCATTAAATCCAACTGTAAATGCTGTCCAGTCTACCTTCAAAGGATGCCCAGAATCCATCTGTCTCCTGTCGTCACCACCAACCGCTCCGGGATCCATGCCACCCTCCTCTCTTGGTGTCCCTGCTTCTGCTACTGCCCCCTCCATCCCTTATCTAGGCAGCCAGAGGAGCTGAACCTGAGGCACAGCTGTCCTTCTTTGTTCAAATCCCTTCCAGGCGAGCCCCATCCACTCAGAGTAAAAGCAAGTGTGGGGGTGGTGCTGGCTACTCTCTGACTTCATCTCCTACTTCAATCTCAGTGCTCCAAGGTGGCCGTATCAGTCAGGCGGGGAAAAAAAAAAAAAAACTATGCAGTAATTTGTATGGGCAAAATTTCATATAAAGAAATATTTGTCATTAGGCGGGTGGGAGCAATTACAGGTTAGTAAGCGATCAAGAGAACTTCGAGATTATAGGAATTGCAGATTTAAGAGCAGCAGCACCCTTAGGGTCGGGACAGAATGTCCAAGAAGCGCACACGCCCCTGTCCACCCCCCAGCAAGGTGGACATCCAGGCCTTGCTGGAAAGAGCATCGTGACAGATGACAGAGAAGCCACCCTGGTGCCTCATTATCAGAACTTGCAGGAAATTTGCCCTCTGGGCTACCAGGGAAAGCCATTCATGAAGTCTCTTCCCAGAGGCAGTGTTACAAAATCACCCACGAAGGATGCCAGAGGACGCTGCTGGGTGCCGAGTGCTGATGGCCACCGTGCGACGCAAAAGCCATCTTCCCTGCGGAGGAAGGAGGCACCCAGGCGGAGCCCGCGGGGAGGCGAGGCGGGCTGCGGGCGGAAGCCTCTTCCCGCGCTGTCTCTCTGGCGCCCTCTGCTGACAAACCTGAGCACCGTGCTGGTTGACAAGAAATTATAATGAGTCCAGCTGCCAGGAGGCTCTGAAAGGTGCATTTGAAGCTGAGCTTCAGTAAATAGAAAACTGGCACTGCAACATTCTTGGTGTGCTCTGAAAAACCAAATGCACCCCACTGCCTTTGAATATGCTGTGTCCCCTACCTGGAAATCTTTTTCTCAATTCCCAACCATTTCTGCATGGCTCGTCCCCTTACTTCCTATACTGCTCAACTTGCTCCTTACCTGCAGGGCCTTCCCGACCCTCTGCTTCCATAGACTCAGTCTCCGCACGTCCCGTTCCTCTCTGACTTGCTTTTCTCCATAGCAGTTATTCCCATTTGGATTCCTATTATTCATTTTTGTGTTTATTAATGTATCGTCTTCCCATTCTGGATTGTAAGCCCATCAAGGAATGTTTTCTATTTTTCTCACTCTTGTATGCCCGGGAAAGTTTAATAGAACAGTGCCCAGCACACAGGAGATGTTCAGTAAATATTTTTGGATGAATGAATGAACTGCGCCTTCGGAGGACACCAGAAGAGGACAGAAAACACCAGCCAGCGTCATCTCCGGGGTGCTCCCCCAGCGAACATGGTAGTACATTTCCTCTTAGATTTTCCCCCCATGGGATGTTTTGTTTCGTTAATTCTTAGAAGAGTTTAACATATACTGAGAAATTTATTCATATCAAAATGTGCAACTCACTGAATTCTTTCGCAAACCAAACCCACGCTCCCAGATAAGAAACAAAACATCACCAGCCCCCTAGGGGCTCCCTCTGTGCCCCCTTCAAGGATTCTACTACTCTACAGGAGCAAAGTTAGTTCTTGTACTTTTTGTGCGCGGAATTATTTACTATGTGCTTTTCTCGTGTTTGACCTTTGGCTTCTGTCACTTGGCACTTTGTCTGAAAGACTCATCCATAGTTCTATAATACTACAGACCTGCTTTTCATGTTTTGTTTTGTTTGTTGAGAGAGGACCTCACTGTGTAGTCTAAAACAACCTAGAACTCATTATGTAGCCCAGGCTGGCCTTAAACTCTCAAATGTCCTGCCTCAGCCTCCCACCTCAGCCTCCCAAGTGCTAGGACTGTCGGTGTGTGCCCCACACCAGGGGCTGCAGACCTGTTCAACTACTCCTTGATGTGTGATTCCGTGGATAGGCTGCAATTTGTCCATTTTACTATTGAAGGGTATTTGAGTAGTATCTAGTTTGAGGTTATTGTGGGTAGAGTTCTTAATACATTTTCTCCTACCTTTTTGTAAACATACATCAGCATTTCAGTTGGAGGTGTGTGTGTGTGTGTGTGTGTGTGTGTGTGTGTGTGTGTGTGTGTGTGGAATTGCTTGGTCATAGGCTATGCATGTTCAGATTTACCAACCAAACCCCTCGCCCAGGGAGAGACTCTCGTTCACAGCAAGGAGCGTTCCCTGACCCACCGTAGGTGAGACGCCCGGCCCTGGGCCTGGCGCTCAACACAAGGCACTCTGGAGACGGGCACGTGCTTTCTTTGACTTCCTGCTCAACACTGCCCATGGTTCCATGGGGAGAAACAAAGACAAGGAAGATAATCTTGTGTAAGGTAGCCAAACCCTGCGACTATAGATCTCACCCTGGAAAAACTAAGGCAAGATTCAAAGGAAAAAACTCTTTAAAAAATCAGACTTGAGAGGCTCAAGAACAATCATACGGCAAATACCCACTGACTACTTCCTCTGCGCCAGCCCCATCACCTGGAGTAGCTCATTCAATCTGCAACGAGATGAGTTTCTTTCACCCTACAATGAAAAGTCTGAGGTTTTGGGGTTCTTTGTTTGTTTGTTTTTCTCTTTTTGACTTCTGACAGCTTTCAGGCACCACCCTCTTTGTCCCCTCTCATCCCACATCCGGGCCAGTGAGAGAGACTCTAGGCTGGCCTAGAGGTGTAGTTCAGGGGCAGAGAACTTGCCTAGCATGCCGAGGTCCTGGGTTTGCCCCCAGCACTGCGAAAATCCGTACATAAATAATTAAGGACTTCTGGCACCCAGGTTACACATCAGACCTGTTAACTGTGGGGGAGGTTTCTGGGCATCAGTTTTTCATCAACCACAAGTTTCGTGTCTGAGCGCCTCAGGTGACACACACGAGGTGACACGTGATGCCTGTCCTGCAGACCCAGGACCAAACTGAAGAGGAGGAGGAGGATGACGAAGAGGACAAGGACAAGGAAAGACAGCCAGCCTGTGGGTGCCCTCCCTTGGCACCGTGCAAGCCCAACCCTCTTTTGGATCCTCATCGGAGCCCTCACCCACTGAACACAATAAATCGCCCTTTTGCCACTCCTTGCTCTCAAACCATTTTCACTCATGTTCCGAGCCTGCCCTGCTCTGCCCGGAAAGCCTCACTATGCCAGTAGCAAATTCATTCAGACCCATCTGAGGCGCAGGTAGGGTCAGCAGCCTCACATGCAAACGCAGTTGGGATCAGGGACCTGCCCCTGAGGTGCCAGCAGCTGCAAGGCGCTGTCTTTGATCGATGCGGAAACCGGACACGGAGTTCCTTCCGCTCCCTCGTTCGATGCCGAGCAGTGGTTACCTGGTGCGAGGGACACCGCCGGAGGGCGCCTCCGCAGGCCTGGCCGCTGTTGTGGTTGTTACTCTGGGGATCGAGTGCAGGGCCTGCTAGGCACACACTGCACAACGCAGCTACACCCCTGGCCCCATATCGACATTTTAAATTAAATCTAATTCCCCTCTTCTCACTAACTCTGCGTTTAGGGATAGGTACACAGAGAGAGGTGCGGCCACATAGCTAAAGAGGGACGGGCCCATCGCTTTCTTCTTTCCTTAAATCAAGCATATTCTACTTCTCTATGGATCTCTGTAGAAAATTGGGTTAACATAGAAAGTGAGGAAGAAAAACACCGACTCCCAGTCCCCGGGCCATGCTGAAGACGACCTCATATTTGCAGCTCAACGTCCTCCTTACGGAGCAATGCTGCCCCCTGGTGGATGTGGGCCGTTAAAACCCGTTCATTATTGCACGATTTTAATTTTTTTAAATGTACTTAATTTTTAAAACTAGGTAATGCACTTACATGTTCAATATTTAAAAGGTTCTAAGTGGCATTCAGTGCAAACTCTCCTTTCCATTCCTGCTCCCCTTAAAGCCAACCAAATTGGCCAATTCTTTATAGAGAGCCTTCCAGGGATATTTGATGCAGGCACCTAAATTCAATAAATCACAGTTTCCTTTCTAGTTACTGCCTCTAAATAATGAATATTGCTCCTAAAAATTTTAGAAAAAGCCAAGGAAATATATCTCTACAGAAACTAATTCATTTCTGTATGATTTGTAAAATCAGAGATAATATGAATTCCCAAAATGGGAGGAATGATCAAGTTATAGCCATTCACTAGAAATCACTAAAACTTATGTAGCAGCATGGAATATGTCTGTAAGCTCTGTTTTGAACGACAATACTCAAAAGAAGATAGAGATGGCTAGAAAATAAAAACAACTCAAAATAAACACACAGCGATATAATGATGTTCCATTTTTTCGGCTCCAACTAGAAAAGTGTATTTTTTCTGATGATAATCACCAAGTCTGAGAAGCATGTTATAAAGTGTAAATTGTGTCTGATTTGTAACAGGGCAAATTGACTCAAGCCTTTAAGTTAATTAACTTCAATTAATTTTCTTGTTAATTAAAATGTTTATCTCTTTTGACTCAGAAATTTCATTTTCATTATCTAAATATAGAATCATCTTTATGTAGAAAATATGGTCATCATATTATTTGCTAGTGAAAAAGACTAAGCTAAATGTCCAACCACTGAGACTTGGTGAAGTAAATAGCAATATGTTTATTTAATAAGATACAAAGGTCATTGTGTTTGCAAAACTTGGGGGATATGTTTCTAACATCAAAAGAAATTGAAAGTTGACTAACACTGAATATCTGGGGTGTTGGGACCCAAAGTATTTTCTTTCAAAGCCCTTCCTTAATAAGCATGTTTATTTGATAAAATATTTTTAAAGAAATAAGCAGAAAATATAAACTATAGAATAGCATATATATGGGTCTAACCACTTAGAATTTGGATTTAAATCCCACAGCAAACCCCATGCCTTTCCTCTATTAGTCCACACAGCCAAGACCAAGTCATTAATGTAGGCTAAAACTATGAAGGCTTTTATGAAAACTGGATAGTCCTTGGGCCGGTGAGATGGCTCAGCGGCTTAAGCGCCTGCCCGGCAAGCGCGAGGGCCCGAGTTCGACTCCCGGATCCCACATACGAAAAAGGGGCCGGTGATATCGCTCAGCGGCACAGGCGCCTGCTGGCGTGCGAGGTCCTGAGGTCGACCCCCTGGTACCCACAAAAAAAAAAGAAAAGAAAACTGGATAGTCCAGCCAGGCGTGGTGGCACACACCTGTAATCCCAGTAGCCCAGAGCCTGAGGCAGGAGGATCTCAGTGAGTTCGAGGCCAGCCTGGGCTCTGTAGTGGGTTCAAGTCCAGCCTGAACGGCATAGCAAGACTCTGTCTAAAAAAAAAAAAAGGAGAAAATTGGACTGTCAGGCCAGACGCGTGGTACACATCTGTAATCCCAGCACTTAAGGGAGGAGGGTCACCGCAAGTTCAAGTCCAGCCTGGGGTACACAGTGCGTTCAAGGCCAGCCTGAACTACACAGAGAGACTGTCTCAAGAGACAAAACAAAGCCAAACCTGCACTGTCAGAGCACATCCGAATTCTCCACTCAAACCCCTTCAGACCAGAGCTGTAGGATACAGTAAAAATACAGTGGTCTGAAAGCCTAGCTCCGAAAGTCTGGTCATAAACGTTTCCTTTTGTTCTCTCAGGGGCCCTCAAAAGCCAGTGTGCCTAAAATTTTTTTGTGAAGAGCTGTGTACACAGAGACACGTGCACTGTACTTCAAGAGCGTTTAAATTGATTTTCAAGAATACTTTTGAACATATAAGATTTTGACTTTGTTAATCACTAGGCAAGCCAGGTGTGGTGGCACGTGCCTGTAACCCCAGCACTCAGGAGGCTGAGGCAGGAGGATTGCCATGAGTTCATAGCCAACCTAGGCTACATAAGTGAGTTCAAGGCCACCCTGAAGGACATAGGGAGACTCTGTCTCAAAATAAAATAAAATAAAATTTTTAAAGGGCTGGGAATGTAACTCAGTGCAAAGGCCCTCAGTTCAATCCCCAGTCCTGGGGGTGGGGGGGTGTTATACCAATACCCGGCAACCAACTTCATTTCTGCTCAGCTTTTTCTCCACTGGGAAAAGCCTTAGCCAACTTTCTGGAAAGAAATTCTTTTCTTTCTTTTTTAAACTGAACTGAAATTCACTTAGCAACAATTAAACATTTTCCTTTAACCATTACAACTCAGTCACCCTTTAGTGTATTCAAGGTGGGCAGCACCAACTCTCTAGTTTCAAAACTTTTACATCACCCTATAAAATCACCCCTATACGTGAGGCAGGATAGAAGAAATAAAGGTAAGTGGAAAGGGGACACAGTTAAAATTGTACTTTTCAGAAAACTGCAACTCAGGACATAATCAATTACCCAAGGTTATCCGTATCTCTACTCCGTAGGCCTGGGGTCCTCCCCACACACGCACACCAGGGCCATCACACCCAAATCTTTTAAAATACTTTAAGTCCATAAATTAACCTAGCTGATAAGGTAAAGGGCCGCAACCCGACCTTAAAATGAAGAAACATTCAAAGGGTTTGAAGAATGATTTTAGGCAAAACATCTCAGATCACCCAACTTAAAGGATACCTCACGAACACATGCAAGAGGTAATCGAAAAATACACCAAATGTTTATTAGAAATGTATTATGGTAAAAGACACATGGCCATTAATCTCCCTCAAAATATTCCCCCGCACTTCAGACACTCATCGCATCGTCCACGACACAGTCGTGGAAATCTTCCTTCCTGAGTGTGCTCAAAACTAGTGGGTGCTGCTGCCGAGTGCCAGCCAGTGGAAAGAGGGTGGCCTCATCCAGCATTTTCACATCCAGCATCACGCAACTTCTGGCTCTTCCCCAAAATCAAAATAACTGTGAAAGGTAAAGGCTTTGAATGAATTCAGGACATCAAGGCTGCCACAACAGTGCAATGAGAAGCCTTCCAGAACCGCTTCAGAAAGTGGCAAGGACAATGGGACGAATGTGTTCAAAGTGAGGGAGATGTTTTGAGGTGGATTAATGCCAATATCTTTTGCTGTAATAAATATTTAAAATTTTGACATTGTGTTTTTGTCACATCCCTCTGATACAACCTCAGACCGCAGTGTCTCTCTCGAGTGCCTGCTGTGTTCTTCTTCAGTGCTGCTTAATGCACCCGTCTGTGCCTCCCACGACAGGTCCTAAGATCATTATTCTGTGGCGAGTCACTGCACCCCTCCGCGGGAGCGTCGAGTTGAGACTCCCACCTTCTCTTGGGGAGACCTCCTCAGACCCGATGCGGTGACACACCCCTGAAGTAAGCACTTTCCCCTGCCCCTATCCCTAGTAGCCTCCAATCTGCTGTCGATGGCTTCATTGGAAACCAGCCCTGAAGACAGAGGGACTTCTGGGGGTCGTCTCATCAAATCTCTTAGATGCCAGCCTTAGGCCCAGGTTGGGACCGTGCTCCTGACGTACCAGCGATAAACTGAAGTTCCCGACACCCCCACCTCCCACTGCACCGTGGGCATCTGCTAGGATGACGGGAAACTCGGACAACACTTAGGTTTGAGTTTACACGCGACATTTATTATAAAGGATACAGCTGAGCAGCCTGCTGAAGAGGTACACGGGGCACGGGATGGGGAAGGGACTCAGGCTTCCCCTGCCCCCCCCGGGCACAGGACCCTCCGGGTACGGCCACCTGGAAGCCCCGCACACCGCAAGTTCACGGAGCCTGAGCTCCAGCCTCGCCCTCCGAGGCCGGTGGGTGACGACGGCAGCGCCCGCCCTCCACCACTGCTTCGCCCTTCTAAAGGGGACCGTGCCCACCCCAGGCCCTCCAAGGCCCCGTCTGGTCACCTCAGTGGCACCAGCTCATTTGTTACGAGGGGTCCACTATGAGTAACAAGTCACTTTCAAGAAATTCCAAAGGTTTCAGATGCTTTGCGATAGGAACCAGGGCCAAAGGCAAATATATTCCTTATAATACCATAAAAATTAAATTCAGGAGCGTGATTCTTAGGTAATAGCAACTGTTTAGCTTTCAGGAAGCCCTGAACTGCTTTCCTTATCTGCTACACTACTTTACAGTCTCCCCAGCACTGCTTGAGGGCTCCTATTTCTCCATATTGCCAAGTTATTTTCAGTGGTTTTCAGTTATCCTAGTGCAGTGATGGCAAACCATTCATAAATTACTTGGTTATCTATATTAATTCCTAAAAATAGCTAAATAATTGTATTCTTCTGGTTGCTGTCCTAAGTGGAATTTTCCCTTTCCAAATTGTTTCATGCTGGCATATGATTTTTGTCATCTTTCATCCTACAACTTCCCTGAATCTCTTAGCTCTAATAGCTTTCTGTGGATTTTTCATGCATGATTCTATCATTTCAGTTTTACTCCTTCCTTTCCTATTTAACTACATTTTCTTCTCAAACTGCTGTAGCTACAACTTCCTGTACATTGCAGCAGCGGGAATCCTTGTTCCATCTTACAGGAAAAGCTTTCAGTCTGTCAGTTTACTTTTTTTTTTTTTTGTGGTACTAAGGATTGAACCCAGGGCCTTTGGTCTTCTCTTTGAGCTACATCCCCAGCTTTTTGAGACAGGGTCTAAGTCATAAGTTGCCCAGGCTGGAGCCAAACTTATGGTCTTCCTGCCTCAGCCTCCCACAGCACTGCAATATAGACCTGTGCCACCATGCCCAGCTAGTCTTTCACTGTTTTTTTTTTTCGTAAACCCCTGTTGTGTTTGCAACACTGCCTCCTAATTTCCTGTTTTCCTTCTGACGCAAGGGCGCCAAGATCTCATGGCCCCTCTGTTAGCACAACTGCTCCGGTGACTGACAAAGCCCGTCACTCCCGCGGGAACCCATCAACACCGCTGCTGCTTTTTTCATTAACACCTCCTCTGCTAAAAATTTAGAACTATCCTCCCCTATACAGCAATTTCAGTGTCCACCTTATTTCTGTACCCAGAGTACTGCTCAGTGACCACGCTTTCAATTAAACAGACTCTGGGTGGAAGAAATCACAGATGTCGTCCAGTTCAAAAGTAGTATTTAATTATGTGTGAACCTGGGAGAAAGGGACACCTCTCTCGATAGCTTTCATCTTCAGCATTTGCTCCATAAAGCACTGCCCAAGGAGCTATCCAGACGAGTGCCTTCCCAAACAGCTATGCCAATTCACACCCCTGACCAAGAGCATACGCATGTTTATTTCAACAAACTGACTTTCACGTTTGATGAGGGAAATGTCGCACTAGTTTCATTTTGTGAAGTACAGGGAAGCAGCTAAAATTAGGGCTAGTTTTTCAAGGCAACCCTTCTTGACTCCATTAAGCAGCGAATATATCAAAGTTTTTCTAAAATAAATGGATACATCAGGTGCATTTATAATATTCTCTTACAAGAGTTTATTATAAATCAGTTCCATAGGCCACAAGGAAATAAAAGGACTATGTACAGCCTCACAGGACACAGGCAGGGAGCAGAGGAGGGTGAAGATGAGCCTAGGGCCTTGGTGGGCGCATTCCCGGGGGAGGGGGCCCTGTAAGGGAAACCAGACAATCCGGTGAGACGCCTCGAACAACGGCACAACAAACAAACAGGTCTGCGGCAACGCCCAGGGCCCGCGCTTCCGTGGAGCTACTTCCATAACTCGGCCAAGGTCAAAGAAGGCCTGAAGTAAGAGTAAGAAGTTTAGTCAGTGCCTGCTCTGCAATTCAAGTCCCCATCCATCCCAACTCCCCGAGCCTGCAGTTATCAAGCAATCAAGGGACTTCCCTGGGGCTGCTGGGTTCCCACACCTGGAAAAGCCCAACTAGAAAAACAAGGGTCACCGTATCTGGCTGTGGTGGAAAAAACAAGGCTGAGAGGCAGGATGCCAAGCGCTCTCTGGGCCCATTTCCTTATCCACATGGGTGCCATCTCAACACTCCTCAGACTGGAGTTAAAAAGGCAGACATAACCAACAGTACTGCTAAGCCCAGAGCACCTCGTAATTACTAGACACTATCACACCCAGGACATAAGACAGTCTCATATCCTCTGTTGGGGACCCTAACAATGCATTATTTCCCAGTGCCATTAGGTGCTGAATACTCTGGAGTTCATTTCCCTAACCTTAAGGCCCAAAAGCCAAGAGGATAAGGCTTAATAAACCCAACTTCCCTCCATTTCCCATCCCCCTAGGCTCGAGGGAAGGAACCCAGAGTCACTGCAGCGGAACTTACCTCTCATACCTGGGGGAGGGGGCCGCATCCCTGGAGGGGGCATGCCCATAGGAGTCCCTCGTCCAGGAGGAATCCCCATCGGGGGACCCATGGGTGGCCGCATGCCAGGAGGAGGGCCCATCATGCCTGAAAGAGAAAAGCCCCAAGAATATAGCTCAAGTGCCTGTCTTGAAAAGGTGGAAGAAAACATACACAGCCGTCGCCAAGCCAGATAAACCACTCCACCCTCAGCCTCTCCTAACACACTGGCACTTGGGCCAAAGAGCCAGGCTCCCAGTGAAAGGCTCTTGTTCAGCTAGTTCTAAGCCGGATCTCAGAGTAATCCTGCTTCGTTACACAAATGCGTCATCAGTTTCAGTCAAGGTGCTATCTCATCATGAATCCAGCTATAGCGTCTCGTATCAGCGGCCCCCCCATCTCCTCATGAGTGCCTCACCTGGAGGGGGTGCCCCTCGGCCCATAGGTGGGGGAGGACCCCCACGGCCCGGTGGGTACTGGGTCGGGGCCCCTGCAATACTAGCTGTGGCAGCAGCCGCAGCAGCTGCAACAGTGCCTCTGCCTTGTGGGGTCATCACCTAAAAGGACACAAGAAGGAAGGAAGCGAGGACGGTACAGTGCAATGCAGCTTCCCACTCCCCCACTCCCCAACCTGGTGAAAGAATAGCAGATACCAAATTTCCTAAAGCTAAACTGACGGCATCAGACTTCCGATCCAAAACCAAGTGTCAGGAAAGGTCAAATGTGAATGTCCAATTCCCTCCCACCTTCCAGGCCTGAGTTTAAGGGTACCCAATCAATTTAGGGAAGGCATCTTCATTTTCAGGTAAAACTTGATGAGAGGTTATAAGAAAGTACATTTAATGTTGCCACAGAAACATCTTCCTCAAATACACTTGGCCAAAATCCCTTTTGTGCATCTCTTCACTTTAATAGAAGTGAACAGCCTGATAATCACGGACTGGTCATTCTGGACTCCTCCCAAATTGTGGACCAAAAGATGATCCCCTTCCACCAACTCCTCACCTGTTGGGATGGCCCACCAACCCCACGGACTGGCCCAGCAAGTCCTGCAGGAGCCTGTGGCATGGGAACACCAGCCGGGATTCCTCTACCCGCAGCCCTACCGATTCCTGGGCCCCCAGCAGCTCCAGCAAGTGGCACTCGGGCAATGCCAGTCTGAAAAATAAAGAAAAGAACTAAAATACTCAGTGGCCTAGAGAATCAGAAATACACTTACACCTTGTAACACTACCTGCCCCTATGTGCTAACGTCAGTCCTCTCCCATCCAAACATGCATGACCACGGGTCACCTCCAAAGCAAGCTAGAAAGTAAGTCTGGAGACCTGTGTCACAGCTCAACCACTTATACGCATTCCCGTGAAAATTAAACCAAGACCAAAGGCCCAGGCTCCATTCAGAAGGGCTCAGTAGACAAGAGAACTTGACTTGGCAACGAAGGGACATGAGATCCATTTCCAACCAATTTTCACCTCCTAGACAACAGTGGGCACATAATCCCACGATGCCAGGACTTAGTCCCCTCATGTGTAAACAACAGGATCATATCAAAACTAGCACATTCTACTGCAAGGGTGTACTAAGCATTATGGATATGTACATATATTCTGAACCAAAAAATATGGTAACATCTCTTACAGACATTTATAACTGAAAAAAGTTACAATATAAGAGCCAAAAAAGAAATAATGACTGGGATAAACTACTTTGTACTCACTGGAGGGATAACTTTAGGTCATTAGCATGACTTACAACATGAGTAACTGAAAAAAATGTTTATAATGTTAAGTGAAAAAGCAAAGCAAAATATAACATGCATGTCATGTATTAAGTACAAAAAAAATTAACGTGGATAAAAAGCAGGCAAAATTATTCTCTTGAATAACAATGTCTTAAAATGAAGAAAGGGGAAACAAACTTGTTTAGACTCTCTCAAGCTTGCTCTATTTATAAACTTTGCTTGGTGTTTACAGAACGAAGACTGTGCTCAAATGTCAGTGTCACCACTTAGTTGTGACACGTTAGGCAAGTTACTAAACTCCAGTTTGTTTCAGCTATAAAGTGAGGATAATTTATCTCAAAAGACTGTCACAGGGATTAAAAAAATACTGACATGCTCAGTACACAGCAAATGCTCAATATCATGAATTATTATAACTGTAACTGGTACAAAATAAAATGTACATGTATTCCACTGTTCGGAGCTAGGAAATTTTAAGTTCCACCTAGACTTTGCCATTACACTAAGAACTGGCGCAGCTGGCCTCAGATGCCTCTCCACCGACTGCGTGCATCAACTAAGGAAGAAGGGAGCTTTGAATTCAGAAAAACCCAAATCCTACTCCATTTCCTACTCTTTTAAGTTTTCATTTATACATAAAAGGGGGCAAACTCAGAGGACTCCTGTAAGAAAGGCAGTGCAATGCACAGACCCTAACGCAGAGCCCGGCTCATGCAAGTCCCCCTTTCCCAGGCTCCCTGCTCCAACTCACGTCTTTGGGCGGAGGTCCTTCTACCGTCATGGAGACCAGGTTCTCCCCTCGCAGCAGCACCAGACCCAGGACTCGTTTCTCTTCCCTTTCTGCTTGCTTAGAGTTCTTCGGCCTAAAGCAGGTTTAGAAGGAACAACAAAGCAAGCATTAGAGGATGGGTAAAGTTCAGGTTCCCCTGCCTAGGCATCTCCGAGGCTTGCTTTATACTCTCTCCTGACAAACGGTACCGAAACTTCCCCGACACAGGTCCTCTGGAAGGTCTCCACAGGCGGAGCGCGGGGCCCCTTGGGTGGCCATCCACCTGCTTCCTACCAACCCCAGAGGACGCAGAGACCGAGACACAGGAAAGCCCAGCCCTGGCTCAGATGCTCTCCTACAGCCAACCGCGAAGCTCTTTCCTTAAGCCAAGTCTTCGATGTGTCAAGAGGCAGCCACAACTCCCCAAGGCAAGAGAGTCCCACCCACCCCACTTTCACTCAGCGCTCTTCCAGGACCCATTCCACCTCACCGGCCTCTACTTTTGTTCCTCACCTCACTTCAGAAATAAAAGCAGCAATAAAAGAAAAGGCAAGAGAAGTTTCACATAGATAGAAGATGAACTGTTGGCATCTGTTCTTCAAAAGCACAAAACAAACCCTCAACAGCAAAAATGAGGAAAAATAACTGCAACAGTATAGGGGAAAAGCATGGAAAATGGGTAGCAAAAGCCAAGATCCTCAAAATAAAAGAAAAAATATTCTGACTTTCAAAAAAACTTAAAGATTTTACTTTGATGATATTTTACATTCTATTAATTGGTTTTCTACAGATAGACTGCTTTCTTTTTAGCGCAAATTTTCTCATTTTTAAATAATAAGCATGTCAGAATAGGGGGAAAAAACCCTTATGGCCATTTCAATTTCGTCCCACTTTCATTTTTTAAATTTTTTCCAATAAACATTTTTTATCAGAATAAAAATCAGTTTCATTTAAAAAACAGAAGGGAACCATCTGGAACAGTTTCACGCTGATCTGCCAGCCGCTCTCTGATACACAAAGTACTCAGACAGCTCTACTTTTTCTATCCTGTATTTCTTGGCCTGAGACAACAAAAGAAAACAACAGCTCCCTAAAAAAAAAAAGAAGAAAAAAAAAATCCAAGGAAATTCAGAGTCAGTGACAGCATAATGCAGAAACTGCACAGGACAAAAAGTACACATATGAGCACAAAGTCGCATAGCTCTTTGGGCCTCGAGGTGTCTTAAATGTGAAACAGGATGAAAAGCTAGACTATTTCATTCTGCAGGCCAGAAGCTTATGATCAACGACTCAAGGGAGTTAGCCAGTAACTTACGGAATCGTATCAAAGCAGAAAACATCTCCAATGTTTCTAAAATGCCAACAAAAATCACTGGCCGCAAATCAACACGGGGAGCAGAGCACTTACCCTGAAGGGGGTCAGAGGCTTCTTAAAGCAGTTTCAGACCAGGCTGCATTAGGAGAGCCCTTTAGGCTACAGCTTTACAAATACGTAATGAAGCCAGAAAATCAAGCTCTCCCCCCTCACACCTGTGGGGAGAACATGAGAGCCCTTTACCCCGGTACCCAGGGGCACGCGAAATCAGAGAAACAAAAAGCCTAGCAGCCCTCCTCACAACTCTTACTTTGCTAGCATCAGAGAGGCTTGCTGGACTAAGGAAGATTTCTTAGTGTTCAAGGTCCCCACATATGTCTGCCCTCGAAATGAGAACAGAGAGGAGCCGACCAGCCACGTCACCTTCTGCTGCCCGGCCCGCCCGCTCCATCCACTCCTCCAGACACCCCCAGCGGCCCGGCCCTCACTTGATCTTCCGGAACTCATCACAGTCACAGAGGATCAAATTCATGTGCTTGTCGAAAGCCTTAAAGGTGCCGATGAAGATCCGGCCGTCCTGCAGGATGCACCTCATCCTGTAGTCGATGTGCTGCAGCATCTTGCTGCTCTTGCCCACCGTCTGCAGGAAGAAAGCAGCGGGATAAGACTCAGTTCCTCTGGACCCACAAAGCCCTGGCCTCCCCAGAACTTCCCACTGTGGCCTTATTTCCCATGTGTCCTTTTGACAGAGCTAAGTCTTTCATCACGACTTCTTCCTGAGAAGTCTCCCATGTCACCTATCTTCAGCCCAATAATCTGCTATTCTCCCTTCCCTTAGAAATCGATCTTTTTGGAGCTGGGGATATAGCTCAGCAGCACGGCGCCTGTCTGGCAAGCATGAGGTCCTGAGTTCGATTCCCAGTTTCAAAAAAAAAAAAATCTTTCTCAGCTAGGTGTGATGGCACACGCCTGTAATCCCAGCACTTAGGGAGGCTGAGGAAGAAGGATCATAAATTCAAGTCTCGCCTGGGCAACTTAGTGAGACCCTGTCTCAAAATGAAAAATAAAAAACCCATGAATGCAATCCCGGCACTCACGGAGGCTAAAGCACGAGGATCACAAGTTCAAGTTCTACCTGGACAACCTAGCAAGACCTCGTCTCAAAAAATAAAAATGGGGGCCAGTGAGATGGCTCAGCGGCGTAAGCACCTGCCTGGCAAGTGAGAGGGCCCGAGTTCAACTCCTGGAACCCACATACGAAAAAAGGGCCGGTGATATCGCTCAGCGGCACGGGCGCCTGCTGGTGCACGAGGTCCTGAGGTCGACCCCCGGTACCCACAAAAAAAAAAAAAAAAAAAAAAAAATCCAAAAAAACCTTCCTAATTAACCAGGAACAGCTGAAATTAAGATTCACTATCATGGGCCGGTGAGATGGCTCAGCGGCACAAGCGCCTGCTGGCACGCGAGGTCCTGAGGTCGACTCCCGGTACCCACATAAAAACAAATAATAATAATAAGGGATGGGGTTGTAGGTCTCTGGTAGAGCGCCCCTGGGTTCGATCCCCAGTGTCAGAAGTGAGGCAGCCTTAGGATGTAGCTCAGTGTGAAAGCCCTGGGTTCAATCCTCAGTAACATCAAAAACAATCTTCCGGGGCCGGTGAGATGGCTCAGCGGCTTAAGCGCCTGCCTGGCAAGCGCAAGGGCCCGAGTTCGACTCCCGGAACCCACATACGAAAAAGGGGCCGGTGATATCGCTCAGCGGCACGGGCGCCCGCTGGCGCGCGAGGTCCTGAGGTCGACCCCCCGGTACCCACAAAAAAAAAAAAAAAAAAAAAAAAACACAAAACAATCTTCCACATATTACAGCTGCCTTTGTCTGTGTTATGTCAGGGAGGAGTGTGGGGTGTCACCGAGTTAATCAAATCCACTTACGCCAGAGATTAAATCACCCGCCGCTGTGAGGATTACAGGTGTGACTCAAGTGCCAGGGGATACCCAGATCCCATTTAATAAACAATAAAGGGCTGGAGTGGGACTGGCACTAAAGTCCAGTCAGGGAGAAGCTTATTCCTTGAAGGAGCTGGTCGCCTTGCAAGTGAGGAGAATGGAACATCCACATCACGAATCTGTCGGCGTGGTTCCAAGATCCACAGAGGTAAACTTCCGGCGGCCAGAGCGCTGATCACTCTGGACACGTAACAGTATTCTTAACGCAACATTCCTACTTTACAGTCTGGCTTCCAGTGTGCGTTTGCCATACAGAGGTCGCCATCAGGTGCCCTTGGCAGTTTCACTCCTTTAGAACCACCTGACATCTGATCTGTACTATCAGCCGCCCATCGGTCTGACAGGTGCAGGCCAGTGCTAACTTATCCAAGTGCCTTCTCCCACTGTGCCTACCGTTCATCTTTCTGAGCCTGAATAAATTCCTGAAACTTGACTCTCCCATGATACTGCCTACCACATTTAAGATCCACATTACATGGTTCTGCTCTCCTTAGTGATCTTTAAAAAAAAAAAAAAACAGCGTCTCACTATGTAGTTCAGGCTGGCTTCCAACTCACAGCAATCCTCCTGCCTCAGCTCTCTGAGTTCTGGAATTACAGGCGTGCGCCACCACGCCTGGCTGAGCGATCACTTAAAGGGGCTTCTATCCACAGGATCTGGACCTTTAGGGCACCATTCATTCATTTCCCTTGAAATAGCTAAGACTTCCTGGGCGCTCAGCATTGTCATTAGGCATTGTGATTAGTACTGTTCATATCATCTAATACTCAAAATTGGACCCGTTATTATTCCTGTTTTACAGATGAAGCCACTGAACCTGGAAGAGATTACGGAACTCTGTGACGTCTCACCAGCTGGAAAGCTGCTGGAACCAGTCAATTCTTCAGTATCCTATGAGGTCTCCCTGTGCCAGTCTTATCCACTGATTAACAGTTAAAGAGATCTTTCTAAGCCCAACTGGGTTCAAGCGCTTTTGCTAGTTGAAATCCTTCAACGGCCTCATCACCAACATGACAAAGTAACATGCAAAGCCCTCAGTACCCAGGTTCCTGCCAGTTCTTCCCATGTCATCTTCTACCTCGTCCTGCCCCCTCTAGCAACCTCGAATCATGCTACCCCCCAAACTTGTTTGCCCTTGAGTTTTCCAGTTCCTATTTTTGCTGGCAACACCGACAATTATTAGGAAGCTCTCAGGAACCATCAACTCAAGAAGTATTCTTACTCCGCCTCCCTCTCCACCGTTGCTTTTGCCTGGCTCTTAATTTCCCCCCTGCATTATAGTATCCGTGTGCTCAACTAGAAGGTTAACTTCGTTAAAGACATAAAACAATTCACGATGTAGCCCCAGCGCCTGAGACTGTCACATACACAAACATTAAAAGTATGCTTAGCAAACGAGCGCAACTCCCGCGATCACCCTCCGGCTCCCTCTTCTCCCTCCACGGACCCAGCAAGGCTGTGGCTTCGGGCCGTAAACCTGCCCGCACCTCATTCTTGGACTCTCGCCCCTCTCACCAGTCCGAACCTGGTACCCGGTCCTCCCCTCCGCACACCCCGCCCAGGCTGCAGTTCTGCTCCGAAATCCCGGACAACATTCGCTCGACAAATTCACCGAATGCCTCCCGGGTCCTAAGCTTTACAGCTACAGCGGTGTGGAGAACTACGGCTCTACCTGCGCCGCCACCGAGCGACCCGGCCCTCCCTTCTCCCCCTATCCCGCCAAGCGGTCAAGGTCCTGTTATTTGGCGCCGGAAGCGAAATGCCGCGGCCGGGGCCTTCACCTCCTTAACCGGCTCCAACCCACGGCTTCCTCCCCCATCCGCCACGGCCCCCGAGCCACAGCGGACTCGGGGGCTCCAGGGCCGCTAGCCCGCGCTTTCTTACCATGGTGGCGGTTCTGATGGTTCGGATTCGCGCCGGATTCGCCTCCTCAGAGGCCTACACAGACCCAGCAGCCGATTTCCCGCCGCTGCTACCGGAAATACGGCCGCCAGTAAAATGCGGTCGAGTAGAACGCCACTTCCGGTCCCGGCTCTGAGTCCTCGCGTTCCGGCCTCAGGGCGGAGTGGTGCTTTTTAGGGTAAGAGCGGGGTCGAGTTCGGTGGGACAATGTTAACATCAACTGTGACGTTGTCAGTCTTAGCATCCTCTTCGGACACACACTTCCTGGCTTCCGTCCTCGTTGTGGTGGCTGGTGTCACTTCGTTCCTCTTCCCCCCGATCTCTACTACTCCGTCCTCATTTCCTACCGCCCCCCAGAGGCTCTCTCTTCAACCACTCTTGCTTTTCTGTTAACTGCCTCTTACTTTCCTCTGAGTATTGATTGCTATCTAACAGGATGCTATAAGCACTTTCTCCTTATCCCAGGGGATAAGGCCAAGGGCCCCCCCCGTCTCTCCCCCCCGTGCCTGAAACTGCAGATGGTACCAAGCCTGTATCTCCTAGCCACACGTGCCTATCCCAATTGCCAGCATCTGTACTCTTGCACTTCAGGGCCACTGTTAAGTAAAATAAGGACTACTGGAACACAAGCACTGCAGTACTACACTTTGATTATTAATATGGCTACCAAGTGACTAGCAAGTGTATAGCATGCACCGCATGGATAAGCTGGCAAAGGAATAATTCACAGCCAGGCAGGACGAGGGCAAGTATTTCATCATGCTACTTGGTACACAATTCTAAACTTATGAATTGGTTATTTCTGGAATTTTCTATTTAATATTTTTGTACCATGATCCACTGCAGGTTACAAATCACAGAAAGCAAGACTTTGGATAAAAGAGGACTACTGTGTACTTTTATTTGTTATTATCCCTTTCCCGTTTAGAATGAAAGCTCCATGAGGGTATCAATTTTTCTTTGTGTTTTATTCATTGCTATAGTGCCTAGAACACTACGTAGCACAGAGGATTCAATAAATGAATAAATTAATCTTATTCAGTGTCATGACTTTAAATTATTACCTATATGCCCAGGACTTTAAAATTTATTACTCTAACCCTGGTCATTTCTTGGCCTTTTATACCCAGCCACCTGTTTGACATGGCTGTCTAGTAGGTGCACTAAATTTGATACGTTGAAAACTGAATTCTTCATTCTATTTTCTTCTTTCCTAAACCACTTCTCCATCAGACAGCACCAGTGTAGTTGTTTTAGTTAAAAACAGCAAAGGACAGAGTGACAAACTTGAAACATACTTCTCCCATTTTATAATCAACCCATGAGGAAATCATATGGACCCCATATTAAAATCGTCTTAACTGTTGTCATTCACTCCACTGCTACTACCCTAGTCCTAGCCATGCTCATCTCCGGCTTGGATTACTGAATGAGCCCCAACTGGTCTCTTTGCTTCCTCTCTCATTCTCACATAGCCAGGAGAATCCTTCTCAAATGTGCTTGGGTTGTATCAGATTATTTCATTGCCCTAGAGCCCACCTCCCAAAGACTTCCCAACCCTGCACTCTTTTCTGACCTCATCTCAACATTCTGTTCATTCATCAGCCTCCAGTCACTCTAGTCTGCTTGCTGCTCCTCCGTAAGGAAAGCTACCCTCTCCGAGCTGTGTCATCTTCACAGCATCTCTGAGAGGTATGTTCTGTCAGCCTATTTCTGTCAACCTATAGGTGAAGACATGGAGGCTGAGAGATGAATTAGCTTGCACAAGATGGCAGTCAGAATGGGAATATGTGTCTACCTGGCTCTTCAGTTGTTGCTTTGCCCCCAAATTACCCAGGCACCTAACATATCATTCATGTGTGCATTTTAAAATATTTATTTAGCACCTACTAATGCCATGCCATGTTAGGGGATACAAAGTTCTTTCCCCCAAGGAGCTTATATTCCAGTGAGAAAGACAATAAACCAAATGAAGAAGTGTACAAAATACCACTACAGTAATGTGAGAAAAATAAAGCAGGGTAAGGGCGCTGAAAATGCTGAGGTGCAAATTTGCCTAGGTGATCAGGGAGAGCCTAAGAACTATTGCTATCACCATGGGTCTGCTATAAATTTTGCCTGGACAATTCAAACACCTCTGACTTTCCCAATTTTATCTTAGTCTCAGTGCTGTTCATCACACTTTATCGTTCATTCTCAAGATCTCTTCCAGAACGTCTATCCTATGTATTTTCTTTTATCAATATATCCAGCAGAAACTCTGATCTGAAATACAAGGTGTGACTGTAAAATGTGGTGTTTAAATTTAAAAAAAATATTACAATAGAAGACACATTGCTATTAATCTACCTCCAAATATTCCCTTTCTCTTCTAACACACTTATCTCCCACTGTTCTTGTTACTTGCTGAAGCAGTTCTGGAAATCCTTTTTTTATGTCTTTAACAGTTGTGCTGGGGCCGGTGAGATGGCTCAGCGGCTTAAGCGCCTGCCCGGCAAGCGCGAGGGCCCGAGTTCGACTCCCGGAACCCACATACGAAAAAGGGCCGGTGATTTCGCTCAGTGGCACGGGCGCCTGCTGGCGCACGAGGTCCTGAGGTCGACCCCCCGGTACCCACCAAAAAAAAAAAAAAAAAAAAAAACAGTTGTGCTGTTGTGGCCTCCTCAATATCCTAAATCAATTAAAAACCTTTACTTTTTATTGTCATTTTGACTTTGGGGAAGAGCCACAGTTGCATGGCACCAGATCCAGTGAGTACGGTGGATGAGGACACACTGTAAAGTTATTACGAGCTTGCCCTTCCATCAGATGGCCCTCAACAGCAGCATTCACTGTACTTTTCATCAGACTTTGTAAAGACACAAAAGAGGACCTCTAGGACTGCTTCAGAAAGTGGCAAGAATCATGAGATAACCATGTTCAAAGTGAGGGGAAGTATTTTGAGGAGAATTAATGGGAGTGTCTAATAAATTTTTTAAAATGTAAACATTCACCATATTTTTTAATCAGCCCTTATATTTCACTAGTTTGGTCATGCACGCCTCCAATATTGCAAAATTTATTACTCTTCAGATTTTCATATATTGAGCCCTCTCTCTGAAAAAGGCAACTAAGCCTGTTTTGGTAGCAGTTTAGTAGAGTTAGGCAAAGGTAAAGCCCTTCTATTTTTACCAGTCATTAGAATAATAAAAACTATTTTAAGTATTATTAAAATTCACAAAATGGGGCTGGTGAGATAGCTCAGCGGCATAAGCGCCTGCCTGGCAAGCACGAGGTCCTGAGTTTGACCCCCGGTACCCACCAAAAAAAATTCACAAAATGAAGCTTACTTCCTCCCAGCCAAAAAATAGCTTCCTGGTCCCCAAAGAAAGTAGAGGAAAAGACAGGAACTGACAGCTGGCTGCAGTGAGCGTCCCAACATTCAAAGAAAAAATATTTGTATCCTTTTAAGAACACTGGGGAATGGAACTCTAGGAATTCAGGGGGTTTGTTTGTTTGTTTTTTATGACTCTAGAATATCATATTTCAACCAATCCTAAACTTCTCTTAAGCTATTCTCCAAAACACCTCTGGATTAAAATTAACAAATTAAGTACAAGACTAGATACACAATGAGAAGATGGATTTTATTCCTTACACATTTCATGCATATTAGGAGGAAATAAAAGGGATAATATGGTATTTACTAATGGAAGAAGATGAGGCCGTGAGAGAATTTCATGTTTCCAGGAATCCTTTACCTTTTCATATTTCCAGAAATTTCATGTTTCTTTTAGAAAGAAACTGATTCAAAAACATTTTATGTTGAAGGAGGGAACAGGAGAGGCTGATCAATGGGCACTGAGTTATAGTTAGAAAGGAACAATAAATTCTGGTATCCTGTACATAGGGTGACCATTATACTCCAAAAAGCTTGAAGAAAGGAATTTGAGTGTTTTGGAGGAAATAGACTTTACCCTGATGAAAACATTACACAATGTGCATGTACCATCACGTTACCTCCTAAATATACACATTTTATATATCAGTTTAAAAAAGAATTTTAAATTTTTAAAAAATATTTAGGGCCAGTGAGATAGCTCAGCAGCATAAGCGCCTGCCTGACAAGCGCGAGGTCCTGAGTTCGATTTCCGGAACCCACGTAAAGGAAAAAAAAGGGCCGGTGATATCGCTCAGCGGCACAAGCGCTTGCTGGCAAGTGCGAGGTCCTGAGGTTGACTCCCGGTACCCACATTAAAAAAAAACATATATATATATATATATATATATATATATATATATATATATATTTACATAAAAATACATATATATATATATGTATTTAAAATTCTGGGGCCGGTGAGATGGCTCAGCGGCATAAGCGCCTGCCCGGCAAGCGCGAGGGCCCGAGTTCGACTCCCAGAACCCACATACGAAAAAAGGGCCGGTGATATCGCTCAGCGGCACGGGCGCCTACTGGCGCGCGAGGTCCTGAGGTTGACCACCGGTACCCACAAAAAAAATAAAATAAAATAAAATTCTGGGTTTAAGTGAGAAACATATGTACAGACAATATTAGAACAACACTTGTGTGTATGTATTAATTAGGTCCACTTTAATATGCGTCACCATACCTGATTTTTTTCTTTTTTTGAGACAGAGTCTTGCTGTGTAGTTCAGGCTGAGCTTGTACTCACTATGCAGCCCAGGCTGGCCTCGAACTTGTGGCAATCCTCCTGCCTCAGCCTCCCAAGTGGTGGGATTACAAGTGTGCGCCACCACGCCTGGCAACCATACCTCATTCCACAGCCAGTCATCTTGCTAGCCATCTTGCTGTCACATTGCTAGCCATCTTGAAAGTCCCCCCAACCCCAAACTTCTCTGTGACCCAGAGGTGACGATGACATGGAGTCATTACACACAGTGCCACTCTGTCTGCCCAGTGATATTTCTACAGATTTTTCTGTCAGATTACATAGTTCCCACATTTTGCAATCACTGAGTCAAATGTTTCCATACTAAAAATTGATGTTCATTTTTCACAGTCCACTATTTTTTCTCCAGAAAACCCAGCACAAACCAACATGAAAAAAGACCATTCTAAAATTGAAAGAGAGGAAGAATGATGGGGGTTCTGAGTCCGGTGTAGTGGCACATGCCTGTAATCCCAGCATTTGGGAGGCTGAGGCAGGAGGACCGCTGAGAGTTCAAGGCCAGCCTGGGGCTATATAGTGAGTTCAAGGACAGCCTGGACTACAGAGCGAAACCCTATCTCAAAAAACCAAGAAAGGAAAGTGCCGGCTTACTGCTAACGCCTCACCCACAGTCCCTGCACACACGGGTCTTCTCCCTACGACAAGGCTGATTTGCTGCTATACTCCAGAATGCGTCCTCAGGGCCTGCAGAGGGCAACACAGCTCGGAAGCGTCACTTATACTCCACACACACGGGCCCTCCGTGTGTCTCTCTGCTGTCAGATGAGGTCCGGTGGCTCGAGTGTTGCCCGTGAGCCTCACACATACAAGGCTTCTCCCCTCGGTTTGTCCCCTGGTGTCAGATTAGATATGACTTCCGGCTAAAGCTCTGCCCACCTCCCCACAAAATTAATGCTTCTCCGCTCTGGGTGTCCTATGATGGACAAGGAGGTGTGATTTCAGCTGAGGCCACATCCCTTTCACCCACTCACTGCACGTGAGGCTTCTCGTAAGTGTGCCCTCTCATGTATAATGCAGGGTGAGGGCCAGGGATTTAGCTCAGCGGCACAAGCGCCGGCCCAACAAGTGCAAGGTCCTGAGTTTGATTCCCTGTACCAAAAAAAACGACAAAAAAAAAAAAAAAAAACATAAAGTGGGGTGACTTGGGGCAAAAGCCTTGCTCACACCCTGCAAATTGAAGGCTTCTCACCTGAGTGTCCTCTGGTGTTCCGACGAGGACTGAGTGTGGCTAAGGGCTCAAACTCCCTGCAAACATAAGCCTTCTCCCCTAAGCATCGTCTGGTGGCTTCTGAGGGTCACCTCATCATGAAGCCTCGTCCACACTCCAGGCACACAGAGGGCTTCTCACCTGAGTGCCTCTTCTGGTAATGACGAAGGATGGCTTCTGGCCAAAGCTTCACCCACGCTCGCCGTGAACGCAGGGCTTCTCCCCGGGTGAGTCCACTGCTCTCTACTGAGGATGGACTTATTTCTAAAGCTTTACCCATACTCCCTCACTGCACTTGTGGCTTCTCCACCGAGTGTGTCCGTGGTGTCTGATGAGGGTCGACTTACCCTTAAAGGCTGGCCCGAATCACTGCAAACATAGGGCTTCCTGCCCAAGAGGGTATTGGAGCTTGCAATGAAGTTTGATTTCAGGCTGAAGTCTGCCTCATGCACTCCACAGTCCACCGCTGCAATCTCAAGCTAACTTCCTCAGCCCTCTGCCTGTTACACAAGGTTTACCCTTTGCACTGAGTGAGGCTCTTTCTCTACACCACGTTGTCTCCTCTAGCACCCGCGACTGTCCTTGGGATGGGCTGGAGAATGTCCGCAAGGCTTCCTTCTCCTGTGTCCTCACTCATAAGTGTTTGAAGCCACCTTCTCTCCGTCTTAACTTTTGGTGGTTTCACTCTAGCAGCTTTGATCACAATACTGGTGCTCCCGGGGCTTCCGGTGTGCTGGGCTGGAAGAGACTTTCTACACGTGAAAGACTTGCTACACTGTGAAAATCTGAAACACACGTTGACTGAGGAACTGCTGAGAGGAAAAAGCCAGAAGCAGGAGAAACCAGGGGAGATTTCTAGCTTTGGTTCTGCTAAAAAAAAAAAAAAAAAAAAAAAAAAAAACAAAGAAAGAAAGAAAGTCTTCAGTTCCAGCAGCCGTAAGTTGGGCAGCGAAGCTCTGCTGCCGGTCTTGGGACAGGTAATGTCTTACTGCCACGCTGGCAATTGATGACACATGTATAATACAATTTGTTTCCCACCAGTAACTCCTTTACATTCCATTTTACATCTTGTATTTTCTATTGAAATCCAGAAAATCTACACCAAAAACATCTTCTTCATGTCAGACTAGGAATCTTTGAAGCAAGTACTCTGCTCTGTAGCTTTTTCTACAGTTAGCCTTTGCTTCTACTAAAATCTCAGCCACATTATCACATTAGGTCTTTGGTCAAATGTTACTTCCTCATTAACTTTAAATATCTAGTTTCAAAATTCAGCCAGCTGCCCTACCACACTCTACACCATTTATCCTGCTTTATCTTACTATTTTTTACTATGAAGCAATTATCACCTTTTAACATTCTATACTGTAGTTCCCCTGTGTATGGAGCCTTTTGCTTGTTGTCTGTCGCCTTTCACTGGAAAGTAAGCCCAATGGGGCAGGGATTACTATTTCACTTACTAATGGGCTCTACGTGTCTAAAACATTTTCTGGAACATAGGAGGTGGTAATCAATTTCTACTAAATTAACAAAGGAAAGGGAAGAAAAGAATATGGCCTCACCCAAAGACAGCAGATTCCAGTTTTCCAGCATCCTTTCTTTGTATACGTTCCTCCACTCACAGCTCAGTCTCTTCCATTCTGCCTCCATGGAGATACTAACACGTCCTTGGATGTGACTGCTACCCACAAACAAGCAGGAAATGCACGAACACCGAGTCATCACCAGTTTCCCCAGTGTGAGGAACACAGCCCCATTACAAGAAAGCTTGGATAGGGGCCGGTGAGATAGCTCAGCGGCTTAAGCGCCTGCCCGGCAAGCGCGAGGGCCCGAGTTCGACTCCCGGATCCCACATACGAAAAAGGGGCCGGTGATATCGCTCAGCGGCACGGGCGCCTGCTGGCGCGCGAGGTCCTGAGGTCGACCCCCCCGGTACCCACAAAAAAAAAAAAAAAAAAAGAAAGCTTGGATACAGGAGGAGTTGGTCTAATTCATTTCCAAGTACATGCCTCTCCATACAAGCGCTTCTGGGCATCGCTGTGTGCCTGACTACGATAAAATCTGTGAAGCGTATCAGTGACACACAAACTCCAGCCCCTGAAACCTTAGGATTTCACTGCAGAAGCAGTGCAGGCACCGATCCGAAAACCTTAAGCAGGTTCAGGACAGTGACTTCGAGGATTGTAACAGAGCAACTCTGAGATGAAGAACAGAGGATGGGCTGGAGAAGAAAGAACACCATGGGGGGCTTGTACTGGGCGTCAGGGGGCAGGGAACATTTAGAGGAGAAAACGGAAGAAAACTATGACAGAGAAAATGAAGGGGGTCTGAAATGAGCATTACTGCTGGGTTCAGGTTACTAAATGGGACCTTTAAAATACTTGTCGTTGGGATGAAATAAATTGTATTAATATGTTATGTCTCCTTTTTGAGTTAAATATAAGTATATACTTTGTCAAATTAAGGGATAAAAAGTAAAATAAAGTCCCTGTCTTTGCCTGTGTATTTTAACAACTTTTTTATTCTTTTCTTTTCTTTTTTTTTTTTTAATGTGGGTACCGGGAGTCAACTTCAGGACCTTGCGCTTGCCAGCAAGCACTTGTGCCGCTGAGCGATATCACCGGCCCTTTTTTTCCTTTATGTGGGTTCCAGGAGTCAAACTCAGGACCTCAAGCTTGCCAGGCAGGCACTTATGCCACTGAGCTATCTCACCGGCCCTTTTCTTTTCTTTTTTCTTTTGAGACAGGGTCTCACTGTGTAGTTCACCTGGCCTTGAACTTTCAGCAACCCTCTTGCCTCAGCCTCCCAAGTGCTGGGATTACAGGTGTGCACCACCACACCCAGCCTAACAACTATTTTCAATAAAGCCCCTAACACTTCCCTCATCTGCCTAAACGTTGATCACCTCTGCCATGGCAAGAAAGAATGTGTCTGTTCGCTAAAGGAGCCAGCAATTCGGGGGGGAGGGGAACGAAACCCTAGCTCACTGGCTGTAGGTGAGATCAGACCCCCCAAGATACGCTGACAGTGCTCCTCGGAGCCTAGGACAGGGAAAGCCGCCACCTCACTCAGCTGTGACCTCTAAAATGTCCTCGATGAGGCTTGAGGCGTGGCCATCTCCTCACCTCTCCAGACCCTCAACCATTCTCACTTCCTGCCTGTGATTTTGAGCCAATTTCTTCATGGTCTTCACATCTTCCTTATTCCTGGGAAGCAACATTTTCTCTCATTCCTCTGTCCCAGGACCGAGGGATCAGGCAACACCAGGGCCCCAGAGTCAGCCCAGAGCACACCTTGAAACTCCACGATGGGGTCAGGTGGATGTTGTCGCGTCGCAAGAAGGATTTCTGCTGTGGGGGTGGCTTGTTCCCACCTGAACTGTAAAAGCGCATCTTGCTTGCGTGCATCCGGGGCCTGTGGGATAGAGCAACAATGTGATGCTGAAGGGTCTTTACTGGGAGCCTAAACCTACGCCTCTTCCGCAGAGAACCTGTCCTCTCACTCCCTCCTCACTCAACAAATGTGGTTTGCAGCTACGGGGATTCCTGGATATTCTGCCTTCACTCCTTCCCAGCACCTCGGCCCTCGACTCTTTCCCCGCCACTCGAACTTTACCACTTCCTCCGCCTCTGCATCTCGGATTCCAAGCACATGTCTTGGCTCAGTCTCTGCAACCTGAGAGCAGACAGGACGCAGCACATTGCTGGAGAGGGAACCTCTGAACGCCTCCTTCCAGACCACTTGGGACGCGGAGCGCTCAGCTTCCGGCTCCTGCCCCAGGCTCCCTCTGTGCTCAGTCCTCTGTGTCCCCGTACTCTACAGAGTGTTCTCGGGGGGTCTAAACTGAGTCCTTCCTGAGAGGCAGCTCCAGGCCTCACGACTCTGTGAAGATGGCCCCCCCTTCCCTTTCTCTATGTGCATACCGTGTGACCTCAGCGGAGATGCGCACTTGTGGCTCCTGCTGGGCCCAAGCTCAAGCCCTCCATCCCTGTGGTCCTGAAGGGGGCAGGTGGTGTTAGCAGCAATATCACCTTGACAAGCTTCTCAGACACCAGGTCTGGAATCTCAGGCCGCATGACTGCGGTCCCACTGTGGCCAGTACCCGCGGAGGGTAGCTGGAGTCCCCTGAGACACCCCTGTGACTCATCCCCACGGCAGAGACGCGCAGTCCCTCCTCTGCTGCGGGCCTCTCACTCACACCTCACTACAAGTCCTCCACTTGCACGACTCTTTTAGAATTCATGTAACTCTTACTAGAATATGAGCTTCTTGTAAGAAAAAATGCACCTCTGTCATTTTGCTAGTCCTAGTGATTAGAATAAAAAAGGCCTTCGTGGTGGATTTCATCACTGTTCCCAGTGATTTGTTTCCTCTAAAAGGACGGTGCTCCCCTGCCTCTGACACCCGCTTGGCCTTGTAACTTGCCTTGGACAATACATGAGTGACAGTGACACTTCTAAGCACTGCATGACTCCATCATCTGTCTTGTTCTGAGAACAGCATGCTCCCAAAGGCACATTAGTTCTACCATAAAAAGTTGTAGTCCAGAGTCACGACCTACAAAAAGGAAGGAGTGAGACTGAGTTTAAGCCGGGGATATAGCTCAGTGGCACAGCGCCTGCCTGGCAAACGCGAGGTCGTGAGTTCGATCCCTGGTACCAAAAAAAAAAAAAAAACTGAGTTTAAGGTCAGATTGCTGTGTGGGCCACTGAGACTCAGGCCATGGGCCACCGCAGTACCACTCAGCTTCAGCTGATGAGGACAGCTTCTTCCCCTAGCAACCCTAGGCATTCAGAGAGCTACGCTCGGCACAGAGCCCCATCACTCCTCACAACACCGCCACGGCGCAGATACTGCTGGCCCTTCCATCTCACGGATGACAAAACTGAGGCGCTCACAGTCAAGTTTATTCGCCCTTAAGATTACACCTTACATCCTTTAGATCTAAGATAGTCTAGAATTCAAGATTCGCACTCCAAAGCCCTTCTCCTTCACCACTGCCTAAAAAATAACCGTTAAACAAACGAGTAAATGAAAAAGCAAAATAAGGGCCAGTGAGACAGCTCAGTGGCATAAGCACCTGCTGGCAAGTGCGAGGTCCTGAGTTCGACCCCCGGTACCTACATTAAAAAAAAAAAAAAAAACACGCAAAATAAGCACACAGGACTCAAAATTCTCCCTGGAGAAGACAGACCCTCAGGGTGAAGCAGAGAAGTGCATCAGCCAGGATGGGCCAACTTGTTCTGTACTGGCAAATGACCCCCGGTGGCTTGATGTAACAATGTTTTATTTCTCAGCCTTCACAGCCTTCATTTGTCAACTGTAATTGTGCTCAAAGTCATCTTCGCTCAGGACTGAGGCTAACGGAGTTACCTCTGTTTGGAAAATGGCCAGCAGGCATGTTGGAGAGAGACGAAAGGTGGAGAATCACTTTTGATCGTAGCTTATTGGCAAAGCAAATCACATGGCCACTACTGAGTTCAACAGGGTAAGACATATACCCGTAGGACAGGCCACACGGGGAAACGTCGGGCTATTTGATCAACAGTAAAACATGCTACTGGAAGGGCCCAAGCCCATAAACCTATTCGCACTCAGCCCCAGCTGTCACCGACTGGGATATTAATGTGCTAGGATCTGTGGCTGTGCCTAAAATACAAAAATAAAAAAGGGGCCGGTGAGATGGCTCAGCAGCGTAAGCACCTGCCTGGCAAGCGCGAGGGCCCGAGTTCGACTCCCGGATCCCACATACGAAAAAGGGGCCGGTGATATCGCTCAGCGGCACAGGCGCCTGCTGGCATGCGAGGTCCTGAGGTCGATCCCCGGTACCCACAAAAAAATAAAATAAAATAAAATAAAAAATAAAAAAATAAAAAAATAAAAAAGGCAGGGATTCTGCAGGAAAAACACAGAATTACAGAGCTGTAACTGAAGCAGCTCTAAATCCTGGTTCTACCTGACCCAGTCATGTCACACAGGTAACCTCTGTGCCATGGCACTTTTATAACCTGATAATCTGATTTCTGATTTCTAATTTTCAAATTGTTAATGGAATAAAATATTACTGTGACTGCACAGCCCAGTGCCTGGCACAAAACAACTGCCCAATCAATGTCAGTTGCCACTGTGTTTTATTTCACACCAACTGACACAGCCCTGGGAAGGCCACATGCGACGTTGTTGGGAAAGGGATGGCAGAGACCTGAGTGAGAGCGTAAGTCTGGGTAACACTCCCTGTTAAGGCCCTTCCCCTTAAAATAGCCCTGGGATCCTGGGAAAACAAAGGCCTCAACCTTCAAATGGGACACTGCACAGCACAAGACATCAGGATGAGCAAAGGAAATTCACCCATGGCTTGAAGCAGAGAAGACATTAGCAAAAGAAAGGTGAGGGGTACGCATGGGAAAGTGGGTTGCCAGGGGCCCGGGTGCCCTCCCTTTCTCCACAGACAGTCCTCTCCTGGCAGGCAAGAATCTAAGAAGGTGAACCTGAGGATAAAACAGGTAGTGTGAGCTTCAGGGCTAACTCCTGGCCCCAAGATACAGAGGAGAAATCCCCAAGTTTACAAGGAGGAGCTCCTCTTCTTAAAAAAGCCTCTGATCTTCCAGTCAAGAGGAAAATGGAGACAGCTTCTCAGAGACAGAGCCAGGTGTAGGCACTGGAATACAGTCTCGGCGTGTTGCCATTACAAAGTCACCCTTTTAATGTCTACAGGCTTAAGTGGTAATTGGTTGCAACAGCTAACACTTCCTAAACTCTTATTATATACCAGACAATTCCTAGCACTGAACAAATTTTACCTCCCAAAAGCTCCATGAGGTAGGCCTTGTGCTAAACTGAGGCAGTTACATGTCTTGCTCACAATGACAAAGCTAGAAAGTGCCTGGATTTGAATGCAGGCTGTGCAGTGCCACACCCATAGCCAGTTAGGCCCGAGGTAATGGCGGCAGTGACCACACCCCTTTGGGGCCCCACGATTCTCCAGGTAGATCCATACTCAAGGATCAGGAATGTACGTGAAACAGGATTGGCCATGAGTCAGTGAAAGTTCAATCTGGTGATAGATCTATGGGGGATTCACTGAACGGTTCTACTGAATAGGTTTAAGTTTTGTCCTTACCAAAAAAATTAAAAATAAAAATTTAATTTTCCAGCTCCATCAGATGCTGGACATGATTTGAGTAGTCAACTGACAGCCCTGAGAGATCCCCACCCTAACACCCTTGTAGCTCCAAGCTGGAGGCTTGCTCCCAAACAAGTAAGGGAAATCAGGAATGAAGGGGGAAATCGGATGGGCCACCCACATTATAACCAAATCCCAGATCTCTGCCACAGAGTAGAATAGGCACTTGCCACACAACCAAACCTGGGAACGGACCCAGCTCCTTTCAAAAAACTGCCCACATGCAGACCACAGCGGTACAGTCCACCCTCATGCGAGGACATAATCTCCCCCACTCCTAAAAACCCGAGGACTCCAGACCCAGGACACACTCCAGGATCCACCCCAAAGGGTATATGATGACATAAGGCTCACCTCCACCCAGTCCGCTCTCCCACCCAACAAATGCAGGTAAAGAAGACCAGAGACTTCCCCCCTCCCCCCAATTCCCGATCACCACTTGGAGATACATCTAGCCCCACTAATCAGAAACAAAAGCCTTGGGCCAGTGAGAGGGCTCACCGGCTAAGCGCCTGCCTGGCAAGCGCGAGGGCCCGAGTTCGACTCCCGGAACCCACATACGAAAAAAGGGCCGGTGATATCGCTCAGCGGCACGGGCGCCTGCTGGCGCGCGAGGTCCTGAGGTCGACCCCCCGGTACCCACAAAAAAAAAAAAAAAAAAGCCTTAGCATTTGCGACCGGCCCTGGGTTGCTACAACCACTCGGAGATAGCAGACCTAATTAAATGCTCTCCGGCAAAATAAGTAAAATAAAAAAACCAATAAACCTGTCCTAGGTGCGCGAGTCCCCACCAATAGATCGGTCATCCCCCTTTTCCGGCAACAGCAGTTGGACGGGTGTCTCAGAGGGGAAATGAAGGGACAGGGGCCCTGTTTTTAGGGAAAGATAGGCTACCGACCTCATTGAGCTTTATTAAGATCAATAAGGAAACCTCGTAAAAGCACTACCACTAAAAGCAGTTTCTGCCTTCACAGGCAGACCTTACAGTTAGGGTAACTAAAAAGAGAAAAACGGGAGCGAGAAGCGAGACTTGAGGGGCGTCAGACAACACAATTACCAGGAAAGCCAGCGTCTCTCGCCCACCTGACAAAAACATGCAAGGGTGATAAGAGACAGCTACCTAAGGCCTCTTATTTAATGTGTAAGACACGCATGCATATACGCACACATGCACACCTACACATAAGCACATGTATACATGTTCTCACATGAACATCAGTGTAGTACATCCACATTCACACGTCCTCGTTACTTAGTCATTACGTCTAAAGCTGCCTTCCTATAAGCCCTTCCCCCTTCACTCATTACAAAAAGACAGGAAGAAACCAAACGGCCAGAAGGAATGCCTAGGTTAAGATCAAAGACTGCCAGCAGAACAGACCAAATGCCCAGATATCCGTGACGCCCACCTGGGCGATGGGAAGACACTAGACCACCTAAATAACGGGAGCCGGGGATAAAGCTCGGGGGCTTTCGGCTCTGATGCGCCCTACAACCTCTTCTATCTGTCCTCTTTCTTTTCCATCTTTTCCCCCAAATAAACCGTCTTCTTTATCTGAACTCTGCCTTCTTTAGTTCATGCACGGAAGGTAGGAGTTCCGTGCCCGGCGACAGCGTGTTCCGGAGGAGGAGCTGTGCGCGCAACAGCCCCACAAGGGCATCTGTCTCCCCGATGCGGGGAACTTCTCCCCGCAGCCCCCGGAAACCCCAGAGAGGTACGCTGCAGCCATCTCCCCGATCAGGGAATCCTTTGGCCAAGAACAGCCCTACTTCCTTCAAAAAGGAAATTCCAGGTCACTCAGGTCCCAGCCGGGGAAGGCAGGCCTACGCGCCCAAGAGCTCGGGGATGCCGGCGTGGTCGCCCCACTCCTGCCTCCTCCCACAACGACGAGACGCCCGAAGCCGGCCGCCTGCGCCGCTCCCGAGGGTCACCTGCGCCCGGGATCCGGAGCGGGCAGGCCTCGCCCACCCGGGCCCGCGGGCCGGGCCCCTCCGGCCGCCGCCGCCGACTACGCCAGGACCCCGGGTCCGGGATGCGCGCAGGCTCCGCGCCCCTTGGCTGCCACGGAGCCGCTTGGGGGCCAAGCAGCCCAAGTGAAGTAGGGACTGGCTCGAGAAAGACGTCTGAACCCTCGGGCCGTACCCGGAAAGACTACACTCCCCAGAAGCCCCTGCGAGGACGTCCGCAGGCACTTCCGGGTCGGGGTCCGCGTGGAAAGGCATTTCCTGTTTCCGTTCAGGTTCTCACTCCTCAGTGAGCCGAGGTCCCTGTGCGGAGGCTCCGTGAGCTTCCCCGCGCGTCTCCGCGGTCACCTCCACTTCACTTGACGATGCAAGCTGGACAAGCCCATCTCACAGAAGCCTCCGCCTTCACCCTGAACTCCCTTGGGTGCCGGAAGTCAGTTTCATCCCGAAGTCCTCCTGAGTGTTGACAAGCTCTCGTCCAGTCCCTGGAGGATGGAAGCCTCACGCAGGCTGGGGTCTGGCCTTTTAGCGAACACCCTGATCGTGGGCCAGGAATCAGTATCGAAGCTGTAAAGCACGAAAGAGCTTTCTTTATGTGGGGGTCTTAGGAATTCAGATACTGGTTCCGGCAAACCGGAAGTGGTTCCAAAGAAGAGAGCAAAGGACTTGGGCTTAAAGAGGGAAAAACTCACCTTTGGTACAGGCAAGCCACGCAGTCCACGACGCCACAGCCAGCCTAACGTTGCCTGTTCCCGGATCGTCTCTACAACCGAATTTACCATAATATCACACGGTTAACAACTGGGCTATTCTGGTTTCTTCTTGCATTACACCAGTTAGGGTTCTGCAAAGCAGTGGACCTTGTCCTCCTGCCTTTAGAGGGAAAAATCTATGTGCAAATGACATGGCCCTTTGATATGTATGTAAATCTTGTCACAGGCTAAATAAGCATCTTATCAGTTTTACAAATTAGGGAATTTTTCTTAAACCACCACTGCCACACCACTCCCCACACCAGCCATCTCTTTGAAATGTACACATTAAGGAAAATAGTGCCCCATCTCCCTATCACAGGGAGTTTAGCTTAGGTGCCTTAGCTCTAAGCCGTAACCATTCGCTTCTTACAGAGATAGGAGAAATTTATTTTTCTTTCTGATAAAGGGAATTAGCTAACACAGATAGTTATCCCAAATGCCATGGGAATTTAAAATGAACTGTGAACATTGTGTGGCAAACAATGTCAACTCTTTTTACAAGAGGCTAATTTACCATTAATCCTGAGAACATGTTTGCAATGGATCGTATCTGCTCAAACTACATTTTTAAAAAAGATTTCTGTCTTTGGAATCACATCGGCGGATTGCCTGTGATGTGCTTCACAGTCTGATGTAATATTCAATAATAAAACTTTTCTCCTTCTCTGCATTTGTGAAGAGGATTTTCTGGGTTGGGGGAAGATGTTATTTGCATTTCTCTTATCATCCTTTTTTCCACTTCTTATTTCTGTGTACCTTTCCTGTATCTGTGTCCTATGGCGTTATTTGTTCTGAAGTACTCAGGAAACAAAATTACCCCAAGTTTACTGTGGGGCAGTGAAATTATCCTGTCACAAAATTGACCCATTCTCTTGTCTTGAAGGCTGCCACATTAGTGCTGGGCAGAATCCAACCCTTGGTCAGGACCCCCTCACCACGGGTGTCTCTGTCCTTCATTGTGACTGTACTCACCATGTGGATAACATACACGGAACAGTTTAAATAAAAATACAAGGACAGAAGTATGTTGATGGAAAATGTCTGTCCCGTCTGCTCAACTGTACTGTTAACCTGAAATTGCTCTAAAAATGAAGTCTATGTATTAGAAAGACAAGAAATGTTAAGAAAACTTGGCAGAACCTTTGCCCCCTCCCTCCCTGGTTCAGCAGCTGTCTTAAAACCCGCATTCACAGCACCGGACCTTGGCCTCCGCCTCCCTCCACAGAAAGCACGGCGAACTAATTTTCCAAGAATTGTGTTAGCTGTTCTAACCTGTCTGGGGGCTACCTGAAGGCTTGAAGCAGAGTGTTTGCCTTCGCTTCTCCTAACTTGGAACAAAGGTGTTCCTGCAGAGAGCCTTTCTCAAAAACAATGAAAGGCAGATGGATAGCCAGCTGCCCTTGGGCACAGACTGGTGACAGCTGGGGCAAAGGTGGAGTGGAAAGAAAAACTGGGTGAGCGTCTTTGGAGGGACATAGCCCCAGGGGAGAGGAGAGAACAGCTCCAGGAGGAAGATGCTGGGAAGCACTTCTGGGATGGGAGGTGGGGACTGAATTCTGACGTGAGTGTTGTAGACTGTTTAATCTCTAGAACTGAAATCAGAACTCACCTTCTACACGAGTAGGTGTAGATTAGCCTCTGGGATGAGCAGTGGGGATGTAGCTTCTGAATGAAGGAGGAAGAATTTAGCACACAGGTCTGGTTTTCTCGATAGGGCTTTGATGTATGTGAAGGAGTCCGACTGCCACTACCTTAGGCTGACCCTAGGCCTTAAGTCTCTTCCATCCCACTATGCTTTCACACCGCTAACGATGTATAATCATAGGTTAATAAGGCCCAGTAACTGCGGCTATACCCCATAACCCCCACCATCCTTCAGCCCTGCTCTTGGCAGGCAAACACCATTCCTGTACTTTCTCAAGCCTTGTCCCTAGCAGGTAGCCACAGCTCCTTTTCAGCAAACTCGCCCCATTGAAAATCCCATTTTGACCTTTTCCTTTCACAGCCCACATTTGCCCTCGGGACTCTGTAAAGACCTTGTATGTCGTGTATGTGAGGTACCAGTCTGGTGTAAGTGCCAGGGTGGCCCCTCTCAGGTCTGTCCTAAAGAAACCTGTCCTGACTAGTGAGCTTGTACCTTTGTTTTTCTCTTTTTTCCTAACAATATATCCATGTGCTCCTGACTTAATTTGGTAAATTTACAGGTGGCAATTTTTATTAGCACAGTTAATCAGTCGGTGCCTCATAATTATGCTATGTTGCTAAGAATTGTTTTTTCAGTAAGTCTGAAAAGGCTGTGTCTAACACCTGGTGGTTATCTGTTTGCACAGACAAGTTACCAAGTCATTCAGCCACAGCATTTGCACTCAAAATGGAGCAAATTGCTGCTTTATAAGATGAACTCACTCAGGGCAAGGCACAGCCTGAAAGCTACTATTCAGTGCAACATGGAGTAACTCAGGTGGGCACGGCCTGCCCTGTACACCCCCAGTGAGAAACAAGGGTGTAGGCTCTGGGGTAGGAGGTGGGGACCACCTGAGGAGCCAGAACCCACACTCAGTCTTTGGAGGGGGTAGGTGTGGGCCTTGCCTGGTGGGCAGAGCTCTGGGTACTGAGCTTCCGGATCTAGAAGTAGAGATTTAGACTTGGGTATGGGCAGTATGATGCAGTCTCTGGGACGAGAGGAGAGCTCTGCAGCCGAAGTGGGAATTCCACCTCTGGAGGGCAAGTGTAGACCTGCCACACAGGATAGTGGTGAGGAATTAGTCTTGGTCCCCAGTGTGGGAAGTGGAAATTTAGCTTGGTTGTGGGGAGCACAGATTTTGTCCCTAAAGTAGAAGATGAGAACTCAGCTTCTAAGGTCAAAATGGGAACTCAGCTTCTGGAGGGGAAAACAGAAACGTGGTTGCTGGTGGTCCCAGTCAAAATCCCTTTGTAGGTAGAAAGCGGTGGGGGCTTCATGCCAGCCCTGAGGAGTCCAGCCGAATCTCTTGAGAGGAATGTTTCTGAGCTTGTTTGCACACATAATGTTTACAGAGCACTTACACAGCACAAGTGTAACACTTGTTTGAAATGAATGAGTGTGAATTGGTTTCATGTAAATTCTTAGATACACTGGAACTTAAGGTATTGTGAGTGTTAGCGCCTGCAAATATTACATGGGAATTATATCTAAGAAGTGATAAGAACTTCCATTTGGAGTGATTTTGAGCTTGATTTTGCCTCAAATGCTTAATATTGACTAGAATTACTCTTAATTCCTTAATACTGCTTAGATTTAGCCAAATTGGTTTTTTTTGGAGGGGGGCACCGGGAATCAAAGCCAAATTCGTTTTAACTTTTTTTTTTTTTGTGGGTACCAGGGGGTCGACCTCAGGACCTCGTGCACCAACAGGCGCCCGTGCCGCTGAGCGATATCACCGGCCCCTTTTTCGTATGTGGGTTCCGGGAGTCGAACTCGGGCCCTCACGCTTGCCGGGCAGGCACTTAAGCCGCTGAGCCATCTCACTGGCCCTTAACTCATTTTTATGTGCCCTTTCTCACCATTAGAGGTTTCCTTGAAGCCCAGGTATATAGCACATACCTGTACTCTCAGCAGTCAGGAAGCTGAGGTGGGAGGATTGCTGTAAGTTTGAGGCCAGCCTGGGCTACATAGTGAGTTCAAGACCAGCCTGAGCTACACAGCGAGGTCTTGTCTCAAAAACATTGAAAAAAAGAAAAGTTTCCTTGAAGGAGAATTTCTGTTTCATAGCTTGCTTACAAACGTACTGCTTATTTGTATACAAGCAGTGTAGTTGCATCTTCATTTCCACTAACTCAACACGATACAGTCCTTTTGAGTTATCTCTGATATAAAAGTGATGTGATACTGTTTGTGTTTAACCTGCTTTCATTTGCTTTCAGTAAGACGATACTTTAGGGGCGACTGTTCTGAGCTTGTTTGCACATATAAAATGTACACAGCGCTCACGAAACGCACACATTTTATTTTAAATGAGTGACTTTGATCTCAACTTCACGTAATTTGTTCTATATAGTTGATTGCTTTAGCTTGCAATACAATACTCATTTGGAGAGGTGTCCGGGATAACGTGCTGTAGCTCGCAGTAAGAAGAACATAGCTTACTTTCGGTTTGCTCGTTCGTGCTAAGTCTGCACTTGGCGCCGCAGTTTCCTGCCCTGGCCCGGCGGCTGCAGCGAGGGCCCCGTTCGCCTCAGTGTCCAAGTTCAGCGCGGCCCCAGTTCCCGGGCACCGTCGCGGAGAGCGTGGAGACCTTTCGGGGGAGGCCGCTCCCTGTCCTCTCCGCGGCCCTTCCGGAGGGACCCCCGCCTGCTGTCCCCAGAGGCCAGCGTCCCCCTCCTCGGCTCAGAAACCGAGCCCCCTCGCCTCCCGCTCGGGACGCTGGGCTCCGCGTCTCCCTCCCGGACGCTGTGGGTCCCTCAAGCAGTTTTCACCCCAGAAGCCGCCTCGGTCCAGCCCCATCGCCGCAGAGTCCTTGACCTCACTGTGGAACCGAGTGCCACCGACACTGCCGGCCACAGAGCCCCCAGTGTCCTCCCCAACGTCCATCCCCACCCAGGCTGAGTCTTTTCCTCGAAGTAGCCTGAGTTTCCATGAAGGGAGGACTTCCGGAAAAAGATGGCGGAGCTATAAGAAGCAGGCAGTGAACCTCTCCAAAAGTCGCCGTCCGGACGCTGGAATATAGTGACTGGAGGAGGACAAGAAAGAGGGAAGTGGCTCCCAGGGACCCAGGAAAGATCTGAAGCGCAGTTCGGGGCCCACAGAGAAAGTGAAGAGAGAAACCCCAACAAAGAAGAAGGAGGTGGCCTCCGGCGCCTTTTCCCTGTGTCGGGAATCCCGACGCGACAGAAGCGGTTCAAACCTGCGGACCCACGGTGACTTCCGGCGCCCCCGGGGGCCTCCGTGGAGGAACGCGAGAAGCGGTGGTGCAGAGAAGCAGCGGCTGTGAAGGACACACTGACTGGCGCTTTTCACAGAAAATACTGTGGCACAGAACCGAAGAACCAAGGACTGGGCCAAACAGGCGGCAACTTCTTATCTCCAACAAAATGAAGAGGTAGGATCTTGCAGCAGGCTCAAAACCCAAAAATAAGCTACACCTGGAAGATACCTCCGAGAAGTAGCCATCTCCTAAGAGTTTGAAATACTAGCAATAAAGCAACCTACCATAGGCAATTTACAAACAGCAACCCAGGAATTAAACTAAAGAAAGAAAAGAAAATGAGACGACACTTAAACAAGATGCAACCCCACACATCCAGTTCACCAAAGGCAAACCCAGGGGGCAGTGAGGTGGGACAAACCGAAAGCCACCCACCTGACATCTCTGAAGTGGTAACAACAAAGCAGTTGAATGAGGCTCTGGAAAAATTTAAATCAGAAATAATTTCTCAGATAACTGCAGAGATAATGTCCACAATGACGACCATGCTTAAGACGCTAGAGCAGACATGAAGGGAGGCGCCCACCCGACAGCAAGGATGGAAAGGGGCTGGTGGCAGGTGCCTCCAGCCCTCTGCAGGGTCCCCAGGTCTCTCTTGGTGGTGGTGATGGGGGCAGGGTGTTGGGGATGTGGGGGAACCGGAGTGAAGCCCCAAACCCGGCGCACGCGTGCTAGGCTAGGCTGTCCTTATGCCTGGCCTTGGCCACAGAGGACCTTGCAGCGCACTGGCTGAGAACATCCACCACAGAAGTGTCACCACCTGGCAGATGTAAGCTACAATCGCAGTCAGCAACAGAAACCAGAGGCAGCCAATGTGTGAAATACTAAAAAACACAACTGGACATTTTAGAGGGGTGAATTTTATGATATGTGCATTATACCTCCGTAAAGCAGTTATTAAAAACAAACTAAGAGGGCTGGTGAGATGGCTCAGCGGCTTAAGCGCCTGCCCGGCAAGCGCGAGGGCCCGAGTTCGACTCCCGGAACCCACATACGAAAAAGGGGCCGGTGATATCGCTCAGCGGCACGGGCGCCTGCTGGCGCGCGAGGTCCTGAGGTCGACCCCCGGTACCCACAAAAAAAAAAAAAAAAACTAAGAAATGCCTCTTTGGATCCAGATCCTGTCTCCTACTCCTGCAGATCTGAAAGTGGACTCAAGAGGCTGGCGAAGTGGGCAGCCCTGGGCTGAGGGACAGAAGGCGCAGTCTGAGCGAGGTGGAGAACCGTGCTGAAAACAAAACTGAGTGAAAATCCACGTACCGTGCTAAAAAGTGGAACTTTCAGCTCCCTTCTCCTCCCAACACTGGCCTGGAGGATGCGGGCAGATTCCTCTCCAGAGGTTCTGCCCTGTCATGAAGAAAAGGCCCACCACCACTGAGAGCAGTTTCTCTCACCCCTGCGTCCCACCCTACAGGGGTGGTTTGCAAGCTGGGGAGGAGGGGCGCTACCACTCGAGGCATCTGCTAGGCCCTAGGATGCTGCTAAGTGTCTTCTGCCCGCAGGTGCTATGGTTTGGAAGAGGAACCCTCAGCAGTCCCAGCCCCACCTTCAGTGCTCATCAAAAAAGGTTGAGAAATTAACATTCTGCTCACACAGGCTTTAGAAACACTCAGTTCCTAACACACGCCCATTGCTGCCACCCAGATCTCCATGGCCTCTCCTGCCCTGCACCACAAACTACCCAGCAATGAGCTCTCCGGTGTGGGTTAGTAGGTGGAGGGCAATGGCCTTGTGATAGCGCCAGCTCACATTCTCCAGCTAGGGTGTTACCTGCGCGCAACCGGATCCTATCCATTGTGCTGGTTTACAAGATTCAGTAAGCGACACTGGATGTTTTGTAAGCAGATACCTACAGCTAATTATATATATATATACTTTTAATTGGAGAGATAAATTAACAAGGTGGCCCAGGAAGCTTTCCCGTTGACCAGGGTTTTTGTGACAAAAGCATGACTGAATTTAGATGCCAGGGACATTTGGTTGAAACTGCACCTGTTATCTTTTGTTGCTGTTGCACTGGGCTTTAGGGTTTTAGTTTTTCTGATTACACCATGAAAGAGAATTAATTTGGAGCTTACCATTCATAGCTTTACCCATAGGAATGTTCACCATCCTGGTGAAATATTAGAGTGCGCCTCTCTAATATTATTACTCATTACAGCAATGTTTATTTCTGTTGAATGTCCAATGCATGGATCTCAAATATTAATTAGGTAAGCTTTGTATTAAGAAGAACAAAGAAAAAGAACATCTGGTGAAAGGTTAAAAGGCATGCTTTTGTGTCACTGAAATTAGTTTCTCTGTTCTCAAACTAGATTATTTTTCTTGAAACTTGCACATGTGTGAAATCAAGCAGCTTTGCATTACAGGCATTTTGGGAATACTGCAAAGGAAAGGCAGATCTTGAGGAGGCAAACTCAAGGGAAGAGTGGAGAGAAATCTTTCTGGAGCTTGGAACGCTGTCATCAGACACCAGACCCCACCTGACAGGTAGGGATGTAGTTCGCTCTTGGAAATGGGCTATTGGTCCCCCATGCGGTAGCTCCCCCACAAGGACAGAGCTTGTCTTCTGACAGGAATTCTCAGGATGGTCTCATGCACACTGCCTTCTTGTCCCCTGAAAGAAATGTGCCCTTACCCTGGGGGAAGTTGTATGTCCAACTCCTGTGTAGCCCACCTCCCCAGGGCAGTGATGCAAGTGCCTGGCAGCGTGGAATTTTCAGTTTTCATAGAATGACATTAAATAGCAGAAAAGGAAAAGCTTTATATTTTAGAGGCTTTAACTGCCTTGCCTTCTGGCTTTTTGATCACAGGGCCCTACATTTTAATTTTCCCCTGGGCTCTGCAAATTATGTAGCCAGCTCTGTTGCTTTCCTTATTAACTGCTCGGAGTAAATGAGGATTAGGGAGAAGGCAGTAAATCCCAATAGTACTTAGAGGCTGGGGTGATGGGTATGTTATAGAATCATTGTGTTTTGGTCCAGACATGCCCCTTGGACTCCATGTCCAAGCAGGTGAGCCAGCCCCGGGGCTGCACAGGCCCACCCTGCCCTCTTCTCGGGTCTGTCTCCCCTTGGGTTCAGTGAACATCCTGGTCCCTGCTCTCAAATCGCCTGTGTCCTTCGTCCCCACCAGTCTGGCTCTCCTAGGCCCTGTTCCCTTCTATGGCAGGGAGATGCATAGGTCTTGGCCTCTATTCTAGAAAAGACAACATAATCCTGGTTCCCAGCAGAAATTCTGACAGGAGCCTGGAGAGGGCTCTCAAGAGGAGGAAGAGAAGGGAAGGAGAAGGCAGGAAAAAGGGCCCACCAGAGTCTAGCTGCAGCCTGATCCCACAGGAAGCTCTGGAGCATGAATGACACCAAGAAATTGTCCCTTCTTTTGACAAAAAGACCTCCGGAGCAGCCGTGGTGGCAGACTGCCAGGGGTGGGGGTATCTCAGGGCAAGTCTCCTCCATGGAGGGCTCAGCTATGTACCTGAAGCCCTGGCGGATGATATTCTTGTCCTGTGAGGGAAAGTGGACAGGATACCAGCAATGTCACTGCAGAGTCAACCCTGGACAATGAGAAAACAAAGGCCCTGAGTTAGAGTGACCTTCTCAGTGTCACTCAGAGATTTAACAGTTAACCGAATTTAAAATCATTTATCCTGACTTCCAGGCCAAAGCCCCATTGCTCTCTGTTACCTACCCACCAGGGGACCCATCCAGGGGCCCGTTATAGCTGAAACATGGAGGTGACGCCACCCATGCAGGCTACAGCGAGGAATGGGGAATTGGCATGAAGACTCCGGGCAGGACCTGGCCCAGAGCAGAGCTCCGCGCACCAGCAGCAGGGATGATAGCATTAAAATAGCACCGGCATCTTCGTGCTCCCACTCTGATGTGAAACCTTCCTCTCTGGATGTGCGTATTTATCTCGGGGTGCTGGGATTGGTTTAAGTGGTACACGTAGTAAAAAGCAAAATACTGCATGTTTGGTGCTTGACTTCCAAACTCGGATTTTGAATTCCATGGCAATGATTGTGAAAAATGGGCTTTGTTGTGAGAGAGAAGGAATTTGTAAACTCCTTCTCCAGACACCAGGGGCTCAACTTAGACACCTGTGACACAGGAACACATCAGCCCCCAAAGACAAGGTTCTCTGTACCATTCACGGATGAATCCCCAAAGCCTAGAACAGGTCTGGCCCGGGTATGTGCTCCTTATTACCCGGGGAGAGGAGAAACCGCCGCATTCCACGCTGTGGATGGCAGGTGCTGGAACATCAGAATTTCCTGCAGATGGAAGGATGTCAAAAGCCTTCGTCCTCCAGCAACAGAGGACAAGAAAGGGCAGGGTCCTCACTCCTGGTGCCCCCCAGGCCTATCAGGGTAAAGAGGGCAGGTGCAGCAGCCCTGCAGTATGAATGCAGGGAATACAACTGAAGCCCCTACTGTCCTATGCCTGTGGGCTGGGAGGTGCTGCAAGAGCCTGCTGGGTCGGAGACCAAGGTGAAGTGACCAAGAGAAAAGTTCAGAAGCTTGAGACACCGCCGCATCCCTTCCCCGGGTCTAGGTGACAGGGTGTCCTCCTGCCCATCTTGGAAATAGGGCAAATGAGAGGCACATGGGCCTGCCCAGGGTCGGGGTCTCTGGGGCAGGTTCTTTGTTTTTTTTTGTACCGGGAATCGAACTCAGGACCTTGTGCTTGCCAGGCAGGCACTGTGCTGCTGAGCTATATCCCTGGCCCTGTGGCAGGTTCTTAATTCTGTTTGTGTCACAAAATCCTTTACATGCAAGTAAGATCCATAGACCCTTTCTCAGAACATAGTTTGTTTTGTTTTGTTTTGTTTCGTTGTTTTTCAGTACTGGGAGTTCAACACAGGGCCTTCGCACTGAGCTATATCCCCAGCCCTTTTTAAATTTTTTAAATTGTGAGACAGGTCTTGCTAAATTGCTAAATTGCCCAGGCTGGGCTCAAACTTTCGATCCTCCTGCCTCAGCCTCCCAGAGTGCTGGGATTACAGGTGTGCACCACCATGCCCATCAGAACACAGATTTTAAGTCCATAACATATTAGGGTTACAAAACAGACAAATTTTAAAGTAGTGGTAAACATAAATGATATTTTGAGATATCCCCAACAGTTTAAGATGACGCAAAAAACACCTCTGACTTCTGTTAGGACAAAAATCATACATTTTTGTCTGTATTCATAATTGAGAGAAATTGCTAAATTTCAGTTTAAGACTGGAAAAGAGAATCTTTTCCCTGCCACTGTACACCAAACCACAGAATTCCAGCGACAACTGTGGGAGCTGCAGAGACCCCAGATTAAGAATCTTGCACTTTGAGGCGTTGTGACCACCTTCCAGAAGGTCCCTCTGGAACTCGGGGATGGTTTTCAGTGCAGTCAAACCTGCCCTCCCTGAAGGCAGGCAGCAGTGGGGAAAGCTGCTGAGGGAGTGGGCTGCTGGCTCGTCAGAGGACATCCGTCAGCGTGAGCTCGGGACTCAAGTGCAGATAGATTTCTGGGTCCCAATGCCCAGTGTTGTCCCGGGAATCTGCATTTTAAACAGAAGCCCAGGTGACCTCTTGCATGAACATCCTGAAATTTCCTTGGTGCCTTGCCCCAGTCAGGGACTCAGGATACTGGGAAAGAGCCCTGGGATGCAACTCACAGCTCCCTTGGCTGGAATGCAAGTGGTGTCATTGCCAGGAAACAGCCTGCAGCTCCTCGCCCCTCCGGGGCCCCTCAGGTTCAAGTGATACCTGAAATGTGAGGCTCCGCAGTCCTCAGCAGGGAAACCCGAGCAGAGAAGTGTGTGGCCGGATTGATGCGCTGGGAACCGCTGCCTCCTTCCCATCTCTCTCCCAAACTTCACATTTAGTCTCCAGCCAAGGAGCTCTGGCTGCTGTTGGGGGCCAGGAAGGAAGGCTGGCTACCATGAGGCCAGGGAAGCACTCCAGGCTGGAGGTGTGCGCGGCCGAGCAAGCTGTGTGAGCCCCTGGTGGGGACCCTGGGAGCTGCTGACCATGAGCCCTCCACCTACGGGCTTGGAGGAGGAAGGTGAGTCCTGTCCTCGTCCTCGCGGTCCTTCCCACAGTCCTTCTGGGCAGAGGTGGGGTGGGAAGCAGCCTTAGAGGCAGGGGAAGGAAACTGTTTGAGTCCAGGCCTGCACCTAGGTGCTGAGTGACCTCAGTGTGGTTGTCCCACCTCTCCCTGCCTCCATGGCATGAAGGCAGCCACCCACGACATGAAGGTGGTCTTCACGACCTCACGGGCTATTGGAGGGACTGGAGTGACCTGTGCAAAAACCATGCATGGAGCCCATGCTGACACGCATACTGGAGGCTGTCATAGTCCTGTGGGTCCTGTGGCTCCTCAGAGCCTGCCAGGGTCTCTTAGCTTCCTGTTGTCTTGGTTACAGTTGCCTCTCCTTAGCAACCCCCTTAGCAGTTCTATCTGACTGTGATGGTGTTTGTGTTGGGGGGGTTGTTATGACCTCATAGCTTTTCCAAGGTGTCAGAGAAATGTCAAGGGCTGGGGACTTGGAGTTTGTTGAATAAAATAACTGGAGCCAAGTTCCAGTCTGAGGCATCCATAAACAAACTGAGAGCTCCCAAAGAGAGGTGCTCCTGGGAGGAGGACTTTCCAGAGGGCAGCTGCTTACCCCGCTTCCTGTCCCTCACAGCACATGCTGAAGCAAGAGGGCAAGACCAGAGCAGCTCTTCTCGGACAGGTGAGAGGGGTGGTGGCTTCCCGGGCAGTGTGCAAGGCCCAAATCACCTCCATGCCCAGTTGTCCACCTGCCCTCCCTGTTTCGTCCTTTCTCCTCCTTCCCCCCTCCCTCTCTTCCTCTCATTCCATGCTGCATCTGAGCCCCCTCCTCTCAACCCATGGAGGCAGGCAGTGAAGTGGGGAGGAGGCAGAGTGTCACAGAGAGAGGCCCTGCTGCTGGACCCTGGGTCCCTGGGTGTCAGGGGACACTCCAGAGTTAGAGACATGATGAGCTGAGGTTTGGAATGGTGTGAACATTCACCAGCCAGGGGAAAGGGCAATGTCCTGCAGGCTGTGGATGGGTGGTGCAGCCAGGACTCACATCCCAGCCACCTGGCTCCAGAGGGCACCCTCTGGACCTCCCAAGAGTGCCCTAGGAGTGGGGCCTCGGGTATATTCCCATGGGGAATGTGATCACAGCTTTTTTTTTTTCAAACTTTATTTATTTTTTTTAAAGACAACAAGTAAACATTCTCATGTATTAACAAACTCAAACATTAGAGAATGTACAAATACCTTTTGGAGAAAAATATTACTCAGTATAAGATTAAGCCATGTAAAAGCTAGGTAAAAATAGAAGACTAAGGAATGAAATAGTCACAGTGAAATTGCATTTTCATACTAGGGAGACAATACGATGTTTATAAATGTGCACCCGGTTTATTTCGCTTGTGAGTATTTCCTCGAGTTGCATCCATTTACCTATAAAAGTTTCCAGTTTATCCTTCTTTATGGCTGAGTAGTACTCCATTGTATAGAAATACCACATCTTTTTTATCCTTTCCTCGGTTAATGGGCATTTGGGTTGTTTCCACGATCTAGCTATTACAAATTGTGCTGCTATAAACATGGGTGCACATATATCGCTGTGGTACGATGTTTTTAATTCTTCTGGAAAGATACCCAGAAGGGGAATAGCTGGGTCAAATGGGACCTCCAATCCTAGTTTTTTGAGGAATCTCCACACGGATTTCCACAGTGGCTGTACCAGTCGACACTCCCACCCACAGTGGAGAAGGGTTCCTTTCTCCCCACAGCCCCTCCAGCATTTGTTATTCGTTGGCTTCTTGATAACAGCCATTCTTTCTGGGATGAGATGGAATCTCAGTGTTGTTTTCATTTGCATCTCTCAGATGACTAGTGATGTTGAACATTTTTTCATATATTTATTTGCCATTTGTATTTCTTCATCTGAGAAGTGTTTATTCATCTCAGATGCCCATTTTTGGAGTGGGTCTTTAAATTTGGGAGGTCTGATTGTTTTGAGTTCTTTGTATGTTCTCGATAGTAATCCTTTGTCTGAGGAACACCTGGCAAACATTTTTTCCCACGTTGTGGGTTGTCTCTTCACTCTGTTGGTGGTTTCTCTTGCTGTGCAAAAGCGTTTTAATAAGATGAGATCCCAGTTGTTGATTCTTTGGGATACTTCCTGTGCAATGGGGGTTTTATTCATAAAGTCTTTGCCTACACCAATGTCTTCAAGAGTTTTAACTATTCTATTTTCCAGGAGATTTAATGTTTCTGTTTAATATTTAGTTCTTTAACTGGTCAAAAGGAAAGAGAGACTGGAATAGGGAAAAGAAAGAAGGGAAAGGGAAAAAATTGTATATATATATATAAGATGGTTAAGATAGATACACTACCATTTTTACTTAGTTCATTGAAGAGTAAGGTTTGTGCCAATAATGTTTGGACAATTGAATGCTAATGTCTGGTGTCCTGAATAACTAACTTAAAGATAGTAATACGTAATGTATTAACCATTGTTACCCTCCTATTATGTTGTTTTGAAAATTTGTTCTTCTTTTGATTTGTTTTGTTTTTTTCTTCAATTAAAATAAAAAAAATATTTAGTTCTTTGATCCATTTTGAATTTAGTTTAGTGCACGGTGAAAGATATGGGTCTAATTTTAATCTTCGGCATGTGTAGAGCCAATTTTTCCAGCACCATTTATTAAAGAGGCTATCTTTCTTCCAGTGAATGTGTTTGGCACCTTTGTCAAAGATAAGGTGGCTTACTATGTCTGGAGTTGTTTCTGCATCTTCTATTCTATTCCATTGATCTTCAGGTCTGTTTTTTGCCAATACCACTCTGTTTTTATCACAGTAGCTTTATAGTATAATTTCAAATCAGGGATTGTGATGCCCCCTGCCTTACTTTTGTTGCCCAGAATTGCCTTTGCTATTCTAGGTCTCTTCTGGTTCCAGATGAATTTTAGGATTGTTTTCTCTAATTCTGTGAGATATGTTGTTGGAATTTTGATCGGAATTGCATTAAATCTGTATAACAGTTTTGGAAGTATGGCCATTTTCACTATATTGGTTCTTCCGACCCAAGAGCAAGGGATATCTTTCCATTTTCTGATATTCTCTTCAATCTTCTTTTTCAGAGTACTGTAGTTTTCAGTGTAGAGATCTTTTACTTCCTTTGTGAGATTGATTCCTAGGTATTTCATTTTTTTAGATGTGATTGTGAAAGGTGTTGTTTCCCTAATTTCTCTCTCAGTGAGTTTGTTATTGGTGTACAGAAAGGCTATTGATTTTTGAGTGTTGACTTTGTATCCAGCTACACTACTGAATTTGCTTATTAAATCGAGCAATTTTTTAGTGGAGTTTTTGGGGTCTTCTACGTAGAGTATCATGTCGTCTGCAAATAATGATAATTTAACTTCTTCCTTTCCAATCATAATTCCTTTTATTTCTTTCTCTTGTCTAATTGCTCTGGCTAAAGTTTCCAGGACTATGTTGAATAAGAGTGGGGACAGTGGACATCCTTGTCTTGTTCCTGATTTTAGAGAGAAGGCTTTCAGTTTTTGTCCATTTAGTATGATATTGGCTGTTGGTTTGTCATAGATAGCTTTTATCAGATTGAGATAAAGACCATCTATTCCAATTTTCTGTAGGGTTTTTATCATGAATGGGTGCTGGACTTTGTCAATAGCTTTTTCTGCATCTATTGAGATGATCATATGATTTTTGTCCTTGGTTCTGTTAATATGGTGTATTACATTTATTGATTTATGTATGTTGAACCATCCCTGCATCCCTGGGATGAATCCAACTTGGTCATGGTGTATAATCTTCTTGATGATTTGCTGCATTCTGTTTCCCAGTATCTTATTGAGGATTTTGCATCTATGTTCATTAGGGAGATTGGTCTGTAGTTCTGTTAGTTGGGTCCTTCTCTGGTTTTGGTATCAGGGTAATGCTTGCTTCCAGGAATGAATTTGGGAGTATTGCTTCCCTTTCAATTTCATTAAAGAGTTTGAGAAGTAGTGGTGTTAGGTCTTCTCTAAATTTCTTGTAGAATTCGGCAGTGAATCCATCGGGGCCTGGGCTTTTCTTTGTTGGGAAGTTTTTAATTACATCTTCGATTTCATTGATTGTTATTGGTTTATTTAGGATTTTTATATCTTCTTGGTTGAGTAATTCATATGTATCTAGGAATCTGTCCATTTCTTCTGCATTTTCCACCTTATTAGAATACAGGTTTTCAAAGTAGGTATAGATGGTCTTCTGGATTTCTGCAGGGTCCGTCGTGATATCACCCTTTTCATTCTTAATTGCATAGATTTGAGTACTTTCTTCCCTTTTTTTAATAAGGTTGGATAAGGGTTTGTCAATTTTATTTAATCTTTCAAAGAACCAACTCTTTGATTCGTTGATTCCTTGTATTGATTTTTTAGTCTCCAACACGTTAATTTCTGCTCTGATCTTTATAATTTCCTCTGTTGTACAAGCTTTTGGCTTAGCCTGCTCTTCTTTTTCTAGAAGTTGGAGGTTCACCATTAGGTTGTTTATTTGTGCTTGCTCTGTTTTCCTGATATAGGAATTTAATGCTATAAATTTCCCTCTTAGGACTGCTTTCATTGTATCCCATAAGTTCCAGTATGTTGTACTGTCATTATCATTCAGTTGCAGAAACTGTCTAATTGCTTCTTTAATTTCATCTGTGACCCATTGGTTGTTTAATAGGGTGCTATTTAATTTCCATGTGTTTAGCAAATTCTTGTGGTTTCTTTTGCCATTGATTTCCAATTTCATTGCACTATGGTCTGATAATATACATGGGATAATTTCAATTCCTTTGCATTTACTTAGGCAGGTTCTATGAGCTAGTATGTGGTCTATTTTGGAGAATGTCCCATGTGCAGCTGAGAAGTATGTGTATTCTGATGTTGTGGGGTGGAACACTCTGTGGACATCTACTAAGTCCATTTGTTCCAAAATTTGGTTCAGTTGTAATATTTCATTGTTGATTTTTTGTCTAGTTGATCTGTCTTTTTGTGACAGTGGAGTATTGAGATCCCCCAATATAATTGCATTAGTGCTTATTTGATTTTTCATGTCCATTAATATTTGTTTTATATAGTTGGGTGCACTGGTATTTGTTGCATATATATTTATGATTGTTATCTCTTCCTCTTGGATTGTTCCCTTTACAAGGATGTAGTGACCTTCTTTATCTCTCTGAATCATTCTTGGCTTGAAATTCACTTTGTCTGCAAAAAGAATAGCTACCCCTGCTTTTTTGGGGGGTTCCTGTTGCATGGAGTATTGTTTTCCATCCTTTGACTTTCAGTCTATGAATTTCTTTTTTTTTTTTTTTTTTGTGGGTACCGGGGGGACGACCTCAGGACCTCACGCGCCGACAGGCACCCGTGCCGCTGAGCGATATCACCGGCCCCTTTTTCATATGTGGGTTCCGGGAGTCGAACTCGGGCCTTCGCGCTTGCAAGGCAGGCGCTTAAGCCGCTGAGCCGTCTCACCGGCCAGTCTATGAATTTCTTTTTGAATTAAATGTGTTTCTTGTATACAGCATATTGTTGGATCTTGCTTCTTGATCCAATTCGCCAGTCTGTGCCTTTTGATTGGTGAATTGAGACCATTAACATTAATGGTTAAAACTGATATGTATTGACTTATCCTTGTCATGTTATTTTCTTGTTGTTGGCTCCCCCTCTTTTAATTTTTGTTTTCCCTCCCTCTCTTTAATCATTTGCTCTGCCTGGTGGATTCCTTCTGTTGGGGTTTCTGGAGTTGTAGTCCTTGTTATCCCTTTCTAGAATGTCCTTCAAAACATTTTGGAGTGCTGGTTTGGTGGTTATAAATTTTCTCAGATGTTCTTTGTCATGGAAGTATTTTACTTCTCCATCAGTTTTGAAAGATAGTTTTGCAGGGTACATCAATCTGGGTTGAAGGTTATTTTCCTTTAGAACTTGAAATACATCATTCCAAGCTCTTCTTGACTTGAGGGTTTGTGCTGAAAACTCCGCTGTGATTCTGATGGGCTTTCCTTTAGAGGTGATTTGTTTCTTTTCTCTAACAGCTTTTAAGATTCTACTCTTATGTTGAATTTCTGGAATCTTGACTATGATATGCCTGGCTGAAGATTTTTTTGATCGTGGTTAATTGGAGTTCTATAAGCCTCACTTATCTGAACGTCAAATTGTTTTTCTCTACCAGGGACATTTTCTGTGATAATGTCTGTGAACAGTGTTCTGTTGTCATTTATGCTATCTCCTGCTTTTTCATTGACTCCAATCAATCTTAAGTTATTCTTCTTTGCATCATCTAGCAGCTGCTGGATTGATTTTTCATTGTCCCTTGCTATTTTTAAGAATTCTTTCTTTTGGTGGTCACTAATCGCAAGCCTATCTTCTATATCTGAGATCCTGTCCTCGCACTGGTTTAATCTGCTACAAATACTTTCAATGGAATTTTTGTTCTTCTGGATATCTGCTTGAATCTGCTTTATGGATTCCATTTCTTTCCTATGCTGAGCATTCATGGCTTCCATCATTTTCTTAAGCTTGTCTATTTTTTTTGTCTGTGTCTGCTCTAGCGTCCTTAAGCATTCATTGTCCTTTATTGTGGACATTATCTCTGCAGTTATCTGAGAAATTATTTCTGATTTAAATTTTTCCAGAGCCTCGTTCAACTGCTTTGTTGTTACCACTTCAGGGATGTCAGGTGGGTGACTTTCAGTTTGTCCCACCTCACTGCCCCCTGGGTTTGCCTTTGGTGAACTGGATGTGTGGGGTTGCATCTTGTTTAAGTGTCGTCTCATTTTCTTTTCTTTCTTTAGTTTAATTCCTGGGTTGCTGTTTGTAAATTGCCTATGGTAGGTTGCTTTATTGCTAGTATTTCAAACTCTTAGGAGATTCTTGGAATACCAGGAAGAAAAGCGCCAGTCAGTGTGTCCTTCATGGCCGCTGCTTCTCTGTACTGCGGCGTCTCGCATTCGTCCACGGAGGTTCCCACTGGAGCCGTGGGTGGAGTGGCGGCCGCCCTGAGTTCTGAGCTCAGATGCTGCCCCCCCCACAATGGCGCCTGGCTAGTCGCTCTCGCGCACCTGACGGCTGGGTGTCAGCACTCACCGCCGGTCAGTGTGTCCTTCACGGCCACTGCTTCTCTGCACTGCTGCTTCTTGCGTTCCTCCGTGGAGGCCCCCGAGGATCACAGCTTTCTGTGGGCCTGTGAGGACACAGCCAGCTCCAGGAGAAGCCGGAGAGCCATAGAAGGGAGAGACACCCTCTACCACCATGACGAGGAGAGGGCAGGGGCCGCACCCACAGGCTAGGCACCCGATGCTGCATGTCACAGCATCAGAAATGTCATATCATTTTTCCTCACCTCCCGGGCAAGGGTGGGCTCCACGTGTAGGTGAGGAAGTAGAATCGTGGGGAACAGTGGACTTCTGGAAGGTTGGAAGAGTCCCCTCCTCTCAACCAGACCCCACCATGACCTTCCTTGTGTAGAGAAGCTGCCCCAGAACCCACCTCCTCTGCCCAGGCCTTCTGCTCTCACTGCCCACTGTTCCCCCATTGGCAAGGCCTGAGACCTCAGTGGGGCAGCTATGCAGAGGGGAGAGCCAGGAGCAGGAGGTCCAGAGGAGCAGGCTGGCAGGGAGGGGCCCAAAGGCACTCCTGGCATCTCAGTACCTTCCCGCAGCCCCTCCTGCCCATCCCACTGCCCCTCCTGCCCAGCCCGCCTGTCTTCCTCTTCACTGCTCAGCTCTCCCCACAGGCCCAGGCGCCAGTGTGAGGAAGCATGCCGTGCCCCAGTGTGGCCCCCAGGGGACCCTCCTCTCAGGAGCGCGGGGTCAGCCGCTCCTCTGGTGACAGTCACCTGCAGGCGGCTCCTTGTGTGTGTCTGACAAGACACATTCCTCCCTGCCTCGTCACACTGTCCTCCAGGTGCTGTCCCTTCTCCCTATGACTTGGCTTCCCTCCACCCTAGCAGAAGGGGCTGGGACTCTATGGCGTCACCTGTAGGCAAATATCCCTTGAGGAAGACTGAAACGGGAGGTCATTTTGCCTAAAATATAAGCCTTTTCCTACTAAACTATATCCCCTTTCCTATGACTGCCATTTCCACTTCCCACAGAAAAGATGAAACGGGTCAGAATTTCCACCTAGAGATCCAAACGGTCAAGAGATGTAGCAAAGTTAAACATTGGGAACCCACTAAATTGGCTGAAACCCAATTACACAAGGATTTCCACTTCAGATCTTCTCTGGGATTGCCTCTGAGGAGATGATATGCTATTGAATAGGGCCTGTTCTTTCAGTTTATACTTCATAAAGAAACAAAGTCTGAGAATACCAAGTTTTTTTCTCAACATAATTGCAATCTACCACTGTGTTGGAAAGAAGGGTCAGAACTTTCCATCTTCCCATAGTGTTTGGTAAAAGCACCGAACTGTTAAGATAGAGCTGGAGGGCGAGCTGGACCCACTGGCTCCTCCAGCCTCTCAGCCTGCTTTTTGCTGTCTGAATTCTCTTGCCAAGGTCAGGTACACAAACATGAGGCCTGTGATGTTCAGAGGAGCACCCGCTGAGCTTGGAGGTCTTCCTCATGAGGCAGCTGCCTTACAAGTTCCTAAATGATGCATTAAGTGGAGTCCATTGGAAGCTATGAAAGAAAGAAAAAGCAGCCTGTTTTCCATGTAGGAGCGGTCCAGGGAAGACTAAAGGGCAAATTCTGGCTCATTTTCCACATTCCCCATGAATTTCTTTCAGTTCAGAACCAGATTACAACAGGAATTACAGCTTGCAAAAACATTTCCAAGGGCTGGTGAGATGGCTCAGCAGCATAAGCGCCTGCCTGGCAAGCGCAAGGTCCTGAGTTCGACTCCTGGAACCCACATAAAGGAAAAAAAGGGCCGGTGATATTGCTCAGCAGCACAGGTGCCTGCTGGCATGCGAGGTCCTGAGGTTGACCCCCGGTACCCATAAAAAAAAAAAAATTTCCAAAGCTCCAACTTGCATCTACAGTGCTGGAAGAATGCTTGGTATCCATGACCAAGGTGAAACCATTTCATTAGTGGGTTGAGAACATACATAGGGCGCAGAAGAAGATAGCAACTTATATTTACTACTTATCCGGTCCCCTCATGGGGTATGGAGTGGGTCTTTATGACTCATCTCCAAGGTCCCTCACCTTAATCTCTGCTTCTCTGCCCCCTCTGAAAGCCTGGCCTAATCCGGGTGAAGGGGCCACACTGCCTCACTCCAGCCCCTCTCCAAGAGCTGTGTGCAAGTAATCTTTATTGTAGGAAGCAGTAGCTCCAAAACACAACCGCAGTGATGCACAAGGGGCAGCAGGGCATGGACTTGGGAGAAAAGATTCATGCAGTGTTACGTGGCAGTGCTGCAGGGCATCGAGGAAGAACATACCTCATACAGGAGTTGGTGCTACCCATAGTTTCCTGCATCCCCTGGAGGTCTTGGACCACTTCTACCAAAAAAGAGTGGATCGCCATAGCTCTCCATCCTCTTTTTTCAATCTAAAAGCAGAACATAAATTGCCATATGTAAAGATGTCTCTTTGTCTTATACCAGGCATATAATTACTTTGGAGATAATTCTTTTCTGTTTTGTTTTGTTTTTTGAGACAGGGTCTCACTATGTAGCCTAGGCTGGACTTGAACTCACAGTAATCCTCCTGCCTCAGCCTCCTGAATGCTGGGATTACAGGCGTGTGCCGCCATACCTAGCCAGCATCTGTTATGGTTTAAATATACAGTGTCCCCCAGAATTAAGATGTGTTATATACATGTACCAACTCCCCATGATGAATGTAATCATTATGTACCATAAACATGTACAAATAAAAATTTTTAATTAAAAAAATAAATTTTAAAAATAAAGTGACCCCCCAAAAGGACAGTAACATCATCAATGGGTTAATTAATTGACGAGTTCATAGCTGAATGTGCTGTTAGGAAGTGGGGCTTGGTCGGCGGAAGTGGATCACAAGGTATTCTTATCCCTGGCCCTTTCCTCTCTCTGTCTCTGTCTCTCTCTGTCTTTCTCTGTGCTTCTCTGTGTCTCCCTCTCCCCTCCCCCCTCCCCTCCCCCTCTCCCCTCCCCTTCCTATCCTCTCCCCCCTCTCCCAGCAACAGAAAAACTGAGCAATACATCACCTGAGAATACTCTTACTTGCATAATAAACTTCACTAAACAGCCCTTCTTTACCATACATTTCCTAGTCACCTTCCGTACCTCACTCCACTCAGAAGCCCAAACCCCTTTTCCTTTGTCATCTCTCCTCCATATTTTGTTTCCCTTTAAGACAATATGTAGGGCCGGTGAGATGGCTCAGTGGCGGAAGCGCCTGCCTGGCAAGTGCGAGGGCCCGAGTTCGACTCCCGGTACCCACATACAAGAAAGGGGCCGGTGATATTGCTCAGCGGCACAGGCGCCTGCTGGCGCGCGAGGTCCTGAGGTCCACCCCCGGTACCCACAAAAAAAAAAAAAAAGACAATATGTAAACCCCAAATTCTAACACTGCCTTTAGCAGGTCTGTGAGAACTCCCGTGCACATGTGAGTAATTAAGTCTTTGTTTCCTCTTGTTAAACTCCTTCATAAACATTCATTCTTTGTGAAGCATTTCTAATAATCCCAACCATAGTTTATCGCTATCTGTATCTCCATAGGCTTTTTTCTCTAGTGCACCATTTGTTCCTTCCTTTGAAAAACAGAATGCACTTATCTCGGTTATTGTCCAAAGGTGGTTCCATAACTACCACCACCCAACCTGCTGATAAGACAAAGCGGATTTATTGTTTACAGCAGACGAAGCTTTGCAGCATTTCAGAGAGGGGAAGGTAGAGTCAGAATTTACCAAGAGTTGGAAATTTGACTTAAGGCAGGCATGTTGGTCAGGTTCGTGTTACTATAACAAATACCAGAGATAAGCAACTGAAACAGAGAAATAGAACGTTTTGCCTCATGGTTTTAGGGGTTCCAATCCATGATCAGCTGGTCCTGTTGCTTTTAGGCCCAAAGCGAGGCAGCATATCCTGGCAAAAGCACGTGGCTGAGCAACATCACTCACCTTGGGCCAGGAAGTAGAAGAGACGGGAGGGGCTGGGGTCCCATTATCCTCTTCGAGGGCACCCATGGGACCCAAAGGCCTCCCACCAGGCCTCACCTCCTAAAGGTCCTACCACCTCCTATTAGTGCCACAGGCTGGGGACCAAGCCTTTAACATACAGGCCTTCAGGGGACAGTTCCCCAGACCATAGCATTGGCACTGTCTAAATCACATGCTCGTTTCTCCGTCATAGCATTTAAGATTCACCCTACTATCGAGGCCTCTTGTGAAGTATGAAATGAAGGGACTTGAGAAAAGAAAGAAATCCAAAATTCTCCTAGAGTAGTTAAGGTTTCTGTTCTTAAATCAGGCCCAGTTTTTTCCTTCTTCAATGAAACTATCAGTGGATTCCTTTTTCATAGAGGACAAACCAGTGGGTGATATGATTAATAATCCCGATAGGAGTACAAGGTTATCAGGATATCAGTTTCCAGTCAACCTTGCGGGGGCTGTGCCAGATCCCATACTAGTATTTGGCCAAACTACTCCATGAACTGGCAAATAATGCTGTAACCTTTTGGTACTATTCTTCAAGAATACGAGTAGTTTCATGTCAGGGAGTGAATTTTGTATTGTAGAGATCATTGAATAGTCTAAAGCAAAAAAAGAAGTAATGTCCTACTTGTAACAGATGTAAAGAAAGTGAGAATCTCCAAATATACTCCACTGTTCCCCTTCCAAGTTCCATTCCAGTGAAAGATGGGCTATAATGACTAACTCTCGTAAAAGGTTCGCAAATATTGTTTAAGAGGAGGCAGGAATTTCCAAGGATACGATGAGGATTATGATTTCTCATCACCTGGTCTACCTGTAGAGTTGCCATCAAAAAAGCAACCCAGTGATTAAGTCCAGTTACCCAGGAAAATCAAATAATTTATAAAGAACTAGCACCAAAGGAAACTGGGCAGTTCTCAAAGGAAAATGTACACTTTAGCCAGTTTACGTAGCTGGGTATTAGATTCATACCAAAAAGTAATCAAGGACATTAACAGCAATAGTGAAAATAGGGGACTTATAAGTACACAGTTACAAGTAGCCTTAAATCATTGAAAGCATAGAACGTTAGCATAAGAATAGAAATCAGAGGAATGCAGATTATAGAAAGACAATCTGTGGTCTTAGTCTATGGGTCTTGGGCACAAGCTGCCCAATCATCAACTCTCTAAGATTCACCACTGTGCTCGTTGCTAACAGAATCTGATAGGGTCTTCGCAGCTGGGCTTCTGAGACAGTCCTCTGCTGAAGATGAAACTCTTTACTAAAGCTGACGTTTCAAGGAAAACATTAGGTATGCGACAAGCAATCTGTAGGTGACAGAGCCTAAATATTTGTGGCCAACTGGCTATTGATAACTTTCCAAAGCAGCAATGAAACTGACAAGGAAATCTGGATGTTTCTGAAGCATATACAACAAACGCAATAAGGCATTCTAAAAGCTTTGGGCAAAATCTCTACAAAGATTAACCATGTCTTCATGGACAATGAACATTATATACGATTTACAAAAGTGGAGAGCCATAATTTTCAAAGGAAAAAAATCTTGAGCCGTAACATATAATTATCTTAAGACTTAACACATATAACATTCCAAGAATATACCAAGCATATAAGATAAATATATCAAGAATATATGAAGAGGGGCCCGGTGAGATGGCTCAGCGGCTTAAGTGCCTGTCTTGCAAGCGCGAGGGCCCGAGTTCGACTCCCGGATCCCACATACGAAAAAGGGGCCGGTGATATCGCTCAGCGGCACGGGCGCCTGCTGGCGCGCGAGGTCCTGAGGTCGACCCCCCGGTACCCACAAAAAAAAAAAAAAAAGAATATATGAAGAATATCAAGAGATACAGTAAGTGTGAGTAGGTTGTGAGCATGTGTATTTTAATGAAACTCCATGTGTAAGTCTAATGTGCCTCTTTGCTTGAGAAGCCGCGGGCTCAAAGTGCTATATTCAATTTAAAGAAGAAAGGGCCGGTGAGATGGCTCAGCGGCGTAAGCGCCTGCCTTGCAAGCGCGAGGGCCCGAGTTCGACTCCCGGTACCCACAAAAAAAAAAAAAAAAAAAAGAAGAAAGACTGTATCCAAATTACCATTTTAAATTATAACTGAATTATAACTGATACTTATGCTGTTGTCTAACATCAGACAGATCCCCACCAGGACTCTGATCAGTGGAAACACACCACGAACAGAAAGAGGACTATCAGATCTCTAGGAACTTGTTGAGCATACAGAAGCTGAAATATTTAAACATTTTACACAAGCTTAACCTAGAAAAGCCAAATATCTCTGCTATTTGGCAACTTTCCCCATGAAACTCTACTGAACATTCCTAATTCTTTCTAGCATCTCTCTTTTTATAAGGTTAAAGAACAAGTCTATAATTTTTCTGGGGCCCTTGAGAAATCTCAAAGATAGTTTTATATATAAAAGGTATTCTGTAATTCATTTAGCTTTATTTACACTTAGGAGTCAATCATAGAATCAAACCAACCAACCAGCCAACCAACCAACCAAAATCTCCAAAATCTGTCAAGAGATTTAAGCTTTTAGAAATTATATTTGGCTACTCATTTGAAAATGGCAATCAAATATTTTAAAACATGCACAGAGGATAACATGATTATTTACAAAGATCCTTAGCTTTTTCATAGTGACAAACTTGATTAAAAACTCAGGGCCAGGGCCGGTGATATAGCTTAGTGCCATAAGTGCCTGCCTGGCAAGCGCAAGGTCCTGAGTTCGGTTCCTGGTATACACATAAAGGAAAAAAAAAAAAAACTCAGGGCCATAATAATGCCAACATAAAATATACAAAATTATTGTGGGAAGACACAAAATCTTTGCTATATGGGTAGATTATGCTTGAAAAAAATCTTTATATTATAGGTAAAGGCAAAAACAGTAAAACATATATATATATATATATATATATATATATATGAACAAACCTATCAAAACAGCAAATTTTCCTAAGATTTTTACATGTTTTATAGCTTTTCAGGCTCATTATTTGCACATCTGTAACCTAAGACCAAAAAAAGCCCCTTTCTGAGCCAGGTGTAGTGGCGCAGGCCTGTAATCTCAGCATTCTGGGAAGCTGAGGCAGGATTGCCATCTCAAGCCCAGTCTGAGTAACTTAGCAATTTAGACTCTGTCTCAAAATAAAAAATAAAAAGGGCTGGAGGTGTAGCTCAGTGCAGAGGGCCTGGGTTCAACCCCCAGTAACACACACACACACACACACACACACACACACACACTTCCTTTTCTGAGAAACTGTTTTCCTTTCAGGTTTTGTTCTTCACATGCATTTTCCTACTCTGGAACAACCCAATCATTTCAATTTTGTATATAAATATTCTTTTCCCCTTAACAAAAACACAGTGCCCTACTTTGCATATAAAGTTGTACTTCATCAAGATTGATTAGAGTCTCATTTGATTATAACTTTAAACCAAAAGAACGTCTATTTATAGATTAAACTCCCATTTCACAAGACAGATCATTGTCAACATCACATCTTAGCATTTTAGACTAGCAGAGCACATGAATATACATTGTACAGTTTTGTACAAACACATCCTATATGCAACTTTTCAAAATTATATGAACACATTTATTCAAAAATGAGCATGTTCATTACCAGACTCAGAGATAGAAACTCTCTGTGGCATATAAAAAATTAGACGCAAAAGTACATAAGCTTAAAATTATGCTTAGTAGTCAATGTTTCAGAATTCCCTCTTAGAAATGATCTAGGCATCTGCTACAGTTGTATATCGAGTGTCCCTCTAAGGTCCGTACATTAAAGGCTCAGTCCCCGGTGATGCTATGGGGAGGCAACAGAACCTTCAGGAGGTGGAGTCCTGTGGGAAGTCCTTAGACCATTGGGAATGTGCCCTCAAGGGGAATTATGGGGCCCAGGAGTCTTCCTCTGCTTCTTCTCTTTCCTGCCTTACCAAGTGAGTGATTTGCTGTGCTCCACACTCCCTACTATTGCCATCCGGCACCCCCACCAGAGGCCCAAAGCAGTGGGTCTACCCAGTCTTGCACTGGACCTTCCAAAACCGTGAGCCAAAGTATACATTTTCTCTTATAAGTTAATTGTCTCAGGCATTTTGTTATAGTTACATGAAGCTAACTAATACAGCATCCAATTAATAGCCATTAACTAAATTTAATATCAGCCCAAGGATTTAGGATACTTAGAGATCTGGGATACATATCCCAGCTCACATATTATAAAACATAATTATGGTTGAAATATGCTCAGATTAATGAATCTACTCATTCAAGCACGAATTTAGGTATTTCATAATCTTAAACATTGAATAGAAGTAATGCTAACATATTTAATCAATGAACCTATAGAGTCTGGAACAACATACCCAAGTAACATAAAAATGTAAGCTCATATTATAATCCATGCTGATAGACTAAAGAAATTGGTTTTATTAAACCACATACTTGTTTTTATTAATTTTTTTTTTGAGATAGGGTCTCGCTATGTAGTGCAGGCTGGCCTCGAACTCACTGTGATCTTCCTTCCTCGGCCTCCTGAGTGCTGGGATTACAGTTGTGCACCACCATGCCTGGCCACTTATTAGTTATTAAATAATAAATTGGTTCATTTGCCAATTTTTTTACCTAATTTCTGGAAAATTTTTGGAATATTTAAATTATATAACCACTTATTTTTATTTTATAAACCAGTGAAATGAACTCCTTTAGGCCAGGTGTGCTGGCGCACGCCTGTAATCCCAGCACTCAGGAGGCTGAGGCAGGAGGATCACTGTAAATTCAAGGCCAGCCTGGGCTATATAGTAAGTTTTGTTTTTCTTTTGTTTTTTGTTGTTTTGAGACAGGGTCTCACTCTGTAATTCAGGTTGGCCTTGAACTCATGGAGATTCTTCTGCCTCAGCCTCCCAAGTGCTGGGATTACAGGTATGTGCCACCACGCCCAGCCTACGTAGTGAGTTCAAGGCCAGCCTCAACTACATAGCGAGACCCTGTCTCAAAAAAAAGAAAGAAAGAAAGTTTATTTCATTTTATCACTGGGTAATGAATGCACTTTGTTTATGCATTCACCTATTTTAGGATAGCTTGGTTCCTTTTGAGTTTTGTCAATTATGAATCATACTTGTTTGTGTTCAGATTTTTGTGTGGACATAAGTTCTCAACTCCTTGGAGTAAATATGTAAGAGTCAATGGCTGCATTATATGGTAAACCTCTGTTTATCTTGGTAAGAAATTCTCATACTGACTTCCAAAGTGGCTGTACTATTTTGCATTCACACTAGAAATACGTTCTTGTCAGCGTGCGTTCTATCTGCTGAGTCTTCTGTCTTTCCATATAAGGGTTAGAGTCACTTACCAACATACACAAAGTAATTTCCTGGGACTTTGATTGGGTTCATATTAAATCTATAAAGTTGGGAAGCATTGACATCTTAATAATATTTCCTATCTATAAACATGGACTCTCTCTCCATTCATTTAGTTTTTCTGACATGGTCTCGCCATGTAGTTCAGACTGGCTTTGAACTCACTATGTAGCCCTCACTGGCTTCAAACTCACTGATCCTCCTGCCTCAGCCTCCTGAGTTGAGTGTGGGAATTACAGGTATGTGCCATCATGCCTGGCTTCATTCGTTTAGATCTTTGATTTCTTTCATCAGAATTTTGTAGTTTTCCTCCTATATCTCTTACACGTTTTGTTAAGCTTATACGTACATGTTTTCATTGTTTGGTACCAATGTAAATAGTGTGGTGGTTTTAGTTTCAATTTCCAATTATTCATTCCTGGGTGTAGGAAAGCAATTGACTTTTGCATATTAACCTTGTATTCTGCATCTTTGGTGTAATTAATATCGACCTGAGGTTTAAGCAAAAGCATGGAAGAGTCAGTAGGTCAGAGGAGGGGGACATTTCTCCTCCCAGTCCAGAGGCTCTCCACATATGCGGCCTTTGTTGCTATAAGGAAGATTTCTTTCCTCACCCAGCACAGGCTCATGGCAAAGACCTGTATGGCAAAATACAGATTACCAAGAGAAAAGCGAACAGAATCACTTACTGTAGCTTTCATGTGACATGGAAGCTTTCAGAAGTAAGAACCCAAAGACCCAAGGAAAACTATTTTTAAGGACAGAGGTGCAGAAATAGGACTGGAGAACACAAGGATGTCAGCTAGTGGCAACTGACTAGAGGTCTTTAGCAACGTCTGCTTATTCAGGTTCTACTTGGCCTCTCCGTGTGACATGTCTCCCTTTGGGTAGAGAGCAGGACACCTGTCCCATGTCCCTGTTCAGGGGAATAGGGAAGGAGAAGGACAAGGAGTGACCTTCAGCTTCTGTAGTTGTCTTAATTTTCTCCCGTGTAAAATGCTCCGATACCACCGTACCATACTTTGGATGTCATACTTTGAGCTCTGACAGAGCTGACAAGCTCCAGGGGACATTTTGGGCTTTAGATTTCTCAGCTGGGCACACCTTCCTGGGGCTGCAGCCAAAGGAGTCAGTGCTGTCCATTTCCTGCCCCCACAGGTGACAGGTCAGGAAGGAGACCCTCAAGCAAGTGGGCTCCCAGAACCGAAGGCCCGGCAGGCAGGCGTGGAGCCCAGCCTGGCCAGAAGGAGCGGGACAGAGGTGGCCCAAGGCCCAGGTCCCCCCGGAGGAAGCAGACAGAACGCAGGAGCCGCCACGAGGGGCTGCGGGGACAGGAGTGGAGCCCAGCCGCGAGGACCAGCGAGGCCAGGAAGAAGAGAGATGGGAGGGCTTCCCTCAAGAAGCAGAGAGCACCCCCAAAGAAGGACAAAGAGGTTCCGCGCAAGGAGGAGACGGGGAAGCAGCTGAAGAAACCCAGGTGTGGTGTGGCTTGGATTCTGGGGCGCTATCCCCCTCTTCTGCCCCCCTTGCCTCCCCCATGAGGGGCTGGTGTCCCCTCCTCTGTGAGAGGTAGGACCCGCTCTTCTCCTACTTCCATCCGCCCCGTCTTCACCACTGACTGCCCGTGGTATCCAGGCACAACCGGCTTAGGGGTCACAGGCATCATGGGTGGCGGGGCCACTGCCCACTCTCCACCTCCAGCCACTCATGTCACATGGGGGGAAGGGAAGCTCCGAGTGGGGAGGAGGGTGGCAGCAATATGGGACAAGAGCGCAGGTCCCCTGAGTTTCACCTGGTTAGACGCTCCCCTGTTCCTCCCCACCTTCACAGAGAGGAAAAGGAGACCCTCTAACAGGGCCACCCATGCCAACTGTCTTCTGTCACCCATGCCAGCTGTCCTTGGCCAGGTTGAGCTACAGGGTTAAAGGACACATGTGGCTTTAACAATTTAGAAGTGGAATGCATCGTTAAGGGTCCCCGGGTGTCCTGTACATCCCAAATGGCACAAAGACAGGATTCGTGTGCGCCACTTGGAGCTGAATGCCAAGGCAGGGGGCAGAGGGATGAAACAGAGTCAGCCCTGGCTCCCCAGATGCCGCTGGTCGAGCAGGGGAGATGAGACAGAGGCACCCATTAAGACGAGGCAGGAAGCAGCGTGCACACGAGGCAGGACGAGCTGGCGGGCTGTACCGCAGCGTGCTGGGCGTCAGCCTTCCTCCCCGAGAGGGTGAGCTCTCCGTAAGCGCAGGAGGAACAGGCGGACTCTGAAAAGGCAGTGGCTGAACGCCCGCCCCTCTCCCGCAAGGGGCTCCTCTCGCAAAGGCCGAAGTGCTCTCCCAGGAGACGCGAGGGCTGCGGCCCACAGGCCCTGTGCTCTGGGCCTTCTAACATTCAGGAGCTTGCCGGGACTTCCTGTCTGCTCCTCGGGGGTTGATCACAAGCTGAAACTCACAGAGGCTGCTGCAAACTGGTCTTTAAAACTTGTTGTCACCCACACCCACATCCCGATTCTTCCTTTTATGAAGCTCTCTGAGGCTGCGCTGGAACAGATGTCTCTGCCCTCTCCACCTGCCCCACAAGCTGTTTCTGGCTCAGCTGAGAATCACTGTTTTCATCAGTGAGACCGTGCAGGGTACACACAATAGCTTGGATCTTGTGACAACCAAGCGCACAGTGTCGGGCGATGGGAGGATCCCGCACGGGGATGTCTTGCTGGGAGCCGTCTCCGGCCGTGCTGCCCCAACAGATGGCCACGGCTCGCGTGTGGCTGTTGAGCACTGGAAACGTGGCCAGTGTCACCAAGGAACTGAAGTCCCAATTTAATTTAATATAATTTTAAGTCGATGTTAATACCCCTGAGTTGACACAAGAGTTGGTGAATTTATTTAATTTAACAAATAGATTTTTTTTTAACAGATGTAGTTCTGAGACTGATTTGATTTGGCTTTGAAGCCAAAGTATTTCTTCTACGAAAAGATGAATTAGCTTTCTCAGTGAGGATGCAAATATCAGAACAATGACATTTTGCCACTTGTTTCGGTTATTGGAAGACTTTTAAATATGTCTAAAACAACTCGGGTATGTGACTCTAGTTTTTCAGCTATAATTTTGTGAAATCCAAATACAGATCAAACACATCCGATTTGAATAGACATGCAACATGAGTACAAAGCAAATAATAGGGCCGGTGAGATGGCTCAGCGGTGTAAGCACCTGCCTGGCAAGCGCGAGGGCCCGAGTTCGACTCCTGGAACCCACGTATGAAAAAGGGCCGGTGATATCACTCAGCGGCACGGGCGCCTGCTGGCGCGCGAGGTCCTAAGGTCGACCCCTGGTACCCACAAAAAAAAAAAAAAAAAAGCAAATAACGGATTTTTAAATGAGTACAAAAAGACTATAAAATAACTCAATAATTTTATATGGAGTACATGTTGAAATAATTTTGTATATTGGATTAAATGAAATGTTAATATTCATTTTACCCATTTCCTTTACCACTTTAACGTGACCACTAGAAAATGTTAAATTACAGCAGGTGGCCCCCATTCTGCTTCTACTGAGCAGCAAGCACCCTGCTAGACTGTGGGTGGGGGAGAAGATAAAGAAACCGAGTTTGGGGGCACCCCTGAGGTACACTGGGCTACAGAAGAGGGTTGGTGGCCTCCTCTGACAGGCAGAGGTTGTCACCAGCGGCTGTGGAGTGGGGACAGGTGCAGTCACCCAGGAGTGTCGGGAGCGTGCCCTGCCACCTCGTCCGTGGGCGCCTTCACCGCCAGACCTGGTGAGTCCCCCCACCTCCTTCCCATCTCCCCCTGACTGTGCCCGGGCTCTGCCGCAGGTCATTGTCCTTGGCCTCCAGTACCTCTGGAGCGGAGTCCCTGTCTGAGGCCCAGATCCTGGAGAAAGTGGAGGAAAAAAGGCAGCTCATTGCCACCATGCGGAACAAGCCCTGGCCCATGGCAAGGAAGCTGACGGAGCTCAGGTGAGCTGGGTGTGGCCACCCAGGTTTCTCAGGCTCCACACGGCTTGGCTCCTTGTGCTGGGAACGGAAGTCTCTTCCTCCTCTTTGCCCCAAGGGGACTTGATAAGAAGAGGGATTCATCCTCTCATCCTCCCCGTGAAATCATGGGGGGTACACTTTGGGGCCCATGGGGGCCTTGAGATTTGCCAGCCCCAAGTGGGAGAGAGAGAGGCAGAAACCTGCGTCCAGCCCCTCTGCAGCCGGTGAAAGACGTTGGGTCTTTGCTACTTGCTCATCCCTAATGCAAGGCCACGCTGGGGATGGCGCCCCACGAGCACGGCTCTGGCGATGATAGCGGGCTTCCTACCTGTGCCACTTGACTTCTTTGTCAATTCCAGCTGCTTCTCTGGTTTCCATCCGAAGCTGCGGTCCTGAGAAAAGAACAGAAGTCACACTGCATAACTTTTGGTTTTCTACTAGAAAATTCCACCCAACATTACATGTCCCCAAATCCCTGCTCTGTTTTTCCACCACAGCCTTGGAGGTGACGCTCATTTTCCCCTTTCCTCTCTGTGAAACCCATTTTTCTTGGCTTCTCTCACACACAGCTCCCACCACTGCCTTTATTCACGCTCAGGTCGACTCCTCAGCCTTTTATGGAGCGTGGCTTGGCAGTCATGTTTTGACACTGTGTACCCAAGAGACACAGCAAAGATTCTGACGAAGAGTCACAGAGCCATCGAGTAGTTTGCAGCAAGTGAAGTGGGCCAGCCGGGGTTCGAACTCAGACACAATACAGACCCTGCCAAGTGCTCTCGAAAGCACGGCTCCCTCTGCGGCCCTGCGGATTACTGCACGGGCTTCTATGCAGCTGCGAGAGGAAGCGTACTTAGTGTGACCGAGAAGCTGAACTTTTTACATTTCAATGTATTTAGATTACTACAGCGTAGTGACAATATTAATATAGTGTGGACTTGAACATTACTGAAGTTGATACTAAGGTTTCTGGCTGAAAAAAATGCTAAGTGAGGAAATGCATATGTTAATTAGCTTGATTTAGCCATTCCACAATGTATATAATTATCAAAACATCATACGCATTTTAAATACCATATATACAATTTTTATTTGTCAGAGAAACAATTAAAAATAACTTAGAAATGAAAATAGACCTGTGTGACTCATAGCAATAGTTTCAACTGTAGGTTCAACTTAGGCTTCTTCCTAGCGGCCTTGCTCGGAGTCCCTTCTCTCCTCTCCCTCCAGGCTGGGTTCCTCCTCCTGTCGGGGGCTGAACAGCCACCTGTCACACTCACAGGACCTCACGCTCACTCAGGTGTCACCTGATGCATCTTTTATTAACAGTGGAAAAAGAGCAACCTGGATGCTTGTGAAAATGAGATCTCCAGCTGGCTGGAAGTCTCAGGGACCAGGAAAATCCCGCCCAGAGGAGAAATGTACGTCCCCTCTGGGCCTCTCCGGGGCAGGGTTCCTGCTGCTGGGAGGGTGGGCAGCGACTAAGGCTGAGAAGCTGAGTAAAGGACGTCTCTCCTGCTCAGTGAGCCTCCTCGTCAAACAGTGGGTCTTTTCCTCCAGGCTTCTCTCCTCCCCTCCCCCAAGATGCCTCTCCCAGGCCCAAGTCTACGGCTCTTGGCCTCGGAGACTCCACACCCATGGGTCCTCTGCCTAGAAGACCGCTGCTTCCTGGCTAATTCCACACCCCCAGTAAGGCTCAGGCCAAGTGTCCCCTGTACAGAGGAGTCACAGTCCCTCTCCCCACATTCAGGCTGAGTGATTCATTGTCCTTCTGATCTTCAGGAACTGACCCCTCACTGGACCGGATGCACTTGTTTACAAAGCTGTGTCTTTTTCGTCCTTTGATGCTCTTCTTCTAGTATTTAGCCAGCCTCTGAGGAGCGCTCCCTATTCTCAATGACCCTCACAACCACCTTGCGATGTAGGTTCTGTTATTGTTGTCCCCATTTTAGTGACAAGGAAATTGAGTCACAGAACTGCCAAGTAATTTTCCCCAGGTCTTGCGGCAAGTTAAGTGGCCCACCCAGGATTTGAACTCAGGAACTCTGGTTCCAGGGCCTGCACTGTTAACTGTAATCACCTCTCCAGAATTACCACACATTCTAGAGCACCTTTGCCTGCTGTGATCTCCTTTGCTGGCAGCAAAGTCTCCAACTGCAAGTGCCATTCCCAGACTCCCTTTTCCTTTTATGAAGCAACGACATGTGGGCCTCAGTCCCTGTTCCCACCGTGCATCTGGCTGGCTTGAGCACAGTTGTTGCATCACCTGTCTGAGAATGGCAAGATACCAAGAGCAACAGCAGGGAACTGGGCCAACCTGAGTTCAGGCCTCTGCCCCCTCCAGGGGCTCTGGCTGGCCCCTTAGTCTCTCTCAGCCTGATTTCCTTCCCTGAACCTCTCTGAACCTCACAAACTCATTTGTTAAAGTGAGGATCATAATTATCTATCTCACAGGGTTATTCTACAAGTTCAAAGCTTTATACTAATTAATATGTAATTAATAATTAGTAGTTATTAAAGTTTGACATATTTTGTTCCATTACGCTATGCGGAGTCCTGAGAGATGAATTTGAGGAACAAAGGCGAATTGGAGAAGCACAGATATTGTTAATAACAAGACAAGGCGGGAGGTGATGCTGCATTAGGGGTTCTAGGGCCCGTGAGTCAGGACATTGCTTTAATTGTGGGATAAGTCAGATGGGGTCCCTCAGCTTTGTAAGAAGCTTGATGTCTTAGAAAATTACATGAACTGCCTGCTTTCTTTAGAGAGATCAGAAAGCTGCTTCTAAGAAGATGAAATAGACGTGATTTCCCTTATTCTTCCCACTACAGCTAAAACCCTAGATGTTATATACAAAGCGAATAGAAGAGATTTAGAGGGGTGAAGCGAAAGCAAACTGGCAAACGACCTCAGAGAACAAGGATGGCAGAGCACTGGGCTCCCCAGCCTCGCTTTTTGTCTTGTGTGTCCCGGACTGGGTGTTGGAGAAAACAGCCCAGCAACTCCAGCGTCCGCGCAGGTCTCAGATCTCCTCTGGGGCTTGAGGTCCTCTTCCAAGCGTCCCGATCATTTGCACAGTTCATTTCCTTCTCAGGCTTTCCACGTGGCCCCTCCAGAGGGACCCAGCCGCAGAGGTCAAGAATTTCTCTGCTTCTAATTTCTCTGACTTTCCCTTCTGCCAGATCTCTCTCACCATTCTGCCTTCCGCATCTGTTTTTAAGGGCTCGTGTGATGACATTGAGTTCATCCAGATAATCAAAATGACCTCCCTACTTTAAAGTTAGCAATCTTAATTACATCCGCAGAGTCCCTTTTGCCACATTACAGCTTACCCACAGGTATAACGCCCAAGGGGAAAAAGGGCTCCGGGAGCAATGACAAAATTCTGCCTCCCGCAGGGTCCACCGTATGCTAACCATTATTCTTGGCATTTGGGAAACTTCACTGGACAAAACAAACAAAATGCCCTCCTTTCATGGAATGTATATTTTAATTGAGGCTATAAAATCACCAAAAACTTTCAGCCATCTATACCCTCTCCTAGTCTAGATTTCCACTGGTTAGTTGTTAATCATATATTTTTCCCCTGACCAGGGAGGCCCAAGCATTCGTGGAGAAGTTCGAAGGAGCCCTAGGCAAGGGCACAGGCAAACGGCTCTACGCCTACAGGATGCTGATGGCTAAGGTGTGTGACGCAGACTCGCAGGGCTGTCGGGAGGGCCTGCTCAGCCTGGGAGTGTGGGCGACCTCTGCAGGTACCTGCCCCACCTCACCATTTGTGTCAGCTTCCCCCAGAATCCTGAAGGTGAGATCCAATACACTATTCCAATGCTTCCAGGAAAATCAAGTTATCCCGCCAGTTATTCTATACTTATCTGTGGGGGCTTCGATATTTGTGAGATTTGTTTCCTGTCGAGTAAATAAATTCACAGAATTAATGATGCTAAAACCACAGGGATTTTATTTTCCAAACCCTAAATCAAGACACATTGATTTGCTGGAGATCCAGAAGGGACGCAGCATAATCGAGGTCGCGTGGATGATAAACTCTGATGTCCCCAGAGGGGGTAGGCATCTCTGCTTTGTGATGTCATGATTCGGGCAAGGATAATTTTCCATGATTGGATATTTACTGTGGGACTCATTAAAATAGCCTTCCTCTGGGATGCTAAAGTGATATCAAAGCACTGAAAAACTGACAAAGATCTGAAAAACTAACATCATCATTCCCTTCATTCGTATATAGTCCGCCTCAGGCTTTTATTCTGAACCGTGATTTAATGATTAGCTTAGCTTCTTTCTCATTTATTTATTTATAGCCTCTGTAGCCACACTCTACTATCGACTTCTTTGAAATCAGCTTTTAAATTTTTATTTATTTATTTTTTGCAGCGCTAGTGATTGAATCCCAGGACCTCATGAATACTGAGCTACACCCCCAGCTCTGAGATAAACTTTTTGTATTCTACATATTAGTGTGGAATTTATTTAACCCTTGATTTAATTTGGCCAAGCTTATTATTTATATAACATTTAGTTTCGCATCTGAAAATATCATATGTTTCTTATGTTACATCTTTCCACAAAGTTTGTCATTTTCTTTATTTAGATCTTTTCTATGTTTTAATCTTACTTCTGAGGGCTGGGGATTTAGCTCAGTGGTGCAGTGCCTGCCTGGCAAGCACGAGGTCCTGAGTTCGATTCCTGGTACAAAACAAAAAATCTTACTTCTGCATAGCTTATAATCTAGTTGCTTTTATGAATGGACTCATTTTTCATTAATTTAATAAGTAGTTGTTGATTGTGTGTAGAAAGGTACAGATTTGTGCATTAGTTTTATATCTAGCTCTCTGTCTCTTCCTCTATTCCTCTCTCCCTCTCTCTCCCTCTCTCTCCCTCTCTCTCCCTCTCTCTCTCTCATTCTCTCTCTCCCCGTACACACACACTGAGGATCAAACCCTGTGCTCATATGTGCTGGCGAGTACTCTATCACTGATCCACAGCCCCAGCACTTTGTACTCTTATTAATTCTAATCATTCTAATGTTTCATCTAAATATGTATGTTAAAGAGGTTTTGTTGGGGCCGGTGAGATGGCTCAGGGGCATAAGCGCCTGCCTGGCAAGCGCGAGGGCCCGAGTTCGACTCCCGGATCCCACATACGAAAAAGGGGCCGGTGATATCGCTCAGCAGCACGGGCGCCTGCTGGTGCGTGAGGTCCTGAGGTCGGCCCCCGGTACCCACAAAAAAAAAAAAAGAGGTTTTGTCAGCTTTTTGTAAATGTGATGTATTATTCCTACCCTAGAGTGTGAGTTAGTAATTCTAGAATAATTTCAACTGGCGATAGTGCTTTGTCTTTTTATCATTTTAATGAGAATGACTTCATTGTTTCATACTAAGTTTACAAGAGCTGACAGCTTTGAGCAGACTTTCTTTCTCATAATAAGAAATTAGCCTTTAGTTATAGTTAGTAAGAGCTCCATTTTACTGGAAGTAGGTATTAGGTTTTATTAAACGTCTTTCCCTTTCTGCTACCAAATTTCTTTTATTTCTGGGGTAACCTCTGTTGTGGCACTTTTTTTTTTTTTTTGAGACAGGGTCTCACTATGTAGTGCAGGCTGGCCGTGAACTCCCTTACATACCCCAGGTTGGCCTCAAACTCACAGCAATCCTCCTGCTTCAGCCTCCCAAGTGCTGGAATTACAGGCATGTGCCACCACACCCGGCTGTGGCACATTATTTTTAGCTCCATAGACACATTTGGTATTATACTATTTTATTTATGGTTTTTACATAAATTTTCATAAGATTGATCTGAATTTGTGTGTGTGTGTGTGTGTGTGTGTGTGTGTGCATTTGTATGTATGGGTCCATGGATGCCATCATGGCAGATTTTTTACTACCAGGGGTGTACTTGATTTATGATATTAAATAGATAGCATTACTTTCACCTTAGTTTATGGAGTATGAATATTCATTTCTTTTATAAGTTCCATCTTTAGAGAATACCTTAATAATGTTTTTATGTGATCCCTCTTTATTGGTATATTCAAGCTTCAACTTTTTTGGGGGGCCCATCTTGATAATTCATATTCTTCTCCAAACTTGATTATTTCATTAAAAATTTCCTGTGCATTTATAGATAGTGGCATATGGCAGTGCAGTAATTTTATAATTAGTCTGTATATCTGTTTTATTTTAATCTTTTTATTTTTAAAATTACTTTCTTCTTTTTCAGTTATAAATGCCTGACAATGACCTATGGGTCGTTTTATTAATTTTGTCTAGAAAGTACCACTTAACAACTGCACACTCAGATTTTGTTTTCCAACTGAGGAATGTGGTCTTCAGTGGTATCTTTTTCTGCAACAAACACCTTTCTAGCCTTATCTTGATTTGTGTTTTTGCATTGCAACAGAACAGAATTCCAAAACTACTACTGTTATTACCTAAGCATGCATATTTTAAATTTCAGTACACATCTCCAGATTATTTTCCTAATTTGTAGCAGCTCATACACAAATGAACAAAATCTGAGAATGACTTATCCTCTTTAGTTGTGTAGATTGCTATCTTTTAAACTGTGTGCTAAACTAATGGATAACAAATACAATATTACTCTTCCTTTAAATGTCATTCACTGTCGAGCTGGGCATGGTGGCGCACTCCTATAATCCCAGCACTAGGGAGGCTGAGGCAGGAGGATTGCTGTGAGTTTCAGGCCAGCCTGGGCTACGTAGTAAGTGCAAGGCCAGCCTGAACTACAAAATGAGACCCTGTCTCAAAAATAAATAAATAAATAAATAAATTGCATTCACTGTTCTTTTCACCGCGGTAAGGACATCCAACTTGAGATCTACCCTCTTCATACATTTTTGAGTGCACGGTAGCGTATTGTTAAGTACAGGCACAATGTTCAGATCTCTGAACGTGTATATCTTTGACAAATGCAGCTGTTCTTTCACGTTTCCACCACATACATCGAGCTCCCCGCTTAGGAAAAGGATCACCACCCATCGTCTGGTCTCCACACTCACCTTCCCCCACTGTTTTAATTCTTTGCTTTCTAAATCTCTGCAATTTCAGAAATTCTCAGTACCACTGAACCCATTCTCCTGCGTCAATTATAGTCTTTATTGTGTCGAATGTTTCTTTTCATTCCGTTCCTGAATTCTTTGCTTTCTGTAATCCTCACACCTCGCCTGTATCGTCTTTACAATCGCAAATGGCCATCCTTTACTTCGGAAGGCAGGTTTCTCACATCCTACTGAGAAGGCTGATCTGCCTCCTGGATTTTATGTATCCTACATAATGAGGAATGCTTTCCACAGATTTCCTTGATTTGCGATACTGTTTCCCAGGTCTCCCTGATTGTTCTCATTTTGGCCACCCAGATTCAGATTTCTGCACAGACAGGACGCGTATCCTGCCGGGGGCCTGTTTGACCACCACTGGAACCTTTTTCTTATATCTACCTGCAGAGCAAGAGAACGTGACCCAGCCCCAGGCCCAGCTCCCATCTCATGTAGCCCAGAGGAAGGAACTCTGGGTCTTTGGCCCTCACCCAGCCCGAGGCTTTAGCTCTCTAAACCACTGAAGGATGAGAGCTGCACTGCACAACTTCTCCCAGGCCTCTCTCCGCCCCTGCCAGACCTCGTTTTCAGTCCAGGATGCCCGCAGCCTTAAGGGATTGTCAGGCGGTTTCCAAAGCTCTGCCCCCGGAGACCTCACTTGGCCATGTTCACTGCTCCTACTGGTCCTCAGCTTTGCAAGCCTGTATTTTATACTGATTTTATCAGCACCCTGACAAGAGATCCATCTCTCAGGGGAGGACTCACATGAATACAGCTTATGAGACAGAAACATAAGACCAGCTGCTAGATTATTAATTTACAAGGAGAAATTACTGATGCAAGAGCTGGAAAGTGCAAAGTCCACATCAGCAGAGCCTTTTATTTGTCAGAGTCGAGTTAGTTCCATGGGCAGCTACACCTTCATCCAAATTCCAAGCTATTGATTTACAGTGAAAGCCACTACCATAGAAACCAAGATACACAGCCCAGGTGATCGGCAAGGGCTCTCTTTATAGGCAGACCTGCGTAGGAAGCCAAATAAGCCGAAGACTATTTTTGAGCACAGAATCAGAATTAGACAAAGGGGATGAAGTCATGGGGCTGGAGCAGCTGGAGCCTATCATCTGCCTTTCTGCACATCCTTTCAGATCTTTGCCATTATTATCATCTAGACTTTTGCTTATGGGCCCCTCTTTTTTTTTTTTTTTTTTATGTGGGTACCGGGAGTCGACCTCAGGACCTCACGCTTGCCAAGCAGGCACTTAGGCCGCTGAGCCATCTCACCGGCCCTTTTTTTCCTTTATGTGGGTACCAGGAGTCGAACTCAGGACCTCACGCTTGCCAGGCAGGTGCTTAGGCCGCTGAGCCAGCTCACCGGCCCCACCTCTTTTCTTTTACATCTGTGACCATCCACGTCTTCTGACAAATGGTTTTCTCCTTTCCGTAGTAATCATTCATTCAACATATAGCAAAACCATGCCTAGAAAATCAGATTTGGAAACCTGTGTGATTCCTTCCCACAAACCTTTCATCCTTTAGTGACTTTACAAGGGAAAATCTCATTTCCTTCATGAATAATTTTTAGTAGACCTTTTAAAAATTGAAACTGCTCTTAGACTCTGCTGTCTGCCACCTCTTTGCCTGCTATTTTACATGAGTCTCTTTTAAAATTTCAAATGGATTTATTTCCAGGAGGTTGGATGAGTGGAGGGCAAACCTTGGGAGAACTGACAAAACCGCACTTAGCCACAGACAAACAGCTGCTCTGGTTTCTGGCTGATACAAACTCCAGATGTTGAGTTGGACACAAACCCATGTGTGTTAGCCATCTTTCCATTGCTATAACAAATACTTGAACTAAACAACTTATTAAGAGAAAAATTATTTTAGCTTACAGTTTTGGAGGTTCCAGTCCATGAATGGTTAGCCTCAATGATTAGCTTTGGGCCTGTGGAGAGGCAGCATGTCATGGCGGGATCATATGGTAGAGAAAAACATTCACCCATGGCTGAGGTGCAAAAAGAGAGGTGAAGTGGAGGGGGCTGGTCCCACTGTCTCCTCTGAGGGCGCACCTCCATGACTGGAGCCCTCCTACGGGCCCTACTTCTTAAAGGTTCTGCCACCTCCCCGTACTGGCACTCTGGAGGACAAACCTTTATATATGGGCCTTTGAGGGACAGTCCAGATCCAAACCCTGGCACCATTCGTGGGGAAATAATGCCTTCCTGACTCCTTCCAGAAGAGCAAGGCTATGGTTGCCCCGGAAGAATGGGCAGCCAGGAGTTGAGAACCCTCTACCAGTTCCACCAGCCTCACAGTTTAGCATCAATTCCTACAAGGGATAGGTACTTGGCCTTCTGTCAAATGTGAATATGAGAATTGCGAGATATCTTTTTCCCTTGAATTTTTGTGTTAAGATGAAAAAAGTTGTATCAGAGGTTGCTGACCCAATTCAACCCCCCAAACCAGAAACTGTACACAGAATTTCTAGTTTCACGTGTACACTTTCCAAATCTGAGACTTTATCAGCATGATAGAGAAATGCAAAGTGCTGCTATTGTCCTGGCTTCTCTCTCACTCCACAAGTAACTTTGGGAAAGCAAAGGGTGGAACGTCCGCCTCTGGCAGCCCGGGCTCAGGATGCCGCTGTGCGCTCCAGGTCAAGGTTTTACTAACTGAGGGTTTCGTGTGTTTCATTTCAGAAATGGGTCAAGTTTAAGAGAGATTTTGATAATTTTAAGACTCAGTGTATTCCCTGGGAAATGAAGATCAAGGACATTGAAAGTAAGTATTTTGGTGTCACTGTTTTTCAGTTGGTTTCCTGAAGAGTCTTCCAAGGGCTTGGCTTGTGTTCTTGACCTTATGATTCTTCCATAGATTATTTCATAGATTATTCTATGATTATCTCATCAATTCTGTTATATTAGGAGGAAGAAGAAGAATGAGGAGGAGAAGGGGAGAGAGGAGGAGGAGGGGAGGAAAGGGGGAAGAGGGAGAGGGGTTCGGGATTAGTAGGATCAAGACTTAAATTTGGCTTCTTCCCCTTCTGGTTGTGGCAACTTAGGCAGGGTGGTTAATCCTACAGAGACGAGGGTTATTTATCTGGAAAAAGAAAATGGATCAGGATGTTGGTTCCTCAGACTAACCCAAAAATGGAGTCGCTCAGAAACACAGTCCCCGGCAGTGTCAATTACCCCATCTGCACGAGGAAGTCCACCATCTTTTCTCTCTCCAGGTCACTTTGGTTCTTCAGTGGCATCGTATTTCATCTTTCTCCGATGGATGTATGGAGTTAACCTGGTCCTTTTTGGCTTAATATTTGGTCTAGTCATAATTCCAGAGGTAAAAAAAATTTTTCAAAGATACCTTCCTATATCGTTGGGTAGGGCTGAGGCTTATTAAGGCCACCATCTTCATTTGTGTTACCCAAATACTCCCTGTTTTCCAAACAAAATTAGCCATTCATTTTATATACTCTCATATCAATTTTATATACACATATCAATCACCCAGATGGTTCAGTACAAAGAATGGAACTAAAATACTTATGTTTCTATTTAAAAAATGGACACTACATTCTCCTACCTTTCGTTTTACCTTAAGATCCCTGGAGAATTAATATCACAGTGAGTTTTTTTCTTTTATACACCCCCAAAGAGAAACAGACAAAACTAAACAATAAATGAGTAAAATATAGGGAAAAGCAAAGGAATGGTTATGATAAAATAAACTACATCATGGTAGCACATCAGGTGGAAGAGGAATGTGAGTCTGGTGGGGCTCACCCAGGGTGTCCTGCAGTCCTGGTGACTTCCTGTTTCTCTTTTATCTTTTCTTGTGGGTACCAGGAATCAAACTCAGGACCTCACACTTGCCAGACAGGCACTGCCCCACTGAGCTATATCCTCAGCCCAACTTTCTGTTTCTTAAACTAGCCTGTGGATACATAAGTTAATTTTCTTTTCATTATGATCAACTGTACATAGGTGTTATATATGCTACTTTAAGTGCAACATATTTTCCAATAAGAATATAAATTAAAAATGAAAGAGGGAAATTACCTAAGATAATAAGCCAACAAATTAAAAAACTAAAAATAATGATATATTAAATGGTGAAATACTAATGCCTGTGCTACAAAATTTATGAGCAGGAGGGCAGGGCAGGGGGAAAGGGGAAGTAAAAGTGATCAAAATGCAATAGTACATGTATCAATTCCCCAAGATGAATGTAATTATTAAGTATTGTAAACATATACCAATAAAAAATTTTAAATGTCATTAACTGAAAAATATTACAAGCAATATGTCCTTACCATCACTACTTTTCAGTATCATTTTGAAATTTTTATCTTATGCAATAAGCCAGGAAAATTAAATATGTTATACATTTTATACAAAAAACAGTATTATTTTAGTTGGCAGGTGATACGATTGAAGACCCCACACACACAAACACAAACCTAGTTATTCTACCAAAAACTAGTTGGTTGTTTGTTTTGTGGTGCTGGGGATTAAACACAGTTTTGTGCATGATATACAAGAATTTGACCCCTGGGGTACATTTCCAGCCCCCGAGCTACTAGAATTGAATGAAAGAGTATATTCAAATTGCTAGACTCGCTTTAAGTAGAGGAACAGCAACAATTCTCTATATTCTTAATATTCAGTTTAAAATAGAATTTAAAATTTGTATGTCCGTAATGGCAATAAATGTATAAAATAACTAGTAAAAATTTAACAAGCCAGAAGATTTCTGTGAGGAACACCAGGAAGTACACATTACTGGACAAAAATAAGACAATAAATGGAAGGACACATCCTTGGAAGGAAAAACTTAATGTCACAGGAAAGTCAATCAATATGTAAACTCAATCACTTTCTGGTTTTTTGCAGAGTTAAGGGTGTGAATAGGGCCTATGTAAAAAGGGTATTATCTAAATTATGTACACATGCGGAACTAGAAATACTCTAATGTCCAACAATAGAGAGCTGTTAAGTTTGTTTATGGCACACACATGCCATTAGATATTTTTTAAGTCATTTTATTTTTGGAAATACCTTATGACACAAGGAATTAGTTGTAACATAATAACTAAATAACTAGGATAAAATATATACAGAAGTTGGAAGTAAGTGAAACAAAATCTGTAGCTATCTAGCAGTTATTATCTTCGGGTTGTGGAAGCTATAAATATTTAATATGCTCTTCTATGCTTTTTCACATTTTCTACAAATAAGTGTGTGTTACTTTTAAAGTCAGGAAAAAGATTAATATTATTTAAAGAACACAGATGTCCCGTTCCTAGGGAAAGTGTTTAAGCTGGTACCTGCTGGTCTGTACGTGTCCGTTTTCCTCCACTTATACCTGTGTCGTTCTGTCCCTGCTCAAGGTACTGATGGGTGTGCCCTACGGAAGCATTCCCAGAAAGACCGTGCCTCGGGCCGAGGAAGAAAAAGCCATGGACTTTTCTGTCCTTTGGGATTTTGAGGTATTCTTGCCAATGAGCCAGTGCATTTCCACCTTGCGATTCTCAGGCCTAAAGATGGAATGGACAGGTGTGAAATACTGCATTTAATTACTGAAAAACCGGTGCTTTAAGCAGGCAGAATCTCACCATTAGACAAAATGCTTTCCCCGTCCCTCTTACTTCTGCTGAGACGAATGCCCTCACTCTACCGGGACTCCTCTCTGAATCCTCTGCCTCTCTTGCTTGCCCAGGCATGGCTCCTAATATCTCTGTTGCTGAAGTGAATTTTCCAAAATGCAGATCTGACCCTGCACTCTCCTGCATCAGATATCCAGTACTTCTCATCTCCAAACAGAATTAAAGTCCGTGTGCCCCCTCAGGTTTACAAAAGAACGGCTCACGACCGGGCTGCTCCCTACTTCCCAAGTCCTGTGTTTATCTAGTATCTTACACTTCAATGCCCAAATATTATCAAGTCTGGGGGAGTCCTGGGATGCATGCCACACCCCAGGTGCCTCCCCGCCCCTGCTCATGGCCCTCTGACTGGATCACTCTTCCTCCCTTTTTGAGTCCCCATCCTCCCTGCCTCTGGTCTGCAGCTCCGCAGGATTCCTGAAGCAAGGTGGCAGGCCGTGGTACCACTGCAACAGGTCACTGATCTCTCTCTTTGTTTTCTTTGTTTTGTTTTGTTTTGTTTTGTTAAGGCAGGGTCTCATTATCTAGTTTGGGCTGGCCTGGAACTCAATATGTAGCCCAGGCTGACCTCAAACTCACGGCATTCCGTCTGCCTCTGTCTCCCGAGTGCTGGGATTGCAGGCGTGCCCCACTGTGCCTGGTGTCCTTCACTTTTTTTTTTTTTTTTTTTTGGTGGGTACCGGGAGTCAAACTCAGGACCTCGCGCTTGCCAGGCAGGCGCTTATGTCACTGAGCTATGTCACCGGCCTGTCCTTCACTCTTAAAAGTCAAGTGGCAGCTGCACTACCAAAGCCACCATCTTCCGCTCACCAGTTTACACAAGGATCTATGTTACACAGCAAAAAGAAAGGCAAGAACCAGAATCCAGGGGAAGAATTAAGTTCACGCGCACTCTGTTCCCATTGTGATCGGGAATTCTCCCACCATCAACGCACGCAGTGGTGCACAGCTCTTTGGCTGCAGCCTGGCTCACAGCTCAGCACCTGGCCAGGACCTGGCAGGGTGGCTAAATGGTGGCCCACCACAAAAGATGTCACTTGGCTAGGGATCAGAGGACTAATCCCCCTACATGGAGCAATTTTCCAGGTTATTTGGAACAAGGGAACCCAATTATAACTAGTAGGGATTTCCTTTTTTCCTCAGTTCATCTAAGAATCTCTGTCGCAATGTCCTATCTACCAAAACAAACTGAAGTTACTCAACTATGACCCCTTCCTTTGTATTCAGTAAAAACATATGAAAAGTCCTGAAAAGTCAAGATAATACAGCTAAATACTTAAATGCAAAAAAGTGTACTTATTATACCCAAAGCCAATTACACCTAGAAGCCAAAGATAAAACAAGACAAAATCTGAACTTCAGGTTAGACTGTGAACCTTATCATGTATGGTTTTATTTAGAAGTTTTGAAATATTGAGTAAATTCACAAGCTCCCATCAACTTCTAGGATGTGAGGCCCCGCGGGAGAGGGAATAATAATATGGAGCTATACAGGCACGAGTGTGCAGGTGTGGACACACACGTACACACATCCCTTATCCCTAATTTTATCCATGGGTAACAACTCTCCTCTCCCTCCAGTATCTCCACCCATTCTATGTATGGGGAAATAAAGGGAATGAAGAAGGGAAAAAGGAGGAGAACTGGATGGACCCTGAAGTCACTGGGGAGGTAAAAGGAGGAACGAGAGCATCCAGAACTCTTCCTCCTGCCCCTTAGACTCTGGCTAAAACACTGAGACAGAAGCCTCAGGTACACCGGAAGAGCCGCTCATAACCCCAAGCGTTCGGGTCTGCTGTCCCGCAGGGCTACGTCAAGTATTCCGCGCTCTTCTATGGCTACTACGACAACCAGAGGACCATCGGGTGGCTGCGGTACAGGCTGCCCATGGCTTACTTCATGGTGGGGGTCAGCGTGTTTGGCTACAGCCTGATGATTGTCATCAGATCGTAAGTGTGACATCTCGTTTACAGATTTTATTTTCTTCACACAAACAACTCCCTTCCCTAGCTCCTCTATGCCTAGTTACTTTCTTGTGGAGCAGTTAGAGAGAAAATGAAGAAATAAATGCACAAAGCAAGTGTGAGTTATTGTATGTATTAGACACAAACAGAGTCATGTGTAAAGTTCGCGAAAACAAGATAAAAATGCCTTTAGATGAGGCGGAGAACGGCCAGCCATGCTGAAAGTCTGACGTGCAAAATTTTAGACCAAGAAAAAGTGTGCACAAAGTAAGTGTCCTCGTATGTTCCCCAAACTGTCAAAAGTCAGTGCGGCTTGAGCGGGAGCACAGTGCCCAATGAGGTGAGGGTGGAGGTTTGAGGTCTGTGCGCTTTTCTCTAGAGCTCAGTTTCCTCAGGAAAACTACTCCATGACCCTAGCTCGCATGTTAGAACCAAGCCTGGACATGTACAGACATAAGCAATAAACCTACGTGGCTGTGATTAACCACGGCAGCCTCTCTGGCCCCAGCCCACCTATCTCTATGCTCAGAAATGGCCTTTTCGTACATCTGTGCATCATATACATCATATTCTTTGAAAACAAAATTTGGCCCAGCCCGTGAGTTGCCTTCTCAGGAGTCACAGGACCCCACCAGCGTGGCTACAGTGGCGGGGAAGGGAGAAGCCATCTCCTGCACAAACCCAACCGCACAGCCCACCTGCCCTTCCATAGGGCCACAAGGGGTCATTTCTCCCAGGAGGGCAGGGGCAGCTGGGCCTCCAGAACTGGAATAGAACATTCTGGGGCCCAATGAGAGTCCTGAGGAGGAGCGGGGAAGCCTGCTCAGCTTGCTGTGCATCGTCTCAGTAGAAAGCACTGCTGCGAGTGAGACCCTGCCCAGCACTCTAGGTGACTGCGAGGTGACACCTGGCCACCCAGTTCTATCAAGCAAAAGGGAAAAAACAAGGACACAAACTTGGTCTTGCTCTTAGCCCTCATGTTATTGTTTTCCTGACTTTAACCTAGGGATAAGTAGGGACACGGAATGTTTCTGTGATGAACCAGAAAAGCTAAATCCTGCGGAACATCAAATTCCAATGCGTAAGATAGAATCAGGGTGGAGCATAAGCGCCCCTAGCATTTGATTGAGCCCCTGCTTAGAGCTCTGCGGTCCCCACAGGGCTGCACCCCGAGGAGCGCAGAGAGGCCGAGTGAGGACAGGCAGGATGAAGTGGGAACAAGGAAGGCCCAGGGTGCCTTCAGCCAGGCTTGCTTGAGTGAAAAAGGAGGTAGAACCTGATGACAAAACTAATGTCCTAAGGGGTCACTGGGTTTCATATCAGACAAAAGTATATGCTATATCCAGGAAAAGAGACGACCTAGAAGGGCACATTTCTCTTTAAGAAAAGTCTCCCAAAAGTTTTCAAACTGCATTGGCAGGTGAGTGAAGCCACAGGAAATCAAGTGCAAGGCCAAGCACGGCGGACGTGCTGAGTCCTACATACGCTTTCTTATCCAACTCACGCCGTGCGTGCTTGCGGGGGACCCTGAATTTGGGGGGAAAGGGCTCTGGCCGTCATCACAGCTGTCTTGGCTCCAGTCCCTGCCTGGCCTGCCTCCCCTCGGATGTCTGCTACCTGTGCTTAAGACCGACTCAGGCCAAGGTTCCCTCGGGTGACACAGCGGGCATAACGACAGTACCGTGTGCCCTCCAGGATGGCCAGCAACACCCAGGGGAGCACAAGCGAGGGAGAGAGCGAGAACTTCACATTCAGCTTCAAGATGTTCACCAGCTGGGACTACTTGATTGGGAATTCAGAAACAGCCGACAACAAATTCGCCTCCATCACCACCAGTTTCAAGGTAGTCGGACAGGGCGGTTCTCACTTCTGAGAGACCTCTGGGTCCCTCTGGTCACGCGAACTTCTGCCTACCTGAGTCTGTGGCGAGAGCTTTAGTAGAAGCGCAAGCCCAGCTCTCAAGTCTTCCAGAAAGGCTGCCCATGGCAGTCCCCGTCTGTTTCTTATATGGCACAGAATCTTGAAGGCTGGGATCTAGTCCTGCCTGTTTCCTCATGAAAGTGTTTTCTGTTAGAGGAAATGGAAGGGGAAATTTAGGGCAACCTTTGTCAACTTTTTCTGCATGCTAGAATCTCTTAAAGAGCTTTTAAAATCTCCTGCCCCCACCCCTGAGATTCTGGAGTCCTGGCATTTTTTTTTTTAAAAGCTCCCCAAGTGATCTGAATACCTAAGAGAAGTTGAGACCCTTGGTTTAAGGGATGTGGGAATTAAAGTATCAACACTATGTGTCTTATAATCCACACATAATTATCCCATTAATTTGTTCACAAAAGAGATTGGAGGTGGGCTACAGACCTAGTCACACAAACCAGACAGTGAGCAAATGAACAAATACAGAAGCTGTTGCACTGGCACGCTGCGCATCGAGCTTTTCCTGTGACTGTAAAAACCACTCCACGTTCTCGCCGGTTCAATATTTCTCCTGACTGACCTATCAGACCTTTTCCCCCAAGAGCTAGCAGAGGTCACGTTCACACCACAACTGTGATATTGTGAGAATCATGCGAGCCAACATAGCTTAACTGCCTGATGAGTTAGTTAAACCTGAACCTGGGCACAGTACAGTGACCAATAATTGGTTGGCAAGGTGTCGTCCCAGGTACTTCAGTGTCTGGAAGACCTCATTCTCCACCCCAGCTCTGCCACGGGCTGTTTGTGTCTTCACAGAGAGCCACAATGTGACACAAGGATAATAAGCAAAAATCAACTGTGTTTTATATACCAGCACAAAGCAATTAAGAAATAATTTTTAAATTGCATTTATGATAGTATCAAAAGTATTAAATTCCTAGGAATAAATATAGCACCTCCCCCAAAATGTATGAGACCACTACAGCAAAAAAGTACATAGCAGGCTGAAAGAAATTAAGAAACTCTAAATAAATGAAGAGATACACCATGCTCATGGATTAGTATAGGAGTTGACAGACCATGGCCCTTGGCCAAATCCAGCCTGCTGCATGCATTTATAAGTAAAACTATACCAAAACAAAGCCATGCCCATTTATTTATACATTGTCTATGGTTGTTTTCATGTAATAATGGCACAGTTAAGTAGTTGTGAAAGAGACCATATGGCTTACAAGCCAAAATATTTACTATCTGGATTTTCATAGTGCAACTTTTTTTTTTTTTTTTTTTTTGAGACAGAGTCTCACTATGTAGTCTAGGCTGGCCTTGAACTCACTATGTACCCCTGGCTGGCCTTGAACTCATGGCGATCATCCTGCCTCAGCCTCCCAAGTGCTGGGATTACAGGTGTGCGCCACCACACCCAGCTCAAAAGGCTTTTTTTTTTTTTTTTTTTTTTTTGTACCAGGAATCAAACTCAGGGCCTCGCGCTTGCCAGGCAGGCGCGGCACTGTGCAGCTACATCCCCAGCCCCTGGATTTTTATAGGAAAGGTTCGATGACTCTAGATGAGAGGACTCTGCATTGTTAAAATTCAACTTGATTCTGCCTTATTAACCTCAAGCAACTCTACACAGTTACTGAACTCTCCCTGGGCGGTGGTATCTGTAACGTGGGTAATAACAGTGACGGCTATATTGGTTTGCTGTTAGGATTAAGAGGGATAATGCATGGAAAGTGTTTAAAACCATGTTTAACACATAAGTTCAATAAATATTACCCTCATTATGAACCAAAATAACAATAATGACAAAACATGTTTTCCTAAAGAGAACAAAAGCTAATTCTCCATAGTGCACCAAATATTATACCACCTTCTCTTTACTATTTATTTTTGAAAATACAGAAATTAGCATTTTCCTAGGATCTAGTAACCATGTTTTCTGTTGGTTCCCGGCCTGACATTGTTACATCTCCTTTTTACACACACAGGAATCCATAGTGGATGAACAAGAGAGTAACAAAGAAGAAAATATCCACCTGACAAGATTTCTCCGTATCCTGGCCAACTTCCTCATCATCTGCTGCCTGTGTGGGAGTGGGTACCTCATCTACTTCGTGGTGAAGCGATCCCAGGAGTTTTCCAAAATGCAGAACGTCAGCTGGTACGAAAGGAATGAGGTGAGGAGGGCGGATACTTACTGAAGGTCCAGATTACTCGACTTTTTTGCTTGTTTTTTGTGTTTGTTTGTTTCTTGTGGGACTGGAAATTAAAACCAGGGTCTTCACACTGAGCTACATCCCCAGCCCTTTTTATTTTTTATTTTGAGACAAGGTCTCACCAAGTTGCCCAGGCAGGACTTGAACTTATGATCCTCCTGCCTCAGCCTCCTAGAGTGCTGCGATTTCAGATGTGCAACCACTAGGTTCAGCTAGGGCTTGTTTTTAAGAGCAAAATCACATCAATTTCAGTCAAGGAGCATGAACATCTTGAACAAAGGGTCGTTTTGTTGTTAGGCACTAGGGGCTGACATCTGCAACTAGGTAAAGATAGATCATAGTTAGCATGTCAGTCATTAGATAACCTAGTTGTTCTAACACCGTTATTTAAAAGTTGATCCCCTCCTCGCAGCTCTGCAGTGCTATACATTATGAATCACATGCAGGTGTGACCCTGGGCCCTTCCCTTTCCATTGTTCTATTCTCTGCACCTGTGCTAATGCACACTGATACACTAGGGCTTTCTAGTATATCTTGATATCTGGTAGAGTGAGTTCTGTCACGGAGAACCACAATAAAGGACATTATAGTTTTATTGTGATTATGTTGAATTCATAAATCTCTTTTGGGAATTTGGCATCTGTGGTAGTTCACAAAGCCTTCCTGTCCTTGTATGTAAGTTCTTCGCAATGTGGTTTTGTAGCTGTGCTCGGGGAGAGATGGCCCCAGGCCCCCTTTACTGGAAGCCAGGGTCAGCGTGTAACAAAATATCATAACAAAATACCACAGACTGGGTGGCTTAAGTAACAGGAATTTATTTTCTCATGGTTCTGGATGCCGGAAGTCCAAGGTCAAGCTGTTGACAAGTTTGGCTTCTCCCAAGGCTCCTTTCCTTGACTCACAGATGGCTGCTGCTCTCACTGTGTCCTCACAGGGCCCTTCCTCTGTTCATGTGCATCCTTGATATCTCCGTCTTCTTATAAGGACTCCAATCATTTCTTCTTCTTCCAGTCGTGTTATCTGTGGACCCGTCTTGTAACTTCACTGAGCCTTAATCACCTCTTTAAAGGCCCCGTGTCCATGTACAATCACACTGGGGGTGACAGCTTCAATGCACGAACTAAGAAGGAGGAGACACAATTCAGCCCACAAACGCGAAGCTCCCGCACCAGGGTGTATCTAGAGTAGGAAGAAGGGGGACCTTTGTGTCACCCTCACCAAACTAAGCTTGATAACCCGACTCTTGTTTGTTTGTTTTGGTACCAGGAATCGAACTCAGGACCTTGTGCTTGCCAGGCCCCTAACCCCTGACCCTTACACCGGCTGTTTTCTAACAGACCCTCGGGCAATGCTCACAAACGGTATTTCCTGAGTTCTGCACATGCATAAGTTTGTGTTTATACTTAAAAACAACTTCATTAACTGTGAAATCCTTACTGTACTTTTTCCTTCCTTGAGTATCTTAAATGTAAACTTTATTTTCTTCTGGCATAAAACATTTCTGTCAAGAAAAATATAATGATATTCTAATTTCCTTTCCCTTAGAAGTCACTTGTTCCCTTTTGCCTGCATGTCCCAAGGAGATTTCTTTTTCTCTTTTAAAGCCCAGTAATTTTAGTAGAATGTATCTTGGTATTCGTCATTCTGGGTCAATAGTCTCAGATATCCTGTGTGTTTCATCCATTTTTTAAAAAATTCTAGGTGACTCACATCTTTTCAACTTAAGGAACAAGTTATTGAATTGTGGTTTTAAATTTTTTTCTATTCCATTGTTTGGGTTTTCTTCAGAAACTGCTTTTATTATTGGGTTGGATCTTCCTTGTCTATCTTTAGTACATCTCATTTTCCCTCAGATTACGTTAACCCTTTCTTCATTTATTCTTTATTTTAATTTTTTTAATTTTATTTATTTTTTTAACTAGAAATTATTTATTTATTTATTTTAAGACAACAAGTAAACATTCTTATGTGTTAACAAACTCAAGCATTACAGAATGTACGAATACCTTTTGGAGAGAAACATTACTCAGTATAAGATTAAGCCATGTAAAAGCTAGGTAAAAATAGAAGACTAAGGAATGGAATAGTCACAGTGAAATTGCATTTTCATACTAGGGAGACAATACGATGTTTACAAATGTGCATCCGGTTTATTTCGCTTGTGAGTATTTTCTCGAGTTGCATCCATTTACCTATAAAAGTCTCCAGTTTATCCTTCTTTATGGCTGAATAGTACTCCATTGTATAAAAAGACCACATCTTTTTTATCCATTCCTTGGTTAATGGGCATTTGGGTTGTTTCCATGATCGAGCTATTACAAATTGTATTGCTATAAACATGGGTGCACATATATCGCTGTGGTACGATGTTTTTAATTCTTCTGGGAAGATGCCCAGAAGGGGAATAGCTGGGTCAAATGGGACCTCCAACCCTAGTTTTCTGAGGAGTCTCCACACTGACTTCCACAGTGGCTGCACCAGTCTACACTCCCACCAACAGTGGAGAAGGGTTCCTTTTTCCCCACAGCCCCTCCAGCATTTGTTATTAGTTGGCTTCTTGATAACAGCCATTCTTTCTGGGGTGAGATGGAATCTCAGTGTTGTTTTCATTTGCATCTCTCAAATGACTCGTGATGTTGAACATTTTTTCATATATTTATTTGCCATTTGTATTTCTTCATCTGAGAAGTGTTTATTCATCTCAGATGCCCATTTTTGGAGTGGGTCTTTAAATTTGGGAGGTCTGATGTTTTTTGAGTTCTTTATATGTTCTCAGTAGTAATCCTTTGTCTGAGGAACAGCTGGAAAACAGTTTTTCCCACGTTGTGGGTTGTCTCTTCACTCTGTTGGTGGTTTCTCTTGCTGTGCAAAAGCGTTTTAATAAGATGAGATCCCACTTGTTGATTCTTTGTCATACTTCCTGTGCAATGGGGGTTTTATTCATAAAGTCTTTACCTACACCAATGTCTTCAAGAGTTTTACCTATTCTATTTTCCAGGAGATTTAATGTTTCTGTTTTAATATTTAGTTTTTTGATCCATTTTGAATTTAGTTTAGTGCACGGTGAAAGATATGGGTCTAATTTTAATCTTCGGCATGTGTAGAGCCAATTTTTCCAGCACCATTTATTAAAGAGGCTGTCTTTCTTCCAGTGAATGTGTTTGGCACCTTTGTCAAAGATAAGGTGGCTTAGTATGTCTGGAGTTGTTTCTGCATCTTCTATTCTATTCCATTGATCTTCAGGTCTGTTTTTTGCCAATACCACGCTGTTTTTATCACAGTAGCTTTATAGTATAATTTCAAATCAGGGATTGTGATGCCCCCTGCCTTGCTTTTGTTGCCCAGAATTGCCTTTGCTATTCTAGGACTCTTGTGCTTCCAGATGAATTTTAGGATTGTTTTCTCTAATTCTGTGAGATATGTTGTTGGAATTTTGATCAGAATTGCATTAAATCTGTATAACAGTTTTGGAAGTATGGCCATTTTCACTATATTGGTTCTTCCGACTCAAGAGCAAGGGATATCTTTCCATTTTCTGATATCCTCTTCAATCTCCTTTTTCAGAGTACTGTAGTTTTCAGTGTAGAGGTCTTTTACTTCCTTTGTGAGATTGATTCCTAGGTATTTCATTTTTTTAGATGTGATTGTGAAAGGTGTTGTTTCCCTAATTTCTCTCTCAGTGAGTTTGTTATTGGTGTACAGGAAGGCTATTGATTTTTGAGTGTTGACTTTGTATCCAGCTACACTACTGAATTTGCTTATTAAATCGAGCAATTTTTTAGTGGAGTTTTTGGGGTCTTCTACGTAGAGTATCATGTCGTCTGCAAATAATGATAATTTAACTTCTTCCTTTCCAATCATAATTCCTTTTATTTCTTTCTCTTGTCTAATTGCTCTGGCTAAAGTTTCCAGGACTATGTTGAATAAGAGTGGGGACAGTGGACATCCTTGTCTTGTTCCTGATTTTAGAGAGAAGGCTTTCAGTTTTTGTCCATTTAGTATGATATTGGCTGTTGGTTTGTCATAGATAGCTTTTGTCAGATTGAGATAAAGACCATCTATTCCAATTTTCTGTAGGGTTTTTATCATGAATGGGTGCTGGACTTTGTCAAAAGCTTTTTCTGCATCGATTGAGATGATCATATGATTTTTGTCCTTGGTTCTGTTAATATGGTGTATTACATTTATTGATTTACGTATGTTGAACCATCCCTGCATCCCCGGGATGAATCCAACTTGGTCATGGTGTATAATCTTCTTGATGATTTGCTTCATTGTGTTTGCCAGTATCTTATTGAGGATTTTTGCATCTATGTTCATTAGGGAGATTGGTCTGTAGTTTTCTTTCTTAGTTGGGTCCTTCTCTGGTTTTGGTATCAGGGTAATGCTTGCTTCCAGGAATGAATTTGGGAGTATTGCTTCCCTTTCAATTTCATTAAAGAGTTTGAGAAGTAGTGGTGTTAGGTCTTCTCTAAATTTCTTGTAGAATTCGGCAGTGAATCCATTGGGGCCTGGGCTTTTCTTTGTTGGGAAGTTTTTAATTACATCTTTGATTTCATTGATTGTTATTGGTTTATTTAGGATTTTTATATCTTCTTGGTTGAGCTTTGGTAATTCATATGTATCTAGGAATCTGTCCATTTCTTCTGCATTTTCCATCTTATTAGAATACAAGTTTTCAAAGTAGGTATAGATGATCTTCTGGATTTCTGCAGGGTCCATTGTGATATCACCCTTTTCATTCTTAATTGCATGGATTTGAGTACTTTCTTTCCTTTTTTTTATAAGGTTGGATAAGGGTTTGTCGATTTTATTTAATCTTTCAAAGAACCAACTCTTTGATTCGTTGATTCTTTGTATTGTTTTTTTAGTCTCCAATACGTTAATTTCTGCTCTGATCTTTATAACTTCCTCCCTTGTAACGAGCTTTTGGCTTAGGCTGCTCTTCTTTCTCTAGAAGTTTGAGGTTCACCACTAGGTTGTTTATTTGTGCTTGCTCTGTTTTCCTGATATAGGAATTTAATGCCATAAATTTCCCTCTTAGGACTGCTTTCATTGTATCCCATAAGTTCCGGTATGTTGTACTGTCGTTATCGTTCAGTTGCAGAAACTGTCTAATTGCTTCTTTAATTTCATCTGTGACCCATTGGTTGTTTAATAGGGTGCTATTTAATTTCCATGTGTTTAGCAAATTCTTGTGGTTTCTTTTGCCATTGATTTCCAATTTCATTGCACTATGGTCTGATAATATACATGGGAGAATTTCAATTCCTTTGCATTTACTTAGGCAGGTTCTATGAGCTAGTATGTGGTCTATTTTGGAGAACATCCCATGTGCAGCTGAGAAGTATGTGTATTCTGATGTTGTGGGGTGGAACACTCTGTGGACATCTACTAAGTCCATTTGTTCCAAAGTTTCGTTCAGTTGTAATATTTCATTGTTGATTTTTTGTCTAGTTGATCTGTCTTTTTGTGACAGTGGAGTATTGAGATCCCCCAGTACAATTGTATTAGTGCTTATTTGATTTTTCATGTCCATTAATATTTGTTTTATATAGTTGGGTGCACTGGTATTTGTTGCATATATATTTATGATTGTTATCTCTTCCTCTTGGATTGTTCCCTTTACAAGGATGTAGTGACCTTCTTTATCTCTATGAATCATTCTTGGCTTGAAATTCACTTTGTCTGCAAAAAGAATAGCTACCCCTGCTTTTTTCTGGGTTCCTGTTGCATGGAGTATTGTTTTCCATCCTTTGACTTTCAGTCTATGAATTTCTTTTTGAATTAAATGTGTTTCTTGTATACAGCATATTGTTGGATCTTGCTTCTTGATCCAATTCGCCAGTCTGTGCCTTTTGATTGGTGAATTGAGACCGTTAACATTAATGGTTAAAACTGATATGTATTGACTTATCCTTGTCATGTTATTTTCTTGTTGTTGGCTCCCCCTCTTTTAATTTTTGTTTTCCCTCCCTCTCTTTAATCATTTGCTCTGCCTGGTGGATTCCTTCTGTTGGGGTTTCTGGAGTTGTAGTCCTTGTTATCCCTTTCTAGAATGTCCTTCAAAATATTTTGGAGTGCTGGTTTGGTGGTTATAAATTTTCTCAGATGTTCTTTGTCATGGAAGTATTTTACTTCTCCATCAGTTTTGAAAGATAGTTTTGCGGGGTACATTAATCTAGGTTGAAGATTATTTTCCTTTAGAACTTGAAATACATATTCCAAGCTCTTCTTGACTTGAGGGTTTGTGCTGAAAAGTCCGCTGTGATTCTGATGGGCTTTCCTTTATAGGTGATTTGTTTCTTTTCTCTAACAGCTTTTAAGATTCTACTCTTATGTTGAATTTCTGGAATCTTGACTATGATATGCCTGGCTGAAGATTTTTTTTGATCGTGGTTAATTGGAGTTCTATAAGCCTCACTTATCTGAACGTCAAATTGTTTTTCTCTACCAGGGAAATTTTCTGTGATAATGTCTGTGAACAGTGTTCTGATGTCATTTATGCTATCTTCTGCTTTTCCATTGACTCCAATCAATCTTAAGTTATTCTTCTTTGCATCATCTAGCAGCTGCTGGATTGATTTTTCATTGTCCTTTGCTATTTTTAAGAATTCTTTCTTTTCATGATCACTAATTGCAAGCCTGTCTTCTATATCTGAGATCCTGTCCTCACATTGGCTTAATCTGCTACAAATACTTTCAATGGAATTTTTGTTCTCCTGGATATCTGCTTGAATCTGCTTTATGGAGTCCATTTCTTTCCTATGCTGAGCATTCACGGCTTCCATCATTTTCTTAAGCTCGTCTACTTTTTTGTCTGTGTCTGCTCTAGTGTCCTTAAGCATGGTCTTCATTGTGGACATTATCTCTGCAGTTATCTGAGAAATTATTTCTGATTTAAATTTTTCCAGAGCCTCATTCAACTGCTTTGTTGTTACCACTTCAGAGATGTCAGGTGGGTGGCTTTCGGTTTGTCCCACCTCACTGCCCCCTGTGTTTGCCTTTGGTGAACTGGATGTGTGGGCTTGCATCTTGTTTAAGTGTCGTCTCATTTTCTTTTCTTTCTTTAGTTTAATTCCTGGGTTGCTGTTTGTAAATTGCCTATGGTAGGTTGCTTTATTGCTAGTATTTGAAACTCTTAGGAGATTCTTGGGATACCAGGAAGAAAAGCGCCAGTCAGTGTGTCCCTCTCGGCTGGTGCTTCTCTGTGTTGTGGCGTCTCGCGTTCCTCCGCAGAGGTCCCCGCTGGAGCCATGGATGGAGTGGCAGCCGCCCTGAGTTCTGAGCTCAGCTGCTGCCCCCCCACAATGGCGCCCGGCTAGTCGCTCTCTCACGCACCTGACGGCTGGGTGTCAGCACTCACCACCAGTCAGTGTGTCCTTCAGGGCCGCTGCTTCTCTGATAAATTTATTTTCTAATGTTGAACTAGACTTGCATACAGTTTGTAGAGGTTTCAATTCATCATCGGCTGGCTCCAAGGCAGGGTGGCATGGCAGATGGGCATTGCAGAGGTGAAACAGTTCATGGTGGGCAAAAGGCAGCAAAGCAGTGAAGTAGTGAGAGAACTTTAATTTTTTTAAAAAATTTTTTTTCTTCATTTATTCTTTATTTTTAAAATTCTCCTCCTTTTCATATTTTGCTTCCCTTCTCGTTATTAATTTGTTTCTTCTTGTGATCCCTTGGGTTATATTCTTCAGTTTTAATACTTTTTCCCCTTAATTTCTATGTTGTTGACTCCTGTCACCTCATTTATTTTTCTGATTTTTATTTATATATTTTTACCTGTATATCTTCTTAAAGACAGCAGTGTAATTTTCAGCCTTTTAAAAATGCAGTATAATTTTGAGCTTTTTAAAAAATAGTGCAGTGGGCATGTGGTGCACACCTGTAATCCCAGCACTCAGGAGGCTGAGGCAGGAGGATTGCTAGGAGTTTGAGGCCAGCCTGAACTGCATAGTGAAACCCTGTCTCAAAAAGACCAAAAACAAAAACAAAAACATAAAAAACAAAAAAACCCTGCAGTATAATTGAGCTCTTTTATACAAAAAAAAAATTTTTTTTTAGTGTTTTCATGCCTGAAAGTGTTGTTTGTTTGTTTGTTTGTTTTGTTTTGCTTCGTCTTTTTTTGTGGGTACCGGGGGTCAACCTCAGGACCTCACGCGCCAGCGGGCGCCTGTGCCACTGAGCAATATCACCAGCCCTTTTTTCATATGTGGGTTCCGGGAGTCGAACTCGGGCCCTCGCGCTTGCCAGACAGGCGCTTACACCACTGAGCCATCTCACCGGCCCTGTTTTGTTTTATTGAGACAGGGTCTCACTTTGTACTGCAGGCTGTCCCTGAACTCACTTTGTAGCCCAGACTGGCCTCGAACTCGAAGCAATCCTCCTGCCTCAGCCTCTGAGTACTGGGATTACAGGCGTGTGCTGCCACACCCAGCTCTGAAAGGATTTTATCTGCTCCTTATTCTTTTTTTCTTATAATTTTATATGGGACTTGACCTTGAAAAATATTTTTCTACTCTTCATTTTTATATCAAGTTCATTTTTCTGAGCTTTTAGTGAGGCATGGTTCAGCATAACTTTCCTAAATTAACCGACTCCTCTCCTCCATTGTCTTTGTGATGTCTTCAAAATATATGGTGGCTTGCTTTCTGAGAGTTCCCAACTCTGACCCTTTCCCATCTTTCATCTAGACCTCCTCTTGCCTTTCTGTTTTCCTCCTGCCTTCTCAGTCTCAGCTCAATTCCCAGAAGTCTCTCCTTAACACTGGCCCATGCTCTGTAGGGAGTATGGTAAATGGCAAGAGTTCAGGCATCCAGACTGTTTCAGCTCATTTTCAGGTTAACCAAGAATGACTTTGCACTCACCCCGCCTGGGCTATACAGTGAGCTTAAGGCCAGCCTGAGCTACATAGTGAGACCTTGTCTCAAAACCCCGACAACAAAAAGAATTCGGGGAGATTCAAAAATCATGCTGTGGCTATCATTATCTTCACAGAACTCCAAGTTATAATGTTTTTATTTTATTTTTATTATTATTATTATTATTATTATTATTGCTTTGTCTTTTTGAGACAAGGTCTTGCTATGCAGTTCAGGCTGGCCTGGACTCATTTTGTAGCCCAGGCTGGTCTCGAACTTGCAACGATCCTCCTGCCTCAGCCTTCTGAGTGCTGGGATTACAGGTGTGTGCTACCACGCCTGGCTAAAGTTATCATTTTTAATGTGAAGATATATTCATCATTAAAACAATTGTTTATTCTTAGGAAAAGGTCCTAAATGGCTTCCCTGACTTGCCTCCCCAGACACACCCCAGCATTCTTCCCCCTCTTCACTAAGCTACCACTGCCCCGGCATTCTGTGTTCCACTGAAAGCTCCCATCTCACATGAATAATTTCAGATACAAATTTAAATAGTATGCCTTTATCTCTACTGCATATTTTATGTACTTTCCCTTTGTAACTTTTTTTATTTTTGTAATGATTACCCAGTTACGTGTGTTAGTCAGCTTTCCATTGCTATGACAAAATGCTTGAGATAATCAACTTGCGAGGAAGAAAGATTTATTTTGGTTCAGGGTTTCAGTGATTCCAGTCCACAGTCACTTGACCCCATCGCCAGCCTGTGGTGAGGCAGAACATCAAGGCAGAGAGTGTGTGACACAGCAAAGCTGCTCACTTCAGGGGGCTGGGAAGCTCAGAGAGAGAGAGGTGGGGGTGAGGTCCCAATGTCTCCTCCGAAGGCACCTCCTTCCCCCAGCTCCACTCCTACAGGTTGACCAACTCCTCACAGCGCCACAGGCTGGCGACAAACCCCAGAGCACATGGCCTTTGAGGGACAATTCAGATTCAAGCCATAATGTTACGTAACTGTTTACATCTTTGTGGATGGAATGTGTGTATGCAGTTTTCTGTTTTGTTTTTTTTTTGTTTTGTTTTTTTACGTGGGTTCCGGGGGTCGAACTCAGGACTCACACTTGCTGGTCAGGCACTTGTGCCGCTGAGCCGTCTCACCAGCCCTTATTTTGTTTTTTACTTTTTTGTATCTTCAGAATTTAGTACGCTCATACAGTTTAGTAACAAATTTAGTACTAAATTTAGTACGCTTCAGAATTTAGTACACTCAAGCCCAATAAATAAGAGATAGAGGAAGGACAAAGGAAAAAATTACTACCTGAATTCCCACACTGGGCCTCCCTCTGTGTACGCATTACTTTATTCACGCGTCATGGCGTATCAGCATGGAAACATCATCACGCCTCACTTTTGCACAAAGTACTTGAGGCCTAGAGAGGTTAAAACACACAGCCCGCCGGCAGCGGAGTCTGAATTTGGAGTCGGGGCCTGTTTGGCTCCAAGTCTCTTAACGGATCCTTTCTCTTGACTGTATAACCTCACCTCAAACCCGCCCTGGGTAACCGTCGTTGGACATCAGCCTGGGCACTCCTGCCAGCGGACTGCAGTCCCAGGGCAGCTCCTGACTGGGTCAGAATGAGGCCAGGAGATGGGAAAGACAAAACTCCAGTGCCTCTTTACAGGCTGGGGAAATTGAGGCACAGAGCCAGGGGCAGAAAGCACCCCGTCCACGAAGCCGTCACTGGGGCACTAAGCTGTGAGGTGGTTATGAAAGACGCTGGAGATGTAGTCTGCCTTTAGGGGTACCAGAGCTTCCTTAGAAAGGATGGTTGACAAGAATGGTGTCCACGAGAGTGGGGAAGTGGAGAATTTTGTGGCAAAGACAGGAATTAGGCTGAGTGCAGTATTAGGAAAATATGAAAGGATGGCAGTGGCTCCATGATGGCTTCCAGGTGAGAAAAACTGCGTGAGCAGGTGTGGAGGGGTGGAGGTGAGGAGAAGCCATGCCAAGCAGCGGGGTGAGAGAGAGCGGGAGAGTCAAGTCCGAAAGAGGGGGCCGACCTGCAGTTCGGCCACCAGTTCAGGGACGAGCTGTTCCCTGGGTAAGTGATTTTAGCGGCGGGGAGAACATCCTGCTGTGGCCAGACCCAGTCATACAAGCCAAGTTTCTCTCAAAACTGCAGCCAAAAATGAGCGGTTATCAGGCCCTGGCTAGTAGATTTACATACATTATCTCTTATGACTCCTAAAAGAAAGCCTGTCACCACTACTTCACACTCGAGGAAACAAGAAACTAAAAGAAGTTATGTCACTTTTGCTAAGTTACAAAGCCAGCAAGTGATAGAGTGGGGGCAGGGATCCAAAGAGCCAGCTCCAAAAGCCACCCTCAACCAAACTCCTGCCCTCTACTGTCGGTTCCTTTCTGTGATCTCAGTTTTCTGGAAACTGAGGAAATTCAGGAAATTTTGCTCCTTTCATCAAAACTAATAGCAACATCCAGAACAACAATCGGTAGCGGAGCAGTTGCGATGCGCGAGCACACGCCGGCTTCTCCCGGCGTGTCGATGTCCCGGCCAGGCTCACACGGCAGGTCGTGGAGACCTAGGACGGTGGTGACAAACATCTGAGAGCATTCAGTGATACACACAGCCTGCTGGGGCACGTGTCCCACAGGTTTGCCACCACTACCTTAGGACATCCTCAGAGGCAGAGGAAGGGACCATAGAGAGACAGAGATGGATGTCACGGGGGTGAAGGGATGGTGGACAAAATAAGTAACCTCAGTTTCCTGATTTCTCAGGTAGAGATTGTGATGTCCCTGCTTGGGATGTTTTGTCCCCCTCTGTTCGAAACCATCGCTGCCCTGGAGAATTACCACCCTCGCACTGGGCTGAAGTGGCAGCTGGGGCGCATCTTCGCGCTCTTCCTGGGGAACCTCTACACGTTCCTCTTGGCTCTGATGGATGACGTCCACCTCAAGGTAAAAACTACAAACCCCTTCCCAGTTCCTGGTGCCCACCATATTCCCTTTTTAAATATAATTTAATTATGCATGTCATGTTAATTAAATATATGATAAAAGTTCAGAAAAGTAAAAATATGCCCAGAATATTAATCACAAGTGTTGACATTTTGCTGAAGTTCTTCACTATCTTTCTCTTAGGGTATCTTTTCTCATGTAATATACATGTCATTGGGTACCCTTCATATTTTATCTGCAGTCTTTCCCATATTGTTTCATAGCTGCCGTAAGTGATTAACAGCCAAGTAACCATCCACTGAGGTGGTGGTCATGGCTGACTTAGCCACTCGTCAGTGCCCACCAGTTATGGGGCTCCCACTAGGTCAGGCTCTGGGGTACAGCAGAGAGCCAGATCCAGCAGTGCATTCTGGGAACAGATCCATTCATCAGGCCTGCCGTGGAGGGATGGCCTACTATGGGGCAAGCCCAGGGCTGTATGGCAGTGCTTCGGAAGGGCTCCAGACCCCGCCTTAGGAAACCCTAGCAGGTACTGGAGAAAGCAGAGGATGAGCTGGCACCAAGAGGGAACCAACCGTAGGATGGCTGAACAATGGAGTAGGGAGAAGAAGTGAAAAGTCACACTGGGGGTACGGAGGGCCGTATGACAGATGCCACTCCCTGCCCCCCCCATTATTTTGTTGCAGTAACTTCTTCCTGAGGTTAGCAGGAAACTGCTGGAAGACCCTAAGCACGGAAGTAACCGGTCCCAGCCCTTAGCTCCCCTCTACCCTCAGCTATGGCTTCCGTCCTGCCCCAGGAGATTGTTCCACCTTCCTGAACCTCACTCTGCCCCCCAGACCAAAATCCTCTCTGGCCTCTCTCTCCGCCCTCGCTGGCTCCTCCCTCAGGCTTGGCGCAGATGTCACCGCCTCCAGAAAGTTCTCTGTGTCTCTCGCCTGATGCGGATATTCCGTCCCCAGGGGAAGTTTCCCACAGCTGTCACCGCTCTGCTGTGTAATCATGTCTGTTCACCTCTGTCACTTACCAGACTGTGAGCCTCCTGAGAGAAGCTCTAGCTCTGCTGGTCACTCCTGTGTCACCACTGTCTTATACGCCTGGAAAAGACACTGGACACGTTATCCTCAAAACAGAACGAATGGCTGGATGGGTCTTGACCTAGAGGAGAAGATGACTCTGTAGGAAAGACCCAAAGACTTCAACCAACTGCCCCTCCCAGACAGATGCAGGGCTTGGGGAGGGAGCTTTGGAAACACTGTCGAGGGCAGGGAGGGCAGAGGCTCCGTGGCAGAACTGTGACGTGTGCTCATTTTAGTTCCTGTGAACACAGATGGGCCCCCCCCGGCCCTCTCTAACCCCACATCTCCATCTTCTGTTCCAGCTTTCCAATGAGGCGACAATAAAGAACATCACCCACTGGACCCTGCTTAACTACTACAATTCCTCAGGTTGGAATGAGAGTGTCCCCCGGCCAGCCCTGCACCCTGCAGATGTGCCCCGGGGTTCTTGCTGGGAGACAGCTGTGGGCATTGTGAGTACTTACGCTCTCTGAAAGCGCGACCCCGTTCTCGGTTCTCTGTTGTTCCTTCCTTGATGTTTCCGTATGAGGAATAACCCTGAAAACTCATCACCTTCTCACGTGGCAAGTATTTCTCGATTGTCCTGGGGGTACAAAGTGAATAAAGCAGACCCGCTGCACTCAGAACTCCAAATCTGTTTCCTGTCTTAAAAGTTATAAGGTATGGGGGCCGGTGAGATGGCTCAGCGGCGTAAGTGCCTGCCCGGCAAGCACAAGGGCCCGAGTTCGACTCCCGGATCCCACATACGAAAAAGGGGCTGGTGATATCGCTCAGCGGCACGGGCGACTGCTGGCGCGCAAGGTCCTGAGGTCGACCCCCCGGTACCCACACACACACACAAAAAGTTATAAGGTCTGGTAGATCTTTACAATTTTTCAAAATATTAGAATAAATTATACCCTATAAAAGCAGAGAAATCTTCATTCTTTTGCTGTTGGTTTTTCTATGTGCTTGTGTTTTATTTCCTCTGTATATTAAGGAAAAACCCAACTAGTAGGAGATGAAGACAGCCAGCTGTCATCCCCAGTGACTGATGGTCACATTCAGTCTTAGTGGGGACACCAGTTGTGGTAGTGCACACCTGTAACCCCAGCACTTGGGAGGCTGAGGCAGGAGGATCGCTGCAAGTTCAAGCCATCTTGTGCGACACAGTGAGTTCAAGGCCAGCTTGAACTACATAGTAAGACCCTGTCTCGAAAGAAAGAAAGAAAGAAAGAAAGAAAGAAAGAAAGAAAGAAAGAAAGAAAGAAAGAAAGAAAGGAAGGAAGGAAGGAAGGAAGGAAGGAAGGAAGGAAGGAAGGAAGGAAGGAAGGAAGGAAAGAAGGGAAAGAAAAAGAAAGAAAGACCTCTTAGTGGGGACAACTGGCATTTCAGAGCAGGTGAGATATGCATGGGGCAAACTTTCAGATTTTAGTTATGATAACTACGATACACTGGGCATTGCCAGCACACCAAGCAATTTACATATATAATCACTAAGCTTCCCAATACCCCTGCGAGAGTGATGTAATTATCAACGTCAAGAGGCTCCGAGATTATTCCAAAGCTATACACTTAGTAATCTGCAGAGCTGGGGCTTAGGCACGCGCCAAAGCCTGAGGTCCTCGCTCCGCACCACCACTCCGCCATGAGGGATTGGGTGAGCGGAGGAGAGTTGGTGCGGCTACGGTGAACAGCGTCGAACTCTGACCCCTCCCTCCCTTCTCCTTGCAGGAGTTCATGAGGCTGACTGTGTCCGACATGCTGGTGACGTACATCACCATCCTGCTGGGGGACTTCGTCCGGGCTTGTTTTGTCCGGTTCATGAATTACTGCTGGTGCTGGGACCTGGAGGCCGGATTTGTAGGTCACTGTTTCACAGGCGTCCCGGAGAAGGGTGGCTCACCCGTGCCCTCCGATACTTACAGTCAGACGCGTTCTCGAGCATCTCGTTTCTCTCAGTGTTTACTGTAGGTCTGCTCTGAGAAGTGGCGTGGTGTTTAACCTTTATTTCCTTTAAGGATCCTCATTGCCTTTGTAGAGGTAACTGCGTTTTCCCAGTGTGGCTTTATATGGGAAGTAGAGGCCTTCAGCCTTGGGAAAATGTGGACCACATACTGCAGTGCCGAGCGGAGGACTGGCAGAGATGGCCTGGGTGGCAGCAACTCTCGTGAGGGAGGCTGAGGTCCTAGGATGGACACGAGTGTCTTAGAAAGTCCTGAAACACGCTGCGAATGCAGTAACCACTGTCCTGTCTTTGGGGTTATGATTTGAGAAGCCTCTTTGACTCTTACTCCTTCCACCTACCTGCCTGGTAAACTACTCATCCTAAGTGTGTGTCATTCCTCTCTGCAGTGATCTGTGATCTGGCAGAACCTCTGGCTCTCTAGTTTGTCCTGTGTGTATCTTCCATACCCCTCCACCGACCCACCCACTAACCCTGGTGTTGGGGAGAGGACCTGTCCTCTAACTGAGCTCCTGGTAAGAGGTTCCATACCTTGGCTACCTACATAGCCCTCACCCTGGTCTGCAACAGGGCGCCTGTCCCAGGTAAGGGTGCTAGCACAGATTTCTGACATATTTTTTTCTTGTAGTCCATCACTAGTTTTAAACAAACCTAGTAAACTCAGTAGCAAGGAAAATTTCCTAATCTGGTTGGAGAATGAGAATGGAAGAGTGCCATGCTCAAAGATGATGGCATCTTTGATAGGAAGATACAACTGCTAAGATGTCCTCATATTGATTTTTAATTTCAACAAGATTCCAAAGTTATATTAAAATTTATTTTAAAAAATAAGCATGTGGGACCAGGTGCAGTGGCACACACTTATAATCCCAGCCTCCCCTTCTCTGGGGAGGCTGAAGCAGGAGGATTGAAGGTTTGAGGGAGCTTGGGCACTTTAGCAAGACCCTGTCTCAATAAAATGGCAAAAAGGGCTGGGGTGTAGCTCAGGGGTAGGGTGCTTTCCTAGCTTGCATGACAAGGTGGGTTCAACGCTCAGGACTGACTGAAAAAAGAAGTACATGGACTATCTGGGAAAATCTTTTAGAAAGAATAAAAGAAACTAAGCCTACAATTATATTAAAATATATTACGAAGCTATAACAATAAAACTGACAAATTTATCAGTGGAACAGAATAGAAAGTCCAAGAATAGATACAATTTACATAGGATAAATGGTGCCCATTTATATGCTAAAGGGAGCCTGTGAAATCAGTGGGAAAAGCTGGGTGTGTTGGAGCACACTTGTAATCCCAGCCCTGGAGAGGCCGAGGTAGGTGGATAGCTGTGAGTCTGATGCCAAAAATCAGTGGAAAAAGAAAGATTACATAGAAGTGAGCTAGGGATGGGAGGAGACTATATTCCTCACTCATTTTGTAACAGCGAAGCTGTGACCAAGAACCGAGCAGCCCCGAGGCCTGGAGGCAAGAATCAGCTTTATTACGCTGGCAGTCCCGACTGGGATCGTCCCCAGAGAAGTCGGGCGGAAGGCTCAGGGAGGGAGGTTTTTATGGTAGCAAAGAGGAAGTACAAAGGCAGAGTGCTTGTCAACCGAGGATGGGTTCCTACAATGCGCATCACAGTGACCAGCGTTCTGGGAAACAGGAGTAACAGGACCTGCAGGAAACTGGAGGTTACCTGGGCAACTAACGGAAACTGAAGTACACCGGTGCGGGGGCATGTTCTGCTATAATTTCACCTACATAAATTACCGGTGAATTGAATTTTAACCTTTAAAACATCATAAATTTCTAAAAGAAAGCACGTATCAACTTGCAATCTTGAAGATAAGGAAGATTTTCCTAAACTGGACACAAAACTCAGTAGCTAAGTTTTTTAACTGTTAGAATTTAGTTTCCTAAAATCTAACCTTGCAGAGTCGGATCGCACAGCTCCCCTCCTTTGACCCGCGCTCTCCTGACCTGTCCGTCTCCTTCCTACCTTGCCATTCCGCCTCCTCGCACCCTTGTCTCCCTGAATCTCCATTTCTGGAAGAAATCGTGAGGCAGATGTAAGCATGCTTCACGAGGACCCCTCGCCCCTCAATGCCCACAGATGTGACTTACGTTCTTCCAAATACTTGACGAAGCACCAAAACTCCAAAAATCAGTCAGGGTGAAGATCTAAGACAGCTCTTTCCTTTCATTTCTTTCTTTTTCTTTCTTCCTCTTTCTTTTCTTTCTTTGATGTTGTTTTTTGTTTTAAAGCCATCTTTTCATTTGATTCCTCAGTTGTTTTATTATTTATTAGATTTACTCCCTGATGATAATTTCAAGGTAAATCTCTAAAGCATTGATAAAATGTTCTCTTAGGGGCTAAGTTCCTCCCAAAAACACAGTGTCACCTGAAGTCCCTAAAAGATAAAAACTGTCACTATCTTTTTAGACAGTCTCACTTTGTAGTTCAGGCTTGCCCTGAACTCACTACATAGCCCCGGCTGGCCTTGAACTTGAGGCAATCTTCCTGTCTCAGCCTCCCGAGTGCTGGGATTACAGGTATGTGCCATCAGGCGTGGCCCAATTTTTTTTTAACTGAAAAAAGTTTCAGCTTTGAGAATTTCAAAACTATTCTTTAAAATTTTAAAACATTTTAAGAAACAGAATTGTGAACCTAAAATTCTTCTGTGGCTACCACAGCACCATCTTTGGGAGAGAGCAGCCCTGGCTTGGCCTGTTGGCTGGTAATAGGGCAGGGCTGGTATTACCTAAGATTCTCTCTCTCTCTCCCTCTCTCTCTCTCTCTCTCTCTCTAGCCCTCATATGCTGAGTTTGACATTAGTGGAAATGTGCTGGGTTTGATCTTCAACCAAGGTATGATCTGGTGAGTTATCCGTTTCATCTAAAGATCACCGATTTGGGGAGTCAAAAAGTTAGAACCCCGGGCCTTGCCCCTTAGCGCCCCCTGCCACTCTGTGCTCCCTCCTTTCATGTGAAAAATAGAGGGCAGGCCCAGGCGAGGGGCCAGACAATTTCTGGCTCATGCATGTGCTACCGTGAATGTAGAGATGGAGAGAGGGGAAAAACAGGAGGGAGAGGGAGAGAAAGGAGAGAAGAAGAAAGAAAAATAAAAGGACAGAGGGAAAGCAGAAGAAAGAAAAGAGGGAAGGAAGAGAAAAAGAAAGAGATGAGAAAGGGAGAAAAGAGAGAAGCAGCTAAATGAACTAAAGAACGTCCCGCTCTGGAGAGAGAGTAGGAGGAGACTAAAAGCCTTAGCCAAAGATTTTCAAGATGCCAAGGGCTCCCTGCTGATCTGTCCAAACACAAGAGAAACAGGCCGCAGAGCATGGGATTTGCTGACACCTAGTGGGATGGCAGTGGTAAAATTCTCACTGGAGCCCGAATCTGCAAAGCTCAGCGTCTCCCTCTCCTAGAGGCTAAGGCTCAGTGACGAATGTCCTCAGTAACTGGGAGGCCCCTGCCCTTGAGGTCTGCAGGGAAAGCAGCTTCACCTCACGCCCCTGACCCTTCCATCCCATTTCCTTCCATCCTCCGCCCCTCGTCTTTCCTGCTACCAGGCCAACCGCGTGTCCGCTTTCTGCCCTTCCAGGATGGGCTCCTTCTACGCTCCAGGGCTGGTGGGCATCAACGTCCTGCGCCTGCTGACCTCCATGTACTTCCAGTGCTGGGCAGTGATGAGCAGCAACGTCCCCCACGAACGCGTGTTCAAAGCCTCCAGATCCAACAACTTCTACATGGGCCTGCTGCTGCTCGTGCTCTTCCTCAGCCTCCTGCCGGTGGCCTACACCATCATGTCCCTCCCGCCCTCCTTCGACTGCGGCCCGTTCAGGTGCAGGGTCATGGTTGTACGAGGCAGTCTGCTCACAAGGCCTGGCTCGGAATTTGGGTTCTGGTTTCGTGTCAGCTTGTAAAAGTCCAGAGAGCTTTGGGCAAATCATCAGTGCTCTTCAAGAGTTTTCTGCCAGAGCAGAAATGTTCCATGTCTGTGGTAGCCACCAGCTACCCATGGATCCTGAGTGCTTGAAATGAGGGACTGGGAAGCTGAATTTCTCATTTTATTTCATTGCAATTAACTTTAATTAAAATAGCCACATGTGGCCAGTGTCTACATATCGGATAGTGCAGTTATAACCTTTCCACATTGCATAATCTACCACCTGGGATTACCTTACCACAGAATGTCCAGCAGGAAATATTCTGAAGATGAAATGACTATAAACTCATGAGTGCCATCCAATGTGACGTAGCTGCAACTGAGACCCTTGCCTGGGCCCCCACACTCTGCAGAGCACCAGCCAGCTCTGTGGGTTCAGGGTATAAGTTGAAGTAGGAGCCTGGATATTGTATAAAAAGATCAGTAGTAAGAAGGCAGGTTGAGAAATAATGTGCATCTTTCCAAGTGAGTGACCCTCTGAAAACAAAGCCCTCTACCTACTCTACGAAAAGGGGTTCTAGAATTAGAGCAGTGTGGCACATGCTGTCCCTTTTATCTGCCCCCTTTCACTTGATCACTCTCCTCAGGAATCATGAAATAAGACACGTAGAGCCAGTGATCCCCTCCTCACTACACACCCCTCCCTGCCCAGAGGTGGGGTGAGGCAGGTGAGTGGGGCCCTGAACTGCATTTGTCCAGCCCTCAGAGCAAGAGCTTCCTCAAAGTGTGCACCCCAGGGTCTCACCCATTACTCTAGTGCCAGTCCTGCCTGCCAGTGTGAAGAGGAACACACGGGCAAATGCTGGCTGCTTCTCGGCTTATAAGGGCCTCGCCCAGACAAAGCCCTGTGGTTAGTGAAGCCCGGAGGATGAATTCACAGGATTGCAGCACAGCGTGACCTGATCAGACAAGGGCTCACAGAGGAGGAAGCGGGCGTCTGTCTAGAGTGACGGCACGTGAACTGCGGAGGGCTGGAGATACCGGGCTGAAGGGAGAACTGCATGGGAGAAGCTCAGTTGGCTTGTTCGTGGGTGCAGAGGCCAGAACCCTTTTCCTCAGGCTGCCACGTGTATCCAGGGCACTGCTGTGAGCAGGCCTGTGCCATTCCTGGCTCTGCGCCCTTTTGCCTCATTTGCTGCCTTAAAAGGCCCTGACACCCTACACCCAGATCAGAGGGAAGGACCCGAAATGTAAGTCGTGGGAAGTATAGCTGCCAGCTGCCACCTCTCTCCCATCACTTGTTTGATCAAAACCTACCAATGGCCGGGTGTGGTGGCGCACGCCTGTAATCCCAGCACTCAGGAGGCTGAGGCAGGAGGATCGCTGCAAGTCTGAGGCCAGCCTAGGCTACAAAGTGAGTTCAAGGCCAGCCTGAACTGCATAGCAAAACCCTGTCTCAAAAAGACAAAAAAAAAAAAAACAAAAAAACCACACATCAATACCTGGAACATTCTTTTTCTCGAATATTTTCACAGCTGTTCTTCACTTGTTCCAGGTCTCTACTGAAGCCTTTCCCAGGGCTCCTAACCAGTCTCACACACACACACACGCGCACGCACACACACAGACTTGTTTCTGCTTATATCTCCTTGTTGCCCTTAGCGTGCCATCTTTGGTTTATTTTGTATATTGTCTTTCCCCCACCAGGACATAAACTCCGTGAGGACACGGTTTCTGCTTCCTTTCTCACTGCTTTACACCCAGTGTCCGGAAGAGAACATTTGGTTTGTGGTCAGTGTTCAACTAGCCCCATCGCCTTTGAGAAATCCAGTCGTACGGGGGGTACTAGAGTGTGGACCAGAGCAAATGCCCACCAGGCCAGGCAGGCAACGTAAATGAGTGAAGCGGGTAGCGCTGCATAGCACATGGTTAGAAGCAGGGCTTGGTGAGCCATAGCCGACGGAGCAAACCAGACCGCCACTTGTTTTCGTGAGGTTTTACTGGAACACGACCACGTCTGCTTACTTACATGCAGTCCATGGCTGTGCTGTCAGTGTAACAGCAGCGCTGAGCAGCTGAGCAGAGGACCGTGTGGCCCACAAAGCCGAAGATTTTTATCATGTTGATCTTGACAGAAGAAAAATGGCCGAACCCTTGATTCCGAGAACAGACCATGGCCAGCTCTGTCGTGCACCAGCTGGGCGACGTGAGGGCCACTGCCTGGAAGGTGGGAACGCCGGTGGTGTTTACCTCACGGGGTTGTCGTGAGGACTTGGTGCGTTGTTCTTGGTAAAGCGCTTAAAGGAGCGCACAGGTCCCCAGTGAGGCACCTCTGGGAGTCTTGTGAAGCCTGGGCTCTGCCCAAGTTGGGGGCGGTTGCTGCTCCGGACGATTGTTTCTGTCGGGAGCCTGGGCCACTGCTACCAGACCGTCCAGAACATCACAGAAACCTGAGCCCTTATTTGAAAATACTCTGATATTTTTATTATGGCCATTAATTCGAGTTTTAAAACTAACTGTACCAACTCACAGAAAACAAACCTGTGGATGTGGAGTCCACGCTGGCCAGCTTTTCTCCCATTCCCTCCAGACAGAGCCTGTAGGTGTTCGGGTGCGCGTGTCTGTGAGTGTGCAGATCCGCTGTGTCTGGCCTAAGTCACAGTAAGATAGACGCCGTGGCCTCAGGTTTTCCTCTAACCAGTGAACCAAGAACTAGCTAGACATCTGGAGCCATGTAGAGAAGTCCTTTGTAACATTCATCTTATGCAGGCATGCGGATCACTTTTATACGAGTGCTAGCATTGAGCTCTCATATCTACAGTAATACCTTGATTCACACACACTTCTGTTTGCGAACTGAACTGTTCATGAAGGGAAGCAAAATTTTGCTTCCCTTCACGAACTCCGCATCAGGTGTTGGGTGAAAACACGACTGAGGCCATCTTCCCCACATGAACATCAATGTGGCCATCTTTCCTAGAATCATAGAATAAACTAAGTTCATGAGCCAAGGTACCACTGTATTTTGAATTTCTTACTCACTAATACACTCACTTTTGAGGAAGAACAAGACCAATCCCAGGCAACACAGAAAACAGAGAAGGACTATAGATTCCAGTCACTCAACAGAACTCACGGGAAAGCTGCAGATGGTAACTGCTGATATCTTCAGGCTCATTTCAGTTTGTGTCTTTGACCCAAATCTTTATTTTTTACTCCTAAGGGAGATAAGATATAGTTTTGGTTCACTTTACCTCCTTCTCTGAATTTGTTGAAATTCTACCAATAGTCCTCTCAACTGGCCAGGAGAAGGAAAGGAAAGAGGAAGAAAGGTACTAAGGACCCTGAGAATGCTCAAGATGTACACAATGATCAGGGACGAGTAACAGCTGTGGTAATACGGAGGCAGCCAAGGTATTCTGAATGCTTGTTTTGTGATAAGCATTACATGAAGTATGTATTTAATCCCTAAAAAAACACTGCGAAACAGGAAGCATTATCTACACCAAGGGTCAGCTAACTCTTTCTGTAAAGAGCCTGGCAGTAAATGTTACAGGCTTTGCAAGTTACTAAAGTTTGACCATGGTTTGTCCCCCTTGAAACTCATGCTGGAATCTGGCTGCCACTGTGGCAGTGTGGGGAGGTCCAGACTTTAAGTGGCCATTGGGTTATAAAACGGATAATGCCTTTCGTGAGACCAAATCAGTTCTTGCAATAATGAGTCAGTTCTCACTCTTGCAGGACTGGATTAGTTACTCTGAGAGTCCTTTGTTAGAAAGCAAGTCTGCCGCTGTGTTTTCTCTCTTCTGCACATACCTGCTTGCTCTTCTAATTTCCACCATGAGTGGAAGCAGCACAGGTCCTCCCTCTTCAGACGCAGCCAGCCTATCTTGGACTTCACCTCCAGAACCGTGAGCCAAAACAAACCTTTATTCTTTATAAATTACCCAGGCTCAGGAATCCTGTTATAACAGAAAATGGACTAAGACAGAGGTCAAGAGGTAAAATCAAGAATATTGTGTAGATATTTATATAACAAGAGAAATAGATGTCCACAAATTTTTATTGACAATATTTAAAATATGGTGATGATAATAAAAATAGAGTATAATGTTTGTAATAAAAATCTATTAATGAGGAGAATGGAATTTTTTGGGAAGGATGATAATATTTCACACAATAGAGGTTCAAAGCTACTGCTAAGCCATGGAGCTGCTATGTAGAAGGGCAGGTCAGTATATTCAGCTTCCACTTCTGACGAAAATTTATAGACTAAAAATGAATAAGCTGCAAGAACAAATGAACTTCACTACTGACACTACTGATTCACACGTGACAAATTCAAATGCCTTCTGGAAATCGTCTGCCGATGAATAACATAATGACAGACCCTAGGCTCTAAAGGCTGTGTCCAACTTCATGGGCTTTGTAAATTTGTCTGGCGGAGCCTTTTTCTGCTCCACACAGTTTAACTATCTTGGTTGTAGTACATCATAGCAGATTCCCCTTCAGATTATGCTGAATTAGTGTTTTCTCAATTTCTTAAAAATGTTCTCACCCATCTCTGCTTCACACAGAATATTCACAGAGGCTTATTTTTCAGTCAGTTCAAATTTGGTATTAACTCCTCAGAAAACACCGAAGCAGTACCAGCAACATTTGTCGACTAATCAAAACCAAGGAAAACCATTTGGAACCATTTACCTTGTTTTTATTTTTTTGGGTTTTTTTTTTTTTTTTTTTTTTTTTTTTTGTGGGTACCAGGGGTCGACCTCAGGACCTCGCGCGCCACCAGGAGCCCGTACCGCTGAGCGATATCACCGGCCCTTTTTTCCTATGTGGGTTCCGGGAGTTGAACTCAGGACCTCGCGCTTGCCAGGCAGGTGCTTACGCCGCTGAGCCATCTCACCAGCCCTTTACCTTCTTTTTGACTAGGACGCCACTCTCGATGTTCTGCACTCTTCAAGCAAGTTTCTCCTGCTGGAGATTCTAAATATCTTAAACTTTTTCTTTTCTAGTCACGTTTCTTCAGCTTCTGCAATCAAACACAATTTAATTACTGCACCCCTGGAAAATGAGAAGCATGACTTTGAAAACTAAAGGAAAGGGAAGCCTTACTATATCATAAAAGAAAGTTTAGTTGAATCATATGCTACAATTATAATGGAAAGCTGAACTTACAGTTTGAACTTGGATATTTAGCAAGATTTTGAAGCAAATTGTTGAATATGCATCCTGGGTTTTTGTTGTTTTGTTTTGTCTTCCTGCTTATTGTAAACTGTGCAAGCAAAGAGCCAAATTAAGGAAAGAACGAGTAAGTAGAAAAAGAACCAGGACTTGCAGGGTATGGTGGCACAAATGTGTAATCCTAGCGTTCAGAAGGCTGAGGCAGGAGGTTCATGAGTTCAAGACCAGCCTGGGCTATATTGTGAATTCAAGGCCGGCCTGCACTACATAGCAAAATCCTGTCTAAAAAAAAAAAAAAAAAAAGAACTAGAACTGGGACATGATGAGTCTTAGCTTCTCTACATTGTAAAAGAAGCTAAGATTAGATTCATTGTTAGGAAACAGTGCTCTGAAAAGAAAATCAAGAGTGTGGCTGGACAATCTCTTGCCAGTGCTTCTGAAAGATTACAAATATGAATGTTCATTCACACAGAGGACTCACTGATGAGAACAAGCATGGGCCTCAGATCCCCTCATGCATCTCAGTGGGCACTAAGAACAGAGACGAGCTCTCTCGTGAAGACAGCACAAGACTCTCTTGTCTAATAGAGTGAATTCCCATGGCATACATGGAGGAGCCACAAAGCTTTCGAGAAGGTTATATTAGGAGAAACACTGCCAACTTGGACTGAAAAGGACAGAGGGAAAACAAAGAATAAGAAACCCGTTGGGCCGGTGAGATAGCTCAGCAGCATAAGCGCCTGCCTGGCAAGCACGAGGTCCTGAGTTCTACTCCCAGAACCCAAATAAAGGGAAAAAAAAAGGGCCGGTGGTATCGCTCAGCGGCATAAGCGCCGGCTGGCAAGCACGAGGTCCTGAGTTTGACTCCCGGTACCCACATAAAAAAAAAAGAAACCTGTTGGCCACCCAGAATTTACAGGCAGGAAACAGGCTGATAAAAATCTACACCAGTGGAACACCTTCAAGGAAAGGGAAGGTTAATTTCAAAAGCAGAGCTGCGATCCTCAAGAGCAGATCTGCAGGCACCGAGGCTGCACCCAAGAGCCCAGAGGACTGTTCTTAAGCCTTGAATGCCAAATAAATGGAGTCTGGTTGATTGAATTTCGAGATTGCTCAGGACTGGCGATTCCCTCCTTCCTTCCATTTTCTCCCTTTTGGAACTGGAATTTCTGTAACTGTTATCCTATGCCTGTCCCATCAAAGTATTTTGAAGTAAATAATTTGCTTTCTAGTTTCCCAGGCCCACAGTTAGAAAAGAACTTTCTCAAAATGGGTCAAACCTAGAGTCTCACCCATACCTGATTTGGATGGCTTCAACAATGAGATGTGGAATTTTTGAGCTATTGATATTTAGATATTTTGGACTTTGAGTTGATGCTGTAATGAGTTGTCTTTTGGGGATGAAGGAGCAGAGTGAATATATTTTGCATGTAGGATGGATGTAAATTGCAGGGAGGCAAAGAACAGACTCTAGGAAGCTAAATAAGGTGCCCCAAAACATCCATGTCCTAATCCTGCAAATGAGACCGTACATATCAAAAGGGCCTTTGCCAACATGACTAAATTTAAGGATCTTGCGATGGGAAGATATCATGGCTTATTCAAGTAGACCCCCAATCACAAGTGTGCGTAAGGAGGAAGGCAAAGGGAGGTCTGACTACGCAAGAGCAGAAGGTGACGTCACGATGGAAGCAGAGATCTGAAGATTCCATGCAGCTCGCTTTGAAGATGGAAGATGGGGACAGGAGCCAAGGAACTTGAGAAGCTGACAACAGCAAAGAAACCGATATTCTTCTACTCCTTCCCCCCAGGGGACAGCAGCCCTGTCAAAATTTGGTTTTAGCTCAGTGAAACTATTTCAGACTTCAGACTTACCTTTTGAGCTACCAATGTGATAATCTGTTACAGCAGCTACCGGGAACTAATATAATATTTACTTTAACGAAACAATAATCCATACTCAACTTTGACTGACAGCATAATATCTGAAGTCCACTTTTCTTATTTTCATATGAAGGGTATGAACTAGTAATAAAGATTAAGTGAAATGTCATGACGTGGTGACATGCACTGCACGTGAAATGCTGTCACGTCACAACCACGTCACTGTCATTTATCATCTGAGGCGCAGCAGCGCTGAGCAGTGAGACGGCTGCCAATGGTCTGAGGCCACTGCTCGCCTCTGCCATTACAGCACCAAGTCAGCCACGACAAAATAGAAATGAATGAGCGTGGCTGTGTTGCAGTAAAACTTCACATATGGTCACTGAAGTGTGAGTTTCTTTCTTCAGTTTGTATGTGCCACAAAATATATTTCTTTTTTTTCAAACCACTTGAAAATGCAAAAATCTTTAACTCACAGGTCACATAGAATAGGTGACACGCGGAAGCCGTCGACGGGTCGGCATCTGTCAACCCTGATGTGTATTTTACACAAGAGAAAGATGAGGCTGCTGGCGGCAGCATTTTCGAAGGCACCTATAACTCCACGGCAACAGACGCAGTACTTTGCATGAGTCCGCGCCGACCATCTAAACAATCTGAGACAAATACAATTATGACACCGTTCACACTGTATTAGTGTTCCACCGTATTAGACAGATGAGGAAACCAGGGCAGGGAGATTTTTTTTTTTTTTTTTTTTTTTTTGTGGGTACCAGGGGTCGACCTCAGGACCTCGCGCGCCAACAGGCGCCCGTGCCGCTGAGCGATATCACCGGCCCCTTTTTCGTATGTGGGTTCCGGGAGTCGAACTCGGGCCCTCGCGCTTGCCGGGCAGGCGCTTAAGCCGCTGAGCCATCTCACCGGCCCGAGATTTTTAATATCTTGCCAAAATATCAAAACTTTGCATGTCCAGTAGAATTTTCTATAATGATGAAAATATTCCACATTTATTCTTCTATTATAGTAGCTAACAGTCACAGCACTTTTGGGTACTTGAATGTCTAAGAAATAGAATTTTTAATTTAATTTAATTTTAATTAATTCTTGTGTTCTTTTTAATAGCCGCATTTGACAGTACAGTGGGGATAGCCAGGGAATGGAACAGGCATAAAGAGAATAAATATCTGCTTCATGGTGTCCCGAAGCTAAGGAACGGGAGAGCACGGATTTTAATCAAGAAATTCAAGGGCCGGTGAGATGGCTCAGTGGTGTAAGCGCCTGCCTGGCAAGCGCAAGGTCCTGAGTTCGACTCCTGGTACCCACATTAAAAAAAAAAAAGACTGTATTAGAAAACCCAGTCTTTTTCTTGTTGGGTTTGTTTTGTTTTGTTTTGGCTGAGGAAGGTGTCAAACACAGAAGACCAAGGTAGTTTGAGAGGGCAGAAAGCTGGCGACCCAGTGCGCAGACCCGGCTATATGCCCCAGCCAAAGTGGCAGCCACTGCGGACATTTTTTACGTATCGTCCATTTGGAGCAGAGCTCTAGTTCTTCCAGGAAAGCGGTGCCAAGTGGCAGCTCTGGAGGCGTGGGGGTGCGGACACGGCTGTGTGCGCCATGAGAGCTTCGCAGCATGCCGTAACATGTCCTCTCCTCTTTCCAGCGGAAAGAACAGAATGTACGACGTGCTCCAAGAGACCATTGAAAATGATTTCCCGACCTTCCTGGGCAAGATCTTTGCTTTCCTTGCCAACCCAGGACTGATCACCCCAGCCATCCTACTGATGTTGTAAGTTAGCCAGGGCCCTGGCTCCATCTCGCGGAAACCTCCCCTTGCAGCTGGGACTTCCTGGGCAGCTCCTTTTTTTTCCTTTGGTTTTTTTTTCAGACAGTCTCACTATGTAGCCCAGCGTGGCCTCGAACTCACGGCGATCCTCCTGCCTCAGCCTCCTGAGTGCTGGGATTACAGGTGTGCACCACCGCACCCAGCTTTGTCCTTTTTCGCCCTCTTAGTCTAGATTCCCAGAAGCAGCCCTGAGATAAAGACTCAGATGTAAACAGTTTATTATGGAGGGGTAAGGGACAGGAACAGGAAAGGGACATGTATGATTACCTCTGGAGAGGACCTGACTGCAATCCTGCCGGGGAACTCGGGGAGACAATGTGCCTCAGGGTGCAGGGTCCCATTTTTGTAGACCAGATCCTATCAGTCACTGACTGAGGGACCATGAAGTTGTTTAATACCCTGGCGGTTTGGGGCAGAATGGCTTCAGGGGTGGCAGTGGGGCTGGGAGGCGCAGGGGAAGCTTCCAGCACAGAGCGGAAGGTGCTGGACACTGCAAGTCTTTCAAGGCACAAACTGAAAAGTAGGATCCAAGGGATGTAGTTTCCTGGAAAAGTTAAAGACATCGTATTACAGTGATACATGTTTATGGCAGCTCCAACTGCCACTTAATTGTTAAATGACTATTTTCTAGTGTCCCATTTTAGTTCTCTTGTCATTTCTTACTGTATTTTTTTCATTATTTTCTTAGCGATTACCCTAGAAATTACATTTAGTATTGTATAACAAACTACTTTAGACTAATACTGACTTAACTATAATAGTATACAAACCTTTTTCTTGTATAACTCCTTTCCCTCTCCCTCCCCTCCTTTATGCTATTATTTCCATATAATTTGCATCTTGATACATTGAACACTGGCTAAATCAGATAGGAGAAAAAAGCCAGGCATGGTGCATGCCTGTAATCCCAGCACTCAGGAGACTGAGGCAGGAAGATTGCCATGAGTTTGAGGCCAGTCAGGGCTACTTAAGCAAGTTCAAGGCCAGCCTGCACTATAGAGCGAGACCCTGTCTGGGAAAAAACAAAACAAACAAACAAAAAAAAAAAAAAAAAAAAAACAGGAGAAAAAGATTTGCAAGGACTACTTTGATATTGTCTCTTATATTTACCTATGTAATTATCCTTACCCCTGCTCTTGATCTCATCATGTAGATCTGAGTCACCAAGTGTCCTTTCGTTTCAACCTGAAGGACTCCCTTCAATATTTCTTGTAAAGAAAGTCTTTTGTTGGTGAATTATCTGTTTTTGTTTATAGTAATATCTTAATTTCACTTTTTTTTTTTTTTTTTAGTGTGAGTCTCACTATGTAGTTCAGATTGGCCTTGGACTCACTATGTAGCCTTTGCTGGCCACGAACTCGCAGTGACCCTCCTGCCTCAGCCTCTCAAGTGCTGGAATTACAGGCCACACTTGGCCAACTTCACCTTCATTTTAAAGGGCAGTTCTGCTGGATTAGAACTTTCAGTTGACTCTTTACAGCACTTTAAATGCCATTCCATTGCCACCTGGCCTCCACGGTTTCTGATGAAAAAATTAACTGTTAAATCTTTTTGAAAACTCCTGTATGTGACAAGTTGCTTCTTTCTTGCATCTTACCAGATTCTCTCTTTGCTGGTGGCTTCTGCCATAGTTTATTATGAGGTGTCCTGATGTAGATTTATGTGTTTACCTTGCTTAAAATATATTGTTGACCTTCTTATAGAGATTAATATTTTTTCATCAACTTTGAGGAGTCTGCAGGTACTATTTTTTCAAATATGCTTTCTAATCAGTTCTCTCCCCACACCCCGGGATTCCCAGTAGGCAGCTATCGATGTTGTCCCACAGGCTTCATTATTTACCTTTCTTTTCTCTTTCTGCGCCTCCAGCTAGATTATCTTGAGGGATCTATCTTCAAGTTCATTAATTCCCTCTTCTGTCAACTCGAATACACTGTTAAGCAGCTCTAAAAGTTTTTTCATTTTAGCTATTGTAATTTTCAACTCCAGAGTCTCTACTTGGTTCTTTTATGATGTGTGTCTCTTTATTATTTTTGATGAAATCGCATTCTTATACTTTTAGCTTTTGTTTCTGTTTTTTGTTTGTTTGGTCTTATTCAGACAGGGTTTTGCCATGCAGTTCATCAGGCTGGCCTTGATCTCACTTGGTAGCCAGGCTGGCCTCGAATTTGAAACAATCCTCCTGCCTCAGCCTCCCAAGTGCTGGGATTATAGGCGTGCGACACCACACCCAGCTTATTTTAGTTCTTTAGACATGGTTTCCTTTAGTTCACTGAATACATTTAACATAATTGATTTATTTTTCCCCAGTAAATATAACACCTAGACTTCCTCTGGGACAGTTTCTGTCTACTTTTTCCTCTGTGTATGGACCATACTTTCTTGTTTCTTTGCATGTCTTATGTTTCATGTTGGAAATTGGACATTTTAAATAATATATGACAGCTCTAGAAATCAGCTTCTATTCCCTTCCCAGGGTTCATAGTTATGGCTGTTTACCTTACTGGTTTCTTTAGTGGCTTTTCTAAACTACTTCTATAAACTATGTATTCTTTGTTTCATGTCGCCATTAGCAGACCACTAAGCTAACTGAACACAGCTAACAACGCAACATAGTTAATTTAGTGATCAGCTAATGGTTTAAAAGACATTTCCTCATATGCCTAATGCCAAGAAGTCTGGTATTTGCCAAGTGGCTCTGCATAAATATATGACTTCAATATTCAACCAAGCAATTTACGACCCTACCTCAGCCTTTCTGCTTAAGCGGCAGTTCAAAGTTAGCCCAAGATGGGAGACTGGAGCCTTCTTAAGTGTTTCTTGGATGTGTGCACAACCATGGAAATGCAGAGCATCAAACGTTATGCACATGGCCCTCTAGATTCCCAGGAATGTTTCAAAGCTTTAAAAAGCACCAATTGGGCATCACCTTTTCTAACTTCTCCTTTTAAGCTTTTTTTAATTCACCTATTGTATCAGCTTTCTTGGACTGGACGCAATACCTGACACCCACAATTTAAAGGAAGGGAGACTGAATGTGGTTCACGGTTTCAGTCCATGGTTGACTGGCTCCAAGCAGAAACGTCACGGGGAAGAACGTGGTGAGCAAAGGTACTCGGTTCACGGTGGCCGGGAAGCAGAGCAGGGGGACTGTGCCCGAGAAAGGGTGAGGGGCCAGACCCAGACCCCCAGGCCACGCCTCCACGGCCCACCCAGGCCGTACTCAGGAGTGCGCTCCACTGATCCCCGCGGGGATCCCGACGCCAGTCAATTTGGCATGCCGAGTACAGTTTTCCCCGGCTGTTCTTCAACGCCTCATACAGCCGTTCCATTCAACAACTGCCTCCTACGGTGACTGACAAACTCTCAGAGAAAACACTTCGCACTGGAGGGGGTCTGAATCTATCAAATGAAGAGAGCTGCAGGAAGGCATCTTCCAAGGAGCCACTGGATAGATCAAATAACGGCAGTGATTTGGGAATCGGGATTTGAAAGAGCCTTGACCCCATTCCTCCCGCTCCGTCGCCTGCTGAGACACCGCTTTTCGCCGTGATTTCGGACTGTTAGTTTCCCAATCTACTGCAGAACTGGGGGGCGGGGTGGGGGGATAAGGCTACTTAAATCTTGCAAAGCTCACTGTTCTTACTAAGATTCAGGTGTTTTCCTTGCAAAGACACTGAAAACCTTTGGTTAATTTTCAAGTTCTGAAAAAGTCGATTCCGATCATTTTTGCCAGTCCTCACCGCTTTTACAGAGGAGAGAATTTTCAGAGGTCCTTCCTGCGGCATTTTTGCTGATAACTGGGCTGAACCTTAGCCTTGCGTGGTCTGTAAAGATTGTTAACATCTTTCCTTTGAGCCTCATTCTTTTTGTCATTTAGTCATGTCTACATGTCTCTATGTACAAATTCTCAAAGACTATTTCAAAAAATGGTCTCTGCTGCCCCTCATCAGAGCCCCCTTCAACTCAGGACGGTCAGGGGAGCCAGCCTTCCCTGAGCCTGTGTCATTTCGTGGCTTCTCCTCCAGGGCTGCTGGCCTGGAAGGGAACTGAAACTCCCTTCCGCTCCCTCAGGAAGGACCTCTCCTTGCTCACCTTCTCCAGCTTTCTGGAGGGGATGCAGATGCAGGGGGATTCCAGTGCCCCACAGGACACAGATGCAGAATCCTTTCTTTGTTCATCCATTCATGTGACACATTTTACGGTCTGCCCTGACTGCCACTGCCAATAGCAAAGATTTGCATGTCATTTTGCATCCTTGATTTCAAATCGCTCTGCTTCTAATCCTGGTATGACAGAGATGACATGACAGTGACTACACGGTCTGCCCTGTGACCTGAGGAAATCAGGGAACCCAGACGCCAAACCTGATGCTTGCAGGCAGCAAGGAGACATGCTAAATCTCGAAACAACCTTAGGGAAGAAGACAGCCACCCTCGAGCATTTTAACTACCTTTTGTTGGGTGTGTGATCTTGAGCAAGACAAATCACCTGGCTGGCCTCTAATTTCACTCTATTCAATAGGTTATCTAGAAGAGATGGAGAGGACGGGCACGGAGCTGAGGCTTATGAAACAAACACTGGTGCTGTCACCTGCTTTCCCTTCTCTCCTCTCCTCACCCACAGCCCCGAGTTGTTCTGAGGCCCACACAACAGCCTCAGACCTATACTCTGCCTTAGAGACAAGGTGAGGTCCCTTCTCTAGCTGTAGACGGCCCAGCCCCGAAGGGGGAGGCTCAGGAGACCCAGGATGAAGCAGCCCAGACTTGAAATCACGGAGGAAAGTCACTAAGGGTGGACCCAAAAATGTGCAGGCAACAGGTGGTGGGGCAGCCAACCCAGAAGGCATTCTGGCTTTTGTGTTCCCTCCCCTCCCAGACAGTACAGACCACGTCACACCCCAGATCATAGGTCCTGGGGGGGAAGCCCAGGCTGCAGCCTCAAAGGACCTAACTACCCGGTCAGTGGAGCCTGGGCTCTGAATTACAAGGCCAGAGCCAGACATTCCAGGGCAGCCGGGCAGACGGCTGCCAGCGCATCTGCAGTTGTGTCTCCTGGCGGACTTGGAGATCACTTAGCATCTGTCTGTCTTCTCTCTGGACTTGAAGGCTGTCATCTGGCTTCAGATGTGGGCTCCAAGGAGTTCTAAAGCGGGGGCTGAACTTGGACAAATTATTTAACCTCTGTGAATCCCGGGGGACCGCTCTGTAAACATGAGTCCTCTTTTTTACCTCATGGAGTCTTCGTCAATAAACCCATGAGACGTGGGGTGTACGTGCACACAGAACAGAGCCCAGGCGCAGAGTGGTGTCCGTGACACATCACCAGCTTCTCCTGCAGACAAGAAACCCTGCTACCCTCCCATGTCTTTAGACTCCCAGGAGAGGAGGGCCTCCTTCCGCCAACTTTTATCGAGCACTCTGAGAGCTAGAGATGCGTACACCACGGCTTCCGTCAATAACACGGAGAAGCAGGGAGGTTCAGGGCCCCTCCACGTCGAGAAGAGGACAGAAGGGTAGAGTCTCCTCCATCCTGCCCAGAGGCAAAGCCCTCGCTCCCGTTCCAGAACCCAACTTTGATTCCCCGGGATAGGCGCCCAGCTCTTATCATTTTTGAATATCCCAGAACCATAAGAGGCCTGCTTTTCTCTTGCAGCCTGGCAATCTACTACCTGAACTCAGTTTCCAAAAGTCTTTCCAGAGCCAATGCCCAGCTGAGGAAGAAAATCCAAGCAGTAAGTTTGTCAGGAGTTTCATCCTGAAGGGTGAGAAAATGTCATGGTTTTGGGTGCTGTGTTTTGTTTTGTTTTGTTTCCAATTTTCTCTGTGATCCCATTGTATTATCTCTGGCTTTCTTCTAAACCAAACTCAAAAATATATGTATTATAGGAAGTGTCCTTGTGAGATTCAACACGATGCATTATGAGACTATCTGTGGGTATATAACAGTAACGACAACTTTTAGGAGTTGGCTAAAGAGGAGAAAGTCAATGGGTTCAACCAATGCTCACACATAATAAATCTAATAGCCACAAAAATTTATACAGATTAAAACTTATAAGGGGCTGAACATGTAGCTCATTGGTGGACCACATGCTTAGCATTCATGAGACTCTAGATTCAACCCCCAGCACCCTCCCCGCGAAAACTAATAGTATAAATATTAGAAGAAATATTGGCAAGTGGGGCATGGGAGTGCACACCTATAATCCCAGCACTCGAGCAGTCTGAGGCAGGAAGATTACAAGTTCAAGCCCAGCCTGAGAACACAGCATCTCAGTGAGACCCTGTCTCAAAATTAAAAGTACTGGGAATGTAGCTCAGTGCAAAGGCTCTGGGTTCAATCCCCAGTACTGGAAAATAGTACTAGTAATAATAATAATGATGATGATGATGATGATGATAAACTTAAAAATAAAAGAAATATTGTCGAAACACACTGCTGTGTGCCCCTTAGCGTAAGAGGTCTCCTGACTGGCGCAGTGGCAGCCTCCCCCATCACCCCAGCTGACACCTCCACTTCCGACTGCTCTCTCCCAACACGCGCACAAACCCCAAAGGTCAGACTTGCCTTCTCCGAGCCTGTCCTCTTGGCTTCCTCTGTCTCTCTTCTGGAACTAACTTAATCTGTCTCGCTGCTGGGTCCGCACCGTAATTCCTTCTGCTAACTTCCCTGGGCTTCTGCCCAGACGCGGAAAACCATCAAAGCGGAGGTAAGCTGTCCCTAGACTGCTGCGTGGCCAGGGCCTCAGGGTGGGCTCCCAGCAAGCTGTGAGGAACGACAGCAGATGGCCGAAGGTAAGGAGCAAGAACTGAAAACGCAGTCCTGCTCCGCATGCCTCAGCATCGGAGTTCTGAGCCTCAGAGCCCCGCAGCCCTGGCCAGAACCCGCAGTTTTTTTCCCTGCAGCTCCGTGAAGTTGAGAAGAGCCACAAATCTGTCAAAGACAGAACCACAGAGAGAGACTCAGGGGACACACCTGAAAGCAGCTCCAAAAATGCCACCCAGCTGCAAATCACCAAGGCAGGTAAATTCCTTTCCACGATGATGCTTTCTACAGGGCTACCTGGAAAGGCATAAAGAGCGTGTGGTGTGAAATGAGACTGATCTGAGGTTGGAATCAGAATACTGACGATTATTAGCGGGATGAAGTCAGGCGGGGCGGTATGGAGCGGTCACAGCACCTACCCAGCGGGACGGTGAGGACGAGAGGGGACTGCGCAGGTAAAGTGCTTGACAGAGTCCCTAACACACGGGACAAACCAACGGACCCTTGCTGGCGGAAGTAGTTTGTATTCTGTAAAAAAGAGAAGCACCAGACTATCAAGACTAAAAGGGTAAGAAAAGACCACATAAAAGGTTCCTGAGAGCCGGTGAGGTGGCTCAGCAGCATAAGCGCCTGCCTGGCAAGCGCGAGGTCCTGAGTTTGACTCCCGGTACCGCATATAAAAAAAAAAAAGTTCCTGAAAGAGCCAGGCTTGACGGTGCACACCTGTAATCCCAGCACTCAGGAGGCTGAGGCAGGAGGATCACCATGAGTTCAAGGCCAGCCTGAAGTACTGAGACCTAGTTGAAGAAAAAAAAAAGAAAAAGTTCTGAAGTTCTGAAAGTGACTGAAAGAATGTCACAGGGCTTTGAAGGAGAGTGATCACAGCAGACTGGCTCCAACTTGAGCCAGTCCGAGCATGAGGAAAGGTCAAGCTGAAAGAGACCATCTGAGGGGACACTGTTTTCCTAGGATCATCTCTGTTTTAAACAGTGTCAGTATGTAGTAATGTTGGCCTTGGATGTGAGAATTGAAGGAGATGCATGAGAAACGACTGACATTTAAGGAATTAGAAAAATGTTATCTATAAGTGTTCCAATTTCTTAGCAATTGCATTTTAATTTTTTTTTTTTTTGGTACCGGGAATCGAACTCACAACCATGTGCTTGCCAGGCAGGTGCTGTGCCACTGAGCTATATCCCCGGTTTAATTTATCCTTTATTATTTTTTAAGTATTAGCTAGAATGCTTCTAGCAGCTACAACAGGGCCAAAATGGCTAATGGCCTAAATACAGTAAAAGTTTGCATCTCACTCAGCATAAAGTCCAAATTCAATGTTTCCACCTGATGGCACAGTGGAGACGTGGAGACCCTGACTCCTTCCATCCCGGGGCTCTGCCTTCAGGGGCACTACTGCAAGGGGAACAGCCTAGAGGACACACTTGACAGTGGTACACACCCAATGCCATGATTCCGTCACAGGCACACCCATCCACAAGGGTCAAGTAGTCCATTTCTGTGTCCCAAAAGAACAGAAGCCAGAGGCTGGTGAGATGGCTCAGCGGCGTAAGCGCCTGCCTGGCAAGCACGAGGGCCTGAGTTCGACTCCTGGAACCCACATACGAAAAAAGGGCCGGTGATATTGCTCAGTGGCTCAGGCGCCTGCTGGCGCACGAGGTCCTGAGGTCGACCCCCGGTACCCACACACACACAAAAAGAACAGAAGCTGGGTTTGGTGAAGAGCAGGCCGATCACTGTCCTTCACTCAGAGTCAGGGGAAGGGGAGGAGACAGGCAGGTGAGAGCTGGATAATTTATGATTCCAAAAGCTGCACGACCTCTTCCCTCCGTCATCACGTCTGACCCTAGCGGTCACAATGAGAGGCTGCTGTTCTTTTGTCCCTATTTCATACCCTAGAAAACCTAGGGTAAGAGATCTAGCCTAAGACTAAACTATTCAAAATCTAGCTCTCCAGCCAGCAGACCACACTCCTCCAACAGATCTATTTATGCAGATGCCGGGCCAAGGTGGCCCCAAACCCCAGAAGGCAATCTGACAGCTCTCACACCACCAAATGGGAATAAAATCTACATACAGCACAGGGCAGCTCTAGGGAGCTGTTCTAATTCAAGCTATAGAAAATCTCTGGCATCCACATTCTTGTCTTTGTTTTCCAGAGCCCACATCTCATTCTGCTAGCCAAAGTCAGACCCTGGACATTAAGGCACACGACACTGGGACCTCCAGTGCTGCCAGTGGGACCCTGCGGCCTGCCTCCCGGCACCTTCCCGGATCTCAGCCTCCAGCAGTCAGACCCGATTCTGGCAAACCCCAGTCTCAGACTCCTCCCTGGAGGGCAGCCTCCGGAAAGGGCGCTCAGAGGCCTCCCCAGTGACAGCTGGACTCAAAGGAGCCCCAGGCAAGGGGCTGACCCTTGGGCCCCGCCCTTTCACGTATTCCCAAACTGGTGTCCTCCTTCCGATCACACATGTACATTCTCTCTCTCTGAGGTGGGAACTAATCCCAGGCTTTCAATGGCAATCAAAAGGAGGACGATGGCTCCCCCTGCCTTTAGGGGACCTGGAGCCTTCCCTGCACTGTCCTTCCCAATAGCTTGGTTTGGGCACTTCTGGACCTCACACTCCAGTGAATTCCCTGGGCTCGAGACTCGGGGAGGAGGGATGGGGCCATGACCGCCCTCGTAGATTTTTTTCACGGTGCACGTATTAGGACTCGGATTTCTGCAGCTCCACTAACCTGGAGGAAGATGCAGAAGGACCTACATTTCTGACCACCTCCTCTAACCAAAGGAGGTAAAGTGGCCTAAACAAAAGGTCCAAGAAGAAGCAAATGAAAATAAAGGTAAATGATCCAAAGCCCAGTCATGGTGAGTAAGAAGACTGGAAATAACCCCAGCACCTAGCCTGAGGAAAGCTGGTGCCAATTAAACACACAAAAAATGCAATGGATGGTTTCTTTGAAAAATTTTCAAAGCGTACAGTGCAGAGCCCTGCTCTGGTGACGCCTCATGGTTCTATGAAGAACGTCTCCTGGTAGGCATTAAGCCAGGGAGGCCAGACTACGACGAAGGCTGTGCCAGCAGGGGCGAAGGCTTATGGCACGGTGGGAGTCACAGTCTGGGACTCTCCAATAGCCCCAGGATCTTGCAGACAGGTCCTTCCTTTCGTCTGCTCTGTGCTGCCAGACACAGGCGACTTCAGAACCAAAGGACCATCTCACTCCATGTCTCCGGGTGTCCTAAAGGGAGCCTTCTCCCTCAGCCAGACACCTCTACTGTTAACCCTACCAGGTCCCCAAGAGCTCTCAGGGGGCTCCCCCACACCCTGGAAGTCAGGCGAAGCCCTGATGAAGAGATGGAGACTTTACACAGAGTTCATAAGCTATATATGCCATTAAAATATTTTCCAAGTGCCCACTATTCCTTCCCCTTTCCCATCCAGAGCCAAACTTCACACGCAACCTGCAGTGGAGTGAGAATGCGGCCCTATGACGGGAGGATCAGGATAAATGACTTCACCCCAGTCCATCTCCAGGCCAGGCTAAAGATGATGCATGTGGCGATGCCTCATTGCCATGGGACCCACAGGCAGCCACCAAATCCAACACTACCCACGTTAGGTCCCTTCTTCTGGGAGGGAACACCCTGGCCACAAGCTTACCGACCAGAGACCTCAACACTGGAATCCAGGCTAACCCAAACAGCACCGGAAGCCCCAAGGTCAGCTGTCACGCCAACACCTGGCCTTCAGTGTCGTCTTGCCTGGGGATCTCAGGCCCTGAGGAAGGGAACAAGAGTGCGGTACCTTCCTGAACCATCAAACTCCTAGTGATTATTCCAATAGCTACCAGTACAAGTAAACACCTACTACAAATACAAATAAATCACGTTTGACAAAGCATAATTTTATGTGAGGGGATGTATTTGTTATCTATTGCTGTATAACAAAGCTCCCAAACTTGATAGATTAAAAAATGGATATTTATTACTATTATAGTTCACACTCAAAGAGAAAGGGAATTAGGCATCAGCTTTTTTTTTTTCTTTTTTTGGGGGGTGGAATAGGGGCTTTGTGACAGGGTCTCTCTTTGTAGTTTGAGCTGGCCCTGAACTCTCTTATGTAGCCCAGGCTGGCCTCAAACTCACAGAGATCCTCCTGCCTCAGCCTCCCGAGTGCTGGAATTATAGGTATGTGCCACCATACCCAGCAAGGCATTACCTCTTGAATGGAGAATTATCAAAGAATTTGTAGACATATTTCAAATGACTGCAGAAAAGCTTTAAAGTGCTTGGAGGAATAAGAAGAAAAATCCACCAGAGGATTAGTTAATAGCAGCTGCCAGACCCTCAGGCAACAGGAAATTTCTGATGAGCTAAGAATATGAGTAGAAGCATAAATAGGCGGGAACGCGTGTTCCTGTGCTGTGGTTTATAGGTGGGCCACGCTGTCAGCAAATGGACTAAAGGTCGTTATCGTCTCTGTGAGTACACAAGTCGGGGAGACCGGGGGTCACCCTCAGTCCTCTTCAGCACAAGTGTTCCTGCATCTTATGTGTACAATGAGCTCTTTGTAGAAACTGAGGTCTTAGTTATGAGAGGTCAGGGACTATTCTTTTAGTTTCCAGCTCATTCCATCTTAAAACTTCACCCTTCATCCTACAGGGCCATCAAGCATAAAGAACCATTCCTCCCTCCTTCCCTTCCCTCAAATCTTCTAAGAATGTTTGAACTAGAACATCTATTTAACAACTCATCCGAAGAAATATGACTGGTGTCTTACTGATGTTACTCTAGTTGATTGGTACCTCTCTCTCGCTCTCTGTTTGTTTTTTGAGACAGGGTCTCACTATGTAGTTCAGGCTGTCCTTGAACTCACTATGGAGCCCAGGCTGGCCTCAAACTCACAGCAGTCCTCCTGCCTCAGCCTCCCAAGCGCTGGGATCCCAGGTGGGCACCACCACGCCCAGAGGTACATCTCTTTCTATAGAGAAATTGAGCCAACACTAAATTTCATCTGCTGGAGATTTTTTTTTTGGTACCAGGACTCAAACTCAGGACCTTGCACTTGTGCAGGTGCTATGCCACTGAGCTATATCCCCAGCCCTGGAGATTATTTATGTAGGCCTATCCTTTGCTTTTTTTTTTTTTTCCAGTACTGGGGATTGAACCCAGGATCTTCACATTGAGCTACATTCTCAGCCCTTTTTTATTTTGAGAAAAGCTATCACTGAGTTGCTAACTTGTCCAGGCTGAGCTTGAACTTGTGATCCTCCTGCCTCAGCCTCTCAGAGTGCTGGGATTACAGGCATGTGCCACCACACCTGGCTTGGTCCTTTCACTACTAATAACTAACAATTCAATTTCCACAGAGCTCCACAGTACACAAAATCACGTACGACGCAACTACATACTTTTGGTGAAGATTGAGGGCAATACCTGGTTTCCCTCTGTCTTGCGTACTCACAGAAACTGGGGGCAGATACTCCAGGAGAGGATCTGGGCAGGGTACCAACAGCATCCACTGTGTCGGTGACCTCAACAGTCACTGCAGACACACACCAAGCTCCTCTTGCTCTAGAAGAAACTTTAAGAAATAAACTTCCCATGCAGCAGGGGACATTTACCTCTGGAGCCTAGCAGAAAGCAGATGAGAGGTCTCCCATGAGAAGCCACATCCACAAAGCAGCCCTCACACCACGCATCGAAACGCCCATACTATCTGTATTCCAAAAAACTCGAACGGAAATTTAAATTTAGAGTGATCCTAGGTTGACAGTCTCCAAAAGGAAGAAAAAGGGAAAGAAATAAAAACAGCACAACATATACACAGCCTGTAAGCTGATAAATAAAGATGTATCAGGAATCAAAATAAATGCAAATGGACTAAACTCTCCAGATAAAAGGTGAAGACTGTCTGATGGATAGTTTTAAATCCCATATGCTACCTGGGTGTGGTGCTACACACTTGTAATCCCAGCACTCTGGTAGACGAGGCAGGAGAATCGAAAGTTCCACCCTCGTCAATTTAGTGACAGAGTGAGACCACATCTCAAAATAATAAAAGGAGCAGGGGAGATAGCTCAGTGTGGAAGCTCTGAGTTTGGCAGGGCGTGGTAGCACACGCCTGTGATCCCAGCACTCTGGAGGCCGAGACAGGAGAACTGCTGTGAGTTGGAGGCCAGCCTGGCTACATGGTGAGTTCAAGGCCAGCCTGAAATACATAGCAAGACCCTGTCCCAAAAAAACATTAAAAATTTTTTAAGGGCCGGTGAGATGGCTCAGCGGCGTAAGCGCCTGCCTTGCAAGCGCGAGGGCCTGAGTTCGACTCCCGGATCCCACATAAGGAAAAGGGGCCGGTGATATCGCTCAGCGGCACGGGTGCCTGTTGGCGCGCGAGGTCCTGAGGTCGACCCCCGGTACCCACAAAAAAAAAAAAAAAAAAAAAAAAATTTTTTAAATATGGGCCAGTGAGATAGCTCAGCGGCATAAGCGCCTGCCTGGCAAGCGTGAGGTCCTGAGTTCGACCCCCGGTACCCACCAAAAAAAAAAAAAAAAATTTTTTTTTTTAAAAGAAAGCCCTGAGTTCAATCCCAGTACCATTAAAAAAAAAAAAAAAAAAAATCCTATATGCTGTTCTGAAGAAAAACTTTTAAAACCTAAGGATGGGAAAGACTTTCTCTCTTTTGGTTCCTAGTAAATAAAAACCAAAATATATTATTTGAGGGAAAAATCACCAAGTGTGTGCAGGCCATCAACTTGTAAGTTAGGCTTGCTTTTGAGTGCTAAGGATTGTTATTAAAGACAGCCATCTGCAGGTCACGTCAGACAATGTATCCTTCAATGCAATATTAGTCTGGAAAATGTGCAGAAAGGCCCAAAGCCATAGCTGGGACAGAAGATGTATACAGAACATTGAGCTATTTCTATCACTAAACCATAACCCAACTTCCTAACTGCATTGTGAAGATGTAATAAATTGATGCCTGTAAGATGACCAAGTGCCAAGCATTATGCTAAGCGCTCAATAAATAACAGACATTTGCCACAAGCACGGTAAGATCCTGAGGACAAACACAAATAACTGAGGCAAGTGTCTGATAATCTTAGTCAACTGCTGGGCCTCAGAAGCTGCCAAAGACGACGAGGGCAAACCCAACATGTGCCCTAATCTTCCGTGTCCATGAAAAGAAATTTTTTTCATACGTGTAACTCATCACCAAGGGATGCTGTGGAGCATCTTTGATTGTTTGGTTTTGTTTCTTTGTTTATTTGAGCCAAGGTCTCGCTATGTAGCCCAGGCTGGCCTCCAACTCACAGCAGTCCTCCCGCCTCAGCCACCCAAGTGCTGGGATTACAGGCGTGCACCACCACACCCAGCCAGGAATTTTAAAAAGAGATCATCTGGGGCCGGTGAGATGGCTCAGCTGTGTAAGCGCCTGCCTGGCAAGTGCGAAGGCCCGAGTTCAACTCCCAGTACCCACATACGAAAAAAGGGCCGGTGATATCGCTCAGCTGGTGCCTGCTGGCACGCAAGGTCCTGAGGTTGACCCCCGGTACCCACAAAAAATTAAAAAAAAATAAAAAGAGATCATCTGTACAGATGCTGCAGAAAGTACCTATTAGGGCAAGAGTATTTCCATTTTGTTTCTTAACCTCTGAATTTAACTAATAGGTAGAAACCTTTAGTTGAACTTTAGTCCCACTGCCCTTTCTGTAGCCATAAACTTCAAAGAAGAGAAACAGACGGTGCTATCACAGACAAAACCGGTTTTCTTTATCACTATCTTGCGGTTTTCTTTATCACTATCTTGCGGTCATAAAACCACAAGAAGGGAGACAAATGGTTTTAGCGAAGGATAGTACCTGTTACCTCATCCCCCGTGTTAATTAGCCTGAAGTTTGAGAAAAACCTTGTGAAGTTGCAGAGAGGTGATATAATGAAGAATGCAGTTTCCATGGCAACCAAGGACTTTGTAAGGCCTCCAAAAAGTGTATTTAAGGAGGGGGACACAAAAGCTCGGGGTCAGCTTCTGCTGTCCCCGGCCGGCATCAATTAAAGAATTCATTTGTTTCTCGAATCTCGTCTTCCTGTGAGTGAATCTTGTGATTTTTGCTGTAACAGACCTAAAAAAAAAAAAAATTTTTCAACCCCAAAAGATGTGAAAGCACAGATGAACAAATTCCTAGAATATAACTAATAAAATTGGTCCCAGATTTCTTACACTTGAACAATTCTATAACCATTATAAATCTGAATCAATCATTTTAATATGCTTTCAAGATCCTCTCAGGTTTTGGTATTTTTGCTGTTTCATTGTAATGGGTAAAATGTGGATTCCTTTTAAGAAATGAAATTCCTGCAGGGATTTAGCTCAGCGGCACAGAGCCTGCCTGGTGAGCATGAGGTCGTGAGTTCAATTCCCTGTACCAAAAAAAAATTTTTTTTTTTAAAATTGAATTCCTGCACCTTTGCAGCCATCCATACTTTTCATTGGTTCTAGGAAAACTGCATCATTGCTCCTCCTTCTTTCCCTTTCTGCCTTCTGGGTTTTCAAAATAGATGTCAGACCCTTTTATTTCATAGTCTATGTCTCCCAGTCATTTTTTCACTCCATTTTCTCTCTCCATTGCATTCTAGATACACTACTTGGCTATATCTTCCAGATTGCTAACTCTCTCTGCTGCGCCTGTTTCTCTAGTGAGTCATTTGTATTTCTTTTCTGTGAGGGTTTTTTTTTTTTTTTTTTTTTTTTGGTTTTTTGAGACCTGGTCTCGCTATTAGTTCAGGCTGGCCTTGAACTCATTATGTAGCCCAGGCTGGCCTCGAACTCGCAGCAATCCTCCTGCCTCAGCCTCCCGAGTGCTGGGATTACAGGCGTGTGCCACCACACCCAGCTTGAGTTTTTCTTTTCTAGAAGTACTATGTTCATTTCTGCTCCAATCCCCAGACCCTAGCAAAGATGAACTGAACATCTTCCGAACAGGGACTGGCAATCTTCTCTAAGGGGTCAGACAGTAAATATTTTGAATTATGTGGGCCACATAGTCTCTATCACATATCTTTGTTGTCTTTTTTACCACTATTTATTTATTTAAATTTCTAGTAATGGGAATTGAACCCAGTAAGCACTTGCGCTATAGCCCCAGTTCTTCCCCCTCGCCTTTTCTAAGATAGAACCTCATTAATTTACCCAGCCTGGCCTCAAACTTGCAATCCTTCTGACTCAGCCTCCTGTGTAGCTACAATTACAGGCACGTACCACCACGCCTGGCTACAATGTTTTAAAAATATAAAACTTAGCCAGGCATGGTAGTGCACACTTGTAATCACACCACTCAGGAGGCTGAGGCAGGACAGTTGTGAGTTCAAGGTCAGCCTGGGCTACATAGTGAGTTCAAGGCTAACATGGACTAAATAGCAGGACCCTGTCCCAGCCCTCCCCGTGCCAAGTAAGAATTGCCAGGCACAGAGGTGTCCACCTGTAGTCTCGCACTACTCAGGAGACAGAAGGTCACGCTGCAAGTCAATGGGAGAACTGGGGTTTGAACCCAGTTTTGCTTACTTGATTCATATTTACTGCTGCATAACAAATCACCTCTAAATTTAATGGCTTAAACCCACAATATATTATTTTTCATAACTCTGTGGGTACACAGGGAACAACTGGGGGCTCTTCTCTGGGCTCATTTGGGATCTCACGTGGCTGCAGTCAAGAAAGTGACAGGATCTCGGTGGGACAGCCGGGAGGCTGGACCTCTGTCCCTCTCCACGTGTCTCACCAGCACAGTAGGTAAATTTTTTTTTTTTTCCAGTATTGGAGATTGAACCCACGGGCCTCGCACCTGTTAGGCAAGTGCTATACCACTGAGCTATAACCCAGCCCTTTTTACTTTTTACTTTGACTCAAACTTGTAATCCTGCCTCGGCACTGGGATTACAGGTGTGGACAACTAGGCATGGCCTATAGGTGCATTTCGTATGAGGCAACTCAGGGATTCCCCAGAATGCAAAAGGCTGAGGCCTACAACTGGCAGAGAATCACTTCTGCCAAAGTCCACTGGCTAAAGCAAGTGAGACCCAACCCAGTTCAATGTGACACATGGATCACTGGCGGCCATTTTTGAAGGCCAGCTACCACAGGGGATCCTGGGATACCAAGCTGCACAATTTGTGGGGAGCGGTTGAAGCTGGAAACTGATCACACGAGCGCTCCTGCTCCACCTCCCCAGCGAGACTGGCGAGATGGGCCAGACAGAACCAAGAGCAACAAAGAAGCAACAAAGAGCCATGGGCCAGGTGGGCTACCTAAACAAGACGTTCCAGCCCAGAGAACATTTAGTCCCAAGGCTATCCGAGCAATGGGTTGCTAGGCAAAGGGGTGTCACGTGACACCAACTTGTTAAATGTATAAATAAACGCACTGCCTTGGTTGAGCAGTTCCTTTCCTCCCATCAGGAGAGAGGGCTCCACCTGACCTCAGCTTTTTGTCTCTTTTATTTCTCCATCCTCTCAACGTCCTTCCCCCTCGGAGAACTTTGAGAGCTGCGCAGGACAGGGCAACAATTCTCCCATTACTTCATGCCCCAGGAACACCCACAAATAGAACATGAATGGATATGCTGCCTTAGGCCCTTCTGGCAGTAGAGAGGACGATAGCTTGGAGAAGGAGAAGACAGATTTTGCTGAAGTCCACTTTGGTGGTGAAAATCTGAACCTAGGCTGGAACAGCAAACCTACCCACCAGCCCAAAGGAGTGGTCAGTCCGTGACATCACACACTCCACGCTGGGGTCAGGATTATAAACTCGGGAAAATATTTCAATGAACGAATGGAAGAGAAGAAGCCAAGAGAACACTTTGCCCTCATCTAATCACAAGCATTTGTACCTCACGAGTTGAAGTATACTTTTCTTCAGCCATCTAAATCAGCAAACTACTTCATTCAGCCCATCTGTGGCCAACGGGTTCAAATCTAACCAAAGTGTGACTATGGCTCCCTTTTGGCTCTTTGAGTGACTCTCGGGGATTTTTATCTTGGTCAAATACACAGGAATGTGCGATTATATAGCTTATGTATAATAGATATGTATATACATGAAAGCCATGTTTCACGTATATACAATGTGCATATCTGTATGTACAGCTGAGACATTTTACAAATCAATACTGCTTACTCTGTGCAATATAAATTTATTTCCTATTCACTGTAATCTGATCTTTTATTTTTTTATTTCATTTTTTTGGTTTTTTGAGACTCAATCTTACTATGTAGTCCAGGCTTGCCCTGAACTCACCTCAATCCTCCTGGTCTCAGCCTAAGTGCTGGGATTATAGGCAGGCAGCACCACACCTGGCCTTAATTTGACTTCTTAAATGCTTGCCATGAAGGACTACATGAATTTTTCAATCCATTAATGGATTCTGACTTCTCACTTAAAAATCCCTTCCTGCAACCCCACAATGATTTAGAATTAAGTATAAAAATAATGAAGCAGGGCCAGTGATATAGCTCAGGGGCATAAGTGCCTGCCTGGCGAGCGCGAGGTCCTGAGTTTGGTTCCCAGTACCCACATAAAGGAAAAGGAAAAAAAAAAAAAAATGAAGTAAACCAAAGTCATAGCATTGGTATTTTCCATTATATTTTGTAATCATTCTTTTAATTTGGTTTTTCAAATGTTTAAGAGACTACACTAAAGCATGTAGGTTAATTTTGTAATTGCATTTTAAACTGATTCAAACTGAAGATTATAAGTAGATAGGTGCAACAATGTAAGGACATCTGTAATTAACATTGAGATTGTGAGCTTTTTAAAGTCCACCAACCACAGGCATTCCTATAATCCTGCACTTGGGAGGCTGAGGCAGGAGGATCACTGTGAGTTCAAGACCAGCCTGAACTGCATAGCGAGACCCTGTCTCAAAAAAGCGGAAAAAGGACTGGTGAGATGGCTCAGCGGCGTAAGCGCCTGCCTTGCAAGCGCGAGGGCCCGAGTTCGACTCCCGGATCCCACATATGAAAAAGGGGCCGGTGATATCGCTCAGTGGCACGGGTGCCTGTTGGTGCGCGAGGTCCTGAGGTCGACCCCCCGGTACCCACAAAAAAAAAGCAGAAAAAAATAAAAAGATAAATAAACTTGTAAGAGTGAACCAAAAAAAAAGCGAACTACTTGGGATTTTTGTCAAGTCACTGAATTGGTTAAAAATTTTAGCTGGGTGTGGGGCAGGAGGATCGCTGCGAGTTCGAGGCCAGTATGGGCTACAAAGCAAGTTCAAGGCCCGGCTGAACTACATAGCGAGACCCTGCCTCAAAAAAAAAGAAAAAAAATGTAGATATATATATATATATATATATGAGAATTTAACTTATAAAACCCCGGTTAAGATTAATTTACCAAGGCATACTCCCCTTAAGGATACCCAGGGTTTGGACTTTTTAACTCTAATATTATTTAAACCAAAAATAAATTTAAAACCATCACCTGAGTGCCCACTGGCGGAAGCCATGGGAGCAGCTCCCACTCCCTGGAGCTACTTGCTTTGGCGAATTTAAGGCCGATCCCAGCCAGCGAGCAACACGTGGTCGCGCGGAAGGAGCTGGGTCCGGTGAAGCAGAGCAAGAACTCGGCCGAGGGAGACGTGGGGTCGTCTTTCTTTTCACATTATTTCCTGCCACCATCTTGTTTTTGTTTTTTTAATAACAGTAAAGAAAACGTAAACGCAGGAAAAGGACGGGGGGGTCGCCCGAACGCTCCAGGCCTCGCTCCCGCCCAGGGAAGGAGGAGGCGACGCGGGCCCACGGCCCCGGGGTGGCCCGGGGGGAGGGGCGCAGGGGTCCGCGGCACCGGGCGCACAGGGTCTGCGGCCCGAGGTCACCGGCGCTGGGACGGCCGCCGCGGCCCACGTGGACCCTCTCGCCGCGATTGCGCTGAGCTGCGCTGCCCACCACATACGTGATGAGATCCTACGGGCTCGGCCTAGCTGCACTAGCGGTATTCCAAGCCATTTTGCGGCCTCCGGGCCGGCCAAATCCCACTCGCCCCCGGCAACCGCGCGACGCCGCGCAGCCGCACCAGTCCGCAAAGGCCTCCTCGCCCGCGCTTCGCGCCACCCTCACCCAGCCTCCGGACGACACCACCTGGCGAATCCTCCTCCGAAGGCCCGACAATGGTATCGTCCCTGGCTTCTGATTGGTCAACCGGAAGAAGGCGTGGCCTCCGGAGCCTGCTTCCGCGCGCCAGAGCCCGCTAGCCGCATTGCGAGCCGGGGAAAGAGCAGACGCCATGGTGAGGAGTGGGTGTGGGTTGTGGGCTATGCGAAGGCCGTGGCGTGGGTCCAGCTTCGGGCTCCCGCCCGTTCCTGAGCTGGGTCCTGCTCTGAGAGCGGAGCCGGGCCGACTTGGGAGCCTCGCTGACGTACGCGCCCCGGCTCCCGTTCCAGGTTCTGCTGCACGTGCTTTTCGAGCACGCGGTCGGCTACGCGCTTCTGGCGCTGAAGGAAGTGGAGGAGATCAGTCTGCTGCTGCCGCAGGTGGGTGAGATCGGTGGGCTCGCCCGGCTCCGCTGCAGCCCCCGGGCTGCCGAGCCCCAGCATGCACCGCGCGCTCCCACGTGGCCGGCCGCGCCGGGTGGGGGGGCTCGGCTGGGAAGGCTCAGGAGCAGGGGGTCTTTACCTTGATTCACGGTTAGAATCGCTTAGGAGTGGGTAGGTGTAAGCCTCCCATTCTCTACTCCGTAGTGCTAAAATAGTACTTGAGATGCGGGGTCCAGGCATCGGTATATTTTAGTAACGTCCAGGCCCGTTAACTTTACTGTGCTTTAGAGGTTAGAGTAAAGGAAGAAATCCGTCATTTTTCACAGGTGGAGGAGTGCGTGCTCAACCTGGGCAAGTTCCACAACATCGTTCGCCTGGTGGCCTTTTGTCCATTTGCCTCTTCGCAGGTTGCCTTAGAAAATGCCAATGCAGTGTCTGAAGGTGAGTGCGCAGGGAGGTCCTGGGATGTGCTTCCTGCTAATAGTTCTCTTAGCGGGTTTGTAATAGTATTTGCCTTTGCGTGGTTTGTTACAAATGTGACGCAGATGTGCTGGGCAGTATTTGAGATTCATACCATGTGATGTAAAACAGTCGGTCTTCGCTGCTAAAAGTCTGAGAAATATGGAAGACTCAATGTTCGGTAGCACACAATCTGGCACTTAGGTTTTATTTCCTTGTTGGCGTTATAATGATAAATAATTCCGAGTGGGTTGGGGGGTGCCGTGTCCAAGTTTGTCTACACACAAATATTGTATGTGGTTCTTTGCTGTGTCTTTCAATTTATTGGAAAGGGCTATTCTGATAAAGGGGGGTTGGTCCCAGAAGGCAAATCGGGTACTGAATACTGAAGCACAGGTTATATGTTTTTATACTGGTGCTTTTGGACCTGGGTCCATTTTCTCCCATCGTCAAGCCGGGCTTTGCAGTGATGACTCGTGAAATCTGTCAATCCCCTGAATGTAATCACTGATGTCTCCGTGTCTCTGAGCAAGGCCCGAAGGGGAGAGCCTTAAGCGCGCATCCCGTCATGCGCACAGGACCGGCGTAGCTGGGATCAGTGAGATCCTTGTGTAATTTAAGCGGTCTTCAGTTCGCTAGTGGGAGCTCTGTTCTTTTCCCAGGCATCGTTCATGAGGACCTCCGTCTGCTCCTGGAGACCCACCTGCCATCCAAAAAGAAGAAAGTACTCTTGGGGGTTGGGGACCCCAAGATTGGTGCTGCTATACAAGAGGAGTTGGGATACAACTGCCAGACTGGAGGTGTGATAGCTGAGATCCTGCGAGGTGAGATACTCCTGCAGTTCTTGACAACTTCAAGGGGTCCTGGAAACTTACCAGAGTGCTCGCGGTTGCCTCTGGGAAGGCCTGCCCCTGGCTGCGGGCACCAGCTCGGATCCCTTGCTGACAGTTCTGCCTTACTCTTAGGAGTTCGTCTGCATTTCCATAACCTGGTTAAGGGTCTGACAGATCTGTCGGCGTGTAAAGCCCAGCTAGGGCTGGGACACAGCTACTCTCGTGCCAAAGTTAAATTTAATGTGAACCGGGTGGACAACATGATCATCCAGTCCATCAGCCTCCTGGACCAGCTGGACAAAGACATCAATACCTTTTCTATGCGTGTCAGGTAACATGCAGTGTTCAATCTGTAGCTTGGCTAATTTTTCGTCCTGAGGTCAGGACTGATCATTCCTGTGCGTGGGACCACGTGGGCTGCATACTGCCTCCGGTGCTTACCACAGGCAGTGTTCTTACACTGACTGTATAGAAAAAGGAGGAAGAGTAAACGTGCCCCATATACACCTCAGCCCAGGCCTTGTGCCTTGTCTGTATTGTGAATGGGGAGACATGGGCTTGAGGGGGATTTGAACATGACTTGTTCCTGTTATCTCCAGACAGAATAGGTATGGAAAGGGCTGAGGCTGTGGCTTCGTTGTTTTGAGGTGTGGCAGCTGGGCCAGCAAGTGATTATTCCTCTTTGCAGGGAGTGGTATGGGTATCACTTTCCAGAGCTGGTGAAGATCATCAATGACAATGCTACATACTGCCGCCTTGCTCAGTTCATTGGAAACCGAAGGGAGCTGAATGAGGAAAAGTTGGAGAAGCTGGAGGAGCTGACGATGGATGGGGCCAAGGCTAAGGCTATTCTGGATGCCTCGCGGTCCTCCATGGGTCAGTGCAGAGGCTGGCAGCTGGCAAAAGGTATGGGACTCTGAGTATCTAGCCCCTTCGTTCACACTAGGTGTTTCCTAGGCATGGACATATCTGCCATCGACTTGATAAACATCGAGAGCTTCTCCAGTCGAGTGGTGTCTCTGTCAGAGTACCGCCAGAGCCTACACACGTACCTCCGCTCCAAGATGAGCCAAGTAGCCCCCAGCCTGTCAGCCCTAATTGGGGAAGCGGTGCGTCATGGGGAACACAAGTGAGGGAGTAGGAATGTTACCGTTCCGCACTGTGTACTTCTAGACCCACAGTATCTTCTCCAGTTGGGTGTGATGGGGAGGAGGAGAGCAGGGGTTGTGCGGCTCAGGTCAGCAATTTCTACTTCTTCCTTAAATCTTTCTCTAGGTAGGCGCACGTCTCATTGCCCATGCTGGCAGCCTCACCAACCTGGCCAAGTATCCAGCATCCACAGTGCAGATCCTTGGGGCTGAAAAGGCCCTGTTCAGGTACCCGTGAGGGCACCTGCCCAGATCAGGTGCCACCTGTGGTGCGCACTGCTTATTCGGGAATCACAGTGATGGCTGATCAGGGCTCCCTGACCCACGCAGACCTCTGTTGTGGGGGTGATGGCCAGTCCTGGTGTCTGAGTGATTCCCAGGGCCCAGCCAAGGGACGAAGTTTCCAGGTCAGCGACGTTGGATGCCTTCCGTCTGCCTCTGGGAGTGGCGGGTTGACGCGTTGGGTTAGATGATCCAACCCAGCCTGAGGCTCGTGCTGGAGATTCGGGAGGGGAGGATTTGGGAGGAGCTACCTTAGCTAATAGGATTGAAGTTAAATTCTCCGCTAAATATTCTCTCAGAGCCCTGAAGACAAGGGGTAACACACCAAAATATGGACTCATTTTCCACTCCACCTTCATTGGCCGAGCAGCTGCCAAGAACAAAGGCCGCATCTCCCGATACCTGGCGAACAAGTGCAGTATTGCCTCCAGAATCGACTGCTTCTCTGGTACGGGTGGAGGGTTGGCGGGCGGTAGGGCTGGGGGGAAGGGGGTCTGACTACTTCAGCGGCTTCTACAGTGATGGTGATTTTTTCGTCAGCAGAGTTCTAGCGAGTGTTGATACTTTGGGTCTGAGTGAAGCTGAGGGTAGAGAGAATCCTGGGGGTAGTTTATCACTTTGGGGGCTGACAGGCTTTTCTCCCACACACACACACACACACACACACACGTCCAGAGGTGCCCACCAGTGTATTTGGTGAGAAACTTCGAGAACAAGTTGAGGAGCGCCTGTCCTTCTATGAGACGGGAGAGATTCCGCGGAAGAATCTGGATGTCATGAAGGAGGCAATGGTTCAGGTCAGTGGGCTTTGCTGGGTGGTGGAGAAACAGTTGGCTGCTGGAGGTGATGAACTGTCTTGCCCTGATCTTGTACAATGGAGGCAAAAAAACTGATTTAATGAGCCTGATCCAGTAAAGCCAGGAAGGAAGCTGTCGTGAGCCCGGGGACTCCAGGCCTTTTCAGCACTTTCCTTTTGCCAGGCAGAGGAGGCCGCTGCTGAAATCACCAGGAAGCTGGAGAAACAGGAGAAGAAGCGCTTAAAGAAGGAAAAGAAGCGGCTGGCTGCACTGGCCGCTCTGGCTTCTTCAGAAAACAGCAGCAGTACTCCAGAGGAGCATGAGGTCAGTCTGGGCAGGTCAGCCCTCCGAGATCCTGGGTTGTGGGATTTTCAGTAGCAGAACTGAGGATGCTGCCTCAAGCCGTGGTCTGGAGTCCAGGCTTTTGGGTTGAAGTTTCTACACAGGGAGGAGGTAGGTGCTGAGAGCACTTGCTCAGGAGTCCAGAGCTGGTTCTGCCACACACCCTTCCCCGGGCAAGTTGTGCTCTGTCTGTGGCTGCTTCCCAGGGCTCCACAGGGGCAGTGTAAATTCCTGCTCTGCTTCTCAGATGTGTGTCCAAAACTGGTATGGTTTCACAGTTAGCACAGGTGCAGGGAGGTCTCTAGTGTGCCAGGCTGGAACTATTCCCCTGGGGCATTTAGTGCCATTCATGACATGGTTTCTGTTTTCCCTTTGCCATTTGGCATGACGGATCTGTCGTGACCAGCATGGAGGGTTTCTGTACAGGTTAGAGGGCTAAGAAAATCTCTCTGTACATGTTCTCCTTAACTTGTAATTGGGGGTAGCTCTGGGGATGGGTTTCCAAAGTTACTGGCCACCCGAGAAGCACTGGGCAGTTTGCTTCTCTGCCCCGACTCTGATGGGGAATGTGTGCACCCGCTGTGGGTAACACCTCTCAATGCCTCTTTCCACCTTTAGGAGACACAGGAAAAACCCAAAAAGAAAAAGCAGAAACTCCAGGAGGTGCCTCAGGAGAACGGAATGGATGATCCATCTGTCTCCGTCTCCAAACCCAAGAAAAAGAAATCTTTCTCCAAGGAGGAGCTGATCAGTGGTGATCTGGAGGAGATGGCTGGTGGCAGCGCAAGTCCACCCAAGAAGAAGTCTTTACCCAAGGAGGAAACAGCCGGTGAGCTGGAAGAGGCAGCCAGGAGCGTCCCCAAGAAAAAGAGGAAATTTTCTTCCAAGGAAGAGCCAGTCAGCAGTGGGCCTGAGGAGGCTGCTGCCAGCAAGGGCAGTGCCAAGAAAAAGAAGAAAAAGCTTCAAAGAACATCCCAGGAAGACTAGAATGGACATTTCCTGGCGGGGGGTGCCTCGAGGCGACATTTCCCACCCATCTGGTGCCCCTAAATCCCAGTCAATAAAAACAAATCCACAAAAACCAGTACATAGGTTTTATTGAACACCTTGTGTGGGTGTGGGTAGGACCTACGGATGGGACAGGGCACCAATGACAGCCTCAGTGAAGTCGTGGCAGGTGGCATAGCCACCCATGTCGGAGGTCCGAACCTGTGGGGGAGAAGAGTCGTCACCCTGTGGCTGAGGCCCCATCCCTGATAACCCTACTGCCACCATCACCTAGCGTACACAGTTCCCTAAGGAAGCCGGCCTCAGGGCAATTATGGTCCACTGTCTAGAGGCCTAGGTCTCTTCACTGGTCCACTGAACTGAAGGGACGGGCGTGCAGGTAGTAATGGTCCTTGTGAGGTTGGAGGGGGAAGGGCTCTAGACCCCGTGGGGGTGTAGATGGCCGATGACAGACTTGATGAAGTCCGTGGTGGTGCTGTAGCCGCCCATGTCTCGAGTCCGCACCTACAGCCACCACCGGCAACAGCCGTGGGGAAAAAAGAAGAGAGCCCGTGAAGCAGGGTAGGGCAGTGTGATCAAAGACATGGGACCCCAAAGTGCCAAAGGGCCAGAAAAGATGCGCCAGCGCGGAGATGAAAGAGCCAGGGGAGCGGAGGGGAGCCAGCTGCTCTTCTGAGCCACTGAGCTGTGCTGCAGCCAAGGAGGACAGGAGGCCGAGCGGAAGGGAGGTGGAGAAGTGCACTTCAGAGGGTGAGGTTACCTCAGGAAATGAAAAAGACCAGGAGGGAGGAATGGAAATGAAGATGGGCTCCCAGGCACGGGGAAGGTGAAGCTGGCACCTCACACTGCCTGCTATCGGCCCCATGGCACCACCCCAGACAGCTACACGTTCTGCATTCAGATGGCCCATGAAAGGGGCAATGACAGAGCAGAAGAGGGAATAGCAGATGGGAACTAAAAAGACGCAGAGAAGACCAAGAGGATGAAACAGCCACGAGGAGGGGGTATAGAGCCCTGAGAGTTACAGAGCGGATATTCTGGGGACCTGGTGAGAATGGAGGCCTGCTCCAGGTTTCCCAGGGTGTAGTGCCAAGGCCCGGAACCCAGCACTGTTCTAAACTCACCTTGCCAACCTTGATCACCTTCTTCACCGCATCTGCAATCATGCTGGAGTGATACTCAAGACTGGTGATGAGGACAGGAAGAAAATCAGACTCTCAGAACACCTCTGTGGGTTCCCCACCTGCGCACCCCCGTACAACACCCAGCCTCCACCCCCAGCCTCTCTCAACCTACTTGAGATGCCGAAGCATGTTGGAAGCTGACAGCAGCATGGCTGTGGGGTTGGCTATATTCCTGCCCACTGCCTGGGCAAATGGGTGTCGGGCACCCTGTGGAAAGAGAAGGCCAAAGTCACTGGGAGGAGGCATGCACCTGCAGAGACTGAGGTCCAGAAAGAGCATTATGGTAGAGGATAGGCCACTGTCACCAAGAAGAGGCATGGAGATGGGGGAAGAAGGGAGGATCACTGGCGGGGGCATTATTGGGATGAGGGAGGAATAGAAGGAGATGAGGTCAGAGGAAGGGAGATGCAGATGAGGGAAGAAATGTCCTCACTCACAGTCTCAAAAACTGCATACTCCGCACTGTAGCTCTCACCAGGGACCACACCAGCTCCCCCAACCAGGCCAGCAGCCAGATTGTCAATAATGTTCCCATAGAGATTGGGCATCACAAGCACGTCAAACTGGTAAGGATTCTGCACCAGCTGGGGGGTGAGATGTGGGCATAAAGGAGACAGGTGAATTCCACTCCCCACTCCACCTCAGCACCGTGACTGAAGACACGGGGACAGTCTCACCTGCATGCAGCAGTTGTCTATGATCATCGTCTCAAACTTGATTTTGGGGTACAGTTCAGCAACTTCCTCACAGCACTGCAAGAACAACCCATCCCCAAGTTTCCTGTTCATGGGCCAAAGGGAACGAAATCAGCCAGGAGAGTGCAAGGGGACCACCTCCCCAGGAACCCATCCCATGCAAAGCCGTGCCCCTCACATGATATTGGCCTTGTGGACAGCTGTGACCTTGTTCCTCCCCTTCTTGGTGGCGTAGTCAAAGGCAAACTTCGCAATCCTCTGAGACTTGGTTCGAGTAACAATCTTCAAGCACTCGATCACACCCCTTGCACTCTAGATGAGAAGGAAAGCAGCTGAGTGACGATGGGAAGACGGGCAAGGAGGAGTCCACCTTTCTTCCGCCTCCACACTTGCCTCTCCAGCTCCTGGGGCCTCACCTCGTGCTCCAGAGAGCTGTATTCCCCTTCTGTCTGCTCTCGGATGATCACCAGATCTAGGTTGTTGTGCCGAGTCATGTACCCAGGAAGGGACTTCACGTGGACTACATTGGCAAACAAGTCCAACTTCCTTCTGAGGATGGACAGACATCAGCTCTGTGCCAGGTGCCCAGCACCCCTCTGACCTCAGCCCTCGCACCCACCTACCTTAGCCGCATATCATAGGAAGCTAGTTCCCCCTTATACTCCATCGGGGTGTGGATCTTTCCTGTGTACACAAAATAGGGGAAGCACTGTAGGCACAAGCCAAGCCCAGGGGACAGAGCCCAGTGTCCAATTCCCCCAGGAACATAATGCGACCGAGGTTCCCATCTCCCGCTCCCAAATCTGTGACTGTTCATCGCCTCTGAGAGCAAGGGACAAGAGACATTAATGTTATTAAAATCCGAAACATTTTTTAAAAATAATAAAATAAAATCAGAAATATTTAAAGCCAGGCATGGTAGCACACACCTGTAAATCCCAGCACTCAGGAGACTGAAGCAGGAGGATCACCAGAAATTTGAGGCCAGCCTGAGCTACACAGTGAGTTCAAGGCCAGCCTGAACTAAATAGTGAGACCCTATCTCAAAAAATAAAATAAAATAAAAATATTTAGTCTACTACCTTACTTTTAGTCACCATATTTAACTTATGTTGAAACTTCAAAGTGGCCTAAAAAGAGGCCAAAATTTTTTTTTTTCCCATTTTTATCACAGAAGAGCCTGGATTTAACAGCAGGGTTAAAAAACAATGCTAGGTGATCGATGATCTTCTTTGTTTTTTTGTTTTGTTTTGTTTTGTTTTGTTTTTTTTGTGGGTACCGGAGGTGGAACTCAGGACCTCGCGCGCCAGCAGGCGCCCATGCCGCCGAGTGATGTCACCGGCTCTTCTTTGGTATTTTTATGTCTACTTATTTGACATTTTCTCAGCCAGTATTCATTGAAAATCAAACTATGTCAGATAATAGGTTTCAATCGAAAACCACACAACTCCTGCCCTCAAGGAGCAAGCAACGTGTAGGGGGAAAACAACTAATATAAAGGTAATAAACACCACGGGAACAGTATTAACACAGGCACGGGAGGACAGAGAAGGAATCCCCTCTGGTAATAACAGGAAACGCCACAGAAGGGCTGGTGCTTCAGTCAGACTCTAGGTTAAGTAAGTACAGTGGGTTGAATAATGATCTCAAAAAATGGTATGTCCATACCTCAATCCTAAAAACCTGTAAATATGACCTTATGTGGAAAAAGGATCTTCGTAAATGTAATTAAGATTCTTGAGCTGGGTCTGGCGGTGCATGCCTGTAATCCCAGCACTTAGGAGGCTGAGGCAGGAGGATCGCTGCAAGTTCAAGGCCAGCCTGGGCTACATGGTGAGTCCAAGGCCAGCCTGGACTAAGTAGTGAGACCTTGTCTCAAAAAAAAAATGGAAATGAAACTGTCCTAGATTAGGGTGGGCCCTAAATCCAACAATAAATCCTTATAAAGAAAGAATACAGATACAGAGACACAAGTGGCGGGGGGAGCCATATGAAGATAAAGGAAAAGACTGAAGAATTTCATTTACAAATCAAGGAACATCAGGAAGAGGCAGAAAGGATTCTCCCCTCAGCCTTCAGGAGTGTGGCTCTGCCATCACCTTAATTTCAGACTTCTGATTTCTAGAACTGAGACAATAAATTCCTATTAATTTCAGCCACCAAGTTGACGGTGGTTTGTTATGGCAGCCATAAGGAGCTACTATGGTATCGTGAGTGAGGATTCTGACAAGTGGTATCAAGGAAACACCTTCTGGGGAGAGGAAATAGCATTAAGCCCTGGCAGTACGTCTGTCTGGAAACTAACAAAGTCTAGTGTGATCAAAGCACAGAACAAGTACTGTGGACACCAGGGCAGAAACGCTGAGGTCTGGCTTATGAAGCATTTACTTCGCTATGCTAAAGATGGACCTGGGAAAGTCAAACTGGTCTTTCCAAAGAAAGAGATGTAAAAGTTAGACAGTAGGGGCACAACTGGAAGCCGAAAAACTCTAATGAGAACAGTAAAGTACAGCAGTAAGAGAAAAGAGAGAAAAAGGGCAGCTACAAGTGGCATTCTAGAAACACAATTAACAAGATTTAGTAATGAATGATGTCACCTCAAGACAAGACACCAAAACTATGGAGCTTTCTTGCACGGACAGCTAACAGCTGACATGACTCCTAGGTCCCCAATGAAAAGGAACAAATACCCAAGTATCAGCAATGCGAGCTCCAGAAAGTTGATGCACTCATATACGGAGAGAGAGGCTTAATGAACATTGCTCATTTGGCTTTAAATGACACATGGGCAGAGTGGCAAGGGGGCGCCCATACCAATGATGGCCACTTTGTTCTCCTTCATAGAATTCAGCACCTGCTCCAGCTTCTCCTCAGAGGCCATATTCTGCACCTCGCTCAGGTGGTGCTCCTGGAACTCCACCGGAACAGAAGCAGCCTTCAGGCACAGGTCCCAAAGAAGACAGCGTCAAGGTCGAGTAAGTCCTTTCCAAACCACCGTATCTCCCCCGCAGCCTGAGGGGTCTCGCCCCAGGCCATTCACCTTGAACACTTCCTTGACAGCATGCATGAGCTCCGGCCCCACGCCGTCTCCTGGCAGCATGGTCACGGGAAATGCGCCCTCCACCCTCACGTCTTGAGCCTGTGAATGGGGACAGCTAAGCTAGAGCTGGCGTGGGAGCGGCGGCGTAGAGAGAGGGTGGGAAGAAGGCAAGGACTGACGCGAGAACGCGACAGGCGCTTGGGCGAAAACAGAGCGGGCCCTCGCGCGTACCTGCGAAGCCGCATTCGCCGTGGCCGAGAGACTCGGACCTCTCCATGCCGCAGGGTTCCGGGCGGCAACCACTGCCTGCGACGGAGACACACGAGCGAGATCAGATCTGGGGCCCCCGGACCACGGCACTGCAGTGAGCTTGCCCTCCTTAGGAAGCCCTGGGAGATATCCTCCGCCCGCCCCGTGCCCGCCGTGTCACCAGCCCTCACTCGGGTCAGCCAGCGGACGCCGGTCAGGGCCGCCATCTTCTGTACCGGAAGTCGGTCCGGAAGTGACGTCAGAAGCAGCGCGGCGCCGGTCCCCCACTTCCGGTGCTGGTGCGCGTTAGGGGACCTCCGCGTCCCGCTGCCTTGCGCCGGGTGACCTTCTCTTCAGGGTGGAGGGTTATGGGACACAGACGCACTTTGTTGCTTTATTTTTAGTCGCCGTATTAACTGATGTTGCAACTTCAAAATAACATTGAAGGAGAATATGTGACTGTTTATCAGACGAGGACTCGAGCTTAACAAGAGGGTGAGAACCAGTTCCGGGTAATCTCCGCTCTCGCCCTCCGTCTCCCCCTTCCCCTGTACAATGCTGGGGATTGAACGCGGGCATTTGGGGTTTTTTCCCCTAGACAGGGCCCCACTAAGTCGCTAAATTTCCCCGCCTGGGCTGAACCTGGCGGTCCTCCTGTATCTTCTTGATGCACAGTATCTGTGTCTATGTTTCTTGCTCTTTTAACCGGTACTAACTGAACACGTGTGTCAGGCACGAGGAGCGTTAAAGGGACACCACACAGTGAGTGGGACAAGATCTGTGCCTGGTTTCTCTTTCAGTCTCCGAACCTGCCGGTTACACCGTGTTAATCAAGTTCCTTCACTGTTTTTCCTATAGGATCTTGTTCGTTGCTCTGGACAATTTCCCTAATAGTTTATCCCAGGCTTGAACTCTCCAGGAAAAGCCTATACTGATGTGGGAAATTAGTTAAAACATGTAAGTGGGATTAAAGGCGAATTTCAAACTAGATTTTTAAAGATTCTAGTCGTGTTTACCTGGCAGAAAACAAAATGACACAGGAAGATATGCCTAACCCAGTGTCCTGGGTGTGAGTTTTGAGTCATCTGTCCAAGTGTTCTAGGACCACTTGATAAGAACTCAGGCTTCTGAGTCCCACCTCAGACTTGCTCAATCCAAATCCCAGTGTCAACAGGAAGCCAGGTCCTGATACCTCCAGGAACCAGCCCTCATGAACCTCCTTGAGGGGTCCTTTGTGCCTTTGATGAGATAATTCAGTCAAGACACACGGGTGGCTGTACAGAAGTACAGGTAGGTAGAATTTATGGTAAAGTGGATATAGAGATAATTTGTCTTCAAGGGAGAAGGCAGTGCCACAAAGGCATCTGCACGAGGTGCAAGTCTGGATCTTTTTATGTACATGAGATTTCCTCCTAGGGTACAGGGAACTGTGGTGATTATGATGCTTTATCGACAGTTTTCTTAGACATTGTCTTGGAATTGCAAAAAGGTCTTCCTTTGTTTTCACATGGTCAGTGCTCCCTCGGGAGCCTTAATCATTTTAAGAAATTTAGGAAAGAAATTTATGAAAGATAAATTCTTAATCTCCATCAGGTCCCGGCCAAAGGCAGGAAGGTCTTGAAAGAACATCTTTCCTGATATCACTGGGCTGTAGGCTGTGGCAACCAGGAATCCTGTGCCTTGTTTTAGAAATGGAGGTCCTAGGCCAGGCGTGGTGGCACACTGCTGTAGTGCCAGCACTCAGGAGGCTGAGACAGAAGGATCACTGGGAGATGGAACCCCATGGGCTTGGTAATGTTAAGCACGCACTCTACCACTGAGCTACACCCCCCAGGTCCAGAAAATACGTTTTAAACAGGCTCCTCCACATGATAAACAGTACAATTTAAGAACCACTAGTTAAGTCCTCTGTGTGATAAATATTTCATCAAACCAAAAATGTGGCTGGGTGTTCTTTCAGCATGCCGTGACCTGCACAGCGAGCGGGGTCCTGAGGGGGTGGTGAGCTTAGCACCCTCGTAAGCCAGTCATCTCTCTCAGAGTCTCTTAATTCAGTCAAATTGATAATTGAGATTAATTGGCACACTACTGAAGAAAAAGTGGGAGGTCACTTTTTTTAAAGATACATTTTCATTTACTTCAGGTCACTCTTAGTTACTTTCACTTTGCTGAGATATAATACCTGACACCCACAACTGTAAGGGGAGGTTTATTTTGACTCATAGTTTGTAAATGTTTTGGTCCACAGTCCACTGGCTACAAGGCAGGGCGGCGTGGCAGAGGGGCCTGGCAGAGAAGGAAGAGCAACTGAGCTCTCCTCTGCTCCATCTTTATAGACCTCAGCTCTTCCAGAGTTTCAGGACAGCAGGCGGAAAAGAGTGAGACCAAGAGAGGCGTGAGGCAGAGAGAGACCCAGGCCATGCCACCAGTGACCCGCCTGCTCCGACCAGGCCTTACCTCCCAACATCACATTTAGCTATGAACTCATCATTGGCAAATCCACTAATGAGCATCATTCTCTTATGATCCAAATAGCTCCCTAAAGCCCCACCTATGAGCTCATGAGGCTTTTGGGGGACATCTAGATATAAACCATAACAGTGAAAAAGAGAAAAGATGTGCCATGTGTTTCCAGTTTCTGATAAAAATCTCGTTTTTGTTCTAGAAAATACTGATTTTCTTGAGGATAGCTATACCATTATTTCCATCCCTAAATTCTGAACCCAGCCTAACACTAAAAAACATCTGCTGACATAATACTATGTAGCTGTCATCACGATAAAAGGGACAGATGTAGGTTCCCAGGCCAAAGAGATGACACCATTCTTTCTTTTTATCTTTTTGAGACAGGTTTCACTATGCAGTTCAGGCTGGCCTTGAACTCACTCTGTAGCCCAGGCTGGCCTTGGACTTGCAGTGATCCTCCTGCCTCAGCCTCCTGAGTGCTAGGATTACAGGTGTGCACCACCACGCTCGGCCTCAAAACTGTATTTTAGATGTCTTAGACATCTGTGAGACACCGCATCTTACACAATAAGCAGACCCATCCTTTTGTTCTGCTGCATAGTATATGAAAATATCAATTTACTATATTTATTGAGCTTTTCCTAAATTGGTGGATACTTAGCACAGTTTCTAGTTTGGACCAGTAGCAGCAACATTGCTGTGTACATCTGTGTACATTTTTCTTTGTACACATGGTGAAGTTTACAAACAGATCACAAACTACCTGTACCCAAGTATATCTTTCAGGTATAAATGCATTCTACTTCAGTGAACACAAAACTTATTAAACATGTAAGGTTTGTCGATTTCTTCCCTCTTGCTTCTGAAGTAAGGGATTACTGAAATCGGTTTAGCTGCTTGATGATGTCCCCAGCAATCTAGACTGTAAATTTCTGCTGGGTCAGCCTTAGTGCCTTGTCTGATGTCCTCATCCTTGTCTCGTTCACAGCGTGACTGGTGATGCCCTGAACATCGCTTTTGAATTCAGAGCTAGAAAACGGGAGAAAGAAAAGCCCTGGCCATTCCTTCTTTTCAGAAATGTAAAAACTTTTCCAGAAACATTCTCAGCAGATTCCTTAGACGTCACAGGCCATAACCAAATATGTGGGAGTGGTCACTCCCACTCCCAGGAGAGCTGGGGAAGGGGGAAGAGTTTTGTCCAGATTGGTTTAAATCCATTCTCCACATCCTGGCTGCACCTTAGATCACCTGAGAACCTTTTAAAAATACCTGAGGGACCGGTGATATAGCTCAGCGGCATAAGCGCCTGCCTGGCAAGCACGAGGTCCTGAGTTTGACTCCCGGTGCCCACATTAAAAAAAAAAAAAAAAAAACCTGTCTGAGCCAGACATGGTTGTGCTCATCTGTAATCGCAGCACTCTGAGAGGCTGAGGAAGGAGGACTGCAAATCTGAGTCCAGCCAATGCAATTTAGTGACTTAGTCTCAAAATAAAAAATGGGCTGAGGATGGAGCTCAGTATGAAGGCCCTGGGTTCAATCTCCAGCACCTCTCTGGGCCTCAGGTTTTGATGCAGTTAGTGTGGGGTGGGGCCCAGACACTGGCGTTTTTTCAAAACTCCCTGGATAACTAAACGTCAACCAGAGTAGAGAACCAATGTCTAACAACAACCATGAGCCTTCATTTGGAGCTGGGTCGGTATATTGGCCTTGGATTCAGCTGCCAATGGTAACCCTAAACATACAACCTAAACAAGACAGCAACAGATACACAACCTAAACAAGAGAGCAACAGACGATCCAAGGCTGAAATGCCCCAGTACAGTGTCAGAGGCACGGACTCATTATCTCTCTGGCCCAACCTTGTGTAGCTTCCGTCTCAAAGTAGTTGTTCTAGTTCTGGCATTCCAGCCGCCAGGGGAAGGGACAGGAAGGAGAAGAGCAGAGGACCCCAGCCCTTTCACAATACCCTAAAATTGCTCCTATTACACGTACCTGCAGTGCATTCCATGATACATGCAGAAATAGGTCCTTCTTTTCCTTCAAAGCTCTAGCTTCTGTTTCAGAAGCCCTCTTCTACCTTAAGATGATAAGCATATTCTCAAATATTTTTTCTAACACTGTGTGTGTGTGTGTTTGTATTAGGTCATTTATTTACCTGAGGTTTGGTTTCGTGAAGGTGAAAGATGGAAACTTAACTTTTCTTTTTCTCCAAAAGTTCGGCTAATTGTCCCAGTTCTCATGTACCTATCTTTTCCTCCAGATGCGAAATTCTACCTTTATCAAGTACAGAAGTTCCTCAACTTATGATGACGTTACATCCCAATAAATCCATTGTAAATTGAAAATATCGGGCCAGTGAGATGGCTCAGCAGCATAAGCGCCTGCCTGGCAAGCGCGAGGTCCTGAGTTCGACTTTCGGTACACACACACAAAATCATTAAGTTAAAAATCCTTTTAACACAACTAACTTACTAACCATCATAGCTTAGCCTAGCCTACCTTACATGTTTTCAGAATATAGACAGTAATTCACAGCTGCACAAAATCATCTAACGCAAAGCCTATTTTATTAGAATAAAGTGCTGGATATCTCATGTAACTATTTAAAGTGAAAACCAGAACAGTTTTATGGTTTTGCCTTCTACCACGGGAAAGTTGAAAGGTTGTAAGTTAAGTCAGGAACCATCTGAACTAAATTCCCGCAAATACATTAGGTCAAATCATGTGACACCGCCGGTATCTATCATCTCACCCGACCTTATTTTCTCAATTGCACCAGTGTGGAGACTGAACGGGCGGAAATCCAGAACCTACAGTGACATTACAGGTGCAGTAAACCGGGCCTCTTGCCCCATCAGGCTTCTCTGAACTAGCACGTACTAAATGACCAGAACATTCTGTACAGGCTAAACTAAATGTAAAGAGTATTCCTGAACTTCCTTGGATGGTCCAGAAGAAACGGTAAAGACTTTCAAGAGGAGAAAGGAAAATCAGAGCATTAAAGATTTCAGTCTGTCAGATTCCTCCAGAGGCCATTTTTCTAGTCCAACAGCGCCACCTGCTGGACTTTGTCACCAAGCACATCCTTTTTAAACGGATGTGGTGGCGCAGGCCTGTAATCTCAGCACTCTGAGAGGTTTAGGCAGGAGGATCGCAAATTCAAGTCCAACCTGGACAACTTAGTAATTTAGTGAGAACCTGTCTTAAAATTAAAAATAGGTTCTGGGGCTATAGCTCAGTGCGAAGGCCCTAGGCTCAATCCCCAGTAATTGTATCTCCTACAAACTTATTATTGACCCGAAGAGATCAGACGACTGTCCAGCCTGGCGACCCCACTTAGGAATGTGTCAACTTGGAATCTGGCTACTAAGAGAAGGGGACAAAAGGCCGTATTAGTCAAATGGAAGTACTACATTCAAGGGCACAGTTGGTCTGGTCCTAATGTTACCCGGGTTTTACAAGGAATAGTGGCAGCAAAAATCTCTTCGGAGGAACTTTATTCCTCACTTCACCACCCGAGGTAAATCTGCTGGTTCAGTGGGGCTCTTTAGTCACAGAGGGTCCCCTACATGCCTGGCCTGGTACACTGGTGGTTTGGCTAAGCTAATGATTCATGGTGTCCACGTTCAAACTAGTACCAACTACATGGAATCGAAAATAGGCACCTTGCTCTGCTCAGTAGATAAAACTTAAGGCGGTGTTGACAGTCATGGCAACATGTCCCTCGATGAGTCTTGCTTTCCACTGTCTTTTGTGCTGCCAGGGGCCTGGCTCTCTTGTTCACAGGGCTGGCAGGTTAGACTTTCCTCATCGGAGCTACAAATTGTGGAAACAAATTCAGTTGCCAATGACAGAGTCCAGGTCACTGATGGAGATGCCCAGAGTGAGGGCCCATCTGTAATAAGACCAAACGGAATGATCTGCTGATCCAGGCCTCCCTGCCCATACTATCACCATCACTGCCTGGGTCCACTATCAAACCAGACCTAGAAACACAAGTGCCATCGCGGGCTGGCACAAAGTAAAGAAGTCCATGTTTCTGATGTGGAAGCCACCACTGCACTCTAGACAAGGATCACCTCCTCTCAGCCACTTCCTGAGTGATGATAAGGACAAGAGACAGAGGGTTACATGGAACTATTCTGAAAAGTTGGGATGTGACCATTCCTGAAAATGGTGCTTGTTTTTTGTTTGTTTGGGTTTTTTTTTTAGGGGGAGGGTTTTTCCTAACCAGAAACACCAGGCCTGGCAAAGGGGCCTAAGGGATTAAAACTTAGTTCTAATCGTGGCTTTACACCTAGATTCTTTTGATGGACTAACATAATCCTAGATCATAAAGGGAACACCACTTAGCTAGTTGAGTACACTGCTTGCCAAGTCTCCCAACACTGGCCCGCTCCAGCTAAGGCCGTAGATACAATGAGTCTCCGTACATTTCGTAAAAATGCCCTTTCCCTCTTCAATTCAAACAACAGATCTAGGAATGAGTAGGAAAAGTGTGGAGAAATGATGAAGTTCTAGCTCCTGGAGTGGGATGCACTGCTTTGGTGGCCATGGAGGTCTAGCAAAAAGACACTTCAGACACCGGAAGGTGCACGGAAAAAGGTGAATGATTCCTATGTCCTTTGTCCCTTAGATTCAGCACTGCAGCCTAGCAAAACCGTCATCTGGTCCATCTGAGTGGAGCAGCAGCTGTGGCTGACAACCTGACCCCTTCTGGGTTTGTCACGCCGCAAATGTGCTGTGAAAACAGAAATTCACACGGACAAAGCCAGTCCTGAACTATTTAGCTGTGCCCTTTGCTAGCCAGCAGCAGCCGTTCCTGAAAATTCCTCCTTTTCCTGACTGTGCGTACAAACGGGTCATTCAGCAAACCTTGTTTCAGTGTGACTGGTACAAATGTATGCACTTTTCTTGTCAACCAAGTGGCCTTGGTTCATGTACAGTGATCAAAGCTGCAGCTACTTGATAACACTGCCCACGTGGCCAACCAAACCAGTGTAACGGTGACCCAAACCAGATTCAACGACAAATCCCAGATGGGAGTGACCTGTGATCATCGGGGTTGTGAATGTATATGTGGGCTGTGGAATGCCTCTCCATTAGGGATGGGAATTGCTTTTTGGCTCATCTGTTGCTTCCTATTGCAATGATGTCAAAGATCGGATTGGTCTAAAACTCATTCGTATAGATTGTAATGGATAATAGTCTGGCCTTAGACTATGTCCTGTCTGAAATAAGATCTCCTGGTCCCATTGGGACTTACTGACAAGCAACCGAGCCTGAGGCCCGTGGCGGCATGATTTGAAGCTAGTACTGTAGGTTGGCTGCTTCTCGCCGGAAGCTCTCTTGATAGTAGCCTTAATTAAATTCTGTATGAAACGAACTGAGTGGACTTGGTCCCAGCCTCTGCTGATCAGGTTATCGGCGTGGTGGATGGAGTGGCATATTCATGCGAGTATTGAGTTTAGCCAAGAATGTGTGGCGCCAATTATTAGGACAGACAAGGCGCTCTCGGCCCTGATTACCCTTGCACAGCTTTACTAGGCATGCCCAGAATCCAAGGCCCTGACCACTCTCTGTCAGCGTCCTTCGCGTTGGATGCAAGCCCATGGTGTGCACGGCACCCACAGGGCTCCTCCACTTCGCTCCTGTGGGATTGGGAGGCCAGGAGAGCGGGTGTGCACGTGATGCTTTTGTTATTTTCTGTACCAGTTGTCTTGAATCCAGGAATATCAAGTCTTCTGCCAGCATTTATGAAGCAGGAACAAGATAACATATTAGCTTGGAAGTAAAGCAAAATTGTTCATACACTGAGGTGAAAGGGAATAAAAAGTAACCGCTGCAGAAGGCCTTAGGGAAGAGGGTATCCTTGGGTATTGTCTTAGTCTTCTTGAGTTACCATGACAAAATCACACAGACCGAGCAGCGTGAACAAAAGAAATTTACTTTCTCGGAGTTCTGAGGCCTGGGAAGTCCAAGATCAAGGTACCAGTGGAGTGAGTTCTTCAGAAGGGCCCTCTTCCTGGCTTGCAGCTGGGCACCTTTCCACTGAGTCTTCATTTGGTGGAGGTGGAGAGCTGCAGTGTCCCTGCCTCTTCCACAAGACCAGCAGTCTGACTGCATGAAGGCCCCATTCTATGACTTCATTTAATCTTCATCACCTCCTCACAGACCCTGTCTCCAAATAGAGTCACTCAGGGGTTGGCCCTCAACATATGAACATGAAGGGGACACAAACACTGAGTCCACACCAGGTGTCATCTATGTCTCAGGGTGGAAGTAAGAGAAACTTCTAGAAGAAATGTGGAGAATATGAAGAAGTTGACTGATTTTACAGAAGGAATTCTGAAGAGTACAGAAGATGTGGGAGGTGAATCAATGGTAAAGAAGGGGTCATGGCCAAGGAGTATCAGATCATATGGGACTGAATATATGGCCAGGTAGGCCAACCACAGTTTCAGAGGTGAGAGACAAAAACAAACATGGAAACATCAAAAACTTCTATTAAATTAAACATACTAGAAAATCAGTGCTAGGAATATGACACAGAAATGAAAATAAATTACTCCTGCGCACAACAACATGGGTTAACCTCATAGAGTGATGTGAAAGATCACTACGGAATGCAAGATGTCATTTATATGAACTTCAAGAATAGGACAAATTGGGCGCGTGAGATGGCTCAGCGGTGTAAGCGCCTATCTGGCAAGCACGAGGGCCCGAGTTCGACTCCCGGAACCCACATATGAAAAAAAGGGCGCGCGAGGTCCTGAGGTTGAGCCCCAGTACCCACAAAAAAAAAAAAAAAAAAAGAATAGGACGAATTAATTTATGGAATGAGGAATCAGGAGAGGGGTTACTCCCGAGGGGAGGAGACCTGAGAGGCCATGGGGGTGTTCGAGGCACCCTGTATTTTAATCTGGATGCTGGATATGTGAGTGTATATATGTGGAACTTGTCACAAGGAATTTTCAAGGGCCTTGGAAGGAGTCTGTGTGGATGAGAACTGAACATTAACCTCCACAGAGAGTCAGCCTCTGCCAGGTCCCCTCCCCACCTCACCAGGACAGAGGGGAGAGCAGTCCCTTCCCGCTCAGCCCTATTCCACCCTACTCCTCTGCAGGAGCAATGGTTCTCTCTCCTGTTGCCTCCTAGCAATCCGAAGAGGAATTTGCTCTTTTCCCACTAATAAAATACATACATATGTACTTTTATTTCGAGGTGTTTTTTTTTTGTTTTTTTTGTTTTTTTTTTTTTTGGCTACTGCCTGTGGGTAGCTCAGGGCACCCATCCAGGGGTAGTGCTGGGTGCTGGGTCCATGTGAATTCAGAAAGCTGTGGGCCCTGGACCCTCTCTGCAAGCTGGAGGGTGAATGAAAGGGGACAGCAGGGCTCTGCAAACCAGCATGGGAGTGGGCGGATCCCGCTGCACAAGGGGAAATGGTCCCTTCCTCTTCCTTAGTGGGGTCTGAGACCGGTTGTCTTGAGATGGTCTGCAATTGGCAAGGTGTGGAAACCAGGAATGATGACGGACACATCCAGCCTTGGCTCCAGATGAGGAGCTGGAAGGTATGAACTCAACCCTCCTGCCAAAGGGTGCGCCACTATGGCCCCCATTATGCGATTACTCAGAAGTGAAAAACTCGGACTAGAACCCGGGAACGAGACGGATCCTAAAGCAAGACTCACACTTGTGTGGGGCTTTCCTGAAACGACTGAAGCCTTCAGGAGTCAGTAGAAAGGAAGGTTGAGAGCCGGAAGCATACTTCTCAGGCAGCCTTCTGAAATGGCCCTTGCCTTTTTCGTTTTCTTCATGGAACTATAAGGTAGCCATAATTAGTGCATGCTTTAGTTTTCCTATTCTTAACATTTTAAACGCCATCAGGGGACTTCACAGGGAGTGGAACCAAACGCCGGCCTGACACTCGGGACCTCCAGGGGGCGCTATGGCACAACACACAGCCTGGCCAAGCGGTCCTCAGCCTAATACTCCACTTCTGAGACGTTTTCCAGTTTGCGCCTGTGGGGATGGGGGGTGGAGTGTTCCTTTTTTTTTTTTTTTTTAATTTTAAAGAGAAGAAAAAATAAATCAAAAAAAGAACAAATTTTCAAGACAACATAATATGAGGGTAACAATGGTTAATGTATTACGTATTATTATCTTTAAGTTAGTTATTCAGGATACCAGACATTAGCATTCAATTGTCCAAACATTATTGGCACAAACCTTACTCTTCAATGAACTAAGTAAAATTGGTAGTGTATCTATCTTAACCATCTTATATATATATATATATACAATTTTTTTTCCCTTTCCCTTCTTTCTTTTCCCTATTCCAGTCTCTCTTTCCTTTTGACCAGTTTCTTTTTAATTCATCATGTCTATTGTACATTTTGGATCTTATTTACTCTTTCAGTTTCTCATACTAGAGAGACAATACGATGCTTACACATGTGCATCCGGTTAATTTCACTTATGAGTATTTTCTCGAGTTGCATCCATTTACCTATAAAAGTCTCCAGTTTATCCTTCTTTATGGCTGAATAGTACTCCATTGTATAAAAATACCACATCTTTCTTATCCATTCCTCAGTTGATGGGCATTTGGGTTGTTTCCAAGATCTGGCTATTACAAATTATGCTGCTATAAACATGGGTGCACATATATCGCTGTGGTACGATGTTTTTAATTTTTTTTTTTAAACAGGGTCTCACTATGTAGTGCAGGCTGGCCTTGAACTTGCTTCTGTAGCCCAAGCTGGCCTCGAACTCACAGCGATCTCCCTGCCTCAGCCTCCCAAGTGCTGGGATTACAGGTTTGCACCACCACACCCAGCAAGGGAGTTCCTTCTTTTGATTAAAAAAAATACTGTCTTAAGGCCTAGACTTACAGAAAAAGTGCCAAGGTCCTCAATATGGCATGTTGGGCACCAGCACAATGCCCAGGCCGTCTGCCTTTTTGAGGCAAGCATAGCTAGTCCACTCCAGCTCTGCTAGTCCTTCCCGAGGCTGACCCTTCTGTCCTGGACACCCTTTGTTCCCGCTCAGGCTCAGGCCATTCTTCTGCATTGGTCCCACACCTGCCTCTGCTTCTGTAACGCCCAGGTCGCTCTGGAGTGACACTGAGTATTTACAAGACCCCTACCACCTTCACCCCCCCACACCACCACCATCACTGCCCCCACCGCCACGCTATGAGCTCCCAAGGGCACAGCCCAGGATTTACTGGCCTATCGTCAGCTCTGCGCACATACAAGAGCCCTTCCCTGGATGTGAGCGAAGCTCAGGAAGGGCAAGGCTGAGGTCAGAGGTCTCACCTGGAGCTCTGGGGAAAACCCCTGCTTCAGCCAGACGGAGTAGCATTCTCTGCAGGCTCGGGCCAAGTGTACCCTGCCTGTCACCACCACCCCGCTAATCCCCCAGATTCCTGTCTGTGGGGGCAGCCACAACAGGTGAAAAGGGGGAATCTGCCAAAGAAACTAAGATAAATAACACAAAATAAAAACACAGAGTTCGAAGAAACAGACTTTTTTTTTTTTTTTTTTTTTGACTCTGGGACTCGCTATGTAGTTCAGGCTAGCTTCGAACTCACTGTGTAGCCCAGGCTGCCCTCGAACTCATGGCAATCCTCCTGCCTCAGCCACCCAGGTGCTGGAATTACCGGCATGCACCACCAGGCCCAGATGAAGAAACAGACTTTCACCTGGACCTGGAGCAGAGATACTCACCTCTGACCCCAGGGACTGACCCAGGATTTTTCCATCAGCCTCCCACACAGCCCGGGAGGTATCCACATCACCCAGAAGCCCTTCTCTGGGGCTGCAGGCTCTGGTTGTTTCTTTCCATTCTGTGGGCCTGGGGTAGAATAGTAACCCACACAGCCAGGCAGCCACCCCGCTACTGGCTGAGTCTCCATTCACTGTCAGTCTCCCCTCTGCTGCTTGTTAACTCTGAGCACCTGTCCCCCAAATCTACCTCCGGACAACCTTCCAAATCATAATGCAGTGCGTGAGAAGCAAGGGGACCCCCATTGCCTCCCAGCAGAAAACCATTACCTACATGACGTTCCTACCTACATGAGGCGTTCCTACCAGAGGGAGCAAGAGGGTAAAGGCACAGAGGCAAGTGTGTGTGACCAGGGCCTGGGTGATGGTGAGCTCACCTAGGAGAGCCCTGAACTGAGTCCCTAGATGTCTGTTTGGGCAGCTGTGAGAGACACTTAACAGTTCCTAAGCAGGAGATGGCCCAGTTCAGTCAACTCTTTAAAAGCTGTGGCAGGAAGATGGAGGGGCGAGCAGCTGAGAACCAGGACAGATGAGGCTGCAGCAGGACAGGGAATCTCTTTGCTCCAAGCCAGGGTGGAGTCCAGAGGAGAAGTAAGTTCCACTGTTAAAGTTATTCTCTGTGGGCTCTGCGGCAGGGAGAAGGACATGGAAGGGAGAACCCTTGAGCCCCGACCACCTCTGTAGAAGAGTGCTTGCCTAGTGTGTGTGAGGCCCTGGGTTCAATCCCCAGCACCCCACCACACACACACGGACTTGACAAACAGGTGGTGAGAGAGAAAGGTATCAGTGATGACACCCAAACTCCAATCCTGCTAGGCAGCAGGAGAAAGTGGTGTGGACACACACGGGACAAGGGCTGGTTTGTGGGGAACAGGGCGCGTGAAGACCAAGCAGCCCCACCAAGCCGAGGGGCAGAGTCCCTGGTGATAGGGACCCTCCCTGGGGCCAGGAGCTCCTTTCCGGCCTCAAAGTCCAGCCCGGGTCTGCTCACCAGTCAGCGTGGACAGAAGCAGAGGGGGGAGACCATCTCCCCAAGGACGGCCTCTGACACTGAGGAAGCACATGGGCTGGGGGAGTAGCCAGGCCCGTAGACTGGGGTGCTCAGAGGGTAGGGAGACAAACAGATCGCACTTTGGTTCTTAGGGCTTCTCCAGGTGTGCGGGGGGGCAGAAGAGGAAGTGAGTCCGTTCCGCAGGAGGTCAGAGGCCTGGGGCCCTGAGAGACCAGAGGCTGAGCGCAGAAGCAATCAGCCACACAGCTGGAAAGGAACCAGACCATGAGGGACCCAGGAGCGGCCTGCTGGGCTGCCGAGGCGTCCTTGGAGACTTTTCAGAAACAAGAGCACCAGGAGCTGAAGAAGGAGGCAGGGACAGGGGAGAGTTCAAGAACAGGGAGATATGAGCAGAGAAAAGAGGGACGATCAAGATGGAACAGGCGATGGATGGGTAACTCTGGAACGGCAGAAGATGGAATGAGAAAGAAATCTCATGTCCATCGCTGGAGCTGGAGAGCGGAGAAAGCGGAAGACTGAGAAAAGCAGAAACTACTGGGAGAACCAGCAGGCTTCCGCCAAGGTCCCCTGCGTCCTCTCCACCAGCTACGGGTGGGGTCCCTGCTGGAAATTGGGTAAGAAGGTTGGGGAGAGGAGTGTGGCAAGTATGGGACAGCTATGGGGAGTTTTCTAGAACCCAGCTTCTCAAGCAGATCGTGTACACAGGTCACATCGGATCTTGCTCCAGTGCAGATTCTGATGTGGTGGCTCTGGATAGCGCCTAAGATTCTGCATTTCTAACAAGCTCCCAGGTAAGATCAATGCTGCCTGCCCAAGGGCCACAGGACCAAGGTGACAGAGTCACCTAAAAAGATGGAGATAGGGATTGGGATAAGAACTCATCCTATGGCCAAGTGTGGTGGCTTATGCCTGTAATCCCAGCACTTGGGAGGCTGAGGCAGGAGGATCTCTGTCAGTTCGGGGCCAACCTGGGCTATGTAAGCGAATTCAAGGCCAGCCTGCACTACATAAGGAGACTGTCTAAAAAAAAAAAACCAACAACAACAAAAAACCTCATCCTATGGCAATACCTAACTTTGGTGATCCCACCTAGGATAACAGCTGCCACCTTAAGAAATCCGAGAGGAAGTGGCAGTGCCCCTGCGGGTGATAGGAGACACAAAGGGACAGAAAAAGGGTCAGGAGATGAGGAGGGGGACCTCCGGATGGTAGGAGGTACAACAGTGCCCCCTACCCCATCGGGGTCAGTGTTCGGCTGAAGAGTAACTGCACACTTAGAGCCCCCCAAAGAGGGTGGGACTCAGCTGGGGTAGGAAGGTGCTGTTGCAGCGTCTCTGTGAGCGCAAGCAGGAAAGCGCGGGTCTGCTTCGGGCCGGCTCCGTCACAGCCTGGGCGGAGGCACCAGGCCAGAATGTGGGGCGAGCAGCGGAAATGCCCTGACCCGGGCCCAAGGGCCAGGCGTCCCGTGCGCCAGGAACTAGTAAAGGGGAGCGCAGCCTGGGCGGAGAGGTGGCTGGGGAGAAGGACGAGGGGAAGCTGGGCTCTGAGGCCCAGTGTTCGATGTGAAACCACTCAAGTGCTTTCTGAAGGGCAACCCCGAGCCCGCCGGAGCGGATGGAGGTGCAGAAAGCCGCTCGGTTTGTCTGGGGTCCCTAACAGAGAGCGGTGTTTGAGTCCCTGGCCGGCAGAGGTTAAACTGAGGTCAGCTTCGCCGGGGGAAGCGCAGAGCCGACAGCCCCGGAGGGTGAAAAGCCAGAGGAAAGAGGGGAGGCGTCAAAACGAGCCTCGAGCGCAGGAACTGAGCGGCAGGCGCGCAGAGCACCGCGCGTACTCGGGGCGGGGGACGAGGCCGCGAAGGTGCGGGGGCTCAGCCCTGCGGCGACGCGCGGGCCGTGCAGGTTCCCCGGCAGGTTCCCTCGCGCTGCGGCCCGGATCCATCCTGCCTCTGCTTCCCGGCCCGCGCCGCTCCGGCCCGCCCCCTGCCGCGGCCCCCGCCAGGCCACCGCCCCCGGCCCCGGCCACCGGCTCGCCAGGGTCCGCCCGCCGCGGCGGCCCGAGCCCGGCCGCTCCTCCCCCGATGATGTCACGTCCCCGGCCGCCCCTCGGCCGGCCGCGCGCCCCGCCCCCGCCTCCCGGCCGCCCGTCCCCTGGGCCCGCCCGCTCCCGCCTCCCCTCCTCCCGCCGCGCGCCCTCCCTTCGGCTCCCGCTCCCCTGGGAGCGGCGGCGGCGGCGGCGGCGGGATGGCCCGGGCCCGCGGCCAGGCCCCGGGGAGCGGCGGGCGGCGGCGGCCGCGGCGGGGCGGCGCGGGAGCCGGGCCCCGCGGGGAGTCGGCCGGGCTGCTGCTGCTGCTGCTCCAGGTGCTGCCGCCCGGGGCTGCGGCCGGGCCGGGGCGCCGGGGCGCGCGGGGCGCGGGCGGCGGCGGGGTCTGCTGGCCCGGCGCGGCCCCTGCCTTTCTCCGGGACGCGCGGCTGCTGCTCCTCCTGCCGCCGCCGCCGCCGCTGTCGCCGCCGAGCTCCGCGCCCGCAGCCTCCGCCTCCCGGATGGTAATCAGCGCCCCGCGCCGGCGCCGCGGGCGGGCGGGGGAGGGGAGGGCGGGCGGCCCGCGCCCCCCGCGCCCGAGCAGCCCCCGGGGCGCCCGGACCCCCCCGACGGCCGCGGCCCCGGGCAGCCGCCAGAGCGCGCCTCTGGGGCGCCTCCGCGCCGAGCGGCTGCGGGCTCCGCTCCCGCCCTCCGCGCCGCGCTCGCCGTCCGCCCGCCGGCGCTCGGGCCGCGGGGGAATCCCTCGTCTCCCCGCCCCGCGCCCCGGGAGGGGAGGGGACGCGCTGGCGCCCGGGGCCCGCTTTCTCCGAGGGAGCGCCCGCGCAGCGAGCGCTCACGGAGCCACGGACTCGCGCCGCGCCGCGCTCCCGGAGGCGCCGGCTGCCGTCGGGTCGCCCGGCCTCGGCGGGACTGGACCCCTCATGTTCCCCGCGCAGGACGCGCTGCCCCGCGGCGGGCTGAGCCTCAAGGAGGAGCCGCTGCTGCCCGCCGGCCTGGGCTCCGTGCGCTCCTGGATGCAGGGCGCGGGCATCCTGGACTCCGGCACCGCGGCGCAGAGGTAAGCGCTCGACGGGCCGCGCGCTCGGGCTGGACGGCTCGGCCTGGGTGGAGGCAGCCCTCACTCCGGACGGCGCGCAGCGCTCTCCCGCTCCGGTCCCGAGCCGGAGCCCCCTCCCCAGACTGTGGGGCGGGCCGGGGCGGGGCTTCCGCCCGGATTTCTGAGGGTCGCTCGTGGGCGTCCCGGGCTCGGGAAGAGGAGGCGTCCCCGCTGCCTGCCGCCCCTGAGCCATCACGCGCAGCTACAGCCGTCCAGGAACGTCCAAGCTCTCCTTGACTCCGCTTGTCAAATTCCCCGGCGCTGCCAAGAAAACCGAGAAACCCTGCCCCTTTCCTCTTTCCCACGCCTCTCGGAGTTGGAGGACAGGGGTGGTGCAGGGCCAAAGAGACAGCTGGGGCAAAAGAGTGGCCAAGAGACGAGGTGGGCAGTCGGCCTGGCTGGACCGATTAGGCATGCAGATGGGGCGGACCCTGCCTCTCGGCAGGTGTTTTCCTTTTCTTTTCTTTTTTTTTTTTTTTTTTTTTTTTTCTTTTTTCCGGTTGGTCCAGTGGGAGGCTGGGAGCCCTTGGGGACTCAAAACCCACGCTTATTTCCTCAGAGTCTTTTGAAGAGCTCTGGCCAGGGGACCTAGGTGTGTGTGTGTGTGTGTGTGTGTGTGGGAACTTTGAAGGTTTATTGACCTGCCCCTTACAGCACCTGAGGTCCTGGTTTTTCGTAACGCCTGCTGTGAGCTTGAGGAGAAGGTTGGTCTTTTACACGGAGTTCATAGTAGCTAACTTGGGGGGGCCGCTGCAGTCTGCTGGGACGGGCGGGTGCTGGCCTCTCAGAAGTCCCAGCGGCTGCTGTCCAGGAACCTGAAGGAAGCCGGACGGGGAGTCGCCGGGGCCGACCAGGCCTGCGCACTGGCCCAGCTTCACACCCCCAGTCCTGCGCAGGGGACACCACTCACTGCGCCCTGACCTCAGCTAGTAACAGACGCACATGGGCTTTCAGGTGCTAGCCAAGGCCGTGTTTCTGTGTGCCCGTTCTTTAACGGCCATCAGGAGGGAACCCTCGGGGCTCTATCGGAGCTAGTCTGTTCAGAACGAGAAAAGATCGTTCAGATTAATTCTCAAAAGTTTTACAGAATATGTAACTATATTATAGAAAACTTGAATATAGAAAATGAAATGCCATCCGTCAACACAACAACTGTCAGCATTTTAGTGTATTTCCTTCCCATGTTCCTTCCCAGTTACTTTCTTTTTCCTGTGCTGTGCTTACAGCTCTATCCTGCCTGCTTTTCGGTGGGTTCTGGCTTTTTCTTTGACTGGAGATGGTCAGTTTTTTCATCTGAGCCCATCCTTAGCCCCATCTTGGGCTGTGTGGGGAGAGCTCCTTGCCGGTGTGGCTGGAGAGCTTCAGCGAAGCCTCTGCCTTCGAAGGTCCCCGTTTCTGACCCTCCTGTGCCTGGCCAGAGCTGGCAGGTTGGAAGAGGCGGAAGAGGAAGCAGATGCCGGAAGTGTGGGGATGAGGCTCTGGGCACCCCTTCCCCAGCTGCCTGCCCCGGGCGGGGGGGGGGGTTCTTGAGTGGGGTTGAGGTTCGAGATATCCCGTCTGAGTCTCCAGGACCGTGTCACTGGGACTCAGGGTTTCCAGAATTTGAACGGGAGCATTTCGAGCCTGGGCTGCTCATCCCCAGGTCCAGAGGCTTTTCTGTCTCGGGACCCCGGCTGGGAGTCCTCATGCCTTTGCGTTTTTCTCCTCTCCACTTCCCAAGGGAAAGGCTGATCCTCGCTCCTCACCCTTCCCTGCCTTGCTTGTTACCCCCACAGCCCGCATCTTGTTCCTCAGTAAGTCCCCAAACAGCAACAAGGCACGGGCCTTTCCCTGTCCCCCACCTCCCTCTTCACCTCTGCCTGGCGTCACCCCCCACCCACGCTGCTTGGGAGTGGAGAGTTGCCTGCTTTTCAAGGCTCGTGGATGTCTCTTCCGTGTTCCAGTCCCAATCTCAGGGTTCACAGCCACTTTTATTTCTTTTTATTTTCAGGGTAGTACTTAGGATTGAACACAGGGATTTTACACTGAACTACATCCCAGGCCTTTTTAAATTTTGAGGCAGGGCCGGTGAGACGGCTCAGCGGCTTAAGCGCCTGCCTTGCAAGCGCGAAGGCCCGAGTTCGACTCCCGGAACCCACATACGAAAAAGGGGCCGGTGATATCGCTCAGCGGCACGGGTGCCTGTTGGCACATGAGGTCCTGAGGTCGTCCCCCCGGTACCCACAAAAAAAAAAAAAAAAAAAAAATTTTGAGGCAGGGTCTTGCTAAGTTGCCCAGGCTGGTCTCAAACTTGCTGTCCTCCTGCCTCAGCCTCCCGGACTGCTGGGATTATACGGTCACCACTTTTAGCAGTGAAACCCCCTTGCGCTTGACCCCTGTCTCCCCCGGCTTGAAGGATAACTGTGCCTGGCCTCCGCCTCTTGGCCCGGTGCTCCAGCTTCACCCCCTCGTCACTCCCCCAAATCGTCTTCCATGCACCATGAACCAAAGCAACATTTCCAAGTACTTTTCTCCGATCGTGTCTCTTCCCTGATTAAAAATAAAGTGACCCACTCCGCCGCAGCTCCTGCTCCATCTGCCCTCCCCCCACGCCTGGGGGAAATAGTTCTTAGTGCTGCCTAAGCATGCTTACCATAGGCCGGAGTGTGCTGTCCGCTGCCTGGCCCTACTTCCTCCTGGGTAGTCAGCATTCAGGGCTCATCCCAGCCTGACCCCAGCCTTCCTTCCCAGCTTCTGTATGATGCTTGGCATACAATGTGGGGAATGAGAGAACTGCCAGTAAGTCCTGCCTCCTCCTAAAACCCACTGAGTAACGTCTCCACAGCCTCTAAGACCCCCATCCCAGCGCCTGCTCTGTCTGTGCCCTCCCTCGCTGCCCCGGGGGATAGTTCTTAGTGCTGCCTAGGATGCTTACCATAGGCCACAGTCTGCTGTCTTCTGTCCCCATTTTCCTGATCCTGCCAGCTGGTGACTTCCTCTAGGGCAAAGATGGTGGCCCATTCATCCTTGTGTCCGTGGCACCCAGGACTGACTCACACAGTCTGTAGAGGGACAGCGAGTACCTGCTGAGGACAGCAGAGGGCATTTAGAAGGCTCCCCTCTTCGCCCAAGTGGGCTCTGGGAGCCAGGTCCTTCCTGGAGCAGCTTCCCCTCCCCAATTTCACATGTTCGCCTTTGTAAAATTGCCAAGGTTTTACAGACGGTAGCTGAGGAGGGGACAGCCTGGGAGGCTCGCTGAGATCATTGAGGGGGGCTCTGCCAGCAGGAAGCAAAGTTCTGAGCAAGAGAAGTAGGAAGAGAAGAGGGGCTCCGTGCCCATCCGCGGGAGGATCGCCGTGCCAGGGAAGTCTGCTCAAGGACCCTCGCCATCGCTGTGGCTGCTTCTGCCCTGGCCCAGTGGGACTTTGTGTCTGAGACCCACATGCCCAGCCCCAGCCCGCCTCCCCCGGGTCCCTGCGGACCAGGTCCTCCTGCTGGTACAGGAGCAGCTCTCTCCTGGTTTGTTTCCTCAGCCAGGGAGACCTCTGGAGGACACAGGCCAGCCCTCCTTCTGGAAGAGACCCTTGGAGGACCCAGGCTGGCCTCTCCCATGAGCTGGTCAGCACACAACCAGGGCCAGGAGAGGGAGGCCAGCTGGGGCTGCCTTTCCTGTAAGCAGCTGTAGGCCGGCCTCCCTGCTAGGAAATGCTTTTGTTCGCTTTAATAATTAATAGCCGCTCCCCAGCCTGGGACCTGGCAGGCAGGCCTGCGGGTGGGTGGCAAGAGAGTGGGCAGAAGAGAAGAGAGAGCAGGAGAGCAGACCAGTGAGACCTTCCTGACCCTTCCTGCCCCACCTCCTTCGGGGGCTGGGGGTGCTGAGCCGGTTGCCACGGGGCAGGTGAGCAGAGGAGCTGCCAGTGCAGTGGGAAGGGGAATCTGAGCCTCTACAGCCCCAAACCTCCTCTGTAGCTGGACCATCTTCACACAGCTTCTGCGGCTGCTTCTAGCCGGGGCCTCCCTCTGCCTGCATTGCTGAGGTGGGCGTGCCCCAGCCACCCTCTGCTTTTATCTTCTCGGGTCTGAAGCGTGACCAGGCTCTGGGAATATCGGGGGCTGGGCAGGACTAAGCCATGGATCTTGGTTGGGAGCAGGAATGCCAGGCCCAGCGTGATGACCATCAGCAGCCCACAGGGGCCCAGACGATGCCTGCAGGGAAAGTGGGCGCCAATGTGGTGCTTCGAGAAAGGAAGGAAGTAGAGAAAAAAACAGGGGTCTAATGAAGGAACCGTGCCGGGCCAGAGAAGAGAAGGGCTGGATTTCACAGACAGAGGCTTTAGGGGAATCCGAGGCCAGAGACGAGATGCAGGCAACATGAACTTTTCGCTCCTTCCACCTTGTGGCAGCCGGGGAGGACAATCAACAAAGCCCCTTTCCACGGCTGATGACTTTAGAGCTGTCGCCGTTACCTCAGCCTCCCACACTTGAAAATGGATCAGAACCATTGTGTTGAACCTGCTCAGAACCTTGTGTTGTCAAGGTGGGCAAGAGTTAAGAATTGGTGAGGAGAAGGGAAGGGGGAAGGCCCAGGTGTACCTCTGAAGGGAGGCCAGGACGCCAGCCTCGGGCATTCGTCCCCTGGGGGTTTCGGATGACTGTTGGTTAAACTGGTCATAAGCATGAGGTCAAGGATGTAAAGAGCCATAAGTGGCTGCGAATAGAGAACAGAGACGGCAAGGCGGACTTTGTACCAGAGAGCTATGGCAGGTTCGTGGCTGCCCGGAGAAGAGCCCTGGGACACCTGCTCAGCCTTGCAAGGAAGCATCTCCAGGGACCTGCTGGGCAGTGCCAGCACCCTGTAGCCCCCACCGTGCCCCCACGTGCATCCCTGAGGCACAGACTGCCTGAATGGCCCAGGCTGTGAAGGTCAGGTTGTTCTTAGTGTCCACTAAACACCCCTGGCCTCCCAACACCGTGCTCAGAAAGCCCTGGAACCCCTGTGCTTGCTACAAGGCAGGTTCCTCTGACCAAAAAGTATCTGCAAACGAAATCTGTTCTGGTGTCACAGACTCCTGTAACTTAGTCTACTTAGGAGGAATAGATGGAAAGGGGGTGAGTGGTACACAGTGGAAATGGGAAAGCGAATGCTTTCTCCTCCCCAGTCAGAGTTCTCTGGGACAGGAGAAATGCACCCTCCAGAGCTGAGAGGAAAGTGTTTTGAACACTGTGTTTAAAAGTCTTTTAAAGGGCCGGTGAGATGGCTCAGCGGCATAAGTGCCTGCCTTGCAAGCACGAGGGCCCAAGTTCGACTCCCGGATCCCACATACGAAAAAGGGGCCGGTGATATCGCTCAGCGGCACGGGCCCTGCTGGCGCGCGAGGTCCTGAGGTCGACCCCCCCGTACCCACAAAAAAAAAAAAAAGAGTCCAGAGCCTGCTCTGCCCACCTGCACAGCAGGCCGCAAGTGCCAGAGAAATAGCAATTCTAGAAGCCATCAGTGGCTAACTAGAGTTGCTGGACAAACACTCTAGCTCCCTCGCCCGTGCCTCTGGGGGACAACTGAGGCATGCATTTTGTGTGTGTGTGTGTTTCCAGAGTTTCCTGTGGGACTGAACTCCAGTTGCCCACAGTGGTGGCTTGTTGAAAATGCCCCTTTATAGGCTGCCTTCTCATCCTCTCTCTCTCTCTCACTCTCTCTCTCTCTCTCTCTCTCACACACACACACACACACATTTTCCAGAGGTTCCTGAAATCACTGTCTGAATGAACTGTCAGTATATGAGTCTTTGTCTGAGGGTCTGCTTCTAAAGGGAAGCCAAATGAAATACTTGCTTTCCAGGCTTTAAGAGCTCTTTTCTTTCTTCCCTGTACCCACTCACCCTTCCTTCCTGCCTGCCAGCCTTCTTTCTTCCTTCCTCTCTCTCTTTCTCTTTCTCTTTCTCTTTCTCTTTCTCTTTCTCTTTCTCTTTTTTTTAGACAGAGTTTCACTGTGTAGCTCAGGCTAACCTCAAATTCACAACCCTGCCTCTGCTTCCCAAGTGCTGGGATTACAGATGTGTACTATCACAGCTGGCTTTCTTTTAGACATCTGGAAGGTTCTCCATATGTCTCGATGGTTGTCTTGGACAGCTCCACTTCGAAGACCACAGAACCAGCGACACTGACCTTTGTGTTCCTCTGTCACTGAGCTGGTCCGAAAGCAGACGGCACCTCGCTTTTCACCTGTGTCCCACCCGCCTGTACCCGAGATGCATCTCTCCGGGCCTCTGACCTCTGCTTACCGCTTAAGCTGTCTGCGCCTCTCTTTGCTTCTTTCTTTCTGTTCTTTCGTCTCGGTTTGTTTTCTCACCATAAGAGCATCAGCTTCTCCCAAGGGGAGAAAAGCGAAGATCTCTCCTTCCTCCTCCCCAACTCTGTCCCTTTGGGGCCTGCAGTTCCAGTCAACAGGTGTTGATCCGTCACCTACTGCAGCGGGGTGGAGGGGCCTTGGAGCAGCCAGGGGAGGAAGGCGCGGTCCAGCTCGTTTTCTCTGGCTTCCTGTTCCACCCCTGAGGCTGTGCCTGGTGTCGCTCTGTCTCTTATAGGAAACACTAGACTGTCCTTAGAGCAAACCACTTTCTCATTTTACCTCAATCTTCTCACAAGTCCGACAGGGGCATGGACAAGGTCAGCTGAAGACCTTCCCAGGCGAGGCACAGCCTGTGTGGCCGGAGAGTACCGCCCATTCTGCAGTCACCGTGGGCGGAAGGGAGTGGGGCCGGCCGTTGATATAGCTCCGCGATTGTCCTTGGTAGTGATCCTCTCCTGGAGATGTAACCTAGTCAGTACTGTCCCCTAGATTCCAGGGAACCTGGGAGGGTGATTGTGCCTATGACTCTGGGGGGAAAGATGCTTGGGAAAGGAGGGCTGAGTGCAACCCCACTGTGGGGAAGGGGACAGGCATGTGACATGGCACAGCCCCTCCCTGATCCCAGCTGGCAGCGCCAGATGTTGGTTCACAGGCCCCAAAGGAACCTGCTTTGCTCTCCTCCCATGGTCCCTGTGCTCTCTGGCCCCAGAAACCCTCTCCTATAGAAAGGCTTAGGCCAGACTTCCCGGGTCTGGTCCTCAAGAGCCCAGCAGAGGGGGCAGCCAGCACCCAGGACTGACTGATATTTGCCTGGGGGGTGGGTGAGAGGGGGAGCTCAGGCTAGCAAGGTTGACTGGCTGCACCAGTGTGGCATTTGGACCCGGCACTGCAAGGGCATCTGCATAGAAAGTGCATGTCGAGGTGTCTAGGGGCTCCTGTTGTCCCTCAGCATCCAGCCCTTCTCTGCCAAGGCCTTTCCTTCTCTGTGTTCTCCTTCTCCAAGGTCCGAGAGACTTCTAGGCTCAGAATGACAGAATAAAGGGCAACGGTGACCTGGGGTTGCACCATAAGACCACCCCATTGGGCTTCTTTCTCCCTAGGTGGTCCTAGAGCCTCTCCCTGGTGCAGTTCAAGCCCAGCTGGCTCTGGGAGCAGGGAGGAGCTCAGGGTTGGTGCCTCATTAGCATATTCATCAACAGTAATCAGGGACCTGCTGAGATCAAAAGCCCTCTCAGGGCTTCCCTGCCTCTCAGCGGGTTAGGGAAGAGGGTGGAGGGGCTGGTCAAGGCCTCCCCTGGAAAGAATGGTGGCCTACGGTGAGATGGCTCAGCGGCATAAGCGCCTGCCTTGCAAGCGCGAGGGCCCGAGTTCGACTCCCGGATCCCACATATGAAAAAGGGGCCGGTGATATCGCTCAGCAGCACGGGTGCCTGTTGGCGCGCGAGGTCCTGAGGTCGAACCCCCGGTACCCACCAAAAAAAAAAGAAAAAAAAAAAAAAGAATGGTGGCCTAAGGGGGAGGAGATGGGGAGGAAGGGAGGGAGGGTGATGCCCCTGGAAAGAGGGACTTTGGTAGGGAAGAATGTTGCGGCCCTGCTCCCTCACCCCTTCACGGTATGCAGCCACTGTGGCTCCCAAGCAGGCTTTCCAGAGGTGGAATTATTTTCATTTTATTGTTTATTGTTGTCTGTATGAGTAAAAATTTAGCAAGCCCTTCATACCCATGACCTCCCAGATACCATGCTTAGCGCAAAGCCAAGGACAAGAGTAAGCTGATTGTGAATTATATGGAGACAAACACTAAGAAGTAATGAACGTGGCAGCCATTGTCATGATGGTGCTCCCCTGATGAGCGTCTGGGACACTGGCCCTTCCTGGCTGTCAGAATAGATAGTTCCACCATCCTCGTCCTCTCTTCTGCATCTGCGCTTGTCCACCTCACCTGCAGCGTCTTCCTAAGCTCTGCCCTGCTTCGAGCTGCCTGGTGACTTTCAGTGGTGTTTCCCAAACACATTCCTCGACAAAAGTGTTCCGTAGTGGAGTGAGTGGATGTGTTCATTGTCTGTCACTGCTTAAAGTAATTACCCCAGGCACACAGCTTGAAACAACCAATACTTATTTGTTTCACATGGTTGCTGGGAGTCAGGAATCAGGGAGCAGCGCAGCGGGGTGTTTCTGACTCAAGTCCTGTCCTGAGGATGCAGGGGCTGCAGTTGTCAGCAGTCTTGACCAAGCCTGGAGGATCTGCCCGCAAGTTAGTGCTGGCTGTCAGGCGGAGGTTCAGTTCTTCTGTGTGGCCTCACCACAGGGCAGCTTGAGCCTCCTCCCAAGATGGCAGCTGGCTCTCCCTGAATGACGATCCCAGAGAGAGAACAAGGCAGAAGCCACAACACTTTTCTGATCTAGCCTTAGAACTTATGTGCCATCACTTCTAACATATTCTATTGGCCACACAGACCAATCCTGATCCATTATGAGAGGGAACTCCCTAGAGGCGTGAATCCCAGGAGGTGGGGGTCCTTGGGAACCCTCCTGGAGCCTAGCTACCTAACACAGGGGAAGCAGCAACCTGAACTCAAGCAGATCCATTCCTAGACAGCGTCTCAAGGCCCCCAAAGACTCCCCTGAATGCTACAAAGCCACATCTCCCAGCAGTTGTGGCCATAGCATCCTTTCCAAAGGGGGGATCTAAAGCCATGAGCCAACTAAGGAACAGGCTTTGGAAGACCCTGGCCCAGAGAAAGTTTAAGCTGCTTACCATAGGATTTGTGTCCTTGTATGATCTGACAGGAAAGTCCCAAGCAAACTTCACTTTTTTTTTTTTTTTTTGAGAAGGGATCTCCTTGTGTTGCCCAGGCTGGTCTCCAACTGGTGAGCTCAAGTGATCCTCCTGCCTCAGCCTCCCAAGTACTTACGACTACAGGCACACTGCTGTGCCTGGTTCTTACTTCACTCTGTGGCTGCATATTCTTAGGCTGTATGTTCTACCCTTTGCCTCCTCCACCTGTTGAGCTCCTATGTATTCCTCAAGGACCAGGGAAAAAACCATCATCGCCAGGAACTCTTCCCCTCATCTCCCACAAAAAAAGAATTAATTTTGTCTTCCTTCGCTCCTTTAGTTTTTTACATGGTAACATCTTTTGATCCCATTTTGTCACGTGTCCCAGCTCTCTCTCTGGGTATTCCCTCCCCTTCCATCATTTAACTCGAGTTCCACCAGAGCTCGATACACCATTGCAGCACAAGAAACAGTTGGTAAAGGGAGCCTTGGTTCTTCTCTTCCCCTGCTCTCCTTGGCCTTGCCTCTGGGAATGGTGCTGAGGAGGCAGCTTCCTCTATACCCGAGGAGGGGACCCCCCACCTTCAGCCGCAGCCCAGGGTCCCGGCTGGGCACACTAGTGGCCTGGAGCCAGCCTGGTGTCTCTGGTAGTCTGGTGAACACCATCATTTCCCAGGCAGTGCTGCAGGCTCATGCAATCCTCAGCCATGGACTGAGGTTCAATGGGAATTTTATTCCTGCGCCTCCCTGGTCCCCCTCCATACCCTAAAAGGCAGTCCCAGGAGCCTCTGGTCGGTAAGATGGACTGGTTTATACATTTGATTTTGAAGATCAGCCTTGCAGGATGTGGGAGGGAGCCTGACGGGATGGCTGCACGTAGACCTGCTGTGCCCCGTGTTCCCAAGGGAGCAAGCTGGGGTGGTCTCGGTGCCGGCACGCCTCTTTCTGGAACCAAGATGGCCAGGTGGGTGGTTTCTAGAACCCATCCACTTCAATTTCTTGCCCAAACTCTTGACATGTTGGAGCCAAGTCCTGACCAGCCCACCTACCTGGCCGGAGGCTCGGGGGTCTTTCCCACCCAAAGGTCTTTCCAGTGGTTTTCCAGCTCCTTTCCCTCCACAGTGGTGTGGGCCTGGCACGAGCACATTTTGAGAAGCAGCCCCCCTCCAACCTCAGGAAATCCAATTTCTTCCACTTTGTGCTGGCCATGTATGACCGGCAGGGGCAGCCCGTGGAGGTCGAGCGCACAGCATTCATCGACTTCGTGGAAAAGGACCGAGTGAGAGGCTCGTGGGCTTGCTTGGGACTGGTGCTGGGAGAGGTGGGAGGGCTTTAGGGACACGTGCTTGTGCGCATGCACGCGCACACACCCACACCGTGGGGCACATGAGTGAGTGGATGGGTCGTGGAGGAGTGGACAAGGGTGTGTGGAAGGCTGAAGGGAGGGAAGGAGGCTGGAGGATCCCCAGCACCTGACTGTCCTCCGGTCTTGTCCCTACAGGAACCTGGGGCAGAAAAGACAAACAATGGAATCCATTACCGCCTCCGGCTGGTGTATAACAATGGTGAGCCAAAGCCACTGCCCCTGCTGGCCTGAGCCTGAAGTCTGGGTACCGCAGCACAGTGCTACACAAATGCCCCTTGTCAGGGCTGAGGAGGGCATGGCCATGGGTGGTCATCAGAGGTCCCAGGCGCTCCCCTGACAGAAAGTGCTGTCCACCTTCCCCCCCAGGGCTTCGGACAGAGCAGGACCTCTATGTGCGTCTCATCGACTCCATGTCCAAGCAGGTGAGCCAGCCTGGGGGATGCTCAGGCCTGTCCTGCCCTCTTCTTGGACCCATCTCTCCTTGTTCTGAATGCACAGCCTAATCTCTGCCCTTGTCTCCTCAGTGCCCATCAACCCCATGGGTCCAGCTCCCCCAAGCCCCAGCCCCACCTACAGCAGGAGGATTGGGCTCTTGCCTTTCAGTCTTGAAAAGTCAGTACTGGGCATGGTAGCAGACACCTGTAATCCCAGCACTCAGGAGGCTGAGGCAGGAGGATCGCTGTGAGTTTGAGGCCAGCCTGCACTGCATAGTGAAACCCTGTCTCAAAAAGGGGAAAAAAGAAAGAAAGAAAGAAAGAAAAGTCAGTATTTGTACAGACCCTGGTTTAGGTCAAATTGCTCAGCCTGAGATGGGAATCCAAGCGTGCGTAGTTAATGGGGAGATAGGAGGAGGCTCGCAGGAGACAGGAGCTGGACAGGAGGATGTTCAGCATGCAGGTGGTCTCAGGCAGACTGGCCTCAGCCCGATCCACAGTCCTGGAGAAGGAATGGCACTGAGTCCTGCAGCCCACCTGCAGCGAGGAGGCCAAGATTCTGCGTCTCGTGTCTGCCAGTCATTGGTGAGGGGCTGCTCCCCTTAGGAGTAGAGGAGCGGTGGAGCCCTTCTCAAGAGAAAGCCCTCCCAGCCCACACTGCTGTTCAGTGAAGGGATCTGGGTGAAGCCCAGGGGCTTCCACTGCACCAAGAAGCTCCTCGCTGATGTAACAGTCACTGGAAGGAGGCTCGGGGCCAACGTAAAAGCCGGGGAAACTGAAACCTGGATAGGCTCTGGTAGATTCCATAAGGCAGGGCCCAAGTCTCAGGGCTTTGCTTGCTGGCCAGGAGGGACTTGACCAGAGAGCAAGGTGGACACTTTTTCCCACACAGGTTGGGGCTTCTATCGGCTTCCACCTGATCCTAAGACAGGAAGAAATGCTGCATCCAGTAAGCGTGGTGGCGTGGTCACCATGACGGGGGAAGCAAGCCAGGCAGTGACAAAATGGGACTGTGTGAGGGATGTGTGAAGAAGGGGTTCGAAGAAGTCCAGAGAGAAAGGGGTCCCACAAATGGAGGAAAGGTGGAGGCCCAGAGGGTTACAGACTGACTGGGAAGCCAGATTTGCAATTTAGGGAGCTCTCTCCCTGCTCAGGGAAGAGAGAGGCTGAGAGGCTGGGGAGGAAGCTGACTGGACCGCCAGGGGAGATCCCAGACTGGGCTGGGGAGGTGCTAGGGTGTGGGAAGGGCAGCTGTGCCACCCTTGGGCTTGCTCAGGTAACAGGGATGGCTGAGATGGCGGCACTTATGAGCAAGGGCAGAGGGCCACTAGGAGCGTGGGAACAGCCTGCACAGGGAGGATGCTGGGGGAGAGGGGAGGAGCGTCCCTCAGGGCAGGGATAGGGCACCTGCCCCCTACTGCCTGGCCTTGCTCTTAGTTGTCTGGGGACCACCCCCCACCAAGCAGAGCTAGCTTAAGAAAGCGCTGTCTGCGGACAAACAGAATCTACAGACCTTGCCCCCTGCCCCGTGGTGGTCCTGGTTGCGGGGGAGTATTCTCCAAGGTCCTGCTTTGTACCCCTGGGCTCCCCCAAAGCAAGGCAGAGGACATGGTCTTCTCCGAGGGCAGGATCTCTCCTCACCTGGGCCAGGGAGATGGCGGTGTAGACCCACAGGCCCGCCTCTGCACCCACCTGAACTTGAGAGGAGCTTCCTTCCTCTCCAGCCTGCACGCTTCCCCTCCCCCAGGCCATCATCTATGAAGGGCAGGACAAGAACCCCGAAATGTGCCGCGTGCTGCTCACCCACGAGATTATGTGCAGGTGAGATGGGCTGCGTCACCTCACCTTGCCCCTTTGCCAAGACGTTGCCAGGGCCTCCCGTCAGGCCTTGCCTCCTTCCCCCACCTCCTTCACAGCACCCCTGATCCCAGGAGAAGCTCGGGGAGGGGAGGGCGAGGCTCTTGGGCACAGTGCTGGCTGAGGAGAGGGTCCTTGAGGCCCCATTAGCCAGGCCTGTTTATGTGGCTTCTCTGCATGTCTTTGTAAGAGAGGCCTCCTGCTGCTGGAAGCATAGCTAATAAAGCCCGGGGGAAGGGCTCACCAGGGAGGTGGGGGCAGGGTCTGCTGGGCAGCCCCAGGCCTCGGAGATTAGCTCTGAGGCGGGAAGGAGGAAATTCTGCTGCCTCCCACAGGACCCTCAGGGCAGGCACGGTCCCCTCTTCCCTGTTACCCAGAGTTTGCATTGCTAGCAAGATCTCCCTGGGAGGCGCCTGTCACACAGGGCTCTCCTGTATGACGGCTCCTGATGTGTGGAAAAGAGAGTAGTGTCCCAAACTGTGAGGTCGGGGTGGTGGCCACCTTTGGGGAAAGGAGTGATGCGCAGGGGCTTTTGGGGTGCTGGTCCTGTAATATTTCTTGGTCTGGACGCTAGTCCCAAGGTTTACCTTGGGAACATTTATGAGCTGTGTGCTCCCAATCTGAGCATTTTCTTCGTGTAGACGGTGCTGCCACAAAGTGCACAGAGGGAGACCCTGCAGGTGGCCGGCCGCCTGCCCTGTCTGGGGTTCTCCAGAAGCAATGTACTTTGGGGAGAAGGGTTTCCTGCCCGGCCTTATCACCAGGACTGGGCTGTCAAGGTCCCTGCTGGGGCTCTCACTGCCCCTCCCCGCCCAGGCCCCTGGGAGTGAGTCCTTGCACCCCGGGATCTGGCACCGAGAGCCAGGCCATAGGTACCCTGCCAGGGGCAGCCTCCCGCACACCCAATAACCTCCTCCCCCTTTCACTGCTTCTCCCTCCTCCTCCCTCCTCATCTTTCCCGCAGCCGGTGCTGTGACCGGAAGAGCTGCGGCAACCGGAATGAGACGCCCTCAGATCCGGTCATTATTGACAGGTACAGGCTCAGGGAGGGGCCCGGAGAGGCCAGGGAGGTGGACTGTGTTCAGCTTGGGACCAAGGGGGATTGAGGGAGGAGCACAGCAGCCCAGAGAGAAGCTGCCTGGGACCAGGGAGGCACCAGCCAGGGCCCCTGAGTGAAGCCCCTGGTGACAAGCTTGCCGGAGCTGCTACACTGACCTGCTACCTGCAAAGGAGCCCGGGAAGGCCGGGGGGCTGCAGGAGGTGAGGTCGAGAGCAGGGGCAGGAAGGGAGGCGGTGGACCAGCACCCAGCGGAGGCTGCAGAGAGTCCAGGAGCACCGGCTGTCAGCGAGAGCCTGGCCCTGGTACCTCTGCGCACTTTGACTTCTCCCGATGTCTGTTGCCTTCACTGGAGAAACAGGGAACGCTTGTCAGGTTTCAGTCCTATCAATGCCTGTCAAGGTGACACCTGTGAAAATGCACGAGCTCATCGTGATTTTCTTTTTAAAATTATTTTTGTAGGAAATGCATAAAATATAAAACTCAAAAGGTAGAAAAGTGTAAATACGGAAAAGTCAGCCTGCCTTCCCCATGGCTAGCATACTGTACACACTCTTTTGCACCTTCCTTTTTTTGGCAACAATATATCTTAAATATCATTCCATATGGAAGCATAAGCCATACCTTATTCTCCTTTTAACAGATAGATAAAACATTCACAAAATGTAAAATTGCAAGATGTTTGAAAGGGTTTATAGGAGATGCCTTCTACTCTGTTTCCTGCCCATCCTCTCCCCTCCAAATAAGAAACCATTGCTACAATTTTCTTGTGTATCCTCCCTGAAATAGTCCTTGCGTGTACAAGAAGATACAGGTCTACAGTACATTCTTTTTGCACCTTTCCCCTTAGTTTTTTTTTTTTTTTTTTTTTGGTGGGTACCAGGGTGTCGACCTCAGGACCTCGCGCGCCAGCAGGCGCCCGTGCCGCTGAGCGATATCACCGGCCCCTTTTTCGTATGTGGGATCCGGGAGTCGAACTCGGGCCTTCGCGCTTGCAAGGCAGGCGCTTAAGCCGCTGAGCCATCTCACCAGCCCTCCCCTTAGTTTTATAAAATTGATGACATACTAAATATATTTTCAGCACCTTTTTCTCTGAAAAATATATCTGGGCTTATATGCCAACAGAAATCTCCTTATTCTTTTTTGCTACTGCAAAAGATTCCTTTGTATGGATGCATCATAATTTCTTTAAATGGTCTGCTATTGCTGCACTTTCAGGCTGTTTTGAGGGATAAAAAAGTGCTGCAGTGAATTATTTGGTCTATATGTCATTTCACACATCTGCAAATTTATATGAAGGATATCATTTAAAGGAGAATTGCTGGGTCAAAGGATATATGCACTTGTAATTTTATAGTTATTGCCAATTTGCCCTCTGCAGAGGTTATACCAATTACATTCATACTAGCAATTTTTAGAACGCATGTTCCCCATACTTGGACCAATTAAGTATTTTATTTCTTTGCTCAATAATTTTTGAGCATCTCTTCCATGCTAGGGTCTCTCCTGTATGCTGTATATTAAGCAATGAGCAAAGCAGACAGAAAGCCTTGTATTCCTGGGCTTACGGTCTGGTAAGGGGAGTCAGACATAAGCTAACTAAATGAACAAAACATACGGCACATTAGATGGTGGTAGCATGAAGGAGCAAAATGAAGCTATCAGGAAGATCAAGGAGTGCCTAGGAACAGGCTATTGCCATGTTAGAGGATTTTCTTTTTTTTTGGTACCGGGAATCGAACTCAGGACCTTGCGCTTGCCAGGCAGGCACTTGTGCCACTGAGCTGTATCCCCGGACCATGTTAGAGGATTTAAGTCTTCACTGAAAAGACATTTGAGCCAAGACCTGAAGGAAGTAGAAGAGCAAGTCATTTGTGTATCTGTTGGAAGAATGTTCTCTGCATGAGTGTCTGGTGTGTTCAAGGATCAGCAAACCAGCCCAGGTGGCTGGAGTCCAGGGGACAGACAGAGGTGCTGTCAAGAGTCATGGGTGGAGCGGGAGGAAGGCTGGACTGTGCAGGGCCTCCTAGGCTGCACGTGAGCTGTGCCTGGGGACACTGCAAGAATTTTACTTTTATTTTGAAGAACATGGAAGCCATTGAGGGTGTTGAGAGTGATAAGATCTGACATATTTTAGCAGGAACACTCTAGCTTCTGCATTGGCGATGACCTTGTAGGAGGCAGGGAGACGAGTTGGGAAGCCGTTGCAGTAATCCAAGCGAGAGATGATGGAGGCTGAGACGGGGGGTGTTACGGGGAAGGTTGGACCTTGGGAGTGAGGAGGCTGCTCAGAGTCAAGACGCCACCCAGAGTTTCAGATCTGATCGATTTAGAAGCTTGAAGTTTACTGAGATTTGGGGCAAAGCAAGTTTTCGGGGAGAAAGATTGGGAGTTTGATTTGGATTGTGTTATGTTTAAGATGCTTACTAAGCACGCCGGTAGATATGTTAAGAAAGAAGCTAAAGACGTGAGTATGGTTCCCAAGAGAAAGACCGGAGCCCCCAGTATAAATTTGACTGAATGAAATTGAGGGCGTGAGTACTGATAGAAATCAGCAGGAGTCTAAGTGCTGAATCCTGGGGTATCCAGAGGCCCCGGAGATGAGAATGAGAAGCGGCTGCCGGTGCAGTTAAGAGGGAAAGTGAGGCAGGGAGTTGCACGTATGTTTTCTAGTTGGTTGTTGTCTTATAACTTTGCCTCTGGTGGACTTTGCCCAGTCCCTCAATCTTTTAAGTACTCTGGGTTTTTGTTATGTTTAGAAAGGATTTTACCATTCCAAGATTATTTTATCTTATTCTTTAGATTCTGCAGATCAGCGAATCCATTTTCACACATGCTAGACAAGCATTCTACCACCGAGCTATCCCCCTAACCCCCAAGATTATTTTTAAACATGTATCTTATGGTTTCTTCTAGTACTTTTATCATTTTGTTATCTAGATTTAAATATTTAATCCATTTGAAAAAAAATTTTAGTTTTCATATCCTATATGATGCAAAAGAAAATATAACAAAAATCATGAAGCATAATAATCAATATATACCTATGAACCTACCAACAAACTTAAATTAGAACATTAAAAACTCTGTTGAAGCCAGAACATTAAAGGCACTGCTGAAGCAAATTTCCTCCATTTTCATACTACCACTTACCATTTTCCTAAAGATAAAATGAATTTTTGTCTTTAGCATGACTTTGTCTTTTAAAAACTAAATTATCATAGGTTGTATGATTCCTAAATAATATGTTGTGTGGTTGTGATTGTGTTTAACTTTCTAAAAATAACTATAAGAGTCCTCTGCAGTACTCTTTTTTAAATTCAGCATTATATTTCTAAAACTTACCTATGTCAGTGTACTTAGCTGTAGTTTATTTATTGTAGTTTTGTTACCGTGAGCAAAGCTGCTGTGAACATTTTTGTTTTGTGTTCTCTTTGAAAAGGTTTGTTTAGAATATAAACGAGGACGGACTTGCCAGGTCCTGGAGCGTACACATGATCACCTTTACAGGTTAACGTCAAACTGTTTTCCGAGGTGGTTGTGAGGAGCAGCACCCCCACCCCCAGGGTTGCACTCCTGTTGCTCCACACTCTCACCAACACTTGATAATGTCAAACTTCTGATTGTTTACCAATCTGGTGAGTGTACAGGGAGTTTTGCGATCAATTTAGTTTCTTTTTACCTACTCACTAATGACATTGAATATCTTTTTACTTATTTAGTGACATTTGTATTACTTTTGTTTAGAGTATGCTAAAGTCAAGTCTTTTGCTCATTTTTTTGGTTTTGGTTTTTGTTTTTCTGGTTCTGGGGATTGAAGCCAAGGCCTTCACACTGAACTACATCCCCACTCCCACCCCCTTTTTATTTCTGAAACAGAATGTCACAAATTTGCGCAGACTGGGCTCGAACTCAGCTCTCCTGCCTCTGCTTCTCAGAGTGTTGAGATTACAGGCATATGTCAACACTCCCAACTTCATTTTTCTCTTTTAATAGTTTGGGTTTTTGTATCGATGTTAGTGAATCTTCAAAGATTCTAGACACTGATTCTTTTCAGGATAGCATATTGCACACATCATAATGCCATTGAATTTATCACTGTTTTCCTTATGGTTTTCACTCTATTTTATTTAACAAATCTTTTCCTCTACCGGAGTCATGAAGATATTCTTCTACATTTTCTTCCAGAGGTTTTCCATTTCACATTTAAGTTTGTAGTCTATGTGAAACTAATTGGAAGGTATGCTATGTATTATGGAATCAATGTAGTTAATTTTCTACATATGAATCACTAATTATTATAGTACTGTTTATGAAATAGTTCAGTCTTTTCCACTGAGTTGTAGAATGAGCTAAGTTCTAAATCAAGTTTCTTTCTATTTGTGGGTCTGTCTCTAGGCTCTCTTTTTTATTCCTTTGATCAATTTGATAATCCCTGTGCTAGCATCGTATTGTTTTAATCACCACAACGATATAATACTAATGTAGGAGAAGTATATAGGGCAAGTTCCCCACTTTACATGAACATCCTTCAGGAACATCTGGATATTTTGGTCCTTTGTATTTTCATATAAATTTTGGAATTCACTTACAAAGTTTCACGCCGGCATACACACTCGCCCCTCTTAGAGTTTTACGGAGAACTTGCACATCAATTTGAAGAATTACATCTTCATGATACTGAGCCTCTTTAAATGCCTTTCAATGGGTCGTATAATTTTTTCAAATGTTGTCACATAAACTGTTGTTTTTACTCCAATATTTATTGAACAAGTGAATGATTAAAAACAATAATTGTATGTGACCTGCTCTGAAAAATCATACACCTTTACTGAAAGGCAGTAAAAAGAGTTATCATTTGTTGCAAAGCTACTCTGTATGAGGCACTAGGTGTATAGCACATGTGCCAGGTTCTAGGATTAGGCATAAAAGAGTAAGCGAAGCAGACTCAGGTAGTTACCCTCATGGAGGAGGAAGACAGAGAGGAATCGGGCAATCAGAGCTAGAAGTCTGTTAAAAAGCAATAAATGGGGCCGGTGAGATGGCTCAGCGGCTTAAGCGCCTGCCCGGCAAGCGCGAGGGCCCGAGTTCGACTCCCGGATCCCACATACGAAAAAGGGGCCGGTGATATCGCTCAGCGGCACGGGCGCCTGCTGGCGCACGAGGTCCTGAGGTCGACCCCCTGGTACCCACAAAAAAAAAAAAAAAAAGCAATAAATGGAAAAACAGAGAAAAATAAAAGTAATCAGGCTTTGGGGGTAGTGTGATTTTATTTTATTTATTTGAGACAGCATCTTATTATGTAGCCCAGGTTGGCCTCAAACTCGAAGTCATGCTCCTGCCTCAGCCTCCTGAGTGCTGAGATTACAGGCACGCGCCACCGTGGCCAGCTAACTGCTGCAGTTTTAAGTGGGCTGACTGCAGTAGGCCAAATTGGGAAGGTGGAGTTGAGGACAGACTTGAAGAAATGAAGGAATGAGCTGTGCCACTTATATTTCATTGCCATTGTAAATTATATCTTTTGTTATGTTTTCTAACTTTGTTGATAGTATAGAGAAATCCAACTGATTTTTGCCTGTGAACTTTGTCTTTATATTTGCTTTGTTTTGATTTTTCTGTGTACACGGCTATATTATGCAAACTACTGTTTTAGCTCTCAGCCCTTTTATATTTTATTTCTTTTCCTTGCTTTATTGTACTGATTAGGACCTCAAGTACAGCTTAAAAAGCAGTAGCATTGAGCATTTTTGCCTTGCTCTTAATTTTGAAGAAATGTTTCCAGTGTTTCACCACTGGAAAGGTGGTTAACCATAGCTATTTGGTGGGCATGGTCCATGAGGTTAAGAAAGGTTGTTTTTCTTTTTAATCCTAAGTATATGTCGAGTTTCATATGTTGCTTTTCTCTACATGTATCGAGTTGATCAGTTCATCCATTAATATACTGAATTACATAAATGGATTTTCTTTAATTACTCATGGTATCAAAATAATAATGATTTACTATCTTTATATGCTCCAATATTTGCTTTGCCAATAATGTATTTAAGGTTTTTGCTTTTATGTTCATCTGTGCTTTATTGGTAATTTTCTTTTCTTATAATGCCCTTCTATGTTTCTGACAATCAGTGGTTTGCCAGCCTCAAACAACTGAATGGGGCATGTTCTCTTACTATTTTCTGAATGAGTTTGTGTGAATTTGAATTGATTAATTCCTAGAAAATTTGTTAAAATTTGCCTCAAGTTTGTAGGGATAAAGGGAGAGAAATTTTCAACCATTGATTCTATTTTTTAAATCCATTTTAAAGTCATGAGCTTACTTAGTTCTTTATTTCTTTTTACTCTGTTTTGATGGGTATTATTTTTAAAGGAATTTGCACATTGTACTTAAGTTTTTAAATTTATTTCCATAAAGTTGATCATAGTATTCTCTTTATCTCTGCTGTGCCTAACTGTGACATTTTCCATTACTGATACCTTTGTATCATCTCTTTGTCCTTGATAAGTTTTGCTAGCAGTTTGTCATTTTATCTGTTATTTTATCTGCTATAACTTTTAGCTTTGTCAATTTTGTGTGTGTGTGTGTGTGTGTGTGTGTGTTGGGTATTAAACCCAGGGTCTCATGTGTGCTAGGCAAGTGCTGTACCACTGAGCTACATCTCTAGTCCATTTTGTTTTATTTTGTTTTGTATTTTTAAATTTAATTTTATTTAATTTTATCTTATTTTATTTTATTTTGAGACAGGGTTTTGCTAAATTGCCCAGGTTGGCCTTGAGCTTGCAGTCCTCCTGCCTCAGCCTCCTGAGTTGCTAGGTTCACAGGTGTATGTATTTATTTTTCATTAATTTCTGCATTCATCTTTGGTATCTTTCTTCTTTAATTGGGTTTATTTTGTTCTTTTCTGACTTCTTAAGTTGGATGTTTAGCTCATTAGTTTTTTACTTTCTTCTTTGTAAATATTATTTAAAGCTACAATTTTCTTAAAATACTACTTTTGTTGTATCTCACATTTTTATATTTTTATTTTCATTATCACTCAGTTCCAAGTATGGTTAAATATCTGCAATGATTTTTCTTTCAATACATGGAATTAGAAGTGTATTTCCTTATTCTTAATTTAATAGATTTTCTTAGGTATAATTTATGTATAATAAAATTGCATGTAAAGTACAACTTGAAAAGTTTTGACATATGTATGCAGTCACACTTTTTTTTTTTTTAATGTGGGTGCCGGGAGTCAACCTCAGGGCCTTGTGCTTGCCAGCAAGCGCTTGTGCCACTGAGCGATGTCACCGGCCCTTTTTTTTCTTTATGTGGGTACCAGGAGTCGAACTCAGGACCTTGCACTTGCCAGGCAGGCGCTTATGTCGCTGAGCTATCTCACCAGCCCTGCAGTCACGTTTTTTCCACTCATAATTCTTTTTGAGATTTACCCATGGCTTTTTTGTTTTGTTTTGTTTTGTTTTTTAGACAGGGTCTCACTATGTAGTTCAGGGTGGCCTTGACCTCACTATGATCCTCCTGCCTCAGCCTCCTGCATGCTGGGATTACAGGTGTGCACCACCACAGCCCGCTTATCCATGTTGTGGTATGCACCAATTATTCATTTCTTTATATTGTTGAATAGTATTGCATTGCATGAATATGGCAAAATATGCTTCTCCACTATCTTTTTTGATAGACATTCGGGTTGTTTCCCAAATGTTTTGAGTATTACAAATGATACTTTACAATCATTCATTTGCAAGTCTTTGTATAGACGAATTATTTTATTTCTTCTAGGAGTGGAATGGTTGGATCATATGCTAAGGGAATGTTTGCTTTTATAAGAAACAACCTGTTTTCCAAAGCAGTTGCACATTTTACATATGTGAGCATTGTAGTTTCTCTGCATCTCCATCCAAGTTTGGAATGATCTCTCTGTAATTTTAGCCATTCCACTACTGGTAGGTGCTTAGTAGTATCTCATTTTTCTTTTAATTTTTATATCCCTAAAGACTAATGATACTGAACATCTTTACATGTGCTTATTTCCCATCCATATTTCTCCGGTAAAGCAACTGTTCAAATCTTTACCACTACCCCTTTTCGTAAATTGGGATTTTTCTTAGTACTAAGTTGTAGAAGTTTTTTATATACTGTAGACACAAGTGCTTTATCAGACGTATCCTCTGTGTTTTCTCCCAGTAAGTTTTTTTCTTTTGTGGGTGGTATATTTGGTGTCATAGCAAAGGTATTTTGCATAATCCAAGGTTACTGAAATGTTTCCCTTCTATATTTTGTAGTCTTAGGCTTTCCATTTTAAGTTCATGACCCATTTTAAATTAATTTTTATAGATGACGAGAGCTATGGATTCAAGGCAGTTTTTTTCTTTGTTGATTAATTGGGCTTTTTCTTTTTCAATAGTCAGTTCATAAGCTATCATTTCTCCATTACATTGCTTTTGCTCCTGTGTGGAAAATGTGTTGTTTATATATGTATAGGCTTATTTCTGGACTCTCTCGTCTGTCCCGTTGATGCAATGGTCTGACTTTTTTGCCAATACCGCACTAGTTTGTTTTGTTTTGCTTTGCTTTGCCTTGGTTTGGTTTTGGTTTTTTGAGATAGGGTCTCTATGTAGTTCAGGCTTGTTGTGAACTCACTATGTAGCCCAGACTGATCTACAACTCTCGGTGATCCTCCTGCCTCAGCCTCCCGAATGCTGGGATTATAGGCGTGCACCACGACACTCAGCTCTACACTGTTTTGACTAATGTTGCTTTATAATAATTCTTTAAATTAGGTAATGTAAATCCTTGAATTTTGTTCTTCATTTTCAGAATTATTTGGTTATCCTACATTCTTTGCATTTCCATATGAATATTGGGATCAGCTTGTCAATTTTTATAAGAAGAATGGAAGGAAAAAAAGAAAGGGAGGGAGGGAGGGAAGAAGGGAGGGAGGAAGGATAGGACCAGTGGGATTTTTAGTTGGGATTACATTACGTTTTTATATAAATTTTGAAAAATTAATATCTTGACAATCTCAAGTTTTCTAACCTCTGAACAAAATATATATCTATTTTTTTAGCTCTTCCTTAATCTCTCTCTCAACAATAGTTTGCAGTTTTCAATGCACAGATCTTTCACATCCTTTGTTTAGATTTCTCCTTCTTTCATTATCTTCATGCTATTGTAAATGTTATTTCAAATTTTAATTTCTGATAGCTTCTAAATCTAAATGATTTTTTAATTGATCTTGTAGCCTGTTGCCATGCCAAACTCACTTACTGGTCTTAGTAGCCTTTTAAAAATTTCATGAGATTTCTTCGTTGACAATCATGTCATCTGCAAATAAAGACACTTTATTTGTTCCTTTCTATTCTAGATGCCTTTTATTTATTTTTCTTGCCTGATCATACCGGCTAGACTTTCCAGGGAATTGTCAAATAGTGGTATCTGTCTTGTTCCTGATCTTGGGTGGAAAGCGTTCAGTCTCTCGCCATTATATATGATGTTAGTGATAGTGTTTTTTATAAATGCTCTTAATCAGGTTGAAGAAGTACCGTACTATTTTCATTACCGATAATTTTTTTTTAACCATGAATAGGTGTTATATTTTGTCAAATGAATTTTCTGCCTTTATTGAGTTGATCATACATTTTTATTCTTTTTAAATTTAATATGGTGAAGTTTTTGGGTACAATGTTAAACCAACCCTACATTCCCCAGATAAAATTTGATAATGATGTATTATCTTTTTTATGTACTATTGGATTCAATTTAATAAACATTTGTTTAGAAGTTTTGCATCTGTGTTCATGATGGGTATTTACGGTTTTCTTATAATTTCTTTGTCTGATTTTGATATTGGGTTAATGCTGGCATCATTTGAATTAGTCGGGAAATGTTTCCTCCTCTTCAGTTTTTTGGAAGTGTTTGTGTGGAATTGTTATTACACCTTCCTTAAGCGTTTGATGGAATTCACCAGCGAACCTGAAGTGTTCTTGTGGGAAGGATTTTAACTGCAATCTCAGTGTTTCTAACAGATATAAGAAGTTATTTATTTCTTCATGAATGAGCCTTGAGTTATGTCTTTTGAAGAATTTATCCATTTCTTATAAATTATTGAATCTTTATGTTGGCATAAAACTGTTCATAATATTCTCTTCTCTTTCACTTAGTATCTCTAGATCCCGTAATAATACTGGCAAATTGTGTCTTCTCTCTTTTATGCCTTATCAGTCTGGCTACAGATTTATTCATTTCATTCATCTTAAGGAGCCAGCTTGAAGTTTCATTGATTTTCTTCATCGTTTTTCTAGTTTCTATTTCATTGATTTCTGCATCAATATAGCAAGACATTGTCTCAAAAAATAAAAAACAGGGCCGGTGAGATAGTTCAGCAGCATAAGCGCGTGCCTGGCCAGCGCAAGGTCCTGAGTTCGACTCCCAGTACCCACATACGAAAAAAGGGCCGTTGATATCGCTCAGCAGCACTGGCGCCTGCTGGTGCCCGAGGTCCTGAGGTCAACCCCCGGTACCCACAAAAAAAAAATAAATAAATAAATAAATAAATAAATAAAAAACAAGCAACAACAGAAAAAGAAACAAGAATCCATGAACTCTACTTTGATACTATGTGCAATATGTATTCTCTTACTTTTAAACTATTTATGCCTTTAAACTACATTTTGGTTTTTTTTATCTTTTTTCTTTTTTTCTTATTTATTTATTTACTTATTTTAGTATTGCGTATGAACTCAGAGCCTCATACTCAACTACATCTCCAGTCCCTTTTATTTTTTTTATTTTGAGACAGAGTCTCACCAAGTTGCCCAGGCTGCTCTCAAACTCACCATACTCCTACCTCAGCTTCCTGAGTAGCTGAGATTACAGGCGAGCACCATCATCATGCTCAGCCAAAGTGCATTTCTTATAGACAGCATTTAAGAAAAAAATGATATCTGCATTTTAATTGGGATATTTAGACTATTTCCATTTAATGTAGTTACTGATATAGTTAGGTTTGAATCTGTAATGGTTTGGTTGGTTTGGTTTGGTTTGGCTTGGTTGAGTCAGGGTCTCACCATGTAGCTCAGGTGGGCCTTGAATTCATGATCCTCCTGCCTCAGCCTCTCAAATACTGGGATTAAAAGCATGCATCACCATTCCTGGCTCATTGATATTTGTTCTGAAAAATGCTTCCCATTTGTTCTGTCTCTTCTTTGTTCCCCTTTTGTTCTTTTCTTTTTTGCCTTCTTTTAGATTATTCCATTTTTTATTATTCCATCTTATTTTCTATGATGGCTTATTAATAATACTCTGTATTTTGCTATTTCCATTATTTATTTAGAGCTTAAAGTATATATTTTTAACTTATTGCAGTCTACCTCCAGTTATACCATTTTCTGCTTAATATACTATTGCTGTCATGAATTTTATTTTTATGTGTTATAAAATCCAGTGCAGTTAATATTTTGTTTAATCAATTTTTAAAGAGATTTAAATCCTCTGAAAAATATGTATTTCTCCATTTAGTTACCATATCTAGTGCTTTTTTATTCCATTCTGCTACTCTACTATTTCCATCTGCTATTTTTTTTTATGCCTGCAGGACATCCTTTAATAATTCATATATTGGGCCGGTGAGATGGCTCAGCGGCGTAAGCGCCTGCCTTGCAAGCGCGAGGGCCCGAGTTCGACTCCCGGAACCCACATACGAAAAAGGGGCCGGTGATATCGCTCAGCGGTACGGGCGCCTGTTGGCGCGCGAGGTCCTGAGGTCGTTCCCCCGGTACCCACAAAAAAAAAAAAAATTCATATATTGTTTTTGAAAGATATTTTTGCTGGGTATAAAAATCTAGATTAACAATTGTTTAGTTTTGTTCTTAAGAATATTGCTCCGCTGTTTTCTCTCGTGTGTGTGTGTGTGTGTGTGTGTGTGTGTGTGTATGTACTGGGAAACAAACCCAGGGCATTTCACATGTGCTCTTTCTCCAAACTATATCCTTAGCCGCCTTTCTGGAAACCTAAGAAATTTGATATTATCCTTATCTTTGTTCCTCTGTGCATAACCTATCTTTTATTTTTGGCTGCATTTAGGGTTTTCTTTTGTCATTCATTTTGAGCAATTTGATTGTGATGTACATTGGTGGAATTTTCTTCCTGTTTCTTGTGCTTTGATTGAATTGGTATTTTTGATTCTGTAAATTTAAAGTTTTCATGACATTTGGAAAGGTTTTCACCAATATTTCTTCAAATATTTTTTCTCTCTTTATTTCCTTCTTTGGGGACTCCAGTTATATATCAGATTGTTGAAGTTTTTCTGCAATTAACTGATACTCTTTTTTTATTAGTATTTTTCTGTGTTTATTTCACGTAGTTTCTACTGTTATGCCTTTGAGTTTACTAATCTTCTCTTTTGCAATGTCTCATCTGTTAATCCCATTACATGTATTTTTTTAAACCTAAGACATTTTGGGTTTGTTTGTTTGTTCGTTTGAGACAGTGTCTGTCTACGTAGTTCAGCCTGGCCTCGAACCCACAGCGATCCTCCTGAATCAGCCTCCTAAGTGCTAGGATTACAGACATGCATAAGACATTGTAGTTTTCATCTCTACAGGTTGGATTTGTACCTTTTTTTGTCTTCCCTTTCTCTATTTTAATTTTTGAATACACAAAATGCAGTTATAATAACTTCTGAAGTCCATTATCTGCTGATTTTAACATCTGTATCTGTTCCGGGTCAATGTCAATTGATTATTGCCTTGTTACTTTTCTTGTTGCCAAGACAAAATACCCAACACCCAAACTTAATGGAGGAAAGGTTTATTGTAGCTCACAGTTTGTAGAGGTTTCAGTTCATAGTTGACTGGCTCAAAGGCAGGGTGCATGGCAGAGGGGCATCGCAGAGGAGAACGGTTCATGGCAGGCAGAAGGCAGCAAGCAGCAAAGTAGTGAAGCAGCAGCAGCAGGCTACATCAGCAGCCCTCTGTCTCTTATATTCTCTCCAGGCTATGTGCCCTTAAGGCAGATAGCACTCACACCAGTGTGGGCCTTCCCATTATCCACACCCAGACTAGGCCAACTCAATCAGTGGACTGATTTAGTAATCACACACCCTTCATCCCAGCATCACATAGATCCACCCACCTAAGACTTTATGAGGCTTTGGGGGGACATCTAGACATAAATCATAACAATTATTGATTATTCTCTTTATTATGGGTTTTACTGTTGATTTTTTTTTCCTCATCTTGGCATGTCTGGTAATCTGTAATAGGATATCAGATATTGTGAATTTGTCTTGTTGGGCTGTAGATCTTTCTGTGTTCACGTAAATCTTAAGCTTTGTTCTGGGTTGCAATTATGTTTCTTGGGAACAGTTTTATCTTTTTTAGCCTTGCTTTTATACTTTATTAGATGGATCCACAGTAATACTCAGGCTGGAGCTAATTATTCTTTACTACTAAAATAAGATCTTTCTGAGTACCCTACCAATGCTCTATGGATTATGATTCTTTCCCCCAGTCTAGTCATTAGAAATGGGCACTATTCCTGTCCCTGTGTGAGTACCAGGACTGCTGCACATGCTCCTTTCAGGTGACTCTGCCTGGCCTCGAGTATTTTCCTCACGTGAGTGCACGGATCGGCGCTCTGTAACTCATTGGTTCTTCCGAATCTCCGTGACCCTCTGTGTGCACAGCCCCTTCCTCTCCAGTGCCCTTTCTTCTGCTACCTTGTTCTCCCTGGATTTTCAGCTCCGTATCCTCACCTTTAGAAGTCTGCTGTACCATACCCTGGAAATTTTCCAAGCAGTATGCTAGGACATCTTTGAGGTTTTTCTTCTTTATTTCCCATTTCCCAGGGATCACTGCCCTTTGTTGTCTAATATTTATTGTCTTGAAAAATGCTTTATATATTTTGTCTGGTTTGCTTTGTTTTCTTTTTGTTTTCAGAATGCAAATAAATGTGGTCTTTATAACTCCATCTTAACTAGAAGCAGAAACATGTTTCTTAATTTCCAAATGTGGTATTTTCATAGTTATCTTGTGCTACTAATTTCTAACTTAATTGTTATAAATGTAAAGAGATCTGTTTAGATACGTACCCTTACTCATCATTATCTGCTTGACCTATTAAAAATTGAGAGATGAGGAACACTCTCCCACATGAATTTTTGGCTTATCACTGTGTTCCATCTATTTTTGATATATATATGTACATATATGTATATGTACATATATATATTACTGTTTTATTAAGTGTGGACTAGCTTTTTAAAACCTTGTAAATTTCTCCTGAATTGAACTTTTTATCAGTATTTATTTCTACTTTATCTGATATTATTTATAGACTGTCTTGATTTACTTTTGGTTATGTTTGTCTCAGATATCTTTTCCCAACCATTCATTTTCTTTTTTATTTTATGAAAAAGAAATGAAATTTTATAGCAAAACAGTAAGAAAATAACAATGTTAATACACAGTGTATCATTATCTTCAAAGTAATTACTCAGAGTACAAGACATAGACAAAAAAGATTCTCTGACAAAGAAACAGATAATAGCACAAAACTTTCTTTTCAATGAACTAAGAGAACCTAGTAGTATAAATGAAACAAATTAGCATATATATTAAAATATTTTTGAAACAATGGAATAGCCAATTTGAGGAATTATCTGAACTTCTTCCTACTTCCTATGTATATATCTTCTTTTTTGCTCTTTATTTGTATTTATATCTATATATATTTTGAGTTTCTCATATAAGAGAAACTATGTGATATTTAAGCTTGTGTGTCTTATTTCACTTAACATTATGTTCTTAAGTTGCATCCATTTACTTATAAATGCCTCAAGTTTATCTTTCTTTATGGCAAAAATGTGTATAAATATAATATTTTCCTTATCCATTCATCTGTGGATGGAAATATGGCTTCTTCCAAGATCTAGCTGTTATAAATTGTGCTGCTTTAAAAATGGGTATGTATATATCACTGTAATATAATGATGTAAACTCTTTTGGAAAGATAACTCAAAAAGGGGATAGTTGGGGCCGGTGAGATGGCTCAGTGGCATACGCACCTGCCTGGCAAGTGCGAGGGCCTGAGTTCGACTCCCGGAACCCATATACGAAAAAAGGGCCGGTGATATCGCTCAGTGACACGGGTGCCTGTTGGCGCGTGAGGTCCTGAGGTCGACCCCCGGTACCCACAAAAAAAAAAAAGGGGATAGTTGGGTCAGATGGAATTTCTAGTTTTAGTTTTTTCAGGAATCTCCACACCAATTTCCACAGTGGCTGTACCAGTTTACATTCCCACCAACAATTTAGAAGAGTTTCTTTTTCCCCACATTCTCACCAGCATTTGTTGTTACTCGGTTTTTTATTGATAGCCATTCTTTCTGGGGCAAGATGAAATATCAAGGGGTTTTAATTTGTACTTGTCTAATGGCCAGCAGTGTTGAACACTTTGTTCATTTATTTATTGGTCCATTTGTGCTTCTCCTCAAAAGTGTCTAGTTTGGTTGCCCATTTTTTTAATGGGTCAGGTTTTGTTTGTGCAGATTTCTCTTTGAAACTTGGCTTTCAGTTATGTTGGATGTTTGTCTAGAAATGGGATTCCTGGGTCATATGAAGGTGGTCATTCTAAAATGCATGAAGCGATATCTGATGGTAGTTCTGATTTGCAATTCTTTAATGCTATTGAGCACATTTTCATATACTTCTTGGCCATTTGTACATCATCTCTGAAGAAATGTCCATTGAAGCTCTTTATCCATTTTAAAAATAAGGGTATTTGGTATTTTTTAGTTGTTTTTTTTTTAATTCTGGATAGTAACCAGATATACGATTTGCAAATATTTTCTCCCACTGTTGACTTTGTCATTTTTATTGAATCGTATTTAATTTAGATTAATCTAGGAGGGAATGAAATCTTTACAATAATACCATGTCTTGAAAGTGCTTTGTAAAAATGTAACTTGTGAATTGAATAAGCTGCACTGGGACGGGTGCAAACAAAAGCAGCTTTACTTAGAAAAGTACTTTCTAACAAGTCCTCTACAGACGCGCTCTTCTTGATTCCTTCTTTGTGTCTCTGGGTGAAATCATGGCCTACTTTCTCAGTTTTTTGCCATCACTCTCATGAAATAAAAACCCTTGGTAACTTTCAGATTATAAAATATGCAAAGGACCTAACATGGGGATTCTCAGATGAATTCTAAAGCAGCCCCCCGCCCCTTCCTGGCTTGGTCCTACTTTGGTTCAGTGGTAGGGGAGGAACTGGTAGAAGGGTCTTCTTTTCTCTTCTTTCACCTCTACTTAGTACATGTAGTTTGGAGTTATCACTGTGCTTGAGGTAGCAGAAAGGAGGAGAGGTTGGGGACAGCACAAGTGTTCTGTGACACCACGGTGAGAGGTATGACAGCTATTCATGCTTCCAGATATGGCGCGTGACTTTGGCTTTCTCCCTGGGTGAGTTTTTGTAGATCTCTGAGATCCCCACCCCCACCCCAGGGACCTCTCTCATTCCATAGCTTCTGTAGCCAGTTCTTCATCCACAGCAAGGAATTAGTAACCTGAAGTCTGCAAGAATCCCTGTGGGTCTATTGATAAAATTGAGTCAATTTGGGTCAAAAATATTCCTTTTTTTTTTTTGTGTGGGTACTGGGGGTCGACCTCAGGACCTCGCACGCCAGCAGGTGCCCATGCCGCTGAGTGATATCACTGGCTCTTTTTTCATATGTGAGTTCTGGGAGTCGAACTCGGGCCCTCGCGCTTGCCAGGCAGACTCTTACACCGCTGAGCCATCTCACTGGCCCTCCATTATCATTTTACCTAACCTCTAGTTCAGGAAACTTTTAGCTAACCTTTAACATTTCCTTCAATGGAGGGATTGGCAACAGACAGCAAGAGCATTTGTATTGGATGTAATTTTGTCAGTTAATGTTCATCTCATTGTAGAGCTGTTGTAGATATTTTGATATAGCAGTATAGTCGCTGCTACTTCAAAATTACTGCAGTTGTTAGAACTGCTGCTAGGTCTGTAATGAATTAATAAAGTATTATATAACCATATCACAATTAAAAATATATTTGAAGGATGAGGCAGCAGGATTGCCATGAGTTCGAGGCCAGCCTGGGCTATATAAGCAAGTTCAAGGCCAGCCTGCACTACACAGCAAGATCCTGTCTCAAAAAAAAAAAAAAAAAAAAAATATATATATATATATATACACACATATATATATATTTGATTATATTTCTAATCCTATGTGTTTTATATTTATGAAAACATTCTGAGAATCAGTTTAGGGGGCCATCTCACACACGCACGCGCGTGCACACGCACACACACACATAAATGTTAATTCCTATTTTAGAGTTTTTCCTCCCTCACCCGCACTCTTTTCTCCCCTCTCTTGAGTGTGACAGTTTGTGACAGTTCCCAGCCAGCCATCCTCAAAGAGTCCACATCTGGCTGAAGAAAGCAGGTGTGCGCCTCCCCAGTAAGCTCTGGAAGCGCATCTGGTTCCTAAGCCACTCCCGCTCTGGCCCTGCCCGGCTGCGTGGGATGAGCTCGCTATTCCCCAGCCTCAGGCTGTTAAACTTGACAGACAGGAGTTCCGTATGGATTTCCTGCTCTTCACATTCTAGGGGACTGTTGTCACCTTCTCCAAGCAGGTCTTTTGAAGTCGCCCCACTAGTTGAAATAGGATGGAAGCACCCCCACCTCGTCAACACTAAGATGGGGAGCCGCAGCAGCTGGAGAGCTCCATTCAATGCAGTTCCTACTTTTCACTGTAAAGAGGGATAAGAGCTCAGGGTCACAAACCCATTTCACATCTGTTACCAGGTGGCATAGGTCCTCGAGCAGCTACCTTGTCATACCTAACTTTGAGGCCTCAGCTGAAAACCAGACAAAAAGAATCCATTTCACATCCCATTGCACAAATGTAAGCAATGGTTTTTACTATTCCTAAATAAGCAGTCTCCCTAGAGGCAGAGCCTGAGACAGGGATTCCTGAGGGAGTGTCTTCAGGAGAAGGTGAGTAAGGGAAGGGGGATGAGGTAGGGAAGGAGGCGAGCAAGGATTTGGGTTGAACTGGAGCTAATCCCAGCCTGAGCCCTACAGAAACTCCGGAGTGTTGGTCCTCTCTGTGGCAAGGAGGTAGCCTTTGTACTCCTGGGAGACCAGGTGAGCTAGAAGACACGAGACAGCCTTGTGGTGGGGGCATCAGCAGCAAGAGTTTCCAGGTGAGGTGGCTCCTCTTCTGCTACGGGCAACTTGCAGCTGGCTGATGAACCCACTGGCGCAGTGTATTGATTTGTAGGGTTGCCATACCAATTGCCACAGACTTGGTGGCTGAAAAGAGAAATGTATTCTCTCAGAGGTCTGGAGGCCGAAAGATTAAAATCAAGGTGTCGGCAGGTTTCACCTGAGAGCTCTAGGAGAGGCTTCCCTTGCCCCTTGCAGCTCCTGCACTTTTTGTGGGTGCTTCATTCCAGTCTCTGCCTTGACTTTCACAGTGCCTCCTCCCCTCTTCTGACTACTCTCTCTTCAGTTTGTTGTCATAAGGACGTTTATCACTGAACTCAGGGAGCACTAAGAGAAATCAGGATGATTTCATCTCAAGATCCTCAACTTAATGACACCTGCCAAGACCATTTTTTCCAGATAAAGTCACACTCACAGGTTTTGAGTCATGGGCATGCCATTCTGGGAACCACATTTCAAACCCCTATGCCCAGTGACGTTTGGGTGAGGTACAGTGACATCCCCTATACAAGTAATCCTCAAGCCAGTAAGTTACCTGAGACAAGCTCTGTGGTCTGTGCTGTCCCTTGGCTCTCAGTAAAACTCAGAGCACACATGAAACACTGTTCCCTACAAGCATGCCGAAGCTGGGTGTTAACCCTGTGTGGAAACAGGACACACAAGCTTGGCAGCTGGATGACAGCTGTGCTGTAGAAACTTTCTCTTTCTTCCCCCATCAAACTCCTGATATAGCATCCCATCCTTTGCTGCTCCAATTTTACAGTCCATTTTCTCTCCCTCCTATCAGCTTTCTTTCAGTTTCATGGCATTGTGTATTAGCTTTGCCATCACTGGGACACAATACCTGATACCCACAACTTAAAGGAATAGAGGTTTGGCTCATGGTTTGCGGGATTCAGTCCATGGTTGGCTGGCTCCACAACAGGAGCATCATGGTGTGAGGGGTGATGGAACGAAGCAGCTTAGTTCATAGTGGCCAGGGGACAGAGCAGGAGAACAGTGCCAGAAGAAGACCCCAGGCAATACCTCCATGATCCACCCAGATGCTTGCGGAAGTGTGCTCCACCAGTCCCCCGGGCAGATCCCAATAGCAATCAAGTTGACACTCCTTCCTATCACACACTACATGAGTTAAAATAATGTACTGTATCAAAGACTCCCCAAATATTGGTTTGATTTTCTGTCACAAAACAGTCCAGAAGTAGTCAGTCTGGAATAGTTCTTCTCCATGAAATCCAGGACCAAGCTGTCTCACCCACAGATGTCACCTAAGGTAACACCTCCATCTGCATAATCCAAGTGCATTCAGAGACACCAAAGAAGAAATGGGGCAAGCAGATTCCTTATGGAGAGTAAGCTGAGAAGGGTCACATCTCACTTCTGTTCATGTCATTGGCCCAAACTGAGTCATATGGCCACACCTTGCTGCAAGGGAAGCTGGGAAATGTAGGCTTTTAGTGGGCCTCCCTGAACCCAGGTAAAACTCAGAGTTCTGTCATTAAAAGAAAGGAAGGCAGGTGAATGATAAGGACAGTCAGCATTCTCTGCCAGTCTCTCTGGCTATTCTTACTGTCCTTGTTCCTAGAATAAACCCAGTTTTCTTTTGTTCATTGCTGCTAGATGTGTCTCCCCTGGAACAAGCCCTTGTCATCTACCATATCGTAACAGGGAGCTGGTACAGAGCCAGGCCTCCCTCTACCTGTGACTTGGAGGTCCTTGTGTTTCTGGGGACGTGAGTGGTAGTCAAACCAGGAGTACCTTAACTTTCACCTACAGAGCTTCAAAACAGAATTGCATTTCCTTTCATGCTAATTTCAGCCTAGGAATACCTCCTGTACTACTGCAATCTTTGGGGGGGGGGGTTTTGTTTGTTTGTTTGTTTTTTTGACAGGATCTCACTCTGTTGCCCAGGCTGATCTCAAACTCCTGGGCTGAAGTAATCTTCCCACCTCAGCCTCCTGAGTAGCTGGTACTACCGACATGCGCCACCACGCCACAGTGAAAACAATAGATTTTTCAGAGATAATTATTCAAAAATACAGTATTCACTCCTTTTTTTTCACTTTTTAAAAATTTCTTTTCCGATCAGATTTTATTGGTACATTTTACATATACATAATGATCACACTCATCATAGAAAATTTGTACCTGTGCATGATATAACTTGTTTTTTTTCCCATTCCCCTCCCCTCTCTTCAACCCCTCCTCCCCTCCCCATTTACAAAAGCTTTGTTCCATGTTTTCCTCCTTTTCTCATTTTTTTTAATTTTCCCTGCTTTCTTTCTCCTTCCCCTCTCCCTTGTTCCCCTCCTCATTTGAACATTTTCTTCCTATTTCACAATACCTATTACAGTATTCACTCTTTTTAAAGGTACAGTTAGGGCTGGTGAGATAGTTCAGCGGCATAAGTGCCTGCCTGGCAAGCGCGAGGTCCTGAGTTCGACTCCTGATACCCACATATGAGAAAAGGGCCGATGATATTGCTCAGTGGCACGGGCGCCTTCTGGCGTGCGAGGTCCTAAGTTTGACCCCCGGTACCCACAAAAAATAAATAAATAAATAAAGGTACAGTTAGATGGTTTACAGGATATCATAAAGTTATACAACCAGGAGCACCATCTAACGTTAGAATATTTTCCTCACCCCAAAAGAAACTTCATACCCAATGTCAGTCACTCATTCCCCCTCTGGCTCAGTCCCTCAGAAACTAATCTGCTTTCTGTTTCTTGGATTTGCTAATCCTGGGCGCTTCATATAAATGGAATTGTACAGCATTTGGTCTTTTTTGACTGATCTCCTTTACTTAACATAATATTTTCAAGGTTCATGATATTATAGTACTATACGTATTATAGTATATTTTGTTGGCGAATATTTTCCATTATAAAAATATACCACTCTTTACTTATCTACTTATCAGTTAATAGATATCTGGGTTGTTTCTACTTTTTGGCTATTGTAAATAATGTTGCTATGAACCTTCATATATATATAAACAGAATTATATTTACACTAAATATAAATGGATGAAATATTCCAATTAAAAGGCAGGAGTTGACAGAATGGATTTTCAAAATATAGCATGGTGCAACTATATGCTGTCTATGTGAGACATACTTTAGATCCAAAGGTGTTAAGTGGTTGAAAATAAAAGGATGAGGAAAGATGTATCATGTAAACTCTAATCAAAAGAGACCTGCATGGCTATGCTAATGTACAAAATAGACTTATAGACAAAAAGTGTTATAAGAGATGAAGGACGTTATAATAACTATCAATATATCAGAAATAATAGTTATTTCTAACTTTAAAATACATGAAGCAAGAAAATGTTTTAGTGTTTATGTCTACCTATTTTAGTTACTTTATTTCTTTGTGTGAATTCAAAATATTGTCTTATATCCTTTCATTTCAGGCTGAAGGGTTTCTTTTGGTATTTCTTGTGGGACTGATTTGTTAATGACGAATCCCTCAGTTTTTGTTTACCTAGAAATGTCTCAATTTCTGTTTCATGTTTGAGTGGATAGTTTTGCTGGATATAGAATTTTTGGTTGATATAGTTTCTCTTCAGCACATTATGTCATCTCACTGCTTTTTTTGACCTACATTTTTGATGAGAAGTCAGGTGTTAATCTTGTTGAGAATTCCTTGTACGTAAGTTTTCTCTCTCGTTGCTTCCTAGGCTTTCTTTTTTTTTTTTTTTTTGTGGGTACCGGGGGGTCGACCTCAGGACCTCGCGTGCCAACAGGCACCCGTGCCGCTGAGCGATATCACCGGCCCCTTTTCCGTATGTGGGATCCGGGAGTCGAACTCGGGCCCTCGCGCTTGCAAGGCAGGCGTTTACGCCGCTGAGCCATCTCACCGGCCCCTAGGCTTTCTTTTTAAACTTGTCTTTTGATAGTTTGAGTATAATGTGTGGATCTCCTTGATTGTATACTTGAAGTTGATTGAGCTTCTTGGATGTGCTCAGTAAAGTTTTTCATTGGATTTGAGGAGGTTTTAGCCATTATTTCTTTAAACATTCTTCTTTTTAAAAAGCTCCTTTCCCTTTCTTCTCTTTCAGATTCCCATTATGCTTGACGATGTCCCATAGGTCTCTTAGGCTCAGTTCATTTTCCTTCATTCCTTTTTTTTTTTCCTGTTTTTGAATTACATGATTTTAAATAGCCTGTATTCTAGTTCACTGGTTATTTTTCTTCTGCCACCTGAGATACATTGTTGAGCGCATCAAGGAATTTTTTTCATTTTAATTATTGTCTTTTTCAACTCCAGAATTTCAATTCATTTTTTAAAAATAATTTGTGTATCTTTGTCAATATTTTCCTTTTGGCATCTTTCTTATACTTTTCTTCAATTCTTAGACATTACTTTCCTTAGTTCTATGGGCATATTTGTAATAGCTGATTTAAATTCTTTGTCTAGGAAGTCTAACATCTATACTTCCTCAAGGACAGTTTCTATTGACTGCTGCATTCCTCATGTATGGGCCTTAATTTCCTGTTACTGTGTATGTGTTGTAATTATTAGTTGAAGGGACTGAACTTGTTGATTGTACAGTGTAAACCTCTGGGAATCAGACACGCCCATGCCTGCGCTACTGTCACTACTGGTTCCTCCCGTGACTTTCCTGGACTAATTCTATGCAGTTTCTTATGTCCCATCTTGTATGCTCGCTGCAGTTTCTGCTGGTAGCTTAGTAGTCAGCTCATGACTGAAGAGGCCTTTCCTTAAATCCTCGAAGCAGTGCGTCTTCAAAGCGTTGCTGTGTGTGGGGCCTGCAGTGCTCCAGCAATGGACGGCTCTGCCTTGAGCCTCACTTCCTGCTTGGGCAGAAAGACAGAGGTGAGAGTAGGGCTTTTCCAGTGCTTTCCTGGGTATGTGCCCTTCCTTTTGTGGCTTTCTAGATCTCCACAAACATGTCAGCACTTTTTGGAGTCTCCCATGGACAGCTTACTCCCCCATTTCTTTTTATTTTTTTTAATTTTTGGTCAGATTCATATGCCCCAACCAGTATTCCTTCCTCAAGCAGTAGCAGTGTTAAACAACTGCCACTGGTTGTTTTTAGCCTAAGGACAGGGCTTTTCCCATTGAGTAGGCCGAGTCAGGTCAAATAACAAATGCTGCGGATAAAGCTGTGTGGAAGCCTGTGGGCTGGTCAAACAGTGCCAGTTCACTGCGAATACAGCTTGTTGAAGCTCCAAACCCAGTCTGCTCCTTCCAGTGGCTTCTGGCTGCTAGTTTTTACAACTACCATGCCTACACGGCGGGTGGTTTTCATCAGGGCTGGGAAGGGGGGTGGCAATAGAGCAGGTTGAGCACCATCAAGCTTTCTGATCTTGGAAGATTCAGCCGTTTTTCTTTCATAAATGCTTGTTAGGTTGTTGCAAACATTTGTAAGTTTTCAGAGTTCTGAAAAGTTGATTTGGGCCATATTTGCTGGTGTTCTTGTTGCCTTTTGAAGGGATAGAACTTCAAAGGTTCTTACTCTGCAATTCTAAAAGTCCTGGCTCTGTTACTGACATTTTTAACCTGCGTACTGGATTTTCCATTGTTTCCTGTGATTGGGGACTTTAGTGCCACATTCATCCTCTCACAGTAATTTTTTTTTTTTGTGGGTATCGGGAGTCGAACTCAGGACCTCGCACTTGCCAGGCAGGCGCTTATGCCACTGAGCTATCTCACTGGCCCTCTCACAGTAATTTTTGATTCTTTAATTCCATCACAAATCAGTTAAAACCTGCTGTGGGGCAGACACTATGATAAATGTTCAGGAAAAATGAAAGGTTAAACAAAGATTCCTGCTCTCTGAGAACTTACAGAGAAGTTGAGGAGACAAAACAAAATTATGTAAATGTCTCATAATTATAAAAAAGGTCAGTGAACTTGAAGATAGGTCAGTTCAGATTACACATATTACATAATGACCAGTATGTAGCCAATGGTTATCTAGCACTTAAAATGTAGCCGCAAGCTGGACGTGGTGGCGCACACCTGTAATCCCAGCACATGGGAGGCTGAGGCAGGAGGATCTCCGTGAGTTCGAGGCCAGCCTAGGCTATATATGCAAGTTCAAGGCCAGCCTGAACTGCATAGCAAGACCCTGTCTCAAAAAAACAAAAAACAACAAAATGTAGCTGCTATGACTGAAAAACCAAGTTTTTAATTGTATTTAATTATAATTAAGTTAGATTTAAATAACCACATGTCACTGCCTTATTGGACATCATAGCTCTAAGACTTTAAATATTTGCCTGATTGGCCAGGATGACCCTGCGGTGGCGGTAGAGTCGGAAGACTCCCCCCGGGAGGCCCACAGCTTCCCTCCTCTGGCACCCAGGGGCGGGAGCCGCAGGCTGCTGACCCTGCCTGGCACGTGGTTACGCCTGCCGCACAGTGAATGTTGCTGGTGGCACTGTTGAAACAGGTCAGACCGAGCCACCTGGCAGAGGTCAGCTCTAGTCTACCCTCTTAGAGGCAAACTTGGATTCCCAATCCATAGATCAAACACAGCCTGACGATGCAATTTGATGAGGAAGAGGGGATGGTAGCTGCGAAACAATCAGCCACCTTCCTGATACAGCGGTCAGTGCAACAGTCTTTTCCCACAGCCACAAAACAAACACGCAGCAGTGTCCATCTCCTTCTGCCCCTTCCGGCAGACACTCTGCTCCCACACTCGTGCTGCTGGCACAGGCTGTGTCCAGGACCAGAACCTCCCTGCTGAGCCAGTGCTGATTTAGGACGAAGGTTTTCCCACCTGCCACCTGAATGTCCCACACGTCCTTTCCCTGTCCCCCTTTCCAGAGCTCAGAGCATTTGAGGAAGGGAGAAGCCGTGGGGGTTTGAGAGTGATTCCCCCACTTGTCCTGGGGGTTGGATGGTGAAAATGCCAGTCATAAGGACAGGAGACCCCTATTAGTGCAAGGACTTATAGGAAGACCGCCGCGCAGAGTGACCCCCGTGCTAAGCCAGGAGTAGAGCTGCGGGCTTTGCCTCCAGAGGAAGATGGAGGACGAAAGGGAGAACAGGCATCAGGAGGCCTGGGGCCCATAGTGGGTGGCATAGGGAGTAGCTTAGAGAATGATCTGTCCAAAATTTGAGTGACAAATTCTCTCTTAAAGAGTTCCAGGTTGGGCGCTCAAGCCAACCTGGGATGTCCGGCCATGTGACTTGGAGCAAGATCTCTCTTCACTCAGCTTTGGTCTCCTAATTTGTAGAATGAAGCTGTCTGATGACTCATGTAATAGGGATGTTGGGAAGGGCAGCGATGGAGAGATGTGTGAAGTTAAATAAGATGTACCTGTGCGGTGCCCATGCCCAGGGCAGTGTCCACCACAGTGTCTTTTCTTACCTTCCTCCCGCCCTCCTGCCACCAGCGATCATCTTGGAGGGTCACTGCATCTGGGCCTAAAGAGCAGCAAAATGCTTCAGTGGGAGGCAAGGAAGAACTTCCTGACTAACCGCAGTCAGAGATGAGAGAAAGGTTTGAGCCCTGGCGGGGGGCCCTGGGATGTCCCAGAGGGAACAGATCTTTCTTTGGATAGGAAAGGGCCACACTCAACCTCCTGGCTGCTCTCTCTGCACTTGGTCACTTGGTGTTTTACAGGAGAGGCCAGGTCTTGGCACACACCCTGTCTACCTCTCCCATAACTCAAAAGTAGAAGGTGCCGAGGTCTCTGGCCTCAGAGCCCAGCTCACCACCCTCCAAGGCCAGAGGAGCACACAGCTTCTCTCCGTCAGTCTCCCTCTGCTTCACGTTCCCACGTTACCCACAAGCTCACTCTTCCCCTTCGGCTTCATCTGCCCGTCCACCCTCCAACTCCATCCTTCTTCCTCTTCTTTCTCCTCGTGGAGTCCAACATCTTACATTCAAGGTAGACTCCCCGGGCGGGGTGGGGGGGACATTCAGGGATGTGTGCATACGTCTGCGTCCATGCCATACCAGCAAAAACAGCTCAGGTCAGCCACTGCCACCCATTTCCCAGAGAGTACCCAGAGGCCTCCCATTAGCAGCCTCTCTACCTTTCCTGTTGTCCCCTCAGGCCCCCTTTGGGGAAAGTGGAGTCACCAGCACACTTCATGGGCAGCTGGGGGCCCCTGAGCAGTCTCTCCACCCCCTCTCCCTTCTCCTCAGACCCCATGCCCAGCCCTGAGGTTTGGAGAGCCTGGTAAGTGCCCTATCAACATGTTAATCAAATTACTTAGGAGCTAAAATTGACGCTGTTCATTAATTATACAAGATTATGCTAATTGTGCATGCAAATGCATGCAGGGGAACAGAAGGTGTTCAGGCACATGGTGGGCCATTAGCATAGAGGATGGGGTGCGGGTGCATTGGCATGCTAATGTATGCGCCCTGCCTATTTATAGCCCCTAGCCCATCTGCACTGCAGCCACCTCTGCCCTGGTAGGGGATCTCAGTGGGGAGGCCAAGTCCAGGCCTGGCAGGTGGCGACGGCCCTGGGGACATTATGTCTTGACTGCTACCTTAGACCAAGACCTGGGTGCAGCCTTGGCCGTTCCACAGGAGCCTGAACTATTCAGCAACCTCCCTTCCCTTCTCTAGCCCAGGCCCTGGTGCCTGTTTCTCCCAGGAAGCAAAATGACTCTTCCAAGTGGCACAGTCAGTCATGCACATCGTACAGACTTCGCATCAGCCGCAGGGCCAAACCCCCAGGCCCTGGCTTACCGTTGCCCTCCGAAATCTTGTCAGGCACCAGTGGACAAGCGTGCCGTTCATGCCACTGCTCCTTAGCAGAGCTGTTCCCTTTGCCTCCTGCTCCCCTCAGACCCAAAGCCCAAGATCAGTGCAACCCTCAGGAACCCTTGCTTCCTTCCCAGGAGTGACCGGGAACAACTGACTGCCACAGATGGTACTTGGCAAGTGATCCTGCTACATCACCACTGTGTCTTTCCGGTCATACTTTGAGTTTCTTTCCTGTTGGGTTAAATTCCTTGGCCTTGCCTTTCTTCCCCCGCCCGGGGCCCATCCTGGCCGGGAAGATCTTGTTCACTTACGGCTCCCTGTGCCCAACGCAGGAGAGGCACTGGGTCAGCCTTTGTAAGTGAGCGAATGGAAAGGGCGAGGGATTGAACGGTCCATCATCTGTGTCCTCCAGCAGACAGCGAAAACGCTGGGGAGCAGTTCCACCCCAGAAGCCGTTCTGTTTCTTATGAGGCTCAGGAACTCAAAGGCGAGTTCTTCAGGATAAAAATTAGCGAGGGCCCTTCCCGCATTCCGCTGTCAGGCTGCGGCACCAGCTTTGGGCGTGGACACATATGCAGTTCTTTTTCTACCCTTATTCTCCCAAACTGCTTGCTTTCCCACCTAGCCGGACTTGTGTGTCTGTTCCTTGCATTCCCTCCTTCTAGATCTGCACTACTCAATGTAGCAGCCACGAGCCGCGTGTGATTATTTAAACGTATATAATGAAAAAGAAGTAAGATTTAAAATTTAGTTACTTGGTCACACTAGCCACATTTCAAGTGCTTAATCGTTGTATGTGGCTAGTGACTGTCGTTCTGTTGGACAGCAGTTGAAAGCTGGTCCTTCCTTGCTCTCGACGGTCCTGTAGGTGAAAACCCACCTGGGATCTCAGGCCAGCCCTTTCAGTTACTGACAGCTTTCTCTTCGGAGCAGGAACGTAATTGCAGCCCTGCGTGTCTCACAGGGAAGCAGGGATAAAAAGCCAACGAAAAGCCTTAGCTGTGTGTCCTGGTTTCTTAGGATGGGATTCCTAGAGGCAGAGCCTGGGATGGGGATTCTTGTGAAAGTGGGTTATTGCAGGAGAGCTCTTGGGACAGAAGGAGTGAGGGGGGCTGGGTAGCGCAGGGGAGGGAGCTTAATAAAGAGGTCTAGTTTGCTAGTTCCATGGGGCGGTCCAGAGTATGAATGGCCCCAAGAACTGGTCCTCTGTGACATCATTCTGCCATTGGCTGTGGGCTGCTAGCAGGAAGGCTGTGCTCCCGGATGAGGGTAATTCTCGCGTAGTAGGGCAGCTTGAGTCCCTTAACACTCACGGCAGCTGGGGGATGCTGGAAGGCGGAAGGCACCAACCCACTGTACAATCCTTGGATGTTGCCTTCCAATAAGTAGCTCCATCCCACTCCGCTCTCCACCCACTGTGAACCCCGAGTTTAGCAGTGGACTCACATCAATCACCTCAACATTTTCCTTGTCATTTTGAGTCTCTTTTGCATAAAGCACTGTAGTCAGAAGCTTTTCTGGTGCAGTGGCGTCACCCCTGAGGAGCTGCGTGTAAGTCCGCTGTTTGCGCTTAATCCATACTCAACCCAGCATTAGTGTCTTTGCTAGGGAACATTTCGTTGATGAGGAGGGCTCGTCATTTCATCTTGAGCTGTTTTCACTGAGAAGAATAAAATGCGTTTATAAAGATGATTAGGAAGGCTACACTGAGTTCAGGATGTAGTAAGGTAGGTGTGCAGGTCAGCAATTCTTACCTTATTTAAATCATAAGCTTGATGTGTCACAATGCATAATCACCACCCTTTAAATGCTTTATTAGTAGGTGGATGACCACCGTTCACAGCTCTTTATCTGGTGTTTTGTTTGGTTTTGTTTTGTTTTGTTTTGTTTGGTGGTGCTGGGGACTGAACCCAGGGTCTCCCCACTGAGCTATATCCCCTGCCTTTTTCTTTTTCTTTTCTTTTTTTTATTTTTTCTAATTTATTTTAAGACAAGATCTCCCTAAATTGCCCAGGCTGAGCTCAAACTTTCAAACCTCCTGCCTCAGCCTCCAGAGTGCTGGAATTACTGGCATGAGGCACCCTGCGTGGCTTTATTACATTTTTTATTTTTTATTTTATTTTTATTTTTTTGTGTGTGGGTACCGGGGGGTCGACCTCAGGACCTCGTGCGCCAACAGGCACCCGTGCCGCTGAACGATATCACCGGCCCCTTTTTCATATGTGGGATCCGGGAGTCGAACTCGGGGCCTCGCACTTGCAAGGCAGGCGCTTACACCGCTGAGCCATCTCACCGGCCCTATTACATTTTTTAGTGTAGCGAATCTTGACTGTATAGGTGGAATAGAATAATGAACCCTGTACACCTTCAGTGAGCTTTCATAGCTTTCAACTCTTGGTGCATCTCATTCACTGTTCTTTAATCCTGAAAATCTCCATCTGAATGCACGAGTCCCAACCTCCAGGTCCTAAAACTAGGAGTACATTTGTACCCTCAAGGAACGCCTCATAAAATAGTTCTACTGATCCGAACACAGGATGCTTCTGGGGCTGCTTTTGAAGTAGGACATTCTACACAGTCCGCAGTATCAGCTCAGTGGCTGGGCAGGGCTGGTCTCCAAGAGCCCTACTTCAAGGGACTTTTCATGACCCTTGTCAGCATCGGAAGTTCACGAAGACCCGAGTTCATACCCCGACTTCAGCTTTTACCATTCTGGGTAAATTATTCTTGCTTAACTTTGGCTTTCTCATCTGTAAAATGGGAGTGATTGCAGACCTACGTCACCTCAGGGTTTGAGAGTTTTAAACAAGATAACGCCGAGTGATGAACTCCACAGAGTTCCGGGTACTCGCTGTGTGCCTGATGCTCAGACCTGGTTCGCTTTGGGTTTTTTTGTTTTTTTTTTAACATATCCTGAGCATTTATTTGTAATTCATGCTTGTATGTATGATATATCTTCCCGTGTCTCTAATGGCAGCTCCTAGGACTTTGCCTTTCTCTTACCACCCTTTCTGTAAGGTCTAGATGAAGAGAATATCCCCCCAAAGGTCCCCATAGGCACCGCTGCTTACCCCACGGGAGCACTTGGTCAAGCAAGGCTGTGGGCTTGGCCTTGCCTTGCTTCCCCCAGCCTGTGGCCCATCCCAGCCAGGAAAAGGGCCTTTCTAGGCTCCATTCCAGCCCCATTGGGCCAGGGTGGGAACAGCTGCTCAGAGGACACCCCAGGCTCACCAGATTTTGGGGATGAACATACGTCCTTGGTGATAAGCAGGGATTCACAGCCCCTTAACATAATGTGCATACTCACCTGCCGTGTGGCCCAGAAGGCTGTTCCACACCCCAGAACCTTGCCCTCACTTACCCAGCCTGGCCCAGGTTCTCTGCTTGGGGTCCACGTCCACATGTGCATTTGTCTGTCTCCAGCTCGCCTTCCCACCCTCTCCAGCTCCCCTGGCCCTGCCTCAGCTCCTGGCCTCCACATCCGACCTCTGCACAGACATGGATTCCAGGACCTGCTCTCCTTCCTCCCCCGCCCCTTACTTCACATCACCCTTCACCAGCTGCCCAAGTGGCGTAAAGTGTCGCCTCATGGGTGAGCCCATGGAGAACTCTCCTGAGCTGCTTCACATCAGCCCTTCCAGCTGCCAGTGCGTCTGCTCCCAGGGGTGGGGAGAGGACAGAGCAGGCCCGGACCCACCCTGCTCCTCCGCCAAGCCTGAAGGCAGGCACTGTAGGACAGGAGAGATGTTTCCTGGTTCTTCTAGACCTGATGGGGAATCCTCAAACTTCGGGCCCGCTGTTGGAAGGCAGGGGCTTTTGGAGGCCAGCCACTGTTGCCAAAGCACACTCTTCAAACGTGAAAAGCATGACGCTCGTATAAATGGTTACTGAGCACGTGTTGTAGTTTTCTGTAACTTATTGATAAGGCAACCAGTAGGGCAACAAAGCTGGTTCAGAGAAGACTAAGAGAAATTTACACATAAATATAAAGAGGGGCAGAGGGGAAGGAAAGAGGAAAGGAGATGCAAGAGAGTACGTTAAAAATGCTGGAATAAGACTGCCAAGTTAGAGCCAGGTGTGTTTGCTCATGACAGTTATCCTAGCTCTCAGGAGGCTGAGGCAGGAGGATCATGAGTTCAAGGCCAACCTGGGCTACATAGTGAGACCCCATTAGGAAAAAAAAAAAAAAAAAACTGCCAAGTTACATATGAAGCTAGGTAATGTCCACAGGACCAGGATAGCTGTAACCTTTAGGGATAGTTTCTCTACTGAACAAAAGTTATTTATCTCTTCTAACAAATATCATTTGCCTCTTAGTTTTCTGCACATTAGCCCCTAGAGCGGTGATGGCGAACCTTTTAGAGATGAGTACCCAGCCTGCAACCCAAAACCCACTTATTTATCGCAAAGTGCCAAGACTGTGATTAAACTTGAATACTGAAATTTTAGTTTAGAAAAAGCAACTCATACATGAACACCTTTTGTCTTGAAAGAAAAACGAACAACACACGTGCTGTAGATTCCCACCACTGCCCTGGAGAATCTTAGGTAGTTTTATTAGCGTAACGCTCTACAGCAGTGTTATCTAGTATAAATATAATGCAAGTCACACATGGAAGATTAATTTTTCTAATTGTCATATTTTAAAATATAAGAAGAAATAGTAAGGGCTGGTGAGATGGCTCAGCGGCATAAGCGCCTGCCTGGCAAGCGCGAGGTCCTGAGTTCAACTCCCGGTACCCACATAAAGGAAGAAAGGTCCGGTGATATCACTCAGCGGCACAAGCGCCTGCTGGCAAGCATGAGGTCCTGAGGTCAACCCCCGGTACCCACCAAAAAAAAAGAAGAAGAAACAGTAAGATTGGTTGTGATAATAGACTTTATTTAACGCACTCTATCTAAAATATTGTTTCAATGTGTAATCAATACAAAAAGTTACTAATGAGTTGTCTTATATACTTTTTTTCTAACTAAGTCTTTGAAAATCCAATGTGCATTTCATACTTACAGCACATCTCAAGTTGGGGACCAGCCACATTTCAAGGGTTCAGTGCCGTATGGGGCTAGCGGCTAAGGGACTGGGTAGCCCAGTGCTGGAGCAGGGTTCTCAGGCTTAATGCCACGTGAGAATCACCTGGAGGACTTTTGAGAACACAGATGTGTGGGCCACACCTCAGCAGTTTGGATTCAGCAGGTCTAAAGTGGGCCTGAGCATCTGCATTTCTAGCAAGTTCCAGGGTTATGCTGCTGCTGCTGTTCTTGGCCCCATACTTTGAAAACTACTCTTTCAGGATAACTTTGAAAAGATGCACAGTGGTCCTTTCTGCCTGTTTTCCAGGTTGTGGGTAATTTTCTTTGCACCTCTCTATCTGGCAGGTGGCAGTGGCAGCAGGCTCTCTGGAGGGTGTGTGCACTGGCTCAGCCTCTGGCAGAAACAACCTGTGGACCCCCAGCTGGTGGCGAGTATGAGCGCAGCAGCCTCATTGGTGGCCTTGCCTGTGTGCTGGGGTCCACAGAGGGGAGAGAAAGAGACTGACCCTCAACACCCCTTGGCAGGCCCAGGCCTTATGCTGGCTGCTTCTTACTCATCTCTCCACGGGTCATGCCAAGTAGGCCCCAAAACTGCAGTGCCCTGGGGCAGGCCCACAGGGGTGAGGTCCTTGCAGGGTCCCAGCGCTCTCAGGGAGCAGTGGCTCTGAAGCCTAGAATGGCTAGAAAAGGCTGATCAGACAAGACACGAGAACTGGTTCAGACCAGAGGACAAGCAGAACCTGTGCTGGAAAAGAGCATGGGAGACCTGTAAGTAAAGGCTGTGGAAGGGCCAAGGAGGAGACCGCAGCCTTGGGGGCCCAGGGGAAAGGTGCCCCAGAGGCAGGGCGGGGAGGCAGACAGCATCAGTTGCTTCTCTCCTGGTCATGGACGCAGAGGGACTCACGCTGGGTCACACAGAGAGCCAGTCCCAGTCCCATCCCAAGGGCCATTCCTCTTGATTCTAAGGAGCCGGGTTGGGTAGTGGGCAGGTGCGGATGTAAAGGAAGGGCATACCACCTTTTGGGGCACCCTGTGCTCGTAGCAGTACCAGTGGCATCCAAGGGTTAGCAGCATTAGGTCCCTTGGGACAGGATCGAGTCCCACCTTCCCATACCTGGTGAAGGATCAAGCATGTTGAGTACCGAATTTAAATGAATTGGCCTGCATTGTGTGTGTACTTAGTCCCATGGTGTACTCTGCATCATATGTGAGTGTGTCTTAGTCACTTTCCTTTCGCTGGGACACAATACCTGACACCCACAAATGAAAGGATGAGAGCTGCATTTTGGCTCACGTTTCAGTCCGTGGTTGGTCAGCTCCAAAGAAGAAACAGCGCGGCAGAGGGGCACGGCGGAGGAAGAGCTGCTCACCTCATGGCAGCCAGAAAGCAGAGAGGAAAAAAGACAGCTGGGGAGGGAGCTGTGCCCTTCCAAGTTATGCCCCAGTGACCCCTCTCTTCAGACCAGGCCCTGCCACCTAAGACCACGTCAGCTGTAGCACCCCATAATCCAGTCACCTTTCAAAAGCCACACCTGTGAGCCCATGAGGCTTTGGGGGGACATCAGTATGTAAACCCTAACAGATCCGTGGTGATACTGCGGCTATAGGGGTGTCTGCACCATGGGGTATCTTAAGGGGTACAGGAGGTGATTATTACGGCGTATGTGAGGTAGACCGAGTGCCTCCACTGTGCAGATATACGAGTACGGGGGCCTTGGAGGTGTCTGTACCTGGGGGTGACCTATGGGGTGCACGTGGTGTCTATACCCCAGTGACTACTGTTCGGAGGCGTATGAACTATGCACTACGGGGTATCCCGTAGGGGTGAACAGAGTGTCTGCACTGGGGGCGCACTGTTTGGGATCCTGCGGGGTTTCCACTCCCCAGGATGCTCCGTAGCTGTGTGTACAGTCTACGCTACATGAAGCTGTTTCCTGGGGGTCACTGTGGACAAAGAGGTGCGTTGATGTGATACCTCTGTGGGAAGGTAAATAAAGGGACTTTCAGGGGGTCTCATTGCAGGGGGATCCTGGGTGCTGTGGACAGAGGCAGAGCCCTGGGGAGCATCTCCAAGAAAGTGCCACCAGCTCCCCATGAGGGGCTGCCCCCTGTGGACACCTCTGTTCCAGGGCAGGTGCCCACTCTTCCCAGCACTTGGGCACCTCCTTTTTGAGATCTAGACTTTCAGAACTTACAATTAATCTTCATTTGAACATGAATGTTATATTTTCAGGCTTTGGAGGCAACTCTGATGAATAAATAGATGCCACGTTTGGGTATAAATAGCACATAGATAACATTGCATATCATAGTTAAGAGTCCCATCTACCGTTTAGTCTGGTACACAGGGTGGTAAAAATCCCTTCCAAATGGGTCGGGGTAAAATGAGGAACCTGACACAGTGGCCCAGGAGGCTGTCCCAAATACCAGGACCCACCACAGACTTTAGCCCAGCACTCTACAGCTGCAAAGGGTGCCCCCTACAAAGCTCACAGAGCCCCACGGGGGCTAAGGCAGACACCGATGGTATTCGGCGTTTATTAAGCGTCTGCCAGAGTATTGTCTATGGCTGCCTTACTGACGGGTGACAGGTCAGACCCCCCTCTCCCACCCACCGCCTGGAAGGACAGGAGGACCGAGTGTTCTTGTGTCCCATTACTGTGTGTGAAAAGGAAGATAGTCCTTATGTGTACCTGCAGACACCGTGTGTATACGGTGGGTGCGTGCTCTGTGCGTTTAGCACATGCGGTGTCTGTAATGGAAATGTTTGTGATCAGTGTGCACTGCACAGGGGATGGGTCTGTCTGCTCTGAAGGAGAGAGGTGACGTGTGACTGATGCACTGTATGTGTGATGGCCTCATACAATGACAGATGCAGAGGATGTGTGGTAAGTTCACACTGAGTAAGTGTGAATACATGCTACACATGGAATATACATTATATTTGTGATAGGTATACAGCGTGTTGGGTATAATTTATGATTAATAGGTGCATATACTTAGTATGTACAATATGTGATGAATATATGTGCCGTGGGTGCAGTAAATATGCACGTCGTAGAGAAATAAGCATTGTGTGGTCTACGTAAGGTGAGTGTGGGTACTCTAGTGAGGTAGCCCTTGTGGGTCTGCTGGGTGTGTAGCAGGCACCCTGTGTGTACACAGCTCATGATGGGAATGTGGGGTGTGCACCTGTGGTGAGCGCAGGGAGGGGAGTCACTCTGGTGGGAGGGGCGTGGCAGGAAACAGTTGATCATCTGTTTCCGGAACCCCATGACCCTTGAGCCCACCCAACTGCACCGTTTCAGGTTCTTCCTCAAATTCTTCCTCAAATGCAACCAGAACTGCCTGAAGAATGCAGGGAATCCCCGAGACATGCGCCGCTTCCAGGTGGGTTTGGGGAGAGGCTCCCCCACAAACCCATCCTTCTCTGACAGGCAGGGGGAGGGGAGGCTGCGCCCCTGCCAGGGCACATCCCTGCCCAGCCCTGTGCCTCCAACGCCTGGTGCCCGCTGGGGGTGGGGCAGCTCCATCTCAACTTATGCTGGCTGCCAAGGGAGGCTTCATTAGAGCCCCACTTAAGATGCTAATTGTGACATTTTTACATGATTAACGACCCGGGTAATTTGCATAGTGTGAAGCCGAGAGCAGCTGCCCTTAGCCGCAGCCTGCACACCCCTCCCAGTGCAAGGGGTAGTAGGAGAAGGCAGCCCCAGTTTCCTCCCCAGAACAGGGTGGGGCTCCTGCTCATGGGTGGCCACTCTTTGCCTAAAGAGCCAGTTTTCCCAGGGCTTTTAATTTTCTAGTTCCTAGGATGTTAGTTCATCCTGGGGTGTCACAGGATCCAGCTGGCCCCAGTTCTATCAACTCAATCCCAGGAAGCTGAAGCCCTCTAATCCCCACTCAACACTGAATCCCAGCATCCATTCACCTGCCTCAAGTTGCCAGTTCCCCGCCACAGTGCCCTCCCGGGAGCCCCCGCGGCCCCAGCCAGCCCAGGCTTGGCTCTCCCCGCAGGTGGTGGTGTCCACAACGGTGAGTGTGGACGGACACGTGCTGGCTGTGTCTGACAACATGTTCGTGCACAACAATTCCAAGCACGGCCGCAGGGCCCGCCGACTGGACCCTTCCGAAGGTCAGAACCCCCAGCCCAGCCCTGGCCAACCCCCAGTCCCCACCTCATCGTGGTCCCCTGACCTGGGTCCTCTCCTGCCTCCCAGCTGCCACCCCCTGCATCAAGGCCATCAGCCCGGGGGAGGGCTGGACTACGGGAGGCGCCACCGTCATTGTCATCGGCGACAACTTCTTCGACGGGTTGCAGGTCGTGTTTGGAAACATGCTCGTGTGGAGCGAGGTGGGCGGTCCCCGCCAGTCTCCCTCCGGGCCTCGGGGCTGGGCCCTCCCCACGGGACGGGACCTGCAGGCCTCCCCTCTCCCCTCGCAGCTCATCACACCCCACGCCATCCGGGTGCAGACGCCCCCGCGACACATCCCCGGGGTGGTGGAGGTGACCCTCTCCTACAAATCCAAGCAGTTTTGCAAGGGAGCCCCCGGCCGCTTTGTGTACACAGGTAAGGAATCAGGCTGCGGAGGGGAGGCCCCATGGGGTCAGCAGAGGGAGCCGAACCCTAACCCAGTTCTGAGCTTATTAAAATCCGCCGTCGGTCACACCCCGGGTGGCGGCGCCTCGCTCGCTTGCACGCACGTGTACTCTGCCCACGCCTGGCACGGGTCCTTCCTTCCTGGTCTCCTCTATTTCCCTTCCTGGCCCTTGGCCCCTCAGACCTTTCCCCGGTGTTCTCTCTGCCTCGGGCCTTTTTACCAGGGCATCTCTCTCCTCCCCATCTCCAGAGGTTTAGAACCAAGGAATTATTTACTTCAAAGATGCCCCCAAAAGGGGTCGTTGCTCCCCAAATCTTTCATGGGTCTCTTGGTTCTCCCAGGCAACCCTAGGCTTCACTCTGCGTGCACACACATGCACAAACACGTAAACACTTGCTGGACCAGGGCGAGCAGTTAACGCAGGACCCGCAGAGTAGCGCGGAGTCCCCATCCCCGCTGGTTCCGCCGGTGGTGGCAGGGATCTTCACCTCCATCCTTGCGCCGGCCCCATCGACCTCCCTCCTCGCTCGCCCGCAAAAATGCTCAGGAGGGTACCGGGCACCTACCCAGTTTAGGCTCAGGAAGCTCGAGTCTGACCCGGGAAGGCTGGCAGCGAGCAGAGCGGGGTGGAGTTACAGGGTCGAAGGGCTTGAGTGTGGGCTGAACGGGGCTGAGCTGAAACTGGAGGGACGGTGGGATGGGGACGTGGGCACCGGGAAGAAGGTCGCGGGAGAAGGAATGGCCGGTGCAAAGACCCAGCCGTGAGCGCTTTACGCTTTGAGGGACACAAAAGGCAATTCACTGAATGTGGAGTTGGCAGTGGAGAAGGTAGGACTTCGAGATTGGTGGATTAGGTCGATGCCACGCTATCGGAAGAGGTAGAACAGGGGGTTGGACGGGGAGAAGTGGGGAGAAGACGGGAGAGAAGAAGGCGTAGGGAGCAGGGCTGGAGGCTGCTGCAGTCCCCCTGAGAACCCAGAATGTGGGCCAGTCCGTTCCTGGGATGCATACAAACCCCTACCCGTCCGATGCTGTTCAGAGTCCACCAGAGCCATGATAAGTGGAGATAGTTGGGGTTTTTTCTTTTTTATAAACTCCCGACATGACCAAATGCGAACAGCAAACTCTCCCTCGAGTCCTGCCCCAGACATACAAGTCCTGCCCCTAGGAGTATTCGATCCCTCGCCCCACACACGTAGGACTGTATAGTGCATGCGTGTTGATGCCAAGCGCCTGGCACGGAGCCTGGCCCAGTATTTATCGAATGAATTTTAAAAAGGCACTGAGGGAACTTCCCTGAACCTCGCTCATCAGTGCGCCTGGGGCTTCCCGCGGGGCGGGCGTGGCTCGGAGCCGGCGTCTGCAGCGGGGCTCCTGCACTGGCGCTCCGGGTTTCGCGCTCCGCGCCCCGCTCTGGGAGGGGCGCCTCCAAACTCCACACGCTGTCCCTCTCCCCAGCTCTGAATGAGCCCACCATTGACTACGGCTTCCAGAGGCTACAGAAGGTCATTCCCAGACACCCCGGGGACCCCGAGAGGCTTCCCAAGGTACTCGAGGGGCGGGACGGGGACGCGTGCGGCCCCAGGGTGAGGGGCCGAGGAGGGCGTCGCGAGGGTCCCCTGCCACCCTCAGGGGCCGCCCCTCCGCCCTCAGGAAGTGCTGCTGAAGCGGGCGGCCGACTTGGCGGAGGCGCTGTACGGAGTGCCCAGCAGCAACCAGGTATGGCGCCCGCCTCCTCTCCCCGCCGGGCCCCGGGCTGCGCCCACCGGCGCGGCTGCCCCGGCCGTGCCCGCTCTTGTCTCCGCAGGAGCTGCTCCTGAAGCGCGCGGCGGACGTGGCCGAGGCCCTGTACAGCGCCCCCCGCGCGCCCGCGCCGCTCGGGCCGCTGGCCCCCAGCCACGCGCACCCTGCCGTCGTGGGCATCAACGCCTTCAGCAGCCCGCTCGCCATCGCCGTCGGGGACGCCACGCAGGGCCCCGAGCCGGGTGCGTCCCGCCGCCCCCCGCCCCGCCCGCCCCGCCCCCCGCGGCCGCCCCGCCCCCGCGGCCGCCTGACCGCGCTCTCCCGCAGGCTACGCGCGCAGCTGCAGCAGCGCCTCCCCGCGCGGGTTCGCGCCCAGCCCCGGCTCGCAGCAGAGCGGCTACGGCGGCGGCCTCGGCAGCTACGGCGCGCCGGGCGTGGCCGGGCTCGGCGTGCCCGGGTCCCCGAGCTTCCTCAACGGCTCCACCGCCACCTCGCCCTTCGCCAGTGAGTGTCCGCCGCCCGCGCAGGGGCAGGGACGGGGAGGAAACGGAGCGGGGCCGGGGTGCGGCCTTGCAGCCTCGCTTTGCGGGACTCTGGTCCTCACCGCCCCGGACCCCGCCCCGCGCGGCACTCCCCGGGGAGTCTCAGGGTCCCGGGGCCAGGAGACTTGGCGACTGCAGCGGTGCACACGCTTCCACCCCTCCGTCCTCCCGAAGCCAGCTCTGAATCGAGGGACCTGGCTGACACCCGCTGGTGCCACCTTTCGGCCTTACACCGGGGCTTCGGGAGGAGCGCGGCGCCCCCTGCTGGAACCCTGGGGAAACTCAGGGATTTGGGAAGCGGGCTCCGAGCGGGCGCCACGCCCCGCAGCGGTCAGCCCCATGGCCCTTGGGAGGATGTGGCTGCCCAAAGCACTGTCAGGCAGAGCGACCGAGCGAATTCTGTGTGGCCAGAGCTGGAGTCAGAGTTTGGGGGTCGAAATCAGAAGCTAGCACTCAGCAAGTTACTGTAGTTCTTTGAAGTTCAGTTTCTTGGTGGATTAGTACCACCCCCTGCCTAGAGAGGCTGTCAGATCTGAATGTTCCACCATGCAGAAAGAGCCAGACAAAGTTCAGGAAGATGGCATGATTTCGCAGGCCCAGCCCCGACTGTAGGTGCTAACCAACCTCACTCTGGCTTCGTGGAGTGAGGCAGCTCAGAGCTGGGTGGAGGGGCGAGGTCTGGATGTCATGGGTGAGTGACGTCCATAACTACTTTGAGCCTTGGCTGTTTTATGCTGTCCTCCAGTTCCTTCCATTACCAGTAGCTCCTCAGCAGACATTTATAATGCACCTGTTGTGTGCAGAGCACTGGACTTGGGCGATAATTGCAGCCTCGCTCACCTGCAAGAAGTCTCCGTATCCATCATAGAGAAGCTGTCCCTCTAGTCCCAGGAGACGGCTGAGCCAGAGAACTGGAGTCTGCCCAAGAAAGATGTGGCTTTGCCTACATTTCCCTCGCCTTCCGCTGTCTTCTGTCTGTCATTGCTGAGAATAGAACTGTCCGGCCATCTACCTAGTGAACTTCCATGGGCTTGTGTCCTGGGTGCTGTTTTCTCTGGCTAAGAGCCTGGCACTCTTCCAATCTAGATTCGAATTCTGGAGCCCAAGGCCCCATAAGCCAGAGTCCACACAGCCGTGGCCCGCCGGTATCCTTCACCGCTTCTCTGGGTTTCCCTTGGATTTAAATCTTTCCCAGGAACACCTCTCCTTGCCCACCTATACACAGTGCAGGCAACAGTAAAGAATACATGGCGCCAGGGACAAGCCAGTCACCTGGGGTCTCTCCATTCAGCAGGGAGATAAGAATTCCAGTGCATCAGGAGGATCGAAGTGAGTTCAGGGCCACCCTGGGCTACATAGTGAGTTCAAGAGCAGCCTACAGTACAGCGTGAGACCCTGTCTCAGAAAAAATTCCGGTGCCTCTTATGTCCTGCTTCCAGCGTCAGCCTGGACGTGCCCGAGGGCCATTGCCATCTCATAATACTGTTTGACCATTGCGTGCCTAGGTCCCCATCCACTCCCCATGTGCAGGATGCTTTGTGGCATGACTGCATGGGATGTCATTCTCACTGAGTTTCTAGGACATTCCTGGAGTGGCATCAGAACTGTCCCAGCCAGAGTGTCTGGGACTGTCTGTATGGTTCTCCCTTTTGTCTTCTGCATCAGCTACCAGCAACCCTGGAATGATCCACAACTCCCAGCCCTCTCCAGGCTACAAAGTGTGGTTGTGAGCACTGTGTGCCAGGAGAGATACGAGCACTGGTCTCAAGCTTTCCTTAGGGCTCCATGGCCCCACTAGCAACGAGAATTGTCTTAAAGGAGATGGTAACCATGGGGCAGAGGACATGTGGAAGAGGACAGGTGTCGAAGGCATCCCATGGTGGGGTGCTCTGATGCCAAAGGCAACTTAAGCTACAGGATTCTTCCAGGAAGTCCCAGCCACTGCCTGTTGCCTGCTACTTGAACAACGCACCTACCACAGCCTTACTGCTCTTTAGAAGGCAGAGGCTGGGAATTGGGTTCAGATGAGGGTATAGAGAGGTGGGGTCCAGAGACTGCCTGGCAGAAGACCTCAGGAGCCGAGGCTGAGGAAGCACAGGCAGAGCCTGTGTGCAGGGAGCTCCCTTGCTGTTCCTAGCGAGCCGCAGCCCTGAATGCCTGTGAAGGCGGAGGACAGGAAGCTTTGGGGATGTAAATCCCTCGCTTTTCTTTAAAACTGACGAGCTGTAAGAGGGAACTCCTGGAGGCCTCCAAGGTCCAGACTGGAATAACAAGGACTTACATTAAGCTGGAAGGAAACAGAGCGTCCAGAGAAGGGGACTAGCGGGACAGAGTGTGGGTGATGCTGGAAAGGGGAGCTTCTTTGTGGATGGAGTTAGGAGGCTCGCGTGAGCTGTGTGTGAGCCTGAGCAGAGCGGCCTTATGACAGGAACCCGTATGGATCCCAGGTTTAGTCCCTGACTACTTGCCCGGCTCTGCTGTGATCCCTGAACTTTGACTCTAGCCTTGGCACCCCGGAAATGCTTCTTAGCATCTCAAATCCCAGTGGTTTTCAGCGGGAATCCTGACCTGTTCATCTGTCATCTTCAGGGCTCTCCCTCCCGCTTGGTTTTGCTGGGTTCCGGTTTTGGTTTTATTTTGACCGAGTCTGGCCCTGTCATCTCCAGTTCTAAGGGTATCTAGAACTCCCAAGAAGGCGCGAGCTGACCGAGGACCCACAGGCTCCCAGCCCGCCGCCGGCCCCTGTCCCGTGCTGGGCTCCCCAGGACCCTCGCAGCCCCGGGGAGGTCAGGGCGGCCCGGCCCTGCGGCTCACTCTGGTGCTGTCTCCCTGTCGTGTCTCCCCGCGCCCCGCCCCGGAGTCATGCCCTCTAGCCCCCCGCTGGCGGCCGCCTCCTCCGCGCCCCTCCCGGCCGCTGCGCCCGCCGCCAGCGTCTTCTCCTTCTCGCCCGTCAACATGATCTCCGCGGTGAAGCAGAGGAGCGCCTTCGCGCCCGTGCTGCGCGCGCCCGGCTCCCCGCCGCCCGCCTGCCCCAGAGCCCACGGAGAGGGGCTTCCGGGTGAGTGGTGCCCTGGGGGAAGGGCCGGGCGGGGAAGCTGGGGTCCAGGGGCGCGCTTCATCCACGTCGTAACAACACCCAGGCCGGACGGCCAGCTTGCCCCAAAGGGTGTCCAGGAGGAAGCTCTGTGGGCCCCTAGGGCAGAAGTCAGGGCTCCACTTCCCTCAGCCTCACGCTGGGAGTGGGCGGCACTGGATACTTTCAACTGGCCACGCGGCGACGGGGAAGGAGACTGAGAATCCAGCTGGAGAAGTTCTGGAAACTAGCACAGCGCACCCTCCTGCAGTCACGCACAGAGCGGACACGCGGCCCGGGCGGGAGGAGGCCGCGCGGGCTCTGCGCCTTTTTCCTGTGCCCGCTGCGTCCACCAGAGGGCAGCACACTGCTGCGAGGCTGGCTCCCTCGGCTTGACCGTCCCTCTCCCCCGCTTTGCAGATCAGGAGTTAAGACTAACTCATTCCTCCGTGTCGCGTTGATGAGCGACGTGGTTGTCCTCGCACACCCACGCAGCAGATCCTTTTAGCCAGCAGAGCTTTCCCATCCAAGTGGCCTTTGGAGACTTACTGGCAGACAGAGCAGAGACTGACGAGAAGGAGACGGAGGCCGCCAAATGTCGCAGCTGCCAGGGATGGCTGGGGGCAGAGCTGAGCGAGGGGTCTTCCCTGAGAGGCTTGCAGATGTTTCTCTGTCGGCTGCGGGGCTGTCTCGGGGGATCTCCTGGAACTCAGTCCAGTGCATAGCACGTGGCTCAGTACCTGGCACACAGTAGGTGCTAAATAACTAGTGAATTAATTAATGAGTCGAGCCCAGAGGCAGAGGGCGGCAGTGCAGTCTGCTGGGGTCCAGCGCATCCCTTTGGTCATTGCCCCAGGCAGCAGTGGGCAGGTATTACAGGAAGGAAGCAGCATTCCAATAGGTAAATGGCCATGTTACTAAAGATTTTATTCAGAGCCTAGGATATGCTAGGACACACTGCGGCTTTTCTAGGAAAGAGGAGTTACAAATTTGTTTGAACACAAAATGTGTTTTTCAAAGAGCATCTTGGGAGTCATTCCTGGGGAGGCCCTGAAGGCTGAGGAAGAGGCACCTGTGTGCTTTCCTCAGCCTGAAGTGAGCCGCTCGGACCGGGATCTCGTCACAGGGCCTGAGCCCGTGCCTTGGGCCCTAGAGTCACCCTGGATCCAGGGCAGGGCCAGGTGGGGCAGCTCCCATGGAAAGGCTAGGCGAGGGTGGTGAGCAGTGCCCTGTGGGGCCTCTGTGCCCCCGGGTCCCCGTGTGAGAGAGTTCAGGGACACTGTAGACACCCTTCATCTTTCTACTGCAGTGGCGGCCCCAGGCCGGGGCTGGGGTGGCTGACATCCTTCAGGAACTACTGTATGTCCAGCCGGCTGTCGCCAGCCCAGAGAAGGACGGGAAAGTAAGGTCATCAGGCTGCACAGCGCTGATGGTCCCTTTCTCCTTGACCCCAGATCAGCCTTTTGAGGATTCTGACAAGTTCCATTCTCCGGCCCGGGGGCTTCAAGGCCTGGCGTACTCCTAATTATGGTAGGTCTCCGGCTGGCTCTTGCCGCCTATCCTGGCCCTGGAACGGGTTCCTTTCTCCAAAAGGCCTTAGCAGGAATGAGGAGCTAAGGTCCAGGTCTTTCTCCCCAGGGCCATCTAAACAGCATCGGAGGCACACAGCCGGCCCCAGTGGCCCAAGCTGAATGGCGGAGAGAAGTGGCTTTCTGTCCCCTTGCAACTAGCCTCCCTCCAGGACCTTTTCTCTCCCCTCTCCCCACCAGGTCTGCAAGTGTTGTCCCCACTGAGCCCAGACTGGAAGATCCTCCAGGATTCACACTCGTGCTCTGGATGATGGCACAAACATACAGGGCCAGTGCTGTGGGCAGACCTCAACCCCTGGACCAAATGGGAGAGGAATCCCCCTGTGCTCAAAGTCCCCTCAGCCCCACAGGCTTCTCTCACCGCTCTCTCGGGACTGGCCAGAAGCCCCAGCACTGTGCCGATGCTCTTGGCAGAAGAGCATCCCAGGGAGGTGCTAGGAGGCCAGGCCTCCCTCACTGGGCTGGTTCCTCTGGAAGAGATAGATTTCATGCAGACCAGGACCAGGATGTGAGGGGAACATGGGATAGGGACCATGAGAAAGAGGACAGCTCAGGGAGAGGTGACCTGGAAAGGCCCTGTTTGCACCTGACCCATCTGAACTGACGCCATCCCAACTTCTGTCCAGTGAAGAGGGTGGTGGCCCGCAGCCTTGGGAGGCCGCCCGCGCTCCCATGGAGCCTCCAGTAGTCGCTGGACCGTGTGGCCCCACTCCAAGTCCTGCACACTCGTGCTCGCCACATCATGCCTTCTTGTGGGGGCCTTGGCATGAAGGATGCAGAAGAGGGGGTACCAGGACTTCTCATTTCGGGGACTTCCCCCAGTGGATGTCTCATGAACTCTGGCCCCGCACACAATGACTCTAGTTGGCCCCATGACACTGTGGCCTCACGTCCTGCTCTGCTAAGTTTGGAGAAAACAACAATAAACCAGATGCGGGCGGCCACCTGGCCTCTTGCCTGCTTCTTTGGTGTGAGCCTGCTTTTCTCAGTGGCCCTGCAGCTGTCACAGGGCCCCTCTGAGCCTTTTCCCTGGACAGCCTTCTTGCACCTTGGGCTTTGTGGACAGTCTCAAGAGTTGAGCTGAGTGGCTGTTTCCTGCCTCATGTCTACTCTTTGGTCCTGTGTGTTGGAGGGGAGTAGACGAAAAAGCCTGAGGACCCAGGAAATGGGTCCAGCTCCAAAAGCTCTGCATGGGGATACAATGAGTTCCCCTACATGTCTAGCCAGGACCAAGATGGGTGTTATCAGAAAGACATTGCTGGGAACCAGGACGAAGCAAAAAATGATGTAGAGAAATAAGATCCAGACTCAGGCTAGAAACCCTTACCTGGGCTTGGTGGGGCAGCCTCTGGCTCCCAGGAGCGTCCCCTCTGAGCCACACTCCAACCCTTTATCCTCCCCCCCGAAGTCCAGGCCCCTTCTGGCTCTCCTGCCTCAGAACTGGAAAGGAGGATGGTAAAGAAAATTGCTAGGCCCATTCACCCACCTCCACCCTGAAAAAATCCCAGTCACCCCTATTTGCCCTGTCACTGGACAAAGGTCTGGCTGTCTGTTTTTGACCCACTATCCAGTGGGCTAAGTGTCCAGCCTGGACCTTAGTATTTCTTTCTCCTTCCTGGCACTTCTAGACTCTGGCCTCCAGAAACCCTGACCCTCCCAACCAGTGTGCCCATGCCTTGCCCCTTCTGGACAGACACACTTGCCACGGCAGATGGGCCGGTCCTGTCCTTCAGGACACTTCTTTCGTGTTCTTGGCCAGCACCTAGAGTTCGTCTCACCTGGGACTCGCGACGGAGTCGTCCTGCCTCTGGTTGCCGTGCCCTATCCTCAGCACTTGCCTGGCCTCCTCATCAGTTCTGGCTGCACAAGCTGTGTTCCATTCAGTCCGAGCCCTTCTCACGGCCCAGGCCCCCCAGAGCTCTGGTCTGACTGGACATAGTGGTAAATGGATGGCGGTCACAGTCTGGTTCCTGGGGTGTGACAAGTGTCACGATCAATATTAATGAGACATATTTGTCTACAATGATCCCACAGCACTGTGTAAGCTACCGTTTGAGTCAACACTGCCTTCTCTCTCATCCACACACACACACAAAATTCCAAGCAGGTCGTAAGTCCACGTGTGCAGCCCAAAACAGTTCAGCTCCATGGCCCTGAACACAGCCTAGAAGCCTTCTGGGCAGCCTGAGCTCTAAGGTCTGTTTCCTCACCCGCAGGGCCAGTTTTGAAATGCAGCAAGCATTGGACATCTTTGAGGTGTTCAGATGAACCCCAAGATCTCTATTCTGTAGGATAACTTTTTTAAATAGGAAAATGGTCCTCACTGATAGTGTCTGTCTCCCCAAGAAGAGAAGGCTCTTCACGGCAGCTTGAAAGCTTGGTGTGGCCACCTTCCCCCACCCCATCCTCACCTTTGCAGTTACGTCCTCACGCTTCTTTCCTCTGCTGCCACCTTAGTGATGATGACAGCAACCACATGGCCAATTCCCATGGGAAGGAGCAAGTCACCGTGGAGCTACCAGCCTGAAGTCTAACTTTCCCAGGAAGACCCTGAAATGAGAGTCCTGATGGGGGTGTGGCGCTGGCCACATATGTGGACCTCAGATCCTTCTATTGCTTCTTCCATGCTCCTTTTTCTTTACTCTCAACATGGGCTTTTTTTTTTTTTTTTTTTTTGCAAAAAATGGTGAGTGGAGTGTAAGTTTTCAATTTTTTCTGTATGGTCGGTACTTGTATCCTTTTGAGAGATCTTTACCTACTCCAAAATCAAGAGGATATTTTAGAAGTTATCTTGTTTTAGTCCTTATAGACTCATGATCCAACTAGATTTGGCTCTGGTGTATGGTGTGAGGTAAGGATCAATTTTTTGTCATATGGATGCTCAAGGCCCTGCAACACTTACCGAGATGACCATCTTTTCTCCCACCCTACTCCAGTGAAAACTTTGTTGTACGTCAAGTCCACACACGCAGGGGTCTGTTCTGGATTCTCTGTTCTGGTCCATGGATTGTTTTTGTCTATCCTTAGATGCATACACACTATCTTCATGGCTTTAGTTTTACACTAAGCTTTGATGTCTAGTACAGCAAGTTGTCCAACTTAGTTCTTCATGATTACCTTGGCTACCCTGTGTCTTTTTTCCATAGTAATTTTATAATCAGCCTACTCATTTCTATTTTTTAAAATCTGCTATTTCTTCACTGGGATTTCATTAAATTTATAAATCAATTAATGGAAAAATCAACTTTAAAATATTATTTCAGTCTATGAATATCTACTTTTAAAATAACATTTTATAGCCCTCTGTGTGAAATCTTTCATTTATCCCTAAGTTTTTATTATTTTATGCTATTACAAATGTCATTTTCTTAATGTCTTTTTGTTTGTTGCAGATATATAGAAAGATGATTGTGTACATATGTGTGCATGTGTGTATGTATGTGTGCATGGTACTGGGAATTGAACCCGCAGCCTTCATACTGAGCTACATCCACCATCATTTTTTATTTTTTATTGAGACAAGGTCTTGCTAAATTGATACATTGCACAGCCTGACTTGAATTTGCAATCCTCCTGTCAGTCTCCCAGAGTGCTGGGGTTACAGGCATGCACCATCACACCAGACTTTAACAATTGATTTTTTTTTTTTTTTTTTTTTTTTTTTTTGAGACAGGGTCTTGCTATGTAGTTCAGGCTGGCCTTGAACTCACCATGTAGCCCAGCTGGCCTCAAACTCACGGCGATCCTCCTGCCTCAGCCTCCCGAGTGCTGGGATTACAGCTGTGCACCACCACACCCAGCCTAACAATTGATATTTACATACTTGTATCTAGCAAACTTGCTTAGATCACTAACAGTAATTAATACTTTATCCATAGATTGTCTTGGATTTTCTGAAGTACATGATTATGTCATCTGCAATCAAGGACAGTTTTATTTCTTCACTTGCAGCCTTTATTTCTTTCAATTTATTTTCTTGGTTAAACGCACTGGCTGGGATCTTTGGTACAGTGTTGAATAGAAGTAGTGATAGTGGACACTTTGCTCCGTTCTTGATCCTGGACGGTAAACTTTTAGCATTTCACCACTGAATACCATGTTTGGTCTATATATATTCTTCTATTCCTAATTTTCTAAAAATTTCAAAAATATATGACTAGATGCCAAAATTTATGAGATGTTTTTCTGCATAGAGATGACCAAATGACTTTCTCTGTTTCTTATGTGTTTAATTCTAAATCATCACATTAACTATATGTTTAATTGTAAACTTGGTAAACTGGCCTATATCCTTTGTCTAGGGTATTTCGATTGTAACGTGGAGTCCCATTCTCTCCCCCCACCCCTGCAGAAGGCACCTCCTGGTCCCTCCCCTTCCCCACCTCTCAAGAAGTCATGCTTCTGGGAAACAAAATACAGAGGCTATGGACCATCTCAGTACTTCTTGCCATCCAGCTTCCGCCACCTCCTAGGACCAAGGGAGGAAAAATACAAGAACAAACAAATTAATCTCTCACTAAGTCGTTCTACCTCAGTCTAACCCATCTTTAGCCATCCTGTTCTAATTGTGAGCCCAACCCAGCAGGCTGCTCAGGTCTAGTCCCCTCTGTTGAGATCCAGATGAGCCCTCGTGGGTGGTCTGTGGACCCCCTCCACAAAGGCGAAGGAGTCCCAACCCCCTCTCGCCTCCACCTTGGAGGGGAGCACAGAGTCAGCCACCGGGGGTTTGGAGCTGCAGGGACTTCGGGGGACTTGGGGTGTAGGGGTTCTGAGTGCATGGGTCTCCTCTGGATGGAAGAGACTTCATGACTGAAGATGCAGAAGAGGTTTCCTGGCAAAGCAGTAACAGAAACAAGACATTGCTTTTTGACTTTTGCATTCCTTGAAAGAAGGAGCCAAAGTTTAAAACGAGAAGAAAAAATGCCATTCAGGAGTAGATCTGTTGTTCCTTGGAGCCTAGCATCCTAGGGTCTTGGTTCTGCAAAGCCTTTTCTGCCCCACACCCACCAGCCCGAGGATATAAGGCACCCAGGAAGCACCCTTGGCTGGGGGTGGTGGGAGCTCAGGCTGTGTGACGGCTCCCACAGGCTCGTCTCAGGACCAGTGAAGAGCGGAAAAGCCCTCTGGCCTGGATCCCTGCCTCTGGGGCTTTTCTGTGGGTTCCACCCACCTGTGAGCCTGGCCACCCCTACGCACCTACCCACTCCCCCAGAACCGAGTCCACCCTCAGGTGGACAGGGGAGGATCCAGCCCCTTTCGGGCTGACGCTGACTCAAGTCCAGCCAGCTTTGGCTTGTGTGGTGAAAGCTGGTTTTTCTGGGCCAGGCCCCAGGCTCTACTTGGAACTGGGCCTAGAGGTTCACCTTGCCAAGACAAACTGTGGCTGCCAGTGGAATGTGGTGGGGTGGCGGCTCAGCAGGCCCAGTCTGGCAGGCTGTCAGTAGTGCCCTGGTGGATCCCTAGGACGGAGTCCAGCAGGTCCCTGGGGTCAGGCCAGGCCAGGAGCAGGTTCCAAGAGTACCAAGCATCTCTCTGTCCGACTGTTGAGTGACACAGGGGACCCCTCTTTTGGTCTTGCTTGAAAACCAAAATCCCATCACCAAGACTGAAGGTTGCCAGAATTGCTCCAAGCTCACTTGTTCCCTAGGGAGCAGCTCAGCAGCAGTGTTGAGAGCCGGGAAGTGTGAGGGTGGGCATCTGCCTCTGTGTGTGTGCGTGTGTGCAGGTGGGCGTGAGCGTGCAGAGAAAGTGCTCCAGCAAGGCCTCTTCCCTGCACACAGCCAGCAGCATGGGACTGCACTGCCGTTATCTTAGGAGGGATTCTCCAAAGGAGAGCCCGAAATGAGGACTTGGGTGCACATGAAAGCGCTCTCTGGAAGAGAAGGAGGAAGGAGGCGAGTCACGAAGGGAAAAGAGCTAGGCAAGAGTATGGTCTCTGTGGGTGACAAGCATGGTCCAGCAGCTCCTACGTGGCCATGGGCAGTACTTGAGAGAAGGAGGCAGCTGTGAGCTGTCGGCAGCCAGCACTATCACAGCACAGGGATGGGCACGCTGGCTGGGCAAGAGGCTCTAGGTGGGACACTCAGAGCCCCACCATGCCCACCTCCAAGAACAGGAGCTGGGCCTGTCCATTTCAAGTGAGGCTCATAGGATGTTTTCTGGGCCATTGAAAAACGAAGGGCAGAGCTCTGCCCAGGGAGGTGAATGAGGATGGGTACAGCTCTGCATGAGGTGACACATGTGGCAGGTTGACCGCTGACTCAGTAGTGGACATTGGTGCCTACATCGGTTCTGCTGACCCACAGCCCCCCAGCTGCGGCCACAGATGTCTCTAAAAGCCGATCCGCTCTCCTGTGCCTGAGCTTCTCCCACCCACCCCCTGCTTCCCCTTCTCCCCTGCCTCCCAGATGAGGTGACCCCCACCAGTCCCCAAGGTAGCGTGAGGGGTGGCCATCTTGCTGTCCCTCTAATCTCTTTCCAAGATGGTGTCTTGGCCTTGACTCCTGCTTCGTCAAGCCTTCCCTTTTGATTTTCCAAACAAAACAAAAAGTACTGAGCCGGTTCTGTTTCCCCTCCTGCAGGGCTGGGACAGCGATGCTAGTTCTCCCTTAGGCGGTGTGGGCGCTACAGAGTAGGGGGAAGGTCACAGCAACGAGAACAAGGAGGTGAAGGGGACCCAAGGGGACCCAAGGGGACATGGTGCTGTGGCAGAAACGAAGACAGCAGTGTGCTCCAGGACAGTGGGCGCCGAGAGAGGCCTTGGAAAGCTGAGAGGGGCACGCGGGGAGGAGTAGGAAAAATTAAAGGATGTATGCAGAAAAAATCTGCACAAAAAAAACAAACAAAGCAAACGAAAAGGAGCTGTGGAGACTTTCCCTAAGGTGGAGTGTGTAGTTTTCCTTATTCCTTCTGCTAAGCGTGCCTTAGCGTTATATATGACAAACATAAAAGTCCGAGTGGAGGAGAAAAGGAGATAGAGTAACTGAGGGCCTCGGCGTTGGAGGAAAGATGTGGCGGAGGCTTCCCCGGGTTTTGTTTTTACCCCACATGACCTAGATTTGTAACTTGAAAATCTAGGAAACCAGAAATGCCAAGGAGTGTAAAAACAAACAAACAAAAAATACTCCAACAAAAACCCGCTCTCCTGAGCCAAAGGACCAAGTAAAGAGCAACCTAGCAAGACAGAAACTTAGAAGCAATAACCCCTATGCTCTCCAAACTCCACAGAGAAAACAGACGTGACCCTGTCTACCTCACCCCAGCAAGACCCAACAGGGAGCCTGCACCTCCACCCTCCCAAGGTGCCCTGAGGTGCCCCAAAGAGCGCACCAGCGTGGTCTCAGAGAAGACCGAGTGGAGTAAGGGGATTCAGCCCCTTCCAAAAAAAGTGTCAGCAGATTTCATTTCTCCTGAGCCTTCTCTCGGCCTACGGATGCCCACCTTCTCCCTGTGTCCTCACATGGCAGAGGGAGCACGAGCTCCGGTGTCTCTCTCTTCTGGTAAGAACACCAGGCTTATTGGATTAGGGCCCATATGACCTCATTTAGCCTTAATTACCTCGGCTCTGGCTCCAAATACAGGCACATTCTGAAGTAATGGCGGTTATGACTTTAACATATGAATTTGGAAGGAAACAATTCAGTCCATAGCAGTAGCATTTACAATAGCTGAAGAAATCAAAATACTTAGATATAAATCTAACAAAACATGTAAAAGATCTGCAGCTGGAAACTGCAAAATGCTAATGAAAGAGATCAAAGCAGACCTAACAAATGGAGAAATATCCCGCGTTCATGGATGGGAAGACACAGTCCCAACTGATTTAATGTAACTCCAATCAAAATCCTAGAAAGAATTTTTGCAGATACACAAGCTGAAACTAAAATGTATATGGAAAGGTAAATAAATGAAAATAGCCAAAACAATTTGGGAAAAGAAAAAGGCATAGGATTCACGCTACCCAAGTTTTGTGGAGTGTTCTTTTGGGGCGGGGTTAGATTTTTATATTGTGGCAAAATACGTATGAGATAAAATTTACCATTTAACCATTTTAAGTGTACAATTCAGTGTCATTAAGTACATTCACAGTGTCGCATAACCATCACTACTGTACTGTTACTTACTTCCAAGAACTTTTTCATCATCTCAAATAGAAGCTAAATACTAATACCCACGAAATGCTAACTCCTCACTTTTCTTCCCCCGTCCCTGATAACTTCCATTCCACTTTCTGTCCGTGTGAATTTACCTACTCTAGGTACCTCACATCAGTAGAGTCATGTATTTGTCCTTTTGTGTATGGTTAATTTCACTCAGCACAATGTTTTCAAAGGTCATCCTTGCTGTAGCTCGTTTCAGAATTTCACTTCTTTATATGGCTGAGAAATATTCCACTATACGTGTAGACCACATTTTGTTTATTCATTCATCTCTCGATAGGTATTTTTCCCATCTTTTGCCTGTTGTGAATAATGCTATGATAAACACTGGTGTATCTGCATCAATTCTTTTGGGTATATACTCAGAAATGGAATAGTTTTTTTTTTTTTTTTAATATAACAGAAGAGGATTTATTTGAAAAAAGGTGGAAAAGAAAGCAGATAGACAGCTACTGTGGAGTGGTGCAGGGCACCAGAGCTGAATGCCGAGAAGTGGAATTGTTGAGCCCTGTAATTCTATGTTTAATATTTTGAGGCACCTTTATTTTCTATGGTGGCTGCAGCATTTTGCACTCCCACCACCAGTGCACAAAGGTTCAAATTTCTCTAGATCATCACCAACATTATTTTCAGTTTTATTGATAATGCTCATCCTAACGGGCAGGGAGTGATATCTCAAATGGTTTCAATTTGCATTCCCCCGTGACTGAGGGTGACTAAGCTTTTCAAGTGCTTATGCTTTTTTTTTTTTTGCTGTTAATGACTTGTACAGATTCTTTATACAATTGGATATTTAAATTTCTATGAATATTTTGTACCATTCTGTGGCTTGTCCTTTTACTCTCTTGATAGTGTTCTTTGATAAACAAGTTTTTAATTTTGATGAAGTCCAACTTGTTTTTGTTATTTTTGCCAGTGCTTTGGTATCATATCCAAGAAATCATTGACAAATTCATTTTCATTAGATTTTCCCATTTTCCTTTAGGAATTTTGTAGTTTCAGCGGTTAGGCTTAGAGTTTTGATCACTTTGAGTCAATGTTGAGTCAGAGTAGGAGGAGGTTCATTCTTTTGCATATACACACTACCCAGTTTTAAAATGTATCGCAAAGCTAGAGTTGTCAAGAGAGCGTGGTACTGGTGAACAGCTATGCATATATCAACGCAACAGACTAAGAATCCCGGAAATAGACCTGCACAAATATGGTCAATTGATATTTTTCTTTTTTACTTTTTTTTTTTTTCTCTTTCTTTTGGTCAGTTGTTTTTTGGGTTCTTTGGTTGGTTGATTTTATTTCTTGTTTTTGGTGGCACTGGGATCAAACCCAGGACTTTGTACATGCTGAGCAGGTGCTCTGCCACTGAGCTACATCCCCAACCCCTTTGTTAAAATTTTCTATTTTGAAACAGGGTCTCACTAAATTACCCCAGCTGGCTTGAAGCTAACAGTTCTCCTGTCTCAGCCTCCCGAGGAGCTGGGATAACATGTGCACCACTGCTCCTAGCTGGTCAATTAATTTTTGACAAAGATATAAAGATAATTTAATGAAGAAAATTCACTGAGGAAAGAACAGTTTTTTTGATTAAAAGTGCTAGAACAACTGGATTTCCATATGCAGTCAATCAATCAATAAACTTAGTGTGGTAGCACACGCCTGTAACCCCAGCACTGTGGGAGGCTGGGGCAGGAGGATGGAAAATTTGAGCCCCGCCTGGGCAAATTAATGAACAGGTCTCTAAAAAGGGGATGGGAATGTTGCTCAGTATGAAGGCCCTGTATTCAATCTCCAGTACCACACACACACACAAATCACCTATGAAAGTATCACTTTAGAAAAAATTCAAGGGCTGGTGAGATAGCTCAGCGGCATAAGTGCCTGCCTGGCAAGTGCGAGGTCCTGAGTTCAACTCCCAGTACCCACATAAAAAAAAAATTATTTGGAGAATTAAAAAGGTGTCTTTCTTTTCCCTGCCACTGCCACAGCCATGAGTATACTTAGGTTTCAGAGGGCTCCCCCCAGGGTCTGGGGGTGCAGCTCAGTGCCTAGCATGCATATGAATCTCTGGGTTTGAGGCACCACAAAAAAAGAAAGGACCCCAGTAAGGCCAATGGCATTGCTGACTCTGGCCACAGATCCAGAAGCTGATCAAAGATGAAGACTATTCTTTCCTGGGCTGAAGGCAGAAAAAACATCTCAACCCAACAGAAGGGCAGACATATGGAAACGGGAGCAAAAGGGTACTGCCAAGGCTCCAATCCCAAAGAAGATAAGCTGACTTGATGGAGTGAGAGTTCTGTGCCAACTACATGAACATGCCATGAATCTGAACACCATGCGTGCCTGTACCCGAAGTAAGGAGAAACACGTTCAAAGCCAGCTGATTCTCGTGGAACACAGCCACCAGCTGAAGGCAAACAAGGACCTCAAGCAGCTTCCAGCTGACCAGGCTGGGGTCCACAGGCCTAGGACCAAAAAGGAACCACCACGGTACAGTGAGGAGTTATTAGCGTTGGCCCACTGTGGGGGCCCAAAGGAGATTTTTGCAGGTGAGGTCCCCAGGTTAAAGAACTCACGTGTGCAAGACATCAGCAACAACACCAGGCAGCATGGAGTAGAGCAAAGCGCAAGAGCATGAGACCCACCTGTGTCTTTACTGTATAATTCTTATATGGGTTGTTATCTCATATTTACATTCTTACATAGGGCTGTAACCAGCGCATGCTTGTTTACCTGTGCTAAGTCATGGTTACATAACTGTATCCCATTGTGGGCCTGCGCTAGACAAGTGGGGTCACGTCCTCAGGTGTTCTTAGATGCCCCTGAGCTTTGAAGCAGTCTGAGTGGTTCCCCACATCTGGCAGCCCTTTCTACTGCATCAGTTATCAGGAATCCCTGCAGTGAGTCCCCTGTCTCCTGCCTGCAGTTAAGGCACATGGCAGGAAGAAAGAGCAAGAGACAAAATAGATGTCCAGACAGGGATCTGGGATGACCAGTTGTTCTCGGGGAACAAAAGGCCACGAGGCACCCAGAACCTTGGTATTTATTCATTATTTCTGAGTCAAGGTCAATGGGTGAAGGGCAGTGGGTGTTTCCCAGAACAGTAATGGCGACTATGGTGGGCTAGTAAGAAGAACAAAGCATTCTTGGGACAAAGCGTTCAAGGACAAGGATGAGACAGGGACACATTGAGGAAACTGTAGCTTCGCCAGGTGCCTTAGCACCTTTAGCAGATCTTGTCTTCCCCTGTGAGCGCCACAGTAGTCATTAGCCCTAGGGCTTCCAGCTGTAACCAGAAAAGAACAGGGAGTTTCCACATTCCAATCTGGCCCAAAGGGCAAAACAAGACAAGCTTTGGACATCCCCTAGACTCACTTTATAATTCGTGGTCCCCAACAGAGGAGGGCCTGCATGCTGGGGGGATCTTCAGAACTGTCCACAGAGAAAGACAGTAAGATAAAAGCTCCTCTCTTGCCTGTACACGGTAGCCTTGGTGATTACACAGCTCAGTCATTCAAATATAACAAGCCATTATTTGCTTATTTGCTGAGAGAGAGAAGGGGAGGGAAGACGGATGGGAAGGGGAGGGGAGGGGGGAGAGAGGGAGAGGGAGAGGGAGAAAAGCCAAACCACAGGTTGAGAGAAAATATTTGCAGGTCACATATCAGACAGAGGACTTGTATCCAATTCTCAAAATTCAAAAATAAGAAAAGCAACCCAATTTTTTAAATAAGCAAAGAACTCTCAAAACTCAATAGATAAAAAATCCAATTATGAAGTGGGGAAAAGACATGAAAAGGTATTTCACCAAAGAGCAGCTACAGATGGCAAATAAGCACATAAAAAGATGTCCAACATCATTAGCCATTAGAGAAATTCAAATTAAAACCACGATAGAGCAGTTAAGTAGACGTGTGATGGACAACTAGAACAGCAAGTAACTAGAGAGAAGTGTGCAGAGAAGCTAGCTCTCTCATGCGTTGCCAGTGGGAGTATAAATGGCGTAGACATTCCAGGAAGAATCTGAATTTCTTACGAAACTCAACATGCACTTACGATACAACACAGCAGTCACGGTCTTGGGCATTCATCCCAGAGAAATGGAAACCTGCGTTCACAAAAATCCCTATTCATGAATGTTCATATTAGTTCTACCTATGGTGTCAAAATACTGGAAACAACTCCAGTGTCTTTTAATGAGTGAATGGTTGAACAAACTCCTGAACATCCATACAATACAATATTATTCAGCAATAAAAAGATATGAACTACTGATATATGCAACAACCTTGATAAATGTCAAGGGTATTATGTTTACTGAAAAAAGCCCATCTCAAAAGACTGCATACTGTAATATTGCATTCATACAACGTTCTTTAAATGACAAAGCAAGAGAAATGAAGAACAAATTATTAGTTGCCAAGGGAAAGAAATGGGGAGGAGGTACGGGATGCAAATTCAAAAAGGTAACATAATGGAGCTCTTTTTCTGGGATGAAACCGTTCTATACACGGGATAAAATTGCATAAACTATCCTCAGCGTACACACAAATGAATATAGGGTTTTTAAATGACAAAAACCGGATAGGGGCTGTGGTAAGTTAACTAACGCATCAGTATCAGTATCAGTCTTCTGGTTTTGATATTTGTATTAGTTTGCTTCACCTGTCACGACAAATCCCACAGGCTGGGTGGCCTAAAACATAGCAGTTTATTTTTTCATTGTGCTGGAAGCTGGAGTCCAAGTTCAAAGTTCTGGCAGATTTGGTTTCTCCTGAGGCTTCTCCCCTTGGCTTGTAGATGAATTCTTTGTCTCCGCATCTGCACACAGCCTTTCCTCTGCGCACGTCTTGTTCTAGAGGAGAGATGAACCTTTTCTTCTTTAAGGACACCAGTCACGTTGGGTTAAGGGCCGTCCCTACGACCTCAGTTTACCTGAACCACCTCTTCAAAGGCCTTGCCACCGTATGCAGCTCCATTCCGGGTGTCAGGACTTCAGCACATGGATTTTAGGGGAGGACATTCAGCCCATACAGTACGGTACTGCAGCTGTGTGTCACCACTAGGTCACTCTGAGTGAGCGCACACGGATCCCTTTGTACTAGGTTTGCAATTTCCTGTGACTCTATAATTATAATAAATTTTCTTTTTTAAATTAAATAAATTTTTATTTAAGGAATTTCACATGTAATTTCTTCATCGAGATCACTTCAATGAGGTTCTTTGTCTTCAAGATAGCCGTTTTTAAAAGAACTGATGCTTAATCTAGTCATCCCATCACAATTCTTTTATCTCCACTTGAATTATGGACAATGACAACTTCAAAACTCCTGGGATCTTATATCCAAATTTCTTCCAGCAATTTATACTTTAGGAGCCTAGAATTTGAAATGTATAGACTATTGTTATTTTGGCATATGATCTAGATTCTATATTATTCCTTAATCATTCATTTCTAATATTGAAAGTCAACATTTTTCATTATTAGGCAAAATGTTACAGGTCTCATTGTCACCACTGTAAACATTTACTGTGATGGAAGCATGACCTGTGTCTCAATTTTAGCCACATTGATCAACCTATAATTATTTTAAAAGTAACAATCTTACACATTGGCATAAGATTTGAAAAAGACTCATATGTGAATGAAATATATATATACATATATGAATGGCAAATAAACACATGAAAAGATGTTCAACATCATTAGTCACTAAGGAAAACACAAATTAAAACCAGAATGAGAAGGCATCATATCCTTGTTATAATGGCTAAAATAAAAAATACTGTGATGAGGATACAGAGCAATAGGACCCTCATAATTCAAAACAGTACAGCCATTCAGGAAATGGGTTTCTTGTTTTGTTTTGTTTTATGTTTTGTTTCAGGGTCTCGCTGTGTAGCTCAGGGTGGCCTTGAACTCGTGGTGATCCTCCTGCCTCAACCTCAAAAAATCAGTTTCTTATAACCACACTTATCACATGACCCGTGAGTCCCACCTCTAAGTATTTATCCTAAAGAATGAAAACTATATTCACCAAAACCCTGTATGTGTTCACAGCAGCAGTATTCATAGTGACCACAGCGATCCAAATGTCCTTCAGTGGGTGAACAGATAAACAAACAGATAAACAACTTACACGCTGGGATATTGCTCAGAGAGAAGAGGGACAAACTAGGACACAAACTACAGACACACACAGCAACACTGATGCGTCAGATGCGTTATGCTCAATGAAAGCTTCCATTTGCATGACACTCTGAGAAAGGCAAAATACAAAGCCACTCCAGGTCTCCTTTGGTTACTATTTGCATGGATATCGTTTCCGTCCCACCTTCAAACTATTTGTGTCTTTGAATCTAAAGTACCTCTGTTAGGGCCGGTGAGATGGCTCAGCGGCTTAAGCGCCTGCCCGGCAAGCGTAAGGGCCCGAGTTCAACTCCCGGAACCCACATACGAAAAAGGGGCCGGTGATATCGCTCAGTGGCATGAGCGCCTGCTGGCGCGCAAGGTCCTGAGGTCGACCCCCCGGTACCCACAAAAAAAAAAGTACCTCTGTTATAAGGTTGAACCGTGCTTTTGTTAACCCATCATGTCAATCTCTGCCATATTATTAGATCATTTAATCCAATTTCATTCACACTGATAAGGTAGGATTTACATCTGCCACTTTGCTATTTGCTTTCCATGTCTTTTTATTTTTCTTCCTCCATTTCTGCCTTCTTTTGTGCTAAAATAAAAGTTTTTTGTTTTGTTTTTGTTTGTGGGGGATGAGATAGGGTCTCACCATGTAGTTTAGACTGGACTTGAACTCACTATGTAACACAGGCTGGCCGCAAACTCACAGCAATCCTCCTGCCTCAGCCTCCCAAGTGCTGGGATTACAGGTGTGCACCACTACTCCCAGTTTAAAATAAATATTTTTCTATTGTACCATTTTAATTCTCCTGGTTGTCTGTGTGTTTACTAGGGATTGAACCCAGAGCCTTCACACTGAGCTAAAGGCTCACCCCTTTTTGATTTTTTGAGACAGGGTCTTGCTAAGTCACTAAGTTACCCAGCCTGGGAATTTGCAGTCCTCCTACCTCAGCCTTTCCTTTTTTAAGGAAACTCTCTCACTCTCTCTCTCTCTCTATATATATATATATTTTTAATGGGGGTACTGGGAATCGAACTCAGGACCTCGCGCTTGTGCGGCAGGCGCTTACGCCGCTGAGCCATCTCACCGGCCCCTTGAGTCATTTTCTTAGTGGATTCTCTGCAAATCGCAGTAACAGGGATTTTTGGTACTGGGGATTGAACTCACGGTCTTCATACTAAGCCACATCATACCTCCCCCCTTTTTTTTGAGACAGAGTCTCACTAAGTCACTAAAGTGCCCAGACTGAGCTTGAATGTATGATCTTCCTGCCTCAGCCTCACAAGATCTGGAATTACACCATGTGCCACCCTGCCCAGCATAGCACCTTAACGTTTAACAACTAGCCTGCTAATTTCAATGGTGTATAAAACTTCACTTAATGACAATAGTATACAATAACTTTGCTGCTGTTTAGCTCCATTCCCTCTGCGCCCCTTCGTGCTGTTATCGTCGTACAAACTACACCTTACGCATTGCGTGCCTACCAATTCAGACTTTCTGAGCAGCTCTGAGATAACATTAAAGATTATAATTCAATGGTTTTAGTACATTCTCAGATTTGTATTAATCAACTCGGTCAATTTTAGAACATTTTTATCACCTCAAAAGAAACAAAAACAAAAATCCTGTTCCTTTTAACTGTCGTTCTTCTCTCCCATTTATGCCCAGACTTTAAGCAACTACTAATCTGCTTTCTGTCTCTACCAATTTGCCTGGCCCGGGCATTGAAATATATATAAATATATTCATATATGAAATATATGAATGGAGTCATACATTACATAGCCTCTGTAAATGGCCTTTTCTACTTGGCACATTTTCAAGGTTTGTCAGTGTTTTATCATGCATTCATATTTCATTCCTTTGTCTTTCTTTAAAATGTGTTTCCAAAGATAGCAGTTTAAGATTTAAAAATTTTAAAATTATGGTGAAATATATTTAACCTAAAACTTTGCATCTTAACCATTTCTACATGTACAGTTCAGTGGCATTAAATATATTTACATTGTTTTGCAATCACCACTATTTCCAGAAAGCTTTTCACCTTGAAAAACTGAAATTCTATACTCATTAGCACTCGGGAGGCTGAGGCAGGAGGATCATCGCGAGTTCGAGGCTAGCCTGGACTACATAGTGAGTCCAAGCCAGCCTGAACTACACAGTGAGACCCTGTCTCAAAAAAAAACCCTCCTCTTTCTCTCCTCCACCCCAGCCCTGGCAACCACTATTCTACTCTCTTTGCCTCGTTGGACTACTTTAGTTTCCTCATAGAAGTGTAATCATATGCACTCTATTTGTCTTTATATGACTGGCTTATTTCGCTTAGCGTAATATCTTCAAAGTATAGCCATGTTGTAATGCAGGCCAGCATTTCCTGCCTTTTAAGGCTAATTTCCCATCATATGTTTGTAAATACCATATTTTACTTAATTTATTCCATCAATGGAACCTGGGTTGCAACCACAGGGAATAATGCTGTTATGAATGTGGGGGTACAAATATCTCTTTGAGCCTCTGCTTTTAATTATTTTTCGGTATAAAGCCAGAAGTGAAATTACTAGATCATTTGGATATTCTATGTTTAGATTTTTGTTTGTTTGTTCATTTTTTGAGACAGGGTCTCACTACGTAGTTCAGACTGGCCTCAAACTTGCAGCAATCTTCCTGCCTCAGCCTCTCAAGTGCTGGGATTACAGGCATATAGCACCATACCTGGCTTATGTTTAGTTTTCTGAGAAATCATCATATTGTCTTCTACGTCAGCTGTACCATTTTACATTCACACAAACAGTGCACGAGTGTTCCAACTTCACCAACAGTTCTGTTTGTTTGTTTGTTTGTTTTGTTTTGTTTCATTTTGTTTCTTTAAGAAAAGGTTGGTTTTGGCTCATGGTTTTACAGATTGAATCCTGTTGTTATTTGTCTCCAAGGAGACACAGCATAGTGAAAGAAAATGAAAAAGGTCGGTAACTACTCTATGAGAGCCAGGAAGGAGAGCGTAGAAAGTGCCCGAGCGTAAGGGCACCGCCATCATCTGGCCTCACACACCACAAGTGTGTTGTACTAATATCTGGCACCTCTCTCAAGCCAAACTGTGTCTGGCTTTTGGGTCTTGGTGAAATTCCTCCCAGGTTCTTAGTATCCCGAACAAAGCACTGGACAAGACACAGAAGAGGTAGTGGGGATGTACATGTACGTGTACTGAAGACAGAAAGAGGTGCGCTCTGCAGAGTGAGGGTGGGGTGGGGGGCAGAGTCACAGCAGCCCTGAGGACAAGGGAGGGGTCTCGAATCTGGAATCCTGGAGAGCTGTACCCTCGTGCAAACAAGGCATTTGGGATGGCTGTCATGTCAAAAACTCACTTGGCTTGGCGCCAGAGTTAAACTGTCCTATCAAAGACTTGCTTGCTTTAACACCAGATGTAAATGAAGATTTGAAAATACTTTTCTGACTGGTCCTGCGCACAGTGCGCAGGAACTTGCGTGCACCCTGGGACTCGTGACTTTCGCAGATCCTCCCCGTTCCTCGTCGCCCTCTGACACAGAATCCGCACGATTCTTCACGGAGCGCTGAGGGAGCGGAGGTCTCTTTCCTCTTGCAGCCGCTTCCTGCTGAAAGGGGCTGTGGGCCCTGCCGACTGGGGGTTATGTTCTCGCCGACTACCTGGGGATGTTGGAGGTCACCAGCTGGGCTGGAAAGAACGTGCCAGAAAACAGTAAGAGTTAGTTCCTGCACGTCAAGGATTGTTGAGCTGCCTTTTCAGTGGGGAAACAGCTCTGTAATTTCGTCAGGAGAGTTATGGGCTGCGGCCTGGATCATCATCTGAACCCTTGAACAGATGAGCTTTACTGTTAGGTTGCGGGGGGCAGAGCCCAAATACAAGAAGGAGAAGGTCAGGTTATCTCTTGGTCTGAAAAGGTGGATGATGACAGATACGGCAGTTAGAGGCGTTATTTTTCCGTGCTATTACGCATTTGGGAGATGTTTTCTAAGGAGTTTTATTTCCATGGTTCCTGTGGAGAGTGAAGCATGGCGAAGAGGGATATGAGATGATCTGCCGAGAGCCGGAGAGCTGAGGTTACCCACATTCTGAATCAGGTAAAAACGAGAATCCAAACACAGGCGCCCGTTGAGGCGGTGGTGGATCAGGGTCACTGTGACCCTCCTCCCCTCCACGCAGAGCTGGAAGAGGGTCCCCAGATCTCCCAGAGGTTCGCAGGGGTTGCTTTCTTCTTTCGGGCGGTCCTTTCCCTCAGATGGCTCAGTGGGGCTGCCTTTAACCTAAAAAGGTGGATCCAGTTATCTATCTCTGCCACCAGTGAGTATGACAAGCTTCACGGTAAAGGGCCCTTTCCATTTGGTTTTCACTGGTCTGCAGGAGTCCCTTCTTTCCAAGTTTTAATGAGCATTTGGTCTCCAGGGTAGATACAAAGTGTTCGCCCTGGGCCAGGAGCTTCCAGGAGTTTTTTTCCATGTATTTGGATAGTCTGTTGAACATGGCCCGGATTAATTAAATACCATAATAATCTTGTGGCCTCTGGGTCTACTACCATATTAGAAGATGGTAATATGGTAAAAAGCCTCCCATATAGCATCTCAAATGGACTCATATGTAGCCCAGTTTGAGGGTGTTTTGAATCCGCATGAGGGCCACTGACGATAATCAGAGCCAAAACTCGGAAGTCTCTCGGCAAAGTTTTGCCAGAGTTTGCTTTAGGGTCGGGTTGGCTCTTTCAACCTTTTCAGAGGACTGAGGTCTCCATGAATGAAGATGAACGGAGATAGTTTTTATTCCTAAAGACTTTGCCAAAATTGGAGAACTGCCCCAATTTTATTTTATTTATTTATTTTTTTTTGTGGGTACCGGGGGTTGACCTCAGGACCTCACGCGCCAACAGGCGCCCGTGCCGCTGAGCGATATCACCGGCCCCTTTTTCGTATGTGGGATCCGGGAGTCGAACTCGGGCCTTCGCGCTTGCAAGGCAGGCGCTTAAGCCGCTGAGCCGTCTCACCGGCCCATGCCCCAATTTTAATAATAAATCTCTTCCTAGTAAGGGAGTAAGACACTGTGGTACAATTAAAACGTAATGGTTGAATAGTAGACCTTTGAACTGATATGTCAAAGCAGGAGTAAACTGGCCCCTCACCCTAATTATGCCTATAGATCTAGAGGGGTGTCTTCCAGAGAACGAAGTTAAAACAGAGTAAGGCCGGGTGTAGAAGCCCACACTTATAATCCAGTACAGGAAGCTGAGGCAAGAGGGTCACCATGAGTTTGAGGCCAGCCTGGGCCACATAGTGAGTTTAAGGGCAGCCTGAATTACAGAGAGAGACCCTGTCTCAAAAGAAAACCCAAAAATCAATCAATCAGAGTAAGCCACTTCCAGGAATCGAACTCACAACCTCGTGCTTGCCAGGCAGGCGCCATGCCGCTGAGCTATATCCCCAGCCCAGCCGCTTTTTTTATCTATATGGAATTGAATTTGCTTACCCATGACCTCCAAAGTCACCCAGAGTTCCTCACAGGAGATAGAGATGTCCATGGACAGGGACATTGCAGTTTTCCCCAGGATCCTTCAGTCCTCTTTGTCAGAGTAGAAGGTGAAGTTTCGGCTGGTGTAGCCCCTCTCACATCAGCCACCTGACACACAGAGCACAGCCCGGGAGGTGACCTAGTATAGTTGTGTGCCCAGTGTCCTGTTTCCTTGCATTTAAAGCAGGAATTCTTTCCTTGATTGGCCCTGGGTTTTCCTTGGATGACTTGGGTGTGCTTAAAGCACCGTCAGCTGCAGCTGCCATAATTTTGGCTGTCTTTGTATTCAGTTCCTCCCTCTTTCTCTCTCTCTGTTTTTGTTTTTGTTTCTCTCTCTCTCTCTTTTTTTTTTTTATATGCGGGTACTGGGAGTCAAACTCAGGACCTCACGCTTGCCGAGCAGGCGCTTATGCCACTGAGCCATCTCACTGGCCCTGTTTCTCTCTTTTTTATCCTCCTCTAGATCCTAATTGTTGAACAGAGAAAAGGCTGAGTCCAGCAATTGGGTCAGAAGTTCCTGGAGGCCTATCTGAAGTTTTTGTAATTTGCACTGAATATCTGCAGCTGACCGACTCATGAAATGGTGTCGCACTAGTGCCTGTCCCTCCTTGGAAGATGGATCTAAGTTGGTATGTTTACAGAGCACTTCTAGTAATCAGGTGTGAAAGACAGCTGGATTTTCCTCTTTGCCCTGTGTAACTTCTCTCATCTTTTCATAACTACAGGTTTCTTAATGCATCTTCTTATTCCCATGGTAAGAGCAGGCATCATTTTAGACCTCATCTTTATTTAGTTCATCCTCAGTATTTTGTTGTGTGTGTGCGGGTACCGGGGGTCAACCTCAGGACCTCGCATGCCAGTAAGTGCCCGTGCCACTGAGCGATATCACCGGCCCTTTTTTCATATGTGGGTTCCGGGAGTCGAACTCGGGGCCTCACGCTTGCCAGCCAGGTGCTTACGCCGCTGAGCCATCTCACCGGCCCCTCATCCTCAGTGTTATAGTCCTTGTTTGGCTCTGTCAGAGGGACAGTAACCTCTCCGGGGTGATTCCTTTCTCTCTGCAGCATATCCTCTAGCCTCTTCCGGGATTATTTGTTTTTGACCTGAGGTACAGCAAGTGGCCAAAACAAATTGGACATTTTGCCATGTTCTTGGTTACGTTTCTCCTTGCTGAGACAAAAATACCCAACACCCAAAGTTAAAGAAAGAAAGGTTCAATTGTCTCAAGGTTTTAGAGGCTTCAGTTTATAGTTGGCTGCTCCAAGGCAGGGTGGCGCGGCAGAGGGGCATCGCAGAGGAGAAATAGTTCATAGCAGGCAGAAGGCAGCAAAGCAGCAAAGTAGCAAGCAGCAAGCAACAAGCGATGACCCTCTTTCTGTCCCTTATGTTCCATCCTATGGGAATAGCACACACACACAGTGGGGCACCCTTAATCCTACCTAGAACTATGCCAAACCCATCGGTGGACTAATTTAGTAATCACGCATCCTTGATTCCGCATCACAGACTTTTTTTGTGTGTGTGTGTGGGTACCGGAGGTCGAACTCAGGACCTCGCACGCCAGCAGGCGCCCATGCCACTGAGCGATATCACCGGCCCTTTTTTCGTATGTGGGTCCTGGGAGTCGAACTCAGGACCTTGCACTTGCCAGGCAGGCGCTTATGCCACTGAGCCATCTCACCGGCCCCCACATCACACACTTAATCCCAGGATCACACACTCTAGATCCAGCCACCTCTGAGAAGTCCCACCTATGACCACATGAGGCTTTGAAGGGACATCTCGACACAAGCCGTAACACCATGAGAGGTCAAAAGAAAGCGTCAAAGTTTGAAACCCACCTGAAAACCTACTAGGATCTTCTGAAAATTGGTCGAAGTGTTCTTCACACTGTTGGCTATCTGCCGCTGAAAAGCGAGGCTTGACCGAGTGGTTCCCTCTGTCCCTGGGACCTCTCTTAGAGGCAGGATGAGTTGTGAGAGTAAAAATTCCACCCCAGGTACAACCCTTGGGGCTTAAAGCTGTCTGAGAAGCATGAGGAGAGAGCTGGGGAACAGTGGGTCTTTCTGGGGATCTAGTCACTGATGAAGTTTCTGAGTCACTTGGAAAGGGACAGACTGGTTCCCTGGGCTGAGGAGTCCAAGTGGGAGGTTCAGGAGATCTCGCAGGTGGTTTCTTCCATTGAGCATGTGGAGGAAACCCACGTGCACCCGAGAGACAGGTGGGGGCCCGAGGATGGGATCATCAGTGATATCCGTCTCCTCTTGGGGGCTTCTTCCAGCACCATACCTCTTGGGCCTTTGCAGCAGCATGGTTTCTGATAAAGAACTCTAAAGGCTAGAAATAAGGGATTTCAGATCCCTTTTCTTGCCTTTTGCAGCAAAGATCTAACTGAAGAATACTATTGTAATTTACACTGACATTCCGTATCCATTTCTGGAGATTTCCTAGTTTATCCTAAGGCCTAATGGTGAGGTTGGTGGGATGAGGCAGTGTTTCCCATGGTGCCTCACAGGGTCCATGGGAAGAGGGGAAGAGGGGAGAGAAGAGCTGTGGGTTCTTCTGAGGGCATCTTGGGGACATCCCCCATAAACTCAAATTGTACTACTGGATGTCTCTGGTGAAGCAGGCAACAAAGGAACAGAAAATGGAGATTGTGATATGGGGAAATAGAGCTGGACTATTTTAGTCAATATATAACAGACCCTATCTCTGTACTTGGAACTTTCTAAGGCTTTTTTTTTCTTAAATGCTGAGGAGCAGACTTCTGCATTAAAAATAACTATTAAAGTCTTTTATTATCAGCATACATGCATATCCATGTTTGTAGCAGCACAGTTCACAATAGGAAAACAGCCTAGAAGCCTATCAAGAGATGAATAGATTAAAATGTGATATATATACATGATAGAATATTAGAAAGAAGAGTGAAATTATGCCATTTACAGGAAAATGGACAGAACTAGAAACCATCATGTTGAGTGAAATTAGCCAGACACAGAAAGTTGAATATTGCATGTTTTCTCTTACAAGAAAAGGCTTAAAAAGCATGCATAAATGAATAAATAAATAAATACATACATACATACATAAAAGGAGAGAGGACAGAAAACCAGAAGGTAGACTTCTGGGAATGGGGAAGGGGCTAAGGGAGGAAAGTTGGGGGGGAGGGGATTGAAGCAGACGAAGACATGTTAATTGCATGCATCAATTTGCACAAATAAACTCCATCATCATCCAGTATTAGCATGCACTAATAATTTATTTTTAATTTAAAAAAGCAAGCGTGGAAGTTTCTATCATCTTGTCTCTAGTAACATACCTGCCACACAGGAAGCAGTGGTGAGCGTGGCCATCTCACCAGGACGGTCCCATGGCATGGCTGGGAATTCCACTGAAGTTTGCTGACACCGACCGTATTAAGATTACACAGCATCAGAGCCTGGCTTCTCATTCTCATGGAGAAGGTGTAAACTTCTAGAACGTTGTAATGAATCCTTTTTACTTAAGCCATCTAGAGTGGATTCTGTCATCTACAACTAAGAACTGTTATATCCAGTGAAACCAAAATGGAAACCAAGAAATCACAGGCCAAACCCAGGAGCGCAATGGAAATTCCAGCCAAAAAGCAGGCTATTTTAAACTATGATGTTAGAGTCAGGACAATGATCCTTAGGCAGGTAAGGGTGTATTTACTGGAAGGGTGCACAAGGTGGGGTTCAGGGGTGCAGACAGCATTTTTTTTTACCTGAAGTGTGTTTTTGTACAAATGTATACAGATGTACATTTATATACACTTTTCATTATGCACATTTTAGATGAGCAAAAACATTTTTTGAAAAACTGACAGTATACAAGAGAATTGGAAGGTAAAGAGAAAAGGTGCAGGGAAACATGACCCTAAACCTCTCATTGAGGCTGGTCATCATGGTGCACCTGTGTAATCCCAGCAATCTGGGAGGCTGAGGCAAGAGGATTGCAAGTTCCAGCCCAGCTGGGCGACCTACTGAGAAAATGTCTCAATTTAAAAGTGTGTGTGGGGGGGATGCTACTCAGTGCAAAGGCCCTGAGTTCAATACCCAGTACTGGAAAGTCTTTCTCCTTGTGATTAAATGAGCTTGAAGACGAAGATTGAGACAGAGAAGAGACTCAAGAAACAGTGCAGTAGCCAAGCGCGAGGCATACTTTACCTCACAGAAAATGCTACGCGCTCCCTTTAGGCCAGATTTTGCCCATTAGTGTTTGCCCCATTTCTGTCCTTGGAAGTTCTACCTAGAAGCCTACATTTTATAGGTTTCCTTGCTGGAGATTAGGAAATGGGAGAAAGAAATTCTTCTTTCTGGCCCTAGCCACTGCAGGTGGCGAGGGATCTCAGCTGGTTACCGGTGACCATGTTGATCGTGGGCTCCAGCACCAGTATAAGCAAGTACAGGCTTATAAACACCAGCCCAGTGTTATCAGCTCCTGCTGAGTGAAATTCCCTTCTCCCTTTTTCTTATCCAACCTTCCTAAGATCTTCATTTCCAGTTTCCAGCATTAAACTTTCCCGTGCTTGAAATACCTAGGATGGGTGGTTTTCCCAGTAAGACAAGACTCACACGTAATCCCTCAAGTCTGATAGAAACTAATCAAAGCCTGTCATTTACCAGCACTCTGAGAATGGCTGATGAAGCAAATCCAACAGTCTCAGCTCATCTGTTTGGCGCTCTCCTTAGACTGGGCCCTGTCCATATCCCCACACCTGGCCCACGTCCCATCCAAACCCCTAAAACCACCTCTGTCGCATCTCCACTGAGTCCCTGCAAATCTGCAGTGCCACCTTCCCCACCTGTGTGACTCCCATCTAGACTCCCACAACAATTGGCCTCCGCCTCTGCAAGCCTCACAAGGAACCCGGATCCCAGCAGGGCGGGCGTGGGACCTGTTAACCCGACTCCTTGCACGCTCGGCACTGGGCAGGTGCTTGCGGAGTGTAACGGCAGCCGGGGCCAAAGTTCACAGGCAGAAAATGAGCTGCTCTGCAAGCCCTGGGTTTAATGGCCCAGGTGGGGTCCTCTCTCCACACAGTACCGCCGGAAGTCAAGAGCGTGCAAATGTGTGCAGAACAGGGGTGGGGGGTGTCGAGGCCTGTCCCAGGGAGGGCCAGGCCGAGAGACCACAGGAAGATCGGCGAGGAGGACAGGCAGCTTTAATGAGCCAGAGCGCCTACTCCTCCACCGTACCCTCCCTCCCACTCTCCCCGTTAGTTCTGGACAGGTCCGGCCTGCCCAAGCCCTGGCTCTCTTCAGCTGGACGTGTTAATCCTTCTGCCCCCTCAGCCGCTCCAGCCGCCTCCGAAGGTCTGGGGGCACCTTGGCCCCTGCTGCCAGCAGCTCTCTCAGTCTCTGTTTGGGAGTCTTGGTGAGCAGGAAATTGCAGGGGGTCGGACCCTCTTCAAAGGTGACCCAGCAGCTCCGTGTCACTGAATGGTACCCTTCAGCACTGGCAGTCACCATATAGTCCCCTGGGGTCAGCAGCCGCCAGTAATCCCCACCCCATGCTGAGGAGAGAGAAGAGCAAAGTCAGGACCCGGAGATCCCGTTTCAGACTCAGCCGAAAGCCCTCAGGTCCCTCCACACACACCCGTGGTAACATCATGGTTAATCCCATCCACAGCGATGACAGCATCAGCAATACCCTCCTCCGTGTCCTTGTCCTGTACAACTCCCGCGATGCCCATGCGCACCTGTGTGGGAAAAAGTTATCAAAACTCTTTCCCCTCTGCTTGAGAATGTGACCTTCAGCTAACTTTCTAGTTATGTTCCCGAAAACCTGTTAAAGCGATATGTCTGCTATGTTTCTAGGTGACAAAACTTCTCGCAAAACCCTCTTCTGACTGATAAATTCCATCTGGACTGGAGGGAAGGGATATCTTCTCCAAGCTCAGTGACAATCGTCATTGGGTTTGTCTCCTGTAAAACCAACATTTTTCAACGTACTGGACACTGAACCTAGGGAGTTCTGAGCTACACCCGCAGCCCATGTTTTATTTTATCTTACTATTTACTTATTTGTGACAGGGTCTCAGTTGCCCAGGCTGCCCTTGAACTTTTCTGATCCTCTGCCTCAGTCTCCTGAGTAGCATGAACCACCATACCTGGCATTTTTCTTTTACTTGGCACTGGGCTGAACCCAGGGCTTTGCTACGGCAGGTGATGCTCTGCAACTGAGCTGTCTCCTCAAAGGAAGCTATTTTTATGGACTCACCCCAGAGATACGAGTTCCCATGGATCGTGACGCCTCTGCGCTGGGGCAGTTCCTACATCTGCCTAATTAATGCCATTTCTGAGACAAACTTCCCTGAGAACAGGTCTGAGACAACTCTAGGGGCCACTCCCATACTGCCCTGGTGTGTGCCACTGGCTAACACATGACACCACCCTGCTGGCAAACTGCACTTCCGGTCCTAAATCCTCCCGGGATACTCTGACGCCAGATATGGTCCACGGCATCTTGGGAACCTGATGTCAGCTGATCAGTGAACCCCCCAGGTGGCAGCAGCCTAAATGTGGAGCAGACTGGCCAGGAGGGACTCAAGCAGGCTGGGGGGGCTGGAGCGGACCTGTTCCAGGTACACGAGGAGGGCATCTTTGTTGTTCTCCCACTCCTGGGGCAGCTCACTCTCATGAGGGAACTTGTCACAGGACAGCTCCACAGTGACCTCAAAGCAGTTGGTGTGTAGATAACTGAAGTCGTTCATGCCTGTGGGGACCACAGACACTGAAGCTCCAGAAGGCAGCACGGGAGCCCTGCCCTGGGAGACCCTGCGGGGTGGGAATTGCGCGGAACTGCAGACTGCCTAACGGGGCAGTTTATGGGGACAGGGCTAACTGCACCCAGGACATACTCCCAGGGACTGTGTGCCAGTCAGCCCCGTTGATGATATTGCCATGCAAGGAGAAGTCCTGGCTGTGGCAGGGCCGGCGGTCTGTGTCCTGCATCACCCGATTAGTGCCAGCGTAGACAGTGCTGAGCCACCGGAAGACGGCGTCATCTGGTGTAGGTGTGAGCTCATGGGCAGCCCATGGGGTCCGAGTCATGTCGTACGGATAGGACACCACCAGCTCTCCCCCGTGAAGGTTGGCACTCAGCACAAAGGGGATCCGCTTCATCCAATTGATCACTGCCCACGTTTCAGGGGCCACCTGGACAGGGAAGGGTCAGCAGGGGTGGGCCACAAAGACCAGGGTCTCCGGGGTGGCTCTCCGCCACTGCCCCCCGGACACTCACAGTTGCATTGGGCAGGGTGTAGTAAGTAGGCAGCGGCAGGTGATGGTTGGCGACAGTATGCGGCACCAGCCCATCATCCTCTGCATCCCACAGTGGTGTGTTGAGGTCGGCAAAATTGTGGTTGAGGTCAATGCTCTGGTGGGTCCAGCGACCTTCTGCCCAGCCCACCAGCTCCGAGCCCTGCCAGGAAAAGGGTTTGCTCAAGTCAAGTGGCTCTAGACATCAGGGCAGCAGGGGCGGGGTGCCCCTCATGCCAAGCACCTACCCGGCGGTAGGCCACCTCGTAGCCATCAGGGTTCATGGAGGGCAACAGGTGGATGCGCATCTCACTGAGCAGCCGGGTCACTCGTGGGTCCCCTCGCAGGTACTCCCGGCACAAGAACTGCATCAGGAGCAGAACCAGCTCGCGCCCCAGGGCCTCATTCCCATGCATGCCAGCCACGTAACGTACCTCGGGCTCCCCTGGGAACACACAGCGTTCACAGCTGGCTCACGTCTATGGTGTGCCCAGTGCCCACCTCCCTCCATGCCATCTGCCAGTACCCAGCTCATGCTCTCCGGGATGGTCTGACATCTCCATCACGTACAGCTTCAGGCCCTGGTAGCTCTTCCCAATGCTGTAGATTCGGGTGATGTTGGGGCACTGCTCATTCACCTGCCTCATCAGCTGGCGGGGGGCAAAAAGGAGCACGAGGGTCACCCCAGGGGTCAGACCACATGTGGCTGTGGAAGGACTCACAAGGTGAGTGTGAGTGGTGACTCACACAGAGGGAGGGGTCACGGCACCACCCAAGAGGGCAGCAGCAAGTCCAGAAGGAAGCAGCAGAACAGGGAAGGTGCCTGACAGGGGCAACCGAGGCAGAGCTGAGGCGTCAACAGCAGAGGAGAGAGGCGACAGAAGCGGGGGACATCCGTGCAGTCACAGCAGGTTATACCCCCTCTCCTGTGTCACAGGGGTTATATCTGACCTTCCTCATGGCCTTGTAATTGTGATGCCGGAAGTCCAGAGGGTCAGAGGATCCCAGTGCATGGGCCTCAGGGAATAGGTCATTAGGATCTAGGGGAGGGCGAGTGCATAGTAAAGGTTAAGTTCCCAGTGGAGGACGCACCCCACATCCTGGCCCTGCCCATCCAGCCTCTCCCCACTGCCTACCTGAGACTGGGCAGCCCAGGATCTCCGCTCGGAGGCAAGACGAGCCTCCCTCTAGCCAGGTCTGGGGCAGCAGACGAATGAAGCGGGCCACTTGAGGCTCCGGCAGAAGGTTCAGCACTGGGGTTTCTGGGTCAGAATTGGCAGGAAACACCTGGGGGCATCAAGTTCTTTGCTGAGGCCACTTGAATCCCAGCCTGGCTCAGGATCCAAGGGAGGAACTGAGGTTAGCTCAGGGCTAACCTTGCCTGGGGGCTCAGCTGGACCTGTACTCTGCATGAAACACAGGCTCCTTGCCCACCGCCTCTGCCCATGGGCAGCCCTGGGCAGCTATGTTTTCTGCCCATGCTTTCTGGCTTGGTCACAGCTCATTAGACCAACGTGGCCAGGTGACTCGAGAACAGCCCATCCTAAAACCGGCCAGGACCCATACTGTAGCCTGGTGTTAGGGGTTCTGAAATGGGGAAGCCCAAACTGTAAGTGACTCAAGCCAGAGGTCCACGGCCAGAAGGGGTGTTCCAGAGGCAGCATCCACCCCATATTTGAGCTATTCTTATCCTTAGAGGAACCCCAGCCAGACTAAACACCCTGGTGCGCAACTCCCAGCACAGAGGGGCCCAGTCACAGTGGGACCGCAGTGGCGCTCACTCACCGCGTCCGTCCCACTGCTGCGATTCCGACTCCCCCACCAGGTCTGACTGTCATTGCTGAACTGGACCTTGTATGATGTGACCCAGTCATACCTAGCAGGAAAGGTGAGATCATCAGGGACCCCCAACCCTGAGTCCCACTGCAGCTCTCCTGTTTCCACCCACGACTTCTGGCCAAGGGCTTGCCTGCCTCACCTCCAGACAGAGTTCCTGCCCTGTGTGACAACGCCTGAGAAGCGGGTGGGTTTCCCAGCGTCCACCTGAAGCCACGGCTCGGTGTCCTGCTGCTCGGCACACCAGGCCCCGTCATACAGATCACCATCCTCCAGGCCTGACTGTGGGCACAGGGCACGGCGATCAGGCCCAGGCAGGCAGAGAGGGGCGGCGAGGACAGGGGGCAAGGGAAAAGGTCCCAGGGGCTCCTCTGCCTACCCCTTAGAGCCGGAGTTCACTACCTGGATGTTGAGCCGTCCTCGGTGTGGTCCAAGACCAAAAGACTGGCTGCTGGAAGCCTCGAGCTGGCTATCTGAAACGCGGAGGGACTCCAGGCCCAGAGGGGGACAGCCTGGGGTAGGGACCAAGCAGTAAGACAGGACCAGAAAGAGGGCAGTCAGAGCAGGTGAGAAGCTGAACCTGAGCCTGCTCGAGTGCCGGGCAGGCAGGGGGCGTGCCGAGGCCCAGAAGGGCAAGAGCTACACCACCATTACCCCCGGGGGGGGGGTACCTGGCTCCTGTTTCTCAAGGAGGTCGAGGGTCCCTGCTGGGCTGGTGGTCACCAAAGGCTTGGCAGTCACTGGGGAACTGGGACTAGTTAGTTTCTTTCGCTTCTTCAGAATGACCTTTTTCTTCCTGACGACTCGAATCCGCGTGTGCTGTTTCGAGGTCCCTAGGGTCCAGCAAGGGACAGCGCCAAGAGAGGGAAGCATGCCATGAAACCCCAGATGGGAAGATCTGCCAGGCCAAGGAGGCATGCCAGTGTCGAAGGGCCTTGGCTTTTGGCATCAGAAGACCTCCAGTCTGGTCCCCACCCGCCTCTCCTACCCCTTCCTTGGCATCTCACAGAGACGGCCAGCCGCGCCTCAGACCCTCGGACCCAACGGAGACCTACGCCCAGCCTCTAGAAACTGGCCGTTCCCAGGATCTGAGTTGGTTCCCTCCCCTATAATACCACCCACCACCGGACTGCACCACCCCCAAGGAGCCTCGCTGAGTGCCAGGCGAGATCTCATGCCCCAGACCCCCTGTGCCACCTCCATGGTGGCATCCGCCCTCTGAGCTGAGATCTGTTCTCAAATCCACGTCTGGCCTGGCCACTGAGACTTCCTGGGCAGGGCCGCTCGCTCACCCCCCCACACAGAGCCTTGCAGGAGCCCGTGTGGCCAGATCCCTTTGCACCCACACTCTACTGCTGCCTCCAGAACACGGTGCACGTTTTGGTGTCTGCTGCCCCTGTGCCTTTGCACAAACTGTTCCCGTGCTGTCTGGTCCTGACTCACTCGCTCTTCAGGACCCAGGTCCACTCGTCCCCCTAGAAGCCCCCGCCTGCCATCCCCTTGCCTTTCTCCACTAGCCGCCCCCGTGGGAAGAGGCGGGCCAGACAGCCCCCTGCCAGTGGCTTCCTCAGCGCAGAGCCTCTCCCTCCAGCCCCGGCCCTGAAAGTCCACACAGGCGCGCTCTGCGCCCCTTCCTCCGGGTGTCTTTGTTCCGCCTTCTCCCCTCCAGCAGGCAGGCTCTGGCCTCAGCTTGTTCGTCTGAGAAAAGGGAAGGTCTGGGGCCAGAGGAGCCTGCATCCCGCTGGCACCTATCCAGGGACAGCTGACTGGATCCAGCTGGCAACCGGGGCTGCTGAGTCAGCAACCACTGCGCAGCCAGGAGCTCGTGTATCCGTGTGTGTGTGTGTGTGTGTGTGTGCGCGCGCGCACGCCTGTGTCCGAGTCTGTGTGTCCGTGTCTGCGTGTCTAAGTGTGTGTCCGTGTGTGTGTGCCTGTGTGTCCGTGTCTGTGTGTTCGTGTGTGTGTCTGTGTGTTCGTGTCTCTGCGTGTCCGTGTCTCTGTGTGTTCGTGCGTGTGTCTGTGTGTCCGTGTGTGTGTGCCTGTGTCCGTGTCTCCGCGTGTCCGTGTGTGTCTCGGTGTGAATGTGTGTGTCCGTGTGTCTCTGTGTGAGTGTGTCTTGGTGTGTGTCCGTGTGTCTGTCTCCGTGTGTGTGTGTCCGTGTGTGTCTCGGTGTGTGTGTCTCCGTGTGAGTGTGTCTTGGTGTGAGTGTGTGTCCGTGTCTGTCTCCGTGTGTGTCCGTGTGTGTGTCTCCGTGTGAGTGTGTGCCCGTGTGAGTGTGTCGGTGTGTGTCTCCGTGTGTGTCCGTGTGAGTTTGTCTCGGTGTGAGTGTGCGTCCGTGTCCCTGTGTGTCTCGGTGTGTGTGTCCGTGTCTCTGCGTGTCCGTGTGTGTCTCGGTGTGTGTCCGTGTCTCTGCGTGTCCGTGTGTGTCTCGGTGTGTCTCGGTGTGTGTGTCCGTGTCTCTGTGTCTCGGTGTGTGTGTCCGTGTCTCTGCGTGTCCGTGTGTGTCTCGGTGTGAGTGTGTGTCCGTGTCTCTGCGTGTGCCCGCGTCTCTGCGTGTCGCGGAGGGGGCGCCGGCAGAGCTCACCGTTCGCCTTCGCGGGCGGCAGTGCGGGGCCGCAGCGCGGGGCCGGGGTCGGGGCCGGGGCCGAGCCCGGGGCTTCGGGGGTCGCGGGCCGCGCCAGGTCCCGCGCGGCGGCGCCGGGCGCCCCCAGACCCAGGCCGAGGGCGGGCGCGAGGGCGGCCAGGGCGAGCAGCGGCCCCCACATGGCGGCGGCGGAGCGCGCGGCGCGGCGCGGTGGGTTCGCGGCTTCCTGCGGCCGCGCGGAGCCCCCCGCCCCTTCCTGCCGCCCGCCCGCCCGCCGGGCCCGCCCACGGCCCGCGCTCGGACCTCGGCCTCGCAGCGGCGCGCGGGGCCCGGGGCGGCGGCGCGGCCGGGCGGAGGTGTCGGCGCTGTGCCTCCCGCGCTGCCACCTCGGGCCCCGCGACGCCGGCCGCCGCACGCGGTCTTCCGCCCGGGCTTCGCTTCGCGACCTGGTAAACTGAGGCCCGGGGCGGCCGCTGCGGCCACGGCAGAAAAACTGAGACCTTGCGGGGAGGAAACTACAGCCAGGCTCCGGGCCAGGGTGGGTGAGACAAAGGGAGACAGGAGGGGAAACTGAGGCGACGGGGAGGGCGGGCGGGGCGGGGCCCTCGCCAAAGGGACTCCCGGGGAGGAACCCGAGGCCCGCCCCGCCTCCCCGTCGCCTCCTCCCCCCACTCCCGCGCTCGGCTGCCACGTTCCGGACTTACATAACCCAGAAGAATCGCGGGCGGAGGGGGCCCGCCCCGCCCCGCCCACCGGGGCCTGCGGCCTGGGGTCTCTGTTCACCCCGGCGTTCGGGGGGTCGCGGAGCTCGCCACCATTCCCATCCTCCCTCCTGGGCCCCCTTTGAATCCCCAAGGCCAGGGTGGCCTTTCATGAAGGGAAAAACCAAGAACAAAAAAACCTTCCGCAGTGCGTCTTTGGCCAGTGCTTCGCCTTTGCTGCCATCCCCCCCCAAGCAATGTCCAGAAGTAGGCGGGAGTCTTCTGCAGTGTCCAGGTTCTTGAGCATTTGGGGGTGGGGGTCAGGGCCACTATCTATACGAACACTTACAATTTTCCAGAATCACCCATGTTTGCACTACTGTGCTAGTCCAGGCTCACGGGGTCCCTGGGAAGACATACTGCACTGCGCTCCTGGAAGAGCCTCACCCATGGTAGGGACGACCCGCAGGCCTGAGTCCTGGAGCTCTGGAGGCCTCTGGTCGACCCGGTGTGCACATGAGATAGAGAGCCAGAGAGGCGCTGGAAGCGACTAAGCAGACGGGGCTGTCGAGGGACCAAGTCCCTCCCTACACAGCTCTGCCAGGCCCAGAGCACAGGGAGCTCTGGGCAAATGGCACAGGGCGATGGCAGGAGTCAGGCTGAGCTTCCCTGCGTCCCAGGGTGGGCAGCCAGGTCCGAACAGGTATCCAGGACTGCGTAGCTTCCACCAGTGTCCGGTCTGGGCGCTTCCCTGTCTCTGGCCTCCAACCCCATTCAAGTTTCCGTGAGAGTGTGGGCGAAGGCAGGGAGGCACAAAGGACAGGATACCTCAGTCTCTTGAGGCTTCCACCCCCTCCCACCAAGCCCTGCCCCATACAACAGCCACGGGGGGTCAGTCCCTCCCTTAGATCCCCAGCTGGCTCACCTGTACCGAGTTCCTTTCCCACCCCATCCACCCCAGCAATTCCCCTGGCTCCTCTCCTTCCAGTCACTCTGGTATTCAAGCCGTTCCCCCAGTGCACGGCCCTCTCCTATTCCAGATGCCCAAGACCCCTTGCCCTTATCCTCGAGGCCGTGAGTCTCTTCACCAGCCCGCTCTCGCTCTGCACCGGATACTTCTTTTCCACCTTCAATAAATGCACATCCCGCTACCTTTTCTGTGTGTCTTGTCCAGTTCTTTGTTCAGGACACCAAGAACCTGGAAAGAATTCCTCCAGGCCCCACTCTCCAGGGACATTTTCTGTTTTTTTCTCTTCTCTTTCCCAATTTTGGTCACTCTTAGTAGTATAGACAGCTAAGTTAAATAGAAATATATAGGCAGACAGGGCTAGGCCCTGGAGAGAATCAATACAAAAGATGAAAACACTTTACAACTGTGGCCAGAGGCACATCTGTTAGAGGCCAGGCCTCAAGATAAAAGAGGGAATGACCAGGCCTACCTGCCTCCCCGAGGGATAAGACAAGTGGTAACACCTGGTCCAATAAAATCTAGATAGACAGTCACCTCAGTGGGTGACCAAGACCCCTGGACCCATCCCTTCCTGAAAAATTCTTTGTTCTTTCCATGTACACTTGCTACGTGACCTGCTTCCCAGTTGGATCAATATTACCTAAGCGGCTATGCTTGTAATCTTATTGGTTGATCATAGTTTTGACCCACGTTGTACCCACCTGATGATTTTGCTCTATAAAACTTTCTTTGAAAAGTGGGTTTGTTGGCAACCTGCTCGGGTCCCCTCCTGCCTCTCTCAGGAGCTATCTCAAAATTTCCTACTCTTTTTAGTTTTTTTTATTTTTTTTTTTATTTGTTTTTTTTTTGTGGGTACCGGGGGGTCAACCTCAGGACCTCGCGCGCCAGCAGGCGCCCGTGCCGCTGAGCGATGTCACCGGCCTTTTTTCCGTATGTGGGTTCCGGGAGTCAAACTCGGGCCCTCACGCTTGCCAGGCAGGCGCTTATGCCACTGAGCCATCTCACCGGCCCAAAATTTCCTACTCTTAATCTCCATGGTTCCTTAGAATTCGTTCTTCAATTTTGGGGAACACAAACTCTGCGCATCGGACATCTAGCAGGTTGGGAGTTACATTTATTTCCCCTATCTAATCTGAAGGTCCCATATCAGTGGTGGGCACGAGTCACACTAGGGTGTTTGCCGCTAACCTGGGTGTGAAATGGACCATTTTAGGTTCCACTGGATGCAAGAAAACTTCTACACGCCATGCAGCTTCCATGTGCGTGACCTAAAGTTTAATATGTCTCTTTTGCTCCCACATTTTTTTTTCCCCCACTTCAGCTTTCTCAGTCTCCTGCTTGAGTAGCCCCCAGCCCAGCTTGCCTGTTTAGCTGCTCACCATCATCAAAATCTCGTCTGGGCTCTTCCCCTAGATGCTCTTTTATCTCCAGCTATTGTTAGTGAGTCACTTGCTTCAGGTCCCATTTCCTAAAACCTCAGGGAGCCTTTCCCAGCCTTCCTGGGGACACCAAGAAGTGTCGCTCTGAGGGACAGGAGCTGTGGTCTCTGCTTTCAGGGAATAGGGGCCTCCTCTTTTCCCTTCTAAATCTGGTTCGACCCCCTTCCTGTTTCTTCTTAGCAGGAGTCTGGGTAACTTAGAAATGTGGGCTCCAGGGCCTGAGCAGAACAAAGGAAACAGACAATGCAGGTCAAGCCAAGCTGCTGCGAGTCTGGGGAAGCAGAGCTGGAGTATTTTAGTCAATACGTCACAGACCATATCTTTCTACTCAAGCTTTTTGTTTGGACGGTTGGTTTTTTTGAGGCAGGGGCTCACTATGTAGTTCAGGGGGGCCTTGAACCCACTTATGCAGCCCAGGCTGGCCTCAAACTCACTGTGATTCTCCTGCCTCAGCCTCCCAAGTGCTGGGATTACAGGCATGTGCCAGCACACCAGGCAGCTCCAAGCCTTTTTTCTTAACCATGGTGAAAAAATAGGGTTCTACCTCTACTGCCTTAAAAAGAAAATGACCAAAGTCTTATTATCAGATAAATGGGAGGGTACTGTTTCTCAAGTAGTTGGATGGAGCCAACAGGAGACTCCATCCTAGTCTCTAAGGAATCATAATGGGCCACAGGCTATAGGGAAATGTAAGGGAGGAAAAATGCCACTGGTGCCGCCGGAGATGCCTGGTGGTACAACTGAAGTTTCAGGGGAAACCCAGAGCTCAACAAGTTTCCATCCTTCTGTGGAGATGCCCTCGGGAGAATCCCAGACCTGGTCTTCTCTCTGTCTCCAGAGGCCCTGCAAAGTGCCAGGGGAAACACCGTGCAGACCCCACTGACCTCGTCATTAGGGGTAGCCTTAGAAACCGGAAACAATTTCTGACGATCCAAGGGGGAAGAAAACAACTTATGTTCCATTGCAATAATGTGTGGCTCCAGGACAAACTAGGAAGTTGTGAGAGGTGGGTACAGAAAGGCAATCTAAGTATGTAAATTACAATACTATTCTTCAGTTAGATCTTTTCTGCGAAAGGCAAGGAAAGGGGTCTGAAATTCCTTATATGGAGGCTTTTATGGCTAATTATCAGAAACCATCCCACTGCAAAGCCCAAGAGGTATGGTACTCAAGGAGGCCCCTGAAGAGGACACTGATATCACTGATGATGCCCTCCTCACACCCTACCTGTCTCTCCAGGTGACACAGATCTCCCTCACATGCTTAATGAAAGAAACTACACAGCGAGGTCCCCTCAGCCTCCTCCTTAGAATCCTCACGCCAGTGAATCAGTCCCGCCCTCTCCAAGCGACTCAGAAAGTCCCTCAGAAGCCACTCCACAGGGAGACTCAGGACTGCGCAGTCCCTCCTCGTGCTCCTCAAACAGATTTAAGCCCCACGGTGTTCCTGGGTTTTAGGGTCCTGGAGTCTCCTTCTGGACACAGGTTTCTCCAGCATGGCCTTCTGCAGCCTTGCCAGTCGCCTTGTAATACTCCCATCCTCCCTGTAGTGAAAACTTCAGAAGAATAGCAGGTGGCACGACACCTCTGCCTCATTAATGAGGGCTATAATCCCAACCGCCCTCTAGTAGCAGATCCGTATGCAATCCTCTCCCACATTCCAGGGGACACAAATTGGTTCTGGGTATTGGGCCTCAGAGATGCTTTCTTTACTCTTTTCCATCCAGAATTTTAGTTTGTTTGCTTTTAATGGGAAAATTGCATCTCAAAGTAAAAATAACGATATACTTGGACAGTTTTCCCATGGGGCGTTAGAGATATCCCTACCTTTTTGCTTGGGCACTGGGAATGGATTTAAGGAACCTAGAGCTTATACAGGGAGCCATCCTGTAAATGTAGGTGATATTCTAATCTGCAGCTCAACTTGGGAGCTATCCAACCATACTACTATCCAAACTCTCAATTTTTTAGCTAAAAAGGGATATAAAATCTCAAAGGAAAAGGCTGAGATGTCCTTCAGAGAGTCTAATACTTGGGATACATTCTTATACCCAGAGAAGGACAACTGTTCAGGGGCTGTATCCAGGCTACGATCTTGGGCCCCTGCCGCCAAGCAGCAGCTTCCATCCTTCCTGGGAATGGCCAAAATATCTAATTTCAGACTAATGGCAAATCCTCTATATGAGGCTGTCAATGGTCCTGAGTCTGAGGCCTTACAAGGGACAAAAGTGACTGGCAGTGCTTTTCAAAGAAAACATGTCGGGGCCAGTGAGATGGCTCAGGGGCATATGCACGGGCATATGCGCCTGCCTGGTAAGCGCGAGGTCCTGAGTTCGACTCCCGGAACCCACATACGAAAAAAGGGGCCGGTGATATCGCTCAGCAGCACAGGCGCCTGCTGGTGCGTGAGGTCCTGAGGTTGACCCCCGGTACCCACAAAAAAAAAAAAAAAAAAAAAAAAGGAAAACATGTCCTCACTCAGGCTCCAGCACTAGGAATATCTGATTTAAGAAAACCCTTCTTCCTCTATGTAGCAGAAAAGAGAGGAATTGTTTTGGGTGTCTTTCAGATTATGAGACTGCTCTAATGGAGCACCTATTTGGGGTGTCTTTTTTTTTTGGAACTGGGAATCGAACTCAGGACCTCACACTTGACAGGCAGGCGATGTGCCACTGAGCTATATCCCCAGCCCTTATTTTGGGTGTCTTGACCCAAAAACTGGGACAGGAATCCTGCCCAGTGGCATACTTGAAAAAAATTAGATAGAGTGGCTACTTGATGGTCGCCCTGCCTGAGAGCAATAGCAGTACAGCTATGCTAGCAGAAGAAGCCACAAAACTAACTTAGGGACAAAAACTAAGAGTCCAGACTCCCCATCAGTTAAAGGCTATTCCTGAGACAAAAGTTTACTTCTGACTGACAGGAACGGTTCACCAAGTACCAGGCCATGCTTCCAAGACACCACTGAGGTTACCATAAAGATTTGTACTACTCTTTTTCTTTTTTAAAGAGAAAAAAAATAGAACAAAATTTCAAAACAAGATAATAGGAGGGTAACAATGGTTAATACATTGCATATTGTTATCTTTAAATTAGTTACTCAGGGTACAAGATATTGGCATTCAATCGTCCAAACAATATTAGCACAAACCTTTCATTTCAATGAACTAAGAGAAATTAGTATCTTAACTATCTTTTATATATATATATATTTTTTTTTTTTGCTTTTCCCATCCTTCTTTTCTCCATTCCCCCATCCCAGTTTCTCTTTCCTTCTGAACAGTTTCTTCCCATTTTACAACATCTATTGTACATTTTGGATCTTATTTCCTCTTTCAGCTTCTCACACTAGGGAGACAATACGATGTTTACACAGGTGTATCTGGTTTATTTCACTTATGAGTATGGTCTCAAGTTGCATCCATTTACCTATAGCAGTCTCCAGTTTATCCTTCTTTATGGCTGAGTAGTACTCCATTATATAAAAAGACCACATCTTTCTTATCCATTCCTCAGTTGATGGGCATTTGTGTTGTTTCCAAGATCTATTACAAATTGTGCTGCTATAAACATGGGTGCACATATATCACTGTGGTACAATGTTTTTAATTCATCTGGGAAGATACCCAGAAGGGGAATAGCTGGGTCAAATGGGACCTCCAATCCTAATTTTTTGAGGAATCTCCACACTGATTTCCACAGTGGTTGTACCAGTCTACACTCCCACCAACAGTGGAGAAGAGTTCCTTTTTCCCCACAGCCCCTCCAGCACTTATTATTGGTTGATTTCTTGACAATAGCTGTTCTTTCTGGGGTGAGACAGAAACTCAGTGTTGTTTTAATTTGCATCTCTTGAAAGACCAGTGATGTTGAACATTTTTTCATATATTTCTTTGCTGTTTGTATTTCTTCATGTGAGAAGTGTGTATTCATCTCAGATGCCCCCCCCTTTTTTTTTGTAAGGAAGGAAAGGTTTATTTAGCTCACAGTTTGTGGAGGTTTCAGTCCATAATCAGCTGGCTCTAGGGCAGAGTGGCATGGCAGAGGGCAACAGTTCATGGCACAGATGCCCATTTTTGGAGTGGGTCTTTAAATTTTGGGGGTCTGATTTTTTGAGTTCTTTATATATTCTCGATAGTAATCCTTTGTCTGAGGAACAATCGGCAAACATTTTTTCCCACATTGTGGGTTGTCTCTTCACTCTTAATGGTTTCTCTTGCTGAAATCTTTCTAATAAGATGAGATCCCAGTTGTTGATTCTTTGTGATAGTCCCTGTGTGATCTGGGTTTAATTCATAAAGTCTTTGCTTACACCAATGTCTTCAAGAGTTTTACCTATTCTATCTTCCAGCAGATTTAATGTTTTTGTTTTAATATTTAGATCTTTGATCCATTTCAAATGTAGTTTAGTGCATGGTGAAAGATATGGGTCCAATTTTAATCTTCGGCATGTGCAGAGCCAGTTTTTCCAGCACCATTTATTAAAGAGGCTATCTTTCTTCTAGTGAATGTGTTTGGCACCTTGTCAAAGATAAGGTGGCTGAGTGTGTTTGGAGTTGTGTTTGCATCTTCTAATCTGTTCCATTGATCTTCAGGTCTGTTTTTTGTTTTGTTTTGTTTTGTTTTTTGCCAGTACCATGCTATTTTTTTTTTTTTTTGTGGGTACCAGTGGGTCGACCTCAGGACCTCGGGCGCCTGCGCGCCCGTGCCGCTGAGCGATATCACCGGCCCCTTTTTCGTATGTGGGTTCCGGGAGTTGAACTTGGGCCCTAGCGCTTGCTGGGCAGGCACTTAAGCAGCTGAGCCATCTCACCGGCCCCCATGCTATTTTTTATAAAGCCAGTAGCTTTATAGTTTAATTTCAAGTCAGGGATTGTGATGCCCCCTGACTTGCCTTTGTCGACCAGAATTGCTTTTGCTATTCTAGGTCTCTTCTGGTTCCAAATGAATTTTAGGATTATTTTTTCTAATTCCCTGAGATACGCTGTTGGGGTTTTGATCAGAATTGCATTAAATCTCTATGACAATTTTGGAAGTATGGCCATTTTCTCTATATTGGTTCTTCCTACCCAAGAGCAAGGGATATCTTTCCATTTTCTTATATCCTCTTCAATCTCCTTTTTCAGAGTACTCTAGTTTTCAATGGAGAGGTCTTTTACATCCTTTTTTAGATTGATTCCTAAGTTTTTCATGTTTTTGGATGCGATTGCAAAAGGTGTTGTTAACCTAATTTCTCTCTCAGTGAGTTTGTTATTTGTGTACAGGAAGGCTATTGATTTTTGAGTGTTTACTTTGTTTCCAGCTACACAACTGAATTTGTTTATTAAATGTAGCAGTTTTTAGTGGAGTTTTGGGGGTCTTCTATGAAGAGCATCATGTCATCTGCAAATAATGATAATTTAACTTCTTACTTTCCTATTGCTATTCCTTTCATTTCTTTCTCTTGTCTAATTGCTCTGGCTAAAGTTTCCAGGACTATGTTGAATAAGAGTGAGACAGTGGACATCCTTGTCTTGTTCTTGATTTTAGAAAGAAAGCTTTCAGATTTTGTCTATTTAGTATGATGTTGGCTGTTGGTTTGTCATAGATGGCTTTCATCAGATTGAGATAAAGAACATCTGTTCCAATTTTCTGTAGGGTTTTTTCATGAATGGGTGCTGAACTTTGTCAAAAGCTTTTTCTACATCTATTGAGATGATCATATGATTTTTGTCCTTGGCTCTGTTAATATGGTGTATTACATTTATTTTTTATTTTTATTTATTTATTTATTTATTTAAAGACAACAAGTAAACATTCTCATGTATTAACAAACTCAAGCATTAGAGAATGTACAAATACCTTTTGGAGAAAAACATTACTCAGTATAAGATTAAGCCATGTAAAACTAGGTAAAAATAGAAGACTAAGGAATGGAATAGTCACAGTGAAATTGCATTTTCATAATAGGGAGACAATGTTTACAAATGTGTGTCCAGTTTATTTCGCTTGTGAATATTTTCTCAAGTTGCAGCCATTTACCTATAAAAGTTTCCAGTTTATCTTTCTTTATGGCTGAGTAGTACTCCATTGTATAGAAATACCACATCTTTTTTTATCCATTCCTAGGTTAATGGGCATTTGGGTTATTTCCACAATCTAGCTATTACAAATTGTGTTGCTATAAACATGGGTGCACATATATCACTGTGGTACGATGTTTTTAATTCTTCTGGGAAGATGCCCAGAAGGGGAATAGCTGGGTCAAATGGGACCTCCAACCCTCGTTTTTTGAGGAATCTCCACACTGACTTCCACAGTGGCTGTACCAGTCGACACTCCCACCAACAGTGAAGAAGGGTTCCTTTTTCCCCACAGCCCCTCCAGCATTTGTTATTAGTTGATTTCTTAATAGTAGCCATTCTTTCTGGGGTGAGATGGTATCTCAGTGTTGTTTTCATTTGCATCTCTCCAATGACCAGTGATGTTGAACATTTTTTCGTATATTTATTTGCCATTTGTATTTCTTCATCTGAGAAATGTGTATTCATCTCAGATGCCCATTTTTGGAGTGGGTCTTTAAATTTGGGAGGTCTGATTTTTTTGAGTTCTTTATATGTTCTCGATAGTAATCCTTTGTCTGAGGAACAGCTGGCAAACATTTTTTCCCACGTTGTGGGTTGTCTCTTCACTCTGTTGGTGGTTTCTCTTGCTGTGCAAAAGTTTTTTTTTTTTTTTTTTTTTTTTTTTTTTTTTTTTTTTTTTTGTGGGTACCGGGGGGACGACCTCAGGACCTCGCGCGCCAGCAGGCGCCCGTGCCACTGAGCGATATCACCGGCCCCTTTTTCGTATGTGGGTTCCGGGAGTCGAACTCGGGCCTTCGCGCTTGCAAGGCAGGCGCTTAAGCCGCTGAGCCGTCTCACCGGCCCTGTGCAAAAGTTTTTTAATAAGATGAGATCCCAGTTGTTGATTCTTTATGATACTTCCTGTGCCATTGTGGTTTTATTCATAAAGTCTTTGCCTACATCAATGCCTTCAAGAGTTTCACCTATTCTATTTTCCAGGAGATTCAATGTTTCTATTTTAATATTTAGATCTTTGATCCATTTTGAATTTAGTTTAGTGCATGGTGAAAGATATGGGTCTAGTTTTAATCTTCGGCATGTGTAGAGCCAACTTTTCCAGCACCATTTATTAAAGAGGCTATCTTTCTTCCAGCGAATGTGTTTGGCACCTTTGTCAAAGACAAGGTGGCTTAGTATGTCTGGTGTTGTTTCTGCATCTTCTAATCTGTTCCATTGATCTTTGGGTCTGTTTTTTTGCCAGTACCACACTGTTTTTATCACAGTAGCTTTATAGTATAATTTCAAATCAGGGATTGTGATGCCCCCTGCCTTGCTTTTGTTGCCCAGAATTGCCTTTGCTATTCTAGGTCTCTTCTGGTTCCAGATGAATTTTAGGATTGTTTTCTCTAATTCTGTGAGATATGCTGTTGGAATTTTGATAGGAATTGCATTAAATCTGTATAACAATTTTGGAAGTATGGCCATTTTCACTATGTTGGTTCTTCTGACCCAAGAGCAAGGGATATCTTTCCATTTTCTGATACCCTCTTCAATCTTCTTTTTCAGAGTACTGTAGTTTTCAGTGTATAGGTCTCTTACATCCTTTGTGAGATTGATTCCTAGGTGTTTCATTTTTTTGGATGTTATTGTGAAAGGTGTTGTTTCCCTAATTTCTCTTTCAGTGAGTTTGTTATTCGTGTATAGGAAGGCTATTGATTTTTGAGTGTTTACTTTGTATCCAGTTACACTACTGAATTTGCTTTATAATCTAGCAATTTTTTAGTGGAGTTTTTGGGGTCTTTGTAGTATCATGTCGTCTGCAAATAATGATAATTTAACTTCTTCCTTTCCAATCATTATTCCTTTTATTTCTTTCTCTAATCTAATTGCTCTGGCTAAAGTTTCCAGGACTATGTTGAATAAGAGTGGGGACAGTGGACATCCTTGTCTTGTTCCTGAGTTTAGAGAGAAGGCTTTCGGTTTTTGTCCATTTAGTATGGTATTGGCTGTTGGTTTGTCATAGATAGCTTTTATCAGGTTGAGATAAAAACCATCTATTCCAATTCTCTGTAAGGTTTTTATCATGAAAAGGTGCTGGAGTTTGTCAAAAGCTTTTTCTGCATCTATTGAGATGATCATGTGGTTTTTGTCTTTGGTTCTATTAATATGGTGTATTACATTTATTGATTTATGTATGTTGAACCACCCTGCATCCCTGGGATGAATCCAACTCAGTCATTGTGTATAATCTTCTTGATTATTTGCTTCATTCTGTTTGCCAGTATCTTATTGAGGATTTTTGCATCTATGTTCATTAGGGAGATTGGTCTGTAGTTCTCTTTCTTAGTTGGGTCCTTCTCTGGTTTTGGTATCAGGGTAATGCTTGCTTCCAGGAATGAATTTGGGAGTATTGCTTCCCTTTCAATTTCATTAAAGAGTTTGAGAAGTAGTGGTGTTAGGTCTTCTCTAAATTTCTTATAGAATTCAGCAGGGAATCCATCAGGGCCTGGGCTTTTCTTTGTTGTGAGGTTTTTAATTACATCTTCGATTTCATTGATTGTTATTGGTTTATTTAGGATTTTTATATCTTCTTGGTTGAGTTTTGGTATTTCATATGTACCTAGGAATCTGTCCATTTCTTCTGCATTTTCCATCTTATTAGAATACAAGTTTTCAAAGTAGGTATAGATGATCTTCTGGATTTTTGCAGGGTCCATTGTGATATCACCCTTTTCATTCTTAATTGCATGGATTTCAGTACTTTCTTTCCTTTTTTTTTTTTTTTTTTTCTGGTGGGTACCGGGGGGTCGACCTCAGGACCTCGCGCGCCAGCAGGCGCCGTGCCACTGAGCAATATCACCGGCCCCTTTTTCGTATGTGGGTTCCGGGAGTCGAACCTGGGCCCTTGCGCTTGCCGGGCAGGCGCTCAAGCTGCTGAGCCATCTCACCGGCCCCCTCTTTCCTTTTTTTGATAAGGTTGGATAAGGGTTTGTTGATTTTATTTAATCTTTCAAAGAATCAACTCTCATTGATTCTTTGTATTGTTTTTTTAGTCTCCAATACGTTAATTTCTGCTCTGATCTTTATAATTTCCTCCCTTGTACGAGCTTTTGGCTTAGCCTGCTCTTCTTTTTCTAGAAGTTTGAGGTTCACTATTAGGTTGTTTATTTGTGCTTGCTCTGTTTTCCTGATATAGGTATTTAATGCTACAAATTTCCCTCTTAGGACTGCTTTCATTGTATCCCATAAGTTCTGGTATGTTGTACTATCATTATCATTCAGTTGCAGAAACTGTCTAATTTCTTCTTTAATTTCATCTGTGACCCATTGGTTGTTCAGTAGGGTGCTATTAAATTTCCATGTGTTTAGGAAGTTCTTGCAGTTTCTTTTGCCATTGATTTCTAATTTCATTGCACTATGACCTGATAATATACATGGGATAATTTCAATTCCTTTGCCTTTACTTAAGCAGGTTCTATGAGCTGGTATGTGGTCTATTTTGGAGAACATCCCATGTGCAGCTGAGAAGTATGTGTATTCTGATGTTGTGGGGTGGAACACTTTGTAGACATCTGCTAAGTCCATTCATTCCAAAGTTTGGTTCAGTTCTAATATTTCATTGTTGATTTTTTGTCTAGTTGATCTGTCTTGTTGTGACAGTGGGGTATTGAGATCCCCCAATACAATTGTATTAGTGCTTATTTGATTTTTCATGTCCATTAATATTTTTTTATATAGTTGGGTGCACTGGTATTTGTTGCATATATATTTATGATTGTTATCTCTTCCTCTTGGATTGTTCCCTTTACAAGGATGTAGTGACCTTCTTTATCTCTATGAATCATTCTTGGCTTGAAATTCACTTTGTCTGCAAAAAGAATAGCTACCCCTGCTTTTTTCTGGGTTCCTGTCACATGGAGTATTGTTTTCCATGCTTTGACTTTCAGTCTATGAATTTCTTTTTGAATTAAATGTGTTTCTTGTATACAGCATATTGTTGGATCTTGCTTCTTAATCCAATTTGCCAGTCTGTGCCTTTTGATTGGTAAATTGAGACCATTAACATTGATGGTTAAAACTGATATGTATTGACTTACCCTTGTCATGTTATTTTCTTGTTGGCTCCCCCTCTTTTTATTTTTTTTCCCTCCCTCTCTTTTGTTGTTTGCTCTGCCTGGTGGATTCCTTCTGTTGGGGTTTCTGGAGTTGTAGTACTTGTTATCCCTTTCTGGAATGTCCTTCAAAACATTTTGGAGTGCTGTTTTGGTGGTTATAAATTTTCTCAGATGTTCTTTGTCATGGAAGTATTTTATTTCTCCATCAGTTTTGAAAGATGGTTTTGCAGGGTACATCAATCTGGGTATAAGGTTATTTTCCTTTAGAACTTGAAATATATTGTTCCAAGCTCTTCTTGACTTGAGGGTTTGTGCTGAAAAGTCCACTGTGATTCTGATGGGCTTTCCTTTATAGGTGATTTGTTTCTTTTCTCTAACAGCTTTTAAGATTCTACTCTTATATTGAGTTTCTGGAATCTTGACTATGATATGCCTGGCTGAAGATATTTTTTTTATCATGGCTAATTGGAGTTCTATAAGCCTCATATATCTGAATGTCAAATTCTTTTTCTCTACCAGGGAAATTTTCTGTGATAATGTCTGTGAACAGTGTTCTGATGTCATTTATGCTATCTCCTGCTTTTTCATTGACTCCAATCAATCTTAAGTTATTCTTCTTTGCATCATCTAGCAGCTGCCGGATTGATTTTTCATAGTCCCTTGCTATTTTTAAGAATTCTTTCTTTTCATGATCACTAATTGCAAGCCTATCTTCTATATCTGAGATCCTGTCCTCCCATTGGCTTAATCTGCTACAAATACTTTCAGTGGAATTTTTGTTCTCCTAGATATCTGCTTGAATCTGCTTTATGGATTCCATTTCTTTCCTATGGTGAGCATTCATGGCTTCCATCATTTTCTTAAGCTCATCTATTTTTTTGTCTGTGTCTGCTCTAGCGTCCTTAAGCATGGTCTTCATTGCGGACATTATCTCTGCCGTTATCTGAGAAATTATTTCTGATTTAAATTTTTCCAGAGCCTCATTCATTTGCTTTGTTGTTACCACTTCAGAGATGTCAGGTGGGTGGCTTTCGGTTTGTCCCACCTCACTGTCCCCTGGGTTTGCCTTTGGTGAACTGGATGTGAGGGGTTGCATCTTGTTTAAGTGTCGTCTCATTTTCTTTTCTTTCTTTAGTTTAATTCCTGGGTTGCTGTTTGTAAATTGCCTATGGTAGGTTGCTTCATTGCTAGTATTTCAAACTCTTAGGAGATGGCTACTTCTCTGAGGTATCTTCCAGGTGTAGCTTATTTTTGGGTTTTGAGCCTTCTGCAAGATCCTACCTCTTCATTTTGTTGGAGAGAAGAAGTTGCCGCCTGTTTGGCCCAGTCCTTGGTTCTTTGGTTCTGTGCCACAGTATTTTCTGTGATCCTTAGACAATCTCAGCCTTGGAATGTTAGGGTGGAGACGCCCGCTGCATGAAGGAAGACTCCAAGAAGCGTTCTCTCATGCAAAAGGCAAGGGGTTTTATTGTCCAAGCATGCATGGGGCTCCCTGAACACGCAGGAACAGAGAGCCCCGAGCTAAGCCTGTGCAGCGCTTATAAGCCTATAGAACAAAGGGAGGAGGGGTCTTTGCAAGCACGGTTACAGAAGCAGATGGCATTGGTTAGTTTAAACAGCTTTTTACATTCATTGGGAGAAGATAATCATACGGAAGTTTAAAGCTGGGCAGCGGAGGATGTCTCCTATTTTGTAAATTCCTTAGTCATGGGGTTGTTCTTATCTCATAACCCAGATCCCTGGTCAGCTCTGTTCTCATTCTTATCTAATTTAGGCAACTTTAAACTGTAACAGCTTAATTCCCCTAACATTGGGAGGAGGAGGACAGCATGGATTGTGCATTCCCAGAAGGGAAAATTCCTCTTACATTCCCCCCTTTTTGTTTTGTAAATCTCTAATCTTAGAGATCAGAGTGCCCTGTGATCCCGACAATAATGGAGGCCAGTCCAGGGTTCTAATTAAGCAGTGTCTCATACCACCCTTGATTATTGTAATATGTTCTTTCTCATTCTTTGGCCTCCCGTTCTAACTTGTCTAGGGTTTTTATGATGACCCCTGGGTTATTTGTATAGAAGCAACATTCCTCTCCCAGAGCGGTGCAGAGTCCCCCTTGTTTTATAAAGAGCAGGTTAAGACCTCTCTTGTTTTGCAGGACCACTTCTGCCAGGGAGTTTAGCTGGTCATGTAATTGTTTAACCACATTTCATACCCCTGCCACACTTTGTTTTATGCTGTGAGTTATTCTGTCGAGCCTCTGGAGGCCCGTTTCTGAATGGGTATTGCTCTTGCACCCATTCCAAGAGCTCCAGCTATGCTTGCCCCGACTAGCACTGACACAATTGCCTCTCATTTATATTGTGCCTGGTGGTTGGCAGGCAGACTTCGGAGCCCAAGATCTCCTTGGAGAGCTGTTACTCGGGGGGACAAGCATTGTTAAAAGGCAGGGGCCTGTCTGTGTAAACTTTTGCCTATGATCTAGACACTTAAACAGTCCATTTGGACAGAAAAACCAGGATCCTGGAGGTGCCCGGTAGGTAGAGTCTTGTGGCAGGGTCTTGTTGCAGACGACCTGGTTAAGACCTTTTCCAACACAGAATCCCTGTCCATAAACATTTTCTATCATGAGTAAGGGCAGCGGCTCTTTCTTTTCTGGGGTGTAGATTATGTGATTGGGCGTGACCTCAACCACGGAAGCAATAGCTTCATAAAAGGGCAGACTCGGCCTGATATACATCCAGCAGCTTTTGGCTAAACCAGGGTTTGACATTTTGAGGAGTAGGTGAGTCTCATTGAATCTCAGATTGTATGTTCACCTTGTCTGTGTTGGCTCGAACAATTTCCAGGTTTGAGACATTACCTTTTGAAAGGGTCTTGGGTAGCACCTTTGGCTTGGAACTCTCAGGGCGATGTAACTCACCAAAAAGAGCGGGGAAAGGGGCAGCAGGTTTTTGGGGCATCATCTTTACCCTTGATATGTGGATAAGGATCCCCGGATCTATCCATCCCCCATCCTTTGTAACCTCATACGGACTCCCCAACTAAGCCCCGTTGCCCAGATTGGATCATAGACATCCTTGAGGATAATCCTGACCTGTAAACAAAACCGGCCCGAGTACCCAGTTTTGCAGCTTTCGCACTTCTCTCTATACACTTGGATGTATTTATCATTTTGGGCCCACCAATGGATCAGAGGATCTGGGTCTCGTGACACTGGGGCCCCGCTAAATCGGCTCCCCCGGAGCCCTATGGTTTTACAACCCCAGTGTGGACAGTATGCTGCCCTTTCATTGTCACAGCTTCCCCCTTTTACTTTTGGGCACATATATAGCCCAAAAGTTACCAGGTCTATGTCTGAACTTTCTTTGCTAATTGCCTTTTTCTGGACTTCACACGCAGGGAAGAAGTCTGTGGGCCCTTTGTCCCGCCACCAGTGGGGGTTCCAAAAGTAGCACATGGGGATGACAAAGACAACAGTCTGCTGGTCACAGGGGACACGTTGTGATGCCATCACAGCCTGCTTAAGTCTAATAGAGTCAACCTGCAGGTGTTTAACTGTATAATTGCAGAGGTGTTCCCCAAATCTGTCGGGGCCAGTTGTTCTTATCTGAACTGGCTTTCCCCAGGGGCAGCAGAAGAAACAGCGGCAGAGCTGGAAGCAGGGCAGTAGCAGGAGTCATGACGTGGGCCCAGTCGCAGTTAGCCTCTGCTGGAGTCTTTGAGAGCGACGCAGTGAGCAGGTCCCTGGCACAGGTGGTGGCGGTGGTGGTGCTGGCTCCCCTGGGGCCCACTTTTTGACTCTTGAGTGATGAATCCACAGAGCACAACCTGAAAGTTTAAGAGCACTGGGCGTGGTTAGGGTTACCTCGTGGGGTCCCTCTCACTTTGGTTGGAGAGGCTCCTCTTTTAGGCTGTAATCAGGACTTGGTCTCCCGGATTTGAAGGAGTGGACTGGCGTGGGCATGGGGATCAGATGTCTCCATGACAGTCTGCTGAAGTTTCTGAAGCATCTGGTACAGCACCTTTATCTGTTGGTGCAAGTTCAAAGTTCCCATCTCCTGTAATCTATTCAAAACAGGTATCAGTGGGGGAGGCTCCCAAACATTATCTCAAATGGAGTTAGTCCACCTCGGTACAGTGTTCACCGCAACTGCAAGAGGGTCGCCGGGAGCACAGTAACCCAGTTAGCCCCAGTGTCCTGGCATAACTTTGTCAGGGTGGTTTTTAAAGTACAGCTTTGGGGCCGGTGAGATGGCTCAGTGGCTTAAGCGCCTGCCCGGCAAGCGCGAGGGCCCGAGTTCGACTCCCGGATCCCACATACGAAAAAGGGGCCGGTGATATCGCTCAGTGGCACGGGCACCTGCTGGCGTGCGAGGTCCTGAGGTCGACCCCCTGGTACCCACAAAAAAAAAAATAAAATAAAATAAATAAAGTACAGCTTTGTCTTTTTACTTGGCTTGAGCTTTGTGGCCAATATGTACTATGGAGTTTTTATTTTAGCCCCAGCACTGCTGTAAGGCCTTTGACCATTTTACCTACAAAAGCAGGTCCATTATCTGAACCTACCGTTATGGGGAGCCCATACCATAGAATGATCAGCTCCAGGGCCGGTGAGATGGCTCAGCGGCATAAGCGCCTGCCTTGCAAGCGCGAGGGCCCGAGTTCGACTCCCGGAACCCACATACGAAAAAGGGGCCGGTGATATCGCTCAGTGGCACGGGTGCCTGTTGGCGCGCGAGGTCCTGAGGTCGTCCCCCCGGTACCCACAAAAAAAAAAAAAAAAAAAAAAAAAAAAAAAAAGAATGATCAGCTCCATCAAAGCTTTTATCATCTTTCTCGATGTTTCAGTCTTAGTGGGGAGGCCTCCACCCATCCTGAATAGGTACAAATCAAAACTACTAAGTATCTCTCATTTCCGCTGGTGGGTTTAATTTTAGTAAAATCCACTTTAACATCTTTAGATGGCCCAGTTCCTTGTCTCCGGACACCTAGTCGTTGTGTGGCCAGGAGACAGGGTTGTCGTGGGCTCAGTTAGTGCCCCTCTCAGCCACCGAAGCACATAAGGTCCATAGTCTAGAAATAAAGAATTAACAACCAAGTGATGTTGCCATAGAGTCTTTCCCAAGCTGCTGTGGCTGTGCGAATCTTGTATTACAAAATGTCCCAGGAGGCAGAGCCTCTGACTGGATGGTTGGCTCCGAGGTGACAACCGTTGCTCCCACCCTCCAAACCCCATCGATTACCATGCTGTTGTCATCCGAAAATAGGGTCAGGCTAGGGTTCTGGAGGGGAGTGTCCTGTAAATCCAGTTGGGCTGTCACCAATCTTTCTTTTAGGACTCTGAAGGCTGTCTGGTACTCAGGACTCCATTTGAGCGAAGGGGTTGTTTCCTCCCTTTACGGCCTCATATAGGGGTTTTGCAATGGCTGCAAAACTTGGAACCCAAAGACAGTAGTATCCAACCATTTCCCAGGAATTTCCTTAAGTTCTTTCTAGTTGCAGCCTCCTTTTAGGCCCCAAAGGGCCTGGATATGTGAGACTGACAGCACGTGTGTCCCATCTTGTAACACAAACCCTAAAAACTATAAATCAGCATACAGATTTGAGCCTTTTAGTCAATTATTTCTATCTAGTACATAAGATGTTTTTACCTAACTTGTCTTTCAATAAGACATCACTGAAGATATTTTATGACATTATCTGGACTGTTTAATATCTAGGTATCTCTAAGTACTGTGGCACATATATAGCATATACATCACATAGGTTTTTGTTAAAATTATCATTTGACTGGTGACCTTATATCAGTATGAACCTCTTATCATAAATATCTGGAGCATGAGCAAAGGCAGGTGTCTGAATCTGAAAGAAAGAAAATGTTTATCTCTATAAACAATCCCAGTTTTATATTTTAGAAGACCTGTACATCTGCAAGATACGAATATACTTAATATACTATGAGATTAGCAACACTGAATTGCCATAGCCATATGAAAACTTTTGTTTCTTAATTTAGTCTTGTACCAAAGCATCTTTAAATCAGAAAACCTCATTGTCTTGTTTTAGAAGATTTAACCTGTTGATGATGACCATTGTAAACATATCATAATAATATATTTTGTCTAACAATTTTTGATGACTTATGAAAACCAGATCACTTAACACATTATTTTGAACAAATAAGAAACTCTCAAATCATAATATAACAATAAACAATAAACAGAACATGTACTACATTTATAAAACCAATTTTGGGCCGGTGAGATGGCTCAGCGGCTTAAGCGCCTGCCTGGCAAGCATGAGGGCCCGAGTTCGACTCCCGGAACCCACATACGAAAAAGGGGCCGGTGATATCGCTCAGCGGCACGGGTGCCTGTTGGCGCGCGAGGTCCTGAGGTTGACCCCCGGTACCCACAAAAAAAAATAAAAATAAAAAAAAAATAAAACCAATTTTAACATCATTTTGGCCAGCTGGCAACTTTTGGTGGAAGCATACCAGACAAACGTTTCAAAAATCCAAAAATGCAAAAAGAAAATTTGTTGAGCTCAAATAAAACAGCTGTTTACAGGTTGGACACACAGAAAAACAAAACATACAAATTTAATCAAAAAATCAGAGTGCACGCATATATATATGTATATATATATATATATATATATATATATATATGCCAAATTATAGTAACTCTTATAATTTTAGAAGTTTGTAATTACAAATAGACTAGTCAAAATTATTTGTAGGTCAATAGCAGAGATCTCTTATAAGAATTTGGAAGAAACAAAAATTAAATTCATTCATAAAAATACTGACAACTTTCATGTTTTCCTTTTATGTAGCTTCCAGCTCAGTCATCTCCATACCCTCTGTCACATACTCAAATCTTCCTTTTACTCTCTTAGCATTCTCTCTGTAGGAATATCATTTATATAAATTTCCTTTGATATATCTTTGTCAAAACTTATTTTGACCCCTTGTTCCTGGGTTGTTACAATTACAACCAGTTTCCCGCTAGCTGCAAATGCTGCAGCCATTTGTGATTTAAGAGCAGAGACCCTCTGTGTGTGTGGAGAAAGAGAAAAGCACGCTTCAGGATAAGGTTTTTGTCCCAGGTGTTTTGAGCCAGGGCACCCAGCTTGTATTTCCCACTGTGACTTACTCAGCTTACTTGATGTTTTGACAAAGCAGGCATTTACATTTCTCCTTTTAGATAGTAATTTTGATTAATCATCACTCAGGAGTTTGTAGTGCACAAGAAAAGTTTTATGCACATCAGTTTAAACTGAAAACCAAAAGTATAAGTGCCAATTAGTCAAAATTTGTAATTAGATTTCTCCTGTAAAACTTTCCTAGATGCTTGCAGGCAGCGCCAGGCTGGTAACGTTCAGGCTGGCCATTGGGGCAGCACTCGCACCGTGTACAACCAGGAGTTTATATATGGAAACTAATCTGGGTGCTCAGGCTTTCCGGCAACAATATTTCAACTCCATTGATTACCTGGGGACCGAGCAACCCTTTAGCTAATCATCCCACATTGAATGTGGGCCATTCAAGCTCACAGAAGTTTTGGAGCCTCCCTTCTTTATCTTAACTCTATAATCCACTTTGAACTTATCAAAATTGTTAAGCATACATTTTCAAAACAGTTGACTTACTACCAACGGAACTCATTATCAATGGCTCGGACAATACAGTAACCTGCAGTTACGATTTGTCTAAGCAAGTCCTGTCCCCTCCACTCAATCTGAAATGCTAACAAAATTTTGAGACTAACAAATGGTCTCCCACCGGCAGGTTGAATTCCTCTGGTAACAGTGACTTGGAAGTGCAGGTGCAGGGGGGGCGGGTATGGACGCAACACAAAGGAGCACGCACACACATATAAAAACAGACAATCCCAGGAACAATAACCACACCGCTCCCGACCTCAAATTTGGAACAGATTCAGAGGACGACCTCTGACAGACAGCAAAACATCGCGTCCGGTGGCCTAGCTCTCACAGGTTTAAACAGAACAGACGCTAGCACAGAACAGATACCTGGACGAGCCTTGGGCAAATTGCCAAACCAGAAACCGAATTACAAGCGTGCTTACCTTAGTCAGGAGGCGGGAATTCAGTTGTGTCTGTCTCGTAGCCTTGCGTCCTGCCTTGCAGCTGATCTGGGGCGGCCAGCTGAAGATCAGCTTTTTGGAGCCTTGGCCCCCCAAGGGTTAGCTGCCAGGCAAGGAGGCACCAAGGCCCCCTCAAATGAGGATTTCCCTGTGAGGATCTCGCTGGGGCCTCCACAATGTTACGGCAAAAATCACAAAATAGATTCACTCACAGGAAGACGAGATTCGAGAAGCAAATGAATTCTTTAATTGATGCCGGCCAGGGACAGCAGAAGCTGACCCCGAGCTTTTGTGTCCTCCTCCTTAAATATACTTTTGGAGGCCTTACAAAGTCCTTGGTTGCCATGGAAACTGCATTCTTTACTATATCACCTTTCTGGGATTTTTACAAGGTCTTTCTCAAACATCTGGCCAATGATCTAGAGTGAAAGAGAGGTGGGGTGGATGTTGTTTGTCCCATGGTGGGTGCTGTGGAACAAAAGAGGTTAGTGGTGCCAAACAAACAAAGACAGACAAACACTACGACCAAGACAATAGACAAATGCTGGCACATAAAACTTCTCCAAAAGAGGAAGTGAAAGAGTTACAACCGGGGAATCCCCCACTGAATAGACCCTCAGGAGCCCACGAGGTAGGCTCCAGGAGTCTATGTAGAAACACGACCAGGGACTCCCCCGCTGAATAGGCCCTATGGACCTATAATCCCCGAGGCGTCTCCCGGGGAAGTGACTTGTGACCCAGAAGCCCAGAGGCAAGTCACTTGGACCAAGAGCTCACGCGTCTTGGTGCCAGTCACAACAAAAACTAGGCGATCGCAAAGTGAAAGTAAGACAAAGAGAGGCAAAGAAAGAGAGAGAGAGAGAGAGAGAGAGAGAGAAACGGCCGAACTTACCCCAAGAGGTGGCTGTTGAAGCCCTCCGACGCAGGGAGCAACCTCCAATCCCGGACGAGCCCCCAATGTTAGGGTGGAGATGCCTGCCGCGTGAAGGAAGACTCCAAGAAGCATTCTCTCATGCAAAAGGCAAGGGGTTTTATTGTCCAAGCATGCGTGGGGCTCACTGAACACGCAGGAATAGAGAGCCCTGAGCTAAGCCTGTGCAGCGCTTATAAGCCTATAGAACAAAGGGAGGAGGGGGTCTTTGCAAGCGCGGTTACAGAAGCAGATGGCATTGGTTAGTTTAAACAGCTTTTTACATTCATTGGGAGAAGATAATCATACGGAAGTTTAAGGCTGGGCGGCGGAGGATGTCTCCTATTTTGTAAATTCCTTAGTCATGGGGTTGTTCTTATCTCATAACCCAGATTCCTGGTCAGCTCTGTTCTCATTCTTATCTAATTTAGGCAACTTTAAACTGTAACAGCTTAATTCCCCTAACATTGGGAGGAGGAGGACAGCATGGATTGTGCATTCCCAGAAGGGAAAATTCCTCTTACAGGAATACCACGAAGAAAAGCGCCAGTCAGTGTGTCCTTCACGGACGCCGCTTCTCTGTACTGCAGCGTCTCGCGTTCCTCCGCGGAGGTCCCTGCTGGAGCCGTGGATGGAGTGGCAGCCGCCCTGAGTTCCAAGTTCAGCTGCTGCCCCCCCACAATGGCGCCCGGCTAGTCGCTCTCTCGCGCGGGACAGCCGGGCGTCAGCACTCACCGCCAGTCAGTGTGTCCTTCATGGCCGCTGCTTCTCTGCACCACCGCTTCTCGCGTTCCTCCGCAGAGGCCCCCGGGGGCGCCGGCAGTCACCCCGGGTCCACAGATTTGAACCGCTTCAGTCGCGTCGGGATTCCCAACACAGGGAAAAGGCACCGGAGGCCACCTCCTTCTTCTTTGTTGGAGTTTCTCTCTTCACTTTCTCCGTGGGCCCCGAACTGCACTGCAGATCTTTCCTGGGTCCAGGGGAGCCACTTCCCTCTTTTTTGTCCTCCTCCAGTCACTATATTCCAGTGTCTGGACGGCGACTTTTGGAGAGGTTCACTGCCTGCTTCTTACAGATCTGCCATCTTTTTCCAGAAGTCTACATTTATTGATTTACCTATGTTGAACCATCCCTGCATCCCTGGGATGAATCCAACTTGGTCATGGTGTATAATCTTCTTGATGATTTGCTGCATTGTTTGCCAGCATCTTATTGAGGATTTTTCCATCTATGTTCATTAGGGAGATTGGTCTGTAGTTCTCTTTCTTAGTTGGGTCCTTCTCTGGTTTTGGTATCAGGGTAATGCTTGCTTTCAGGAATGAATTTGGAAGTATTGCTTCCCTTTCAGTGTCATTAAAGAGTTTGAGAAGTAGTGGTGTTAGGTCTTCTCTAAATTTCTTATAGAATTCAGCAGGGAATCTGTTAGGGCCTGGGCTTTTCTTTGTTGGGAGGTTTTTAATTACATCTTCGATTTCATTGATTGGTATTGGTTTATTTAGGATTTTTATATCTTCTTGATTCAGCTTTGTAATTCATATACATCTAGGAATCTGTCCATTTCTTCTGCATTTTCCATCTTATTAGAATACAAGTTTTCAAAGTAGGTATAGATGATCTTCTGGATTTCTGCAGGTTCTGTTGCGATTTCACCCTTGTCATTCCTAATCGCGTGGATTTGAGTCTTTTCTTTCCTTTTTTTGATAAGGTTGGATAAGGGTTTGTCAATTTTATTTAATCTTTCAAAGAACCAACTCTTTGATTCACTTATTCTTTGTATTTTTTTTAGTCTCCAATGTGTTAATTTCTGCTCTGATCTTTATCATTTCCTCCCTTGTACAAGCTTTTGGCTTAGCCTGCTCTTCTTTTTCTAGAAGTTTGAGGTTCACCATTAAGTTGTTTATTTACTCTTGCTCTGTTTTCCTGATATGGGTATTTACTGCTATAAATTTCCCCCTTAGGATTGCTTTCATTGTGTCCCATAAGTTCCGGTATATTGTACTGTCATTATCATTCCATTGTAGAAACTGTCTAATTTCTTCTTTGGTTTAATCTGTGACCATTGGTTGTTCAGGAACGTGTTATTTAATTTTCATGTGTTTAGGAAGTTCTTGTGGTTTCTTTTGCCATTGATTTCCAATTTCACTGCACTATGGTCTATGATATGCATGGGATAATTTCAATTCCTTTGTATTTATTTAGGCAGGTTCTATGAGCTGGTATGTGGCCTATTTTGTAGAACGTCCCATGTGCAGCTGAGAAGTATGTGTATTCTGATGTTGTGGGGTGGAACACTCTGTAGACATCTACTAAGTCCATTTGTTCCAAAGTTTGGTTCAGTTCTAATACTTCATTGCTGATTCTTTGTCTAGTTGATCTTTTTATGACAGTGAGGTATTGAGATCCCCCAATAAAGTTATATTAGTGCTTATTGGATTTTACATGCCCATTAATATTTGTTTTATATAGTTGGGTACACTAGTATTTGCTGCATATATATTTATGACTGTTATCACTTCCTCTTGGATTGTTCCCTTTACAAGGATGTGGTGACCTTCTTCATCTCTCTTAATCAGTCTTGGCTTGAAATTCACTTCATCTGTATATCAAATAGCTACCCCTGCTTTCTTCTGGGTTCCTGTCACATGGAGTATTGTTTTCCATCCTTTGACTTTCTGTCTATGAATTTCTTCTTGAGTTAAATGTGTTTCTTGTATGCAGCATGTTGTTGGATCTTGCTTCTTGATCTATTCTGCCGGTCTGTGTCTTTTGATTGTTGAATTGAGAACATTCACATTGATGGTTATAATTTATATGTATTGACTTATCTTGTCATGTTATTTTCCTGTTATTGGCTCTCCCCCTTTTTTTCCCTCCTTCTGTTTAATTGTTTGCCTTGCCTGATGGATTCCTTCTGTTGGAGTTCATGGAGTTGTAGTCCTTGTTATCTCTTCCTAGAATGTCCTTCAAAACATTTTGGAGTGCTGGTTTGGTGGTCATAAATTTCCTCAGATGTTCTTTGTCCTGGAAGTATTTTATATCTCCATCAATTTTGAAAGATAGTTTTGTGGGGTACATCATTCTGGGTTGAAGGTTATTTTCTTTTAGAACTTGAAATATTTCACTCCAAGCTCTCCTTGACTTGAGGGTTTGTGCTAAGACGTCAGCTGTGGTTCTATGGGCTTTCCTTTATAGGTGACTTGTTTATTTTCCCTAACAGCTTTAAGATTCTATTCTTGTGTTCAATTTCTGGAATCTTGATTATGATATACCTGGCTGAAGATTTTTTTTTTACTATGGCTAAATAGAGTTCTATGTGCCTCACTTATCTGTATGTCAAATTATTTTTCTCTACCAGGGAAGTTTTCTGCCATGACTTCTGTGAACAGTTTTTTTATATATATCATTTGTGCTATATCCTACTCTTTCATTGATTCCAATCAATCTTAAGTTATTCTTCTTTTCCTCATCTAGCAGCTGCTGGATTGATTTCTCATGGTCCCCTGCTATTTTTAAGAAATCTTTCTTTTCATGATTGCTAACCACAAGCCTGATTTCTATATGTGAGATCCTTTCCTCACATTGTCTTAATCTGCTGAAAATACTTTCAATGGAATTTTTATTCTCCTGGATATCTGCTTGAATCTGCCTCTTGATTTCATTTCTTTCCTATGCTGAGCATTCACAGCTTCATGACAGTTTCTTAATTCATGACAATTTTCTTAAGGTTGTCTGTTTTATTTGTTTGTTTGTTTGTTTGTATCTGCCATAGAGTCCCTAAGCATGGTCTTCAATGTGGACATCAACTCTGGGTTATCTGAGAAGTTATTTCTGATTTGATTTTTTCCAGAACCTCATTCAATTGCTTTGTTGTTACCACTTCAGAGAGGCCAGGTGGATTATCCCACCTCATTGCCCCCTGGGTTTGCCTTTGGTGAACTGGATGTGTGGGGTTGCATCTTAAGTGTCTTCTCATTTTCTTTTCTTTCTTTAGTTTAATTCCTGGGGTGATGCTTGTAATTTGCCTACAGTGGGTTGCTTTATTGCTAGTATTTAGAACCCTTAGGAGATGACTACTTCTCTGAGGTATCTTCCAGGCATAGCTTGTTTTTGGGTTTTGAGTCTGTTGCAAGAGCCTACCTCTTCAATTTGTTGGAGATGAGAAGTTGCTGCCTATTTGGCCTATTCCTTGGTTCTTTGGTTCTGTGCCACAGTATTTTCTGTGACCCTTAGTCAATCTCAGTCATGGAATTCCAGGAAGAACAGCTGCTTAGAACAATTATGTCACCTTTGGCTACAGTGGTACCGAAACCATCAAACACAGCCTAGAAAATGACAGACTGAGCTAACCAGTTATTTGCCACTTTTAACCATATAAACTAGATTTGTGGTTATATAAAAAATCTAAAACAAACCAGAAAATTATATGCAGTATACAAGTCCTTAATATGCCAATTTTGCCCTCAGGGGTTAAAATTTAAAATGGGTTGAGGAGAAAATAGAGAAGTGGAAGAAGAGGAAGAAATTAGAAGGCTGGAGGACAAAGGGGGATCACGCTAACTTTGGGAAACTGGTGCAGAAGACTGGAGGGAAGAGAGAAGGAAGGGATAAAAGGAAGAACAGATCAGACCCACAATCATAAAGAGGTTAGAAACCCCGTTCACACTCATATAAAAACAAGATCAAACAGTGAAGGAGGAAAAAAGACCCACAACAACAACAATAAAAAACAAACAAGACAGGAAAACAAACAAAAAAAAAGATAAAAAAGTCCGCTTCCAGGTTCCTCTCTGCTGTCGCTGGCGGACACCGTGTGGGGACAGAGCCCCGCTCCGTGCCGATCTGGCCCAGCGAGCGCGCAGCTTTCCGGCGGGGCGGCGGAGCATCTCGGCGCTCTCCGGGGAGACCAGACTCGCTCCGCGGCCGCCCTCCGCGCACCTTCCCCGGCCTGAGCCGGGCTGGAGCGCCGCCCTGGGTTCCGAGCTCCGCTGCCCCCATGATGGCGCCCAGCCAGTCGCTCTCTCCTGCGGGGCACTGCGCCTCAGCGCTCGCCGCCGCCAGTGCCGTCGCTCACGGCCGTGCGCCCCGGCGCCGCGTCTCTCCGCGGAGGCCTCTGCGGTCCCCAGCAGGAACCGCTCCTGTCGCGCAGTGAGTCCCGTCTCAGGTCTAGGGAGGAGGCCCCGGCAGCCACCTCCTCCTTCTTTGTTGAAGTTTCTCTCTTCACTCTCTCCGTGGGCTTCAGTTCGCGCTTCAGATCCTTCCTGGGTCTAGGGGACCCACTTCCCTCCGTGTCCTCCCCGGGTGCTGCACTCCAGCGTCTGGATGGCGACTCTCAGAGAGGCTCTCGCTGCTCACTGCTCCGCCCTCTTGGTAACTCTCGTTTGCACTACTCTTAATCCCGCCTCACTGGCACAGACGGCCTCGGCGGTCAGCCACTCTTGGGATCAGGTGATTTCCCCGTCATATGCAAGCAGGCAGGACATCAGCGACCTGCCTTTCCAAGACCCTGAGGAGGTGTGGTTCACTGGTGGAAGTAGCTGAGTCTAAAAAAGATATTGAAAGGCAAGTTATGCAGTTGTCAGTGCACAACGGGTCACTGAGATCAAACTCCTTCCCCCAGAAACTTCCACTAGAAACACAGCGCTCATAGCCCTTACTCAGACACTGGTATTAGGAAAAGGCAAAAGGCTAAATATTTACGCAGATTCCAAATGTGTGCCTTTCTGGTGCTACATGCCCATGAAGGAAGCTGGGAAAAGGGGGCTTGCTAACTAATAAGCAAGCACCTATAAAGCACAGGCAAGAAATTCTACAACAATTGGAGGCAGTCTATCTTCCCAGGCAAGTCATTGTCATTCATTGCAGGGGACACTAAGAGGACAGGTGTAAAGTCTCCTTGGAAAAGAAGAAGGCTGATAGATAGAAAGAGCAGCCTTATTGCCCCTCAAGACCCTAGCCTTATTCTCGGCTCTTGAGGAATCATTAAAACCAGTCTACCCCCAAGAAGATAAATGGGCCTTAGGACAAAAAGGAATTAAAAAGGGGCTTTGGGGGCCTGGGATTTAGCTCAGTGGTGCAGCGCCTGCCTGGCAAGCATGAGGTCCTGAGTTCAATTCCTGGTACAAAAAAAAAAGGGGGCTTTGGTGGTATTTGGGAAACAAACTAGTCCTTCTTCAAGGGACGCAATGGAAAATTATAAAAGCCCTTCATAATTCTTTCCATATGGGAAGAGAGGCTACATGAGAAATGGTCACTTAGATTTTCACAGGACCAAAACTAGTGGTGACCACCCAACAGATTTGCTATTCACTCTGTGCCTACAATAACCTTGGCAAGCCCATAGAACCTTTACAGAGGAGAGGGACATACCCTGGAGAAGACTGGCAATGAGACTTTACCCACATGCCACCCTGTGGGGGATTTAAATAAATATTGATCCTATCTGATACCTTTACGGGTTGGATTGAGGTCTTCTCTACCCATTCAGAAAAGGCTATAAAGGTAGTGCAGTTGCTTCTCAAGGAGATCATCCCCCAGTTTGGACTACCCCAGTCCCTTCAGAGTGACCATGAGCCTCCTTTTACCTCTCAGATAACTCAGGGGGTGGCAAAGGCTTTAGGTAGAAAACACCATTTCCATTCTGCATGGCGACCCGGTCCTCCAGAACACTGAAAGGGCCAACCAGAGACTAAAGTGTACTCTGGCACAACTTTGCCCAGAGACTTCCGAGTCTTAGCTCCAATTATTGCCAGTAGCCCTCATGAGGATTCAAAAACCCCCAAAACCAGGGAAATTATTCCATTTGAGATGCTATATGGAAGCTCTTTTCTATCTTCTGATATGGTAGTGGGCCTAGAGGCCACAAAACTCTTTACAGTATCTTATCAATCTGGGCCAAGTACAACAAACTATCCAACTATATGGAAACAAAGTCCTGCCAGGTGCTGGCCCATGGGGTGCCACCTAGAGACCAAACTCTCATTAAAATTTAGAAAGGAGGGGCCGGTGAGATAGCTCAGCGGCATAAGCATCTGCCTCGCAAGCGCAAGGTCCTGAGTTCGACTCCCAGTACCCACATAAAGGGAAAAAAGGGCCGGTGATATCACTCAGTGGCACAAGCACCTGCTGGCGTGCGAGGTCCTGAGGTCGACTCCCGGTACCCACATTAAAAAAAAAATTTAGAAAGGAGGGACTCTTGCATACCAACTAAAACCAAAATAAAAGGTCCCCTTTTCAGAAAATTTTACTACACCCACTGCAGTAAAGGTGGCAGAGATAGGTAACCAGCTTTACCTTTCTAGGATAAGGCCAGCCCCGTCTGAATTGTCTGAGGGAAACAGCCACGCAAAAGAAGAAAGCTACTCCCGTGAACCATCGGAAGATCTGGGTGCCTCTTCCAAAAGCAAACTCCAGTTCTGCTCTGAGTGGAGATAATAGAGTCACTCTGACCCCTGATCCACCGCAGCTTAAATGGGCACTTTATCAGGACTCCTGCTTTTAACTGCATTCATAATGTGGGTAATCTTGCTATGGCTAAGGCTCTCAGGCTCCTAACAGCCCTCCTTGCCAGGAAGCACAGAAATAAAGCTCCTTAGAAAATTTCTTCCAAATAATAGCAGGAAAAATAATGCCTCTCATTGCTGGGCCTGTTATAGTCCACCTTTTAAGAAAGACCAGGAAATATTCTGACCTGCTCCTTCTCACATTTGGCCTCTGCCTCCTCAACCTAATAGTAAAGCTCATCTATTCAAACTTCAGATGATGATCCAGACTACGGCCCACGACTCTCGCAAAACTGTGGAGAGCTTTCTCCCGCTGAACAGGCAGTTCGACAATCCTTGACATATAGGCACTAACCCTTTTCTTTCTGCCTTCTGACAGGTTCTTTCCGGCCCAGCCAGTGAGCCCCACATCCCAAGGTAGTCAGAGAGCACGGTGAATCGGGCCTACAGCCCCTTTCAGCAGGAATCAACTATGAGAAGAAAAAGAGCGTGGCTCCCGCAGCATTCCATAGAGAATTGTGGGGATTCTCTCTCGGGGAAATGAGGTAGGAGATTAGGGCTGGGGCAAAACCGGTCAAGCATTTGGAAGGAATCTGTCAAAGTCACGAGACCCAGGGAACACGTGCAGAACACAGGACCCAGGGTGCTCTGCAGCTGTACTTCCGAGCACTGTAATCGGAACCAATCCGAAAAGTGCTATTTTCAGTTCTTCATTTACGTCTAGCATGAAACCATACAAATCTTCAATAAATAGGGCAGTTTGACTCTGGAGGCAGGTCAAGTGAGTTTTTGATAGGATAAGTCTCCCAATGCCTTATCTGCGTGAGGGAGAAGCCAACCCAGGAATTCCAGATGCGAAAGACCCCTTGCCCTTATCCTCGAGGCCGTGAGTCTCTTCACCAGCCCGCTCTTACTTGCACAGGGTACTTCTTTTGAACCTTCAATAAATGCACATCCCGCTACCTTTTCTGTGTGTCTTGTCCAGTTCTTTGTTCAGGACACCAAGAACCTGGAAAGAATTCCCCCGGACACACTATTCCTGTGACAATCCTGCCTCTGGACCTTTGCAGTAGTAATTCACCAACTCTGCATTCTTTTCATTTAGATTCTTTCAGTGTCAAATGTCCCCAAAGCCTGTCTCTGACCACTCTGAATTCTACCCTCTTAACCATATGGTCTCTCACCTTTTATTACTATCTTCAAAACACTCAACACTGTCTGGGTTACCTTTTTTTTTTTTTTTTTTTTTAATGCAGGTACCAGGAGTCAAACTCCGGATCTCACGCTTGCCAGGCAGGCACTTATGCCGCTGAGCTATATCACCGGCCCCTGGGTTACCTTGTTTTAATTGCTATGTTTATTGCCTGAGTCCCCCTGGCCACCACCAGCAGCAGCAGGAGGCCAGGAGGCCTCCAGAAGAGCCTTTGCACCCAAATGTTTATAACTACACCTCAGGGCATAGAGCAGCACCTGGTCCCTAGTCAGCACTTAGAAAATGTGTGTATTACATATTCAAGGTCAAAGGGAGCAAGCAGGCCTTCAAGGAAGCCGACCCTCCTAAGAAATGCCTGGTTTTGCAGAAGGATATTATGAACCATGAACTGAAAAAGACCCACCCTTCAAGGCCAGCCTGGGCTACATGGTGAGTTCAAGGCCAGCCTGAACTACATAGTGAGACCCTGTCTCAAAAAATAAATAAAAATAAGAAAGACCGACTCCCGAAGAGACTGGGGTCACTGGCTCCATCCTGCCAGTCACTTACGGGTCAGATCTGTGTGATGCTGGTACCACTTCATGTCCCCTGTGCCCAGTCAACCCTCTTCTCACCACTGTGTACCCCTGGCCTTGCCCTGTTGCAATTCTCAGAGGTCCTTCCTGCTCCTTTCTGCTCCCTGAGCCACTCACCACCTTCTCACCTTTCTACACTCTGAGGTCGCCCGATGCCTCTGTTCCTTGTCACTGAGTACCCGGGGAAGCCACAGGACAGGTTCTGGAGGTGGTGTCTTCAGGGACACAGTGGCGGTTTTACACCCAGTACCCACATCTCTATCTCCAGGAGCGGGGTGAAGGGTCTTCATGGTCTCATTGTATGTGTTGCAAAGCACGGCTGGAAACATCTGGGCGGGCACCTGCTGGAAAGAGATGTTAGTTTAAGGAACAGCTGGGAATCTCCTGCCACCTCCCTGGTGTGGTCAGGTTGCTGGGAGTGGGGAGGATAGATGACTTTGGTGCCACCCAGCTTTAATGTCACATCCCACTTACACTGTTAATTTTGCCTGGCTCTCCTTGGACAGTAGTTTCGCTTCTCTGAGACACAGTTTCCTCATCTGTAAAATTGGAACCATCCCTTCCCTCTAGGGTTGCGTGTGACGTAAGATAACGTACGGTCCCAGGCAGCCCCTAGATTAATCAGATGAATTAAAGGTAAGGAATACAGCTTGCCACACCCCTCTTCCTCCCACATATTTTGGTGGACTAAAACAATATCAAGGAAAAGAAGCAGGCTATGTGTCTGGCTACACAAATAGTAAAGTGGGATCTACTGTCTGACTGTGCCTCCTGGTCTCCTGTGCCTGGTGCTAAGGCAGAGCTCATTCCCTACCAGGGATCCCCTGTGATACAGACAAGCATCGACGGAGACGCGCACACACACGCACCCCTTCCCCTCACCGCTATTCCGCTGCTGCCTCTCTTGTACACATCAATGTCTTTGACAGCCAGCCTCCCTCCCCAGAGTGTAGCTGAGGACCAGCTGCACTGGTGTTTCCTGAGAACTTGTTAGAAATCCAGAACCTTTGCATCAGAATCTGCGTTGTAACAATATTCCCAGAGGATTCAGCCCCAAGAGATTCCTATGCACATTAAATACTGAGAAACACTACATGGAGGTTTAGAGCACATCCATAAAAAATGCATGAGATTCACAGCTTCCTGAGATTAATGATGCTTGATGCTTTCCCTGTAATTTTTATCTTAAGCCATAGACTATTATATATCCACATAACAATAAGAAATTGATCTTTCATTCATTCTGGGAGGGTTTATTCCTGATCTCCATATAGTATGACTTATATGATTTACTTTTATAACTAAATGATCTTTTTCAAAATACAATATGGTTTAAATCACATTTAGGCTTGTAATAGAAGGCTCTTTTCTGTGCCTTTCCATTCCCAAAACAATCACTTTTAATTATTTTTGTTATTTCTCTTTGTATTTATCTCTATGCTTCTATGGCTAGTTCTTGATTTTTCTATTCTGATGTTACCTATGGATTTCCTGCTATGAAATTAAATATTAAGCTCTCCTACCTAACCACCTGTTTACATGCACACACACATCCAGATACACAAACATTCATTTTCCCTACCTTTTTCTTCCCAATAAAGCTCAATCACCATTTGGAGTCAATATTCAGTATTTTTATTATGGCCATGTAAATATTATTATTCACCTTTTTGTGCTCCCTAGAGTTACCAGTTATTTTGTTTTATCATTTGTTTGGTTTTCTAGGTTGCAATTGCTAACTCAAACCCAGTTTCCAACAGCATTGATGAACTGAATATCTATCTAAATACAGCTGATAATCAATTGATTTCATTTTCTTCTAGAGACTTCCTTCCTGGAGCACCTGTCTTCTGGTTCCAGGCTGCGCTGATTGCTTTTTCACCTAGGGTGGTAGGCACATTCCAGGCCTTTCTCATCATCCCTTTCCTGTGTTTAGTCTCATTTCTTGGGTGCTGTATTGCTCTTCATCTTAGTTTGGTTCCTTGTTCTGCTGAAGCACATCCTCTAGTAACTTCTTAAGAAAAGGTGCATGAGGTCAACTTTTTGAGAACTTATGTGGCTAGAAGTGACATTTTTGCCTTTGTACATGATAATCATTTGGACACATAAGTGTCTAGGTTGCAAATCATTTCCTTCCGAATTTTTTCCAGTACTGGAGAATAAACCCAGACCCTTCTCACTGAGCTATATCCCCAGCCCTTTTTTATTTTGACACAGGTCTCACTAAGTTACCAAGTTGCCCAGGCTGGGCTCAAACTTGGAAGCCTCCTGCCTCAGCCTCCCAGAGTGATGGGATTACAGGTGTGTGCCACCATGCCTGACTCTCCTCAAAATTTCAAGAGCATTGCTTTATCATCTTCTAGCTATTTAGAAATCTGATACCATTCTGACTTTTATTCCTATGTATGTGATCTTTTATTTTTTTTTCTTTTAAGAGTAGGAAAATTAGCTGGCATGGTGGCACACACCTGTAGTCCCAGCACTCAGGAGGCTGAGGCAGGAGGATCTCTTTGAGTTCACAGCTATGGGCTACATAGTGAGTTCAAGGCCAGCCTGCACTACAAAGTAAGACCCTATCTCAAAAAAAGACAAAGTAGGAAAATTTATTGGGGGAAAGGAATGGAGAATTGGAATAGTTCTTGAGAGGCAGGAGGGGTCCTGAATGGGTTTGCCAATGAGCCCACTTCTCAAAGGAAGTTTTATAGATCACGAGGTGGGTACAACATGGGTCAAAACTATGATCAGCAAATAAGATTACAAGTGCAGCCATTTAGGTAATATGGCTCCAATGGTGGCAAGGGCATATGGGTGACATCATTAACCTTGGTCGACAATCTAGAGTCTTAGTCTTATCTTTAGTTTTAGCCTTAGTGGCCTCAGGCTTAGTCATAGTGGGTGGGAGAGGATGACCCGTCCCTAATGAGATAATGAGAAATCTCAAAAGGGCAATACCAATAATCTCAAGCTCCTGTTTATCCCTTAGGGAAGTATGCACATCTGGCCATCATGAATTCTGTCTTCTTCAGATGCACCTCTAGCCGCAGCCGTGATGCGTTTCCATCTTCTTCGCTGACTTCCTTGAGAGCCCGGCCCGTCTGACCACCTACAATATTTCCACGTAACTTAGCTGTCTGTAACACTATGAACTGGTAGAATCATAGTCTAGAGACTTCTGTCCTTCAGTTCTTGTCTTGATTTTTATCTTGATTTTTGAAAAATTCCTCCTTTTTCTCTATTTTAATTCTCTAAAACTATAATTACTCAAATATTGATCCTCTAATTTCACTGACTTTTTCACTTTTTTTCCGTGGGCTTTGGCTATCACTCTACTTTCTGGAAGGCTTAACTCTGTAGGAGTTGGCTCTATAACATAAATTCCTTTGGTAATTTTTTCCTCCAGTAACTGATCACAATGCAGCTGCATTTCCTTCCTGTGGGTGACCAAGTGGCCATCCAGGAATCTAAGACTTGTCAACACACAGTCTCTCATACTTTCTTTTCTCAAATCACTCTTTCAGGGCCAGTGAGATGGCTCAGCGGTGTATGCGCCTGCCTGGCAAGGGCGAGGGCCCGAGTTCGACTCCCGGTACCCACATACAAAGGAAAAAAGGGCCAGTGATATCGCTCAGCAGCACAAGCACCTGCTGGCGCGCGAGGTCCTGAGGTCAACCCCCGGTACCCACCAAAAAAAAAAAAAAAATCACTCTTTCACCATGTTGTCATGCAGTAGGGTTGTTCTAATGAATCTCATTCCCAACACTAATGCTTTTGGGGGGGTCCCCAAGACCAGCTTCTGATACCATTCTGACTTTTATTCCTATGTATGTGATCTTTTATTTTTTGGCTAATAGCTCGCTAGTACTCAAGATTGCAGTTTACTACAAAGAAAGGATTACAGATTAAAAGCAGCAATGGGAACAGGTACATAGGGCAGGGTCCAGCAAATACCAGGCACAAGCTTCCGCTCATCATCTGGAAATGGAGTCATGGGGATGGTACTTAATTCTCTCGTGTAATGTGTGGCAACAGGCGCAAAGTATTCCCAACAAGGTAAGTTCATTGGATTCTTGGTGTCTTAGCTACTTTCTTCACTGCTGAGACACTACATGTGACATCACAAATTAAAGGAGGAAATGTTTATTTTGGCTCACATTTCAATCTGTAGTTAGCTGGTTCCAAGACAGGAGGACAGCATGGCAGAGGGGCATGGTGGACGGAAAGTAGTGAGCAGAAAGGGGCACTGGGGAGGGAGAGAAACCCTTCCAGGCCACGCCCCCAGTGACCTAACTCTTTGATCAGACCCCACCTCCTAACAGCAAATTAGCTATAAATCCCCATAACCCAATCACCTTCTAAAAGCCCCGTCTCTGAGCACATGAGGTTCTTGGGAGACACCCAGATATTAACCATAAGAGTTGGTATCCAGGATTTTTACTGGGGATCAATCGTGTAGGTATAATTAACTGCCCATGTGTCAACCTCCCCAATTACCCAATACCTTGAAATATGGAGTCGCCTCATCTTGGTGGAATCATCAGGACATGACCCTCAGTTCTGTATGCCCAAGATGGAATTTTGTGGATGATTCCAGTCTTGATTAGGCTCAGGGGACTGGCAATATTAAACCTTAATGCTGATTTGCTCATTTACAAAGAAATTAGAATTTAGAGGGAGAAACACAAACTAGGAGCCGCTGTTATACCCTATCCCTTTTAGAAAAATCTATAACAAAAGGCCAGTTGCTAGATAAGCAAAAAGAGCCAGAAGGAGGGCCATCTGTGAGTGGTCCCAAGGCAGGCCCCAGGTCTATGATCTGTCAAGCCCATCACCACCAAAGATGTCAAGGCCACCAGGCCTGAGTCTTTGGGCAGAGCCTCCTGGAGGCGGCCTGATTCTTATTCTACCTCCTCTTCTTAACAGGGAATTTATGACTGCTGTCTCTCTTGTCCCACTTCACTCAGTTTTCCTTCAAAGTATGATGTGGGGACAAAGATTTCTACTCTTGCCTCTCAGGTCACTACACCAAGATGTGCTGGAATCTCTGTAGCCACCACTCATTTACAGATTATCAGTGGGGAATGGTTCTTTTCCAAGCAACCAATTCCTTCACTACTTATCCATTTTCATTCATTTTGTTCTCGGAGGGTAATCCTAACCTCCAAATGGGGGCTTGCTATGTTGCAGCCCTCTTAGGGTTACAGCATTTGTCCCATTTCTGAAACCCCAGCATCCAGAACACCTCCCACAAACCGTGATGCTTAGAACACCTCGACAGCCACCTCTTGCGGCATCTCCATTTGGCAGGTCATGTGACAGCGCAGCCCCGGAGAGCCTCAAGTTGTACCTCGCAGAGCCCTGCGTTCCAGGGCTGCAGCCTGAAACCACCTCCTCCAGGAGTCCACAGGCGTGACCCCACTGGCAGAGAAGAACACTGGGGACAGAAGGGCTGGAGGACTCACAGACACACGACTCCGAGAACCCGCAGGGAGAAGAAAGCTGTCACTGTTCCCTTGGACAGCAGCCTAAATAGTGATGACTTTAAAATGCCTTCCTGACAACCCAGACTCCCATGGGAGAGCCCTAGGGCAGAGAATTAGCAAAAACTCTTTGTTCTCAGATATCACTAACTTGCCGGCTAGGCTCTACACAAACCCCCGTACCTACATGGCCAGACCAGCTGTAGCCCCCTAACTACCCCAGGGCCCTACCTGACAAGAGGTCACAATGCCCCAGCCGTCTAGTCCCAGAATAGCTGGCCGAAGTGGGAGAAGTGAGCAGGGCTTAGGGGTGGGCATGTGGGGAGGGAGAGATTCCTGAAGACCCCAATTCCCGCCCTCTGAGGCCACCCTCTGGTGTCTGCCGGGGCCCCATCCTCCCCACCCTGCCCCTCTTCCACAACTCAGGTGACTTCCCATCACCTCCACATCCCTCCATGACCTGGCTCTGTTTACCCAGGCCGAAAGCCCTTGCAGATCCAATCCTACTCCGCGGGGCCTGGTGCTGTGGAGGGATCAGGTGGGTCAGTGCACCCATGAGTATCCCCCGGAGACTCTAGCTGGGCCCAGCTCCTGGACAGTGTCCTAGACGGGGGGGCACTTGGGCTGACAACTGGAGCAGTCTTTACCATGGCTGGACCAGCCCTGCTGCTGCTGCTGTTGCTGGTCAGCTTCCTCACCTTTGACCTGCTCCACAGGTAAGTGGGCAGCAGCCTGGCAGGTGGGCAATGTGAGGAGGCAGGCCTGTGGCCACCTTCCACAGTCCCAGCTGCCACCCTCTCTCTCTCTCCACAGGCCTGCAGGTCCCACCCTGCCGCAACACAGACTTCTCACAACGGGCCAGAGTCAGGGGGCGGGTGAGGGTCCAGGACAGCAGGCAGCTCCCCTCCTTCCAACAGGACAACCCAGCCTCCGGGACACACTGCTCTTGCTGCTCCTGGGCCTGGGGCTGCTCTTGGGAGCCCACAGCCTGCCCCTGGCCCTCCTGGGCCTGGCTTTCTGCCTCCATCCTTGGGCCTGAGGGCCTTCCCAAAACATCAAATCCTCCCCCCAATACACTGGCCATCCTACTTCCTCAGGCCTCTTTTCCTCCATCCTTGGCTGGGCAGGCCTGAATCTCAGGGGACCTGAAGTGTGGTTTCCAGGGCTTTTGACCAATGCTCCCCCGGCCAGGTTTCTGTCACTTTCCAGAGCCTGTGGTCCTCCTGGGAGTGGAAAGAGGGTTGGTGGGAGGAGGGGCAAGTCCAGCAGTGCTGGGGAGTCTGAAGCTGAGACAGCTGGGTGGCTGTCACAAAAAGACGCTGCCAGCTGCCAACAGAGAGCCAGTGGGTATTCCCACATCCACATAGGTGCTCTCAGTGACTTGGCCAAGCTCTACCCCTGGCTAAGCCATCTGTCCTGTCCCCTCAAAGCCCCTGGCCCCTCACACCGGGTACCTGCAGCATCAGCTTGAGAAAGATTCCCAAGATGAAGCCAGAAGTGTACCTGCTGGTTCCAGCAACACCACACAGGCCTCATCTTCAGATGGGGTCCCACTGCCCTCCCTCTCCATAACATTTATAAGTGAAAAACCAGGGTCTGAGGCTTGGAGCAGCAAAAGAAAGCAGCATACCAAGTAGAGAGCTCAAGCCAAAATGTGGCAGCCATCCCAGGGGCTGCATGTCGGGGGCAGCCATTCTGGTTCTGGAAAATGAGAATTTGGAGAGAAAGATTTATAAGAGTAGGGTGGGCTGGTGTCTCTATCAAAGAGCAGACACAGGATGGGAGAGGGGCGCTTCCCACAAGAAACCATGGGAAACGTCTGTGGGGCTCCTCAGGCTCCTCTGCCAACCTGCAGGGTCCATGGAGAGGGACTCAGGAGCCTCAGAGGAGCAGCAGCTTCTCTCTCCGCTGGACCCCACCCTGGCCGGGTCACAATGGAGCTCCTCTGGGGAGGGTGGGGGTGAGTAAGTGTGGCAGCTCAGATCCAGCTGCCAGGCAGTCCTGGGCACAGCAGGGGAAAACATGACTTAGGGCGGCTCTACCCAGAGGTAAGTACTGGACCCCAGCTCAAAGCCCCACCTTGCCCAGCCTGGCACCCTCCAGACCCCATACCTTCACCTGCCCGGAGGTCCCAGGCATTTCCGGGGCTGCTCCTGCAGCTGGCCTGGCCCTGTCCGCAGGTGCACGAGCCGTGATGCAGCAGCCGAGAGTGGAGATGAATGCCAGCGGGGCTGGTGAGGGCCCGCAGCGGGCAGTGCCCTGGTCAGCCTGGCTCACCCGGCAGGAGTGGATGCGCTGGTGTGCTTGCCACGTGCCCCAGAGCTGGGCCCAGTGGTGGGCCACAACCAGCTGGAGGCAGCCACTGCAGAGCGTGCTATGGAGCCTGGAGGGGATTCTCTACGTGCTGCTGGCCCTGATGCTGTGCCATGCGCTCTTCACCACCGGCTCCCACCTGCTGAGCTCCCTGTGGCCCGTGGTGGCCGCAGCATGGCGCCATCTGCTGCCAGCTGTCCTGCTGCTGGTGCTCAGCGCCCTGCCCGCCCTGCTCTTCACTGCCTCCTTCCTGCTGCTCTTCTCCACACTGCTGAGCCTAGTGGGGCTCCTCACCTCCATGAATCACCCAGGCTATGCTCAGGACCTGAACGAATAGAAGCAACCCCACCCCGCTGCCTGTGTCTGTTGAGCCCTGGACCAGGGCCTGAGCCCCGGGGAGAGGGAGGGCAGTGGGACCCCATCTGAAGATGAGGCCTGTGTGGTGTTGCTGGAACCAGCAGGTACACTTCTGGCCTCATCTTGGGAACCTTTCTCAAGCTGATGCTGCAGGTACCTGGTGTGAGGGGCCAGGGGCTTTGAGGGGACAGGACAGATGGCTTAGCCAGGGGTAGAGCTTGGCCAAGTCACTGAGAGCACCTATGTGGATGTGGGGATACCCACTGGGGCTCCGTTGGCAGCTGGCAGCGTCTTTTTGTGACAGCCACCCAGCTGTCTCAGCTTCAGACTCCCCAGCACTGCTGGACTTGCCCCTCCTCCCACCAACCCTCTTTCCACTCCCAGGAGGACCACAGGCTCTGGAAAGTGAAAGAAACCTGGCCGGGGGAGCATTGGTCAAAAGCCCTGGAAACCACACCTCACTTACATCCTGACTTCTCTACTCAGACATCTCTCCTCCCTACCTCCCTACCTCCTGCCTCGGTCCTCAGCCCCAGCTGGGAAATACCAAGGCAGTGAGTTTCACTTTGCGGGGAGTGCCCAAAGCCTTGCCCGTGCACAGTATGCACCACCATTAAGCTACACCCTCAGCCCCTACTTACGCAGTCCCCATGTCTTTTATGGAAAAACATACAAGTCCCATTTCAGCCACCTACACGATGTATGGCCTTGGCCAATTCATTCGTTTAAACTGCAGTGTTAAGTGGGTCCCTACATTGTCACCGGGTTACTGGGAATCAAAGGCAATATCTATTCGCAGAGTACTTTGTAAAGGCCAAAAGACTGTTAAAATGTTGATTTGAACTCTAAGAATATTCTCTAGGCACCAAGGTCTTTTGACCCAGAAAGCCAATAAAAGAGCAGGAAGTTTCCCAGAAACAGAATGTTCGCAGAAACAGTACACAGAGGGAGGACGCTGCGGACATGTAAAGGTTCTCAAGTCATGAAATCTCAAAATGTGCACACGCTGAACTCTTCTGACTGTGAAATCCTTGGGGCTGAGGCTCGGGGCCAGGAGATGACTGTACAGCTATGTGAGCAGGAAAAGCATAGTTCAGGGATTTCCAGAACCACCCCAATGAGCTGCTCATAGCCCAGAAAGGCTTTGGAAGGTGGTGTCCCTTGACACTACAGATTCTGCCCATTTGCACATCTGGGTTTTTGTTTTTTTTCTTTTTGAGACAGGGTTTCACTATGCAATTCCGACTGGCCTCGAACTCGCTTTGTAGTTCAGGCTGGCCTCAAACTCGAAGCAATCCTCCTTCTTCAGTGCTTGGATTACAGGCATGTCCACCACGTCCAGCTTCCATTTGCACATCTGATGACCCCTCCAAACAAAACATTAAGTGATCGGTTATTACCAAGAAAATGTGTGATAGACAATTTACAGACAGCTAGGGTCCACCCACCTGTCCCCCATCCATTCCTGTCCCCACCCAATCCTTACCCTCCCCGACTCCTGCCTGGTCCTGATCTCCTTCCTGGTCCTGATAACCCCAAAATTCTTCCTTCTGAAGCTCCAGACCCAAGGCCCCTTTCTCCCACCACTTAAATACTCAGGCCCTAGAGACCACTCCTAGAACCATGGTTCATTTTTGCCAAAACCCATTTGCTGTAGTTTTACAACCCTGCATGTTGGATGCCTTCAGCTTCAGTGCCTGACCCTCAAGGATCAGTCCGTCCTCCCTGTTTCTTTGTAGTTCTCCCGGCGATACGTCTTGGTGGTGGAGGCAAGATAGGACATGGAGGTAGCATAGCCTTATGCGTGGCATGGTGTCCTTGCTGGGGCTCAGTCTGAACCCCAGCACTGTCACTTTCTAGCTCCCTGGTCTTGGTGGAAAATTCTAAACCTTCCTGAACCTCATTTTCCTCATGAGTAAAACAGACAAGGACACCTGTCTTTGGCTCCAGTGGGGCTCCTGACAGGCAGGCGAAGTGCCTGGACTGACTCCTAGCTCCACAAATTATAATATACTGTAACCACCCCACTTCAGAGATGAGAAGTCAGACTTGGTATAGCCACTTGCCAGTGGCAAGTCCAGGCTATCTGGATCCCAGTCCCCCTAACAGGCTACTAAAGGGAAAGGTCACAGGGGCTGGAGGAAAGGCACCTGAATGAAGACTATGGCTTCCCTTATTCTCAAAACTCCTGTCGGAGATTAGACCCAGGCCTAGGCAGGTCAGGAGTCAAACCTGTATAGGTGTCTTACGCACTGAGGTTTATGTGGTGGATGGAGACCAGGATACCTGGCCTGGACGCTTCACTGACTTGACCGTGCATGGTTAGCCAGTATCATCACTCTGGAGACTTGGGGTCACTCCAACCAAGAGAGACAGAAAGTTTGGGCCTAGACCATATGCACTAGGGCACAGGATATGAGCAGGAGCAAGAAGAAGGCCTCCTTCCCACATGTAAATATCTACCTTGGTGCCTCCTGCTGCTCCTGTGTTGGGTAGGGGTTGGTACAGCCAGATTGGAAATACAGAGGTCTGTGTGGGCCTTGCTCCTAAAATGTGGTCCCGGAACCACAGGGGCCTGTCTAGAAATGTGGTCTCATCCAGATGTGGTGGCACAGGCCTGTATTCCCAGCACTTGGAAGGCTGAGCCAGGAGGACAGCAAGTCTGAGATCAGCCTGGGCTACACACCAAATTCCAGGCCAGCCTGGGTTACACAGAAAACCCTGTCTCAAACAAACAAACAAACAAACAAAAAACGCAAACGAAAAAGAAAGAAGAAGGAGAAGAAAAAGAAGAGGAGGAAAAGGAGAAGGGGGAAGAGGTAATGCAGAGTCTAAGACCCCACCCAGACCTGCTGCGTCAGAATCAGAGCCTGTACGTTATCAAGATTCTCCGGGTGACACGTGTGACAACTAACGTTTTAGAAGCATTGCACGGGGCCTGTTCGCGGACATTCCGGTGGGGGCAGGGAGATAAGAAGGGTGGAACACAGCAGATAAAGTCCACGGAGAGGGGCAGCAGTTAAAAGGACAAGCTACATGGATCAGTCTTAAAACTTTTAGCACAAAAACAAAAATAAAAAACACGGAATGCATAGAAATGGAATGAGAAATAATACAATTCCCTTTGCACAAATTTAAAATGCATACCAAGCCAGCAAAAAAATTTTTTTTTTTTTTTTTTTTTTAAGAACAGAAAAACAGGGCCGGTGAGATGGCTCAGCAGCTTAAGCGCCTGCCTGGCAAGCACGAGGGCCTAAGTTCGACTCCCGGAACCCACATACAAAAAAGGGGCCGGTGATATCGCTCAGCGGCACGGGCGCCTGCTGGCGCACGAGGTCCTGAGGTCGACCCCCCCCCCCCGTACCCACAAAAAAAAAAAAAGAACACAGAAAAACAAAAGAAACCGAATGGCCTGGACAGCCAGGGGCAAGCAAATGGGACCAGGGTACAGAGATAAAAGAGAATAAAGCAAGAGACCTTGCAGAGAAGAAAAGTGATATCAGTGTAATTCCTGAAATTCTTTTGCATGTAGACAAAGTTATCCACTTAGAGTTAAAGGGCTTAAACATGCCTGCTGGGGAAACGGCCCGCTGGGATGAAGGCGTGCTAAGCCCTTCCGGCGTGGGCCAGGACGCGAGAGCTGTCCCACTGGCCCGCGTGGCCCGGCCGCGGGTGGACAGCTTTGCCCGTCCCACCCCACGCGCTGCGCAGCCCCATCCGACGGAGTCGGAGGGAGGCCGGGTCTCGCAGCCCGTTTGGTCAGCGGAAAATAACCCTGCCAGGCCGGGCACGGGGAGCTCGGCTCCCCAGCTCGGAGGCGGCGTCCGCCAGGAGGGGCTCGCGCCCAAGCAGAGAGGGGTTCGCAGCGGCTCGCACGCGCCCTGCGAACCCCGAGGGGCCGGGGGAGGTCGGGGCTCCCAGCAAGCAGTGCCCCCTTCCGCGACGAGGAGGCGCGGCATGGGGGGCGCTGCTGGGGCCTCCTCTTGAGACGCAGCATCAGCGGCCACCTGGGGAAGGAGGGGTCCCCCGAGGAAGGCCGGGCGGAGCCGGGGAACTTCCAACAGCTGACCGAGGGAAGCCGGGAGGGGGCGCTCTTCCCCAAACTCGGGGTGGGCGAGAGAAAATGGGGGAGGATGGGGGACAGGATGAGAGCGGGGCGGGTGAGAGTGGGGGGGAGGATGAGAGTGGGGGGAGGATGAGAGCGGGGGACAGGATGAGAGCAGGGAGGGAGGATGGGGGAGGACGAGAGTGGGGAGGGAGGATGAGAGCGGGGAGGGAGGATGGGGGAGGATGAGAGTGGGGACAGGATGAGAGCGGGGAGGGAGGATGGGAGAGGATGAGAGTGGGGAGAGGATGAGAGTGGGGGACAGGATGAGAGCAGGGAGGGAGGATGGGGGAGGACGAGAGTGGGGAGGGAGGATGAGAGCGGGGAGGGAGGATGGGGGAGGATGAGAGTGGGGGAGGATGAGAGCGGTGAGGGAGGATGGGGGAGGATGAGAGTGGGGGGAGGATGAGAGGGGGGACAGAATGGGGGGATGAGAGGGGGGAATGACAATGAGTGGGGGGGTGATGACAGTGGGGATGGGAGTGGGGGCGGGTGAGAGTGGGGGGACGGGGAGGGGGGAGGATGAGGCTCTTGGGACCGAGAGGTCAGCGGCCACAGGGAGAAGGGAGGAGACGGGTCTCGGGGGAGGGACAGGACGCGCAGCACTGACGTGCGGGAGCCGAGGGGCCGCCGGGGCGGGGGCGGGGTCTGTGCGTGGCGCCGGACGCCTGAGGCCGCCTGGCGGGATCCGAGCCCAGTCCAGGGCGGCAGGGCACGGCCATCCGCAAGGGGAAGGTGCTGGCGGCCCGGGGCGCGCCCTGCAGAGGCTGGAGTGGGGGGAAGGGGGGAGCCCGGTGCCCTGGCCTGGACGCCAACGCTCAGGGCGAGGGGCGGGGCCTGGGACCAGGGAGAGGCACCGCGGCCCGCAGTCGTCGCCGACGCGGGTTTCGTTGCCTCCTCTCCTCTCCCTCAACTCTCCAGCTCGGGTCCCCAAGCCACAGACCCGGAGGCTTTGAAGACAGAGCTCCGGAGGAGCCTGGAAGGAACCGTAGCCGAGCTGCCTGAGCCTCCTGCCCCAGCCCCGCTCTGGTATCTCACGCCTTCTGGGGCAGACGCACTTGGTGTGCGTTTCAGTCAGGACCTGGGTGCACTAGTTCTGGACAGGGTTTTGTTTTGTTTTTCTGCTGAGCAGAACTAACCCTTGTTTCCTTTATATTGACTTCTTATCTTGAAAATATTTTCTATTTTAAAAGAATTTAAACCAGGCATGAGCCGGGGTGGGCGTGGGGGTGGCACACGCCTATAATTCCAGCACTCGGAAGCTGAGGCAGGAGGATCACTGTTGAGTTCGAGGCCAGCCTGGGCTACATAGTGAGTTCAAGGCCAGCCTGAACTACATAGTGAGACCTGTCTCAAAAAAACAAAATTAATTGAAGAATTTAGCCTGTAATCGCAGCACTGGGGAGACTGAGGCAGGAGGATTACTGTGAGTTTGAGGCCAGCCTGGGCTACATAAGCGAGTTCAAGGCCAGCCTGCACTACATAGCGAGACCTATCTCAAAAAACCAAAAAAGAATTTAGCCAGGTGTGGTGGCACACACGTGCAATCCCAGCACTCTGGGTGGCTGAGGCAGGAAGATCACAAGATTGAGTCGTGCGTCCTGGACAACATAGCCAGACCCTGTCTCAAAACAAAAAGGGGGTGGGGATACAGTTCAGTGTGAAGGTGCTGAGTTCAATCCCCAGCACCACTACAATAAAAGAATTTGAGGTCTGGGAATGTAGCTCAGTGGTAGAGCCCTTTCCTAGCATGTATGATACCTTGAGTTCGACCCCCAGTACTCAAAATAATAATAATAATACTTGATTTAACATGCTTCCACCATATTTTCTGGTCTATGTTTTTATGTTTGGTTTTTTTTTTGTGTGTGGATTTTTCGTTTTTTGAGACAGGGTCTCGCTATGTAGTTCAGGCTGACCTTGAACTCACTATGTAGCCCAGGCTGGCCTGGAACTCAATAGTGATCCTCCTGCCTCAGCGTCCCAAGTGCTGGGATTACAAACATGTGCCTTTAAAATGTCTAATCCTAAAAATAGAACAACAGGAAATTCATCCATGTTGTGTGTACCAATAGTTCGCTTTTTAATAGCTGAGTAGTATTCCACTCTATGGTATACCAACATTTATTTACCCATTCATCTATCGGTGGACATCTGAGTAATTTTTAGTTTTTAGCTATTACAAATAAGGCTGCTGTGAATAACTTGTGTACAAGTCTTTTTATGAACATATGGTTTAATTTCTCTTAGGGAAGTACCTAAGAATTAACCAACTGGATCATATTGTAGATATGAAGAAACTGCCAAATGCATTTCCCAAGTGACCGCGCCATTTGACCTTCCACCCAGCAGTTCTGCATCCTCACCAACACTTGGTATGGTTAGTCTTTTTTAATAGTAGCCATTCCAATAGGTGGTAGTGATAGCTCATTATGGTTTTAATTTGCATTTCCATAAAGGCTAAAGGTGTTAGACATCTTTTCATGGGCTTATTTGCAATCTACATATCCTCTTAAGTGTTCAAATAGTTTGCACCCCCTTTTAACTTGTTTCGAGTGTTCTTTATTCTTTTTTTTGTGTGTGTGTGTGTGGGTACCGGGGGTTAACCTCAGGACCTCGTGCACCAGCAGGCACCCATGCCACTGAGCGATATCACCGGCCCTTTTCTTCGTATGTGGGATCCGGGAGTCGAACTTGGGCCCTCACGCTTGCCAGGCAGGTGCTTACGCCACTTAGCCATCTCACCGGCCCATTGACTGTTCTTTATTCTAAATTAAATCTTTTGTCGTATATATGATGTGAAAATACTTTCTCCCAGTCTATAGCTGGTCTTCTCTTTTTCTTAACAATGTCTCTTGAAGAATAGAAGTATTTAATTTTAATGAAGTGCAAATTTTTTGTGTGATACTGAGGTTTGAACTCAGAGCCTCCACATTGAGCCACACCCTCAGCCCTCTATTTTTAAATTTTGAGACAGGGTGTTGCTAAATCCTTAGTTGCCCAGGCTGAGCTTGAACTTTCAATCCTCCTGCTTCAGCCTCCCAAAATTAAAGGTGTGTGCCATCATACCTGGCTAAATTTTTCTTTTATGGATTGTGTTTTGGTGGCAAAATCTAGGAAATCTTTGCCTACCCCAAGGCCACAACTATTTGCCTCTGTTTTCTTGTAGGTTTAATTTTAGGTTTTATGCTTAGGTCTAAGATCTATTTTGAGTTAATTTTTTGTATATGGTTTGAGCTATGAATTAAAATTTATTTCTTGATATGATTTATGGTGGTTTCAGCACGGTTGTGTTTGTTTTTGGGGGGAGCTTTTTGAAACAGGGTCTCACTATATAGTTCAGGCTGGCCTTGAACTCACTGTGGAGCCCAGGCTGGCCTTGAACTTGCAGCGATCCTCCTGCCTCAGCCCCTGAGTGCTGGGATTGCAGGCACTGTTTTTCGAAGGGTATCCTTTGCACCTTCGCTGAAGCTCATTTGTCCATGTGTGTGCAGCTCTATTTCTAGAATCTGCTCCACTGGTCTATTTATCTTTATGCCCATGCCACATCCTCTGACTGCAGCTTTATGAGAATCCTTGAAATTGGCTATTCTGGATCCTCTGTTTCCACTGAGCTTTGGAATCAGCTTATTAATTTCTGGGAAACTGTTGGGATTTTTACTGTGATTATATTCAATGTATAGATCAATAAGGAGAAAAATGACACCTTAGTATGTCTGGCCACATCTAACCCTTAGACAAAGACTATCCATGTATTTAGGCCTTCACCTTTTCTCGGCAGTATTTTGTAGTTATCAGTGTACGGATCTTTTTTTTTTTTTTTTGGTGGGTACTGGGGATCGAACTCAAGACCTCGAGCACCAGCAGTCACCTGTGCTGTTGAGCGATATCACCGGCCCTTTTTTCATATGTGGGTACCGGGAGTCAAACTCAGGACCTCGCGCTTGCCAGGCAGGCGCTTATGCCACTGAGCTCTCTCACTGGCCCGAGATCTTTTAAATCTTTTATCACCTTTACCCCTAAATGCTTATTGTTGTTATTGTAAATGAGATTGTTTTAAATTTTTTCTGTTTCTGATCGTTTGTTGCTAGAACACAGAAATTTATATATTGACCCTGTATCATAACCATGACTATGTACATGTTAACAACTGTTAAATTCACTTATAACTCTTGTAACTTTTTTATAGATTCCATTAGATTTTCTACAATCTTGTTGTCTTCCAATAAAAAGTTTTACTTCTGGTAAATGTGTATGCATTTTATTTTTTTGTGTCTGCCCTATAGTGGTTGGGACTTCCAGTATAACACTGAATAGAAATGGTGAGAGTGAATATGCTAGTCTTATTCTTGATCTTAGGCAGGGAAGTATTTGGTTTTTAAACTTTTTTATTTTTTTGAAACAAGTTCTCACTACATAGTTCAGACTGGCCTTGAACTCAGTATGTAGCCCAGGCTGGCCTCAAACTAGTGGGGATCCTCCTGCCTCAGCCTCCTGACTGCTGGGATTACAGGTGTGCGACACCATGCCCAGCCTAAGTATTTGGTTTTCTAACCTTAAGTATAATGTTAGCTGGAACAGCTGGGCTTTTCTTCATGGATGACTTTTTTCAAAATAAAAATATTTCCTTCTATTTCTATTTTGCAATCAGCTTTTATTGGGAATGGACACTAAATTTTATAAAATAACTTTTCTGCATTTACTGCAATATTTTTAATTTTTTTAGTTTGATAATGTGATAAATTACATTAGTTGTTTTTTTTTTTTTTTTGTGGGTACCGGGGGGTCGACCTCAGGACCTGGAGCGCCAGGAGGTGCCTGTGCCGCTGAGCGATATCACCGGCCCCTTTTTCGTATGTGGGTTCCGGGAGTCGAACTCGGGCCCTCGCGCTTGCCAGGCAGGCGCTTACGCCGCTGAGCCATCTCACCGGCCCACATTAGTTGGTTTTAATGTAAATCAAACTTGTATTCCTTTTTTTTCTTGTGGTGGAAGGGATGGAACCCAGGGTCTCACCATGCTAGGTGAGTGCTCTACTGTCAGACTACATTCCCAGCACACATTCCTGGGTTTTTGTTTTTGAGACAGGGTCTTGCTATGTAGCCCAGGCTGGCCTCCGACTAGTGGGGATCCTCCTGCCTCAGCCTCCTGAGTGCTGGGATTTCAGGCATGCGCCACCACGCCCAGCACATTCCTGGTTTTTTTTGGTTTTTTTTTGTTTTTTTGTTTTTAATGCGGGTACCAGGAGTCAAACTCAGGACCTCGTGCTTGCCAGGCAGGCGCTTATGTCGCTGAGCTATCTCACTGGCCCCATGTTCTTGGTTTTAAAAAGGAAAGAGGCTGTGCAGTCTGAAAGTGATAGAAGATGGTATTTCCTCTTCTTCCCAGAAATTATCCATGCAAAACTGAAAATGAGAAACACAAATGCAAATACCGTGTCTGATGAAACAGGAGAGAAAGCGAAACTCCACAAACAAATTAGATGGACAGACTGAAAAGAAATAGTGTCAACTAAGTGTAAATTCATGACTACTTTGGAGATTACTGATCAGCATCTGCTAGATTTATTTACGTAATTTACAACCCAACCATTCTACTTCAACAGAAATGAGTGGATCTGTCCACCAAAAGACTGGCACAGAATTATCCATAGACGCTTTACTCATGAGAGCCAAAATCTGCAAATGACCCAGTGTCCAACGGGAGGACGGATGAATTGTTCTTTCATCCAGTGGAACATCACGCACTGATAAAAAGTAACTACTGACAGGTGCAACGACGGTGATAAACCCAGAGACATAAACTTGAGAGAGTGTGACAGGGGCGTCTTTTGCACCATTTGTGCTATGACTGCAGAACAGGATTATCTATGGTGATCTCAGAATAGTGGCTACTTTCAGGGGAAGCACTGATTAAGAAAGGGCTTGATGGAACTTTCCAGGATCACGGAAACGTTCTGTATCTTGACCCGGGTGGTGGATACACTCATGTGAAACCTGAAGGAGCCACACACCCTAGATCTGTGTGTTTTAACTGTATGTAAAATGTCCATTAACAGGGAATTGGGATGCTTCTTTCTCAGGAATACAGGACTGCTTTAATATGTAAACATAATGAAGCAGTGCTCATAATAAATGCAGAATGACAATTTCCTCCTGCAACATTCATGCTCAAAACTGTTAGTAACCTAAGTATGAAAACACTTTTTCTTAACTGGGTAAAGGTTTACTGTCAAAAATCTACAGTAACCTACACAATCTGTAATGGTAGGAACTTAAAATCAATTCCTTTTAAAGCAGGAGCCAGTCAAAGGTGACTAAGAACAGCAAAGAACATGCAGTTGTCTGGGTCTGGCTGTACACGGGAAAAGGATTACAAAGGAAGAGACCCCATCCTGATAACAGTTTTTTTTCTTGAGACAGTCTTGCTACTTAGTCCAGGCTGGGCTTGAACATCTTATATAGCCCAGGCTGGCCTCAAACTCACGATCCTCCTGCCTCAGCCTCCAGAATACTGGGATTATAGGTGTGTGCCACCACAACCGGCAATACCTATCTTTTAGATCAACATGGTCTCCTTTGGTTTGTATAGTTTCAAAACCCTATTTATTTATTTACTTATTTATTTGAGGCAAGGTCTCCCTATGTAGTCCAGGCTGGCCCTGAACTCACCATGTAGCCTAAACAGGTCTCAAACTCACAGCGATCCTCCTACCTCAGCCTCCCCAGTGCTGGGATTACAGGCATGTGCCACCACACCCAGCTGTCAAAACTTTTACGTCACAAATATTTCCCAGGTCCACAATATTGCACAGCAAATTAAAAAATTGGATCAATAGCCAGGTACAGTGAGACTCACCTGTAATCCCAGCACTTAGCGAGGCTGAAGCTGAAGAATTCCAAGTTCTAATCCTGCCTACCCAACCTGGTAAGACCCTGTCTCCAAAGAAGGAGGGGGGCAGAGACTGGGGGTGTAGCTTAGTGGTAGAGTACCCTTGGGTCCAACCCCCAGTTCCACAAAAAAAAAATAAATAAATAAAAGAAAAAAAGGAGGAATGAAGTCAGGCATAGTAGTGCACTCCTGTAATCCTGGCACTCTGAGAAGCTGAGGCAGGAGGATCACAAATTTGAGGACAGCCTGGGTGACTGCAACTTAGCAAGACCCAGTCTCCAAAAAAATTTAAAAAGGGCTGGAGATAGAGCTCAGTGCGACAGACCCAGGTTCAACTCCCAGCACTGAAAAACAAAAAAACAAAGAACACTATTAATGGTTCCACTTATATAAAATTCTAGAAAGTGAAAATGGATCTATAGTGACAGAAAGCAGATTGGTATTAACGATCGCTCAGGGACAGGAGCAGAAGGGTGTGAGGAAGCTGTGGGAAGGGGCAAGTGGGAGAAGAAATTTGGTTACCCTGTTTGTAACTGTTTCACAGATGTGTATGTTATTATACATTTTAAATACATGACGTTTGTATCAATTAACTTTATTTTTGTGTGTGTGTACATTTATTCAGATATTATCTTCTGGAATTTTATTTATTTTTTTAATTAATTTTTTTTAAAGACAACAAACATTCTCCTGTATTAACAGGCTCTCAATTAACTTTAATAAAGTTTTTAAAAATAGGTTCATTTCCTTGCAATCAGAAAGTTTCACTATTACATGTCTAGATATACCTCACCACCAAACCAAAAAATTTATGCAAGGAACTGGATAATGTAATAGAAGGAAAAGTTACCTACTTTTTGTTGGGAAACTTCCAGTTTGGATCAAATTCTTTTCTTGTTATTTCTCTTGCTATTTTGGATCAAATGTTTTATGAAAAACTCCACTGGTTTTTCTTTTTTTTTTTTCTTTGAGAGAGAGGGTCTTGCTATGCAGTTCAGGCTGGCCTCGAACTCACAGCAATCCTCCTGCCTCAGCCTCCGGAGTGCTGGGACTACCAGCGTGTGCCACCACACCCAGCTAGTTTTACTTCCCTTAAAACAATTTTTTCACTCTAGAAAATAGCCAGACATGGTGATGCACGCCTATAATCCTAGCACTCTGGGAGGGTGGATCGGGAGGATCACAGAATCCAAGCCCAACCTGGGCAATTTAGCCACTCAGTGAGACTATCTCAAAATAAAAAAGGGCTGGGCATGTCGCTCAGTGTAAAGGCCCTGGGTTCAACCTCCACCCCACCCACCGAGCTAACATCACAACTGAAGTGCTTGTGCACGTTTTACTCCTTTTAGAAATATTTTGGTATGGCAAAGGAGTGAATATTGGATCCATTCTTTTAAAACAAAAAAATTGTCTTATTGAATGACTTGTCAGTGGTCAATTATCAATGGTTTTTTTTTTTTTTTTTTTTTTTTTTTTGGGTACCGGGGGGTCGACCTCAGGACCTCGCGCGCCAGCGCCGCTGAGCGATATCACCGGCCCCTTTTTCGTATGTGGGATCCGGGAGCCGAACAAGGGCCCTCGCGCTTGCCGGGCAGGCGCTTAAGCCGCTGAGCCATCTCACCGGCCCTATCAATGGTTTTTGAGACAATGAAGTGTGAGTTTTATGCAGCTTAACTAGCCAACAGTGGACCTCTGTACTAGCTGCCTCAGATTTTCATTATTTTTGCATCTCAAAACAAAATCTAGCAAATAATTTAAATGCAAATGATGGATGACCTGTGTAACTCTATTTTTAAGTTTCCTGCTTCCCAGTCATATCTAAATAAAATATGTAACAGAGGAGTCAACTTTTTTTAATTTTAATTTTAATTTTTTTTGAGACAGGGTCTCACTAAATTGCCCTGGCTGCGTTTGAACTTGGTATCTTCCTGCCTCAGCCTTCTAGGGTGTTGAGACTACAAGTGTGCACCACTGAACCCAGCTAGAGGAGTCAAATTTTTAGTTCTTGTACTATATGCTCATATGACAACAAACTGAAAATAAAACACTTTATTCCTTGACAAATGTCAAGTTTAAAGAGAATATTTATTATTTCATCAAATTTTATGCCAAGCATGGTGGTGTATGCCTGTAAACCCAGCACTTGGGAGGCTGAGGCAGGAGGTTTCTTGAGGATTGCCATGAGTTCAAGGCCAGCCTCAACTACAGAGTGAGACCCTATCTCAAAAAGAAAAAAAAAATGTTTTTTAGGGAGATCTGAGAAAATTAAGGACAAAAAGGATTGGGACATTGAAGTGCAGGTTATGAAACATCACCTCAGCCAGGCATAGTGGTGCATGCCTGTAATCCCAGCACTTGGGAGGCTGAGGCAGGGGGATCGCAAGTTCAAGGCCAGCCTGGGCTACATAGTGATTCAAGGACGGCCTGAACTACAGAGCAAGACCCTGTCTCAACACCCTCCCCTAAAAAAATCTGACTAAAAAAAAGAAACCTCTCCTTAGGTGGTGCAAGCCACATAGCCAAATGGGATGGGAATTATAAATACAGAGGTAGAATGCAGGGGTATTGAGCACATTACACCGCCTCGCTGCCTCCAGAGAGTTCTGGAATCGGAAGGACTTCCAGAAGCAACTGGAAAGCCTCAGAAAGGCTCAGCAGGGAAGAGGACAGGGAATTCTTGGAGAACAGGATGGCACATAACAGGGAAGGGTCAGCAAGGCTGAAAAACGCATCACTTTCTCCTGCAAATTGGAACCTGTGTACAATTATTTCCAGCAACACTGAGAAGCCCCAGAATCAGAGGCATGGAAATGTCTGGACAGAGGAAAGAGAAGCAAAGGCATACAGGGATGACAAGGGAGTGGGCAAAGTGGATGCAAGGGAAGAGGGCTGCTTCAAGGGTGGGTTTTGCCAATGGAAAGAAAAAAATCAATTTTTGCAAAGAAAATAATCTACAATCTCATCTCCATTAAAAAAATTTTTTTTTTAAAGCTTTCCAGCCTGGTGTGGTGGCACATGCCTGTAAACCCACCTACTTGGGAGGCTGAGGCAGGAAGATTGCAAATTTGAGGCCAGCCTGGGCAAATTAGAGACCCTACCTCCAAATAAAAAAGGGACATAGCTCAGCATTACAGCACTTTCCTAGCTTACATGAGGCCCTGGGTTCCAGCCCCAGTTCTACAAACACAACTTTTTTTTTTTGTTTTGGTACCAGGAATTGAACTCAGGACCTTGCATTTGCCAGGCAGGCGCTGTGCCACTGAGCTACATCCCCAGCCCTTTCTTTCAGTTCTGTATGTCTCCTTTCAGTGGTATAAACAAGAAATGAGTCAGACACACTTGTTTCAGGCACCATGCTGGTGCCTTTGTCCACTGTCCGAACTGGTTCCTCTAAAGGGTTTTATTAGCTTATATTTACCGTTTTCTCAGCACCAGCGTGTGTTAACCGCTTCCCCTCATTTGCATTTATTCTCATAGATTGCTGGCCAGGATCAACACTTTTCTGATCTGCTATTTCTGTCTCCTTTTGGGTGAGATGTTAACGTCCTTTGCCAAGGTTTAACAAGAATGAAAAGCCAATGTAAGAATTCTGCACCCATCTGCTTTCCACCCACTTTACCTCAAACTTATTTAATGTGTCTTCGTGCTACCTTATTTTCCTGCCCCTCCTCACTCATCAGCCCACTGCCATGCTCCACCCCCCATCCCTCCCCATATTTCAGCCAATGCCCCACTACTGATGTTTCAGGGTCAGGACCACTTGTCAAAGCGGAGATCCTGTACCCCCTCGGCTTTTAACTTCTACGAAGTTCAGCACAGCCTCTCCATCATGACCCCTGGCCTGTGCCCTCCTTAGATTTCTTCTCCTTTAGTTCATCTGTGACCCTTGACCAAAGAATTGGTCTTTTGGCTTTCTTCCCACTACACATTACTCAAGTAAATAAAGGGTTTCTAGTCAGTCTCCCACTTGGATTTAGAAGCTTCTTGTTTAGGTCCAATCACTTACTAAATGCCTTCTGTGTGCCAAGAATTACACAAAACAGGGTCTGTGTCCTTCTCTCTGTTTTTGTTTTTTTGAGACAGGGTTTCACTGTGTAGTTCAGGCTGACCTCAAACTCATAGCAATCCTCCTCCTGCCTCAGCCTCCTCAGTGTAGGGATTTCAGGAAAATGCCACCATGCCTGGCTGGTATGTGTCTATCTCCAACGAGAGATGAGTACTGAAAGTACACATCATTCTATGTGACTGGGAGGTATAGATAAGAATTAGCCAGATCCAGGCTGGTGAGATAGTTCAGCGGTGTAAGCGCCTGCCTGGCAAGCGCGAGGGCCCAAGTTCGACTCCCGGAACCCACATACGAAAAAGGGGCCGGTGATATCGCTCAGCGGCACAGGCGCCTGCTGGCGCGCAAGGTCCTGAGGTCGACCCCCCGGTACCCACAAAAAAAAAAAAAGAATTAGCCAGATCCAAAATTCCATAAAAAATACTGACAATTCCAACTCAGCCCTTAATTTTTCCCAGTCGCAGAGAGCTCTTGACAGTAAGGAACCAATCCAGGATCTCGTTTAAGTATACTTACTCTGCTGAAGGTGGAAATGAATGTTAGAAGAGCACATTCAATGATTTCTAAATAGTGTGGGGCCAAAAGTCCAAGACTGGAGAAAGTCCAGAGACAAACACCCCAACTTTTAAGACCATGGTTTAGAAGACCCACTCCCTTACACAGGAATATGTCACTCTGTCCTTCCATGCCTTTATTGGTAACAGCAATGGACAAGAATAATGCCAGGCATAGCAGACACCCTGGCCCAGCACCTGTGTGCCAGCTAGGCCCTGCAAGACCGTTGGCACATCCAACCCAGCCCCAAACCCAATCTACCCAGGCCATGTTCCCGAATAGTTATGTCCCCGCCTGTCCATTTTGTACATGTGGATCAGTCTTTCTGAGTGCCTGAGTCGCTGCCTACAGGGCATGCCCAACCTTGGCACATGGTAGGGGCTGTTGGGAACACAGCGTGGCATCCCCCGGTGGACCACTGGGCCCCGGTGCTGACCATGGGAGACAGAGCCAGGGACTGGAGGTGGCAGGGGGCCAGGCACAAAGTTCACTCCAGGGCCACACCCTACAAAAGAACCAGTCATTATCGGGAGTGGGCTTCTGACAGGGTAAGCACAGTTCTGCTCCTGCAGGGCGAGTGTCTCTGGCCTAGATTTCCCTGTCTGCAAACAGGAGCACCACCTCCCCTACCTCCTGGCTGGGGACCTGTGACAGTCAGCGAGCGGAGTCTACAGAAGCTGCTCCGAACTGAGGGGACTCCCGTAACTGAAGCTAATCCTGGAGGAACAAGGGGAACCCAGCTCCCCTCGGCATGGGAGGCTGGACTCGGGAGGGGCAAGGGAAGGCTGGGAGAGGTATGAGGAGACTGCGGAGGCACGTACCTAAATTGGGAGGCATCGAGAAGTCTTCCATTGGATTATAACTGAAGAATTCCTGGGGTGGGAAGGGCTGGCCTGGGTAAAAAGGGGCATCCTGGGGCAAGGGTGGGAACAAGGGAGGTGGCGAAGGCTGTGGAAGAGGGTAGGAAAAAGACATAGGAGGAGGCAAAGGAGGGGGTGGGGGTGGGGGCAAGGCCAGTTGCTCCCCGAAGTCTGGGGGCTGCCTATGGCTTCCCTGGAACTGATGATCCATCTCTGGCCAGTCCTCAATCCATGGGTCTAGGAATGGGATGATTGTTTTAGGCAGGCCTGGACACCAGGCTGCCCTGAATGCCAGTGGCTCACACTTCCAGAGCTCTGCTCCATCCTCTTGGAGAACAGGGCCACGAGGCCAGAGTGCACCGTGCCTTCCTCCCACTTCTCATTCCCTCTCATTGCAGGCCAAGCCCAAAGTGTGTTCCTTCCTTCTTGCCTCTTCCATCTACCTTCGTTCTGACCTCATGCTCCCCTCCCAAGTCTATTCCCTTTGTTACTTCCTGTATCTTTAGCTCTTTCTTCTACCCAACTCCTCCCCGGAGGCAAATACAAAGACCCCACCCTCCCTTCTGCTAGTTCCCTTTACCTCTGAACTTCTGTAAGTTTGCCTCATCTCCATCCCTGATCAAGCGCTCACTGCTTTTTTTTTTTTTTTTTTTTTTTAATGTGGGTACCAGGGTTGAACTCAGGACCTCGCTCTTTTTTTTTTTTTTTTTTTTTTTTTTGTGGGTACCAGGGGGTCGACCTCAGGACCTCGCGCGCCAGCAGGCGCCCGTGCCGCTGAGCGATATCACCAGCCCCTTTTTCGTATGTGGGATCCGGGAGTCGAACTCGGGCCCTCGCGCTTGCCGGGCAGGCGCTTAAGCCGCTGAGCCATCTCACCAGCCCAGGACCTCGCTCTTGCTAGCAGGCGCCTGTGCCGCTGCGCGATATCACCGGCCCTTTTTTCCTTTTTATGTGGGTTCCGGGAGTCAAACTCAGGACCTCACGCTTGCCAGGCAGGCGCTTATGCTGCTGAGCCATCTCACCGGCCCTCACTGCCTGTTCTGACTCTACTCCACACGTTCAATCTTCAATGCTTTTCCTGCTATACATCAACTACTCTCTGACAAACTTAACAAAGCCTTTTCTTCCCCATGGTCATGTGACATTACCAATGGCCTTGGTCCTCCCTGAAAGTGCCTCTACCTTCTTCTTCTTTCGTTTCTGCCATCAGCCCCTCCCCCTGCCAATCCAAAGCATGAGCATTATTCTGCTTTCCCCTTCATGGTTCACACTCATGCCCTCTACTTCCAACCTCTGACTTGAGATCTACTCTATTTCCACAGCAGCTCAAACAGATCCTCCCTAATCAAATTCACCACTCTAGCTCCCACCCAAATCAACTCTTCTTTCTGATGTCCTTAAATTTCCATAGTTTCAAATTGGATTCGGAAGGCCTGAGCCACCATAAATTAGCTTCACAACCCTTAGAGCATGCTTTCCTTTGGGGGCGAATCCATTCTTTCAACTAAAAAACAAGAAAATGGAACCACACCCTCCAGTGCTGCAACAGCTACTAAAATGACTTGTGCCTCCAATTCGACAAATACTATCCCACCGGCAGTATGTATACGGTGACTGTGCTAGACACAGGGCCGAAAGGGGTGAAGTGGGGACAAATGAGGCAGGCAGATATGGAAACAATCTGCCACAATGCGCCCTTTGAGAGGCAGGGACTGCGAGGTTAACAAGGAAACATGCTCTGCAGCGGAGGTGTGAAGAGCAGTGCCCCTAGAGAACCAACTGGGACCCTCAGAAGTCTCTGCCAGGGACCAGAGAGGGGACTAGCTGAGGTGCACCAGAGCTGCAGCCAGAGACACTGGGACCCTCAGGCTGACCTGAGGAGCCCAGGGGATGTTGTCATTGGGCCCAGCTCCACGAGACTGACCTTCCGCACCCCACAGGTTACATCATGTCCAGCTGACTGTGCACTCCCCAGTCCCCCAGCTTATGAGCTCCCTTGCCTCTGCCATACTGTCTGGACCTCCTTTCCTCCATTTCCTCCCCGTACTTGTGCCTACCTAGAAGCAGCCCCATTTATTTACTGTTCATCTGTTGGGTGGGGTCTTTTGGCAGCTTGCCTTTCGCAATCAATACTTATGCTAAGTTCACTCATGTACAAAGGGAACTACAAGGCTAGACTGTGAAGACCTGGAACTCGGACTAAACTGTTACTCCTGTGATCTAACCCTCCCCAGGAACTGAGAAAGGAGCACTTGAAAGCCCCAACAGTCCCTCGAGGGACCCCTACCCTTCGTGAGTACCACTGTTGTGTTCTGTTCCTAAGCCCTGTGCTCCGAGGGCCCTCTGCATCACTTCCCACCCCCTCTGTGGCAGGGCTCACCAGGGGGATGGTCCCGCTTGGGCAGCTCCACGCCCCAGGCATCGGCCACATGGGTCAGAAGCAAGTGTGAGAGGTGGCGGTGTGCATGTTGGTCCCAGTGGACACCATCTCGATGACGGTGCTGTACTGCATGCCGGAAGTGAAAGTGGAGATCCAAAACATCAAAGTAGTGGTCCCCAGCCAGTGTAGCACTATAGAAGTTCCCCTCAACCACATCACGTCTCAAAGTGGCGGCCAGGGGCTGGAGCTGAGTGAGAAAATGCAGCTTCTAAGAGGACCCCCTACATACCAGCCAGCTGTCCCATCCCGTCCAAGGGGACCTGTCACTTGCCTCTGGCAGTAGGAAACCCCCAGTGACACGCTCCCCCAGGGGCATCGCCATGTTCCACACCAGCAGACAGGAGTCTGGCAACACCTGGTCCATGCGTACGAACACTCGTTCCAGGTTCTCTCGGTAGCTCTCCATTGAGCAGCGGCCATACCTGTTGGGTAACACATAGGGTGGACAGGAGCACCAGGGTGGAGCCATACCTCAACCTCCAACCAGAACTTCCCTCTCTCCCACGCCAACCTGGAGAGATCCCAAAGGCAAGAGTTGATGATCACCAGGTCCGGGGCAGGCCCATATGTCAGCTCCTCCAGGACGTCCTCCAGGTACTCGGAGTAAACTCGGGTGAGGAAGTAGAATCGCACAAGGTGATGGCCAGAACCCGAGCAGAACTGACGGACTTCACGATACTGGGTCCCGTTGTGCAGCTCACCCAGCTGGCCCCCAGCCACCAGCTGGTCCTGTTCAAAGCTCAGCTCCCCCTGCCCACCCCCCGACCCCACTGGTCAGACCGATGCCAGGGTGATGGACCTTGCCAGGCCGGGGTTGCACCCATCCACCACTAGCATGGCTGCCAAGCGTCCCTCACCTTGGCTTTCAACTGGGCAACTGTGAGCAGTGAATCTTTCTGGAGCAGAAGCACCAGGTCCTTGTACACCGCTCTCTGGACTGCGAGGAGACAGAGACCCCAAGTCTGAAACAGACCTTATCCCATCCCATTTCCTTCCAATCCAAGCCTCCCATCTTTCTGAGGGCTGGGCTGACCAACACCAGCTTGGTGTGTTGACTTAGAAAAGAAGACAGGGCCAGTGAGATGGCTCAGTGGCATAAACGCCTGCTTGGCAAGCGCGAGGTCCTGAGTTCGACTCCCAGTACCCACATAAAGGAAAAAAGGGCCGGTGATATCGCTCAGCAGCACAAGCGCTTGCTGGTGCACGAGGTCCTGAGGTCGACTCCCAGTACCCACATAAAAAAAAAAAAAAAAAAGAAGATAGGTGAGGTAAAAAACGCTGGCACTATCTCTGTCCCTTCTGTGTCCCTCTCTGCCAACTTAGTATACAGTGACCAAGATCACCTGGCAGAATTAAGTTGGCCAAGTCACCCAAAAGACAACATAATCCACAGCTTCTAGGGAGATTATGGGGATCGTGAAGGAGAAAAAGAAGCTAAGCAAGGACAGGCCAAAAGTCCATGGCTTGCATCAGTCAGCACACCTGTGGAAGGTGTGCCACACAAAAGAAGGGAAAATCCACTGACTGGAACAGACCAAGGGGCCCCGAGGTTTCAGATGGAGACAGAGAACAGGTTGCACGTGCAGGACCGGGACATGTCATCCTAGAAGGGGCACTCACTGGAGTCCCCCAAGATGACCACGAACTTGTTGTGTAGCAGCTGCTGGACTTCCGAGGCTTGGAAGTGGACCATGGCGCTTCGCGGCGGGCGGCGCAGCACCTCGTTTTCCACACAGAAGACCATGCTGCCGCCGACACCCACGGGCTGCAAGGAGAAGCCACTAAACCGCTCGAGGGCGGGGACACAGGGCAGGTCGGCCTCAGGGCCCGCCCTGGGATAAATGAGACCCGCTCAAGTCCCTCCCGAGATGCTCAGAGCTATGGGGAGGTGGTAGCAGCGGCAGAAGGGAGCCCATAGCAGCGCCGGCCTTGGTCACACTCCGCACCTGAGGCGGGGTATCGCGCGGCCAGCAGGCCTGCAGGGAACCGTGACGATTCCCGCGCGGCGCAGCCTGGCGCCCCGCCACGTGCCCGCCGCCGCCCCGCGCATGCGCGCGCGCCCGCTCGCGCCAATTACCGGGTCCCGGGGCTCCGCGCCGTTCGCCCGCGAACAGGCTAGCGCCGCGCGCAACAAGCCTCGCCCGCAGCGGGCTCCGGGTTAAGCCTCATGTTCCCGCGCCCCGAGAGGCCGGTCGGTTCTGCAAAACCCCCGCCCCGCCGAGCCCATGCGCCCCGGCTAGCCGTCCGTGCGCAACCCGACGCCCATTGCTCTCCATGCGTGCGTCGCAGTGGCCCCGACGGCGCCTCGGGCCTCGGGCCCCGGGGCGACAATGCTCACAGCTCCCACTTCCGGTCACCCATGTCCCGCCCTTGGCGACCCCCAACGCTGGAAGGGGCAGGAAGTGTTGGCCGCCGCAGGAGGCAGGACCTGGGACTAGGTCCACCCGAGCGGGCGAAGCCGGGGTGCGGGTGGGGGTACTACAAAGGCCAAGGGCAGCTGCCCACACTGGGGATGGCCGCCGTGGCGGCCTCAGCACGTGACCCGGACGGGCGGAAGCGGAAGTGCCGGCCTGGAGGCCGCACTAGACTGAGGTTCCCTCAGCGCTACCCGGCTGCTCCCTGCCCTAGCCATGGATTGCTACACGGCGAACTGGAACCCGCTCGGAGACTCTGCCTTTTACCGGTGAGCCGCCCTGCCCACGGCCTGGCTTACCCCTCTCGTTCGCCCGCTCCAGTCTCGGGGCGGAGCCGGCGGCGCTCGTCCCCGTCTCTGGGGGTGCTGGGGTCTGCCCTGCGCCGGCTCTCCCCAAGCGTCTGCTACTTAACGTCCAGCTGCCTGTGGTCTGAGAGCCCGGCCTTTCCCCGCACGACAGAAGGAAACTGAGGCAAATGCGATGGTCACCGGAAGGATGCTCAGATCACGCTGAGGGAGGCCACCGCGGTGACAGCGAGTGCCCGGTCTCCTGCCGGAAAGTGCTGCCGAAGTCAGACCACAGGGGCGCTCGGAGGTGGGGCGGGATCTCGCGACGGAGGGGTGACTGCTGACCGAGGATGGGGAAGGGGGGCAAGTTGTCAGTGAATGCTGGGGCAGCTTGAGTGAGGACCCCCGTTGCGAGAGGACAGCCCTCTGGTGGGAGTTGTAGAGTACGAAGCCACGGATCTTGGAAAGTGTAAACCAATCACTTCATTACCCTCATTGGGATTTTTCTATGGCTTCTCTTCTTTGTAAAGCACACACTTGTGAAGCCAGCCTCTACTTGTCCTCCTACCTCATCTTCTTCTTTCTTACCCAAATCTTGTGTTCCAGCCGCACAGAATTACAGGGACCCAACACACCGTGGTATGTCATGGCTTTCTATGTTTGCCCCAGCCTGCAGTTTCTTCTTCATCTCATTGAAGAATTTTTTTTTTTTCCCTCATCCTTAGGGACCTAGTTCAAGGGTTTTCTCAAGAACTTTCTCAGGTCCTCCCCCAAATAGAATCCTTGGCCTTACATGGCCAAATGCAAAGATCTGTTATGTGTAGCACAATAGGGCAGTGTATGGATTTCTACTAAGCCAGGCTCCTTGAGGGCAGAGAGCGTGTTTCTCGCGTTTATCTATCTCCAGTGCATATTTACAACAATGCCTACTCTGTTACAGTTGACCAATGCATTTTTATTTTTATTTTATTTTATTTTATTTTTTTGTGGGTACCGGGGGTCGACCTCAGGACCTCGCGCGCCAGCAGGTGCCCGTGCCGCTGAGCGATATCACCGGCCCTTTTTTCGTATGTGGGTTCCAGGAGTCGAACTCGGGCTCTCGCGCTTGCCAGGCAGGCGCTTAAGCCGCTGAGCCATCTCACCGGCCGACCAATGCGTTTTTAAAAGAACATCCTTGATTGTCAACTAACGATCATAATATATTGCACTGGGTCTTATTTCAGTAGAAGACATTGTTCTTATTAACATATTCAAACTTTTGTGGCACTGGGGGTTGAACCATGGCCTCCCCCTTGCTGGACAAACACACTACCACTGAGCCACATCTCCAGCCCTTTATTTTCTTTAACTGTTATTTTGAAACAAGGTCTTCCTAAGTTGCCCACACTGGCTTCAAATTTAGAATTCTCCTGCCTCAGCCTCCCAAGTAGTTGGGATTACAAGTGTACCCCACAACACTAGATTAAATATAACTTTTGATTCATAATGTAATACACCTCCTAGATCAACAAGTACCTTGTGCAATTTTGAAATATCTGTTGCATTTGTTTGTTCATAATTTTTCATAAGAATATGCCTGTACATTTGAAAAAAATTGTAAAAACTTAGTTGGAAGTCAAGTAAAATCAGTAGGAAATACCAGTGAAGAAGGGTTATCAGCTGACAAAGGTAGCCATATCATCTAGTGCAGTGGTGGTGAACCTATGGCACAAGTGCCCCAGTGGGCTGTTTGTATTATTGAAAGCTCTAAAAGGTTTGCCATCACTGATCTAGTGTTTATATACCACTTATTTGACATAGTATTCACTTCCTAAAATACTAACTTGTGTTACTTCTGAAAATATCTGTTGCTTACCCAGACTTATTAAATCACAGTGCTGAACACACATTACCACAGAGCTTCTGTTTATCGTATCACGTGTTAGCATCGTGGATATGTCCATAGTTTCAAAGGAATGTAAGTGTTGAATGCATGCCACAGATGGGGGCTGAATGGCAAACCTACTTTGATCTGTGCTATAATGCCAAAAAGGATTCAGGTCTAAGCCTTGCTGTGGAGGATATTTATGTTCTGAGGTGTTAACAGATATTGAGGCTTCGTTATCTTGTAGACACTATGCTAAGTGCTTTATGTATATTAATTTGCTTAAGCCTCATATCCCAGAAAGTGGGCATCATGTTTATTCTTACTGAAGAGAAAGGTAAGGCACAGATAGGCCAGGTGACACAGCTAGTACTTAGTGGTGGAACCAGGATTTGAATCCAGTTTCAAATTGTGTTGGCTCCTGTGCTATTTTTAACATTGGATTAAAAAATAATAATTGTTGTTAAAAAAAAAAAAAAAAACAATGCCTATAATCCCAGCACTCTGGAGGCCAAGGCAGAGGATTGCTGTGAGTTTGAGGCCAGCCTAGACTACAAGGCAAGACCCTGTCTCAAAAAACAAACAAACAGGGGGCCGGTGAGATGGCTCAGTGGCTGAAGCGCCTGCCCGGCAAGTGCGAGGGCCCGAGTTCGACTCCCGGAACCCACATACGGAAAAGGGGCCGGTGATATCGCTCAGCGGCACGGGCGCCTGCTGGCGCGCGAGGTCCTGAGGTCAACCCCCCGGTACCCACAGAAAAACAAACAAACAGCCAACAGGAAAATATGAGAGCACATTCTAGCTTCTCCACCAGAATGAAAATGCTTTAAGGGAAATTGTTTGATTTTGTTCATTTCTATATGTAACTAGGTCATAATCTGTGTTCTAGTAAGTAGATGAATGATAAACAGGTGGGAGACAGTGCTGAAATAGTCTTATCTGCCAGACAGGGTTTTTTGTTGTTGTCGTTGTTTTGTTTTGTTTTACATTGGAGGTAGAGCTCTGGATAACTCACTGAATTTGGGAAGGCAAGAAGAAATAGCAACTGTTCTTATGGGACTCCAAAAGTCTAGCTGTTTTTGTCATAAAAAGGCAACTTGACCTAATCCCATTAGTTAATTTGGCCCACCCCTTTGCCAGACTGTGCATGTATTGACCAATAAAACAGACATGGACTCTGTCCTCATAAGGCTTACCACCAGCAAGTGAAATAGTTGATAACCACTCACATTTTTACTATGAAAGATAATCGCTATGAGGTGTAGGAATGTATAACCAGGAGAGCATATAACAGACTGTAGGGGGTGTGGAGACAGGGAAGACTTCCTGAAAGAAATGGTAATGGCCATCAAGGGGATGAGTAGATTTAGGTTCAAGGAGTGGGATACAGAAGAACATATATGGGTGGGGGCAGGACATGAGATGAGATAGTTGCCCTTATTTTAAGGGTTGTACCCTGTAGAGACTCAGACCACCTTTAGCTGAGAAATAACTGGAATCGTAAATCAGTGAGTCCTAATGAGAGGATTGATGTGATTGGATTTGTAGCATGATTCCTTCTGGTGCTAATATGGGGAACAAGTTGGAAGGGGGAAGCAAGGGAGAGTGGTTAGGAGCCTGGTAGAATAAACCAGGGAGAAGTTGTGGGTGAAGAGCACTGGGGTAGTGGTGGTGGTGGAAGGGGCCAAAGAGATTAGCAGGTGAAACAGAAGGAGATTGTAATGATTGCACCGGAGGAGGAAGAGTGAGGAGTCAGGGATGACTTGGGTTTTTGGTTTAAAAATCATGATAAAGGAAGAGTTTGGCAGGCAAGAGGGTGAGCTTGGTTTTGAACAGTGTTTCAGGCCCTTTAGAAATATCTTTATGGTAAAAAAAAAAAAGGAGACCAAAGATACAATTATATACCCCTCAAATTATTCTTGGAAGGGAGGGAGACTGTACTGTAGTTGTGTTTGTGTTTTGTTTTGCTTTTCTGCATATATAAGCATAAACTCTTTTTTTTTTTATGTGGGTACCGGGAGTTGACCTCAGGACCTGGTGCTTGCCAGCAAGCACCTGTGCCGCTGAACGATATCACTGGCCCTTTTTTCCCTTTATGTGGGTACCGGGAGTTGAACTCGGGCCCTTGCGCTTGCCAAGCAGGCACTTACGCCACTGAGCTATCTCACCAGCCCAAACATTTTTCAAAATAGTGGTTAAGTAATATAAAATTTACATTCTTAACCCTTTTTTTTTTTATGTGGGTACTGGGAGTTGAACTCAGGACCTCACGCTTGCCAGCAGGCGCTTGTGCCACTGAGCGATATCACCGGCCTTTTTTTCCCTTTGTGTAGGTACCAGGAGTCGAACTCAGGACCTTGCGCTTGCCAGGCAGGTACTTATGCCGCTGAGCTATCTCACCGGCCCTCTTAACCATTTTTTTTTAATTTTTAATTTTTTTTAATGTGTCTATATGTTTATTTATTTTTTAAAGACAACAAGTAAACATTCTCATGTATTAACAAACTCAAGCATTAGAGAATGTACAAATACCTTTTGGAGAAAAATATTACTCAGTATAAGATTAAGCCATGTAAAAATAGAAGCTAGGTAAAAATAGCAGACTACGGAATGGAATAGTCACAGTGAAATTGCATTTTCATACTAGGGAGACAATATGTTGTTTACAAATGTGCATCCGGTTTATTTCGCTTGTGAGTATTCTTCCAGTGAATGCGTTTGGCACCTTTGTCAAAGATAAGGTGGCTTAGTATGTCTGGAGTTGTTTCTGCATCTTCTATTCTATTCCATTGATCTTCAGGTCTGTTTTTTTTTTTTTGCCAGTACCACTCTGTTTTTATCACAGTAGCTTTATAGTATAATTTCAAATCAGGGATTGTGATGCCCCCTGCCTTGCTTTTGTTGCCCAGAATTGCCTTTGCTATTCTTGGTCTCTTCTGGTTCCAGATGAATTTTAGGATTGTTTTCTCTAATTCTGTGAGATATGTTGTTGGAATTTTGATCGGAATTGCATTAAATCTGTATAACAGTTTTGGAAGCATGGCCATTTTCACTATATTGGTTCTTCCGACCCAAGAGCAAGGGATATCTTTCCATTTTCTGATATCCTCTTCAATCTCCTTTTTTCAGAGTACTGTCGTTTTCAGTGTAGAGGTCTTTTACTTCCTTTGTGAGATTGATTCCTAGGTATTTCATTTTTTTAGATGTGATTGTGAAAGGTGTTGTTTCCCTAATTTCTCTCTCGGTGAATTTGTTATTGGTGTACAGGAAGGCTATTGATTTTTGAGTGTTGACTTTGTATCCAGCTACACTACTGAATTTGCTTATTAAATCTAGCAATTTTTAGGGCCGGTGAGATGGCTCAGCGGCTTAAGCGCCTGCCCGGCAAGCGCGAGGGCCCGAGTTCGACTCCCGGAACCCACATACGAAAAAGGGGCCGGTGATATCGCTCAGCGGCACGGGCGCCTGCTGGCGCGCGAGGTCCTGAGGTCGACCCCCCGGTACCCACAAAAAAAAAAAAAAAAAAAAAATCTAGCAATTTTTTAGTGGAGTTTTTGGGGTCTTTTACATAGAGTATCATGTCATCTGCAAATAATGATAATTTAACTTCATCCTTTCCAATCATAATTCCTTTTATTTCTTTCTCTTGTCTAATTGCTCTGGCTAAAGTTTCCAGAACTATGTTGAATAAGAGTGAGGACAGTGGACATCCTTGTCTTGTTCCTGATTTTAGAGAGAAGGCTTTAAGTTTTTGTCCATTTAGTAACCATTTTTGAGTATACAGTTCAGTAGGGTTAATACATTCACATTGTTGTGCAGCAACTTTTTAAAATGTTTTAATCTTGCAAAACAGAAATTGTGTACCCATTAAATACTGTCTCCCCCAGCCAGTAGCAAATAGCATTTTGTTTTCCATCTCTATGAATTTCACTGTTCTAGGTACCTAATATAAGTAGAATTGTATAGCATTTGTCTTTTTGTGATTATTTTTCAACTTGACCAAGTGTCAAGATTCATTCATGTGGTAGCATGTATCATGATTTCCTTCTTTCTTTCCTCATTTCTTTTTGTGCTGGGAATCAAATTCAGGGCCTTGTGCACACTAGGCAAGTATCTACCACTGACTGAGCTACATCCCCATCTCAATTTTCTTCCTTATAAAGGCTGAATATTATTCAACTTTTTTTTTTTTTTTTTTTTTTTTTGTGGGTTCCGGGTGTCGACCTCAGGACCTCGCACGCCAGCAGGCGCCCGTGCCGCTGAGTGATATCACCAGCCCTTTTCTCGTATGTGGGTTCCGGGAGTCGAACCTGGGCCCTCGCACTTGCCAGGCAGGCGCTTACGCCGCTGAGCCATCTCGCCGGCCCTATTCAATTATTTTTATATACCCCATTTTGCTTATCCATTCATCTCTCCACAGACACTTGAGTTGCTGTCCCCTTGGCTGTTGAGAATAATGCCATGAACACGAGTGTACAGACATCTCTTTAATAAAGATGGAGATACAGCTCAGTGGAAGAGTGCTTGCCTAGGTACATAAGGCCCTGAGTTCATTCCCTAGCACCAACAAAAAACAAACTCACAAATATGTCTTATTTATTTATTTTTGGTTTTTTGAGACAGAGTCTCACTTGTAGTTCAAGCTGGCCTTGAACTTACTGTGTAGCCCAGGCTGGCCCTGAACTTGCAGCAATCCTGCTGCAGCCTTCTGAGTGCTGGGATTACAGGCATCAGCCACCACGCCCAGCATACAAGTATGTCTTTTACAGCTCTGCTTCTGCTTTCAGTTCTTTTAAGTATATATGCAAAAGTGGAAGTGCTGAGTTGTATAGTATTTCTGTTTCAAGTTTTGAAGAGCTGTGTCTGGTTGCTGAGACAAAATATCTGACACCCAAAGTTAAAAGGGGAAAGGTTTATTTAGCTCACAGTTTGTAGAGGTTTCAGTCCATAATTGGCTGGCTCCAAGGCAAGGTGGCATGGCAGACAGGAATCTTAGAAGAGGAAAGTTCATGGCAGGCAGAAGGTAGCAAAGCAGCTGGGCATGGTGGCGCATATCTATAATCCCAGCACTCGCGAGGCTGAGGCAGGAGGATTGCTTGGAATTTGAGGCCAGCCTGGGCTACTTAGTGAGTTCAGGGCCAGCCTGAACTACATAATGAGACCCTGTCTCAAAAAAAAAAAAAGAAGGTGGCAAAGCAAGCAAGGGGCCTTAGCAGCTTCTTTCTGCCCCTTTTATACTCTATCTAGGCTACCAGGATTAGGACAGTGTCAAATCAATCAGTGGACTGATTTAGTAATCATACACCCTTAATCTTAGCATCACACACTTTATTCTTTTTTTTTTGAGACAGGGTCTCACCATGTCGTTCAGGCTGGCCTTGAACTCACTGTATAGCCCAGGCTGGCCTCAATCTTGCAGAGCTCCAAGTGCTGTGATTACAGACGTGCACCACCGCGCCTAGCGCATCACACAGTCTAGATTCAGCCACCTCTGAAAAACCCCCACCTATGACCTCATGAGGCTTTGGGGGACATCTAGAGACAAACCTTAACAGGCCGCCATGCTCTTCTCCACGGCAGGTGCTACATCACTTTACAGTCCTACCATCTGCGTCCAAGAATTCTTCAGTAACTTTTGTTTTTGAGATAAGGTGGAGGGATGGTATTGCAGGAGCGAAGATGGACTCTCTTTAGGGTCTAGGGACTTGGCGGCTGCTGGCTTATTGCAAGGCTGGACCTAAGGTCTTCATCCTTCCAGGGCCTGATGCCTGGCCTGTTTCACACATGAGCTCCTCATGCTGTTGAACCGTGCTTCTCCAGCAGTTGCAGCTGCATCACCACAGGGATTTCTCCACTGTTTCTTTCTTTCTTTTTTTTTTTTTTGTGGGTACCGGGGGTCGACCTCAGGACCTCGCACGCCAGCAGCTGCCCGTTTCACTGAGCGATATCACCGGCCCCTTTTTTCGTATGTGGGATCCGGGAGTCGAACTTGGGCCCTTGTGCTTGCCAGGCAGGCGCGTACGCCACTGAGCCATCTCACCGGCCCCTCTCCACTGTTTCTTACAGGAGCTGGAATTCAGGCTGCCAGAACCGTGAGGTTTCCTGGCATTAGAATCAGACTCCATTTACTGCTGTGGCGTAGAAAGATGTAGCTGGCTTTGCCCATTGAGGGTATGACTGTCCCTGTGCTTAGGATTTTTTGAGATGCTGCCCTTTATTCTGCCCTTCATCCCCATAGCAACCTCAAGGCACAGTTTGAGTCGGCTGTTGTCCCTAAGAAGCCTGCTTTACCCCAAGGCTTCAGGAAGAGATCTTAGTTGCTGTTCTTCACTCCCCACCTTGACTCTTGTGCCCCTGCAGGGCTTCTTTCTGCCTGGCTCTTCCTCCTTCCCACTGATCTGTGTCACTGCCGACCTCTGGGGCCACGTCTCTCACTTACTGATTGGAGATGTCAGCCCGCAGCCTCTTAGGCATCCTAGCTCTTGCCACCTGGCTTCACAGTTCCACGGTCTATACTCAGGTGATTTTGTCCACTTCAGCCACTCTCTTCCCGGGCCCCTGCTGTACCTCTGAAGTGTTAAATTCAGAAAGCTTCCTCTCAGACCGCAAGCTCCTGTGCACACTGGTATCTGAAACCTCTTGATACACCTGCCCTTTAACTCACTGGGTCCTCGTTCCTGGTGGCCGCTGTTCTCTTTGTGTCCACATGCAGAACCCCTTCCTGTAATGATGTTTCCCTCTCTGACCCGCCGGGAGAACGGCCACCGTTAAACACTTCAGTTGCTTTCTTTCTTACCTTCACCCTAACAGCCTTGTTCCTTTGTCCTTTAGCTGCACCTGCCTGGTGCAGATTAACCTCCCATTGCGTCTGCCTCTCCTCACCTCTGTACTTTACAAGCTACAGAGTGCCGCCACATGGGTCACACAACGGGCAGGCTGGGACTGCTGCGTCCAGCGCAGCTCTCCAAGTTCCCGGGGGTAGGGCGGTGAGAGGGTGGGGAAATAAAGATAAGAGACAGTACGCAGAAAGCTGAGGTCAGCTGGAGCCCTCTGTCCGGGTGGGAGGAAAGGAACTGCTCAACCACCACAGTGGGTTTTTATTTATACATTTGGCAGGTTGATGTCACGGCACCCCTTTGCTTAACTAGCTCACCTCTCATACCCCGTGTTTTTGGGGCTGGAACGCTTATTCCCTTGGGCGCTCTGTGCCCTCAGGGCATTCCTCAGGTGCCTCGGAGCTCTTAGCTCTGCATGTGTGAACGATCTCCAGCTCAGCTGCTCCCAACAGGGGACTCTGACAGGTCCCTGGCCACAACTGCAGATGGTCTCCTACAGTCTTGTTTTGTGGAGGCATCCTACACTCACCATAAGGGCTCTACTTATAAAAGATTACATGATGAAATAATTGTGAACAATTAAAATTCTCTGGAAATACTGAAAACTGAAGTCTCCTTGCCCTCTCTGAACAGCTGACTTCATCTCATGTTTCCCAGAGAACTAAAAGTCATTGCATGGAAAGGCCTAGGCTTCCCCTGAAAGACCTGGTCATTCCTGATCTATGGAGGACATGATGTCCCTGTGTACCATGTCCCTGTCTCCTATATTCTCAGTCATCTTCTTGGACACCCATACCCCCCCAACCATGTTTCTCCGTCTGTTGTCCAAGGCCCCCTTCATCAAGATCACCTGGGATGTGGGTTACATGCAGGTTCTAGGCCAGATTTACTCCATTATATCCAGGGAGACGATTGTAAACTTGATCTGTATTTTAACAAGCATGCATGTAGGTGTTTCCTTCCTGCAGGAAAATATAAAGACCATTCCACATTGTATTCCATCATCCCTGCCCCAAAGTGCTGCCCATCACATTTCAAGTATTCTCAAATCTCTGAAACTCACCTGTCCCATAGGTCCCTCTTTCTCACCCATCTTTCTCCCCTCACCTCCAGCCAAAGGTATTCCCTTTCCGCTCTTCCCCTTGACCACTTCTTCTGGCTTGACCTCCTTGTTCTCAGTGACACCCTTCACTGCGGGGATGCTCCCCTGCAGTCATCTGAGCTTGACTGCCCAGAGCCCTAGCCAGAGCTGCTCCACAGTCACAGCAGAAAGCAGCTCTCCTGGGCACAGACAGGGCACCAGTGAGCCATGGCTAGAGGCCGCATACACGGACTTGCCACAAATCGGAGCAGAGGTGTAAGCAGGGGACCTGAAGCATGCAGTATCTGGGTGGAGAGAGCTGCTGGAAGTTGGCCCCCGTCCAGGCCAACCGAGACCGTGAGGTCCTCAGGATTGTGCGTTTTGGGCACGTGGCTGGGACAGAGCACCGCTAGGTGTCCTCAAACCCACAGCGGCCTCGGACCACAAAGCTGCTGGAAGCAACAGGAGAGCTCTTTTCTCTTGCGGCGTCCCTACAGTACCCTCTACCGAGAAGGTTTAACATCCAGCTCACTGCACAGCATGCATTGAAGGGTGAGTCTGGGCAGAGAAGTAATAAGTTGATACCTGGCATAGTCCCCTGTTTGACTACTTAGTTTTCGCATCCACCCTTGTACACATTTTTGAACTCCTTTACAACAATAAACCAGCATTGCAGTTCTGCTTAACAAGATGCTGCTATCTTTCTAAGAGAAGAATTGCTCTTAAGCCAGGAGTGGTGACACATGCCTGTAATCCCAGCACTTGGGAGGCTGAGGCAGGAGGATTGCCTCAAATTCAGGACCAGCTTGGGCTACATAGCAAGGCCCTGTCTCGAGAAACAAAAGGCTAGGCGTGGTGGTGCAGGTCTGTAATCCTAGTTCTTGGGAGGCTGAGACAGGAAGATCACCACTAGTTTGAGGCCAGCCTGGACTACACAGTGAGTTCAAGGCCTGCTTGAACTACGTAGCGAGACCTTGTCTCGAAAGAAAAGACAAGAAAAGAACAGAACTGCTCTTTCCCCAAATGACATGTAATCTTGCAGTCTTCATATCCATCATTGTATTATTTCTCAAATTTAGTCACTGTCCCACTGAATATTCTGTTACTTAAAAACTAAATTGTAACATTACATTCCAGTCATTTGTTTATAAAATAAGAAGGTGAAGGAGAGAGAAGATAATGTGCTGTATGTGTATACACATATGAACACGCATGGAAATGCATACAGAAAATATGGAAAGGGATTCCAGTTCTCATTTCTGTAATTGGTCACAAAGTCAGAGTTGATATCTACAGCTTGCTTCTTCCACTGATCACCTTGTACTTCTCTTGCCCTCTGTCAGAACCTCCGCCACTCTGGTTCTTTGCCAGTGCCATGACCCAAGCCTTCATTCCTCAGCCATTATGCCTTTTTTTTTTTTTTTTTGCTACTGAAGTTTTTTGTTGACTTTCATCATTGGGCATAGAAATACTTAAAGGGTGCCTTAGAGGAGTGCCTCAGACATACCGTTCATGCCTCCATTATGTAGCAGGAACTCAGTTCTCCACTGTAAGCAGTATAATCTCTTTAGTCAGTAGATGAACCTCATTTGTCTTTTTTTTTTTTTTTTTTTGTGGGTACCGGGGGTCGACCTCAGGACCTCGCGCAGCAGCAGGCGCCCGTGCCACTGAGCGATATCACCGGCCCCTTTTTCGTATGTGGGTTCCGGGAGTCGAACTTGGGCCCTCACGCTTGCCAGGCAGGCGCTTACGCCGCTGAGCCATCTCACCGACCCTCATTTGTCTTTTTGAGACAAGGTTTTGCGATGTCTGGTCTTTAACTTTTGATGTTCCCAGATCAGCCTCTCGAATGGTAGGATTACAGGCGTGCACTGCCACACTTGGCTTAACCTTATCTTTTATGCCTGTTAGCTCAGTGCAACGAGCCCAACAGGGCAAAGTGACGTTATTATCTTCCAACTCAATAAATCCATCATTGTGTCTCCTGGTGGAAGCATTCTCCCTTTGGAGACTCAGCTTTTCAACCCAACAGATCTCAAAGTTCCTGGGACTGGAAGCAACATTTTCATAAGATGATTACTGGGTATAATAGTGAGAGAGCCATTCCCACTTGTACCCTGTGATTTTAGGTCCCATCTGTTCTGACTGGAGGAGACAACACCATATTATAGTCTCTGATTCCAAGCATATACGGTACCTGGAAGACAGAATCCCGTCCTTTTAAGGATACTGGCTTCCAAACGAGGTTGTAAGTGAGTTGTCAGTAATACAGGCCAGCCCCACAGGTGATGGCATAAGTGGCAAGACCAGTTGGTTCATGCTCCTGAGCCCGCTGCTGTGCTTTCTTTGCTGTGAAATGAGGTCCTTGATTAGATGCAGTGCTTTGCAGAAGGCCACAATGAAGGATAAAGCATTCTGTGAATCAACAGATGGTGGGTGCTGGCAAATGCATTATCGGCAGGAAAGGCAAATCCACATCCAGAGAATGTGTCTTCCATGGAAAACATTACCCCTCCATAACAGAAGAGGCCCAGCATAATCAACTTGCAGATTGGTTCCCCAGGAATGGTGCTGTATTAGGGTCCTGCAGGGACACTCAGCAGTGTTAGCTGGGTCAGTCTTGGATAGAGAGGCTTCTAAGACATCTACCCCAAATGAGGTTATTGTGGGGTTTTCAGGCTGAGAGGACAGCTAGTCTCAGAGATGAGAAAGCCAGCTACTTTCACTGTTAAGGGAACCTCGGAATGACTTAGTAGTCTAAGGTTGTTATTTCATCTGAGTCTAACCAGATACCCCATTCAGGTTTCAGGATCACATTTTTTTCCTAATCAGTACTTTGACTTTCATAGTAGAAATTGCATGTTAGTGAATTCTGCTGTCGTAATTCAATAATCCACACAATTTTCATGTTTGATTTTCAGCAATAGCTTCTGTGTAACTACAAGAAATAAGAGGTTATTTTAGGGCCATTATAGAAGCTTTCTGCTTCTCAGACCATGACTTGAGCTGAAAGTTAATGGACCTGAGCTTGTCATTTTCTCTTTGTAAATGTTTGTGTGCACTCAAAATAATCCATCCCACACCATCGTCCTTAGAGTCGTCGTTACGGCCGTGCAGATGAACATAGAAGTCACTCATTGCGGCTTGATTAATTGTGATGCTGTGTCATATAGTGGGTTACTAGCATCCAGTTTCCATTTGGCAAAGAGTCCAACACCAAACCAATTTCCAAATCCCATCGTCAGTCTGGGTCCAGTCACAAGACTTAAACTGGGAAAGTTAATATAAAGGGTTGTTAAACTGTGGTGGAAAAGTGTAAGACAGAAGAAAATCTTATACGAAGGAGAGTGCCCAAGGAATGGCACACTTGGAATAAGAAGCCTCTTTTGGAGAAAATTAAGTTGCACCCCACTGGATGGCAGAGAATCCTAATCCTGCTGGTTTGCCCAGGCCGAAGTTGGTCTATAGAATCAGGCATTAAGAAGCAGCTCCCTGGGTGCAGGAGGCAGGGGATATGGGCCAGCTGCAACTGGTGGCCGGGGTGTGAGCAAGCAGGGAGAGTGGGGGTGTGGGTGCAGGCAGGAGGCATCCCTGCGGCAGGCCAATGGCAGGATATACAAGCGTGCAGGCGGAGTTGGTGGAAATCCACTGGCCAGCTAGTGACCAGGCACCTTGGTGTGCAGAGGAAGTGGTGACCTGGTGTGGCAGGAAACCTGAGTGTGGTGTCTGTGTTAGAGCCCTGAGAAGGTGATCTGAGCAGGGTTTTCCGGGTGCGTGATTCGGGGACCACCACCAGGTGTCCTCACACCCTCTGTGCAGGCTGACTTCCCCCAGTGGCAGCTGCGGGAGCGCCAGTTCTTGTGCAGTGTCCCTCCGGCGCCCTCTACTGAGGAGGCTGAACATCACACTCACCGTATAGGAGAAAGTCTAGAAGGAATACTGTCAGTTACCGCAGAACAGGTATTGAAGGGCAAATTTCAATTAAGAACTGGGATGGTATGTCTGTGTGAATAACTATTTTCCCACCAGAATTCTTACCCAGTTGTCTTAGTTACAAAATGTCAAAGAAATGCAAAAACTTAAAATGAAAATTCAAAATTTGAGGGCCGGTGAGATAGCTCAGCGGCATGAGCGCCTGCCTGGCAAGCGCGAGGTCCTGAGTTCAACTCCCGGTACCCACATAAAGGAAAAAAAGGGCTGGTGATATCGCTCAGCAGCACAAGCGCCTGCTCACAAGCGCGAGGTCCTGAGTTTGACCCCCGGTACCCACCAAAAAAAAAAAAAAAAAATTGAAAAATTTACATAATGCCAAAGTATGCACTACAAAGATAAATGGTTTTCTACATGTCTGCCTGCCACTTTTCCAAAGATAACCACTATCCCTAGCCTAGTGTGGAACCCTCAATGTTTTTCTATGTATTTACACATAAATGTGATTATGTTTAATACGCTTGTCAAAAACATGTGCCCAGGTTTGTATTACATAAATGGACCCGTGGTTCATTTTGAGCTACAGCTTCCTTGTCTTACTCCACAAGCTATCTTAGGGTCATTTTGTGTCAGTATCCACAGAGTTATTAATGACCACACAGTATTTTCCAGAATGGACATAACATAGTTAATTTAACTAGTCGTGTTTTGATGCACGTTATGTTATGAGTTTCTTGTAAACCTTTCCAGAATTTTTTTAAGTAGAAGCAACTATGAGCATGTGTTATTCTTACCCTTTTCTATATAGAAGTATCGGAAGTCCTTTAATTTTTTTTTTTTTAATATGTGGGTACCAGGAGTCAAACTCAGGACCTCATGCTTGCCAGGCAGGCGCTTATGCTGCTGAGCTGTATCACCAGCCCTTTTAATTTTTATTTAGATACATTTGTTGTTGTTGTTGTTGTTGTTGTTGTTTTTAGTGACTTCTAGGTTTTATACAATGCTTAAAAATTATTTCTACTTTGATATTGTAAAAATATCCAAGATTTTGCTAGGCATGGTGGCCCACACCTGTAATCCCATGGTGGGCAATTTAGCAACTAAGCAACATCCTGTCTCAAAATTTAAAAAAAAAAAAATCTTAAAAAGGGCTGGGGATGTAGCTCAGTGTGAAGACTTTGGGTTCAATCTCCCAAGGTTTTTTTTTTGTTGTTTTGTTTTGTTTTTTTGTGGTACCAGGAATCTAACTGAGGACCTCGCACTTGCCAAGCAGGCACTGCGCCACTGAGTCGTATCCTTGGCCCCCAAGATTTTTTTGTGTTATAATGTTTTTTAAACATTTAGATCTTGACTTCTATCTGAAAGTTGCTTTATTATAGAGCTTAAGAATGAAATAATGGCAGCACTTGCCTGGCAAGCGCGTGGTCCTCGGTTCGAGTCCCAGTACCAAAAAAAAAAAAGGAATGAAATAATGTTCATTATTCTTCCCATGGGTCCTGTTGTCTTATGAGCATCGATTTGTACCAGTTTGAAATGTCATCTTTGTTCATGCTCAATTCCCAGTTCTTTTTCTGGATTCTGTTCTCTTCCATTGATTTATTTGCTCATTCTTGTGCCAAAACAATAGTTGTAATTAACTCCAGTTTATATAACATGGTTGATGTCTAGTATATATCTGTTCTCATATTTTCAAAATGTTTTAAAACATATTCCAGCATTTTCTCTTTCAGATGAGCCCCTCCCATGAACTTTAGGAACAGTTGGTATATACCTTCACAAAATATTTGGGAGCTTTTTAAAAAATTTTTGTGCCTTTATAGAACATTTTGGAATATTTCTCCCTCTTCTGTATTCTATAAGAAACTTTGATGTGATTCATAAAATTTTTGTTAAGTTTATTCTTGGACATCTTACAGTTTTATCATGATTGGGATTTTTTTGAAGTTAAGTATTTCTAAATAATTCTTGGTATGGTATAAAAAGTTTCTTGGCATGGAAAATGATTGATTTTTGTTGATTGTCATGCTGCACTCTTATTGTTTTAGTTTTTTTTTGAGTGGACAATTACATTATTTGCAAATACAGGTTAAATATCCTTTATCTGAAATGTTTCAGATTTTGGAGTTTATCAGTTGCAGATGGACTTCACCATTCGAGCACCCCTAGTCTGGAAATCCAAAACCTAAAATGCTCCAAAATCCAACACAAGACTCAAAAAGTTTTAGATTTCATATCATTTCGGTTTTTAGATTTCCAGATCATTGATGCTCAGTTTTGTAACTGTCTTGTTCCTTCTCTAAAATATAAACCTCTCTTTATTTTTTTTTTCTTAAATTATTTTGGGCAGAACCCCAAGAAGGATATCAGGTGATAGATAACGGTGGGCATCTTCCTGATCATCAGTGGGAAGACTGCTGATACGATACTAGCCAAAATGTCCTCCTTAAATACTGTCTTTTCTTGGTGTCCCAGAATAGAACACCATTCTTCTCTGTCCCTTTTGCTGTCCCCCTTTCCCTACCTCCGAGCATCAAATGATGGCATGCTTGAAGCCACCCACCCTGACTTCTCATGCAGCACACACTCAGTGATGCACACACAGCTCAGACTGCAGTCATCTCGTGACTGCTTATGATTCTGTTACCTCCCACAAGCCACGCATTCACAGATTGGCATAAGGACGCGTGCCCTGCCTCATCTCACTGAAGAGCACCTCTTGGGTTTCTTTCAGGCACTGCTAACTCAGTATGTCTAAAACAGTTCATCATCACCAAGCATAGCTGGACCCCTGGGGATAAAGCTCATAACCTGATGCATTGTTGAGAACTAGAAATAGAAGAAAGGCTCCCTAACCTGAGAGACCCTCTTGGAGGGTCTCATTTCCTGCTGTTTCCACCTGAGCCAGCCACCCCTCCCCTGTCTCAGGCCTCTTTCTTTTTCCTTGGATATTGGTCACACAGCCTGCCTCTCCTGCTAATCTTGGACACTCGCTTCATCCTTTCTTGCCAACACCCTCGGTTCCCCTGCCTGCTGTCCCTAGGCATGCATGTGGTCAGTTTCTGGTCATCATCCCCCTTCCTGCCTCTACTGTGTGGGCAGGACTCTCACAAATAGAGGCTGTAGGAATTCTCCAGAGGCTTATTCTATCTGGATGCAGGGCCACGAGGAAGCTAATCTCTGCTTGTCTCTGTGGGCAGGAAATATGAACTGTACAGCATGGACTGGGACCTGAAGGAAGAACTCAGGGACTGCCTGGTGGCTGCTGCACCCTATGGGGGTCCCATTGGTATGTTGCTCCTCCACTGCTGCATGCTGCGGGACCATGGGATGAACTTAAGGCCCTTGATTCCTGAGGCGCTTGCTCTCAGGTTGTTCTTTGCCAACTCACCCCACTGGGTGCTTTTAATTCTGATTCTTAATGAGCTCTGCCTTCCATGGGATGGGCCTGAGGAGCTAATCCACAAGGCCTGCCTCACATGGGGCCTGAGGGTGTAGGTCAGAAGTCTTTTCTCAAACTGCAGCACTGCTGAGGAACCCCTGGCGAAAGGAGAAAGCTGCCAGTATGCGGCCAGTGCTTGAGATCTATTCTGCTTCTGGCGTGCCCCTGGCCAGCCTGCTGGTGAGCACCCTGGACTATGCCTGGGCTGTGGGCTGTGGGCCTCAGGATAGCCTCAGGAATCTCTCCTTTTCTTTACAGTGGAAGAGTGGACCTGTGGTGTCCATGGGCTGGTCAGCTGAGGAAGAACTGCTCTGCGTGCAGGAAGATGGTGCAGTACTGGTTTATGGGCTTCATGGTGACTTTCGGAGACACTTTAGCATGGGCAATGTAGGGACCACAGGGTCTGGGGAAGGAGGATAGAGTTTATGATCCTGTGGCTCCCTCTACCCATGGCCTTTTTCCCCAGGAAGTGCTGCAGAACCGGGTTCTAGATGCCCGAATCTTTCACACTGAGCTTGGTTCTGGGGTGGCCATCCTCACAGGGGCCCATCGCTTTACCCTTAGTGCCAATGTGGGCGACCTCAAACTCCGCCGGATGCCAGAGGTGCCAGGTAAGTAAGCCATGAAACCCTGGACACAGCCATTCAGCACCACAGGTTTGCCTCCAGACTGTGGGACCAGCAGAGGCACAAGCTGTGGCTCTGGTCATCCTGAGTTTGTCCCCTTCCCTGGACACAGGCCTGCAAAGTGCACCCTCATGTTGGACCACATTGTTCCAGGAACGAGTGGCACACATTCTTCTGGCTGTGGGGCCCGATCTTTATCTCCTGGATCATGCAACTTGCTCTGCAGTGGTGAGGCCCAGAGTGGGAATGAAGTGAGAGGTAAGGGAGGCAGTAGGAAGGCTCAGAATTCAGCCCATCTGTTGTACTTCCCCCCTTGCTGCAGACACCCCCTGGCCTACCCCCAGGAGTGACCAGCTTCCTGCAGATGGCTGTCTCCTTTACCTATCGACACCTGGCACTCTTCACAGACACAGGCTACATCTGGATGGGGACAGCATCACTTACGGTGTGGTCCTAGGACAATGGGGAATCATGCGTTGTCCGGGGAAGATCTATTGGGGATGGGCAGGAGCTTTTTCAACCAGACTGGTAACTGCTGGGACAGGGCCATGACGTCTTCCACCCTTTTAGGACAAGCTGTGTGAGTTCAACTGCAACATCCGGGCACCCCCAAAGCAAATGGTCTGGTAAGGTTAGGGGTGTTATTTGGGGGTAGAGGTGGGACACAGCCTTGTTTCCTGGGATCTTGATTCACCTTTTCTACTGACTAAGAAAGTGGCACCTGGATCTTCCCTTTCTGCCAGTACACACTTAAAGGGAACCATTGTTCTCTGTGGACTGTAGCTGTCCTCAAGAGCTGGCAGTGCGTGCTCAGGAGAGAAGCACGCAGGTCAACACGTGACCAAAGGAATGGGATAAAGGGCCCAAACATGTGCCAGGCTGTCCCAAGGCAAAAGGATGCAAGTAGTGGTGTGGGAGAACACTGGGGTCCCACTGTCCTGTTAGTGTCCCAGACTTGTGTGTGTGGTGCTGTCCACAGGTGCAGCCGTCCTCGAAGCAAGGAGAGGGCTGTCGTGGTGGCCTGGGAGAGGCGGCTAATGGTGGTGGGCCATGCACCCGAGAGCATCCAGTATCCTTGGCAGCTGTCTGGGTGGAGTGGGGGAGGAACATCACCTGCATCCTCATCTTTGGATGGTCTTGGGAACCTTGACTAAGCTCAGGTTTGTGCTAGATGAGGACGCCTACCTGGTTCCTGAGCTCGATGGGGTCCGCATCCTCTCCCGCAGCACTCACGAGTTCCTGCACGAGGTTCCAGGTGAGGCCCCCACAAGAGCACCATGTAACCCGGGGCAAGCTGCTGGCTCAAAGCAGGGTCTAGGTGTTGAGGCAGGACTGGGGGTTTTCCTACCTGCTGCCCTGACTCACTAACTCCCTCCGCTAGTGGCCAGTGAGGAGATCTTCAAAATTGCCTCTATGGCCCCTGGAGCACTGCTATTGGAAGCCCAGAAGGAATATGAGGTAAATCCCCGGACTTCTTCCTAGGCCCCAAGATGCGTTCCTTCCACCTCTACCTGGCCTAGCCCTGGGCACTGCCTGGGCATGCATAGACACAACCAGGTGCCTCCTGTCAAGAGCGAGGTTCAGGCAGGACACTGGCCTGGGCTGAGGAGGGCTGGCACAGGTGGACTAAAGGGATGTGGTATCCTCCACATGGTGATGGGAAAGGGCAGAGCATTCTCACCATCCCTAGCCAGGTACAAGTCAGTACTACTATGAGGAAGTGTCAGGTTTCCCACAGGCAGTTGTCGGCTGATATGAGATGGTATCTGTGGGCTCTGTGGTCATTGCAGGTAGATTGAGTGGGCCAAGGGGACTAGGGCACCAGCCTGAGCGGCCCCTCCAAACCATCCCATTGGACTACAGTGCAGAGTAGGTCGGGGCCAGAAATGGAGCATCCTCTCGTAATACTCCATCCCCGGGCCTCTCTCTGCAGAAAGAGAGCCAGAAGGCAGATGAGTACCTGCGAGAGATCCAGGAGCTGGGGCAGCTGACCCAGGCTGTGCAACAGTGCATTGAGGCCGCAGGACATGAGCATGGACCAGACATGCAGAAGAGTCTGCTCAGGGTTGGCCTGGAGGGGGTCCTGGGGGAAGGTGTGTTGGGAATGGGTAGGCTGGGAAATGGGATCTCTCTTTCATTGCCTTCTGGTTTTTCTCAGGCGGCCTCCTTTGGAAAGTGTTTCCTCGACAGATTTCCTCCCGACAGCTTTGTACGCATGTGTCAGGACCTGCGTGTGCTCAATGCCGTTCGGGACTACCACATTGGGATCCCCCTCACCTATAGCCAGTATCCCCATGCATGGTGGGAGGGCGTTTACACCCAGGTGTGGCAGGGGAAGAGACTGGAGATGCAGTCTGCAAGTCCTTGGCAAACAGCTACCCCCAGCTGGACCCTTAACCAGAAAAACACAGATACAAGCAACTTACCATCCAGGTGCTACTGGACAGGTACAGCAAGCCCAGGGGCTGCAGGAGGGCTGGATGTGGACGGGCATCACACCCTTCAGTGGGGTCTTACGATCACTACTCCCAGCACATCTTTTTAGGATTTGGGAGGCCTGACGCATGGGCTGGGGTCACTCAGGTTCCTCTTTCTGTCCCACTTGGCCCTTTGTACCCTTCACTCCCCTCTCCCCTACACACACCTTGTCTTCCAGGCTCGTGTTACGGAGACTTTACCCCCTCGCCATCCAGATATGCGAGTACTTGCGCCTTCCAGAAGTACAGGGCGTCAGCAGGATCCTGGCTCACTGGGCCTGCTATAAGGCGAGGATGTGGTCTGAGGCCGGGGGCATTTGGGTTATTTCAGGCCCTGGTGAGGTGGAAGTGAAGTGTGGAGGTGAAGGGGGTGGTTTTCATTGAGGACCTATGGGGGTGGGGGTGAGGAATGACATCCAGGTGTTGACACCCCACACACTTTGCAGGTACAACAGAAGGATGTGTCAGACGAGGATGTTGCACGAGCCATTAATCAGAAGCTGGGGGACACTCCTGGTGTCTCATATTCAGATATTGCTGCACGGGCCTATGGCTGTGGCCGCACAGAGCTGGCCATCAAGGTGTGGGTGCCCAGCCCTCCCAGACACACTCAGGCAGGCATTCAAGGCCCCCACACCAACTCTTTCTCTCTGTGCTTTCTTCCCCATCCCACAGCTGCTGGAGTATGAACCACGCTCAGGGGAGCAGGTACCCCTTCTCCTCAAGATGAAAAGGAGCAAACTAGCACTGAACAAGGCCATTGAGAGTGGGGACACAGACCTGGGTGAGCAGGTTTTGGGTGAGGGCCAGGATGGGGCCTCTAGACTAAGCAGGGCCCAGGCTGAAGTCCCTACCTTAACACCTTATTGCTACCTATCTTGTTATCTCACAGTGTTCACGGTGTTACTGCATCTAAAGAATGAGCTGAACCGAGGAGACTTTTTCATGACCCTCCGGAACCAGCCCATGGCCCTGAGTTTGTATCGACAGGTGTGTTTGGTGGGCAGGGGCAGGGATGGAGCCTCCTGAGCCCTTGAGTTGGCTTTGTTGACCAGTTGCTTGCCTGTGGCACCAGTTCTGTAAGCATCAGGAGCTAGAGACACTGAAGGACCTCTACAATCAAGATGACAATCACCAGGAATTGGGCAGCTTCCACCTCCGAGCTAGCTATGCTGCAGAAGAGGTCCGAGGTCTTTGGGGGCGGGTGGGCCTATGGGCTATTGGTCTGGTTCCTTAGCTAGGAAGCTAGGCCTCTGCATTTGGTGCACACCTCATCTGGTGCTCCCTATAGAGGGTGAGTCTGACAGGATGTGAGGCCAGGGTGGGGGCTGCACCCAGAGGAGCTAGCTAGCCCTGCAGGATACCAGAGCAGTGCCCCTAGCTGGGAGGGCTGACCATGGCAACCCTGGGCATAGGGATCCAGGAAAAAACTACCATCGGGGTGAGGAGGGCCAGGATCCCATGCACTACGAACTTGGGTACTCTTTGTCTTTGTAGCGCATCGAGGGGCGAGTAGCAGCTCTGCAGACAGCAGCTGATGCCTTTTACAAGGCCAAGAATGAGTTTGCAGCCAAGGTTTGGCCTGCTGTTTTCTAAGAACCTCCTTTCCCCTCCTTCTGGCCTTCCCCGCTGTTCCACTCATCCCCAACCTGCCTCATCCATGTCCCAAGGCCACAGAGGATCAAATGCGCCTCCTTCGGCTACAGCGGCGCCTAGAAGATGAGCTGGGAGGCCAGTTCCTAGACCTGTCTCTGCACGACACAGTCACCACCCTCATTGTTGGTGGCCACAACAAGCGTGCAGAGCAGCTGGCACGTGACTTCCGCATCCCTGACAAGAGGTAGGTGAGTGGCCAGGCTGCATGTGGTTCCAGGACAGGTGCTTCTGCTGCAGCACCTCCAAGCCCAGCTTTCCCGCAGGCTCTGGTGGCTGAAGCTCACTGCCCTGGCAGATTTGGAAGACTGGGAGGAGCTGGAGAAGTTTTCCAAGAGCAAAAAATCACCCATTGGCTACCTGGTGAGACAGTGGTCCTTTCTCCAGCCCCTCGCCAGGGAGGCTAGTCCTGGACAGAGACAGGCGGAGTGACCATTCATGCACTTGTTCTGCTGCTCTCATACTGAGCCAGAGCTGCTTCTGTCCATGCATTTCCGGACAGGCACCATCTACTCTGTTAGGTGTCCAGGAGGGTAGCCCAAGTCTGCAAACGTTGGGGGGAAGGAGAATGAGCTGCTTTCCCAAAGGAGGGCTGTGGGCACCATGTGCCCGCAGGAAAGTCCTGCATGATCTGGAGCAGGATGGGGGCTGGGCAGAGACAGCATATCTACAAGGAAGGGGAGGATATCAAAGGGAGTTTCTTAGGGCAGGTGGTTCAAAGATGTGGAGGGCAGGTATGATAATGGCATCCATGAGGGAAAACAGGACCTTTGAGGGCAGCTGGCAGCAAATACCTGTTTTCAATGGGTAGTGGTGGATGGTGGAGGAGAAGTGTGAAAATAATTGATCTTAAGGCTCCACCAAGATCTGTGGTGTGGTTGTATCCGCCTTAAAAATGTTGAGATCACAACAGTCTTGCTTCGGTGGGGAGGGGACCATACTACTGACTGGTATATAAAGTATATGAGGACAGTGTATCCATTGGGCCTGGCTGTTAAGAGGCCAAGAAGGCTATGCTTTTTCTTCTCTCCACCCCTTCCTTCTCCTGCAAAGCCCTTTGTGGAGATCTGCATGAAACAGCACAACAAATATGAGGCCAAGAAATATGCATCCCGTGTGGGTCCTGAGCAGAAGGTCAAGGCCTTGCTTCTTGTTGGGTGCGTCAAATGAGGGTCCTGTGGGTGCAAGGTGGCTGAGCCTGTGGGCTGATAAGAGGTAGGCTTGTGTCCTCAGTCAGCCCCAATAGCGTCTCCCCCTCTGCTCAAACCACAGAGACACGGCTCAGGCCGCAGATGTGGCCATTGAGCACCGGAACGAGGCTGAGTTGAGCCTTGTGTTGTCCCACTGCACTGGAGCCTCCGATGGTGCCACAGCTGACAAGATTCAACGGGCCAGAGCACAAGCCCAGAAGAAGTGAGGACCCCTCTCTTAGTGGCACTGACCCTAGGCACCTTGGCCAAAGTGTTACTTCATCCAGTTCCTCCCTAGAGCAAAGCTGAGAAGCTGGAATGGGGGAGCAGGGGTTTGACTGTAAATAAAGTTGGAACACTTTATAGAGTGCTTGTCTTACACAGTCCAGCCTAACAAAAGAAAGCTAGATACAGAACTTTCATCAGAACTCAGCTAGTGGTGTTGGGACTGGAAGAAGAGGCTTATGAGAGGGGCCTGTCTGCCTCCACAGCCCCTAGGAAGATTATGGGACAGTGGCACAAAACAGAGTGGCCACCTCTACAAGAACCACACTAGAGCATCACATACACATACACAAGAACCACGCCAAGCACTTTGCCGTTATTACTCCATCCATTCCTCCTAACAATCCTGGTAAATAGGTTCTGTCACCCCTCTTACAGGACCAGGGAAATTTGTAACAGCAAGTAAGTAGCAAAACAGATTTGAAACCCAGATCATCTCCAAGCTGGAACTGGAGAGAGAGAGAGAGAGAGAGAGAGAGAGTGTGTGTGTGTGTGTGTGTGTGTCCTCAGCCTCCTGGACTCCCACCTGAGCCTCCCGAGTAGCTCTGAGCTTGAACTGGAATCAGACCGTCTGTAATCAGGGTAACCTAAGGCAGGACCTCCAGTTTGCCCTGCAGTAAGGATCAGAGCACTAATGAGAGGCATGTGGCCATCTGGTTGTGGGAGTCAAAGGGGAGGCGTTTGGGAGCCCTGTCTACCCAACAGTGAGGAGAGACTTGAATGATCTCTGGGCTGAAGAGAAAAGGAGGGTCCAAAAAGAATTATGAATGGGAAACTCCCTGGCGCCACCCTATTTCCTGTGAAGGCTTCACACCTAATCAGTAGGGCACTTTCTTGGTCCTCCTCTGTCTCCCGCCTTCAGCCTGCACTCCAGTGCATCACCCCGCTCCCACCCACCGTTGAGGGGATTTCTTTTTCCTTCCGTTGCCTTCGTCTAGAAGGAAGACAAAGGAGGAAACCGAAGTCCAGAGGGAGAACAGGCCTCAGTAGAATTTTAGGCCTTTCCCTCACACTCCTAGGTCTGACCATGCGTGAAGAGAGAAGACACACAGGGTTTGGTAAGGTATATCTTTTTTCCTCCCATCTGATTTGTAAATGGAAATTTCTGAAAATCCTCCAAGAGGCTATAACTCAAATTGTAAGCCATTTACTTTGTTCAGCATTTATTATGTGAGTCAAGAATTTGGACAGGGTACACTAGGGATGGCTTACATCTGCTTGGCAATGTCTGGGCATCAAGTGGAAGACTTAAATGCTGGGGGTGACTTCGTAGCTGGGGGCTGAAATCACCCACAGACTTGCTTACCCACATGTCTAGTTGAAGCTGGTCAATGACCAGGACCCTAACTAGACAGGACTCCACAGCATGGTCACTGGGTCCAAAGGCCAAGCATCCCTAGAGGAACCAGCTAGAATCTGTTCTAGTTTTGGAAGTCCCACAGTGTCTGATGACATTCTGTTTGTCAAGGCAGTCTCATAAACCCATCTCAGAATTTCAAGGTGACATAGTCCCCACTTCTTGATAGAGGACTCACAGGGTCCTGGGAATATTGTCACCAGTTTTTGGAATCACTTTCCAGCACAGCCTGTCAGCCTTCCCTTGGGAATAAGCAGACACCTCCTAGGAAAAGGAAAGGATTCCCAATACTTATCATCATGGCCTTTTTACTCCCCAGTCTTGTTCCAGTAATTCCTCACTGCCTTGTAACTGTTCAACACCTTTTGAAAAGGTTTTCTCCGGCTCTTCTAGTTCTCAGTGAAAAAGAGTTGTTACCAAACAGCCCAGTCTTTCCTCTGTAGAATGGAAGACTTCACCAGTACTTTTAGAATGCATTATATATGATTAAAAAAAAAATTCTCCAAAGTGATATCACTTGTTTCCTCTGCAGTATAAACATTAAACACTATACACAGGAAGTTTTTTTTTTCACATGAAGTTTTAAACATGAGAAATAACTTTGACATTTATACTTTGACTGCAATCTCATGAAAAGTGTGTGTACATGTGAAGAAGCCCTGGGATTGTACATTGGGAGAGTTATTTGAAAATTAAAGGCAGTTTTGTGTGTTTTTTGTAGTTAACCACTAATTCCCCCATCATTTTATTATAAAATCTTTCCAGCATACAACCCAGTTGAAAGAATTTTTACTGGAATCAACCACTGCTTGATTCCACCCTTGACATTTTTTTTTTCTTTTTCTTTTTCGGTCCTAGGAATCAAATTCAGGGCCTCACGCTTGCCAGGCAGGCACTGCGCCACTGAGCTACATCCCCGGCCCACACCCTTGACATTTTACTGTACTTGATTTATCAAACATCTATCCATTTCTTTTTTTTTTTTTTTTTTTTTTTGTGGGTACCGGGGGGTCGACCTCAGGACCTCGCGCGCCAACAGGCACCCGTGCCGCTGAGCGATATCACCGGCCCCTTTTTCATATGTGGGTTCTGGGAGTCGAACTCGGGCCGTTGCGCTTGCAAGGCAGGCGCTTACGCCGCTGAGCCATCTCACCGGCCCCATCTATCCATTTCTTAATCCATTTTTCCAGTTCTGGGGATTGAACTTAAGGGTGCTCTACCACTGAACTACATTTCCAGCCCTTTATTTTTTAATTTTTAATTTTTAATTTTTTAATTTTTTACTTTGAGACAAAGTGTCACTAAATCGTACAGATGCAGTAGGAGTTGAACTTGTGATCCTCCTGCCTCAGCCTCCCTCATTGGGATTATGGGATGTGCCACCATCCTGGCCTATTTTATTTGATGCATTTCCCAGTAAGATGCAGACATCAGTATACCCCTAAATCGTTCAGAATGCATTTATTAACTAGAGTTCATTTTCAGTTTTTCCTTCAAAGGCAAACTACATGCAATGAAATGCACGTATCTTAAATGTACATTTGCAAATTTACCAGTGCATACACCTATAGTGATATTTAAAAATCAGAAATCCCAGGCAGAGAGTCTGGGAGTTCAGCTCATTGGTAGAGCATTTGTCTACCATGCATGAGACCCTGGTTCAATCCCCAACACTGCAAAATAAAAATCAGAACTAGGACTTTCTTTTTTTTTTTTTTTTTTCAAGTCCTCAATTGCTCAACTGAAAGTGTTACACTTTGAGCAGTTGTACAGCAGGCCTATGATATTGGGTGGAGGCCAAGTCTTGGCCCGGTGGATGGGGCTAGGATAGGACTAGGGGCACAAATTTGGAAACATTTCTTCTAGTTTAGGTTACCAGTGGTAGCCATAGTGTGTGAGGACCAAGGCTCCTATAGGACATCTCCAGGCATGGAGGCTGCCTGGCCTGTCTTAGTATAGAACTCCAGCAAATGACCCTTGGAGGGCTGGGGACATAGCTCAGCGGCACAGTGTCTGCCTGGCAAGCTCGAGGCCCTGAGTTCGATTCTCGGCACAAAAAAAAAATGACCTTGGAGTTGAACAGTGGCCTGGAAAGGCACTTGGCTCTCATTTAATTTCAATTTTCTCTTACTGCTTTGCCTTATTTACATTACAACACTTAGGAAATGCTCTTGTTCATTTATTTGCTTATAGTCCATCTCTCCCTCTAGAATGTGAGCCTCTGAAAGCAGAAGCCTCTTCTGTCTCATTCCCTGCTATGTCCAGCACATGGTCTGGACTCAGAATCTGTTGAGCGAATGACTCATTGTTCCACTTGCTAGATGGGGAAAGGAGGCCCGGAGAAGGGAAGTGACTTGCCTAAAAAAAGGAAAAAAAAAAAAAAAAGTCCTTTATTCCCATCCTGCAGCTCTCCTTTTAGTCCAATCCTTTGCTCAGGAATCCTGTGACTATTGGGGCACCTGTGGGGTGGCTGACAAGTACCTACCTGTAGGTGTACCTTGTAGGTTGGAACTAGAAGTGGACTGGAAGCAAGAGGGCCCACAGCTCCCCACTTCAGTGGGGCCTGGGCCTGCAAAGCCTGCTCTCCCTCCCTTTCAGTTCTCTCCTAAGACAGCCATTGACTGTGTGCTGATGAAGGGGGTGGAGAGTCTAGACCAGTGGTGGTGAACTTGTGGTACATGCTGCAGTGGGCTGTTTGTGTCACTGCTTTGACACGTCTGCCATCACTGGTCTAGACACTCCAGGAGTCCAGTAGGATGGGGTGGGGCAACTCTACACTGACAGGCACTGGAGGATGGGACTCCGTTCTCTTCCTGTGCAAATGGTCTACCCAGTGCTGTGCTGAACCTTCCAGGGTGCATCAGCCAGTACCCTACCTCTCCTTGATCTGTGTCATCCCTGCACACATATCACAAATGTGATCGCAGTGTGCTTGTCTCATGGAGAGAGAAGGAAATAGCATTTGCTGAGAAGGGGTTATTTGCCAAGCTGTATGTGCCCGTAATTCTCAGTACAGCCCTGGGAGGTTCCAGGAAGAGTAGCAGAGGAAGGCTCAGGTCATCCAGCACATGGCAGGGCTGGAAACCCTGGGCTATCTACCACACCCAACTGTAGCATTTTCCCACATGTGGTCAGATCCAGGAGGGGTCCTTCATATGGTGTCAAGGATGACTGCTTATTTTAATAGCTATTTTCAGGGCTGGTGAGATAGCTCAGCGGCATAAGCGCCTGCGTGGCAAGCGCGAGGTCCTGAGTTCGACTCCCAGTACCCACGTATGAGAAAAGGGCCGGTGATATCACTCAGCGGCTCGGACGCCAGCAGGTGCATGAGGTCCTGAGTTCGACCCCTGGTTCCCACCAAAAAAAAAAAAATAATAGCTATTTTCATTGCTGTAGCAAATATAGGTAGCCTGCCAAACCCTTTTATGGTAATGTAAATAAATTCAAGTAAAAAATCAACCAAAATAAGTGTAGGTTAGACTGTAGACGTAGATAAGGTAAAACTAAACTGGTGGGGTTATTGCCTTCCTAGCTACCAAAGTACTTCTGCGCTCAGTTATTTTTCAGGTTTATTTTTTTCATACTTTCAGTTCCATTACAAGTTCTGGCCTTGCACTTTTCTGTTCGTTGTGCGTTTTTATTCCAGATAGGTTGGGTTTGGACTTCCCAGGAAATGTGGCCTTGACTGGCTCCTCCGGAGTCTGACATATGGGAAACGAGGCAGCGGTCTCCGGGCCTTTGGGCTGGAGTGTGTATGGGGCAGAAGCACCTTGAGTCTGCCTGCTGTCTCACTGACACCTGCGCGCTGGCCCTGGCCACCGGGATTGAGTCACAACGCCTACACAAGTGGGGACTTCCCTGCCAAAAAGGGCATGGCTTGTGGGAAGACCTGTCAAAACCAGTATTCCCAGGCTGTGGCTCTGGTCAGCATATAGTAACTCCACAAACGGGGGCGGGGAAAGGGTGGGGGTGCATAGAATCCTAAATTGGCGCCTCTCCAGCAGGTGGTGGTGGGGACTGGAGATGGTAGGACATCAGCCTGAGGAAATAGCGGCTGGCGCAGGCTTTTCCGCGATGTTCCCTTTGCACCTGCCCCGCCACAAAGAGTTGCTTTTGGTTACAGAACCGAGGAGGTGGGATTGGGGAGCACCGGGCTGCTGGCTGGAGAAGTCTGCCGCTACCCCCAGCCCACCCCGGGCACCGGAGACTCGGGGTTTGGGATGAAGGGTCCTCCGCATCTCGCCTGCGCGCCCCTGTGCAATCTGTCTCCGCTGCAGACGCCTGGCCGCTCGACCGGCTCGGATCACCGAGCGTCCAACCTCCCTGGGGACCACACCCACAGTGTGTCACTTGCCACCCACTACGAACTATGTAAACTGACTCTCCTGCAGAATCCAAGGTGCTCATTCTGGGACTCGCTGGACGCGAGCACAGATGACTTCGGGTCGTCACACAAGGGGCGCGGTGCCCAGCCCTCCCAGAAGGGTTCCGCGCTGCGTCCCTGGCCCCTCGGGGACGCACTTCTGCGTCTCTCCGCGGTTTGACAGTTTCCTTTCTGCCAGGCCTATCGCAAAAGATAGCCCACGTGCCGTGCTTCCACCCAGCTCTGGCAAGGCAGGCCCAGTACGCACATCTGGAAAGCGGAGGAGAGTTCCCCGCAGTCGGGCGGGGACGGCGTAGGCTGGCTTGACGTAAGACGACACCCAAGAAGCCAGGCCCGTTCTAAGGACTTGGCAGGTTCCTCGCTGCCGTCAGTGAGATCCCTCGCCCCTTAACGAAGGATTGCAGCAAATGGAGAGTGGGAAGATGGGAAGGAGGCCGAATGGATCACATTTAGACGGGCTTGGAAAGATGGCATTCAGGCGGCCCTGGTGTGGCTTCTGCCTGACCTCAGCTTCCATATCTATAAATGGGGGGAAAGGCCTCGATCCAGGGGCCTGGGACTGTAGAGAGGCGGAAGATTTTGATGCATCTGCAGCCGGCGCTTCTGAAGTCCAGCTTCCAGAGGACTGGGCGGCGGAGCCGGGGCACCTCTCTCCGCCTGGGAGGCGCGACCCCGCTCTGCGCTCCTAGCAGGTTGGGGAGCCCCGGGAGGCGCGCAAGGGCGGGGCCGGCGAGGCCCGGAGACGCCGGGTCGGTGTCGACCAACCAGCGCCCGCTTCTGAACAGCCAATGAGGCTGCGCCTTACAGACGAGGCCCTGTCGGGAGCGAGGCTGCGGCGAGTGCGGCGCTGACAGGGACGCGCGCGCGCGCGCGATCGAGCTCGGACCCTGGGCCCACGCCGCCATCGCCGCCGCCCGCCCAGTCGCTCCCTCAGCCGCTTCCCCTCGCCATGAAGGCGAGGCCGCCGCCGCCGCCGCGGGGTTCCGAGCCGCGGGCCGGGCGGCGGCCCTGAGGGCCAGTGGCGGGCCGAGACGCCGCCGCGGAACCGAGGCGGAGCCGCCGTCCGAGTCCCCAGCGGTCCCGCCCCGCGCCGGGCAGGGTGAGTGTTCGCGGCCGGCGCCGCCCGGGTGGGCTCCGGGCGCGGGTGGGAGCCGTCCCCGGGCCCTGGTATCCAGGTGGGATCTCGCGGGCTCCTGCAGTCGGGTCCCGCATCCCGACGCGGCGTGGGGGGAGGGGGTCCCCGGAAACGTGCGGGACGGGGCGCCGACCCCTCGGACTGCCAGGAACTTCGCGTGCGTCCTCCTGGGGCTGGGCCGGGGCGCTGCCGCCGTTCGTTCTGAAGCGAGAAACTTGGAACCGCGAGGACAGCGTTCGCTCAGGTCCATTTAATGGGAGGGAAGAGGAGAACTGGCAGGAGAAAATTTGCTCTTGCAGGGACCAACTTTTCTTTCAATCGAAGACCCCCTCCCCGCACACCTCCCGGGCTCCTCTTTTTGCCTCCCACTCCCAACTATTGAGAAGGGAAATAGGGGCTCAGAACTGCCCAGAATTTAAAATGAGCCACTCGGGAATGCAGATCCCCTCCCTTTTTACTTTCGGTAAATGAAATTTTGAAATTATTTTATTTCTAATTTTTTGAAAAAAACGAATACCTAATTGTATTTCCTGAAAATAAAAATTGTAACGGCAGAGCTGAACCTAATGTTGAGGTGTGTGTGTGTGTGTGGTCAGTGATTATATTTGTAAGACGGGAAAAGAAGAACGCTTGAAATCCTCCTAGGCAGATAGGTGAATAGCTTCACAATGCCTTTGCCCGGGGTAGGGATTGCGGCTCTGAAACTCACATCTCCCCGCAGATCACTTGCCACCTGCTAGCCATTGAGGCAGAAGACGGAAGAGAGGAAGACTGACTAGGGAAGGGCGAACATCTTTCTGCCTGGCCACTCCTTTCAAAAACACAGATCTGATGCTGTAACTTGTTTACTTAAAAACTCCTTGCTTTCCTGCTGTCCTTTTCCCATGAGATGAACGAAGCCCCAAATGCCTTATCAGGTGATAAACAAGGCCCTTCCTTGACTTTCTGATCTCAACTTTTTTGGCCTAATCTTTCAGTTCTTTCCTTCATCCTCCTCCCTAGCCATTCAGAGCTGTGTGATTGTCCCTTCACATGTTAGGAGTTTTTTGCTTTCTGTGATCATCTTTCTCCCCATCTTTACCCGTCAGGCTCCATGTCTTCCTTTAAAGCTCTTCTCATTTGAGAAGCTTCTCAAGGGCAAGAGATGTATCTCATTCATCTTTCCATGCTAGGAGAATTCTTCACAGTTATCTTATAGATCCTTATCACTTTTCCAAAAGAATTTTCCACAAGCATTTCCTGAAGGCCTGCTTAAGAGCATGCCCAAGACTTTTGGTATCTCTGATTCCCCATCTTCCTGTGTCCATCCCACCCAGCCGCCCTAAGTAATCACCAGGTGGGAACTGGCAGGTCTTATGTTCCACTGGTTTCTAATCTGCTTGACTGTCCCTAAAAGGCCAAAAGCCCCTCAGTCACTTTTAACCTTTGCCCAGAGTGGCCTGACTTACATGTACTATAGGGCATGGTGGGATCTAAAAGGCTGTTCATTGGCTATCTTTTAGCCACTTAGCTAGCATATGCATGAAATACAGAACCAGAAAAGCAAATCCTCTGACCTAAGTATATGAGTATTCATGGGCCTTCTATTTGCCAGACGAAGTGCTTGGGATATAAAATGAAAGTGAGGAGCTCACAGATTAACGCAGGACAGATGGACATAAATAATTACATCACAGGTGCTACTAGAGTGTAATAACAATTGCTATTGTCTTTTATTTGCCTGTAACAGGCTGTGTAATAAATGTTTTACATGAATTCCCTCATTTAATTCTTTCAGTATTACAAAGGAGCTTATTTCTACTCTGCAGCACTGGAAACAGGCCATATGGTAGGCAGATGAGGAAATACTCAGGATTTGAATCCTGGCATAGTCAGTTTCCCAAGCCTTTGCCAGGCTGGGCAGGGAGCAGTCCCTCTCTGGGTGGTCTGGGAAAGCTTTCCTGGGTCCTGAAGGATGCATAGAAGTTTGTGTGTGGTGGACATCACACCTAGGAAAGAGCCAACACCACAAGAAAACTTGGAGGTAAGATTTACTGTCTTTGGGAAGCTGGGCAGAGGTTAAACATAGCTAGGTTGGGTAGGAAGGAGAGGAGTAGGAAATAAGGTCAGCTTGAGGGGCTGTATGTACTGTGTTAGAATTTGGGCAGGGGAGAGCCATTGGAAGGCTTAAAGGAGGTCAGGGACTTGGGCTGACTGGGCTTTGGAAAGGTCATTTAGGAGCATTAAGGGACTAGATGCTGATCCTGTTCAATTTAGGAGGTGGTGACCATGCCCCACAGAGGTAGAATCACATCCTCTTAGACCCAGGGAAGACATAATCTTGCTCAGTTTTGGGAAAAGATAATTAATGGATATGAGAGAAAAATTTCAGCGGTACAAAAGGACTTACAGAGAAAAAACCTCCCTCCTACCCTGACCCCAGTTCTCCTATCTGCTAACCTGCCCAGAGAGGTATGAGGTTTCTGGCTTTTGTTACCTTGTTTAAACGTTGTTCCTTTATGAACATGTGTCTGTGTACCTATACTCCTCCCATTGTGGTACATACCTTACTCTTTTAATATATTCAGGAAATCATTGCATATTAGTACTTAGAGAGTTGTTCATTCTTTATATTGACATTTTTTCACTATATGGCTACACAGTGAAATAAGCTATATATCTGAGTGTATTTCTAACTAATCTTGAGGTTAAACATATATTTCAAGATTTCCTCTTACAGCAATACAGTGAATATTCTTGTGCATACTTTGTTATGTGCTTATGTGCAAAGCTATCAGAACAATAAGTTTTTAGAGTGGAACTATTGGGCTGAAGCATCTATACATTTTTTTGCATACATTTGTTTTTAGACATGAAACCAAATTATCACCTCCATGAGATAATTGTACCAATTCGTTCTCTCCCCCAAAATGTGAGTGTGACTCAATGCATCTTCACCAGAACATCCAGCAGGATCATCTGGGATACTTTTTCATATGCCTACTTTTCTCTCCCCAGTCACCCTACCCGTTACCATGTGATTCTAGCCTATTTCTTGCAGTTTACGGAGGCTCAGGAGAATTAAAATCACTTGTACAAGATCAGTGTTGGGTGGTGGTAATTTATATTTTTGTAGCTCTGATACTTGTATTTGCCCATTACCTTTCTTGGAGGCACTCAGCATCAATTCGTAAATATTGTGGCATTATTTTTCTTCATCTTCACTGGAAAAAATGTTATGCAAGTTTGAGTTATAAGCAGGAAACTAGCCAAATATAGAATCTCATTTTTTTATTTCTAGTGCAATAACTAATAAAGATTTCTAAATGCCAAACGTGAAATTCTTTCTTTCTTTCTTTCTTTCTTTCTTTCTTTCTTTCTTTCTTTCTTTCTTTCTTTCTTTCTTTCTTTCTTTCTTTCTTTCTTTCTTTCTTTCAGTACTGGGCCTTCACAAAAACCTACATCCTCAACCCTCAATTCTCCACCCCACCCCCCTTTTTGAGAAAGGGTTCTGCTAAATCACTATACTGCCCAGGCTGGGCTCCCAGAGTGCTGGGATTACAAGCCTGTGCCACCACACCCAGTTTGTTTTGTTTTGTTTTTTTAGTGAGTCTACATGCAATAAAAATAGCAATACTGTAACACAACTTAATAAATCTGAGCAACACACATAGCATTAAAATTTATTTTGATATATTTTCTATTGAAAAGAATCATTAAATGTAAAATTATATTTACTAAATGAAGTAAATGTAAAATTACATTTATGAATTAACTAAATTCACATCCGTTTGTGTAGGGATATTGTTTTTAATAGTTTCAGTCAGTACATACAGAATACGATTTTTGAATTGTTGAAGAGAATAGAGTGTATTTTCTCACTTATGTATCTTTGTTGTTTTAAGTCACAGTATAGTATTCCATACATCAATAGCTACAGTTTACATAGTCTTTTTTATTTTCTTTTTACCTCCGTAAATGCTACTTTTATAAAGCTGAGCACCCTTGTTCAATTTCTTTTTTTTGGCCACGGCAGTCATTGAACCCAGTGTGAGCCAAGCACTTTACCGTTGAGTCTCATCTCCAGTTGTCAGATACTACTTTCTTTTGGGTTCTTTTCTTGGACCCGTGCTCCTCAAGTGAACTCACTGAGTCAAAGGATTAGTTTAGTGCTGAATTGCTACATGTAAAAGTTGAATGAGTTTACAACATTATCAGCAATTTATGTATGTCTCTCCAGCCAGTGCTATCACAAATAAAACCTAATACTTGATTATTTTATTAATTTAAAAGAAATGTCATGGTACCTTGAGTTAAGTTTAATTTACATTTCTTTAGGAAAAGACCAGTTGCTTACTTAGATTTTGCAGTAAGTACATGCTATGATATATATCATACCTAAGAATTATGTAGCTAAAGACTGCTTATGGTTGAAGAAAGACATGATTAATAAGACAAATACTGGGGAAATTCAGAATAGGGTCATATCAGTATAAAATATAAGACTAGATACTCCAAACAGATATACCAGATATTGTGCTAGAAGCAAGAGATACCCAAGAGTAGCAAGGATGTGATGTCTTTCCTCATGGTACTGACAGGTTAGTGCAGTAGGCAGACATTAATCTCCTTATAGTAATTACAGATGTGATGGATGTGATCAAAGGCGAAGGATAGGCTGTCTTGGGAGTGCCAGAGAAGTTCAGCAGTTAAACAGGATCTTCAAAGGCCCTGAGCTGGGAAGAGATTTGGTAGCTCAGAGCAGCGCTTCTCTAACTCGAGTGTGCACATGAACCATCTGAGAATCTTGCTGAAATGCCAAGTCCTGATTCAGGAGTTGGAATTCCACATCATTAACCAGCTCCCTGGGTGAGGCAGCTGCTGCTGGTGGGTGTGTCACACTTGGTGGAGAAAGGCCCAATTGAGAGCTTGGTGAGCACCTGAAGCTAGTTGACCATGGTGAGCAGGAAGTGGCAGGTGACTGACTGCCCTGGGCACTTTAAATTCACCTAGGCAACTTAAAAAAATCAGGGTTGCAAATACCCTACCCCCAAGCATTTTGATTTAATTGGTCTTCAGTAGGGCCTGAGAATTTTTGTGTGTGTGTGTGGGTACCGGGGGGTCGACCTCAGGACCTCGCGCGCCAACAGGCGACCGTGCCACTGAGCGATATCACCAGCCCCTTTTTCGTATGTGGGTTCCGGGAGTCGAACTCGGGCCCTTGTGCTTGCAAGGCAGGCGCTTACGCCGCTGAGCCATCTCACCGGCTCCCTGAGAATGTTTATATATATGTTAACTCCCCAGGTGATTTTTTTTTCTAGTATTGGAGATTGAACCCAGGGGGAGCTGAACTACATACATCCCCAGCCCTTTTTATTTTGAGACAGGATCTTACTAAATTGCCCAGGCTAGCCTTGAATTTGCAGTCCTCCTGCTTCAGCCTCCTGAGTAGCTGGAATTATAGGTCTAGGAATACAGGCTTGTGCTGTCATGTCTGGTCTCCCTGTGTTTCTAATGTATAGTCAGGACTGAGAACCACTGGACTAGAGAAAGGTAGAGGCCAGAGTTGAAGGCCCAATATACAGGCACAGATTTTGGACTTTGTTTCGAAGGCAGAGCTAATTCATTGAAAGATTTTTAAGCAGGAGACTGAAATGATCTGACTTGTAATTGAAAAGTTCACTGTGGCTGCTATAGAAAGCAATAGTTTTCAAAGTGAAGCAGATAAGACAGTTCACTGGAGTGCTGAAACAAAATCTGTAACTTTTAATTGTTTTTATTTAAAAGGTAAGGTAGGGCCGGTGATACAGCTCAGCGGCATAAGCGCCTGCCTGGCAAGCGTGACGTCCTGAGTTCGACTCCCGGTACCTGCATATTAAAAAATAATAATAATAAAAATAAAGTGAAACTTCATTTAAGGGTTGTCACTGGCATCTTCTTGAATGTGTAGGTCACAGTGTTAATGTGTTAAGTATAGAACTTCTGGTGTCCTGAAGGAAGAGTGGGAGTTCGAGAGTGAGCAGAATCATATTCATCTGTTTGCTTTCAGTGGATTGCAGCATATTGCTAACCGTTCATATTATCCAGTTTTCATTAAACTGACCTTTATAAAATGGACCTGCAAAGAAACCAGCGATTAAAGAGAAAACTGATAAGCACATGCAAGCAAACAAAATGGCAGTGCTAACTCTTGTCCTACTTTTGTTATAGTTTACCTCTTGATGTACAGTTAGATCAGATTAAATAAATCAGTTTTCTTATTAAAATGGGAAAATCAAGAATCTTATATGAAATATAGATTTATATCCTTTTCTTCTTTTCTCCCATACTGGCAGTTGAACCCAGGGCCTTTGCACTGAGCTACATCCTCAGCCCCTTTTAAAGTTAAAAAAAATTTTTTTGTTTTTGAGACAGAGTCTTGCAAAAAGTTGCCCAGGCTGGGCTTGAGCTTGTGACCCTGTTAATCAGAATCTTGCTTTAAGGGTGTGTAGTGGAGCATGGTGTGGTACGTGCCTGTAATCCCAGCACTTGGAAGCTAAGGTAGGAGCGAATGCAAGCCCAGCCACTACGTAGTGGCACCTTGTCTCAAAAAACAAACCAAAGAGTATGTAGAACATTGAGATAGTAAATAATAAATTATGAGGGTATTTATTATTTAATAAAATATGAGGGTATTTGGAACCAGTACCAAGACATGAAAACTAATCATCTAGAACATAAAGAGAGCTTTGCTTTTTTTTCTTGAGATGTTAGGGATTGAACCCAGGGCCTCATGCCATGTGCTCTACACTGAGGCACATCTCCAGCCTCTATTCTTTTCAATAATGCTTGAAGTTATAGACTAATCAGATATTGTACACAGTTTTACTAATGTTAATGATTAAAGTGTATAGTATTTTGAGGTTTCTTAGTCTTATAAAAGACAAAAAGGTATATACCACTGATAGGTTCTTCTCCCACTCTCACTTAAGCAAACAAGAAGGACTGATATGGAAAATAGTATATCAAGAAACCAAAATATACTTTTCAGATATTGTTGGAAGATGTATAGAAAATAAAAAAATAGTATTAGAACAGTCATGTGTGGTGGTATACACTTGTAATCCCAGGTACTTGGGAGGATGAGGCAGGAGGATTGTGAGTTTAAGGTCAGCCCTGCAACATTGAAAAACCCTATCTTGGATTAAATGAATAAATGAATGAATGAGTAAATAAATAAATAAAAGGGATGGAAATGTAATTCAGTGTGAGGCCCTGGGTTCTCTCCCCAGTACCTCCAAAAAAAGTTAGAACAAATTTTGCAGTGTGGGTGTGTTAGCTTTTTGTCACTGTGACAAAACATCTGAGAAAACTTAAAGAAAAGTGTCCGTTGTTTCACAGTTTCAGTGGTTTCAGTTCATGGTTAGTTGCTTCATTGCTTGAGCCCCGTGGTAAGGCAGAAACATGGTGGAAGGGCATGGTGGAGGAAAGTTGGTGTGGCAGCCAGGAAGCAGAGAGAAGAGAAAAATGCTACAGAGGAAGGGGGCAAGGAGAAGATATAATCCCCAAGGTCATGACCCACTCCCTTCAACCAGGCTGCACCTCCCAAGTTTCCCTTACCATCTGATAATATAGTTCAAATTATGATCTCATCAGTTCTTTAATCCACTTGATGAAGTTAGAACCCTCATGAGCCACTCACCTTCTGAGACCCCACCTCTGAACGCATAAGATTTTGGGGGGACATTTTAGATTTAAATCATAACAGGGAGAACTGTTACACAGTTAGTAAGAATCCAGGGCTGGAGGTGTAGCTCAGTGGTAGAGTACAGTAGTACTTGCCTAGCATGCATGAGTTGCTGGGCTGCATCCTAGCACTTAAAGAAAAAGTCTGATTGCTTCTTGCCTGTCTCAGTATTATTAGATTCTCTTGTAATAGTTAAATTCAAACCCCACCCCTGTACTGGAGATTGAACCCAGAGGTGCTCTACCACTGAGCTGCATTCCCAGCCCTGTTTATTTTTTTGAGACAGTCTTGGTAAGTTTCCTTGGCAGGACTGAAACTTGCAATCCTCCTGTCAAAGCCTCCTTCAGTGCTCCATTTAGAAAGAACCACTTCTTTTATGACCTCAGGCAGGAAAGTTCTATAAGTGTGACTACTTAGCAAATATTGCAAATTGTAACAGTGAGTGAAAATGTGACTTCTTTTGGTCTGGGAATATAGACCAGGGTAGAGTGCTTGCCTAGCATGTATGAGGCACTGAGTTTAATCCTCAGCACAAAGTAACTGCTTTTTTCCTTTGAAATATACTATGAGAGAGCACTTTCCTCATTTGTGATTTCTTTTAAAATTAGGAAGATTTATTGAGACAATTTACATACATTCTCTGTTTTGTTTGAGACTCTCTCACCATGTACCCCAGGCTGGCCTTGAACTCACAGTCTTCCTGCCTCAGCTCCTAAATGCTTAGATTACATGAGTGTGCTACCATGCTGGCAAAATTCTTACATTTAAAGTGCACTTTCAGTTCATTTATCAAGTTCTGTAGTCATCAGCATTATCTTAATTTAAGGGCATTTTCATCACCCCATTAGCTTTGCTGTCCATCCTGCTCTCTCTCTCTGGTCCTGGTAACCACTAATCTTTCTGTCCCAGTGGATTTGCCTATTCTAGGTATTTCATATACTGTATGTGGAATCATACAATATGTGGCATTTTGTGGCATTTTCTTTTAGTTAGCATAATGTTTTTGATGTTTACCCCTGTTTTGCTATCAATTTTTTTTTGTGTGTGTGTGTGTGGGTACCGGGGTTTGAACTCAGGACCTTGTGTGCCAGCAGGCACCCGTGCCACTGAGTGATATCACTGGCCCTTTTTTCGTATGTGGGTACCGGGAGTTGAACTCAGGACCTTGTGCTTGCCAGGCGGGCGCTTATGCCACTGAGCTATCTCACTGGCCCTTGCTATCAATATTTCATTCCTTTTCGTGGCCCCAAAATAAGTTTTATGGCTGTACCACATTGTACTTTTCCATCAGTTGATGAACATCTGGGCTGTTTTCACTTTTTGGCTATTTGAATAATGCTGCTGTGAGCATTCATATACAAGCTTTTCTGTGGACATGTATTCATTTCTTTTACTATATACTTGGGATTGGAATTGCTGGGTTAAATGGTAACTCTGTGTAATTATTTGAAGACTGCTAAACCGTTTTTCAAAGTGACTGCACCATTTTACGTTCCCAGCAGCAATGCACAAAGGCTCCCGTTTCTTCACATCTTTGTTTGCGTTCATTATTTTCTGTCTTTTTGATTATAGCCATCTTAGTGGATGTGAAGTTGTATCTCATTGTGGATTTTATTTGCTTTTCTCTGATGATAATGATGTTGAGCATCTTTTCGTGTGCTTTTTGGCCATTTGTGTATGTTTGTTGGAAAAATGTTCACATCCTTTGCTCATTTTTAAATTGGAGTGTTTGTCTTTTTATTCCTTTATTAGTTCTTTATGCATTTCTAGATGTAAGTGTTCCCTCCCCCATTTTGTGGTGCAGGATTAAATCCAGGGCCTTTGCACTGGCTACATCCCCACCCCTTTTTTAACTTTATATTTTGAGACATGATCTCTTTAAGTTGCTGAATTGTCTAAGCTGGTCTCAAACTTGTGATTTTCCTGCCTCAGTTTCCAGAGTGCTGGGATTACAGACATACATCACCACTTTTATGTGTAATTTTTTTGAGGAACTGCTACACTGCTTTCCAGAGTGACTCTTCCACTGTACAATTTTATAAGAGTATCCGTGTCTCCAGATCATGTCAACACATGTTGATACTATCCATCTTTTTAACTTTAGACATAGTAGTGAGTGTGAAGTGGAATTGTCTTGTGATTTTGATTTGCATTTCCCTAATGATTTATGATCTCATTGTAGTTTTGTGGCATCTGTAGAAATTCTCATAAATTTAGACATGAAAAACTTGGAAGCATATTTTAGTAACTTGATAAAAATCTCCAAATATATTTCCAAAAACCTTCCAGGTGATGTTATGGAATAACCTAGGCAATGACCATCAGTAAGCTGTTAAAATCATTAGGAAACTTTTTAATTGGGGGGGTTCAGATTGACAATCTTCTGCAATCATATCATTTCTAAAATTGGGACAACTAAACCTTTTGTTCCTTCTGTGTGATACAATGGGATGAACATAACCTCAATCATAAAATATTCTTGCTCCCTCCTCAAATCAAATTAAACCTACCTCTGCTTAAGCTTTTAATCTAATAGTTTGCAGGATGTTATTAGCAAATTCAGAAAGTGAGAAATACTGTAAGAGAGATGAACTTGCTTACTTCAAATAAATATCAAGGGGAAAAGAGTAGAGGAACTGTTACAGATTTTAAGACTTGAGACATTTTAACTAAATGTAATGTGTAGACTGTTTAGATCCAAACCACTGTTAAAAAGGTATTATGAGACTATTGGGAGTAATTTGAGTACCACTTGCATATTAGATGATTATTGGTTTTTTTCATTTTTTTGTTTTTTGTTTTTGTACTGGGAATCGAACTCAGGAGCTTGTGCTTGCCAGGTGGGTGCTGTGCCACTGAGCTGTATCCCCAGCTGTTTGTTTTTTTGAGACAAGGACTTGCTAGGTAATCCACAGTGGCCTTGAACTCACTGTGTATCCCAGGGTGGCCTCAAACTCACCTCCTGCCTCAGCTTCCCTAGTGCTGCCTGTGTCACCACACCTGGCTAGGTGATTTTTAAACAATTCTATATTTTTTTAAAATTCTGATTTTAAAGAGAAAAAAAGTAGAACAAAATTTCAAAGCAGCATAATAGGAGGGTAACAATGGTTAATACATTGTGTAACAATTTTAATTTTTAAGAAAAATAGTATTATGGTTATATTTTAAAAAGAAAGACTCCTTTCTCCTAGACACAAGTACTGAAGTATTTATGGGTGAGAAGGTATGATGTCTGGAAGTTGCTCTAAAATAATTTACTGTGTTTGGAAGGTTACAGGTGATACAAGAATTGCCATATGTTGATAATTATTTATTATTATTATTTTTTGAGACAGGGTCTCGCTGTGTCATACAGGCTGGCCTTGAACTTGGTTATGTAGCCTCGGTTAGCCTCGAACTCACGGTGATTCTCCTGCCTCAGCCTCCTGAGTGCTGGGATTACAGGCATGCACCACTATGCCCAGCTTATATGTTGATTTTTTTTTTTTGTGTGTGTGTGTGTGTGTACCGGGGGTCGAACTCAGGACCTTGTGCTTGCCAGCAAGCGCTTGTGCTGCTGAGCGATATCACCGGCCCTTTTTTCCTTTGTATGTGGGTACCGGGAGTTGAACTCAGGACCTTGCACTTGCCAGGCAGGCACTTATGCCGCTGAGCTATCTCACTGGCCCAATGTTGATAATTATTAAAGCCAGATAAGTATATAATTATTCTTTCTACTGTTGTGTATGTTTCAGAATTCCTATAGGAAAAAGTTGAGAAAGAAAATACTCCAAGTGGAAGAGTTTTAGTGGATTTTAAACCCATTTGTTAGAAATATAAAAATGTAATGTCTTGAGATTAGTTTTTTTTTTTTTTTTTTTTTTTTTTTTTTTTTGGGTACCGGGGGGTCGACCTCAGGACCTTGCGCGCCAACAGGCACCCATGCTGCTGAGCGATATCACCGGCCCCTTTTTCGTATGTGGGATCCGGGAGTCAAACTCAGGCCCTCGCGCTTGCAAGGCAGGCGCTTATGCCGCTGAGCCATCTCACCGGCCCTTGAGATTAGTTTTTAAGAGTAATTACATCAGAGAAGATGAGTATTTGCTGGCCAAATTTAAAGGAAAATGTTTGTATTATCGCGTGGTGGAAAAATAAATATCATAGTTAATAAGCACAGCTATAGTGTACTTTCCTTTTGGGTCCATGTCTCTTTTTGGCTATAATATCTATTAAAATTAGACATTGACTTAAAATTAGACTTTGAGAACTGGGTGTGGTGGCGCATGCCTGTAATCCCAGCATTCAGGAGACTGAGGCAGGAGGATCACTGTAAGTTCGAGGCCAGCCTGGGCTACATAGTAAGTCCAGGCCAACCTGAACTATATAGTGAGACCCTGTGTCAAAAAAAAAAAACTTTGGGCCGGTGAGATGGCTCAGCGCCGTAAGCGCCTGCCTTGCAAGCGTGAGGGCCCGAGTTCGACTCCCGGATCCCACATACGAAAAAGGGGCCGGTGATATCGCTCAGCGGCACAGGTGCCTGTTGGTGCACGAGGTCCTGAGGTCGACCCCCCGGTACCCACAAAAAAAAAAAAAAAAAAAACTTTGAGACTATCCTATTACAAAATATTAAAATGAGATTTTTCAAACATAGAAACATTTAATCACACAGATCACACAAAATATTTTTTAAAGGAGCTTTATCTTATTTTGACACTGGGGATTGAACCCAAGGCCTTCACCCTATATATCCCCAGCTATTTTTTATTTTGAGACAGGATCTCACTAAGTTGCCAAGTTGCCCAGGATGGGCTTGAACTTGCAGTCTTCCTGCCTCAACCTCCCAGAGTGCTGGGATAACAGGCATTGACCATCATGTCCAATTTTTTTTTTTTTTTTTTTTTTTTTTGAACCAAGAATCAAAGTCAAGACCTTGCGCTTGCCAGGCAGGCACCATGCCACTGAGCTATATCTCTGGCCCTACCATGTCCAATTTATTTATTTATTTATTTTGTATGTGGGTACTGGGAGTCGAACTCAGGACTTCGTGCTTGCCAGCAGGCGCTTGTGCTGCTAAGCGGTATCACCGGCCCTTTTTTTCCTTTATGTGGGTACCAGGAGTCAAATTCAAGACCTTGCACTTGCCAGGCAGGCGCTTATGCCGCTGAGCCATGTCACCGGCCCACCATGTCCAATTTAAAAGGAGTCTTACATCAATATTTTAGTGACAGCAAGACCATTATTATCTTTTTTTGTTTCATTAGAAATGAGTGTTTTGTAATATTTATGCATTTATTTGTACCTGTGCCATACTTATAGGTGAAAGTTCGTTGCGGATGTATGCTCTGTTTATTATTAGGTATGTAGTCGTAGTCAAAAGGTTTGATTGTCTACTATCGAGAGTGGAGTGGGCAGGGCGCAGAGACTTACTGGGGGTTGTTAGAGCAGATTCGACTAGCGATGGTGGTGTTCTGGACTGGTTTATGTGGGAGGAGTGGTGATGAGGATGGAGCTATGTGGACAAGTATAATTTAAGCATTAGCTGCGTTAATAGGGTTCTAGATTTTAGCTTTTTGGAAGAGGTGATTATTGTGGGTGAACAGAGCTTCTTTGTGTAGGAAGACATTGAAACCCTAGTGCTGTTAATTGTGCCTGTGGTTTTCAAATATTGATTGATAAATAGCTTAACCCACAATTAGTTTTCAAACATTGGTTGACAGATAGGTTAATACAATATTGTAAGTGCATTGATACTACCCATTAATAAAGAGAATGCCTTAGATTGATGTGTCAGCAACACTTTTACCAGAATAGTATGGGATAGTTCCAGAATTTCTGCTGTTCTGCAGCTGAGGGAGTTAGGCCTGGTAGCTCATACTTGTAATCTAAGCAGGAGGATCACAAGTTCAAGGCCAGCCTGGGCAATTTAGTGATTTAAGAGACCCTGACTCAAAATTTAGAAAAGGTCTGGGAATGTAGCTCAGTGCAAAAACAAAACAAAACAAAACAGAATACCACCAAAACAACAAAAACAAGAGACCTAATCTTTTTTTTTTTTTTTGTGGGTGCTGGGGGTCAACCTCAGGACCTTGCACGCCAGCAGGCGCCTGTGCTACTGAGCAATATCACCGGCCCTTTTTTTGTATGTGGGTTCTAGGAGTCGAACTCAGGCCCTCGTACTTGCCAGGCAGGTGCGTACACCGCTGAGCCATCTCACTGGCCCAAGAGGCCTAATCTTTACCCAGATACTTCTGCTCTCCTTTCTGTGTTTCCACTCATACGAATGGGCTCTCTTCATGTGGAGGAATGAGTCTAGTCCCTAGCTGCTTCTACCTGTGCACTGGGAGACAACTGCCCTCCGGTGTTCCCTACTTTCCACCTGGGCCTCCCCACTTTGTTAGCAGGGGCTGAGTTCATGGTGATTTCCAACTTGTGGTTCTTTCTTTCTCCAGCCTGAGATTAGGTACAGTGGGTCTTCCAAGTCATCAAGTTTAAAACTCTTGCAAGGCAAAAGGTCTTGAGTTTGATCCCCAGCACTGTTCAAGAACAAAAAACCCTCACAGGGCAGAAACACAAGCCCAAGGAAATTGTGCCTGGCCTAGGATCTTGCTATTAGTTGGTGGTAGCCACAGAAGATCCTTTTTCCTTCCCGTAGTTCATGCCTAGGTAGCAGTGGTGCCGCTGGCAGAGTCCTGAACCTCTAAGACACAGAGTCTCAGTAGTGGAGTGACTAGAGTGAAGAAGAGCATTTCAGAAAAAGGAAAAAAAATGGTCTTGATATATTTTGTAGTTAGTGTATTTCAAAATTGTTTTATTTAAATTATGTATATATTTGAATAATTAATATTTGTATGTATTAAAATATATGAGTAATAATAAAATATACAGTAAAAGGACTTCCCATCTTCCACATTCCCCTTCCCAGAACCATCCACATAAACAGTACTTGTGCAGCCTTCCATGTTAGATATTTGTATAAGAGTTACTAAAGGTTGATATACCATGTAACAGTAAAGGAGCGTAGGAGAGGTTTATGTTTATGGAGAGGGTTGAGTATTACAGCAGATTGAGACGTGCTCCCCCTCCCCGCCCCGGGATTGAACCCAGAGCCTTGTGCAGTGCTAGCCAAGTGCTAAATGTGTCCTTATCTTTGGGTGGGAGTATAAGGGGCTTCAGTATAGTTTCCCTGGATTTAGTGGGAGAGATTGCTTAAACCATTCATACTTACTCAGTTAATTTTCAAGGATTTTACTATGAAGAGAGCTTTTGTAGAGCAAGTAGTGGTTAGTACAGCAGCTTAGTTATATGTGTGAGGTTTTTTTTTTTGTTTGTTTGTTTGTTTTGTGGGTACCGGGGGTCGACCTCAAGACCTTGTGCGCCAGCAGGCGCCCGTGCCGCTGAGTGGTATCACCGGCCCCTTTTTCGTATGTGGGTTCTGGGAGTTGAACTCAGGCCCTCGCGCTTGCCAGGCAGGTGCTTACGCCGCTGAGCCATCTCACCGGCCCGAGTTTTTTTTTTTAATGTTGGAGGGGAGCTTTTTGTGTATAGAAAAGATTATATAAAATTGTTTCAAATTAATATTTACGATACTAAAATGGCAAATTAAAAACCTAATTTTCCTTTATTCTTGTTATTGTTCTTGTAAGCTTAGTAATTTTGTATAGAAATAAGAAGGGTAGCTTTACTCTTTAATCTTAACAGATTGATTTCTCCAAACCTCTTACTCAATGAATTGAGTTTCCTGAGATGTATAAAGTACCTTCATGCAGTCCGTCAAGCTCATTCAGTCCTTGACAGGACAGAGTTCTTACCTTAACACAGAATTTCCTTGAGCATTGAGCAGTCTGTGGTACTAAGAAATTAAACCTGCAAATGTAACAAGGCAGCTTCTCTTGAGACCAGTGCTTTTCATTAGCTAAATCTAAATTGCCAACATTTGAAAACCATATATCCTAAACTTAATTTAAAGGTAGTAGTACTGTGGCTTAAATATACTTCATTGTATTTCTCTTGTTTTTTCTTCCCATGGTTGTAATATCACTTACTCAATTGCAGAGGCCAGCTTTACCGTCTCAGAGAACTACAGTTATTTGCACTGAAAATACAGGATGGTGACACTCTTAGAGGTTCTGAACTGGGAAAAGGGAACTGACGGCTCTGTTTCTAGGATAGGCCTTCTCAAGAGGTGACCTTCTGTAGAGTCCTGAATGTGACATCACTGGGAGAATCCATGTCGAGTTTGTTTTGCTACCTTTTGTGGGTTTATTGTCACTTTAACCCTTTAGTCAGTTTTTTCCCCTTAGTCAAATTAGATTTAGGTTTCTTTCATATATTCTTCATTCGCTCCTACAGTGATTGTAATGTTGGGAGTCAGGTAGAATAGGTTTATATCCAGTGCTTACCATGCTTTGTGAACTTGGGTAGTAACTTAGCTCTTCTGTTTCCTCACCTGGTAAATGGGTTCAAAAACAGTGCTCTCTTACTACATTTTTTTTTGTGTGAGTAGCGGGGGTTGACCTCAGGACCTCGTGCGCCGGCAGGCGCCTGCACCGCTGAGCGATATCACCGGCCCTTTCTTCGTATGTGGGTTCCGGGAGTCGAACTGAGGACCTCACACTTGCCAGGCAGGTGCTTATGCCGCTGAGCTATCTCACCGGCCCTCTTACTGCATTTTTTAAAATGAAGATTAGATAGTGCATGTCAAGTGTTTAGCACATAGTAAACCTTCAATATATATGTTAGAAAATATTATTATCTTAATTATATCTCTTTCCTCTCCAGTGGTTAGGGTACAGTATAGCTATTTGAGTTATGACAGAGAAACTTTTTACCTTCCTAGTTTTAACAGGGGAAATATGGAAAGGATGGGTGAGGGAAGAGAAGGAATTGAGAAAACTCAAAAAACTGGAAACCTTTTACTTTTAAACTATTTTCCCCTGAGTTGTGTGATGGACTTTTTTTGTTTTTGTTTGGTTTTTATTTTTGGTATTTATTTATTTATTCAGTATTGTAAATTGAATGCAGGACCTTCACTCTGAGCTAGCTACATCCCCAGGCCTTTTTTTATTTTTTAATTTTGAGACAGGATCTCACTCGGTCACTAAGTTGTCCAGGTTGGACTCAAATTTGTGATTCTCCTGCCTCCACCTCTGAGAGTGGCGAGACTACAAGTGCATGTCACCGTGGCTGGCTTGTCTGGTGTTTCTGGCCTCTCCACTGCTCCCTCAGGTGTCTCTTTGACCAGTCTTTGACTTATCAAAGATTCCATCCTCAGCCCGGTGTTTCACCCTACACTTTTCCTGGAGCTCATGACTATGTCCATGGTTTCATCTTCCTTGCTAATTAGGAGACAATTTGTCCACAGAGCAGATCTGGTCAGTAGTGGAAAACCTGCTTTTCTTCTCCATGGACTGTTTCCCAGGTACCTACAGCGGGCTCAGAACTGAATTTATCTTCCCTTGAAATGCGTTATTTTTATAATCTTTTTTTTTTTATGTGGGTACTGGGATTCGAACTCAGGACCTCGCGCTTGCCAGGCAGGCACTTATGCTGCTGAGCTATATCACCGGCCCTATTTTTATAATCTTAATCTTTTTTTGTGTGTGTGGGTACCGGGGGGTCGACCTCAGGACCTCACGCGCCAGCAGGCGCCCGTGCCGCTGAGCAATATCACCGGCCCTTTTTTCGTATGTGGGATCCGGGAGTCCAACTCGGGCCCTCGCGCTTGCCAGGCAGGCGCGTATGTCGCTGATCCATCTCACCGGCTATAATCTTAATCTTTTTTTTTTTTTTTTTTTTTGTGGGTACCGGGGGGTCGACCTCAGGACCTCGTGCGCCAACAGGCACCCGTGCCACTGAGCGATATCACCGGCCCCTTTTTCGTATGTGGGATCCGGGAGTCGAACTCGGGCCCTTGCGCTTGCAAGGCAGGCGCTTACGCCGCTGAGCCATCTCACCGGCCCTATAATCTTAATCTTGATGAGTTGCACAGTCCAGGAATTTACACCAGAAACTTGTATGTTGTGATTCATCTGGTTTATACATTCTTATCCATTTTAGGTCTTTAATATTTCTCAGAGCCAGTGAGATAGCTCAGTGGCATAAGCGCCTGCCTGGCAAGCGCGAGGTCCTGAGGTCGACTCCCGGTACCCGCATTAAAAATAATAATAATAATAATATATATATAAATTAAATATAGAATATTTAATATAACATTTGATTATATAATATTTAATATATAATTATATAATATAAAATTTATATAACAAATTAAATATTGTATATGTGTATATATGTGTGTGTGTATATATTTTATATATATATATATATATATATATATATATATATATATTTCTCAGATTTGCCTAGTTCCCCCATCTCTCCTGCCCCAGAGTTCAGGTTGCTTCTCTTACCTAGATGACTGTTTTATGATCATCAGTACTTCTCATTCCCAGTCATTGATCACATTGCTACTATGAGTGACCTTTTTGACTCTGATGTGATCACAACACTCTGCAGTTTTAAAATCCTCTGGATAAATACAAACTCCTTAACAGATCTACCCTTTGTGATCCAACCCCTTTCAACGTTCCTTTCTATCCTTATCTTTTCCCTGAGCACACTGCCCCTTGCTTGTGCTCTGCTCTTTCAGGCTCTCTGCCTTTGGCTAGACTGCTTATCTCCCTCTTTCATCTTAGGTAGAGATCACCTCCTTTAGTGTCAGCATTTTCTCACTGTCTATCTCAAGTCTATTCTCAGTATAGATCCTGCACTTCTTTTTATCAAGTAATTTATCAGATTGTGTGATTGTCTATAGATTTATGTTGTATGGTCATCCACACATTGGCACGTGCAGAGTAAATATTTGTGATCTCAGAAGAGGCCTTTGTGTAAAAATTTTAGTAATAGGTAACTTTACTGAGACGTGGATTGATATGCTTGTGCCTTACGTTTTGTGGCAGCAGAACTGAGTTCACTTAACTTTCAGTGAGCCTGTGTAGCCTCACTCAGCATTAAAACTTTCAGTGTGAAAAATGATATTCAAAAGGAACCAGATAGTTCCAGTTCTATACAGTCATCAAGATTCAAAGGAATCTAATATTGTCAATTTATATATTATTGTGTTCTATTGAATAAATAATGATATCAAACAGTACTTGAAAATTTTGGTTTTCATGATTCTTTGAATGTCAAAGTTTTATTATTTTGTTTCCCTACTATACTGGTCGTTTTTTGAGAATTGGGACCGTGGGGCTTGTTTTAGTTCTTCTTTATTTATAGATCTAATACAGTGCTTAGTTTATAGTAGAAATGAAGGATTTACTCCAATGGAACCATATTAAGTACCCTCAAATTCTGGGTTACAAATTAATAGCTTTGTGGAATGAATTGCTTTTCCTTTTAAATGAAACAGCACAACCTAATCATTAAGCATTGTCTAAGTACATGGCTCCAGTAGGAGCACCATGTATTTTTCAAGGTCGCTAAATAGCATGGCTGTAAGACACAGTTATACACACTAACTGGACCCCGTCCCCCCATAGCTCAAGATTGAACACCGGCCTTGCACATGCTAGCAAGTGCTCTATTATTGAGCCACATCTCCAGCCCTTCATAATGTTTTTAGGGTACTTTTTTCTTTTCTCCTCCTCCCTAGCCCCTTTATTTTTGGCATCATGTGAGTCATGCATAGTTAAATATATTTGAGGGGGCAGGCAGGCAGTATGAGAGAAGTAGACCTATTGGGTCCTATGCCACATGGGAAGTTCTATAGCCTGTTTAAAGGAGCTAGAAAAAAAATTATTTTTTTGAGTCCAGATCCTTTGCACTGAGTTACATTCCCAGCCCTTTAAAATAGTTAATTAGTTAACTTATCTATTTTTGGATTTTTGAGACAGGGTCCCATTTTGTAATTCAGACTGTCCTTGAATTCACTGTAGTCCAGGCTGGCCTTGAACTCCAGGTGATCCTCCTGCCTCAGCCTTCTGAGTCCTGAGATTACAGATGTGTGCCACTGTGCCTGGCTTTTTTTTTTTTTTTTTTTTGTGGCTTTTAAATTAATTTATTTTTATTTTGAGACGTGGTCTCACTAAGTCACTGAGTTGCCCAGGCTGGGCTCAAACTTGCAGTCCTTCTGCCTCAGCTTCCTGGTGTGCTGGGGTTACAGGCATGCACCACCACACCTGTCTTAAATTTTTTCTTGTAATACCCTGTGCCACCAGTTTGTGATCTTCACTTTTACCAAGAAAGAACTGTTAAAGATTATAAGATTTGGTTTTTGGAGCCAGGCACGTGGTATATGCCTATAATCTCACCACTGTGGGAGCTGAGGCAAATGGGTCACAAGTTCAAGGCAAACCTGGACAGTTTAATGATTTAGCAAGACCTTTCTCAAAATACAAAGTAAAAAAAAGTCTGGGGATATAGCTCAATGTGAGGGTATAAGGTTCAATTCCCAGTAGAAGAAAAAAAGATTCAGTTTTCATTTCTCTTTGAAACTGAATTTGTTAAACAAAAGTTAAAATAATCATACTACTCCTACTTTTATACCCAGCTGAAGTGTCACCTACCTAATGAAGGCTCCTGAATTCTCCAGGGTTTTTTGTTGTTTGTTTGTTGCCTTTAACATTGGCATAAAACTCTAGCTATTATGGCTTGTATCAAGCTGTCCCCCCAAAGCCTCATAGGTGGGGAGTTTCGAAGGTGGCTGGATGAGGCTGTGTGACTGTGGATTAAGGGTGTGAGGGTGGCACCAGTCAATAGGCTTGTAGCCTGGGTGGAATATAAAGGGACAGAAAGAAGGCAGGCTGCTGCTGCTACTGCTGCTTGCCGCTTGCTGCACACTGCCTTCTGCCTGGCATGCCATGAATTGTTTCTCCTCTCTGATGCCACCCTGCCCTGGAGCCAGCTGACTATGGACTGAAACTTCTGCAAATAAACCTTTCCTCCTTTAACTTTGAGTATTAGGTAGTTTGTCTCAGCAACCCAAGAAGTAACTAAGACAGTAGTATAGGTGATTATATATTTTATTTACTTGTTTTCATGTCTAGTTCCCTGGTAGTTTATTGAGGACAAGGCACATGTCTTTCTAATCCTAGTAGGAGCTCACTATGTTTATGTTAAACATTGAGTGAAATACCAGGCAAGCATGCAGTAAACAAGGGGGCATATTTGTTGATAAACGTATATTGATTAGAACCAAAATGTGAAGGTTTACAATATAATAACTTTTGATGTTTTGAAGAGCTATATCTACACTAAATTTTAGCTATTTTTTTGAAATTACTGAGAATGTTGATGATATAGCCACGTTGGGTTTGGTTTTGACAAATCTGTGTGAATGGTGACTAAACAACTTAATCATAACCAAAGGTTCATTCACATGAGAAAAGATCCATTAGACAGGGAAACTTCCTGCTTCCAGTTTCACATGAAGTAAATTGAACAACCCACTGTGGAGAATGTAAAGAAATTTGAATACACCTTGAACAAGAAGGGATTTGATATTATCTGATAGCAGCTGTTTCTAGCAGTACTACTAGTTAGCTAGATGAATTTAGGGAGGGTTTTTTTGATCACAGTTTCTTCATCTGTAAAGTGACGAAAGACTTGATCTATTCCTTGATCTATGATGAGATCATTCTGTTTCTAAAATTATCTAATTGTGAAACACTGCATAACTTCTAAATAAAATATTAGAACCCAATAAAGGAAATACTTAACTCATTCTAAGGAAAATTTGAAGTAATTTACTGAAACATAATACTATATGTGTGTTTAGGAACTCTCTAGAAAGTTACAAAAGAAACTGGTGATAATTACCTCTGGGAGGTGGGGAACTGGATGGCTGGTGGAAACAAGACCTTCTGTTTAATGCACTTTCTTTTGTGTCTTTGAACTTTATAATAAGTACTTGATTAGCTAGTCACTAAAGACAGAATTAAATATAATATGTCACTTAACAGAATACAGCACAGGCGCCTGCCTAGCGAATACAAGATCCTGAGTTCAATTCCCGGTACCCCAAAAAAAAAGGCAAAATACAGATTTTTTTTTTTTTTTTTTTTTTCACAAGGTCTCACTATGTAGTTCAGGCTGGCCTTGAATTCAATATGTAGCCCAGGCTGGCCTCGAACTCACAGTGATCCTCCTGCCTCAGCCTCCTGAGTGCTGAGATTATAGGCATGCGCCACCACACCGGCTCAGAATACAGATTTCTTTGTTGTGTGAATATCATAGAGTGTATTTACACAGATGTAGGTGATACAGCCTACTATGCACCTAGCCTATATGATATAGCCTATTTTAACTTTTGTTTTACTTTTTAAAGTTTTTTGTTACAAACTAAGACACAAATACGTTATCCTAGGCCTACACATGGTTGGAATCATCAATATCATTGTCTTCCTCCTCTACATCTTGTCCTTTGAAAGGTCCTCAGGGGCAGTAACATTCCTAGAACTGTCATCTCTTACAATGATAATATCTCCTGAAGAGCCTACTTGAGACTATTTCTCAATTTTTTTTTTGTAAGTGGAAGGAATGTATTCTTTTTGTGTGTGTGTGTGTGGGTGGGTACTGGGGGTCGACCTCAGGACCTCACGCACCAGCAGGCACCCGTGCCGCTGAGCGATATCACTGGCCCCTTTTTTCGTATGTGGGTTCCAGGAGTCGAACTCAGGTCCTCGCGCTTGCCAGGCAGGCGCTTACGCTGCTGAGCCATCTCACCAGCCCCAAGAAAGAATATATTCTAAAATAACAATATAAACTATATAACAGTAAATTGGTTGTTTTTTTGTTTATTTGTTTATTTGTTTGTTTTTGAGGCAGGGTCTCACTGTGTAGTGTAGGCTGGCCTTGAACTCACTTATGTAGCCCAGGCTGGCCTTGAACTCACAGCAGTCCTCCTGCCTTAGCCTCCCAAGTGCGTGGATTATAGGCGTGTGCCACCACATCCGCCTTTGTTCTTTTTTTTTTTTTTTTTTGAGTTCATTATTTTATCATTTTTCCTGTGGTAAACTATACATAACCTAAAATATACCATCTTAGCTGGGCATGGTGGCACACACCTGTAATCCCATCACTTAAGAGGTTGAGGCAGGAGGATCACTACAAATTTGGGGCCAGCCTGGGCTACATAGCATGTTCAAGACCAGCCTGAACTACACAGTGAGACCCTGTCTCTAAAAATACATGTGTATATATACAATACCATTTTTTTTTTTTTTTTTTTTTTTTGTGGGTACCAGGGGGTCGACCTCAGGACCTCGCGCGCCAACAGGCACCCGTGCCACTGAGCGATATCACCGGCCCCTTTTTCGTATGTGGGATCCGGGAGTCGAACTCGGGCCGTCGCGCTTGCAAGGCAGGCGCTTACGCCGCTGAGCCATCTCACCGGCCCCACATATACCATTTTTAAAGTGTGCAGGTCATTGTATATTCACATTGTTGTGCCATCATTAGCATCATCCATTTCTAGAACTTCATCATCCCAAACCTCTACCCATTAAATAATCATTCCCTGTTTCTTCTTCCCCCAACCTTCTGCAGCACTTTCATTAATCAGTTTTAACATAGAACACAACGTGGTCATTATGTATGATACCTTTTTTTTTTTTTAATCTTATCACTGATGGAGTCAGGTTACTGATATTTTGGCTAGATTTTTTTTTTCAATAGTAGTTCAGACTACTTTCTAATTCCTTTGTGGTTTTCTTCTATGATCTGTGGGTATCTTTTAATTTGTGTCTTTTAATTTTGAAATATGGAGTTTTTCTAGTTGTATTTTTATTTATTTATTTATTTTTAATTTTTTGTCTTTTTGAGACAAGATTTCACTATGCAGTTCTGGCTGGCCTTGAACTCACTTTGTAGCCCAGGCTGACCTCGAATTTGCAAAGATCTTGCCTCAGCCTCCTGAGTGCTGGGATTACAGGTGTGCACCACCATGCCCAGCCTAGTTATATTTTTATAATGCGTTTACAGATAAATGGTATTGTGGTTAAAGAATCTGACCTGTACACTTTCAGTCCTTTGGAAACTGTTACTATTCATTTACTATTTGGCTTACTATACCTTTCACCTAGATTACAGTTATTAACATTTTATAGTTTTCTTACCTCTCTCACTTTATCCATCCGTCTATACATTTTTCTGAAATATTTGAGAAATAAGTTGCAGATTTACTTATTTAGAGGTAATTTATTTAGAGGTAATGGGGCATTTCACAGAGGTAAAGGGTGCATTTCCTAAAAACAAAGGGATTTTCCTATATATCCACAGCACTTGCTTTAAAATCAGGAAATAAATGTTGATATAATGCATTTGATCCACAGACCTCACTCAGATTTCACTGATCTCCCAATTGTATCCTTTGTAGCAAAACGCAAAAACAAAACCCAAAAACCAACTCCCCTTCCAGAAAACAAGAATAAAAACACTTTTTACTTCTCTACTTCTATTTCTGATTCAGGGACTATTCAGGATCATGTCTTGCATTTAGTTATCATGACTTTTCAGTCTCCAATCTGGAATGGTTCCTCAGTCTTTCCTTTTTTGCAGTGATCTTGGTATTTTTGAAGAATACCAGTGGGTCAGTTTCTCTGCAAAATGTTCCCCTATCTAGGTTAGTCTGATATTTCCTCATGAATAGATTTAGCTTATTCATTTTTTGCAGAAATACCACAGACATAATTTTGTTTTCTCACTGCATTATATCAAGAGCACACATCAATTTATCCCATTGCAGATTATTTAAGTTTTATCACTTGGTTAAGATGTGACCTTGACAGGTTTCTGTAATATTAGTTAAAAAGTACTGTACTTTGCACTTAGTAATTAATAGGTAAATGATACACATTTTGTGGGGGTGATACTTTGAGAATATGCAGACAGCCTATTTCTCTTCAAATTTCCACCAAATTTTAGTATGCATTGATAATTTGTGCCTGAATCAGTTATTACTATGGTGGTTGCCAGATGGTGAATTCTAAAAAAATTCATTATTTTTTCTGTACTCATCATTTGGCATTTCATTATAACCAAATGCTTTCTGTCCTTTTTTTTTTTTTTTTTTTTTAATCTTTTCAAAATATTAGTATGGGTCATGAGTTCCTATTTTTCACATGTTTTGATGTTCAAATTGTCCCAGATTTGGCCAGTGGGAACCCTTCCAAGATGGCTCTTGTGTTTTTTGTTTTTTGCATATCCTCCTCATCATTTGGTCATTTTTGCTGTTGTTGTTTAAACTTTTTGATGCAACAAAATTTTCAGTGTTCATTTTACGCTTTAGCTGTCTCAATCCTGAAATCAACCTTTTTTTTTTTGTGGGTACCGGGGGGTCGACCTCAGGACCTCGCGCGCCAGCAGGCGCCCGTGCCGCTGAGCGATATCACCGGCCCCTTTTTCATATGTGGGATCTGGGAGTCGAACTCGGGCCCTCGCGCTTGCCAGGTAGGCGCTTAAGCCGCTGAGCCATCTCATCGGCCCTGAAATCAACCATTTTACAAGGAATGCTGGTTCCTTTTATTAGAGTAGATCTGAGCACTGAATATGTTCCTTGCTACTGGGGTGTCATTGTTCTTAGTCACTGAGAACAGAACTAAGATGTTGTTTTAAAATGTACCTAGAATTTGAGGGGAAGGGAGGAGATAGGGATAAAAAAAGAATTAAGATGTCATGAACATGCACCAACTACCCATAATGAATGTAATCACTGTGTACTACAAAGGTACTAATAAAAGACACAGTTGGGCCTTAATTTATAGGTGTGTCCAAGTGACATTACGGAGAGGTCAATGTCATTGAAAATGTGTTACTCAGTTTCTCAAAGCAGGAGGCCCGAACACTGTGCTGCACAGGGCCACCTAGAAAAACACCCTAGTGGATGAGGAGGCAGAGGAAGCCAGAGCGAGAGCCTCTGTCACCACAGTGGTGGGAGGTCGTCAGATAAGTGTGTCTGTTACTGGGCAGAAAGCAAAGCACAGGTACTGGGGCCTGTTATCGGGGATTTGTTGTACCTGTATGTCCTCGGAAACGCAGAGATGGTGTGAATGCAAACAACTTTGGCTATTGGCCCTGCCTTCAGGGTGCCGAGTCATCAGCTATCAGGGTTTCTTTATTACAGATAAATACGTGTATCCGTACATACACGTGCATATAAGCACACATGGACATCTCTATCTGCCTGTAAATATTGAAAACCATGATTTCACACTGATCCCTTTCTTTCATTCCAACACCATACAGGTTTTTTTTTTTATGGTTTTAAGGTTTTTCCTCTTTCTGTTTTGTTTTGTTTTGTGGGTACCAGGGGTCGACCTCACGACCTCACGTGCCAGCAGGCGCCCGTGCCGCTGAGCGATATCACCGGCCCTTTTATGGTATGTGGGTTCCGGGAGTCGAACTCAGGACCTCGTGCCTGCCAGGCAGGCGCCCATGCCGCTGAGCTGTCTCACCGGCCCCCCCCCTTTTCTGTTTCTTACCTCACTTTTCTGACATTGAAAAGCCCAATTCTCAGTATCCTTTTTACTCCACCCACCTGTAGGAACCATTCTTTTTTTTTTTTTTTTTTGGAGACAAGGTCTCACTATCTAGTCCAGGCTGGCCTTGAACTCACTATGTAGCCTAGGCTAGCCTCGAACACACAGCTATCCTCCTACCTCAGCCTCCTGAGTGCTGGGATTGCAGGTATGCGCCACCACGCCTGGCTCTGTAGGAACCATTCCGACCATGAAAGCCATCTCCTTGGCCCTGGCACCACTGAATGTGTTGTGAGGGCTGAATACCCCCCTCATGTTCCATGAGCCATTTTTACATACAATCTTCACTTTGTAAGGTTCCAATATGTAAAAATATCCATTGTCATGATTTAATTAATAGTTCTGGTCCTGAAACAGTGTTAATGAAATGTAAAGTGTAATTTATGATAGGAACAGCTTCTCCAAAATTTTCAAAATTTATTCCTACTTATAATAGTTAACACCTCCCTAAAAACCATTCACTTCAAGCTAACCTCATTTAAAAAAAATTTTTTTTTTTTTTTTTAAGGAAAATTACAGTCTGCACTGCTCTCAGCTGAACTTTCCACAGCTCTGCATTTCCCTGTGTCAGTTCCTCTTGGAATGGTGGGTGGGTAGCAGGAGGAGGATATGTACAATAATGTATTTTTAGTTCTTTTCAACAGAGAGGTTGCTCCAGTCATTGCTATTGATGGCAGGAAGTATATTTATAGCTCTAGGGAAGGAGGGGTGGTACAAATCTTGATTTAAGAGAACTAGGAGGCTATACTTTATTTCATTAAAACTCATTTGCACTTCACTGTACGTTCTTATCTTAGAAATGTGGTTCAGATGAATGGACCTGTTACTTAGAAAGTGGAAGTATATTAATAAATATATTGAATCCACTCCTTAATTTGGAAAAATCTTCCATATTGATACAACAGTAATCTACAGTACCTGAAACAAAGGACTCTTCTAGAGCATATGAAGATGTATAGGGGGAATTTAGATGTTAGTATGCAATTTAACAGCACAGATATTGAGGGGTATCAAGTATTGTTCCCAGTTAGGTATTATTGTATTTATATATAAAGTTGTAATAGTACAGCTTCTGTCTATTGTGATTCTTTTAAAGACTGACACCAAAGTATTGCATACAGACCATAAGATATTCTCAGTAAAACCACTTAGAGGTTTTGCACTAAGAACCACACAACTTTCTCACGACTTTGATTGGAACAGGACTTGCGCCCATGATTACCATGTGCAGTGGCACATTCAACACAAGTTAGATTATTCTAAAGCCTCTCTCTCTCCCTCTCTCTCTCTCTGTCCCTCTCCCTCTACTCCTTTTTTGATTGAGGGAAGGAAAGAGTTGGTTTCCAAGGATACGCCTTCTCTCTTACACTGGTCTCAGATTGATGTAGTCATGGAAACCAGGCAGTAAACTCATTCTTGGCAGCTGCCTGCTCCAGTCCGAGCCTTTCTTTCTTTCTTTCTTTCTTTTTTTTTTTTGAAGAGTAGGAAAATTTATTGGCGAATGGGAATGGGGAATAGGAATAGCTCTTGAGAGGCAGGAGGGGTCCCGAATGGGTTGCTGAGAGCCTTTTGTTTAAAAGCATGAGATTCTTTACTAATACATTTTGGGAGTGTTGATGCCAAATGATTCCAAGTCATCCTAGACGGGGGTTGAGAAAGTTGTCAAATTGATTTTAATGAATGAGTTAAGTATTAACTAACAGGTTGCTAAACAAAACTGCAGTGATTTAACTAAAGGTGTTTATGTCTGATTTAAACAGGAGGGCTTATATAGTTAATGTTTAGTCCTTTTTAATACAGTATTTAGACACATTCCTAATTATAATTTAAGGATTGTTTTTTTTTTAACTTTAAGAATGTAAATGTTGAAGAGTTTTCGATGTGCTGAGCTTTATTTAGCACAGTGAGTACAATGAAGGTTTTTAACTGGCTTATTAAAGCCAATCCACTAAAAAAATAAAAATATGAAATTATGTACTGTTTAAAATATTTTGTGGGGCCGATGAGATGGCTCAGCGGCGTGCCTGCCTGGCAAGCGCAAGGTCCTGAGTTCGACTGCCGGTACCCACATAAAGGAAAAAAGGGGCCGGTGATATCGCTCAGCGGCACAGGCGCCTGCTGGCAAGTGCGAGGTCCTGAGTTCGACTCCCGGTACCCGCATTAAAAAAATAAATAAAATAAAATATTTTGTGAAGTTAGGCATAGTGATACATACCTGTACTCAATACTCAGAAGGCAAAAGCAGGAGGATCATGAGTTTGAGGCCAACCTGAGCACTCTATATATTTTTCGTGGATTCTGAAGCTGGACTGCCTCGATTCAGTCTATCGATGCTAGTTGTTAGGTATGTAACCATGGTCAAGCTACTTAATCTCTCTGTGCCTCAGTTTCCTGATCTGCAAAATGGGGGTAATAGCATCAACTTCATGGGGTTGTGGTATGGAATAAAGGAGCTAAGTTATGTAAAGTGCCTGACTTACACAGAGCACGTAGCAAGTGTTGGCTGTCCCATTTGTATGTAAGAAATAGAACGATCAGTGGTGTTGTAGAAGCTGAATTCACTTGTGAAAGACTAAAGGAAGGAGGGTATGTTTGATATGTGTACTTTTTTTTTGTTGTTGTTATCAAGGGTGGTGAGTAAGCCATCTATTTTGTTGTCCTTTTAAAGACTTAGTATTGCATTTCCATAACTTTGCAAGGATCATCAGTTTGGTAAGCATTGATTGATCACTACATGCTAGGTGTTCAGATCACAAAGGTGAATAAAACATAGCTTCGTCCCTCATCCTATTTTGGAGGGTGTGGGTAAGGAAGGTGGAAAGGTGAGGAGAACTTGTTCTTACAGAATTTGAATCTTCATGTTAATTGCTATACTAGCAGAATATAAATTTTAAAAAATGATATAAAGATAGAATAAATTAACCTAATAGTAAGATGCAGAAAACTATGGAGCTTTCCTAAAGGACTTTTTAAGATAAGTTCTAAAAATAACATACAGATGTTAAGTTTCCCCAAATTATTCTTTTCATTTAATGCAATTAATTTGTAAGCTTGGTGGTGTGAAATTTTTGAGAACTTGAGAAATGGCATGTACAATTTATTTAGAAAAATATACTCAATAGTTGGGAGAATTTTGAAAAATTATGAAAGAGAATAATAAATGGTAGAAGGGGGACGGGTATGTGATACCTGATCCTTGAGATAATAAAATACGGTAGAAAGTTAGCAGAATTTAAGAGTTTGGCATTTCTGTTAGAACAGACAAGTAATGAGACTAGGATGGAAAGTCCAGAAGCAGATCTGGATATGTATGGGAATTTAAAATATGAAGAAAATGGTATTTAAAAATCAGGAAGAGTTTGGGAGGCTGAAGCAGGAGGATCTTGAGTTTGACACCCCCCTCACCCAATCTGAAAAAAATTAAAAATCAGAGATAGAGGTTCAATATTTAGTTCGGAGGTAGAACACTAGCATGCACAGGGCTCTCAGTTCTATCCCAGCACTGGGGAAAAAGTCAGGGAGAAAAGGATGGACTATTCAGTAATGGTCCTGCAGCAATGGACTGTTTGAGGAAAAATATATTTATACAGATTCTTGTTTTTTTTTTTTTTTTTTTTTGTGGGTACCGGGGGTCGACCTCAGGACCTCGCGCACCAGCAGGCGCCCATGCCGCTGAGCGATATCACCGGCCCCTTTTCTCGTATGTGGGATCCGGGAGTCGAACTCGGGCCCTCGCGCTTGCCAGGCAGTAGCTTATGCCGCTGAGCCATCTCACCGGCCCCTATATACAGATTCTTAATTTAATTAAGAGCAAATAATTAGGGCCAAGGATATAGCTCAGTGGCACATCGCCTGTCTGGCAAGCGCAAGGTCCTGAGTTCGATTTCTGGAACCCCCCAAAATTACCAGGTTATAAAGTATACATACCAGATTACCAAAATAATCACATTCTTTGTTATTCTTTCTCTAGAATATACTGAATGATTCTTAAGAAAAGCCAAACATGGGCCGGTGAGACGGCTCAGCGGCTTAAGCGCCTGCCTTGCAAGCGCGAAGGCCCGAGTTCGACTCCCGGAACCCACATACGAAAAAGGGGCCGGTGATATCGCTCAGCGGCACGGGTGCCTGTTGGCGCGTGAGGTCCTGAGGTCGTCCCCCCGGTACCCACAAAAAAAAAAAAAAAAAAAAAAAAAAAAGAAAAGCCAAACATTCAAGGCTGGTAGGCTGTCTACCCTTTGTTTTAAGATAGGGTCTCACTGTGTAATTCAGGCTAGTCTTGAACCCACTATGTAGTCCAGGCTGGCCTCGAACTCGAGGCGCTCCTCCTGCCACAGCCTCCAGAGTGCTGGGATTACAGATGTGTGCCACCACTCCCAGCTATGCTGGCAACTCTTTAGTGCACCTCACTTTCTGCTCATACTTCCAAGGGTCAGTATTTTTGTTTCAAACCTGCATATGCCATTATACTTATTGTAATTTTGTGATTTGTAATTTAACAGTGCATATATTAATGACATAGAAGTACAAAAATAGCTTTAAAGATAGTTAAGTTGAAGATCTCAAAGAGATGAATACAAATCTTCTCCCCCCAAATTATTGTTTTACTATCTGTGGGCCTATACACTTAAAAGATTAAAGGTAAAAATTGTCAAATTCTTACTAAAGGTTCTACACTTGGGGTTAAGGGTCTAGCCAGTGATAGAGCATGTTTTTAGCATGTGTGAAAGCCCTGGGTTCAATCACCAGCACTGACATTGTCTCACTAAGTTGCCCAGGTGAGGCTCAAATTTGAGATCCTTCTGCCTCAGCCTCCCTAAATTCTGGGATTACAGATGTGCACCACTGTGCCCTGCTAGAATTTTTTTTTAATATTTCCCTTTTAGCATATCATTACATTGCAGATTAATTACTTCCAATTGAACGTTAGGTAAAAACTCCACAATAGCCCTGTGTGGTGTTACACACCTGTAATCCCAGCACTGGGGAGGCTGAGGTAAGAGGATGGGATGAATTTGAGGCCAGCCCGGGCTACATTGTGAGACCCTGTCTCAAAAAACCAAAAAAAAAAAAAAAAAAAAAAGAAAAAAAAAATCCACAGGTGCACCATTAAATAGATTTTGAAGTATGGAAATTTCCTTTGCATTGCATTGGGATCCTAAAATGCTTCTGGAACTACAGTTTGAGCTAAGAGAATATGTTCATTGCAAATTTCTTTGAGAATGGAGATCTCACTTGTTTAACTTTTGATAGCATGGGAATTGTATAAAGCAGTTTGACATTGTTTATGATTAAAAGGTTGTTGAAATGACAACCCCAGTTTTTCACATAGTATTGTTCTACCTTATACTTTTAGGTTGATTTTATTAAGTATTATATAGAACATAGCAAAAGCTGATTTTCAGAGCCATCATTAATGATAGTGGCTAAAAGCAGTTGTATTGTTCTGAAAAATTACAGTCTTGGCTCCAAGCTAAATGGGGGGCAAGGCAAGACTGGGTGCTGTGGCACATGCCTATAATTCCAGCACATTGGTAGGCAAGAAGGTCACAAGTTTGAGTCCCTCCTGGGCATCTTAGTACCTGTCTCAAAATTTTAAAAAGGACTGGGAATGTATCTCAATACAAAGGCCCTGGGTTCAATCTCCAGTACCAATAAATACATACATATATACCATTAAACTGTTGTGTGGTGGGGACCTCATCTTATTCAACTCTGTCTCCCCCTTGCCCGCTCCTCCCCTTTCCACCCCCTCTGTCTCTGTCTGTATCTCTGTCTCTGTCTGTCTGTCTGTCTCTCCATCTCTCTGTCTGTCTGTCTCTGTCTCTCAGTTCTGGAGATTTGGTGCATGCTAGGCAAGTACTCTGCCAGTCTACCACTGAGCTACAACTCCATCCCTTTTCTATTTTTATTTTGAAACAGGGTCTCACTAAGCTGCCCAGCCTGGCCTCAAATTTGGGATTCTCCTGCTTCAGCTTCCTAAGTAGCTGGGATTACAGCTCTGTACCACCATATCCAATTTATCAACTTTTATTTCAGATAATGTTTAAGTCCATGACTAAATGAAGTTGACCATTGACACTGTCAGTTCAATAAATCATGATAAATTGATATTTTCCAGAGTAACAGCTTATGAAAAATGTAATGAATAACCACCTTTCATCTTCACAAGCTTTGTAAATTACCGAACTAAACCATTTTTTTGTTTGTTTGTTTTTTGAGACAGGGTCTCACTATGTAGTTTAGGGTGGCCTTGAACTCACTATGTAGCCCAGGTTGGCCTCAAACCCCCTGTTATCCTCTTGCCTCAGCCTCCTGAGTGCTGGGAGTACAGGCATATAGCCACCATGCCTGGATCTCTAAACCTTTTCCTACACTACACATTTTACCATCATAAATTAAAACACATCTTTGAAAATTCTACTTAAGGCTGTACCAAATTAATATTTTCTCAACTTCTCATTTTGTAGCTGTTCAATGCAGAGTATTTATAAAATCTTCTTTCATCATTTTAAACTTGTCATTGATTCCTTGAATAAAAGAAAAACTGAACAGTATTGGTAACATCTCGACTTATCAAAAGAGAAATCTACTTGAAATCATTTGCCTTATATTTAAAAATACTGTATATAGTTGATCTTCAGTACTTTCAACTTTCGGAGCAACTAATCTTCCTCAAAGGCTTACAGTCTTAAACCTGTTTATTTTCTCTGGATACATTTCTTCAAACTGCTGCAAACATGATTTAATTAACTACCATTAGGAGTTAATTTCTTTGTTTTCCTAATAAATGAGGCACTAAGAAGGTAGCCTGCCTGCCTTCCTGCCTTTCTGCCTTCCTTCTTTCCTTCCTTTTCCCTTCCCTTCCTTCCCCTTCCCTTCTTCCTCTCCCCTGCCTTTCTGCTGTAATGAGATACTCCACTTTAAATTTTCTAATTTTTCTGACCACTGCTTTCCTGTTGTTTGAGAATGTTGGTATCTCATTGTGGTTTTTATTTGCATTTTCATGATGACTAATCATATTGAACCAAAATACTTAGCACCCAAGTTAAAGGAGGAAAGGTTTGTTTCGATTCACAGTTTGTAGAGGTTTTAGCTCGTAGCTGGCTGGCTCCAAGGCAGGGTTGCATGGCAGGGGGGCATCGCAAAGGAGAAACAGTCTATGGCAAAGCAGGGTAGGCAGAAGGCAGTGCAGCAGCAGAGCAGCTTCTTTCCATCCCTTTATGTTCCATCCAGGCTATCCGCCTTTGGGGTGGTGCCACCCACACCAGGCGGGGGGCATCCTTAATCCCAGCATCATGCCCTCTAATCCAGCCACCTTCAAAACTCCCTACCTGTGACTGCATGGGGCTCTGGGGGGACATCTAGATAACGAGCCATAACAGTTATCTTCTTACGTTTAAAAAATTTTATTTATTGTTTTTTGTGCAGGCCATCTTAAATTATTTGGAAGATTTGGTAAAACAATGCCCCCACCCTCTTTTTGGCAGCACTGGGGATTGAAGCCAGGGCCTTCTCACTGAACTGCATCCCAACCTTTTCTTTTTATCTTTTGAGAAAGGGTCTACAGTTGCCTAAGCCTGGCTTGAATTTATGATCCTCCTGCCTCTGCTTTACAGAATGCTAGGATTAGAGGCATGTTCTAGCACACCCAGCTTCTTTTTACTTTCTTGGTAGTATTTGTTTGTTTGTTCATATATTTATTTGGCTTTTTGAGACAGGGGCTTGCTATGTAGTTCAGGCTGGCCTTGAACTCACTATGTAACCCAGGCTGGCCTCAAATATTTGTGACCATCCTCTTGCCTCAGCCTCCCGAGTGCTGGGATTATAGGCGTGCACCAACCCCGCTCAGCTAAAGTCCAATTTATTTTGTCTTCTGTTCCTTATACTTTTAGTGTTATAGCTAAGAATCCATTTACAAATCTAAGGTCATGAAGATTCACTTGTATTTTCTTCTAAGGATTTTACATAGTTTTCACTTTTATATTTAAATTTTTTATCCATTTGGATTTTAAAGGTTTTTTTGTCTTGTTTTGTGTTTGTTTTTAATACAGGGTCTAGGCCAGACTTGAATTCACAGTGTAGCCCAGACAAGCTTCAAACTTGTAATTCTCCTGCCTCAACCTCTTAAGCTATAGAATTATAGGCAAGCACCTCCAAGCCTGGCTAATTTTGTTTTAATAGTGGAGGTGTGTGTGTGTGTGTACCAGTAAACTACATCCTCAGCCCCTTGAGTTAATTTTTATAAATGGTAGGGGTAAGATTCTACTTTATATTTTTGGGTTTTTGTCTGCATTTGTTTGTTTGTAGTACTGAGAATTGAATCCAGGGCCTTTGTACTTTGCTATATTCCCAGGCCCCCCTCCCCCCCTTTTTAAAAATTATTTTTGAGACAGGGTCATGCAAAATTGTGCAGGCTGGGCTAGAACTTGCTATCCTGCCTCAGCTTCCCAGAGTGCTGGGATTACAGGTGGGTGTGTGCCACCATGCCCAACCTACTTTACCTTTCATATTTGGGTATCCAGTTGTGTCAGTTCCATTTGTCAGTGAGCCTTTTTTTTCTCCTTTCAGTGGTCTTAACAGTCTTGTCAAAAATCAGTTAAACATGTATTATTTCTAGAATATCAGTTATAAGTACTATTCTCTTGATTTGTATATCCCTCCTTATGCCATTATACTGTTTGGATTTTGTAGCTTTGTAGTAATTTTGAAATTGGAGAATATGAATCTTCCAACCTTGTTTTTCCTTTTCAAGATTCTTTTTGGTTATTTGGAGTTTTTGCTATTCCATATAAATTTTAGGGTCAGCTAAAAAAGACTGTTCTGATAGAGATTATACTGTATTTGTAATTGGTTTGGAGAGTATCCACTATCTTAATAATGTTAACACTTTCAATGCATGAGCACAGGATATCTCTCTATTTAGTTCTTTAACTTCTTCAGCAATGTTTTGTGATTTTCACTGTTATGGGCCTCATACTTCCTTAGTCAAATTTACACCTGAGTATTTTATCTTCTGATGCTATTTTTTAATGCTACTTTTTTTTGTTTTGTTTTGTTTTGGTTTTGCTTTTGTTTTTTTTGAGACAGGGTCTTGCTATGTAGTGCAGGCTGGCCTTGAAATCACTATGTAGCCCAGGTTGACCTCAAACTCATGATCCTCCTGCCTCAGCCTCCTGAGTGCTGGGATTACAGGCATGTTCCACAACAATGTGGTTTGCAAACAAAAGTGCTTGGCAAAATTTTGTTTTTGTTTGCAAACTCTATGAGTGACAGTCCGTGGCCATCTTTTCCACACAAACACAAACATGGTCATCTTTTCCAAAATCATGGAACAAATTAAGTTCATGAACCCAGGTACCATTTTACCTTTTCTGCATTGAGATAATTGTATGTGGAAAATTTTCCCCTTTCTTAATTTGGTATATTACATTATACATAGGCCCCTTCCTTTGCTTTCCCTCCCCTCCCCCTCCCCTCCCCTTTCTCCCCTCCCCTTCCCCTTCCTTTCCCCTTCTCTTCCTCTCCCCTCCTCTCCTACTCTCCCTCCCTTCCCCTCCCCCTTCCCCTCCTCTTCCCTCCTCACCTCCCCTTTTTCTCCCCTCTCCCCTTTCCTCCCTTTTCTTTCAGCAGGGTCTTACTATGTTTCCCAGGCTAGTCTCAGGCTCATGGGCCTAAGTGATTGTCCCAAATAGCTGGGACTATCGGCGTGTGCCACCATGCCTGATACATAGACTCGCCACCCCCTTTCTGTGTGTGTGTGTGGTTCTGGGGTTTGAATCGAGGTTGTTGTGCACGCTAGTGCTTTACCACCCCTGCCCTACATAGGCTTTTTAGTAGCAAATAATTAACTATTAGCTTCTGTTTTATTCCATCTTTTGCATTGTATACAGGGTTTGTTATAAATGAAAATTTACACTCTTACCAGAAATGCTAAGAGTTTTAGTTCTTCTACATGCTCACCAAACCTTAGTCCTATAATTGCAAGGAACTGAGTTCCATCACAAACACATGAACTTGGAAGACTATCCCAAGATGAGGATGTGAACACGGACTGGCAAACACCTCAGGGCTATCCTTACAATACCCTGAGCAGAGTAACTTTATGATAGTTTGATATGTAGTATCATATGAAATTAATATACAGTTAATACACTATCTCATTAGTGGAGATTTTCTCTTGTACATTTTTATGTTTTTAACTTTTGCATTTAGATCTAATGTCCTTTAAAGTTAATGCTTGTGATTTGCATATGGTGGCGTTTTTTTTCCATGTACAGTTGTCTAGCACTATTTGTAAAAATACTGTACTGCCCCATAATTATCTTGACATCTTTGTAGAAAATCAGTTGACCATATGTATATAACTCTCTTTATGGATCTATTCTTTTGAGTTATATGCAGCTGTTATAGCATATTATGTTGTTCACTCTTGGGTAGTCTCAACTTTCATTTTCTTGAGATTGTTTTAGCTATTCTAAGCTCTTTGCATTTCAATGTAAATTTTAGAATCAGCTTGTCAAATTCTACCACACATTTAATATGTAGATCAGTTTGGGACAAATTGCCTCTTAATAATATTGTCTTTTGATTCATGAAGAGATTGTGCCTGTTTCTTCATTTACTTAAGTCTTTTAAAGTTCAGCACTGTTACACTTTTCAGCATTCAGGCTTATACATCTATTGTTTTTTGTTTTGTTTTGTTTTTTAAACTGGGAATCGAACTCAGGACCTTGCGCTGGCCAGGCAGGTGCCATGCCGCTGCGCTACACCACCGGCCCCACATCTCTTGTTAAATTAATCCCTAAATAATTTTTTTTTCCTTTTTCTGTGGATCCTGTTATACATGGTATTTTTAAAAATTTTAGTCTCCATCTGTACACAGTTAATATATACAGATACAACTGATACTTACGTATTTTTATATATTAACCTAATAATAATTGATAATTCTACCGAATTTTTTTGTAGATTTCTTTTTTTTTTTTTTTTTTTTTTGTGGGTACCGGGGGGTCGACCTCAGGACCTCACGCGCCAGCAGGCGCCCGTGCCACTGAGCGATATCACCGGCCCTTTTTTCGTATGTGGGTCCGGGAGTCGAACTCGGGCCCTTGCGCTTGCCGGGCAGGCGCTTAAGCCGCTGAGCCATCTCACCGGCCCCTTTTGTAGATTTCTTAAGGTTTTCTGTTTAAAATATGTTGTCTAGGGGCCGGTGAGATGGCTCAGCGGTTTAAGCGCCTGCCTTGCAAGCGCGAGGGCCCGAGTTCGACTCCCGGAACCCACATACGAAAAAGGGGCCGGTGATATCGCTCAGTGGCACGGGCGCCTGCTGGCGCGCGAGGTCCTGAGGTCGACCCCCGGTACCCACAAAAAAAAAAAAAATAAATAAATAAAATAAAATATGTTGTCTATAGGTAGAGACTTACATGAAGTTTCAATACTTCTCTTTTTTTTTTTTATGTGGGTACAGGGAGTTGACCTCAGGACCTCGTGCTTCTCAGCAGGCACTTGTGCCGCTGAGCGATATCACCGGCCCTTTTTTTTCTTTATGTGGGTTCCGGGAGTCCAACGCAGGACCTCACACTTGCCAGGCAGGCGCTCGTGCCGCTGAGCCATCTCACCGGCCCTAATACTTCTCTTTCAATCTGAGTGTGTCTTTATTTTTCTTGCCTTGTTGCACAGGCCAGGAATTCCCAGCACAGTGTTGAAAAAAGTGAGAGTAAGAGTTGGGGAGAGGCGGGGAGAGGGGCGTGGATAAGTTAAGTGTTCACCATTAACTATGTTTGCTTTAGTTTTTCATAGATTACTTTTTTTTTCAAGTCTTATATTTCCTAGTTTGCCCAAAGGAGCTTATTTAGATTATTTGGATTATAGGAGTAAAGAGTTCAAAGTGATCTTGCATTTTGAACTCAGCCGTTTTTAAGTTTTAGCTGTAAATTACTTTTACAGATCAGAGCATGTTTCTTTATTTCTCTATGTAGCATGTTTGGTAAGTTCTTGAGATATATTTTCCAGTTTATTCTTTCTTTGGCAGGGCATGGTGGTATACACCTGTAATCCCAGCACTCAGGAGGCTGAGGCAGGAGGATTGCTGTGAGTCTAAGGCCAGCCTGGGCTACATAGTGATTTCAAGGCCAGCCCAGACTACATAGTGAGATGTTGTTTCAAAAAAAAAAATTTCTTTCTTCAGCTGTTTCTTCTCTAGTGGCTAATTCATTACTGAAGTTTCAGAGTTCAGTGACTATTTTTTATTTCTGGAGGCTCCATTTGGTTGTTCAGGTTTCTTGTTCTTTTTTCTTCTTTCTTTGTCTTCTCGTCCTCCTCTTCCTCCTCCTCTTCCTTTTTCTCCTTCTCTTTTCCCTTCTCGTGTTTTATTCCTTATGATTTTGATGCTTTTACATCTTTTTTCATTGTTAATCACACTTATTTCATAGTTTTTATGAGACTGTTGTTTTCTGAATCCCGTGCATTTGGTGTTGAGGACATCTTCCACGGTAATTTTACTTTTGTTTCTACTTGATATCCAGGAGCATCACAGGCATGGACCAGTTTTGTTAATTTCCCATCTGGAGGTTCCTGGATCATATGGTAGAGTAAATTTATCCTTAGATCCACATAAAGGATATGTTTATGGTTTTACATTCTCAAGGGCAGTATTTTCCTTCCCTTTCTCACAGGTCCAGTGAGGCAGACAAGCTTTGAATACAAGCCAAAGTATAACACCCCCCGACCCTGTACTGGGGTGATTGAACCCCAGGGTGGGTACTCTGTCACTGAGCTACAGCATCAGCCTTTCATCCCCCTTTCAGCCCGTCTTGTCTTGTCTTGTCTTTTCTTGTCTTGTTTTCTCTTGCCCTGCCCTGCCCTGCCTCGCCCCACCCCACCCCACCCCACCCCTTTCTTTTTTTTCTTTTCTTTCCTTCTGTTCTCTTTTGTTTTTTTTTTGTTTTATGTTCCAGTCTGGCCTTGAACTTGCTGTGTAGCCCAGGCTGTCCTCAAAACTCCTGAACCTTCTACCTTAGCCTCCCAGAGTTCTTGGATATAGGTGTATGCCATCACACCTGGCTTCACATTTTATTTTGAGACCTCATGTGGTCATAGGCAGGGCTTTTTCAGAGGTGGCTGGATCTAGAGTGTGGGCTTCACTAACTTACCCAGGCGGGCCTCCAACTTCATATCCTTCTGCTTCAGCCTCTGGAATTGTTTAGATTTAAAATTACTTTTTACATGTTTACTTATTAAATTCTAATTTTAAATGACGCTCCTCTGTAAGGAATAGAGTGATTTTCTTGCCCACTTCTTGAGGAAGGAAAAATGCAGTAATTTGTTGAATAGCTAAACCAGAGGTTGTTATAGGATGTCTAGGATTTCATGTCAGTGGCTCTGTTAACAGTGGGAAAAGGAGACATGGCAGTTCTCTCTAATGTGCCATATAGTTTTGTTTTCCATCTTTGACATAGGTGTCTCTGCCATATCAACGAAGTGACTCTTCCCACTTGTTTTATTCATTGATTTAGTCAGACATCATTGGAGAGTGTTTGTTACTACCTGTATATTTGGCTCATGGTATATATGTAACAGTTACAATACATTTCTTTTTTTTTTTTTTTTTTTTTGTGGGTACCGGGGGGTCGACCTCAGGACCTCGTGCGCCAGCAGGCGCCCGTGCCGCTGAGCGATATCACCGGCCCTTTTTTTGGTATGTGGGATCCGGGAGTCGAACTCGGGCCCTCGCGCTTGCCAGGCAGTCGCTTATGCCACTGAGCCATCTCACCGGCCCCAACGATACATTTCAAACAGGGCTTCGAAACTTTCCATTCAATTCATTTTGGGGAACACTTCCACTCATGTGACTGTTGACATATGTGGGTTCTAATCTTTATTCAGCCAGCAAGTGAGAGTGCAGATTTTAGCTTTTTTTTTTTTTTTTTCTTTTTTTTTTTGAGACAGGGTCTTACTATGCAGTTCAGGCTGGCCTTGAACTCAGTATGTAGCCCAGGCTGACTTCAAACTCGCAGCAATCCTCCTGCCTCAGCCTTCCAAGTCCTGGGATTACAGGCATGCACCACCACACCTGGCCAGATTTTAGAATTGGTAACTATTATGGTTTGTGTCTAGATGTTCCCCCAAAGCCTCATGTGGTCATAGGCAGGGCTTTTTCAGAGGTGGCTGGATCTAGAGTGTGGGATTCTGAGATTAAGGCTGTGTGATTAGTAAATTAGTCCACAGATTGGTTTGGCACCACCCTAAGCCTGGTAGGCTACAGATAGAATATAAAAGAGGCAGAAAGAAGCTGCTAAGGCCCCTTGCTTGCCTTGCTGCCTTCTGCCTGCTATGAACAGTTTCTCCTCTGCTGTGCCCCTCTACTATGCCACCCTGCCTTGGAGCCCGCCAACTATGAACTGAAACCTCTAAAAATTGTGTTCTAAATAAACCTTTCCTCTTTTTTTCCCTATTAAACAGTTTATTACAGCACTATATCTATTGTAATCAAAGTGGTGCTGTTTACAGACATTATCATACAAACATTTTTAAGAAGAACAAACTACTATAAAAACAAGCACTAGGGCCGGTGAGATGGCTCAGCGGCTTAAGCGCCTGCCCGGCAAGCGTGAGGGCCCGAGTTCGACTCCCGGATCCCACATACGAAAAAGGGGCCGGTGATATCGCTCAGCGGCACGGGCGCCTGTTGGCGCGCGAGGTCCTGAGGTCGACCCCCGGTACCCACAAAAAAAAAAAAAAAGAAAAAAAAAAACAAGCACTTACTTTGTTTTTCCAATTGCTTGCACATTATAATCGCCAAATGTATATAATCAGTAATAAAGTTGCAAAGCTATTAACTTTTTAAATCACACAAATTTCCTTCAAATAAAACAGTTAAGCAGCATAAAAAATAAAAGTAGAGCTACTGATTACTATTTATGCAGATTTGCTTTATTCAGATCTATTCCTGTTCAGTTTATTCATGAATCCTTACAGGTTCAGTTCAGTCACAAGAAGCAAACTGCTGGACAAGCGTCATTTTTCCCCCGTGAAGACTGTTTTATCTTGGAAGGTGTTCCTCTTCCTTCAGCTTCTGACGATGACGATACTCTTGCTCTCGGTCCCGGTCTCAGTCCTGGTCATGGCGGTGTCTCTCTCTCTCCCTGCCTCTCTCTCTGTAATAATCATCATGGCGATCTCTACTACGGGATTTATGACGCTGACTCTTTTCTTGTAATCTACTGTGGTCCTTCTCTTGATTGTTCACGTCTTCTCGATTCAGAACCATATGACTTGGATTCAGTTCCATGAAGGCAGTCTTTCAGAGAGCTAATAAGAACTTTGCAACAGTCATCAGCAGATACTTTGGATTGTTTAATTAAAGAAATTGTGGGGCCGGTGAGATGGCTCAGCGGTGTAAGCGCCTGCCTGGCAAGCGTGAGGGCCTGAGTTCGACTCCCGGAACCCACATACGAAAAAGGGCCGGTGATATCGCTCAGCGGCACGGGCGCCTGCTGGCGCGTGAGGTCCTGAGGTCGACCCCCCGGTACCCACAAAAAAAAAAAAAAAAGAAAGAAATTGTGGTTACCATTGTCTCAGTAGCGCTCCAGTAATCACCAGCACTGGCATCAGACACAGCTCTTGAAATAGCACTGCTTGAGATTGCTCTGTTTCTAGTAATGATTTCCTCAAACTCTGCTTCACTCAGTGGTGTTCTTGCAGTGTCCATTTCCCTCCGCAGGGAGGCCATAGTCACCCCATCATATGGCGGAGCTCAGCCATTTGGGTCTGTTGGTGGTGGACCTCGACTCTCTGATGCAGGAATGCTGCTGTTAGTTGGTGGAGGAAAGAACGCTGGATTGACTTGTGGAGCTGGCAGTGGGACACCTGGAGGTGGTCCTGGAAGATGCGGAGGAGGAGCAAGAGTAAAGAGTGGGCCAAGTGGGCAAGGTGGAAATGGGCCTGGAGGTGGCAGTGGTCCCTGTTGTGAGGTGGTGGGGCTGGAGGGAGGGCATCACCTAGAACTAGAGGTGGAGGTCCAAGAGGAAGCGGACCCAATGGAGGCTGCCCAAAAGGCTGTCCAGGATAAAGAACTGTGGTGGAGGGTGATCTCCTCCATTAGGAGACCCAGCTAGAGGAGGACCTGGTGGGCCACATGGGCCAGGGGGACCTATGGGTGGACATGGTGGAGTCTGTCCAGCTGGAAAAGGTGGGGGAGGCCCTCCCAGTCCTGCTGGCCCAGGAAATCTGTCCCCACTGGGAACAACCCCTGGAAAACTACCCCATCCTCTACCACTTTGTGTAAATGCTGCGCGTGAACTGCCTCCTGGAGGACCAGCTTTACCTTCCCCAGACATTTGTCCCGCTTGTGTAGTTTTCCTGGACTGCATTTCAGATTGACTCAGGAAATGTTTATTGCATGGAGTTGCAACAGGATTCTGGCCATGAAGTTCTCTTTTAGGCAACAGATCCATTAACTTTTTTGAAGATGCTTCAGATCCAACACCAATAAGTGGAAATCCCTTTAATTGGCCATTTGCCCAATTTTCAAAAAATTTTATCTCCAAAATATCATTTACTCCCAACAGAATGAACTGCTTCAGTTAAGTCTTCACCTGTTTTCCACCAAGGTAGATTTCTAACATATAATGCAGTTCTCTTTGCAGTATACGTGTAGACAACACTGGGTGCTGCTCCTTTGCCCACATCATCACCAGCAGTTGGCAGGAGAGTATCCATGTAACCCTAGTCTTCTGGAGCATCTCCATTATTTGCAGATGCAGAGATGACATCATCGTAGAAATCTATCCGATCATGCCCACCATTTTCCACTTCCTGGTTGAACTCTTTGCCCACATCTGTGTTAGTGTCTATGTGGTTCACACTGTCTGTCTTTTTATTTTTTGAGGGGGAGACAGGGTCTCGCTATGTAGTTCAGGCTAGCTTTGAACTCACTGTGTAGCCCAGGCTGGCCTTAAACTCGCAGCAATCCTCCTGCCTCAGCCTCCCAAGTGTTGGGATTACAGGACTGCACAACCATGCCCAGCTAAACCTTTCCTTTTTTAACTTTGGGTGTCGTGTATTTTGTCTCAGCAACAAGAAAAGTAACTAAGACAGTAACCATTTGGATTTGTCTCAGGCTTACACCTACCAGTTGTTTGTGGGCAAGTTAACTAGTTTGTGCCATAGTTTCTTCATCTTTAAAATTTGCAAAGTGAAATATGTATTTGATATGTTTGCTTTGAAGATAAGGCTAAATAATTTATGTCGTATAGCTTAGTAGTGTCTGTCACATAATAAGTACTCAATACTGTAGTTCTTATTCTTTGTTGAGTTGCTGCTTTTTAATGAACAGGTTGTCTGGAATTGGTAAAAGTAATTGTATTGGCATCCTTTAAGATCTGACCAAGTCTCAAAGATCCAAGTAGAAAAAGCATCCAGAAAACAGAATTAAACAGTTATTAAAGCACTGAACAGTAATGGCCATTATTACTCGTGCTTAGTAATGAATGTGTTCTATGTGCCTCAGCCTTTTAATGCATTTTAAAATTTGATGTTTCTCTTCTTCCTTTAAACCTTACTGTCAAGTTCAAGAACTATGGGCCGGTGAGATGGCTCAGCAGCATAAGCGCCTGCCTGGCAAGCACGAGGGCTTGAGTTGGACTCTCGGAACCCACATACGAAAAAAAGGGCCAGTGATATCGCTCAGTGGCACGGGTGCCTGCTGGCACATGAGGTCCTGAGGTCGACCCCCAGTACCCACAAAAAAAAAAAAAAAAGAATAAGCTAAACTAAAAAGCCTTATGACTTAGCACAAAGTTAAGATTCAAATTCATAGGACATACAATTTCCTTTCGTGGTAGTGGAATTCTCTGTTCTGAACTAGAAGAAAGACTTAAAGAAAAAAGAGCACTTTTATAGATTGCCTACAGGGTTATGGGTACCTCCGCTAGGCTTGATGAGGATTAAGGCAAAGACCTTACCCTCAAAGCTCTTACTGTTAGTTGAGGGATGCCATAAACCATTAAATTAATTTGTGCCAGACACTTTGCTAAACGTAAGGATTGACTCTGGTGGCTAAGGGAAAAGAAGTAATTTGGACAACTGGGATTTCTGACTCAGGAAAGCAGGAGGACTAAGGTTAACAAACTGACCTGCTGCTAGTTTTTGCACAGGCCACAAACTAAGAATATTTTTTACATATTTAAGTGGTTTGGGAAAAAACAAAAGCAGAATAATAGTTTGTAACATAGAAATTATATAAAATTCAGACCAGTTTCATAAGTGAAGTTTTATTGAACATAGCTGTGCTGAAAATTTACGTATTATCTGTGGCTGTCTTTTTTTGTGCTATAACAGCAGAGATAAGTAACCAGTATTTAAGGGGCAGTTGTAGACACTTCTACTGAGAAGAAGAAACGCTGATAAAGTGATGATGACAATTGTAGGAGTGGTCAGATATTGCAGTTTGGTCAAGTAAATAACTTCCTTTGGGGCTGGAGATTATTGTTGACTCTTAACGATTAAGAGCAGTTCTTATAGAGGCCAACTGAGGTCATATATCAAAAGGTAGTGGTTTAAAACTGGGCTTAGCGGCACAGACCTGTAATCCTAGCATTGGGGGAGGCTGAGGCAGAAGGATTGAAAGTTCAAGACCAGCTCAAGCCACTTAGCAAGACCCTGTCTCAAAATAAAAAATAAACCAAGGTCTGGGGATGTAGCTCAGTGTGAAAGCCGTGGTTTCAATCCATAGTAACAAGAAGAAAAGAAACGAAACAAAACAGTGGCTTGAAGTAAAGGTGGAAAGCCTTCAGTGTGAACTGTTGAGAAGAATGGCAGGAAGGGAAAGTGGGAGGAGGATAGCGGGAATGGGGAGGCTTTGGGACTATAGTTCGAGAGCAGTTTGTTAAAGTGAAACAGCTTGAGCCTGTGTGCTCAGGGAGTCAGCACTTGGAGAGGAAACCTAGTGTAACGTGCTGGGTGCTGTCTTTCATCATAGGAAGGGTGAAGGAGCTAGATTTTGAATAGTTCTCAGAATAAGTATAATATTGTAGCCTCTCTGGAATCACATGCTTTTAATTGTTAGATGCATTACCATTGTCCCTGGAAAGAAATGGACCCAGATATTGAGAAACTGGGCCAACAACTAACTGTTCATTGTTCACCCAGTCATCCTGTCTGGCCATTGTTCTCATCTGTGAAAGAGCAGGGTTAACTAAGCCATTATCGCTTCTGAAATTCTTTAATTTAAACAAGTACAACTTCTAGTTAAATAAATGAGGAAATGTCTGTGATGCCTGTTGCTCGATCTGTTAGTTCATTAGTAACTGGGCATGCACTTTTTCTGAAGAACTTAAGCAGGTTAGTTATGATCATTCTGGTGAATTTGGGTGTATTGTATACAAAGCATACCAGTTTAGCCTGGCGTTAGAATATATCTTCAGGAGAAAAATATAGCATGAAGTTTCATTTTAATGTTTTTTAAGTTATGTATAAGTAGCAGATGGTCATTATGGAGTACTTAGTACAGAAGTGTAACTAAAATTGTTAGTTTCTTTACTGGAGTCTTCTCCCGCCCTAGTGACTTTTGTTTCTCTGTCAGTGTGGATACAATTGATTTGTGTGCTATTTGGGTTCCTCAGGAAGCCAACCCTGACGTAGAGTTATAGGGGAAAGGATCTATTGGGAGTAGTGTCTGGAAAGAAAAAGGGAAGCGAGCAGTTTAGGGTATAGGAAGCTGTCAGACTACAGTGCACACTTGACAAGGTCTCTGCCTGCCCCGATTGCCTGGCAGAGCAGGACCACTGGGCCGAAAGGCGTATGTTGCTGAGTCATTGGCTGGGGGCAGTCCTGAAGGAAGGGGTGCCCTCTGGTTAAGAGCTGAGGCAAATTCTAAAGAAGCCACAGTAACAGCAGGAAGCTATCAGTTAACCCAGTGGTGGTAAACCTATGGCACGTGTGCCGCAGTAGGCATGCAGAGCCCTCTCTGTCGGCATGCGAGCCAAGTCACCCCAGCATCGCCCAGCAGCTGAGCGTTCAGGTTTAATTGCAGTGTTGGCTTTTTTCAATAAATAAGTGGGTTTTAGGTTGCAGTGTTCGGTCTCTAAAAGGTTTGCCATCGCTAAGCTAGCCACACTCCTTGCATTTGGACAGATACAGAGGGATCAGCTCAGCATATCTTTGTGTCTGTCATGACATAAAATTTTGTGTTGTTTTTTTTTTTTCTGTTTGAGATGTATGGGTTATTTTATGATCTTCATAAACTTCTAAAATACATACAAAATATTCCAGCAAGTGTTTAGTTTATTCATTCCCTAGGTTTCTAAATTTTCCGTATTAAGAAATACACAGCAGTGAACATCTTTAAGGTATAAGATGTTTAGGATTATTTTATTTTAATAGAGTCTCAGAAGTAAAATAGATTGACGAGTGAACATTCTTAAGGCCTTTCATAATGAAAAGGGTGGTTGCTTACAGTGTCAGCACAAGATATACATCAGGTCCTACATAGCTTTAAATCTTGTTTTCTTACTCATGACACATTTGCAGCTGACGATGGGGTCTCATCTCCATTTCTGACTTGTGGTCTCATAACTATAATGGTGTTTAGTGGGCTGTGAATTGAGAGATGTATTTTAACTAAACCCTCTGTTCAGAGGGGTAGAGGAAGATAATGGCAAGGATGGGAAGTTAAGAATCAGGTTGACTGGGTTCAAATTTTCTCTCTGCTGTTGACCAGTTTGTGACTGTGGGCAAGCCTCAGTACGTTAACCTTATTCATCTAAATACTGGGGTAATAATAGTTACTGTCTTAGAGGGCTGTTTTGAGGGTTAAATGAAGTAGAACATGCAAAAACACTTGGTGTGAGATATGGTCCATGTATATGCTTAAATGTTAGGTATTTTTTCATTAGGTATTTGGTTAGTTTAGTATCTTATAAATTAGAATAGAAAAGAACATTTAATTCAGACTTTAAGAAAAAAATTGAGGCTTATAGAGGCTAACAGATTTGGCCTGGGTTACTTAGCTAATAAGTTGCAGAGCTCAAACCTGCAAGTCTTTCCCCAGTGTAGGGTCTTTCAGCTTTGACACTGTTAACATCTGGAGACTGGAATGTTTGGTTATAGAGGGCTGTCCTGTGACATGTAATGTTTAGTAGCATCCCATGCGTTTACCCCCAGATGCTGGAATCCAGCCCCAGCCTTCAGTTGTAACAATCAAAACTAACTTCAGACCTTACCAAATGTCCCCTTGTGGGGCAGCAATGGTACGGAAACAACCCTGCAGTGAAATAGGCCAAGTTTTGGAACAAGTACTCCGTCCTGCCTCCTGTGGAAATGCAGTTTTCACGAGTTCTTCAGTGATTTGAGCTATTTAAGATGGAGCTTTGTGTTCTGTGGCTGCTGGAATTTTAAGCACACCTGTATGGGACATCTTGAAAGGATATACTCCTCTCCCCAGAAAAGTCTTATGATGTTTAAATAGGACTACTTTATATTTCTTTTTTTAAAGGGTATTTTATGTTTCTAAACGTTCCCCCCACACACACTTTTGGTTGTAGGTGGCACACCTTTAAAAAAAGTATTTATGGAATTCCATTGAGTGGTGATGGATGATGCAGTTCAAATAACTAAGGTAAGAGAGATAAAACCAGAATTGTCAGCCAAGTATTGTCCTTACAAAGTAAAGCTAAAAGTTCTTTCCCACTCCATTTTGTTTCCAAGATATAAGAGTAGCTCATTTTTTATTATTAAAAAAGTTATCATCCTCTAAGATTTTCTTGGCTGGGGATGTAGCTCAGTAGTAGAGTGCCTGCCTAGCATGCACAAGGCCCTGAGTTCAATCCCCAGTACCACGAATAAAAAAAATATATATATATATATATCGTGGTTCTCATGCTGGTTGTAATTTAGAAACACTTAAAAAGCTTTTTTAAAAAAAGACCAAAGTAAATACCTTGTCATCCGCCATTGTTGAATTAAAGCTCCTGTGGGTAGAGCACAGATGAGCTCTCAGTTTTAAGTGAGAGCTTCATATTTAATACTACAGCTTTGGAAAACTATTTGGCAGTATCCACTAAGATTAAATATACACATAGCCCAGGAATTCTTTTCCTAGGTATGTACCCTTGAGAAATGAAAACATGCACGTACACAAAGATACATATACAAACATTCACTGTGACTTTATGTGTAATAGCTGGAGAAAAGTGAAAATAACCAAATTCCAAAAATATATGGAATAGTTAAATTGTGATATATCCATTGAATGGAATCCTACTTAAGAAGGATTAAGTCATTCACAGTATGAATGACTCACAGACATAAGGCTGAGTGAAAGAAGCCAGACACACACACATAAAAGTAAAAGTGTTCAAGTACTAGGAACAACTGAACCATGACGACGGAAGTGTGGTTAGTGGATCTTGTAGCAAGAGGTTGTGTCTAGAAGGAGGTATGAGAGAGCCTCTGTAGCATTGAAGAGGTTTTTCATATTAATACGTACATACACGTGTTTTTCTTTTTTTCTTGTAAAATATACTGACAAGATTTATCATTTTAACTTTTTTTTTGGCACTGGGAATCAAACTCACGACCTTGCATTTGCCAGGTAGGCACTGTGCGGCTGAGCTGTATCCCCAGCCCCATTTTAACCATTTTTAAGCATACAGTTCATTGGCATCACGTACATTCGTGTTGTTGTAGAATGATCACCACCATCTATCTCCAGAACTTTTCTTCTTTCCCAACTGAAACTCTACTTATTAAATTAAGACTTTCGATTCCTCTCATCCCCCACACCCTGGCAACCAGTGTTCGATTTATTTTCTGTCTCTATAAATTTGACTAGTTTGGATACTTCATACAGATGAAGTGTCCAGCTTATTTCACTTAGCATAATGTTTTTCAGAGGTCACGCATGTATAGCATGTCCAGAACATCATTCCTAGTTTTTAGGGCTGAATATTCTTTGGATGTGCATATGTACTGCATTTTGTTTGTCTCTCCATGAGTTGATAGACATTTGGGCTGCTTCCACCTCTTGGCCGCTGTGACTAATGCTGCTCTGAACACAAGTGCACAAACATCTGTTCGCCTCCCTGCGTCAGTCTGTGAGGTATATATTTAGAAGTAGAATTGCTGGATTGTATTGTAATTTTGTGATCTACAAAGCTTTTGAAGGACCACCATGCCATTTTCCATAGCAGCTACCATTTTATATTCCTCCCAGCAATGCTGCTTTTTGATGAACTGCATAATTCTAGAGTATATGCTTTTACTGTATTTCTTTTGTGAACCTTTTGGAAAAATCTTGTTTTGCCTCACCAATATAAAAGATGGTGATTTACCTTTGACACAGTTTTGCCTGTCCGTTATGAACAGTGAGGATTTATCTCTTGATATACCCATTTGATTCTGCATTATTTTTCGTTCTACTCCTGTTTAATATCTTTCTGTCATATACACATTTCCATTTAACTTGTTAAAATTCTTTTTTTTTATATGCGGGTACCGGGAGTCGAACTCAGGACCTCATGCTTGCCAGGCAGGTGCTTATGCCGCTGAGCTATATCACTGGCCCAACTTGTTAAAATTCTTAACCTCTGCATCCTGACCTCTCAATACAGAAAAGCATATCATGATCTGAGTATAAGTTATGTCTTAAAATTGGAAGCTATTAAACAACATTTATTTTATTACAGCTAGGCCAGTATTATTCTGTCAGGCCAAGGAGTATTTCTGGTTTTTTTTTGGGGGGGGGTTGTTTTTTTTTTTCTTTTAAGTTCAGTGTCATGAACCTTTACCTATTCAAAGCAGAAAATGAAAGAACGAATTCTCTTTTTGAAATTATCAGTTGCTTCTAGTCATACTCTGTATTTCATATTTCAGCCATAATTTTCCTATATAATGTTTTTCCTCTGGGATTTCTAATTTTCTTTTGTTTTTGTCTGTTGCCTGTATAATCTCTCTATGCCCCAAGTTGTCAATCTGTCTAGTGTATCAGTGCTAGCCCAAGCCATACATTGTTGCCCAAGTGTGATGTTATAGTTGTATACTATAGTCCAGGGTCAGTCTAGACTGTTTCTACATGCAGTTCAGCCTCTAACAGAGACCAAAATTGTGCAGGCCTTCCTATATTAGTCCAGATATTTTCAAATGTACCAGTTACTCAGTGTGAAACCACTGAGCAGGATGGACATTAGATTTTAGAAAGACTCCTGGGAATGGGGTTGGTGGGATGTTAGCTGCACGGGAACTCAGTAGAAGGCCTAGTCTACATCAGTGCTACAGAAAACCTGGGGCCCGACCCACGACACCCGAAACCCGAATCTTCAGACTGAAGACCCAGAGCACTGCTTCAAGCGTCCCGCCTTCCACTCTGAGATTCCGATGCGTAGCCTAGCTTGGGTAGCACTGGTGATGGGATAACAGAGCCATGAAATGAGGCGGTGGTTGTGCAGGTAAAAAGACTAGAGGAAACCTAGGAAAAGAGACATTTCAAAGAAATAGTGCATAATTTGGTAACTGAAAGACTGAGAGACCGGTGGAATCCTTCACAGAAGTAAGGAACTCTAGAGAAGCAACTGGATTTAGAGGGAAGATTTTCTGTTTGGTTTAGTTTTGAGGTGATAGTGAGATAGCCAGCCAGCACTTGGAGAAGGGTGTTACACGTTCCGAGGTGAGGTAATGGAGGTGATAATAGAAACCCTAAACATGAATAAGACTTTTGTAAAGAGAAAGGATAAGAAGGGCAGAGTCAGTCCAGAAGCCAGCATGGTAGATGCTACTTCCTCTGTCCTTGAAACAAATGGAACGAATACTCCTTACGGCACCTGGAGCACATGTAGACCTTCCTGGCTTTTTTGGGGGGGGGGTTTTGAGACAGAGTTTCACTATGTAGTTCTGACTAGTCTTGAACTCACTTTGTAGCTCAGACTGGCCTTGAACTCACAGCAATCGTTCCGCCTCAGCCTCCCAAATGCTGGGACTACAGGTTTCCCAAGTGTAGGGTTACAGGCGTGTGCCACTACACCTGGCTCCTAATTCCTTCTTTAATTTCATCTGTAACTCATTGTTTGTTCAGGAGGGTGTTATTTAATTACCCTGTGTTTATGAAGTTCTCGTGGTTTCTTTTGCCATTGATTTCCAATTTCATTGCATTGTGGTCTGATAATATGCATGGGATAATTTCAGTTCCTTTACATTTACTTAAGCATGTTCTATGAGCTAGTTTGTGTTCTATTTTTGAGAATATCCCATGTGCAGCTGAGAAGAATGTGTATTCTGATGTTGGGTGGAACACTCTGTAGATGTCTACTAAGTCCATTTGTTCAAAAGTTTGGTTGAGTTATAATATTTCATTGTTGACTTTTTGTCCAGTTGATCTATTTGTGACAGTGGGGTATTGAGATCCCCCAATACAATTGTACTAGTAATTATTTGATTTTTTACGTGCGTTAATATTTGTTTTATATAGTTGGGTACATTTGTATTTGCTGCATATATCTTTATGATTGTTATCACTTCCTTTTGGATTGTTCCCTTTACAAGGATATAGTGACCTTCTTTGTCTCTGTTAATCAGTCTTGGCTTGAAATCCACTTTGTCTGCAAAAGGAATAGCTACCCCTGCTTTGTTCTGGATTTCTGTTACATGGAGTATTGTTTTCCATCCTTTAACTTTCAATCTATGAATTTCTTTTTGAGTTAAGTGTGTTTCTTGTATGCAGCATATTGTTGGACCTTACTTCTTGATCCATTCTGCCAGTCTTTTTCTTTTGATTGTTGAATTGAGACCATTCACATTGATGGTTATAACTGATATGTATTGACTCATCCCTGTCATATTATTTTCCTATTGTTGGTTCATTTTTTTGCCCCCACTGTGTAAATGCTTGCCTTGCCTGGTGGGTTCCTTCTGTTGGGATTAATGGAGTTGTAGTCCTTGTTATCTCTTTCTAGAATGTCCTTCAGAACATTTTTGGAGTGATGGTTTGGTGTTCTTTGTCATGGAAGTATCTTATTTCTGCATGAATTTTGAAGATAGTTCTGTGGGTACATCAATCTGGATTGGAGGTTATTTTCTTTTAGGGCTTGAAATACTTCACTCCAGGCTTTCCTTGATTTGAGGCTTTGTGTTGAGAAGTCAGTTGTGATTCTGATGGGCTTTCCTTTATAGGTGATTTGTCTCTTTTCTTTAACAGCTGTTAATATTCTTTTCTTGTGTTGAATTTCTAAAATCTTGCCTATTATATGCCTTGCTGTAGATTCCTTTTTTTTTTTTTGGATCATGGCTAATTGGACTTCTATATGCCTCACTTATCTGTATGTCAGATTCTTATTCCCTGCTTGGAACGTTTTCTGCCATGACGTCTGTGAACAGGTTTGTACTGTCTCCTGCTTTTTCATTGACTCCAGTCAATCTTATGTTATGCTTCTTTGCATCATCTAGCAGCTCCTGGATTAATTTCTCGTGATCCCTTGGTATTTTTAAGAAATCTTTCTTTTCACGATTGCTAACCACGAGCCTGTCTTCTATGTTTGAGATTCTGTCCTCACATTGATTTATTCTGCCGTGGATCCCTTTGGTGGAATTTTTAATTTTTAATTTTATTCTCCTGGATATCTGCTTGAATCTGTTTTATGGATTCCATTTCTTTCCTATGTTGGGAATTCATGGTTCCCATCATTTTCCTAGGCTCCTCTTATTTTTTTTGTCTGTATTTGCTCTAGAGTCACTAAGTATGTTTTTCATTGTGGTCACCATCTCTATAGTTATCTGAGAAATTATTTCTGATTTGATTTTTTCTAGAGCCTCATTCATTTGCTTTGTTGTTACCACTTCAGAGAGGCCAGGTGGGTGGCTTTTAGATTGTCCTACCCCATTGCCCCCTGGATTTGCCTTTGGTGAACTGTAAGTCTGGAGTTGCATCTTGTTTAAGTGTCTTCTCATTTTCTTTTTTTTGTTTTTTGTTTAATTCCTGGGTTGATGCTTGCAAATTGCCTGTGGCAAGTAGCTTTATTGCTAGTATTTAGAATCCTTAGGAAACAACTACTTCTCAGAGATGTCTTTCAGGTGTACTGGCTTTTGGGTTTTGAGTATATATACAGTATAAGAAACTGTCCAACTCCTATTATCAGTGTATGAGAGGTGCAATTTCTTGTTCTTCACCAGCATTTGGCATTGTCATTGTTTTGAAAATTTTAGCCATTCTGATATTTATGTAGTAGTATCTCTTAGTAGCTTTAATTTGTATTTCCCTGATGGCTCATAATGTTGAATGCCTTTTCATGTGCTTATTTGCCACATGTATGTACTTTTCCATAAAATATCTTCAGATTTTTATTTCTCTTAAGTCTTTTGGCCATTTTCTTTTCTTTTTTTCTTTTCTTTGTGAGTGTAATTTTGCTAGTAATGAATTCTGTTGAGTTTTCTTGGTTTGGAAGATTTTATTTCACCTTTAGAGTCTTAGGAGATATTTTTGCTAGGTATAGAATACTAGGTTGGCATTTGTTTTCTGCCCTTTGAAGATAATCATTCCATTGTCATCTGGCTTCTGTATATATTAGGGTTCTCCAGAGAACCAGAACCAATAGGGGGTGTGTGCATGTCTATTATATTTAGTATATCATCATATATCATATTAAATATTTACTAATTATATTAAATACAAGTCATGTATTAAATATATAGTACATTGTACTTATATACAGATGCTTCTTCATTTACAGTGGGTTACATTTTAGTGCCTGTTGTAAGCTGAAAATATCATAAGTAAAAAATGCATTTAGTAGTTGGACACAGTAGTACACACCAGCATTTGGGAGGCTGAGGCAAGAGAATTACAAGTTTGAGTCCTCTCAGAGTGAAAAGGTCTGAGTGCAAAGGTCCTGAGTTCAATCCCCAGTTCCAAAAAAAAAAAGCACATTAATATACTAACTTACCAGACATCATAGCTTAGCACAAACTACCTTAAATGTGCTCAGAACTTATATATTAGCCTATAATTGGACAAAATTCTATAGCACAAATTCTATTTTAAAAGTGTTGGATGTCTCGTAATTTATTAGATACTGCATTGAAAATAAAAAACAATGATTCTGTGGGTGTGCTTTCTCACCATTAAAGCTGAAAAAAATTATTAAGTTGAACCATTGTTAAGCTGGGGTCCATCTGTATGTATTTATATGTAGATTTATTTTAAGGAGTTGAATTGTGATCGGAGAGGCCTGTAGGTGGGAGACTCAGATACGAGTTACAGTTCAACTCCAGAAGCAGTCTACTGGAGAATTCCCTCTTGCTTGGGGAAGGTCAGCCTTTTGTTCTTTTCAGACATTCAGCTTACCAGAGAGCAATTTAGTTTACTCAAAGTTCACTAGTTTAAATGTAAATCTTACTGAAAAATACCCTCACAAGACACATCTAGGATAATGTTTAACCAAATATCTAGATACTATGACCCAGGCAAGTTGACACAGAATTAAGCATCACAATCCACCCCTTGTCAAACAGGCACCAATATCTCTATCTATCTATCTATCTATCTATCTATCTATCTATCTATCTATCTATCTATCCATCCATCCATCCATCCATCCATCTGTGGTATTAGGGGTTAAACCCAGGGGTACTCTACCACTGAGCTATATCCCCAACCCTTTTTTTGTTTTGTTTTTGAGTTTTTGGGTTTTTTCCACAACAGTCTCTCTGTTTAGTTCAGGTTGGCCTTGAACTCACTGGCCTCAAATTTACAGCGAGCCTCCTGTCTCAGTCTCCCGAATGCTGGCATTACAGGTGTGTGCCACCACAACAAGCATTCAACCTTGTCTGTTTTTTATTTTGAGACGGGTCCTTACTAAGTTGCCCAGCCTCACCTTGAACTTGGAGTTCTCCTTCCTTAGTCTCTCAAGTAGCTGACATTACAGGCATGCATCTCTTTATACTTAATCTCTAAATTAAGACAGTAATAGATCATATTTCTGCGTAATGTGATAGAAATATCCTGTGTACAACCAAAAACACCCTATCTCTTTAGCAGAGGATGCAGAGTCCTTGGATGATGTATGTCTTCTCCTTGGCATCCTGCCACTGAAGTAATGATGTCATAAAGTTAGCAGGACGTACATACATGTTGTAATCAGCTGTTAGTCTAATCATTTTTCCTTGAAGAAAATATTTCTGTATCCATTTTCTGTTGTTGCATAACAAAACATCCCCAAGTTTAATAGTTTAAAGTAAACCATCTAATTAACTCACAATCCTGTGAATTGGCCATCTGTGCTGGGTTATCTGGTTCATCTGTTGGTCTTGACTAGAGTCATTCATGCAGCTGTAGTTAGTGGTTTATCTGGGGCTGAGATTGTCTTAAGCAAATGTCTGGCAATTGGTTTCGGCTTTTGGTTGGGCATCTCTGTCCATGTAAGGAGGTGAGTCAAGGCTTCTTACATTATGACAGCAGTGTTATAAAGAGCAAATCAAAGAGCAAATTGATAGCTGCGAGTTTTCATGAAATGTCAGCTTGGAAGCCACACAGTCACTTCTGCTGCATTTTACTGCTTCAAGCAAATCACATTGCCAGCTCAAATTTAAAGGATGGGGAAATAAACTTCACCTCTCTATAGAAAGTATGGCTGTGTTGCACTATAAAAAGTACATGCACAGAGGTGGGAATTTTTGTAGTTATCTTTGCAGTCTACCACTGTTTTGTTTTTGGTTTTGGTCCTCCCCCTTTACCTCCCTCCCTCTCTCCTCCTCCTCCTTCCTAAATGCCTTAATTTTTTTTTTTTTTTGTACTGGGAATCGAACTCAGGACCTTGCACTTGTCGGGCAGGCGCTTGTGCCGCTGAAACAAAATAGTACTTCGGTTTTCAAAAGTCTTACTATGTTATATCTGGACACACATTTCCTTTTTATTCATCTGCTTAGAGGTTCTTAGGAATTCTTAAATCTGTGGTTTGATTCTTTTGTCAAGTTGGGTTTTTTTTCTGCAATCAGATTTTATTGGTACATTTTACATATACATAATAATCACATTTGTCATAGAAAATTTGTACCTATACATGGTCTTTTGGCAGTTTTGGAGCGTTTTCAGTCATTGCTGAATATTTCTTCTTTCTTCTTTCGTTTATTAGGAACTCAAATTAGATGTAGGTTAGGTTATCTAACTGGATCCTCTAGACTTTTGTCTTCTATGTTTTTAGTACTTTTGTCTCTTTCTGATTCATTATAGATACTTCCTTTTGATTGATTTTTCAGTTTACTAATTCTTTCTCAAGCTGTATTTTATCTGTTCTTAAATCCATCCATTGAGATCTTCATATCCCTTATTGTATAAATTCTGGAGTTTCTATTTGGCCCTTATTTTTGCTGCTATTACTGATTCTTGGCCGAAATTCTTAGTACTGTGGGACTGCTCTTGTCTGCTTTCTGTTGATCCTCATATTGTCTTCTCATGTACTGTCCACTGTATTTTAAACATTGTTTGTAGAAATAATTTGATTTAGGATATCTTTTTCTAGAGAAAATTTACATTTGTTTCTGGCCTTGTGTAGAGATCTTGAATCGTTTTAGTCGAGTTTCAGAGACGAAAATGCTTTTAAACAGGACTGATGATGTCCCTGCAGGGGCTAGTCAGCTTCATTCCATTACCTATTATGCCACTTACGTGTTGGGCACATTGATAAATGCTGCATGGGTCCTGCAAGCAGAACAGACCTGGTGTTTGGTCTGTGTGGAGCACAGTGAGATGATTAACTGACAGGTAAATATGTATGTAATTAGTACGTTCTGTTAAAGCGATGAATAAGCTGTCTGGTAATATTTGGAGTGAGGGAGGAGAAAATGGTTCTCCCATAACTGACTGGGGCAGGTTTTATTTAAGCTAAAACCTAGCTGATGAAAGAGAACTAGAAGCAGAAACAGCCAGGCAGAAGCAATTGCCTGAGTGAAGACTAAATGACAACCAAAAAACTATGTGGTGTACAGAGGGGAAGAGGTTTTAGGCTGATCTTCAACTATATTAATGAGCTGTGGGACATTATTCCTCCTCCCCATTTTTCTGTCATTTCCCTTTAGAAAAATTAGTGAGTTAGGTACTGATGAATCTGGGTTCTGGAATCAGCTCTGTGATCTTGGACTAGTTGTCAAATTATTCATTCAAGGCAAAATGGAAGGAGGGAAGCAAGAAGGGGGCAGACATGGAAGTAGGGTAGAAAGGAAGAATATGAGACTGCATCAGGTTTATTTGTATTCTTCACAAATATTTGCATATTTGGACACCTGTTACAGGCATTCTAGAAGTATCTATTGAGTTAGCAGAATGAGAACAGTTCAATAAGTTTTTAATCATTAAAAAGATGAGTGCTGGGGATTTAGATCAGCAGTAGAGTGCTTGCCTAGCATGCAGAGGGCCCTGGGTCAATCCCCAGTAATGCCCACCCCAACCCAAGATGAGATACGAATTACCGTGTTTCACTATTTAAAGGAAAAAATAAATTAATCAAAATGAAGGAAAGCCACATCCATTTTCATCTCCTGAATAAACAGTTTTATTAACTAACTGAAGTGTTCTGTGCACTGAGAGAAAGAGAGATGAGACAGTGCCTGAGATGTGAGCTCCTTAAGGGCAGGAGCTGTTTTTTCCTTTGCCTTCACAGCCTGGTACAAGATGAGGAACTTAACTGAATAAATGAGCATATGAGCATTTCCTGCTTTGAAGAAAATTGGACTGTCATTACAAGTCAGGTTTACCATCCGTTTGCTTTATGTGTTCCAGAAAGATACCAAGAAATCTTTTTCTCTCACGATATTACTAGCCTAAACTTCTGATCTGGATGGATTATAGAATTTAAATTTTCTCAAAGCCCAGCAGTCAGCAAACACGCTGTTACATTGAGATAAACAAGCATGCCTCTCAGAGCCCTGCAAGTATTTTCTCTCTTTGGTCAGAGTTCCTAGGACTTGAGCTGATATTTGAGAGAAATTGGAACTTAGTAGAGTTATACTTCCTGTATCTTAGTTTTCTGATTATTATGTAAGGTTTTCTTTTTCTAGAAAGAGACTAAACTGGAATGAGAATGAATTCTCATGAGTAAAAGCAAAGCTTTAAGTAGGTCATCTGACTTTGCCTTTGTGGTCTACATTCACCCTGGTTATAAAAGGGCCTTTCATGAGTTTTCTAGGCTTTCATCACTGCCAGACTCTCCATAGGCATTGTAAAGAATTAAGCTGCCCACCCTCCCCCATGCCGGTCTCATGGCCTCTTTCATAGAGTTTACACTGGACTATGTTTAGCTCAGCAGGAACTCTGAAGACATGAACAACCTTCCTTCCTGACGAGAGAGTCAGTATTGATTAGTGTCAAAGCCACAGAAGTTAATGCCTGCCAGTGGCTAATAAATATGGTGACTAACAGCCTAATTTTTGCCAAAATTCTAGGCCAGAGTTTTATAAATATTTATATTCAAGTCTGTAATCCCAGCACTCAGGAGGCTGAGGCAGAAACCTGTCTCAAGATATTTAAAAATGGGGGAGGAGGCTAGGGATGTAGCTTCATGCAGAGGACCTCAGTTCAGTCCACAGTACCCACGCACCCCAGAAGAATCTATTTTATAACCCTAAAGGCCCATATTCATTCTCTGGAATTTCATCTGTGGGAGTGTGGTGCTCTCCAGGGCCTCTGAGTCCCACTAATAATGTGGAAGGTCCTTTTGCCTTTCTTTGGTGTTACTCCATTACATTGCCTTTCTCAAGATTTCTAGTGTTCAAGGACTTCCTCAGAAGTTTTTCAGCAGTTTCTCAAGCTGTTTTCTCTCACTGGTGGCTCTTCAGCATGCTGCTCATTGTCCACTCTCCCTTGGTAGCATGTATCAGTTTTCTACTCATCAGCACCCACCTACTCCTGCCTCTTATGTTTGTCAGATGTCTCCTGCCTGGCTTGCTCATTACTGCTTTTGTCACTCTTACAGCTGTCCTCTTCCCTTCTTTGGCTTTCTGCCCGACTTCCATGGCGGCTGATCTGTCATTGCCTGTCTGCCATCCTGCCCCTTCTTCCACCTCTCCCTGCAGGTACAGCATGTGCAGTAGTACTGCACATTCTCTTTGTTCAGAACTAAATGCACCACTTTCCCCACTGTATGCCCCCAAACTGGTCATCGTCCTGCCCACAGCATTGTTATTCACTTAAATCAAACACCTTAGCCTTCCTTAAATGCAGAATCCCATTAAGTTCTGCACTGTTGTGGGAATGTAAACTAGTACAATCACTATGGAAATTAGTATGTAGATTCCTCAAAAAATTAAAACTAGAAATTCCATTTGACCCAGCTATTCCCCTTTTGGGTATCTTCCCAAAAGAGTTAAAGACATCATATTACAATGATTATGCATACCCATGTTTATAGCAGCGCAATTCATAATAGCTAAATCTTGCAAGTGGCCTATATGTCCATCAATAGATGAATGGATGAGAAAATGTGGTTTTTACACATAATGAAATACTACTCTTCCATAAAGAATGATAAAGTGAAGTTGTTTGTAGGAAAATGGATGCACCTTGAGACCATCATGTTAATTGAAATAAGTCAGACACACAAGCTTAAATACCTCATGGTTTCTCTTATATGAGAAACCCAGAAAGAACAAAATAAAAGGTGGATAATAGGAAATAAGGAGATAGAGGAGGAAAGGAGGGGAGGGAAAGGGGATGAAAAAAGGAATTAAGGTGTATTATGTACATGCACCAACTCCTCACAAGGAATGCAAACATGTACTAATATAAATAAATAAATCTCATTAAGTCTTTAATTCTGCCCCTATAAATTCTCTTTTTTTCCTGTGGGTACCAGGGGTCGACCTCAGGACCTCGCGTGCCAGCAGGCGCCCGTGCCACTGAGCGATATCACCAGCCCTTTTTTTCCTTTATGTGGGTTCCGGGAGTCGAACTTGGGCCCTCGCGCTTGCCAGGCAGGCGCGTACCACTGAGCTGTCTCACCGGCCCATAAATTCTCTTCTTTGTCTCCTTCAGATTGTCCTGTGCTGCTTTGAGATCCTCCTGCTTCATTAGATAACATCTAAAGGCTTCTGTCAGGTGATCCTGCACACCTCACACCCCAGCAGTTGGTTCTCCACCCTGATGTTAATTATTCTGTTGATTAACTTCTAAAATCCTAATTGTTTTAGTCAACTTCCTTATACTAATTTTTTTTTTTTTATGTGGGTACCGGGAGTCAAACTCAGGACCTTGCGCTTCCCAGGCAGGTGCTTACGCTGCTGAGCCATCTCACCGGCCTGTTATGCTAAAATTTTTGGTGATTCCCCATACCCGCCCCCATCCTCACAGACACCAGTTTTTCATGTCTGCCATTTTCACATTCATTTAGCAGATACATTTGTTGAGGTCCTATTTGATGACCTCACCGAGCTCTTTGTCATTCCTGAGACCAGACAGGCTTGTTCCAACTTACAAGTTCTCTCTGCTTGAAAAACTGTCTGACTCTTCTTTTGGCTAATTGCTCCATCTCTTTCCAAGTTCTGCTCAAGCATCATTTCCCCAAAAAATTTCTTCTGTGGTATGCAGTTTCCCTAGTTCCCCTCAGTGTTAGTTAACTGACTTTTTTATAGTAGGTGGTAATTCAGGATTTGAAGTTTATTTGTACCTCATTACGGGTTGGTGAACAGCTTTTTTTTTTTTTTTTTTTTTGTGGGTACCGGGGGGTCGACCTCAGGACCTTGTGCACCAGCAGGCGCCTGTGCCGCTGAGCAATATCACCAGCCCTTTTTTTCATATGTGGGTTCCGGGAGTTGAACTTGGCCCCTCATGCTTGCCAGGCAGGCGCTTATGCCGCTGAGCCATCTCACCAGCCCTGGTGAACTTCTTGATAACAGTGTTCTGGGGCTGGGGATATAGCTCAGTGGCACAGCGCCTGCCTGGCAAGCGTAAGGTCTTGAGTTCGATTCCTGGTACCAAAAAAAAAAAAAAAAAAGAAAGGAAAATCTGAATTGATAGCAGTGTTCTTTTCTGATCTGTCTGTATATCCACCAGTATGTGATCACCAATCATGATGGGGAGAAAATGAGCTTTGGCATTTGAAAAGGACTGAGTTTGAATGCCAGTAATCATTTCTTAATTATGTTACTTTGAGCAAATTCCTTAACCTCTGTGATGTTGTGTTTCTTCATCTGCAGAATGGAATAATACTATCTAACTCATAAAGTCTTGAAAATTAAATGGATTAAAGTATATAAAATGCCTGTTACAAGTGCCTACAATGTAGGCAACCAAGGATTGTAGTTTGGAAAATAGGTGGGTTTTTTAATTTTTTTTCTTTATGTGGGTACTGGGAACTGAACTCAGGACCTCGCATTTGCCAGGCAGGCGCTTATGCCGCTGAGCTATATCACCGGCCCTGGAAAATAGGTTTTTGTTCCTAATAATAAATAATGTAATCTAATTAAGTGAACAATTAGTTGAAGGGACTAAACCCTGCTTCTAGACACCTTTTCCTGAAATCTGAGAACCTGAACAGCCCCAGGAGAAAGCTCAGGGCAAAGTTTAAGAGTAAACTTTCCCAGCTGCCCTTTGTTTCTCCCAGGCCTGCCAGGTGTTATCATTAAGACTGGGAGTTGGACTTGTATCTTTTCCCACAGAGAGCTTCATCTCCACGAAAGAGGTGAGTTTACTTAAAATTGAGACTAGTACTTGAATTCATATATACATTGGATATCTGAACATCAATTTCATTAAATAAGCACATTTTTAAAAATCACTACCCTTTCGTTGAGAAATCTGTAAAATGGACATAACTGTCTATAAGTTTTATTTGATGTTTTGGAAAGATTTAACTTTTTTGTTTTTAGTCTTAAACCTTTGAAGAATAACATGGTGGTAAGATATGTAAAGAAAAGGCAAGTAATCTTGGGTTTGAATTCTGCCTCCACTGTATATCAGCTGTGAAAACATCTTTCAGTTTCTTTATCAGCAAGATGGGAGTAAAAAGAGCATGTAACTTGAAGAGTTCCTAAGATTTAACTGAGTAAAGTGTTTGAATATTAAGCTAATATATACCTGCCACTTGATTGTGTTTTATCAGTAATGCATTAAATACAGAATGCCTAACTTTGAACAGAAAGGTTTGTTTGTTTGTTTGTTTATGGTTTATGGGGATTAAACTCAGGGCCTTCACACTGAGCTACATCTCCAGCCCTTTTGAAATAGTTACTTTAGTACTTACTTATTTAATTATTTATTTGCCATAGGGTCTTGGTAAGTTGCTAATTGCCCAGGCTGGAGTGGAATTTTCAATCTTCCTGCCTCAGCCTCCTGGAATGCTGGGAGTATAGGCTGCACCACCACACGCAGCTAGAATAGAAAGACTCTTAATGGAAACTACCACAGCCAAGGTCTAAATTCTGGGAAATATGCAGACTTGCTCTCCTTTGCTAGTAATAATTTAATAATGGTGATTCTTTGTAATATTTCTTCTTTAGTAAGTGTATGCAGAAAACCTTAGACAACATTCCCATTGTTAGGTCATCACAAATCGTAATATGTGGAGCTGGTCCTACTTCTTGTGAGTAGCTGTATCAGGATTGAAGTTCGTCGGATATATCACAAAATAGGTTTATTTCTTAGGTATGTAAAGTATGAAGGTTTAATTAGAACTGGTAGAGCGGGTTTGACAGTGTCATCAGAGAACTCCATCTTTTTCTAGCTCTCAATGTTGTGATCCTTAGTGTCTAAAATGACTAATCAGGCTCTAATTATCACATCCAAATTCTGGATTATATGGAGAGAGGACAAGGAAAAAGACTCAGTCCTTCCCTTTTAAGCTACCTTTTAGAGATCTCGTAATACACTTATATCTCCTTGGCTAGAGTTTCCGTACCTGTCCACATCTATCTCAGGAATGGGCGTGTTCTCCTTGGTACCAGCACCCCGTTTTCTTGCTTCTGCCTCTGCTTGCCCTCGGGTGAGAGGGTCTGGCTCTGAGAGGCTTAGTGTCTGTTGACAGGAGCTGTGTGTCTGGAGATGGAGTGTTGCTTTTTGGACAGAAGCCAGAGGTGGCTTTCCCTAACGGGCGTTTGGTATGCCCAGGAGTGGCTTGTCCCTCTCGGGAGCAGCTAATTCACCTACGAAATGCCTTTGTGTAAGCGTGTGTACTTGACTGACTGTGATTAAATATTCAAGGTCTCTGCAATTCAAGAGAGGCACCCTGCCCTGGGTACTCAACACAGTAAGTTATAGTGGCACCAGTATCAACATAGCAGAGTTGGAAAATGTCGTGAGTAGGCATACAGAGCCCTCAGAGCAGCCTGCCTTTGAGTGGAGAACATAAATAAGTGTGAGTGATCTAACAGTGGGTGGACATTGCCCAGTATCTCTGTCCCCACTGGAGCATTGAGAGCCTCCACATGTGTTCTCAGAAAATGTCTCAGGTATATACGCTGAGTTTGAGTTTTAAGAATATACGGTAAATGTTCTTAGACATAGGAAAACTACAGCTATGATTCTTTTTTTTTAGAACTAACCTTGTCTTTATCCTGGGGCTTTTAAATATTTCTAATGGCATCTTTGTTTTTCTTTGGTATTTGAATGTTGAACCTTACTGATTGTGCAACCTAATGTATATGTAGTGGGAACATTTTTCTTTTTTTTTTAAGTGAGTAAGAAATGTTTTTGTAATGAAATAAGAACCATATATTGGCCCTTTGTCTGGGTGTGGTGGAGCAGGAGAGAGAACACAATTGTGTGCTATTTTGCTAATATACTAGGAAAAGACCCAGACTTCATGACACATCTCCCAAAGCCTTCTTGCTCAGTTGTTCTGTATTCAGTTAACCAAAGGCTCATGATTCACAAATGCTTTGTGAAAAAATGGACAATTATAAACTTGGGTTTCTCCCATTATTTTGGCTTTCCTGGAATATATAATTCTGTCTTTATTCAGGCCATTAATGGGAGAGGATGTATAAAACAAGAGAGAAAATTATATATTATCAACTCTTGTTTTTATTTCATTATTATTATTATTATTATTATTATTATTTTTGGTGGTACTTGGGGTTGAACCTAGGCCCTCACATATGCTAGGCAAGTCCCCTACAACTGAACTACATCCCCAGCTCATATACAGTCAACTTAACAAAAGCCAATAGAAAGGATTATCTGGTATATCCATATGACAAAACACTGTACACCTATTGACAAGAAAAGTCGCTATGTGTGTTGATATGGAAGATGCTCAGGATTTATAATTCAGGTAAAAATGTAAGCTGCAGACATTATATATAATGTTTAGAATTCTTTTTTTTTTTTTTTTTTTGGTGGGTACTGGGGGTCAACCTCAGGACCTCGCGCGCCAGCAGGTGCCCGTGCCACTGAGCGATATCACCGGCCCTTTTTTTGTATGTGGGTTCCGGGAGTCGAACTCGGGCCCTCGCGCTTGCCAGGCAGGTGCTTATGCCGCTGAGTCATCTCACCGGCCCGGTCATTTATTATAAAAATTTTCAAATACAGAAAAAATTGAGAATTTTATATCCAGTAACCAGTAGTATAACATTTTAGTAGTCATGCTTTATTATGTATGTCTTTTTACTTATCCTTCTACTCACCTAAGCATTCAATTTTTAATGTATTTCATAGTAACATATAAGTACATTTCTTCCCAAATACTTAAGCATGCATATCACTTACTAGAGTACAGTATTTGTTTATCAGTGGGATATTTTTTGGAGACAAATTTTATATAAAATGAAGTGTACAAATCATAAGTTATTATTCATTGAGTTCTGAAAAGTGCATATTATCCATATAACTCACTTCTCCTGTCAAGGTACACAGTGCACCTTGAACATCCCTAAATCTGAAATCTGAAGCTCCAGTTTCCTAAACTTTTTAAACACAATCGCTGTACTGGCAGAGCCTATGCAGACATCCAAAATCTGGAAAACTCTGAAATCTCAAGTACTTCTGGTCCCAATCATTTCGATTAAGGTTAATCAACCTGTCTAGGAAGAAAACTCATGTACTCTTGAAATCTTTGATTTCTTTCCTAGGCAACTGTTCTATTTTTTCTAACATAGGTTAGTTTTCTTGTTCATACATTATATACTCTTTCATGCGAAACTTTTATTCACTCAGCATATTTTTTTTAAAGATTTGTCCATGATATTGTGTATATCAATATTTCTTTTCTTTTTATTGCTGAGGTACATTCTGTCATGATAATAAATCGATGTTTGTTTATATATTCCCTTATTGATGGTCATTTGGGCTGTTTTCAGTTTTTCGTTATGCACATTCTTGTACAAATTGTTTTTTAAGAATGTTTTCATTTTTCTTGGGCAATATATGAGAATGAAATTACTGGATCATAGAAGAGGTGTATATTACTTTTTGTAAGTAGCTGCCAAACTCATTTTTGAAATAAAAAATTGAAATATCACAAACATTTTGAAATCATCTTGTGACAAGGCAGAACCATTCCCTGTGTGCACAGGGTTTCCAGCATCATACAAATTACAGCTGGGATGGTGGATTTCCTTCCAGTATTTGATAGTACATGTTTTTATTTTACATACTATGAAAATTGACCTTTGTGAATGAATTACAAGTATTTTTAAAGCTATTTACCAAAGCTATTTGCGAAAGAAATAGCTGTTTTAGTGTTATAATGAAACTTTGAAGCAGCCAGATTACCACGTAGGCAACTCTTTGTAGAAATCTGCCTATGAAGCGGAGCAGAGAAAAAGATAGCTGGAGGATGGATGTAGACGCAAAGGAGTTTTTCATCTTTGGAAATTCTTAACAGCATTCAAATCCTGGTATGAAAAAGAGCAGTTAAGGCTGGAGTAGTGGTAGATGTTCAACAGGGCCAGGTTTTTAAGGGACTAAGATTTTGGGGGAAGGTGCAGAGGAGGAGGAAATTTCTACATAGAGTGACTGGTCCAAAGGCTTCTATTTTTTTGGAAATGTAGGCAAGGCCAACAGCCAAGGGTATAGAAGGAGACAGTTGGAGGAGAGAGGAAGTCTGAAATCACTGCTATGGAGAATTGGAAATTCTGACTGTGAAATGCAGAAAGATTGTGTTTGGGGTTCCACTGAGGCGGAAATAGTGCTCTGTGGTGATACCAACCTAAGGGGTTGCCTGGCTTTTTTAACTAGCGTTTGGTAATCCAAGCTTAGGGCTGACAGTCCTGGACTGTTTTTTGTTGTTGTTGTTGTTGTTGTTCTTTTTTCTTTTGGTTTTTTGAGACAGGGTCTTACTTTGTAGTGCAGGCTGACCTTGAACTCACTATGTAGCTCAGGTTGGCCTCAAATTCAGAGCAATCCTCCTGCCTCAGCCTCCCAAGTGCTGGGATTACAGGCGTGCATCATCATTCCCAGCTTGTTATTGTTCTCTGTTGGCATAATGGAATAGTGTAGCAAAAGAATTTAGGATATTAACATGAGAGTGAACGGACACTAACTTTTCTTAGTTTGATAGAGAAGGAAATAAAGATAGGGTAGACAGAATAGGAAGAAAATTAGAGAGACTGTAGTGAGGTCAGTGCAGGTGTAGTAGACATAACAGAAAGGGAACTGTAAGGATAAGAAGCATGGTTGGAGAGTAGAAAGGTAAGATTCAGATTCTGTATGAGAGCTTTTCTGGATGATGACAAAATCTGGAGCGCAGCCATTGCTGTGGGCAGCCTAAGTGGAATAGAGGTGTGAGGTTGTTGGAGTTGAGGAAGTCAAGCAGCTGCAGGGCTTACCAGATGTGGACTGTGGCTGTCGTGTGTGTGGATGTGGAAGTCATCCAGGAGAATCAGGGCTGGAGGATGGGAAGAAGGCGATGAATCACGTTATGTTTCCATTGCCAAGAAATCACAAGACAAAAAACCTTCAGGAATAGCGAGTGTTAGAGCAGACTAGAGGAGAAGTGCTTTGCATATGGCATCCTTGGAGAATGAGGACTCACCCTGTTTCCTGATCTTAGAATAGACTGGCGGGAAGTAAGGACTGATGCGGTTGCAGATGAGTTGTACGTAGGAGTCAGGAAGTCACAGAGTTTCTTGAGGCTTTCACTGTGGTTCCCTGGCTTGGCCTGTGGATAGGCCTTGTTAATAACGTGGATCTTCCCAGATGTCTCTCATTCCTGATTTATGTGTATAAATCCTGTCCAGCTTCCATCACATTTGTTTATTCTTTTCCCTTGCATTTTTTCACTTGAGATATGCCTTTTTTTTTTTTTTTTTTTTTTTTTTTTTTTTTTGTGGGTACCGGGGGTCAACCTCAGGACCTCACGCGCCAGCAGACGCCCGTGCCGCTGAGCGATATCACTGGCCCTTTTTTCGTATGTGGGTTCCGGGAGTCGAACTCGGGTCCTCGCGCTTGCCAGGCATGCGTGTACGCCACTGAGCCATCTCACCGGCCCGAGATATGCCTTTTTTAAAAAAAGTTTTGCTTCTTATATTTATGCTCTATGGTGAAACCTGTTTCCTTTTTCACTTTTCTTGATTTTTTTAGGTTATAAAAATATCATGCTCATTTAAAAAATCTCAAAAATAAGGAATAGTATTAAAAAAATAAAAAATTATAAAGTGCAGTCTCAAAATGTTTAGAGAAGTTTTTCCTGGGGTTGGGGATGTGGCTCAGTGGTAGAGCTCTTGCCTTGCATGCACCAGGCCCTGGGTTCAATCCCCAGCACTACCAAAAAAAAAAAAAAAAGTAGTTTTTCCTTCCAGTCTTATTTTCATGCATATACATTCATGTATACACATAAATTTAGGTGAGCTCCAATATTTTATCTGCTTTTTTTTTTTGGTGGGTACTGGGGGTCGACCTCAGGACCTCGCACGCCAGCAGGTGCCCGTGCTGCTGAGCGATATCACCGGCCCTTTTTTCGTATGTGGGATATGGGAGTCAAACTCGGGCCCTTGCGCTTGCCAGGCGTACACGGCTGAGCCATCTCACCAGCCCCTGCTTTATTTTTTTAAAGCTTAACAAATTAAGGGTTTAAACTGAGGTATGTGCCTGTAATCCCAGCTGGTAGGCTGAGGCAGGAGAATCACGAGTTTGAGGCCAGGTTGGGCTACCAAGACCTTGGCTTTAAAAAATAATAAGGGTTTGTTCCACTTGCCTACATTCTTTGAATGTAGCTTCTTGAATAGCAACCATATATCATCTTGTACAGCAACATAATGTTTATTTCAACTTTCTCCTATCTTCCCTGTTGTTGTATATTTGGATTGTTACTACCTTCCCAGTATTATGAATATCTCTATACATCATTTTAATTAGAGATTCAGGCACCTTTAAGATAGTAGTGTAATCTTCCAGAAACCAGTTTGTTATTACAGGCTGATTGGCAGTCTTCATGTGAATGCCAGCATTGAATTTTTCATATGATTGAACTTTTTTGATTGGAAAGTAAAAATGTTATCTCATTATATTCCTTTGGTTAATGAAGATAGTCCACACTTTTTGGTGTATTTTCTTGGCTGTATTTTCTGTAAATCTTTTGTTTAGGTCTTAACCATGTTTCAAAATTGGGGTCTTGGGGGTAAGTGTAGGTTATATGTTTACATGTGCAAGGCCCTCTCTGTGTTTGATCTCCAACACTGAAAAAAAATGGAGATCTTCATGTTTTCAATATTGATATATGAGTTTGTGTTTTAACATTTTGTCTTATGTATGACAGTACACCCAGGTCATTTACTTTTTATTAACAGACTTTATTTTTTAGTCTATAGGTTCACAGCAAAATTGGGCAGAAAATTGAGCAGTTCCCAAATACTTCTTATACTTCTTGCTGACACACATGTACCACCTCCCCCCTTACCAACATTCCACATCACAGTGGTACATTAGGTTGAAGTCGGTGAACAGTGAGTGACTCATCGTTATCATCCAAGCTCTGTAGTTTACATTAGAGTTTGCTCTTAGTGATGAACATTCTGTGGATTTGGACCAATGTATAATGACATGTATCCACCATTGTAGTATCATTCGAAAGAGTGTCACTGACCTAAAAATCATCTGTACTGTAAGTTTAATTTATAAATTAGACACTGTAAGAGATTAACAATAGACAATAAAAGTTCTGTGAATGTACTGTCTTTCTTGAAAGAGTTAAGACAAATACTGATATTTTCTGACTGTGGTTGACTCCACGTAACTCAAACTAGAAAGCAAAAGGACTGAAAAGGTGGGACTACTGTAGTTAGAATCATATGGTATACAGCTTTTGCAGATTGGCTTCTTTCACTTAGTAATATGCATTTAAGCTTCTTTATGTCTTTTCATGACTTTAGCTCTTTTTTTAAGCAGTGGATAATATTCCATTGTCTGGATGTGTACCATAGTTTATCCATTCACCTGATGAAGGCTATCTTGACTGCTTCCAAGTTTTTACTATTATGGATAATTTACTATAAACATTTTTGTGCAGGTTTTGCGTGGGCATAATTTTTCAATTTAGTTGTGTAAAATACCAAGGAATACAGTTTCTGGATCATATGATAAAAGTATATTTAGTTTTATAAGAAGTCACCAGCTTGTTTTTCGAGTGACTTTACCATTTTGCACTCCCACAAGCAGTGAATGCATGTTCCTGCCGCACCGTATCCTCACAAACATTTGGTATCATCAGTATTGTGTATTTGGGCCTTTCTGATAGGTACATAGTTGTGTGTCTCATTGTTTTAATTTTCAGCTCCCTAATGATGTATGATGTTCAGCTTCTTTTCACATTGATTATTTGCCATAATACATCATTTTTAGTAAGGTGTCTATTCAGGTCTTTTGCCCATTTTAAAATATAGTTGTGAATTTTCTTAGTGTTGAATTTTAAGAGTTCTTTGTATATATTAGGTAATGGTGCTTTATCTTATGTGTTTTGCAAGTATTTTCTTAGTCTGTGGCTTGTGCTCTTACTCACGTGACATTATCTTTTGCATTTATTGTAATGATGTCCAGTTTACCAGTTTTTTTTTCTTGGTGGATTGTGTTATATCCAAAAAGCCATCACCATGCCAAGGGGAAGCAATTTTTTTTGTCATTGCCATATCCAAGATCATCTAGATTTTCTCATATGTTATCTTCTGGGGATTTTATAGTTTTATATTATATATATGGTCCTATTAATTTTTGTGAAAGGTATAAATAAGGTCTTATCTATAATTTTTTTTTTTTTTTGTGGGTACCGGGGGTCGACCTCAGGACCTTGCGCGCCAGCAGGCGCCCGTGCCACTGAGCGATATCACCGGCCCCTTTTTCGTATGTGGGTACCAGGAGTCGAACTCAGGCCATTGCGCTTGCCAGGCGGGCGCTTACGCCGCTGAGCCATCTCACCGGCGCTAGAATTTTTATATGTGGTTGTGTAGTTGTTCCAGCACCTAATGAGACTATTTTTACTCCATGGTATTGCCTTTGTTCTTTGTCAAATTTGTGTGGGCTCCTTTCTGGTCTCTCTATTCTGTTCCATTGATTATTAGCCCATTCTTTGTATACCACAGTCAGGGCAGTTTTATGTTAAGTTGATGCCAGGTGTTATCAGTCCTTTGACCTTTTTCTTCTTCAATACTGAGTTGACTCTTCTGAAAGTCTCTTGCTCTTCATATAAACTTTAGAAAGTTTATCAATATGTACAAAATAACTTACTTGGATTTTTATTAAGATCACATTAATCTGGAGCCAGGGATATAGCTCAGCAGCACGGCGCCTGCCTGGCAAGCTCAAGGTCCTGAGATTCCCTGTCCCCCCCCAAAAAAAGATCACATTAATCTGTAGACCCATTTGGGAAAAAACTGACATCCTGACAGTATTGAGTTTTCTTCTTTTTTAACAAATATTTTTGCACATTTATAATATTTGCATAGTTGTATCAAGTATTCTTTCCTCCTATTTTTTTTTTTTTTTGTTAATCTTTACATTTTGGTTAAAACATAATTCCCAGTTAAGAGTACTTAAAAAATGGTTTCCTCTCTGCATATACATGCATACACACATGCACACAGAGAGAGAGAGAGAGAGAGAGAGATTGATTTTATTCTTTTTACAAATCCACCATTCTTATTTTTTAAAAGAAAAGGAGAGAAGAGTCAAAATGTTCTGTTGGATAAGCAGTAACCTTGGGGGGAAAAATTTTTTTTTTTTTTTTTTACAATTTTCAGATAATGGAGAATTTTGCCTAAATGGTTAACAAGTATCAAAACATCATTTTTAGTCCAGCTTCATAATGCTGTTCTGTCCAAAGTCCTAAGGCTTTCCCTTCACTCAGAACTAGGAATGAGCTCTTGTGGTGCGTCTTCTTGACCATGAACATTGTTTTATGTTTAGTGGCTTTTATTATGTTGTCAGATGTTCCTTTTTTACCTTTGTGATTTTCTGCATTGTCTTTGTTTTGTTTTGTTTTGTTTTGTTTTAGACAAGGTCTTGCTATGTAGTTCAGGCTGGCCTTGAACTCACTATATAGCCCTGGCTGGCCTTGAACTCGTGGCTATCCTCCTGCCTCAGCCTTCCAAGTGCTGGGATTATAGGCAAGTGCTGAGATTACAGGCATGTGCCACCATGCCCAGCTTGCATTGTCTTTTGTTGTTGTTTTGGTTTTTGTTTTGTTTTTTTCAGACAGGGTCTCACTATGTAGTTCAGGCTGGTTTTGAACTCATTAGGTAGCCCACGCTGGCCTCAAACTTGTGGGAGTCCTCCTTCCTCTGCCTCCCAGGTGCTAGGATTACAGCCATACACAACCATGCCTGGCTTTTATGCTTAGAAAGTCCTTCCTCATCCTGAGTTCATATGCATGTTTGTTGATTCACGTTGTTTTTTTTTTTAATGCGGGTACCAGGAGTCAAACTCAGGACCTCGCGCTTGCCAGGCAGGCGCTTATGCCGCTGAGCTATATCACCGGCCCTGTTGATTCACTTTTAAATATGTTTTTAAGTATTTTTTTTTTTTTAATGTGGGTACCAGGGGTCGAACTCAGGACCTCGCACGCCAGCAGGCGCCCATGCCACTGAGTAATATCACCGACCCTTTTATCGTATGTGGGTACCGGGAGTCAAACTCAGGACCTTGCGCTTGCCAGGCAGGCGCTTATGCTGCTGAGCTATCTCACTGGTCCCCCCATAAATATTCTTTAACTCAGCTGGAATTTATTTTGGTAGTGTAGAGGATGAAGCAATGGTTTGACTCCTTCCCCCCAAGTACATATATTTCTCAAAACCATTTCCTATTGATTTATCAAGAATAGAGGTGTACACATACACAAAGTCAGCCTTCCAATCTTTTTCCTAATCTTTTTTTTTTTTTTTTTTTTTTATTTTAAAGAGAAGAAAAAAACAAAACAAATCAAAAGAAGAACAAATTTTCAAACAAACATAATAGGAGGGTAACAATGGTTAATACATTACGTATTACTATCTTTAAGTTAGTTATTCAGGACACCAGACATTAGCATTCAATTGTCCAAACATTATTGGCACAAACCTTACTCTTCAATGAACTAAGTAAAAATGGTAGTGTATCTATCTTAACGATCTTATATATATATATATACAATTTTTTTCCCTTTCCCTTCTTTCTTTTCCCTATTCCAGTCTCTCTTTCCTTTTGACCAGTTTCTTTTTGATTCACCATGTCTATTGTACATTTTGGATCTTATTTACTCTTTCAGTTTCTCATACTAGAGAGATAATACGATGCTTACACGTGCTTCTGGTTTATTTCACTTATGAGTATTTTCTCGAGTTGCATCCATTTACCTATAAAAGTCTCCAGTTTATCCTTCTTTATGGCTGAATAGTACTCCATTGTATAAAAATACCACATCTTTCTTATCCATTCCTCAGTTGATGGGCATTTGGGTTGTTTCCAAGATCTGGCTATTACAAATTGTGCTGCTATAAACATGGGTGCACATATATCGCTGTGGTACGATGTTTTTAATTCTTCTGGGAAGATGCCCAGAAGGGGAATAGCTGGGTCAAATGGGACCTCCAACCCTAGTTTTCTGAGGAATCTCCACACTGACTTCCACAGTGGCTGTACCAGTCGACACTCCCACCAACAGTGAAGAAGGGTTCCTTTTTCCCCACAGCCCCTCCAGCATTTGTTATTAGTTGATTTCTTAATAGTAGCCATTCTTTCTGGGGTGAGATGGTATCTCAGTGTTGTTTTAATTTGCATCTCTCGAATGACTAGTGATGTTGCACATTTTTTTGTATATTTATTTGCCATTAGTATTTCTTCATCTGAGAAATGTGTATTCATCTCAGATGCCCATTTTTGGAGTGGGTCTTTAAATTTGGGAGGTCTGATTTTTTTGAGTTCTTTATATGTTCTCGATAGTAATCCTTTGTCTGAGGAACAGCTGGCAAACATTTTTTCCCACATTGTGGGTTGTCTCTTCACTCTGTTGGTGGTTTCTCTTGCTGTGCAAAAGCTTTTTAATAAGATGAGATCCCAGTTATTGATTCTTTGGGATAGTTCCCGTGCGGTTGAGTTTTTATTCATAAAGTCTTTGCCTACACCAATGTCTCCAAGGGTTTTACCTATCCTACCTTCCAGCAGATTTAATGTTTCTGTTTTAATATTTAGATCTCTGATCCATTTTGAATTTAGTTTAGTGCATGGTGAAAGATATGGATCTAGTTTTAATCTTCGGCATGTGTAGAGCCAGTTTTTCCAGCACCATTTATTAAAGAGGCTATCTTTCTTCCAGCGAATGTGTTTGGCACCTTTGTCAAAGATAAGGTGGCTTAGTATGTCTGGGGTTGTTTCAGCATCTTCTAATCTGTTCCATTGATCTTCAGGTCTGTTTTTTTGCCAGTACCACACTGTTTTTATCACAGTAGCTTTATAGTATAATTTCAAGTCGGGGATAGTGATGCCCCCTGCCTTGCCTTTGTTGCCCAGAATTGCCTTTGCTATTCTAGGTCTCTTCTGATTCCAAATGAATTTTAGGATTGTTTTCTCTAATTCTGTGAGATATGCTGTTGGAATTTTGATTGGAATTGCATTAAATCTGTATAACAATTTTGGAAGTATGGCCATTTTCACTATATTGGTTCTTCCTATCCAGGAGCAAGGGATATCTTTCCATTTTCTGATATCCTCTTCAATCTCCTTTTTCAGAGTACTGTAGTTTTCAGTATAGAGGTCTTTTACATCCTTCGTGAGGTTGATTCCTAGGTATTTCATTTTTTTGGATGTTATTGTGAAAGGTATTGTTTCCCTAATTTCTCTTTCAGTAAGTTTGTTATTTGTGTACAGGAAGGCTATTGACTTTTGAGTATTGACTTTGTATCCAGCTACACTACTGAATTTGCTTATTAAATCTAGCAGTTTTTTAGTGGAGTTTTTGGGGTCTTCTGTGTAGAGTATCATGTCATCTGCAAATAATGATAATTTAACTTCTTCCTTTCCAATCATTATTCCTTTTATTTCTTTCTCTTGTCTAATCGCTCTGGCTAAAGTTTCCAGAACTATGTTGAATAAGAGTGGGGACAGTGGACATCCTTGTCTTGTTCCTGATTTTAGAGGGAAGGCTTTCAGTTTTTGGCCATTTAGTATAATATTGGCTGTTGGTTTGTCATAGATAGCTTTTACCAGATTGAGATAAAGACCCTCTATTCCAATTTTCTGTAGGGTTTTTATCATGAAAAGGTGCTGGACTTTGTCAAAAGCTTTTTCTGCATCTATTGAGATGATCATGTGATTTTTGTCTTTGGTTCTGTTAATATGCTGTATTACATTTATTGATTTACGTATGTTGAACCATCCCTGCATCCCTGGGATGAATCCAACTTGGTCATGGTGTATAATCTTCTTGATGATTTGTTGGATTCTGTTTGCCAGTATCTTATTAAGGATTTTTGCATCTATGTTCATTAGGGAGATTGGCCTGTAGTTCTCTTTCTTAGTTGGGTCCTTCTCTGGTTTTGGTATCAGGGTAATGCTTGCTTCCAGGAATGAATTTGGGAGTATTGCTTCCCTTTCAATTTCATTGAAAAGTTTGAGAAGTAGGGGCGTTAGGTCTTCTCTAAATTTCTTGTAGAATTCGGCAGTGAATCCATCAGGGCCTGGGCTTTTCTTTGTTGGGAGGTTTTTAATTACATCTTCAATTTCATTGGCTGATATTGGTTTATTTAGGATTTTTAAATCTTCTTGATTCAGCTTTGGTAATTCATACGAATCTAGGAATCTGTCCATTTCTTCTGCATTTTCCATCTTAGTAGAATATAAATTTTCAAAATAGGTATAGATGATCTTCTGGATTTCTGCAGGGTCTGTCGTGATATCACCCTTTTCATTTTCAATTGCATGGATTTGAGTCTTTTCTTTTTTTAATAAGGTTGGATAAGGGTTTGTCAATCTTATTTATTCTTTCAAAGAACCAACTTTTTGCTTCATTGATTCTTTGTATTGTTTTTTTATTCTCCAATACGTTAATTTCTGCTCTGATCTTTATAATTTCCTCCCTTGTACGGGCTTTTGGCTTAACCTGCTCTTCTTTTTCTAGAAGCCCGAGGTTCACCCTTAAGTTGTTTATTTGCGCTTGCTCTATTTTCCTGATATAAGTGTTTAATGCTATAAATTTCCCTCTTAGGACTGCTTTCATTGTATCCCATAAGTTCCGGTATGTTGTACTGTCATTATCATTCAGTTGTAGAAAGTGACTAATTTCTTCTTTAATTTCATCTGTGACCCATTGGTTGTTCAGGAGGATGCTGTTTAATTTCCATGTGTTTAGGGAGTTTTTGTGGGATCTTTTGCCATTGATTTCCAATTTCATTGCACTATGGTCTGATAATATGCATGGGATAATTTCAATTCCTTTGCATTTACTTAAGCAGGTTTTATGAGCTAGTATGTGGTCTATTTTGGAGAACGTCCCATGTGCAGCTGAGAAAAATGTGTATTCTGATGTTGTGGGATGGAACACTCTGTAGACATCTACTAAGTCCATTTGTTCAAAAGTTTGGTTCAGTTCTACTATTTCATTATTGATTTTCTGTCCAGTTGATCTATCTTTTTGTGACAGTGGAGTATTGAGATCTCCCAATATAATTGTATTAGTGCTTATTTGATTTTTCATGTCCTTTAGTACTTGTTTTATATAGCTGGGTGCATTGGTATTTGACGCATATATATTTATGATCGTTATCTCTTCCTCTTGGATTGTTCCCTTTACAAGGATGTAATGACCGTCTTTATCTCTCTGAATCCTTCTTGGCTTGAAGTTCACTTTGTCTGCAAAAAGAATAGCTACCCCTGCTTTTTTCTGGGTTCCTGTGGCATGGAGTATTGTTTTCCATCCTTTGACTTTCAGTCTATGAATTTCTTTCTGAATTAAATGTGTTTCTTGTATACAGCATATTGTTGGATCTTGCTTCTTGATCCATTTCGCCAGTCTGTGCCTTTTGATTGGTGAATTGAGACCGTTAACATTGATGGTTAAAACTGATATGTATTGACTTGTCATGATATTTTCCTGTTGTTGGTTCCCACTCTTTGTTTTTCCGCTTTCCGGCTATTTAATTATTTGCCCTGCCTGGTGGATTCCTTCTGTTGGGGTTCCTATCTCTTTCTAGAATGTCCTTCAGAACGTTTTGGAGTGCTGGTTTGGTGGTCATAAATTTTCTCAGATGTTCTTTGTCATGAAAGTATTTTATTTCTCCATCAATTTTGAAAGATAGTTTTGCAGGGTACATCAATCTGGGCTGAAAATTATTTTCCTTTAGAGCTTGCAATACATCATTCCAAGCTCTTCTTGAATTGAGGGTTTGTGCTGAAAAGTCAGCTGTGATTCTGATGGGTTTTCCTTCATAGGTGATTTGTCTCTTCTCCCTAACAGCTTTTAAGATTCTGCCCTTCTGTTGAATTTCTGGGATCTTGACTATAATATGTCTGGCTGAAGTTTTTTTTTGATCATGTCTAGTTGGTGTTCTAAAAGCTTCACTTATAGGGGTGTCAAATTCCTTTTCTCTTCCAGGAAAGTTCTCCCTGATTATGTCTTTGAACAAGGTTTTAATGTCGTTGATGCTATCTCCTGCTTTTTCATTTATTCCAATTATTCTTAAGTTGTTTATCTTTGAGTCATCTAGCAGCTGCTGAATTGATTTTTCATGGTCCCTTGCTATTTTTAAGAATTTTTCCATTTCATGATCACTAATTGCAAGCCTGTCTTCTATATCTGAGATCCTGTCCTCGCATTGGCTTATTCTGCTACAAATACTTTCAATGGAATTTTTTATCTCTTGGATATCTGCTTGAATCTGCCTTATAGATTCCATTTCTTTCCTATGCTGAGCATTCATGGTTTCTATAGTTTTCTTAAGTTCATCTATTTTTTTGTCTGTATCAGCTATAGTGTCTTTAAGCATGGTCTTCATTGTAGACATTATCTCTGCAGTTATCTGTGAGATTATTTCTGTTTTAATTTTTTCCAGAACCTCATTCAGTTGCTTTGTTGTTACCACTTCAGATAGGCCAGGTGGGTGGCTTTCGGATTGTCCCACCTCGTTGCTCCCTAGGTTTGCCTTTGGTGAACTGGATGTGTGTGGTTGCATCTTGTTTAAGTGTCGTCTCATTTTTTCTTTCTTTAATTCCTGGGGTGATGTTTGCAAATTACCTATAGTAGGTTACTTTATTGCTAGTGTTTAAGATCTTTAGAAGATGACTACTTCTCTGCAGTATCTTCCAAGTGGAGCTTGCTTTTAGGTTTTGAGCTTTCTGCCAGATCCTACCTCTTCAATTCGTTGGGTATGCGAAGTTGCTACCTGTTTGGCCCAGTCCTTGATTCTTTGGTACTGTGCCACTGTATTTTCTGTGTCCCTTAGTCAATCTCAATCATGAAATATCAGGAAGGAAAGATGTTTAGAACAATTATTTCACATTTGGCTATAATGTTAACTAAAGCATCAAACACAGCCTAAAAAATGACAGACTGAGCTAACCAGTTATTTACCACTTTTAGCTGTATAGAGTTGCGGTTATATAACAAAATCTAAAACACACCAGAAAAATTATATGCAGTATACAAGTCCTATGTATGTCAATTTTTCCTTGAGGAATTTAAATTTAAGATGAGTTAAGGAGGAAATAGAGTATTGGGAGAAGAGGAAGGAATTAGATGTAAGGTTAGAGGACCAAGAGGGATCCCACTAAAATTGGGACACTAGTGCAGAGGACAGGTGGTAAAAAGAGAAGGAAGGGATAAAAGGAAGAACAGATCACAACCACAATCACAAAGAAATTAGAGGCGCTGTTTACACTCATATAAAAAACCAGAGAGAATAATGAAGGAAAGAGCAAATACACATACAGAAACAAAAACAAAGATAAAAACAATAAAACAGACAGATCAAAAATAAAACCCCACCAAAAAACAAAACAAAACAAAACAAAAACAAAAAAACCCTTCGCCAGAACAAAAAAACAAATCAGTGAGAAAAAAAATAAAAATAAAAATAAAAAATAAAAATAAAAATAAAAAATATAAAAAGAATCAGTTCCAGGTGTTGACTCTGTTGTAGGCAGGTACCTTGTGACAAAGTCCTGTTCTGTGCAGGTCCGTCCCAGTAAGCCAGGAGCGCCCTCTGGCGGGTGGTGAGCAGAGGCGCGTACGTTCAGGCAGAGACCAGTCTAGCTCGCCTCCGCTCTCGCCGCCCTTTCACGATCCCTGGGCCTGAGAGGCTCAGCGCGCTGTCCGGAGCGCGGGTTCCCTGCACTGGTTCCCGCCGCTCTGGTTTTTCGCCACGCCCCCCACAATGGCGCCGGGCCAGTCGCTCTCTGGCGCGGGACAGGTGTGGCTGAGAGTCCAGTCTCGTTCGCCTGCTGACCTCAGCACACTTTCGTGGGCTCAATTGAGAGGCCCTGTGCTGCCCTGTCCGGAGCACAAGTTCCCAGAGCAGTTTCCGAGCCGCTCTGAGTTTCGCCACACCCCCCACAATGGCGCCCGGCCGATCGCTCTCTGGCGCGGGGCAGCTGTGGCTGAGAGACACTCACCGCCGGTCAGCGCCGTTCTCCGCCGCTCCCCTGCCCCGCCGCTGTCTCAGGATCCTCCGTGGGGGCTCCCTGGGCGCCAGCTGCCACCGTGTGTCCGTAGAATTGAGCCTCCGCCGGCGCTCCAACTCCCGGGATATTAGAAGGTGCACGCGCGCGGTCTGCTCCTTCTTTCCTTCTTCTTTGTTGGAAGTCACCTGTCACTGGTGCCGGGGGTCCCAGATTGCGCTTCAGAACTTTTCTGGGTTTCGGGGAGGCATCTCCCCCCCTCCTGCGCTTTCTGGGTCGCTATATTCCCGTGTTCCAATGGTAACTTTTAGAGAGAGTTTTGCTGCCTGCTTCTTACTCATTCGCCATCTTGAGGTCTCCTTTTTCCTAATCTTTGTTAGGAGAATTGTATATATTCCCAGTTTGGGAATACGGTCAAGTAGGAATTGAGCTGGGTTCTATCAGTATGTATGATTCTGAATCAAGCACAAGCTGGGTCCTGTCAGATCAATGTTACTGGACTATCCAGCTTTTTCAAAGTTATTAAAATCTAATAGTGTACCACTGGTTTAATAATCACAA